>CM060380.1:60951424-63351424 GCA_030545235.1 Helianthus tuberosus
AAACTATAAACCCTAAAAGCTAAACCCTAAAGGCTAAACCTAAAGCTAAACCCTATAGCTAAACCCTAAAGCTAAACCCTAAAGCTAAACTCTAAACCTAAAGCTAAACCCTAAAAGCCAAACCCTAATATATTTAGGGTTTAGGGGTTATGATTTAGGGTTTAGGGTTAAGAGATCCTATTTAGGGTTCGACGAGACGGTTCCAACAACGCTGGAATGAGTCCAATCGGAGTTCGTTTAAGTCGGTTCCCCAATGTTCACCACTTTTTTAGTGTTCTCTAATGAACCCCACACTATATATATATATATATATATATATATAGGGAGGGGCTCATGCGAGAACCACCCTTATTGTGAGAACCATGAGAACCAATGTGAACACAACCTAAAATAGCTAAAAAAAACCTAAAAAAACCCTAAAAAAACCTAACCCCCACTCCCCCCCACCCCCACCCACCCAAAAACCTAAACCCCCCACCCCCCCCCCCCCCCAAGCTAAAAAAAACCTAAAAAAACCTAACCCCACCCCCCCCCCCCCCCCCCAAAAAAAAAAAAACCTAAACCCCCCTCCCCCACCCCCCAAAAACCTAACCCCCCCCCCCCCCCCAAGCTAAAATGCTAAAAACTAAACCCCCAAAAAACCTTTAAAAAATCTAAAAAAATCAAAAAAAAATCCAAAATTTTTTTTTGATTTTTTTTTAATATTTTTTAGGTTAAAATCGCTACTTTTCGAAGCCAAAAAAAAAAAAAAATTAAAAAAATTTTTTTTTTTTGGTTCGAAAAGTAGCGATTTTAACCTAAAAAATATTAAAAAAATCAAAAAAAAATTTGTGTGATTTTTAGCTATTTTTAGGCATTTTTGGTGTGTTCACATTGGTTCTCGCGGTTCTCGCAATAAGAGGTGGTTCTCGCATGAACTTCTCCCTATATATATATATATATATATGTATGTATGTATAGGGGATGGTTCAAATTAAAACCACTTTTATTGTGAAAACTCGAAAACTAACTAAAAAAAGCCTAAAAAAACACACACAAAAAAAAAAATTCAATTTTTTTTATAAAAATTGTTGATTTTTATATATGAAAAAAAACTTAACAAAAAAATTTGTAGTACACATACACATGTGTAGTATTACACATGCGCACTACACAAATTTATTTTTTTTTGAAAATTTTTTTTATATAAAAAAATCTGCGAAAATTATTATTATTATTATTATATATATATATATATAAATGAATGTATGCGAATAATCTATTAAAAAGGAGAAGTGATGGACAACATTGTAATTTTAAAGTACAAATTTGAAGCATGATATATAAGAGTGTGCAAGCCAGTACAATAGACATCTGGAATTATTTTTAAGACGCCTTAGGGCTAAAACTGAGATTTTGCAATAGGATTGAATGCGGCATTCATTGTCTGATATACCACCTCTTCAGTTTCTTTGTTTATGGCTTCACCCATTGAATGGGATTCGATGCGAATGAAGCGTCTCTCCAGTTTCGAATCAATTGAATGTTAGATTCAAATCGACTCAGTGTTATTATTAAGGAAGCTAGATGGCTAATCTGATAACTTACCATCAACATTAAGATGGCAAATGAAAGGTCTCTATTCAATTTCTCTTCTACATAAAGTTTCTTCCTTTTATACCTATGTTCTTCAAATCATCAGATTGCTGTGAAACGATTCATTCAAATTGAATCTCTTAATTGTCAAACGTATCTATTTTCCTCCACAAGCCAAGCCGTTTTGTAACTGATGCTGTTTTTTAGGGTTTTCCCATAACAAATGGCTAGAAAAAAACATATTATCAAACGAATAAGGGGTTCTTTTCATCCTCAACTTTTCAATTCATAGCCGTTTTCTATAATTCTTCTCTTTTTGCTTGCTGGTTGTTTATAGATGAGTTTGAAATTGAAGAGAACGAGAGTGAAGAGCCTGGTGGCGAATAAGTTGGTCCTGTCGATCGTGATGATGATGATGAAGAGGAAGAAGGTATGAATTTTGTTCAACTTTTGATTTCACTGATGATTCTGTAGAAATTTGTAGGGTTTCTTGAATTTTGGTACCAATTGCTTATAAAAGTAATGAAAGTCAACATCTTGTTGACTTTGCAGTAATTAAATTCGTTATGTTTAATCTTATAATATTGGTTTCAAAAGTGTGAGAGAGTTAGCTGTGATGTTATGATTCATTGGATTTGTTTGACATTAGAGGCATTGATATTTTGGTCCTTTGGTTTATGGATTGTGACAGGCTTTTGTTTGTGGAATTAATTAGAAGGTGAGGATGAGTATGAGAAAGATGGGTTCATAGTGGATGATATTGATGGAAGAAGATATGGAGGAAGAAGTTAGGGTAGATAGTGATGAGGAGAAACAAAGGAAGAAATATAGAAAACAATGGTAATTACATGTTAGTTTTTACTTTCTTATTTTTATCTGTGGCTTTCATACTTTCGAACATGTCATACGATATAGGAATATAAGTTAGAAATATTTCGAGTGTTTTTAGTATATTATTTTCAAGATTTTTAAGTTTTTTAAGTATTTTGATTGTTTCGGGCCAAGTATGCCACAAATATGAATGTTCTGAGATTTTGTGTCTCCTCTAAGAGTGGCTGATTTTTCATTAAACTACTTTGTTGGGAGTATACCTAAATACTTGGAATATCTTCCAGGGCACCGATTGATATGTCTCAATCACTGTGTTACACACCTGAGTGGGAGAAGTGGTGGAAGAATACTAAAAATGTGGAGCTGTATCAGTTTATGGGCTAGGATAATGTTTCCTTTCACACAATAAGTGCGTTTTCTTCATGTCTATTTTTTGGTATTATTCGGTTTGGTTCCGTCCTAAAACCGGTTTTAAAAAAACCGCTTAAAAATGGTTTCGGTTCTAAAACCAGTTTTTTTTGTACACCTCTACCTGCGAGTAGCCCAAGCCCACCCCACATCTTGGTTGGCGCCCCTATTTAACAGTGTACGCACTCTTGTGCGGGTTATAAGGTGCCAACGATGCCCCATAACATATGACCTTAGAATATAATATGCAAAAAAGTCGGGTCAAATTGTTTGTGTGTTTGGACTCATGTGTTTGACACAATTTTTGGGTTCATGCAAATATTTTGAGTTGATGTGAGGACCCTCCAACACACAACCACCGCCCATTCAACAACTCTAATAAAAGAAGAAAATTCTTGTAAATCGTAGGAAGTACTAACTTGATTGTTATGAAGACTACATGCAAAAATGTATGCAAAAATGTTGATTCTTACCCAAACTATGGAACAGGTATCTTGTATACTTATGTTTTTGTTAACATGCTGTTGCACTTATTTTTATTTCCATCTTTGGAGGTTATGTGTAGGTAAGTTTCAAGGAGTTTTTGGTAATGATGCAAATGATACAAATATTCCTGTTGTAGAAGTAATGGCAGTACTATTTGTAACACCCCGAAAACGGGCTCGGTAATTAAACCCCGCTAATACTAGAAAACGGGTAAAGTACCGTTAGAGGTAAAAATAACCCGAAAAATATTAGGATTTATATAAATAATCCTAATATATATAAAAAAAACCCGGATAAGCATTTTCATGAGATGAAATGGTTAAAAGGCCCGAGTTAACGGAACTTAAATTAAACAGGTTAGAACTCTCGGGACTCACCGAGTTAACTAGGGGTAATTAACCTAGTTAATTATTTGTTTAAGAACAGTAAAGACACTAACTTAGTTAATTGACTACATATGAGTAGTTAAGGAATAAAACAAAATAATTACGAAACAAGAGGGATCAAAAGTGTTAAACTTGAAAAAGGTTTTAAATAAAAACCTTTTTATAAAACTTAGACACCCCTTGTGAGGGTGTTGGGATCGATCAGACAAAGAGGAGGGTGACCAGGCTCTTCAAAACCCTAGACATCCACAAAACTCATGAATTGAAGGTCCAAATCTGATCCAAATCGAAAATCAAGCATAGATTATTGATCCTCATCACAAGAGGATTACAAGGTATGTAAAATTTGATGAAAAACTCTCTACTTGAAATTCTCATGAATTTGAGAAATCTGAAGTTTGATGATGCATGTTTGTTATTTGGGTAAAACATGAATGATATAGTGTCTAGGAGTAAAACCTAGACAACAATATGAGAAATCATGCCCAAATTCTGAAAATTTCATGAACACATTGAAAGTGATTCATGGGTTTTGTAAGATTATGATAAACACTAGGATTATAATGGTTGTTCTAGTAATATTTGACCTATGTGAAGTGATTTCAGAATTTTAGAGGTCAAAGTTCATGTATTGTAGTTGATTGATGAAAAAATTAAGGCCAAAGGTCAAGTTATGAACTTGATAATATTAGTGTAAAAATCTGCCCATGAAGTGTTAGTTGAAATGCCTCAAAGAAGGCTTGAAACTAGAATTTTTATAGTTAAAACTCCTAATTGTGATGTTTTGGCTATTATGCTAAAAGTGATTAAGAAGAGTTCTAAAAGTGATAAATACGGTTAGAACTTTGGTTAAAACGGTGGTCTAAATAACGCCTACCGGGTAATTAAAGAATGCTAAAACTAGTTGATGAACTCGAATATGCAATTAGCATACTAATGGGCTTTTGACTTTTAAAAAAGGTCAAACTGACCTATAATACGATAAGTAGTAATTTTGATATGAAATGTATAAGGTGGAATAATCGTATTACATTATGATTAAACTAACCAACTTGAAAACGATGATGATAGTTTGACGCGTAACAAGCTAGGTGAAGCTTGAGGAGAAAGCGGGTCGAACGAATCAAGAATGAAAAGGGAAGCGTAATTCGGATGAAAGGTAAGTGAAACTTACACACTTTGTAGAATACTTGTTTACTTTACAAGTAATAAATGCGATAACGATAATAATGAAAATATGGTTTCCGACGCGATTGGTACGAGTCGGAACATATAAAGATGGTAAAAACCATGGTTTATGGTAAAAATGATAAATCGGTAAATCGGTCATGTAATGACTAAGAGATTATGAGTTTGATAAGATTACCGCGTAGTGTAATCTAATGTTGAGAAAAGGGGTAAAAATGGAAATTTAGTCAAGTGTCGATTAATGTAAATTGACAATAAAAAGGGCACCCATGGCGTAAGCCGAACGGGTCAAATTTGTAAGAAATGAGTTAAAGAGAAAAGGAGGGGTCAAGTGGTAACATCCCACATGGGCCGGATGTGTAAATTTGAAATTTACAAACCTTGTTTTACTACATATGTAAATGTTTGATCATATGAGCCAAACGGGTCAAATGGTGATGATAACACCATTTGACAATAATGACTAATCTTGGTTGTCAAGTCATATGTAAACAGGAACGAGTAGCAATTCTGGGATAATTGCGACGCTATAGAATATTGGTTAATAAATGCGAGGTATAAACGGGTCTATACGTTGATCCGAGCCAGGTACGCACAAATAAGTTGTAGTAAGAAGTGCAATTTGGTCAAATATTAGTGGAAGTCCTTTATCGTAAAAATGAAGGATTAAATGTGACCAAAACGCCCTTGTTAGCTAATTCGAACAAACAACCTTTAAAGGTTGTTTGGAAACAAGTTTTATGATTAAGCAAATACTTAGATTAAGTATAGAAGTTAAAAAAAGTATTATATTAGTCAAACGGTACTATTTGAGTTTTTGCCGTAAAATAATGATTCGAGAAGTAAAATTTGGTTTATATAGATCACCACATCAAACCGCCATAAACACAAGTGTGGTGGGAGATTATAGGATAAGAAATGTGGTGATGAAATGCTAGAAACAATCGAGAGCAATTTTAGGCTCGAAAATGCTTAAATACCCTTAACGGGTCAAAATAAGCATACTAGCGAAAACGGGTTTAAATTGTGAAATAAACTTGTGATTAGAACCTAAAATGGTAGTTAATAACAAATTGAGAAGTGTAGGTGATGTAGGAATCAAACAAATGTGTTCGTTTGATAAAATGCATAAACGGGTCAAAATGTGGTAAAAGGGCGATAAGCCGAAGACTTAAAAGTCTGAAATTTTATTATGAAGGTTGTTGGATTTTAACTCCATAAGATGGAGAATTAAATTACGGACGCGTAGGAAAAAGAATCGGGTAAAACGGATCAATAACGAAGAAGTTATGGCCGTTTCCGTGAAATCAGGTTACGCAGGGAATTTGCAGCACCAGCAAACGAGTTTCTGTCTAAAACAAGCGCTCGCGTAGCGCGAGCATCAGTGGCGCTACGTGAGCCCCTAAACTCCGAAAATTCTTGAATTTTATCAATTTTAACCCCTGTACTTGTTTGGACTTGATATTTGACTATCGAAACTAACTTTTAAGTTGGTTTTGATCCTAGGTGAATGTCAAGAGTGCACGGATGAAGATCAAGCAGCTACGAAGAACCGAACACACAAGATTAAAGCTTCCGCACAACATTACGTCATAACTTTTAAATGGCGAACTTATCTAAATTTTGTTTAAAACTTTTAAGTCGTAAAAGTTTTAAATTACTCGTATTTTTCTAAGGATACTTAATGATAAATTCATGTTTGTTTTCGTTAATTGCACGAAAACCCTTAGATTAATAACATGGGTGTTACAAGTTGGTATCAGAGCCCAAGGTTAAAGGGTAAAGTGTTCGGTTCGAGGCTTGATCGCAAATCCGGTAAGTACAAGTACGTTAATAGTTTAGTATGCTAAAGTGTTGTAAACAACACATAGGGATATCGTGTGGTACACGTTACCCCAATTAAAATGATGGATATGTTTGACGAAAATACGCGTGTTGACGCGTATAGTAGAAAAAGCCTTGTATTATAATACGGGCGATTATTGAAGTTGACATTACTAACTCTTGTGAATGTTTTAAATTGAAGGACACTCGCGTTTGAAGATGACGGGAGTAAACGAATTATGGATATGATGATGGAACGGTCCGAGGTATGACAGGAAGAGCATACTCATCAAGGACCTAAATCGCGTAACGGTCGCGAACAAGACTAATGACAAGAGAAGCCCGTTAGGGCAAGCATTACCAGGTGCACACTTTTAAAATTTAATCGCACGAGTCGTTATATGCAACAAACACGTAGGTAATAACGGTTGCATACACATATGATAGAACTTGGAAAACCCGATTTCCAAGAGAAATTTAATAGGAAATGTGTTATTCACAATGATGAATAACAAATGAATAACAAGACTTGTTTATATAGAAACTTGGACGAGAGTGATCATCCAAGTAAGTATTCTCAATATAAATCCTATTGAGAAAAGCAATGATCGCATCGATGAATGTGAATAAATGTTTATAAAAAGGGACATTGTACATGTTCAAGGATAAATGACTAAAACTAATAATTGTTAACTAACAATTAAATAAAGTTTTACCAAATGAAACCATAAACATGAAAATAATTTGAGGAGTTACTTACATGGGACGTGATGTGGTAATTATAATAAGGTCACGCGTACCACGTGTTGATCGCTTACTCTGGCCAAGTAAGTAGTGAACACATGATAGCATGAGCTTCTTATAATGAGCGCAATTATGTCCGATGTAGTAAGGTTAAGATGAATGAAAATTTAAAGGATCCTTAGGGTCAAGAAATCTTATGGGCATACTCGTATAAATGGTTTTCGCGGGAACCATAAAAACGATGTATGGCGCACATAGAACTAAAAGACCCAAGGAAATTCGTGACATAAGTCATTTTGACGAAACAACCATGGTAGACAAAAAGGGCATTGTAAAACCAAAGTATAAATAACTTTTAAAACGATGTATGGCGCACATATAACTTTTAAGTTGGTTTTGATCCTAGGTGAATGTCAAGAGTGCACGGATGAAGATCAAGCAGCTACGAAGAACCGAACACACAAGATTAAAGCTTCCGCACAACATTGCGTCATAACTTTTAAATGGCGAACTTATCTAAATTTTGTTTAAAACTTTTAAGTCGTAAAAGTTTTAAATTACTCGTATTTTTCTAAGGATACTTAATGATAAATTCATGTTTGTTTTCGTTAATTGCACGAAAACCCTTAGATTAATAACATGGGTGTTACACTATTTGCTAACTAATAGACCAGATGTAGAACACTTGTTTATTATGTCATCAATAATGTAATTTCTCTATCTTAATGACTTCCTTTTTTTCTCTTATTAGGTTCAGACACATTATTCGCATGGGTAGATTTGCAGGCAAAGCTAAACAGCGAATTGCTAACTACTCTAAGCAGTTTCATCAACCGGGTCCTTACCTTTATTGCTAAATATCCATGTTAATAATTGGCATCAAGGGTGCAATTCCTTTTTAACTTTTTTTATTAGTACGTGGACAGTGAATTAATTGAAGCACATTGCTATCTTCTACTTGTTTTTCTCATTGGTTGTCTTCTTGTGTATTACAACAGTAAGTAGTTTTTTTGCATATAGTCACCGTAGGGTAATATACCGTTTGGTATGACGAAATCAGGGAAGGAAGGAATGCAGCCTTGGTGACATTTCAGTTGCTTTAAAAGCCGAAAAGAAGCCGTGAAGGTCATTCATTTCTTCGTTATGAAAGACGAAGAGGAGTACATCATAAATTTGAAGGTATGTGTCACGACCCCCGACCCACCCTGGACGGAATCGGGTGCCGTGAACAGTCCAGCGGTACCGGTGATTATTTTGAAAACGTTGCAGCGGAAATTTTATCAGAACCGTGAGTTAGGAAGAATATCAGAGTTTAGAAAACACCGGATTTTATTTAATAAATAAATGGGATAAACCCATGTTTTATAATGGTAGCTTTAATAAAGATAAATTTTATTACATAAAACAATATTTCTTATTTTGATTTAATTAATAAATAAACCACTTCTTGATGCCTTTCAGTGCCGTATCCATCTCTTACTCCAATCTACTGTAATTACCTGAAATGCGTTTTTAAAAAGGTTTTGTCAGCGGGAAATACTGAGTGAATCATTCTATTTATTAAAACATCATGTTTGTTATAATGTACAGTATTAAGAGCGATTACAATTGCCTCATCTTTTAAATTAACTGATCCAGTTGTCACTTTACCGGACTGTGACTGTGGACATATCACTTGTAGGGTCCTTTCACCCCAAGTGATAAATAATTAGTAGCTATGTGCACATCCCTCCACATACTGGCAGTAATTTCAGATAACAAAGACTTAATCCCTGTAACTATAACTTTGAAATAAACATTCTTTTGAAAGTAATTTGATAAAAAGAGAATGACTCACATTATAAGCATGCAGATTCATACGGCCAAAGTTATAGATAAGCCTCGATATATTGCAGATTTATATAGGCAAAGTTTAGTCTACAGATAAGCTTTTGCAGATTCCTACAGGCAGAGCTTAGCCTATTAATTAACATTGTAACCTAGTGCACACGAACTAGGTAGATAACTTAATACAGCATTTACGATAACTCACGAGATAAAACCCTCACAACGAATGACAAAGTGCAATACTTAAACATCCATCGGATTCACAACGAATGACAAAGTATAGTCCGAGTTCGAACAGTACTCAAACATTCAAGTCGAAATCACGATTAATGACAAAGCATAAACTCAATTTGAGCGGCACTTAAACATCCATTGGATAGTTTAATCGATCGGACATTGAATCGTAGCAGCGATTGAGTTAATACCCTGTATCGTAGCAGCATCCCCCTACTAATTAGTGATTTTGATAGTAATCGAACGATATCTCAGCGTACCATTGGAATTTGATCGTCGCTCAAATGTCAGAATTCAAGTGCCAAACGCTGCTATTTATACACAAATTTGGGCTAGCTTACGGACCGTAACAATATTCCCTTACGGTCCGTAAGGGACACCTTTTCTCCATAGGGTCGCCACGTGTGGGTGTAGGCTTGCTGAGTCGACGATTTAATTAAATTCGATTTTTATAATAATTTATAAGGATAATCATCGAGTAGGGAATGCCCCCCCTGAGTTTTAGGGGCCCTGATCCTGATTCTGATTGTTATGAAAATTTTAAGGGTTTATGCAGGATTACTTGAGTGTCTCAATGAGGGTTTCTTTTTAGACAAAATATAAATAATAATAATAATAATAGAAATAAAAATATAATAGTTTTGGTGAGAGTTGTTATGGTTTGGGACATTTTTGAATATAATTATATTACAAAGAAAAAGGGAATAAAATAGTGAGAAAAGAAAATGGACTCACTTTGTAACTTTAGGGTTTAACTAGAAAGCCTCCTGGTATAAATTTTGGGTATAACTTTTGAGCTAGAAAAAAATATATAAGGCACTCGTGTTAAGTATAATACCCCTAATTCAACCTTGTCCCGATGTCCCGAGACCGAATCCCAACAACTTAGTCGGGCAGAGCCCTGACATAAGTTATGAGGCTCAGATCAATCGGAAAGGGTAGCGGTGATCGGGAGTTAAAACACTTAATACGGGGTAGGGCTTTATTATTATTATTATAGTGTAATAATAATAATAATAATAATAATAATAATAAAATAAAACTAAAATAGAAATTTTAGAGAGAGAGGCGATATCTATTTGAGAGAGTAGAAAGAAATGAAATTGAACAATTGAGGAGGTCGACCTTGACACTGCCTTCTATTTATAGATTAATTTTGCTTGGAAAGTAAGTTGTCGAGTAACCTATTACATGCATACTCAAATCTTATGAGGACACGTCTACAGTCTATATAAATGTAGATTCCTTATGCATTACACATATGCATCTTTCATGAATGTTAGTTTTAGATTATTATTTTACTAGGTTATATACCCGTGAGTTTCACGGGTTCTGGGTTGTGTTAAAAAATGTATATCTATAAAATAATAACTTCACATAGTAAGACACATGTTTGACAGACCTAAACTAAGAGCAAAAGCCAAATCAGACCATAAACTTTTCATTATGCTCAAACTAAGAAACCATTAATACAACACTTTCATAATTATAATCAAAACCTATATATAGTCCTTTGCTTTGTCATCTAGTCTAATCACATTGTTTTCCCACAGGAATCACAATGTAAACCACACATTATTCTACTTAAAGGCAATTCATCCTAACATAACCTAAAAACACCAAAACTTCAATTTAGAAGTCCAACAGACACACCCTACCTATTAGACTATTTCCTAGCTATTTGATTATAATTATCTTTCTATACATGAAATTTCCTTTACGTCTCCCTCAATTTGGGTTCAGGCCCATTAATGATCATCCCATGATGGGATTGGGCTTAAAAGTAACAAATGATCAATCTTCAAATCATACAAAATGAATATATATATATATATATATATATATATATATTAATAATTTCATTGTAATATTCAAATTATTATCATTTAAATGTATTTTGATTAAAAATATGTCTATAATACAAAAAAAAAAAAAAAACCCCTCAACTAATGTGATAATTAATAGCTTTAGTTGAAGTTGACGGGGCTATATGGTAACTATTTAATTTTAAAAATAAAAATTGTGCGACAATTACTCAAACTTGAAAATACAAAATGATCAGTTTATAAAGAATGTGAACTATACTAATTATAGGGTTAAATTCACTAAAAAATCTTTTATGACTAAATCTTAAAATCTAACTGTTATAGATGATTGGCCCATTAGGAATGGATCCAACAACTTCTCAATAAAAAGGAAATTAGGTTCTTTTCTTCTCAGAAGCTCACTCTACCTTATCTACCCGTACACATCTGTTATGTAGATACTATTTGACATATACATACACATGTTTAGATCCATGACAGATATACTGACTTGAACATTCGAGACTTTGGCCTTGGGACCCATTCCTAATGGGCCAATCATCTATAACATGGATGATGCTTTTGGAATCAAAGATTGATTGATGTCCTATTTTACTATTTTGCAAAAAAAAAAAAAAGTCGTTTAGTTGGATATGTTTGATTCACATGAGCAAGTATGTTACTTGAATGAAATTGTTTTCTAATATATAGCCAATTACATTGAACATTTGTTTAAATTGCATTTTTCTTTGTAATTTTCATCCAAGGCTATTGTAATTAAGTTTCAACTGAGTCAATATACTTGCAAAAAACGAACAGGAAAACACTTAAGTTCAGAGAAAATAGTGAATGGAACACTTTCTATCAATTAGAGTGTCATACTTTATACTGTTTTGCGAGCACTTCTTTTTTATGCTATTTTCACATGTATGCTGTTATGAACAAAGTGCCAAATTGTTTGAAATGTTAATCATCTAGTTCTATCACAAATATTAACTTGAAAGCACTATTATGTGATAGCATGTAAGAGTCTTCATATTTATTTGATCATGTATAATCTTATAAAGGAACGTAGTTAAAGACATAATCTATGGGCAATAACAAACTCTAGATGTATGAATGTCAATTTTGAATAGAGGGGGCAATCTTGACCCAAAGATTTTCAAGTGGGTCACTTTGGGTTGTTTTTTTTTAAATTATATGGGTTGGTTTGGGTAAGATATTTTCCCTCAATAGGTCAAAATGGGTCAATTAAAATTCCATCTAATATATTTTCGGGTCAAAACGGGTCGACAACTTCAAAGAAATGGATCAATGTGGGTTGGTGTCTTAAAGAAACGGGACAAGTTTCGGATCGAAACGGGTTCGGTTCGGATTGAGTTTCGGGCGGCCAATACGGGTTTCGGATCGGAACGGAACGCAGTTGGTTCGGATCGGATTTCGGGTCGGCACGGGTTTCCTCACAGGACGGGTTTCGGGCCGACATGAGTTTTCGCACGGGGCGAGTTTCTAGTCGGGACGGATTTTAGTATGAGACGGGTTTCAGTTCGATCCTTTATTTTTAGGCTCCAACTCGTTTAATCTCGGCTCGACTCAAGATTGTAGCAAGAGAATCTCATGGTTTGGCTACGTTACTTCCCTATCAGAAACTAACTCCCTATGTTCTATAACAGTTGAAATTTTGGGACTATCTAAAACAAAATTTAGCATAAAACAGCAATTGGTATCCACGTTTTGGTTTAACCAGTTCAATTCTAAATCTATGCGGTAACAATTCTCAAACTCCCTACACTTTGTTCTAACTCTAGGGCATAGATAAGGTAAACAGCAAGTGAAATGATAATAAAGTGGTGTACATGTATGTATATGTGTAGAGATAGATGCTTACTTGAACAAATCATGGTGGAATGAGAAAGAGCTATTTAAAAACACACCCGGACCCGTTTCAACCCGAACCGACGCGGACCCATTTCAACCCGACAAAATTGCCCCTTGATGTACAATCTCTCTTTTAAAAAAACCATTTTTTAACCAAACCGACCCAACCCGACCCAAAACCCGTTCTGACCCGGAACCTTTTCAACCCAAACCCGTTACGACCCGAACCAAAACAACCCTTTTTGTAACTGACCCGTTTTGACCCATGACCCAACCCGACCCGTTTGCCAGGTCTACTTTTGAAGAGGTTTTTTTTTTTTTTTTTTTTTTTTTTTTTTGCAGTTATGTATACTCTTTGACCTTTCATTGCCTATTGTTAAATTGAACTCATAAAGAATTCGTTCTAATATAAAAAAATTTAACTATTATTATTAATGTGAATCTATAAAACAGTGAGTTGAGAATAACAAAGTTGAGGAGTCCTTGAAATAATACATAATCATGTGCTAGTTTTATATGCTATATGTTCCATTATGTAAATTTTTGTCTGAAGACTTTATAATGTGCAGACTTTATAATCACAGCATATGTATGTATATGTGTAGAGATAGATGCTTACTTGAACAAATCATGGTGGAATGAGAAAGAGCTATTTAAAAACACACCCGGACCCGTTTCAATCCGAACTGACCCGGACCCATTTCATCCCGACAAAATTGCCCCTTGATGTACAATCTCTCTTTTAAAAAAACCTTTTTTTAACCAACCCGACCCAAAACCGGTCAGAACCTTTTCAACCCAAACCCGTTACGACCCGAACCAAAACAACCCTTTTTGTAACTGACCCGTTTTGACCCATGACACAACCCGACCCGTTTGCCAGGTCTAATTTTGAAGAGGGTTTTTTTTTTTTTTTTTTTGCAGTTATGTATACTCTTTGACCTTTCATTGCCTGTTGTTAAATTGAACTCATAAAGAGTTCAACTTCTAATATAAAAAAAATTAACTATTATTATTAATGTGAATCTATAAAACAGTGAGTTGAGAGTAACAAAGTTGAGGAGTCCTTGAAATAATACATAATCATGTGCTAGTTTTATATGCTGTATGTTCCATTATGTAAATTTTTGTCTAAAGACTTTATAATGTGCAGAATGGGTGGGACACAGTTTGGCCACATGATCCTCGCACAGGAAAGCGATGACAATGGGTCGGGCTCGGGTCGGGTATTGGTAATCTCATACCCATACCCGTTTGAAATGGGTGAAATAAAAAAGAACTTAAAGAGGAACACATCAAACCGTTTGCAAACCACAGAACTTAATTCTTCAATTCAAACCATCACATCACACATTCAACACAATCAAACTCCCAAATACTTAAAACGCAACCGAAAAAACACATATATTCGAACTAATCCATAACAGATTCACCGAACAACACTCATATAGGCATATTCACCACTAATCACTCCAAAATCTCTAAAAAACACTTAATCCTTCAATCCAAACCATCACATCAGAAGAATTTACTCTCTGATGCATGGAGAATAAATCAGGTAATGTTGTTTTCACATATCAGTGCTATATTATTATTCTACTTAACCTAATCCATTCTAACAAAACCTAAAAACTCCAAAACTTCAATTTAAACATTCAAAAAATTCACAACAACAGAGTTATAACATACCAGTGAGTAAACAAACATTCTGAATCACAGCATATAGTACACATTATTCTACTAACAAAACCTAAAAAAAACTCCAAAACATCAATTTACAAGTTCTAACAAATCCAAAACCCTAACAAAAGTAAGAGAGTTAGTTCAATCACTAACCTGATTTCTTCAAACAATCACAAAGCTTCCTTCAATAACCTTCACCCTGCACGTACACTTCAAAATTTCAGTTCATAAACTACATGAAATTAAATTTAAAATTAAACTCTCTCTATAAAAAGTCCACTTACCAGAGAATACAACCAGATCTACAATGGAGAATGAAAGGGATCTGGTATGCCTTTATAGACTTCATCCAATCACCCGAGACTCAATGTGCAGAAGAGGAAGCCAAATTCAAAGAGCGATCCGTGTGAATGCTTCTATATACCGTCGGATTAGGTTTAGAAATCGAGCATCACCGTAGGATCTGTGTTTCTTGTGAGAGATTTGTGTTTCTTGAATAGGAATTGGAATTTTATACAAAGATGTGACTGTGTGTTATGTGTTTCAGTCAGAAAGTGAGATACAGAAGTGTTGTTTTGGGTTTTTTTTAAACCTAGCTGGAAGTGGAATGAATACAGAGTGATAAAGAGGGAAGGAATGAAGAAGAAGATGAAAGGGAAAGAATGGTGTGTTCTGATACCTGCAGGAAGAGAGACACAGGTTTTGTCTTTATGTTTCTATCCAGCCGTATGTTAGAGTTATTTATTTTAAATCAAAATTGTGAGGATTTTACACCTAAGATTAAATTAGGGTGAGGGCTTTTATATGATGACACGTAGGATTGATAAGGTTTTGCTTTATTATATTAGAAGATTTATATTCCATACGTATACATTAAATTCTAAATTGAAAGTTTTGTTTTATTATTTTATTATTTATATATTATAATTAATTTAACTGCTTCACTTATTTGGCGTTTATAACTTCTAAAATATAGCGTTTTTAGAAAATAATAATTATGTCATTAGAACGAGAATAATTTTGTCTACATTTGGGTCTAAGTTTCATTAAAATATAATAGGTTCAAAATACAATGTATTTTATAATTTAATTATTATACGGTTCTTAGGCCCGTCTAGGAACTTCATATTTCTAATAGTCAACTTACCCGTAGACTACTCGTCTAATATTATAAGTTTTTATAGACTTTTATTTTATTAGAAAAATCACTCATATCCAGGCCAATAATATTTCAACCAACTATATAAAATAGTGTTTAAAACTATTTGGGTTGAATATTTATATTAAAATAAACTAGTTACTAGTGTTTAATAAATTTAACCAAACCTATAATTTATATGATAAAAATAGGAATGTTACAGTATGAGATCTGGATTTATGGTTTTTAGCAACTCTATTAAATTATGTTCATATACGGAATATCGAATCTAAAATTGTGCTTCTAATTCTATAGTGCAGATTTATTCTTGTCTGGCAACATTCTTATTGTATTAGCCGAAGGTTGTTAAAGCCTGGTAGTTGGTGTAAATGTAATCATGTAAAGTTATAGTTGGTGAACCAATTTAGGCTATTAGTTAGTGGGTCATTAACCATGCATGTTATATTGGATGCAAATCAATCAACTGGGAAATGTGCAAAGCTTTTTATGTGAAACTCAATGGAATTTTGTCCGTAGTTTACCTAGCGTTTATCATTGATCATAGCAATCAGCAAATCACCCCAGTACGTTTCTGGTGCAGTTGGGCCAATTACAATGGTTATTCTTCTCTCCAACACGTTATCCTTCTCTCCAATACTTTTGTCAGCCAAAAGAATTCATCACCTAAGGCCGTGGGGTATGGTGGGGCGGGGGTTGGGCTTGGGTTGGGGCATTAGTTGACACGTGGCTTGAGGGGGCAGACATGGGCTAACCCACATTCAAACCCACGCCCATGGGGTATGGTGGGGCTTGGGTTTGGGGGCATGAGTTGACATGTGGAAAACAAACTCAAACCCACGCCCATGGGGTATGGTGGGGCTTAGGTTGGGGGCATGAGTTTGGTTTGGCCATTGAGAGCCCGCCATGTCACCTTGCTAGCCCGTCCCACGCCCGGCTTCAAACCCAAGGGCCACGCCCAAACCCACGCCCCAACCCAAGCCCCCGGGGTGGTGACTTGGGCGTTTTCAGCCAACTCACGCCCCAACCCAAGCCCCATACCCCATAGCCTAAAAGATTTGATAGATATTTCATATGTAGTGTTTGATTTTGCAAAATGCTCAATATGGAAAATAATTGCTATAAAATTTTGTATTTGTGGCAGATAATCAATCTTTCTTTCTCAGTTTAAGGTCCAAAAGAGACAAATCAACTTTGACAATAAAAAAGATTGCAAAAAAAAAGTTAAAAATATTATACATTTTTAAGACAAATGTTTGTGGCTCGTCATATCAACTCATATTTCGTGAAACCCGCCATGCTACGTGCACCTAAAAACATAAATACCCGCGACAACGTGCGGGCATTCCCACTAGTTTAGAGTAAATTACAAAAAAAAAAGTCCTTTATGTTTATACTAGATTGCAAAGTGTGTCCTTTACCTTCAAAAAGTACAAAAACCGTACTTCATGTTTGCAAACTCTTACACATTATGTCCTTTAACCCTAACTCAGTTAGTTTTCATGATTAAATATGACCAAATAAACCTCAATTAAGGGCAAATTAGACTTTTTGGCATTTATATATATATAACAACTAGTATTAAGCACCCCCGTGTTGCGGCGGGGGCGAACACTAATGCCACACTACTGTCAGCGACCACCGAGACTGAAGTTGTGGTGCTAATGCGAAGAAATTAAACCGAAACGTAAAACACATAATAAAATAACTAAGTTGATCTAGGACTCGCGCGTTACGATGAACCTGCGTCTTTTTTTTCCCGTTTGACAGATTCATCGTAATCTATATATAATATATATCAATACCACTATACAAACCATAATGCATACATTACAACAACCATTGCATCAATATGTTGCAAATTATATTTATACAATATTTTGACTAAATTAATTAGATTATTATAAATAATAATAATTTACAAATAAAACAACACAACTTTGAATAGATCAAACCGATTGAATATGGTAAGATAATGAAACCATTATTTGATTAGGGTACAACTACTTAAGCACAATTTACAGCCATACATGCATACAAAACAGATTGAATTTGGTAAGGTAATGAAACTATTATTTGATTAATGTATAACCACTTAAGCACAACTTACAACCAGTATTTGATTAAGGTACAACCACTTAAGCACAACTCACAACCAATATTTGTTTAAGGTACAACCATTTAAGCACAACTTACAACCAAACACTTAAGCACAACTTATAACAAATATTTGCTTAAGGTACAACTATTTAAGCTCAACTTATAACCAAGTATGCATACAAATATTTCAAATAATTAGTATATAAATTTATAGTGTATAAAACCAATTATTTTTTGAAAAACCCCCTAAGCTCTTAGTACAAAACTATATACCAAAAGGTGTTCCTAATTTATAATGTATAATTTGGTAAAAAACATATCAAAGTTTATACCCTGTTTCTTTCAAAGATATTTTCAGTCTTTGTTTTTATCTCTCTCTCAAACACCCACAACCCACCGGAACATGATCGGAGAACGGCTCGTGGTGGACTGGCGGATCATCTCCTCAATTGAGCAAAAAGAGGAGAACCGAGGTAACAAATAACAAGTGTTCACCATCCGTGACTACAGATCTAAGATCAAGTCCGAGTTATTGTTGATTTGCAACGGTATTGCGAAGCTTCTGGATTCGAAACTTATGAGATCTGCATCTGGTAGTGTTTTATTTGAAGATGAAAGGTGATTATTATATGTATTTGGCTGGGTTTAAGACTGGATCTGAGAGAAAAGAAGCTGCGGAGAATACTTTTTCAGATGAGCGGTGCGTGGTGATTCGAGTGATGGCGGGTGGTTGCTCCGGTGGCAGTAGGGTTTGGGCGGATTTGATCGGTTAGGAATATCTGGTGTTGGGTCGATTTTGGTCGAGGGAGCATGATCTCATTCTCTATTTGTAAGACCATGTGTACCGGTAAGTTGTTATAATGCCCCCATCATGGGGCATTATCCGACACGTGGCATCTTAGTCAGCGTTGGGGCATTATAGCAAAAGTGGCGTAGTGGGGCATTATGCCAATAACGCCCATATTATTTTTAATGAAAAAAAAACAAATCAGCGTTTAAAAAAAAAAAAAACAAATCAGCATATTTGATTGGTTGCTCAAAAAGTTGTCAGGGAATCTTAAAATTGATTGGTGGGTCAAACCACACAAGGAACCAAATAAGCGTTTTTATTAAAACGCCGGCCTCCAAATTTTTGAATTATAACGCCCAATAACGCCCGGTGTAGTGGGGGGAGGGGCGTTTTGGGGCGTTATTTTTCAATTTTTTTTTAAAATCACGCCCCACTACGGGTGGTCTAATACCTGAAATTTTTGAAAACCATAAATATCGAATAATTATGTTGTTTCTAAATGGATTTAAAAAAAATTATTTCACTAAACGACTATTGTTTCTGATCGTACGTTTTATTTAGTAGATATTACTTAACGATTTTATATATCATTTTATAAAATAAATATTTGAGTACATACTAAAAACTAATAATCACATTTATTTATTTATTTATTTTTAGTATAAATATAGTCATATAGTTAAGGGTCAGTTGAATGTTTAAAACTAAATTAAAAGGTCTGTTTCATAAATTGTCTAATACTCTAGGGTAGGATTTGAAAATTGTAAATAAATAAATCTCATCTTCTTCCCCATTGAGGGAGAGGAGTGTTCGTAACCTAGCCGCCGCCAATCCGTTTTCACCTTCGTCACCGACCTCACCACCATACACCCTTAACCGGCGTCAGACTTTGCCAATGAACAAGCTTCATCTTAATCGTAACACCACCGTCCGCTGCCAACTAGAAACATCCCATCGTGACCACCATAGCATCACAACTCGTAACCTTTTGTTTGGAAGCATGTATGACTTGTCGTTTGGGCGTCAACGACATGGCACTTATCGTGACAGTGCGTAATAAAAGTTCACGGCGTCTCTAGCTCGTGCTTGTGTAGCACATTGCCACTAGAGGCGTATAGATCGATCTTAGCTCTGAGTTTGAGTTTGTTTGTCTGAAGATGGAATAATGGGTGAACGCCACACTCACCATCTCATAGGTGCATGGACTAGCTAGCTGTGTACCAGTCTGTTCTGTTTATGGCTTTGGGTGCTTCTGTGTTACACGACTTAGTTTGTTGATATATTTGTCGTGTAAGTTAGTATACGTTTCTGTATGTGAATATGTTTAGTATCTGTTCTGATATGTGTATGATATGTTTTGTACTCATCTGATTATGCTTTAGATCGTGTATAGGGTTATGATTCCGATTGTGTTCAGTATCTGTTCTGATATGTGTACGCATATGGTTATGTTTCCGATCAGTATTGGGATTAAGTATACTTTTGACTATGTTCAGTGTCGAATTCTGTTATGTCTTACTTATGTCTGTTTTGACTCAGTATCTGTACCGGTTTGTTTCAGTTTCGTCTCAGTATCAGTCTTGATTTAGATTTAGATTCGGTGTTATACGTTTAGTTTATATCCGTCAGTACATGTATTCAGTATTTGATTCAATTTATGTTCTATTCTTGTCGTTGGATCTGTCTTTATTTCGTGTCGATTCTCTCGATCGGTTTAAGTAATTTCGTTAGGATTTTATTATTCTACATATAAACTTAAATTATCTAAAGCATTTCGTTTAATAAGTAATAATCTCTAAAGTTATAAAAATACTTATTTTGGGTAAATAATAACTTATGAATACTGATTAATTAAAAGATATGAATTTGAATCTAAACGTGTATTTAAAGATAGTAGTTTGTAACGCCCCAAAATCCGAATGTTAATATTTGTCTTGTGTTCCTATATGATACGTCATGAAATAAATAACTAGGCTATTTAACCTAGTTAAGGGTATGGTCAAAAGTACTAAAAGATGAAGGTAGTGTCAGTTATGCTTTAAAGGCAAACCCGAGGGGCTAAAGTGGGAAAAATGAAAGTTAAGTTATTAAATAACTAATCACACACAAACACACACATGTGTGTGTTCGAGAAGGAGCAGGAGGCTCCCATGGAGCCTCAAACCCTAACTTCATCTTTATGCTCAATTTAAAAGGCAAGATGACGCTTAAAATCATAACCGAGCATGGATAAATGATCACCATCACGAGGGGATCATAAGGTATGTCTTAAATCTAAGATTGGTGATCATGGGTGAAGTGGGTTATGTTCTAATCCGTGAGTTAATATGAAATTGAACATGTACGAGGGTTAGAATCCTCGTATAGAACATGGGTTACGTATGGCTTGTGTTAATTTGATGATTAGAGGTGAAACCCGTTAGTTATGGTGAAGATGATGACTAGAATCACCACCTATGTCCAAGTCTTGTTGAAAGATTTATGTATTTTGTGAGTATGATGAGTTGTTAGATGAATTGAATGAAATGTGGTGTTGATATGTTTGATGCTTATGTGTGAGTGATAGGTGTTGATTAGGAGTAGGATTTGATGAGTTATGTATGAGTTTAGAAGATTTATGCATGAATTAGTTGTACGTTATGCTTAAAAGGTGGTACGCACACCAAGCATATGATAAGATGTATATGGTGTCGTCCGTATAGTCGATTATGATGTTACGGGTATATGATGATAAGTCGATAGTTAAATATGGTTAATAGTTGACTTTCAAAAGTCAACTAAGTATAAGAAACATGATTTGACTCGTTGTCGTAAAGGCATGATTATAAGAGGTCGTATGGTACATGTTATGTTAATATGCGTTAATTGTGATTACAAGATGAATTACATGAGTTGGAAAGGATATGAATTTGATTATATGTTTTATGCTTGCTAGTTGTAACTAAAGAAAGTCAAATGTGAAATACGTGATTGATATGATCGTTAACGTGTACAGTTGTGTATGCTAACGAGAATGTGATTTGGTGACATGAAAGTATAGGAATCATGCCAAAATGGACTCAAGCATGAAAGGCTAACGGGTCAAGAGGAGGCAAGGGATCGGATACGAGCACGGACGCATAAGGTAAGTGATTTCCGTAATCACTTCTTAGTTTTTTTAAGTAATATAGTGTTTTAACTAATTAAACATGATGTTTGAGGTTAAGTATGCGTTGAAGTCCTCCGTCGTAAATGATGGGACTAAAGTTGTTGTATATATTAAACATCATTCAAACGAAATACAGTTTACTTACCGTGTGTATGAAAAGTAATCTAAACGGTGCAATTGCTTGCATTGCTGCGTTGCTACAGGATTTGATGAGCTCGGTACCATCAACCGGTACCGAAAATACCGTAACCGAAATCCCCAAAAGTGGGTACCAGTACCGAATATACCTAGTATGGTACGGTTCGGTATCGGTCGGTACTGGTACGGCACCGGTATTTGAGGGTAAAAACCGGTGAATACCTGTGCAGAGCCGGTACCGAAAATACACCGGTTTGGTAAATTTGAGACCGGATTACTTGCATTGCTGCGTTGCTACAGGATTTGATAAGCTCGGTACCAACCGGTACCGAAAATACCGCTACCGAAAATACCGTTACCGAAATCCCCAAAAGTGGGTACCGGTACCGAGATACCTAGTATGGTACGGTTCGGTACCGGTCGGTACTGGTACGACACCGGTATTTGAGGGTAAAAACCGGTGAATACCTGTGCAGAACCGGTAACGAAAATACACCGGTTTGGTAAATTTGAGACCGGTACCTATACCCGATACCATTTGCTCATCTCTTAATGATGTTAATTTTAATTTAAAAATAAATAATAAATCACATTACTGTTCATTCAGTTTCAATTTTATCATATATAGATTTGGAAAACAAAAATATGAAATACGACGATGCTCATACAAAGTGCCATAAAAGCATTTTAGGGACCATCTTTTTTGAATATTTTTGTACTAGTAATTGAAAAAACGATGAAGCACCACAAACTACCACTGTTTGACAACCTACGTGGAAGTGTTTTCCATAAAGCACTTGACTTGTTGAAAGGAGAGCTATTTAGGAAGCAAGACATGTTGAAAAAAAAAATCTATCATGTGGTTGCCAGATGTGGATTAGTTGCAGGTTGCCGTGTGCTTGTCAGCTGGATAAGAACAAATGTGCAAGTAATAAATGTTAAACACATAACCATTTTGTGATTTAGTACGATGTACGTAGCTTAAACACTGCATTGATTTAATCATGCAACTCGTAAGATTCAACTCGAAGACGTCGATGTCTTCTGGTTTGGTCTAGTACCTCGCCTCCTCCCATCATCAGCAGGAGCATAGACTGTTGTACGGCGGCGCGTATGTCACTGTGATTTCACGTTCATTTCTACATTTTCCAAAGGGTGACCTACTCTTACTGTCGACGATAGCGCGGACGAGGTTAGGGATTAGCATGATGTGGGGGATGTAACTTCTTAAGAAGTTCCCCGTCCTTGGCGAGCAGTTTAAAACTCGTGGGGGACATCACTTCCAGTCGGTTCAATTGCTGGAACACTTCTATCTAGTCTATCCACGCCCAGCCCTTGGCCGCACAGGAGCATCCGGTCTATATTGACAACGCAGAGCTGCCATAACTGCCACCACCCCTCGAGCCGCCTCAACATCCATGACACGTTGTTCTAGGTCCCGCCCTAGGAGCAGTGACGTATCAGCATTTACAAGCCAATGTTGACACGCTTATTGGTACGGTCAACACGCTTGCTGGTACGATCGAAACACTTTCTGATTTGATGGGTTGGTTGGTTCGTGAGATGCAGGACCGACGAGAGTGAGAAGAGTTATTTGCCATATCGCTCCCACCGCCTCGGGTACAACAGTAGTAGCAGGATCCACAGCGAGATCCGGATCCGCAGCCGTAGACGAGTCAGTTGTTCTTGTTTTTGTATCTAGTATTCAATTGTAGTTTATTTTTTGTTATAGATGTACAAACTTATGTTATATATGTCATATTCAGTTGTTCGGTTACATGATGTTTATTTCTATTACATCGATATTTCATAATAATTTGTTAAAACCGTAATGTTGAAATGATAATACTGAAATAGTATAATATTCAAACAGTAAACATTGAAACGACAGAAAACTTGAAATGGTATAATGTTGAAACAATCTATACTATCAATAAAAGAAGAAAATGCAGTGCCATAAGAAAAGCTGAGGTGGCAGCCATAGAGGTTGTCCAACAATGCTTTTCTTATGTCATTATTGCATCATTGTCACAGGAAATAATCCTAATTATTGAAAACAATTCTCCTTTTTAATTAGGTAACTTTTATAGCCACTTTTCTACGCATTCAGTGCTCTCCAGCTGGCTTTTATTAGCTTCATACTAAGTTACCTGAAACACGTGTTTAAAAGATTTTATCAGCAAGAAATACTGGTGAGTGCATCCTAGTTTAATCAAAACAAGTTTTATCATTTTACAGCATTGATGGCAATCCAACAATTACATTTGTTTACATCTACTTTAATTACCACCCACGGCACTGTCAATCCTGACTTATGGAAATGTTACTACTCACATTGTAATAACAAATTTTATATACAAAACCTCAACATACCCACGATAATTGTAGAATTACAAATACTCAATCACTGTTAATTATAATATAAAATAATTGAGGTTTTGTAAAACAATTTATAAAAGAATTTACAAAAAGAGGATAAACTCACTTTGCTATTTTAGATAATTCCTGGTTATAATCTATTTAAAATAAACAATGCACACGCGTTAGTATAATAACCCAATTTACATTAGCTATACCCTCCCCCCGAGACAGAACTCCAACGACTGAGTCGGGCAGAGCCTAGACATGCATTACGGAGCTCTAGATCTATCGGGCAGAGTAACTAATACGTAACAGGGGTTATAATACTTACAACGAGGCAGAGCTTCGCTTATTAGGGGGTATTTGGCTATAGTTTTAGCCTATTAGAAGTTGGGAGAAAATAAAGAAAGTTGAACGATTGAAATGGCCGATTTCTGTTCCTTTTATAGCTGATCCAGGAGGTTCTCGCGCCCCGCGAAAGATACACGAATGGACTTCGCGGCCCGCGAGCGATGTAGGGTAGGTTATAGGATTGGCGAGTCACAAGTGTAGGGTTGCCGAGTGTTATGCCACGTGGCGGGCTGGGGTGCCGCCTAGTGGTACTGGGTCGCGGCCCGCGACAGGTTACCTTAAGGGAGTCACGCCCCGCGAGAGCCTTCTATTTCTTATTTTATTTTATTTTTAATGAAATAAAGGTATTACGGGGCCGTTTTTTGTATATGGGGTGTATTTTAGAATGTCTAGGGGTGTCAGGGGTGTTTTAGGAGAGTTGTTCTATTTTGGGTATAACTCCTAAACTATTTAATAAAGTATATAATGCACTTGTGTTAAGTATAGTAACCCAATCAAATTTATCAATATGTCACCATACAGAACCCCAACGTACTTAATCGGGCAGAGCCTTGACATTCGTTGGTGGGTCCTAAATCAATCGGACATGGTAACGACTCAGTGATCAGGGGTTACAATACTTAAAACGGGGCAGGGCTTTGTATGATTTAGGGGTTAATTACTAAAGCAAAATAATAGATTCGAAGAGACATAGTGGGAGACGAAAGAAAGAAAAGAATGGAATAGTGTTTGAAAGTTGAACTATAGCACTCCATATATACTACGAATTGTATCTTAGAGGGCACGCAAGCATTGATTGTTTCTGCTTTTATAACCTTCCACGTATATATATGATCCACGTACACACAATTCCTTATAATTCATTTGTTTAGTTTTAATTTATTTTTATATTATTATTATTATAATTAATTTAACTACTTCACTCGTTTGACGTTTATAACTTCTAAAATATGACGTTTTATAAAATAATGAATATGTCATTAGAACGAGAATATTGGTGTCTACATTTTGAGCAAAGTTTCATTAAAAACGGAGTAAGTTCAAATATAAGGTATTTTATAATTTAATTAGTAAACGGTTTGTCACACCCCAACCGATGGCGGAAACATCGGGATGAGACGAACAAATTGCTCAAAACATCATAACACTATGTGACAATATTTAATTGAATTCAAATTTCATTGCAAGGACTAAATTGTCATACAACATTTAAAATGGAAATAACAACATTGTTCAAATTCAAATCAACAAAAGATAAATAGATTAAAGGTGTGTATCTAGTCCACCCTACACTTGTTTCATCAATCATCCATACTTCATTAATCAACCTGCAACATGTATTAAAATAGAGTTTCAATGCAAAGGCAATGAGCGAGTATACAAGTTTGTTTACATAGCATAATAGAATAAAAACTCAAATTCAACATGATTCATAATATGTGATTACTAGTATGCAATTTTGGCGTACAATATGATCAAACCCTAGAACACAACGCATAAATAGCCTAATCCCAATCGTTCAGCGAGGTGGTAACTTAACAATACCCAATAGAACAGCAGGCGGGGCGTTAATCATATAGCGCTATAATTGTTAAGGTGGGCGAACAAGTCAATGAGCATATAACGTTCCAAATCGTTCATAGAGCATACAAGAATAGCAAGTAAGTCACATTAGTTTCATGCATTCGTTCAAAGATTGAGTATGTTTAGTTCAAAAGTTGTTTGCATAATTATACATGTTGCATCCCAAAGTATAAAGGGAAAAATGGATCGAGTATACTCACGGTGGTTGCAAGCTTTCCTACTTGAAATCCCGCGAGCGAGTTTGGTGGAGTAGATTAAGGTGGAGCACCTAGTCCTTCTACACGAGGAAACGTAGGTGTGTGAGTTTGGCGTTCAACGGAAGATTATAATTTGAAGTTTAACATAACATAAAGTATGATATCAAAATAATCATCTTTAACTTATACTCTTATATGACACTACGTAACCACTGGGGTTATATTGTATTTCATGGGTAATATGCCCATTAGAATCATACTTGGAGTGTTAAGTCTTAGATGGTATCTTACTACTTTAACATATAAACACAAGTTTAATATTAAAGGTTCGAATGAGTGTATATATATATTTAGGTTAAGTATTACATATTATTAAGTTCAATAATTCAAGTAGGAGGTAGAAGATTAAGATCTTCATTTAGGCACCTCGAGTTATTCATGGATGTCATGTATGGGGTAGGAAGGATAAGCTTCCGTTTAGGAACCCCTTGAATGTTCACCACTTCTCTTGATGTAAAAACAACCAAGGAGGGTCACGAACTAGGCTTTTGTATAATAATATAAACAATCTAACTAAGAGAAATCATCAAATCATGTGAGGATTGTATGTTTGGAACAACCCAAGTTGTTCCATAATCACTCTACATCAAGAACTAGCTTGAACATGACTTGTGGGTCAAAACACCCTAAACAAACAGAAAGTTATGAGGTTTAATCCTCTAATTTCAAGTGTCTCAACCATGTTTTTAAGCTTAACCAACCATAAGAGAGGTTGTAAGCATTAGGACATTGGTGTGAGATGTGTTAAACACAAGTTGGATGAAGTTTAAACAAGTTTGAAAGAGTATGTAACAAAACAGAAAGTTCTTGGACCATTTCAGGGCAATTCCAGGTCTGATTTCTCCAAGGAGAAGTCAAGGAATCAAACCCCCTGATTATCCAAGCAAGTAGGAAGAAGAATCAAGTGATTTCGTTAAGAAATGAGCAAGTTATGCTTACTTTAGTGCAAGAGTATGAATCTGTCCGAAAATGCAGATTCTTGCTAGAACTTGAGAGTGTTTAGGAGAGATTTGAGAGTGTTGAAAGTGTCCAAGTGCTTGGAGAAGGGTTGTATTTATAGTGGAAGAGGTTGGAGTTGATTGGAGGTGATTAGAGGTGGATTAGAGCTGATTGGGGAGTGTTTAGACTTGGGATTTCGTGCAAAGTCGCGTCAAAATGCAGCTTTGTTTGTTTTCTGCGAAACTGCTGTTCTCGCGGGCCGCGTAAAGGGTAGAGGGACCTTTACGCGGGCCGCCTCAGCTTAAGGTTCCGGCATAAAGTTTCAAATATTGCAATTCAGCCCCCGAAGTTGTTATTTTGATGTTTTTAGGGTATTTAAGGACCATATTTGCCACAAAAGCATAGTTTGAGATACATTCAAGTATGAGAAGTATAAACCAAATATGATTAAGCGTATGAGTATCAAAATCAAGTGTCGTTCACGTTCGAGACACGTTTTAAACATAAGTTTAGATTAATTACAAGTTTAGCACATAGTTTCCAAGAATAATGATTAAACACCAATTGATTCACCAATTCGAACATACGAGCATACATAACGTGTGTATAACATATTTGTAACAAAATACGAGTTTCATTAATGATCCAAGTCTCGGTTTTACAATGATTACAAGGAAAGGACGATTACAAGAATACGAGGTTTCCAAAAATAGAAATACGAACAAAACTTTCTATAAATGGAAAGTACAAAAGAGCCGGGCGTTACACAGTTCCTACGCTAGCCCAAAATACCTCATATTTTCATCGGTCAACTTACCCATGATGCATCCTTTTAATAACATAAGTTTTTATATACTTTATTTTTATAAATAAAAATTTTAGGAATGTTACATCCTCCCCACCTTGTTTTAAATCTCGTCCTCGAGATTCACTGAAATGTGGAGGAATACCTTTAGTTTGTCATTAATCCTAGTATATTATGGTCTTTGCTTAGAACTTTGACCAGAACTATTCTCTTTGTTTTGAGACTCTTATCTTTTCAAGAGTTCTTAATGAAGGTAAAAATTACTCTTATTAGATGTTTTGTGTCTTAGCAAAATTTTTAGTTACGGGTTTCCTAATGCATTAATAATCGCAAGGGGAATTCTTATACTTTCGATGGCGTCCCAACTTAAAGAGTTCCTGTTGTTCATCTTGTCACACGAATTTCGAGACGGATGATCAAACGAAATAATGTTTGATATTGGAATTATAGATGTATAAGAGATATTCCTGACAATTAAGTCTAAAATTTATCACTGACACACATGTTCGTGATTTATCCATAATTGTCAATCGTTATGGTCTTTGGATTTTCTTATAGATATACATATCTATATAATCATATATTCAGCATTCATAAGGTCAATGTATTTAACAGATTTATATTTCCAAAACAGGTCAGACATTAGGTCATGGTATTATTTAGGGAATTCCATTAACACAACATATACCCCATCTTACCCGGTCTCGCCAGAGAGGTACCCTCATCTTACCCGGACAAGCTGGAGAGTCTACTACACGATACCCAGTCTTGTTGGAGAGGTAATTATCATTGTATTTCCCATAATAGAATTTTCTCAAATCATGATTTTAGAAGTACATCATTTATTATGGCTTGCATCAAGAAATAAGGAAATTATTATTCTCATGATGGATCATATTCCAGAACTGAGTAGTACTAATAAACAAGAAATAACAGTGGCCAGGTGTTATCGCTTATTTATCATACTTGCACTGTTCTAGTCATCGTCCTCACGGCATACCAACATCCATCACACTTTATTTACACAAGTAATTAGCTTATCTCGAAGCTTATACTAAGGCTTTTTCTTGGGTTAAAGTCTAAATACTATTCTGGGTGTTATCAGTGAATATCAATATCCTAACTCTTTTGTTTAAGCATAGGTATTACTATGGTTGTGGCTTTCTTTGGTTTAGAAAATTGAGTTTTGACAAAATATCATTCTCTCTATTGACACTTATGGCTAGGTTCAATGTGATGAGTATGCTTACAACTAACTCTATTTAAGTTTATATATTATTAGATTCTGAAGCAAAGAATATTTTATTGAGACAAATGGCAACATAATACGTTTCATGATTTATTCTTATAATGACTTCATGTTTTCATATGAATCACAAATGATATTTTCTCTTATGCTTATCTACATAAGATATTTGATTATTATTTTATATATACCATCAAGAAATTCTATTATGTATATGCATATATGTATATATTTATTATTTAGAAACTTAAAATTTCAAATCTCTAGTTGATATAAAAAATTTCATAATATATATGTATTACTAAATCATTTTGTAATATCTTTAATTTATAACAATCCAACTATATAACCGATGGCACCAATCATCGAGCTTATTTCTCTAACTTTATTTACCCTTTTTATAAAAGTAGTATATTGAAATAAATTTCTGTCAAATTTATTGAATATAATATTTTGGAATTAAAGGATGGATAAATAAAAGTTTAAAGAAATAATTTAGTCAAAATATAAACTATTTGGACTCATGGGAACAGTTCATTTTTTTTAATTAGTGGGTTGAACTATATTGGTTTCAAATATTAAAACTTAACTTTTAATTTATTGTATATTATATTGTATTATTTATTCTAGGAAGTATTGCAGTAGGTAATACAAAGGTTGACGTTTCTAAAATTGATTCTAAATATAATAGGTAATTAAGTAATGTACATGTATTAGAATATATATGTACATATCTCAAACTATAATAATAGTAATTTGTTTAAAGATATTCCAATATTAAAATTGTAATTTGATATATATATATATATATATATATATATATATTAATAAAGCTATATAAAGGACAAATGTATTAAACACACACTTGAGTCAGTTATTTTTTTTATGTGGGGCATCTATTTTAATTTTTAGCTTCAAAATGAACCGATAACTAGAACGTTTAGGGAAATTTAACGTGCCAGGAAAAATAAATAAATAAATAAATACTAAATTATTGATTTATGTCGGGTAAGAAGAGATGTTTTCATTTTGTTATATCTTTACTTCTAAAAATTAATTATCTAATCTCTTTTATATGTACAGATTGTACAAACCATCAGACCCATCTTTTCCCTTCTTCTATATAAAAATAAAAATTTTACATGTATCCTACGTAAAATAAGTTTTAGTTTACATTATATGCACGTACAAAAATATATATAAACATTATTTAAATATATTATAATGTATATATATATATATATATATTAAATAGAATAGAATTGCAATACTTTTAGAATACTTATATATTATCTTATATTTATATAATCTTAAAACAAAAGGTCGGTGGGTCACATCACAACCACGGCCTTTTGTTTTTATATAAGAAATTTGTGTTCCTAAACAATGTAGAATAACAATGTGCTCTAGTGGTTGGTTCGTTCACCTCTAAAGAAGACTTTACATTGCTATCTAAATTACTTTTATCACTCTACACCACAACGACCGAGACATATTATTTTTTTATCTATGTCTAATGATGTTAATGTCATGAACGTAACATGTGTAATTACCTCTAAGACTTTCCATTGCTATCTAAATTACTTTTACGACTTTACACCGCAACAATCGAGACATACTCTTTTTTATATATGTTTAATGATGTTAATGTCACGAACATAATGTGTTTAACAAAGTAAAATAAATGTGTAATTTCAAGTGCGGGCACCACATGTTAATGTCACAATCATACGCTATGGCCGCAATGCTTATATATGTTACACTAAGTTAGATTGGATACGTCAAAACACGTGTTTTTATATGGTTAACGCATCACATAATGTGCCGCCAACTATAAACAACTAAGACGTCGCCGCCGCAACGCGCGGCCTGTGACAAAAATCTAGTTTATAATGAAAGTGAGTGAATAGTGATTACAATATTATAATAATATATAGTTCTTTTAATATTTTTATCGTTTTAATATTAAAATAATAATGACGATTATTAGTAGTATTATCATTATTATTGTAACTATATTTTCACTCCCCCTTTTTTTTAATAATTGGTTTAAAGATAATTATTCCAAACTTATTATTAATCTTTAATAAGGTAATAATAAATTTAAATTTCAAAGTAACTAGCATAGTAAAAGTAGCTCGAATATAGTTTCGAATAGAAACATAGCACTATAGTTTCAAAAGAAACATATGATAAAATGAAAATTCGTAAAGTGATCCAAATGATATCGATATATGATATCAAATATTGAGAACTTATCAATGTTCTTTAAGGCTATCCACATTCACAGCCTAAGTCAATCCAACATTTAAATAATAATAAAAAACTAGTTTCTTCTTCTTCGATTTACACAACCCAACCTTTCATTCCCACTAACAACCCAACCTAAACCAACTTTTATTAAATATATATTTATTTTATATAAAAATGTGTTTTAAACAAAATCTGATTTTGATAAAACTTATATCGGGATGTTCAGAAAATTATTTTAAGAAATATTGTGTATTTTGTTTTTCTTATAAGTTTAATTATAAAAAGTTATTTGAGTAATTAAATTGATAGGGGAAATAGTAATTAATAAAAAAATGTGCACCAATAAAGTTTGAACAAGTGGATGAAGTTGAGTATGGTTTTGTGTCATGACCTATGTTACTCCAACAACCTGGTTGTTGGCTTCAACTTTTTTTTTATAAAACCTTTAATATATACATAAACAGATAGAAGCATGTTATACTAACTATTACACTGTAAGTGATACTTACAGTTATACTTACAGTGATATAAATATTTAGGATTTTGGAAAACATTTTTAAATATAACTGGTATCACAAGCTATTTAGGTAAAACCTATCAATTTAATATAAACTTGTATAGTACAATTAAGCTATTACTTATAGTATGTTAACCTTTCATCCTAATTATATGACTGTATTGTTTATAGTATTATTTCCATATAATACATATATTATATAATAATACCCTTATATATAATAATTGGAAATACAAGGAATGAACCATATAACAAGGTGTTTTAAAACATATAGTTTGTATAGCTTTTAAAACTACAATGTAATAGTTAGCATTAAGACCAGTGCATTGTAATGGATTTATAGTTTTATTATCGAGGTTTATAGTAATATGATACAATAGTGATAGTTTTATAGGTAATATCAACAGTTGAAAACTACAAAGTGGATTATAATATTGTAAAGGAAATTTATACTATCAACAGTGATAGTTTCGTATTTATTTTAAATGAGGATTTTTTTTCTCGTAATTTGCACTTTTAATTAATATAATAATTAACAAAACTTTTAACTTATAAATGTATTAGGTAAATGAGGCGCTTACCTATTTAGGGAATAAGCGATCATTGTAAACTTAATGCAATTAAGAGTAAGGCATCCCTATCAGAGACATAATATATCTGCTAGGTAGCCTATGGGTATATTTAATTATATTGGTCACTCATACTATGATCTCATAAATATTATAATATAAATATTAAGATTTATTTACACATAATAATACATAAGTTATTATATTAATTTCCTAACATAATGTTTAAGTTTTAGGTATTAAAAGAACATCTAAATGACTTAAACAAGTGACTCTGATACCACCTTCTGTCACAGCCCCCGACCCCTACCCGAGAGCGGGAGCCGCGAGCTAGTCAGATGGTATGGGTGTTTATTTATTTTGGCAACGGAAATTTTCATCAGTAGTTAGGAAATATTTTTATCAGAGTTAAACACCAAAATGGTTGAAATAATTAAACGGGATAAAACCTAGGTTTTTCTGATAATATATTTATAATAACAAGTGAGACAAACCCGATTTTCATTCGTAATATATTTATAGGAAATAATCCTAATTATTGAAAACAATTCTCCTTTTTAATTAGGTAACTTTTATAGCCACTTTTCTAAGCATTCAGTGCTCTACAACTGGCTTTTATTGGCTTCATACTAAGTTACCTGAAACACGTGTTTAAAAGATTTTATCAGCAAGAAATACTGGTGGGTGCATCCCAGTTTAATCAAAACAAGTTTTATCATTTTACAGCATTGAGGGCAATTCAGCAATTACATTTGTTTACATCTACTTTAATTGTCACCCACGGCACTGTCAATCCTGACTTGTGGAAATGTTACTACTCACAGTGTAATAACAAATTTTGTATACAAAACCCCAACATACCGACGATAATTGTAGAATTACAAATACTCAATCACTGTCAATTATCATGTAAAATAATTGAGGTTTTGTAAAACAGTTTAAAAAGAATTTACAAAAAGAGGATAAACTCACTTTGCTATTTTAGATAGTTCCTGGTGATTTCCTGGTTATAATCTATTTAAAATAAACAATGCACACGCGTTAGTATAATAACCAAATTTACATTAGCTATACCCTCCCCCCTAGACAGAACTCCAACGACTGAGTCGGGCGGAGCCTAGACATGCGTTACGGAGCTCTAGATCTATCGGGCAGAGTAACTAATACGTAACCGGGGGTTATAATACTTACGAAGAGGCAGAGCTTCGCTTATTAGGGGGTATTTGGCAATAGTTTTAGCTTATTAGAAGTTGAGAGAAAATAAAGAAAGTTGAACGATTGAAATGGCCGCTTTCTGTTCCTTTTATAGCTGATCCAGGAGGTTTTCGCGCCCCACAAGAGATAGACGATAGGCCTTCGCGGCCCGCGAGCGATGTAGGGTAGGTTATAGGATTGGCGAGTCACAAGTGTAGGGTTGCCGAGTGTTATGCCACATGGCGGGCTGGGGTGCCGCCTAGTGGTACTGGGTTGTGGCCCGCGACGGCTTACCTTAAGGGAGTCGCGCCCCGCGAGAGGCTCCCATTTCTTGTTTTATTTGATTTTTAATGAAATAAAGGTATTCCGGGGCTGTTTTTCGTATATGGGGTATATTTTAGGACCTCTAGGGGTGTCAGGGGTGTTTTAGGAGAGTTGTTCTATTTTGGGTATAACTACTGAACTATTTAATAAAATATATAATGCACTTGTGTTAAGTATAGTAACCCAATCAACTTTATCAATATGTCACGAGACAGAACCCCCCACGTACTTAGTCGGGCAGAGCCTTGACATGCGCTGGCGGGTCCTAAATCAATTAGACAGGGTATCGACTCAGTGATCAGGGGTTACAATACTTAAAACGGGGCAGGGCTTTGTATGATTTAGGGGTGAATTACTAAAGCAAAATAATAGATTTGATAAGACAGAGTGGGAGACGAAAGAAAGAAAAGAATGGAATAGTGTTTGAAAGTTGAACTATAACCCTCTATATATACTACAAATTGTATCTTTGAGGGCACGCAAGCATTGATTGTTTCTGCTTATATAACCTTCCACGTATACATATGATCCACATACACACAATTCCTTATAATTCATTTGTTTAGTTTTAATTTATTATTATATTATTATTATAATTAATTTAACTACTTCACTCATTTGGCGCTTATAACTTCTAATTGATGACATTTTATAAAATAATGAATATGTCATTAGAACGAGAATATTGGTGTCTACATTTTGACACAAGTTTCATTAAACGGAGTAAGTTCAAATATAAGGTATTTTTATAATTTAATTATTAAACGGTTCCTACGCTCGCCCAAAATACCTCATATTTTCATCGGTAACTTTCCCTTGATGCATCCTTTTAATAACAAAAGTTTTTATATACTTTATTTTTATAAATAAAATTTTTGGGAATGTTACAATCATAAAGCTTAATATTAAAAGACTTTACAATTCAAAGCTCTGGCCCACATTTAACTTTCAAAGGTCTGCCCACATACAAAAGGGTAAAGGTCTACCAATATTCAAAAGGGTAAGGGTCAGCCCACATACAAAGGGCAAAGGTCTTTCCATATTCAAAAATTCAAAATCTTGGCTCTAAATTCAAAATTCAAACCATATACCTATAAAAAGTTCTTTTTAATTTCTATGAGCTTATCATCTCTCAACTTTCTCTTTCTAAAACTCACTTTCTTTCTCTCAAATCCAGACCACCATCGCACACACGTTAAACCCTTCTCTCTTAAACCCTCACACCATCAGTCTCTCCGGCAACGATTCAGGTTATGTTTCTTCTTCATTATTCTTCATATTTATCCCCAATTAACGATCCTGTCCCTTTGATTCTCTTTTGCTTAGGTTTTAGGGGCTGTTTGGCTAAGCTTATTTTAGTAACTTATTTACTTATTGAAAAGTTAAAAGGTGTTTGGGTTAGCTTATTATGTGAGAGGAATAAGTAAATAAGTCATTCCATTATGACTTAGGTTGTGTTTGTTTTTGCTTAAAGTGTCTTCAAAGGGCTTATGTCTGCGGGCGGGCAGACATAAGTGGTTAAAGACTGTTTGTTTTTTAAAAAAAAGAAGACCTGAAAGGGGTCTTTATTTGCTTAAAAAAAAAGCTATGGAATATTGCTTCAAGATCTTCACACACATCTTCACACACCACCAACCCTTCTTCTTCTTCTTCTTCTTCCTGCCACCACCTCCGCCACCACCACCGCAGAGAGAGAGAGAGATCTGTGAGAGAGAGAGAGAGAGCTGTGAGGGAGAGAGACCGTAGAGAGAGAGAGATCTGTGAGAGAGAGAGCTGTTAGAGAGAGAGATCTGTGAGAGAGAGAGCTGTTAGAGAGAGAGAGAGAGAGAGAGCTGTGAGGGAGAGAGACCGTAGAGAGAGAGAGATCTGTGAGAGAGAGAGCTGTTAGAGAGAGAGAGAGCTGTGAGAGAGAGAGAGGTGGTTCCGTGACGGTGGGTCCGATGTATTGCTCGTTTGTAGTCTGCGAACGATGACGGTCTAGGGTTTGTTACAGGGGGCTAGGGTTTGAACGATGACGGCAGGAGACAGAGAGAGAGAGAACGATGAGAACGATGACGGCGGTGGTTCGATCTGACGGCGGTGGTGGTGGTTTCGCGGCAGGAGACAGGGGGCTAGGGTTTGCGGTGGGTTCTTGGAGTGGGGGCTAGGGTTTGCGGTGGTTGTTGGTTGTGGTGGTGGCAGGTGGACGGTGGAGGAGTGGTGGCGGACGATTGTGATGGTGGTGGTGAAGGTGGTGGTGGTTGTAGAGAGAGAGAGAGTGTTTGTAGAGAGAGAGAGCAGAGAAAACTCTTGTGTGTGTGTTGTGTGTGTGTGAAGTTGTTTTTGAAGAAAAAAAAACAAACCCTCTTCTCCTTGCAGACTGCAGACATTTGGGCCACATCTTCTCTTGCAGATGCCTGCAGATGTGGTCCACAGACTACAGACATTTTACATCTGAAAAAACAAACAGCACCTTATTTGCTTTTCAAATAAGCAAATAAGTAAATAAGTCAAAAAAATAAGCTTAGCCAAACAGCCCCTTAGTTTTATTTATGTTCTCTCCAAACCCTAGATCCAATGAGTTCAGTCTTGCCGTCGGCAAGCCATCCTCTGTGCTTCTCAGACTAAAGGGTATGGTTTGGCCCATCCCCACGGGGATGAGCCTCCACGTAGGCGCCACGTAGGCGGCTCGTGGGGGATGGGCCAAATTGATAATTGAAGGGGATGGAGGATGGGGCCCCACCTTATTATTTTATAATTTCCTAAGCTTTAATTTAATAAGTTAATAAAAACTTTATAAAAATTAAAAAATACAACATAAAACAACATAAATAATTTCATTTCATAACATAAAAAAAATTACATTTCCTAAAAAAAAAATTACATTTCCTAAAAAAAAATTACCGAAAAATAAAAATAAAAAATTACATTTCCTAAAAATGAAAAAAAACCTACGACGTCCACTTTTTCTTCACCTCTTCCTTCATCCTTCGATACACCTCTCGTTCCTCCTCCGGAACCGAGTCGAGATCCAACCTCATTATCCTAAAATCCTCCGCTCGAGCATAGTCGGCCGACACGTTTTTCTTGTGACTATATTTTTCGGCCGCAAATTCTTGGAACGAACGGAATTGGGAAATTAAGTCGTCCATTTTCGAAGACGCCTTCGAGCCACCACCTCCACCCGAGCCGCCACCTCCACCCGAGCCACCCCCTCCACTCGAGCCGGCCCCTTTACGCTTTGCGGCCGCCTCTTTTTTTGCTTTGTCCCTTCCGGTGGGACGACCCGGTTCGTGATATTCCTGTTCCTCATAATCCGGTTCATCGTTTATGTCGATTTGACAACGAGCGGTGGAGCCTCCCGCGCTATAACTTCCGGACTCGGAAGTTTTAGTCCGTTTGGCGGTTGCGACCTCATCTGGAATCGGCGCCCATTTAGGGTCTTTCTTTAAAACGTTCCATGCTCGGAGGTGCGGGAAAGGCGGATTTTTTGTTTCCCATTTAGATATCGCAAGGTTAAGAACGTCCTCGTCGCTAGTCCCACTAGGACGATGGATGTAAAGTGGGTTATAAATCCCGATAAAATCATTCACGCACTTGTTCATTTTCCGCCACTTGCCCGATACGGATTCGAGATCACGGTATGGGCCTTCCCCCATAAGGGTATTAAACCTTTCCGTACATTTCTTCCAAAAACCAGAACCCGATTGATTGTTCCCTAAAATTTAAAAAAAATGGATTAGTAAAACTAAAAAATAATTCTTTTTAAATTTATATAAAAAAAATTAACATTGGTTCATACCGACAATCGGGCAAGTTGAGGCCTTAATAAACGAGATAGCTAGCGCCTCCTCCTCTACTTTTGTCCACGGTCTCGGCTTTGCTCTCGAACCGCTTTTTTTTTTCGGTGACGTGTTCGGTTTCAACCGCCTTCCCCTTCCCCCTGTTTTTTTTGCGCTTGAGTTCTTTTGGTGGCGATTCAGAGACGACTTCATCATCATCGTCAAGGTGAACCGAGGGTTGTGGTTGGGAAGTTGGCGGTTGCGATTGGAATTGATCAAGTTGAAGCGAGCCGCGTTGCATGAATTGTTGGAATGCTTGGTATTGTTGCATTTGTTGAAGTTGGGACATTTGATTGAAGGCGTTAGGTGATTGTTGGAAACCCGAGAACGTAAATGGTGGAGACCCCCACGAAGAATCCATAGTCGGAGTGTAAGCGGGACTAGAAAAAAAGTTTGGATTGTTCGGGTTGGGATCGTTTGGGTTGAATGGATTCATGATGGTAAAAAAAAAATGAGTGTGTTTTTTAAAAAAAATGGATGATAGAAGGAGAAGATTAGGAGAAATGGATGTGAAATGGTATAAAAATGGATGTGAAATGGATATATATTTAAAGTGGAAAAGAATTTTTTTTTTATTTATTCTATCCGTTAAACAACGGATATATATTTGAAAAGTGGGGCGGCATCTTCGGCTTGGGCTTGCTGGTTTAGCCGGGGTGGGATGGAGGGGGGCGGTGTGGGGGACCGGCGCCGGTCCTTGCCGGGCCTAGCCGGCCCCCATACCTTCCAGTCTCATCAGTTCAGTCTTGTGTTGATAAAAATGGGTTAGGTGTCAGTCATCATAGCTCTGATCGTCGTGGCCTGTGCCGTTGGCATATCTGCGAGTGGGATTGGATCCATCTTTTCCGATGAAAATCCGATCAGACAAGTGGTGTCTGATGGTCTACGGGAACTTGAGAAAAGTTGTTCTTCAAGTTATTGGCCAAACTCCTCATGCTCTCTCCTTTGCTCGATTCGCTCACAGGTTAGTTATCGTTTATCATGAATCTTCAGTGTTTGGCAGTTAAAAATGGATCGATTGATGTTTATCATGAATCAAGCTCTCACCTTTGCTCGATTCGCTCACAAATACTCGGTTTCACAAGAGAAATTCGTGAATGAAGAAACTGAAAAACTGGTATGATTTGAATCTAGACTAATAATTAGTTATTACCTTATTGGTTATTGATTTGATTTCTAATGGTTGGTATGATAGGTTGTAGTTGAAACATTAACAATGGAAAAGAATGCAGATTGTAGTTGAGATATTGGCAATGGAAAAGAATGCTATAATGACAGCAAAAGTAAATTTCTAATATACCCTTATCTATTGCTTTTGAGTTGGTTGGTTTTCTTAAAGGATCTCACTATCTAGACACTCGCTTTGCCTATCTGCACACTTAGGGTTTATATACGCTGCGTATTGACCAATACGCAGCATATAGGGTTAACCCTATACGCTGCGTATTGGTCAATACGCAGCGTATATAGACCATAGATCTCAGTGCCTGATTACCAATCATTGCACAGAAAACAAAGTTGCTATACGCTGCATATTGGTCAATACGCAGCGTATATAAAACTGATGCAAATTTGGGGTCACTTAGGTAGGTTTGAAGTGTAATTTTTTTCCCAGGTTTATGTAAGCTGCGTATTGAGCAATACGTAGCATACAAACAGGGACCATTTTTGTAAATTTATGAAACTTCAGGGACCATATTTGTCAGTTTTCGAAACTTTAGGGACCTTTTTTTAAATTTTCGAAAAACCAGGGACCATTTGTATAAATTTACGAAATCTCAGGGACCATTTTTGTAAAAATATCAAAAAAGAGGTAAAAGGGGGTCTTCATTTAAGAACCGGCCCTTGCAAGACTCGAACCCATGACCTCTCATTTAGAACCGCAACGCCTTAACCAGTTTATCCTCTGTCCAGAGCTGTTAGAATATGAAACTTAATTACATATATACACTAGTTAGGTTATACGCTGCGTATTGATCAATACGCAGCGTATGTTAATGGTAGGGACACAAAAAAGTTGAAACTCAGTACGATGAAATACAAAAAAGTTGAAACTCAGAGCATCGAAAAAACGATATAGTTGAAACTCAGTACGATGAAATACAAAAAAGTTTCACTGAGAGCATCGAAAAAACGATGAACCACCACAGAAAACGAATGTTGGACAACCTACGTGGAAAGGTTTCCCATGAAGCACTTGATTTGCTGGAAAAAGAGCTACTGAGGAAGATGGAGGTGTTGCGGAAACTTAACGCATCATGTGGTTGCCATATGTGGCTCAGCAATGGATTGCCGTGTGCTTGTAGGCTGGAAAACTACAAACAGACAGGTAAAAAATATTAAAACTACAAACCTTTTGTTATTTTGTACGATTTAGCTGTTTCTCACACCGTATTAACTTAACTGTGCAGGGCGTATTATACAACTCGACGACATAGATGTATTCTGGCGTAAGCTTGACTTGCTCCCGTGTAAACTGGTAGACGAGGAGGTCGATGTTGTAGCAGAGCTAAATAATGTGCGGCAACATTTAGAGGCGCAGTCCCCCGTTCAGCAAAAGAGTTTGCTTTCAAAGATAAAAGCGGTCTTCAACCCGAAATCGTCAACCAAGAAACCACCGATCGTCCAGCAAAATACTCGCGGTCGGCCTACATTAAAGAAAGTACAAGAAAGGCTAGATGAAGCTGCGAGGTTAGACGAAGCTGCGAGACACAGCTCCTATGGCGAGGACAGCAACGTATATACCGCTTCCCCCAAACATAGGTACGATTTACCCCGACACAGCTCATACGTACCGTCAGAGGGCTCTCGTGGAACTGGTTCGGTTAGAAAGTCTGAAAAACCTAAAACGCAACGAAACAGTTCAACGAGTTATAAAAAGAAGGAGACGCGGGATGATAACGGTTTTCCATTAATGAAGGGGGACGAGCACTTGTTAAGCATTGAGAGGTTTAAGGATCAAATTCCCTCAGAGTTTCACTCTTACATATCGCGTATACAAGATGTGATCCCAGACGGTCATTGTGGGTACAGGTCTGTGGCTGTCGGATTAGGTTTTCTGGAACACGCATGGCCCAATATTCGAAGAGATTTACTACTGGAGATTGGCCATAACGAGGCGCGTTGGAAGCATGTATTCGAAACATATAACAAAGGAGACTTTGAACGAATACGTAAGAGCATCGGATGGAATTCATTGAAAGCGTGCGGTCCAAGTCACTGGATGGAAATGCCCCAAGTAGGGCTTCTCGTAGCGCAAAGGTATAATATTGTCGTCCACCTGCTAAGCATCGAATGGAGCACTACCATCTTCCCATTAAGGGATGCCCCACTAGATCCACGACCTCAAGCGATAACGCTCGTACATGTTGACGGGGGACACTTCATACATGCTAAGTTGGAAGGAGACCACCCCATGCCTTTAGTGAACCCGTTGTGGTCGACACATCGATCAATAGCTGCGGAACGGTGGGAAGAAATGTATAGACCGCGGTTACAGCACTACTACAAGTTAATCAATCCTAACGCAGACAAAGACAGAGAACCGAGTATAAATGAAATCGAAGATTAACCGGAAACTTGTATTTTTGTAAATTGTAGAATTTTTTTAATTTATAAAGTTTGTATCATTACCAAATGACATTTATAATTGTAGAATTTTTTTAATTTATAAATTGTAGAATTTTTTTAATTTATAAAGTTTGTATCATTTACAATTTTTATAATTTATTCATATTTTTGTATTATTTATCAAAGGAAAACACAAAAAAATAAAAAATGGAACTTTATATACGCCGCGTAGGGATCCCTACGCAGCGTATGTAGTTCAAAGGACAAAAAAGCCCCTGTTTTTGGCTTCGTATTGCCTCAAACACAAGGGCAAAATAGTAAAATGAGCATCGACAAAAAAACCCCTGTTTTAAACCCACGCTGTTTTTTTTTCTAAACAGAAAACTGTTTTTAAGCAGAATTTTTTTTTTTAAACAGAAAACTGTTTTTAAACAGAATTTTTTTTAACAGATTTTTTTAAGCAGAATTTTTTTTTTAAACAGAATATTTTTTTAAACAGATTTTTTTTGACGATCTTAGTTTTGACGCTCGTAACGCGCGTACGGTCCTAACTAGCGTCGAAACTGAGAACGTCGTTAAAACTGTTTTTTGACGATCTTAGTTTTTTAAACAGAAAACTGTTTTTTTAACAGATTTTTTTAAACAGATTTATTTTTTTAAACATAATTTTTTTAATTATTTAGTCGACGTCGTCCGTAAGGCGCGTACGGGCCTAACGATCGTCGAAACTAAGTCCGTCGTTAAAATATAAGATGGACTTAGTTTCGACGCTCGTTAGGCCCGTACGCGCCTTACGGACGACGTCGACTAAATAATATTTTTTTATTATTTAGTCGACGTCGTCCGTAAGGCGCGTACGGGCCTAACGAGCGTCGAAACTAAGTCCGTCGTTAAAATATATATTTTTTTTATTGTTTAGTCGAAGTCGAACCGTAAGGCGCGTAGGTCCCTAACGAGCGTCGAAACTAAGATCGAAGTTTTATACTTTAACGACGATCTCCGTTTCGACGCTCGTTAGAGACCTACGCGCCTTACGGTTCGACTTCGACTAAACAATAAAAAAAATATATATTTTAACGACGGACTTAGTTTCGACGCTCGTTAGGCCCGTACGCGCCTTACGGACGACGTCGACTGAATAATAAAAAAATATTATTTAACGACGATCAGGCGCGTACGGGCCTAACAAGCGTCGAAACTAAGTCCGTCGTTAAAATATAAGACGGACTTAGTTTCGACGCTCGTTAGGCCCGTACGCGCCTTACGGACGACGTCGACTAAATAATATTTTTTTATTATTTAGTCGACGTCGTCCGTAAGGCGCGTACGGGCCTAACGAGCGTCGAAACTAAGGCCGTCGTTAAAATATATATTTTTTTATTGTTTAGTCGAAGTCGAACCGTAAGGCGCGTAGGTCCCTAACGAGCGTCGAAACTAAGATCGAAGTTTTATACTTTAACGACGATCTCCGTTTCGACGCTCGTTAGAGACCTACGCGCCTTACGGTTCGACTTCGACTAAACAATAAAAAAAATATATATTTTAACGACGGACTTAGTTTCGACGCTCGTTAGGCCCGTACGCGCATTACGGACGACGTCGACTAAATAATAAAAAAATATTATTTAACGACGATCAGGCGCGTACAGGCCTAACGAGCGTCGAAACTAAGTCCGTCGTTAAAATATAAGACGGACTTAGTTTCGACGCTCGTTAGGCCCGTACGCGCCTTACGGACGACGTCGACTAAATAATATTTTTTTATTATTTAGTCGACGTCGTCCGTAAGGCGCGTACGGGCCTAACGAGCGTCGAAACTAAGTCCGTCGTTAAAATATATATTTTTTTTATTGTTTAGTCGAAGTCGAACCGTAAGGCGCGTAGGTCCCTAACGAGCGTCGAAACTAAGATCGAAGTTTTATACTTTAACGACGATCTCCGTTTCGACGCTCGTTATGTAAGACAAAACGCGTTGAAAAACCCGGATTTAATAAAGATGTTTCGGTAGGATTAAAGTGGCGTCATGTTAAATTGTTACCTCTGAACGACCTCATTTATAAATCCCAAGACCCGATTAAATTTTATACGCATCTTTATACCTTCAATTCAGAACTTTGGGTTACAATAATAGAAATCAAAAAGCATGATGTGATCCCACAAAGTGAATTGAATGATAAACCGAGATGTACGGGTCTTGCTATTGCATCTAAATCAAACATATCATTATGGTGGGGTTTGATACTGTGCAAAACCGTTTTGGGAGGTCCAGGAGTGTTGGTATAGGACCCAAGATCGAAATAATTGATTACCTTTACGTAACTTCAACAAACAACAAGGAATCAGCATCTGAGAAGAGGTAGCGCACCGCTACATGTGTAGCGTAACGGTGCGCTACCCCATTAAGTCAACCGGCCCTTCATTGCGGGCTAGCGCACCGCTACATATGTAGCGTAACGGTGCGCTAGATGGTGCCCAGCGACCAGAAACCTGCTGTTGGCTGTTTTACGCGATTGTGACCGTTTGTATCGGTTTTTATCAGTTATAAACGACCCCTAAACCATCCTAGAGCACTAGGACAAGTGTTCAATGGTTGTGGTTGGTCCTAGAGTGAGTTGTCACTTAGTTGTGGTGAATCCAAGTCCTATATAAAGCCACATTGTGCAACCATCAACCTTCACACTTGCATTTGATCTTTGGAGCATCCTGGAGCATAGGAACTCTCCCTTCTGATCAAAATTCGTGCATTGGACTATTGTAAGTCTTCTAGTTCTTATTTGGTTGCTTTTGGCTTAGTTAATTAGCTAAAAGTCAAACCGTCGTAATTACGGTTTGACTTCGAGATTAGTCACTAATGACTCAGTCTTATCTCGAATTAAAAGTAGTTTTAGAATGGTATTTATGTGGGTAATAAAACCCCAAAAGGGTTTCCCCTGATCACCATCCTAAACAGGTCAAATGTCGGGTCAAAGCTTTACTTAAAAAGTCAACATTTTGCTTAAATTGTCATTTATGCATAATTAGCTATCTAGATCATATATAACCTGTTTGAATATTGTTATAACTTAGAAATAAGTGTAAGAACATGTCCCAACATGTTCAACCCGACTATTTCCTGTTTAGACCCGGTTCGGAACCGAAAGTCACATAGTTTGACTTTTCGGTTGACTTTCAGTTCTGACCCGTTTGGGCATATTTTAGAAATGCCTCAGAGCTTAAATTGGATTAGGATACATGTTAGAACAACCCTCTGTGATCGTACACCTTGGTTCACTAGTTATCCAATTAATATGCAAGTTTCCGTTAAATGCTCATACGTGGACCGTTATGCCCTTATTGCCTTAAATCATAATTTATGAAAATGTAAAAGTGTAGAATCCTTAATTACTGATATATAGACTTGTATGCAAAATTTGACATTAGTTTGACTTATAGATTAAGAGTTATGCCCATGTCGCTAAATTAAGGCTTTATGTTAACAATATGGCGCAATTAGCGTAAAGCCTAATTAAACATACTTTTTGACATCAAATCTTTTACCCACTGATCTTAAATATTATTTTGGGATTTCTAAAGATTTTTAATTAGTTTTAGGCTGAGCATAACTCATAGTCGTAGGCTTAATCCGGTAATTGTCGGTTTTGCCCTTACGGGCCATAAAATGAGTTTTACACATCTAAACGATTCCAAACCTTTTGCTACTGATTAGCTATGATAAATAAATTATGTTAAGCCTTCTGGAAATATAAAAATATCAGAATTAAGTATCGAACCCGGTAATGGCCTTTAATCGCCATAATTAGCGTTATTAGCGCATTGTATGTCTTAGAATCATATTGGACATACCCGGGTCGATACCTACTGATATAAGAGGCAAATTATGATAATTCAACAGTAAGCAAAGTTTGATAAACTCAGACTTCGTTTTTGAGCTTTTCGGCTTATGTGAAATTACCAAAATACCCCTACGGGGCATAACGAAAGACATCCTACTGATGTTACAACATATTTGAAGCATATTAACTTAGGAAACCTGTATATGGCTCTTACGGATACCCGTTACGCATATTACGCGTTCGGCTCGGTTTATGTAACAAGTTTACATAAATTAGCCGAAACGGGTCAAACCTTATCGGTTTTATCTCAAATTCCAGAATGTGAATAATAAACCCATATTAAACAAGTCTCCAAACTTGTTGGGTCTGAATCACATTCTATCCGGTCTTCGCTTAATCGTGCGTACGAACCGTATCTTGAAACTAGCCGGTCTAAGCTTAAGCATAATTAAAGACCCGCTAGGATTCTAATAGGTTATATTTAACCTTCGTTCCAGATTAGGAGAAACAGTAAAAGCTACCTGCTATTTGATTATTGTGACTATACTTTGCATCAAGGTAAATACTTTTAACTTATTTTCCCTATACGGGCTTGGGTTACGGTACATAGCGTACCGCTTGATCGGGCATCAAATCTTCCACGCTTAGTGGTTAATTGAATAATTTAATCGGCTCGTTTTAAACAGATGTGTTTACTTTACAGCCTTTGGGAGGTTAATGACCATGTCCCGGATATCCTCGGCATTATCTTACGAGATTGCCACGACCTGAGCACGGGGTGTAGGCGTACTCCCGTGTATAACTCACTTACAGTGGTGTGTCTATTGATCTTTAACCCGGATACGTCCGGGCTACTGAACGCATAAGTAACACGTAATTCGTTCACAAGATTATTATAATATCAAAATAATTCTCCCAAGTTAATAAAAATGTTTATGCCATGTGCATCCAAACCAATTTTCAATCATTTATAAAATGAGTCAGTTGAATGTATTTACCAGTGTAAACTGACGTATTTTCCCAAAAAGATTAAATGCAGGTACTAGGCGAAATAGGCTGGGATTCTCCTAAGCATCATTAGAAGTCTCGCAAACTTAAGATGCCGAAGTCTGTTGAACTATAAACAATGTTTTTAATTCGATCCTACTGTGGATAAACCCCGGATAATTTGTGACTTTGTTTACAATAAATAAATTCGGTTGTATCTTATTTTAAATTTGCTTCCGCTGTGCATTATTATATTGTGTTGTTTGACTATTACGTTGCCAACCATGACGTCACGATACTCCCCCACCGGGCCCACCGGTGACACGTGGAAATCGGGGTGTGACATATATTAGGTGCTGTTTGATATCCGCGATCTCTAGCATTGTTTGGTTGTTACTCAAGGACTTCTGAGCAATCTCAAGTGAGTACATAGACCCCTCTTTTACTGTTTTCCAAACTGTTTTGGGGTGGAACACATGTGCCTACTTGTTACTTTCATGCTTTCCTGTTTTAACATCATATACTGCTATGTTCGTTAGTACATTATAGTACATGATTTTATGACATTTCATGTTAGGTGTGCCCAATTGTGTGCATTACTTAGTACCTCGTTTTACATGACATTTTGACATAGACATTTCGGCATAGACATTTTAACATGATTGACATTTGATCATGCATTTCCCACAAAACATAACTTTGATTTAAACCAAGATTTACTTCAATACTTTGTTTTTGTGCATATGGTTTAGTTGAGACATTTCACTTGCCATACATGACATCTTGACATAGACGTTTGACATGGATATTTGACATAGACATTTGACATGGATATTTGACATAGACATTTTGATATGATTTACATCTTGACATGAACACTTTGACATATTACCCAATACATTTGACAATTGATTTAAACATAGACTTCTTACATTGGTTGGTTTGGTTTGATTAAGTGATTAAGTAACGATGCGTGTGTAATATGATACAAGCATGGTGGATACGCCGCTGGTACTTCCTATATATAAGTGTTTGTATGGTATTACATATTGTAGCGTTATTTGAATCATTTCAGTTTGAGACATAGAACATTTTATACAAATAACATACTTTTCACAAGACATTGATTTATAAACATCTTATCTTATGCAAACATATTTTACTTGGTTATTCATTTAACCTTACATTTATTTATACTTATCATCTGATCTTATCGATTTTCAAATGATTTACAAAACAAAGCAAATAACAAGGTTCATGACTAAACATTTTCTCAAACATAAGTCATGAAACCTATTTTCACAAAACCTATGTATCTCACAGGCATTTTTATGCTGACGTACCTATTTTCACATGTGTTTTTCAGGAGCTGTTGCATAAGATGATCAAGATGCACATAGGCAGACTTGGGCTTTAGTGACAATAAAAGATGCAAGACTAGTTAATTATGTTGTATTTCTTTGTTTGTTAAGACATTGTAACACCTTTAATCAATAAAACGAAACTTCAATTGCCATGGATTTGAAACAATTAATTCTGTTACAACACTCCCCGATGTTTCCGCAACGTTTTGTATGTTCTACGTGGTCGGGGTGTGACAGAAAAGATGGTATCAGAGCCAATGGTTATAGGGAATTAGGTTATTAGTAATGCTTTGACCTAGTATATAACCTTTCTAGGACCCTAACGCGAGTTTACTTGCGTTTAGTCATAAAACAAAACCGTCACCTATCCTTAGGCGACGACCACAACAAGAACATAAATTTCAAAACCGCTTTGAAAACTAATCATCTGTTCTAGGATGATTAATTATTAGGTTTTGAACCCTCTATTATAAGGTTTTGAACCCTCTGTTATATGGTTTTGAACCCCTTTGAGTTTTCAAAACTCTCGTCAAGGTTTTGGGTTTTTAATAATGTGAACACGTGCAAACTGGAAGGGTGAATGCCTGTATTCTGGGTTTTCTGTCTAGGCAAGCACTTCGTATACATCTCATCAGACGCGAGACCAGTTGTGCTTACCTGGGAATTCTTGGGATGAGTGTTCACTTATAGGAGAGCATGTCGTCGCGATACATTATTTTTGACCCGCTTACTTTGATTAGTCACTGTCTCATTTGTTTGCCTTTGGTAACAAACAAATGGTCACAATCTAAATGCCTTGTCATTTCCTTTTGACTATCTTTCGCTTGTTTCCTCCTATACCTTTTGTTATCTTCAAGATGCTTCTTCATCGCAACGACAATGTCCGAACCAGGTGCTGCAATTACCCAGCGAATAGGCGACTTACTCCAGAGGACCGTTGACTTAGCTATCACCATGACACGCCTCAGGGATGAAGCTGTATAAGGGAACTGCTCCTTGGTGCAATCAATGCCATCGTCATTATTCAAATCAAATACCATGTTACAAATGTACCCACGGTGGACGATGGAAACATTTGGTTAACATGTGTCGCTTTGCTGTTCAAAGCAAAGCAGTTGCAAACCCTGTTGCTACTTAACCTTCAAGTTCTGCTTCATATGTCGCCTTGGCATATCTAGCGCCTCAACCTCATGAACTTTCTACTTTGTGTATCGACTTAAGCACGCCTAGTGCAAGGTGTCGAAGCACCTCTCGTTACACAAATTTCAAAATCCATAAAGGATCTTTCTATCCTCATAATCAGATCCTTGTGGATGAATATCACTCAAATCGGAGCCCTTAATTGAATTATTCGTATGCCTTAATACGAACATTACCATTCAATAAGGACAAAGCCGAATTCTTATTTAGATCTTCCTATCTTCATAGTTAGATTCTAGTGATTTAAGTGCCGCATGGAATCCACGGATTGGATTCCTGGTGTGCTTTAAATATCCGTGTCCAAAGATAACAAAGTAAAGATCTAGATAAACAATTTTGTGGTTATGTGACTATGTGTTTATGCATCTTGTATTTCCTTTTAAGCATTTTGTGTTTTTGTATACTCTGGATATTCGCTACCCAAATCCTCATAGAATCTTTCTTATCTTCATATGAAGGATTCATAGTAGGATATTCAAAAAGGTACTACCTTAAATCCTTAATGGACTTCTACGTTGTAGTTAAATCCCTTGGATTATAAAGTACTATTCCAAAGTTTAAGGGCAACATGTGTTGATAAGTTAAATACATCCTACGTCGATGTAGTTAAATATTCCCCGTAGGTAATTTAGTTAAAGAGATCCTACGTCGATCTAAGTTAAATAGATTGGTTCGACAATCTAGTTAAATACATCCTACGTCGGTGTAGTAGTTAAAGAGATCCTACGTCGATCTAAGTTAAATAGATTGGTTCGACAATCTAGTTAAATACATCCTACGTCGGTGTAGTAGTTAAAGAGATCCTACGTCGATCTAAGTTAAATAGATTGGTTCGACAATCTAGTTAAATACATCCTACGTCGGTGTAGTAGTTAAATACATCCTACGTCGGTGTAGTAGTTAAATATTCTTCTTGGGTAGTTAAGTTAAATAGATTGGTTCGACAATCTAGTTAAATACATCCTACGTCGGTGTAGTAGTTAAAGAGATCCTACGTCGATCTAAGTTAAATAGATTGGTTCGACAATCTAGTTAAATACATCCTACGTCGGTGTAGTAGTTAAAGAGATCCTACGTCGATCTAAGTTAAATAGATTGGTTCGACAATCTAGTTAAATACATCCTACGTCGGTGTAGTAGTTAAATACATCCTACGTCGGTGTAGTAGTTAAATACATCCTACGTCGGTGTAGTAGTTAAATATTCCTCTTGGGTAGTTTAGTTGAATAGATTGGTTCGACAATCTAGTTAAATACATCCTACGTCGATGTAGTAGTTAAATAATTCTCTTGAGTAGTTAAGTTAAATAGATTGGTTCGACAATCTAGTTAAATGTATCATGTGTTTATGTAGTTAGATAGACCCTCGTGAGGTCTAGTTCAAGAGATTATTCGTTTAATTTTTCCCCATACGCATTATGAAATAAACTGTGCGGACTGTGCAAGGAACTACGTAATTATGGAGGCCTACATAATTATGGAGTTCAGTGCATAGGAACCACAGGAAGTTTTGTCATGTGTTAAGACCAACAGTGGCAAGAGTAATGATACGGGAGAAGTCTTGGACTTTGACCAATGTCATTTATTCTCACACTACCCAATTCTGATTTCAAGCACACACAAGTTTCCTATGATAATTCTTCACGGGAACTGTTCTCCTGTCTATAGTTCAAAACTCCATGTTTTGTTACTACAATGACTTCAATTTGAGGGTTGACATCTTTGCTAAGAATCCTAACATGGCCCAGAGTTTTACTTAAGGGCTCAATGGATTTGTCTGAAGGCAAAACCGGCACAGCTGTCTCCACAAGTTTCCTCAAAAACTAAATTTCGGGACGAAATTTCCTAAAGTAGGGGAGACTGTAACACCTGTGTCATTTCAACCATCAAAAAAATGCCAAACCAATGAAATATTGTATTTCATACTTTGGACTTGTATAAATATGTGTATCTTTTGCACATATCAACTCTTGTTCGATTTCAAACTCTAAATCGCTTTCTGGAAGGTTATACGCGCACTAATGCGTAAATATAACCAGTTTAATGCAACAAACACTCCGGAATAGTGAAATAGGTTTAACATACCTTAAATAACCTTTACATAACTTAGATATAAGTTTTGGAAGGTTTGATGTGGGGAAATCAAAGTTATATCGCTTACAGGGACTAAAGTTGACAGACTGCGAAAGTATGCCAATTTGAACTGTAACAGACATTCCGGAACATGACCATAAGTTAAACATACCATAAATATCCTTTACATAGCTTAGAAATAGGCTTTGAGGGGTTCGGTGTGCTAAAATAAACTTTTGGGTCATTCAGGGACTAAAAGTGTCAAAAAGTGCACAAGTTTGCATTTTCGCGCATAACTTACGTTCTGAATACATCCTGACGTCCAAAAATTTATGTAAGCACTAAAACATTTTATTTTAGTGTTCGGCATAAGAAAAATCCATGCGTCGCGTCATTTGGATCAGTTTTGCACTTTCGGGACCAGATTCGATGTATTAGCCGTTGTTTAATTCACAACCACACATTCTAACAATGCTTAGTCAGCGGATAAGGATGGAATTTAGGCACCATGACTTTGCAACACATGTATGGATGGAATTTAAACACCTAAACACCATGACTTTGCAACACATGTATGGATGGAATTTAAACACCTAAACACCATAACTTTGCAACACATGTACGGATGGGATTAAGGCACGTTTTCCATGAAACGATCTTAAGGGTTCGGGTATTCCTATAAATACCCATCCACCCCCATTGCTAAAATCACTAGAACTTTGATTTGAGAAACTCTAAGTTGAAACTATTGTTTCATACCTGAGATTTTTGAATCGAGGTTAGCATTCGGGGACCCTTCGTAAGTATTCTTTCGTTCTTTTCCTTATTTTATTGCTTTTCGAGTCAGAAAGTCAAACTTTGTTTGACTTTCAGCGTTGACCAGTAATGGTCAATGCGAAGTTCGTTTGAACTTCGCAACGTGAGTGTAATCACGTTGGTCATAGTCCCTTGGGACTATGCCCACTAATTACCACGTTGTTTAGGGTCGTAGGGTAAGCGATCTAATAAATCGCTTATACCTCGAACCCGACCCATTTGGTCGATCATTAGGATCCGACCAAACACATTAGGTGACCCTAGTATAGGGCATAACCTTCCGAGGTTATACCCTATGGTCGCAGCGTTTAAGTAGTTGTATGATAGGTAGTTTATATGCCTTAGGTAAATTACCAGAATACCCTTTTCATGTATAATTGGTAATTAAGCATATGTAACCTAAACCTTTGTCACATAACTGATTATGTAATATGTTTAGGCATATAACACTTGTCATAGGGCTAGTTAGGCGGTCCGAACGCGTTTCACGCGAACGACGCGTTAAAGTAGCATAAGCTACCTAAACGGGTCGTAATGGGTCGAAATCACTTAGGTTAAGTTTCATTTAGTATGTAGGCTTTGTTAAACCAAATAACACGAGTCTCTACACTCGTTGGTTTACAAACCCTAATACTACCCGATCTTCCGATCTAGGTCCGGTTAATTAACATAGTTACCTATATTAGGTGCCGTTTGATATCCGCGATCTCTAGCATTGTTTGGTTGTTACTCAAGGACTTCTGAGCAATCTCAAGTGAGTACATAGACCCCTCTTTTACTGTTTTCCAAACTGTTTTGGGGTGGAACACATGTGCCTACTTGTTACTTTCATGCTTTCCTGTTTTAACATCATATACTGCTATGTTCGTTAGTACATTATAGTACATGATTTTATGACATTTCATGCTAGGTGTGCCCAATTGTGTGCATTACTTAGTACCTCGTTTTACATGACATTTTGACATAGACATTTCGGCATAGACATTTTAACATGATTGACATTTGATCATGCATTTCCCACAAAACATAACTTTGATTTAAACCAAGATTTACTTCAATACTTTGTTTTTGTGCATATGGTTTAGTTGAGACATTTCACTTGCCATACATGACATCTTGACATAGACGTTTGACATGGATATTTGACATAGACATTTGACATGGATATTTGACATAGACATTTTGATATGATTTACATCTTGACATGAACACTTTGACATATTACCCAATACATTTGACAATTGATTTAAACATAGACTTCTTACATTGGTTGGTTTGGTTTGATTAAGTGATTAAGTAACGATGCGTGTGTAATATGATACAAGCATGGTGGATACGCCGCTGGTACTTCCTATATATAAGTGTTTGTATGGTATTACATATTGTAGCGTTATTTGAATCATTTCAGTTTGAGACATAGAACATTTTATACAAATAACATACTTTTCACAAGACATTGATTTATAAACATCTTATCTTATGCAAACATATTTTACTTGGTTATTCATTTAACCTTACATTTATTTATACTTATCATCTGATCTTATCGATTTTCAAATGATTTACAAAACAAAGCAAATAACAAGGTTCATGACTAAACATTTTCTCAAACATAAGTCATGAAACCTATTTTCACAAAACCTATGTATCTCACAGGCATTTTTATGCTGACGTACCTATTTTCACATGTGTTTTTCAGGAGCTGTTGCATAAGATGATCAAGATGCACATAGGCAGACTTGGGCTTTAGTGACAATAAAAGATGCAAGACTAGTTAATTATGTTGTATTTCTTTGTTTGTTAAGACATTGTAACACCTTTAATCAATAAAACGAAACTTCAATTGCCATGGATTTGAAACAATTAATTCTGTTACAACACTCCCCGACGTTTCCGCCACGTTTTGTATGTTCTACGTGGTCGGGGTGTGACACTTACGGACGACGTCGACTAAATAATATTTTTTTATTATTTAGTCGACGTCGTCCGTAAGGCGCGTACGGGCCTAACGAGCGTCGAAACTAAGTCCGTCGTTAAAATATATATTTTTTTTATTGTTTAGTCGAAGTCGAACCGTAAGGCGCGTAGGTCCCTAACGAGCGTCGAAACTAAGATCGAAGTTTTATACTTTAACGACGATCTCCGTTTCGACGCTCGTTAGAGACCTACGCGCCTTACGGTTCGACTTCGACTAAACAATAAAAAAAAAATATATTTTAACGACGGACTTAGTTTCGACGCTCGTTAGGCCCGTACGCGCTAACGAGCGTCGAAACTAAGTCCGTCGTTAAAATATAAGACGGACTTAGTTTCGACGCTCGTTAGGCCCGTACGCGCCTTACGGACGACGTCGACTAAATAATATTTTTTTATTATTTAGTCGACGTCGTCCGTAAGGCGCGTACGGGCCTAATGAGCGTCGAAACTAAGTCCGTCGTTAAAATATTTTTTTTTTATTGTTTAGTCGAAGTCGAACCGTAAGGCGCGTAGGTCCCTAACGAGCGTCGAAACTAAGATCGAAGTTTTATACTTTAACGACGATCTCCGTTTCGACGCTCGTTAGAGACCTACGCGCCTTACGGTTCGACTTCGACTAAACAATAAAAAAAATATATATTTTAACGACGGACTTAGTTTCGACGCTCGTTAGGCCCGTACGCGCTAACGAGCGTCGAAACTAAGTCCGTCGTTAAAATATAAGACGGACTTAGTTTCGACGCTCGTTAGGCCCGTACGCGCCTTACGGACGACGTCGACTAAATAATATTTTTTTATTATTTAGTCGACGTCGTCCGTAAGGCGCGTACGGGCCTCGACGCTCGTTAGGCCCGTACGCGCCTTACGGACGACGTCGACTAAATAATATTTTTTTATTATTTAGTCGACGTCGTCCGTAAGGCGCGTACGGGCTAACGAGCGTCGAAACTAAGTCCGTCGTTAAAATATATATATATTTTTTTGTTTAGTCGAAGTCGAACCGTAAGGCGCGTAGGTCCCTAACGAGCGTCGAAACTAAGATCGAAGTTTTATACTTTAACGACGATCTCCGTTTCGACGCTCGTTAGAGACCTACGCGCCTTACGGTTCGACTTCGACTAAACAATAAAAAAAATATATATTTTAACGACGGACTTAGTTTCGACGCTCGTTAGGCCCGTACGCGCCTTACGGACGACGTCGACTAAATAATAAAAAAATATTATTTAACGACGATCTTAGTCGATGTCGTCTGATTATTATTTACTGACTGGTTTCCTTTTGTGCAGGTATTTACACAAAATGATTTCCACTTCGATCACTGCTCGAAACAAAAGCAAGGAGTGGTGCACCAGTGGCGATTTATTTTTCTTATATTGCCTCTTATACAAGAGGCCGTGCGCTCTCGCCCACGGGTTGGCGCAATACTTCGCCTCCGCGCATCATCGACAGGAGCGCGGATTGTTATTCGGCGGAGCCTACGTGACTAGGATAGCCCTTTCGTTGGGCTATCATCCGGAGACTGACCGCGACAATGTAGGTCCGCCGGCACAGCCGAAGCGGATGGGGAAGAATGTTATATCCGGAATGCACGTTACCAAAGACTTCCCAGACGGGAAGCGGTTTAAGAACAAGGACGGCACGCAATATCAGCTTGAACAGCTGCCGGCGGAGTTCCCTCCGTATTATCCCCCGCAAGATCCGGAGCCGCCGCAGCCGTAAGAGCCGGCCGTCGTCATTCCGCAGCCACCACCGCCGCATGGACCACCAGGGGCGCCTCAGTTCCCACGCCATGTTTGGCCCGGTGCTGACCCATCATATCAGCGGCAACTTCGGTTACATGAAAGAAACAATTATCTGTTGGAGTGGGTGGCTGCGGCGCTGCAGCAGCAGCGACAGCATGACGGGTTACCTCCACTACCCTTCATTACGGATGCGGAATGGGATCAGCATCAGCAGCAGCAGGAGCAGCAGCAGCAGGAGCAGCAGCAGCAGGAGCAGCAGCAGGAGCAGCAGTAGTAGTATTTTATCATTTTGTTATGTATTCACAAACTTTTATTGTATATATCAAACTCTTGTATATATCATTTTGTTATGTATGCACAAACTTTTATATTGTGGTGTACATATAAAATTATGGCAGGTTATATAACATGTTTTGTTGTATCGATATGGTTCTGGAATATATCAGGTTATTTAACAGGTTCTGGAATATAACAGGTTATTTAACAGGTTCTGTGTGCAATTAAAATTCAGAAGGTTGTATACGCTGCGTATTGACCTATACGCAGCGTATATAAGTCTTCAAATACGCTGCGTATTGACCTATACGCAGCGTATATAAGTCTCCATATACGCTACGTATAGGTCACTACGCACCGTATAGTATACCTACTACATATAAAAATTAAGTTTCATATTCTAACAGCTCTGGACAGAGGATAAACTGGTTAAGGCGTTGCGGTTCTAAACGCGAGGTCATGAGTTCGAGTCTTGCAAGGGCCGGTTCTTAAATGAAGACCCCTTTTACCTCTTTTTTGATATTTTTACAAAAATAGTCCCTGAGATTTCGTAAATTTCTACAAATGGTCCCTGGTTTTTCGAAAATTTAGGAAAAGGTCCCTAAAGTTTCGAAAACTGACAAATATGGTCCCTGAAGTTTCATAAATATACAAAAATGGTCCCTGTTTATAAGCTACGTATTGCTCAATACGCAACTTATATAAACCTGAGAAAAAAATTACACTTCAAACCTACCTAAATGACCCCAAATTTGCATCCGTTTTATATATGCTGCGTATTGACCAATACGCAGCGTATGGGACATTGTTTTCTGTGCAATGATTGGTAATCAGACACTGAGATCTATGGTCTATCTACGCTGCGTATTGACCAATACGCAGCGTATAAGGGTAACCCTATACGCTGCGTATTGACCAATACGCAGCGTATAAGGGTAACCCTATACGCTGCGTATTGACCAATACGCAGCGTAGATAAACCCTAATTTTGCTAGGGTTTAGTGTGCCAATAGGCACTTTAGTGTGCCAATAGGCACACTCTTCTTAAAACATGTCTGCTTTTGTTGTGTCCAGATATGCCAGCTCATTTTACGGTCCATTTCAAGAAGCTTTAGACTCGAATCCTTGTTTTGGAGACAAGAAAACGTATGTAATGACTGATAAATTAACTATAATGTCTATACACTTTTGTTGGTCTGGCAGCAACTTCCCACTAACCTAAAATTGCCAACACGAAGTTGATTAATCTTTTTAATTTATTTTGGTAGTTTTTACATATCGTTGTTTATGTGTCAGATGGTTGAGATGGTCAAGGATGGAGACGCATGTAGAGGAGAAAGGCGCCCGAGAAAACCCTGACGGTCTGATGGTGTTCCGCCGACTGAATCGGCTTGGATTACTACATGTGAAAGAATATCACTTCGTTGGCAATCATTCACACTTCCTCCTCAAGTATTAATTATTGTTAATTTATTACTTAAATGTTTTTCATATATTGTTTTTCATGTTGTTTCGCATCGGAAATGACACAATCAGTGTTGCTGTTTGTAATTCGAATTGTAGTTTTGTGACCCCCGTAGTGGGGCGTTTTTTTTTTAAATTAAAAAATAACGCCCGGAACCCATTACATGGGGCGTTTTTTAGCGTTTTTTTTGAAAAAAAAATTGATTCAGCGTGGTTTAAACCACGCCTTTGTTCATCTCACTTGGCCAATCAGGTAAGTCCAACTCAAATACCTTTATATTTAAATTAAAAAGAAAACAAGAAAATATTAATTAGGTAATGATTGATGGGGCATTATTGGGCATTATCCCACTACGCCCGTTTGTGAAAAACGCCCATAATGCCCCTTTGCTAACTGGGATGACACGTGTCGTAAAATGCCCATAGGTAGGGGCATTATTCATGTGTACCACTACACATATGTACTTTGAAATACATGATGATGCAAGTTTTCTAAATTCTATAACTCGAAGTGGTCAGTAGGGCTGTTCAAAAAGCTCGCGGCTCGGAGCTCGCTCGAAGCTCGCTCGGATTTAGCTCGGAAAAAGCTCGCTCGATTTGGCTCGGTTTAAAAGTGAGCCGAGCCGGCTTGGCTCGGTTAGAAAATGAGCCTAGCTCGGCTCGGCTCGTAACGAGCCGGGCTGGCTCGGTTCGGCTCGCTTTGTAGCTCGGCTCGGTTTAGCTCGAATTATTTTACTTATGATAAGTTTTAATTTTATATACATTATAATATATTACAAAAAAACTGATTATTATTTACATGTATATAGGTTTGTAATTTGATATTTATGGCATATTTGAAGATTGATATTACCATACTAATGAAATAATATTGTATTTTATTGAAATTAAAACTTATTTTGCGTTGTTAAAGTTGATTTTGGTTTGAATTGTATTAGGTTGAACTTATTTTGAATATATTCTTTTAAATTATTGAATAATATTTTGGGCTATTAAATTTTAAGAGGTATATATTAGTTTTTTTTTTATAAAATCGAGCCAAACCAAGCCGAGCCGAGCTAGCTCGGTTTAAAACCAAGCCGAGCCCGAGCTTAGATTTTCAGCTCGGTTTCAAATTCGAGCCGAGCCGAGTCAGCTCGGTTTATAATCGAGCCGAGCCCGAGCTTGGCCTGGCTCGACTCGGCTCATGAACAGCCCTAAGTGGTCAGATCTAAAAGGTAGAATCTTATTTTGTCGGTACATCATGTGTGATTGAAATGGGTCGGACTGAGTTGAATGAGTTATTCTTAGATTTGGTGGCCGGTTCATAATTAATTGTATTTATGTATTCACAGTAGTAATATAATAATAGGGGTAATGTTATTGTAAAAAAAATCAAAAGTGTGAGAAAGGTAAGAAAGAATCTCAGCCATTAGATCTAAATTAATTGAAAAGGGTAAACAAGTAATTTTATCATTAATTCAATTAATTAAAAACTTCCCATAACCATCACCTTAATTATAGGAAGTATATAACACCATTCAGTAAGTATATAACACCATTCAGCAAGTATATAACACCATTCAGCATTCAGCAAATATATAACACCATTCAGTAAGTATATAACACTATTCAGCAAGTATATAACACCATTCAGCAAGTATATATAACACCATTCAGTAAGTATATAAACCATCCAACAAGTATATAACACCATTCAGCAAGTATATAACACCATTCAGCATTTAGGAAGTATATAACACCACTCAGCAAGTATATAACACCATTCAGCAAGTATATAACACCATTCAGTAAGTATATAAACCATTCAGCAAGTATATAACACCATTCAGCAAATATATAACACCATTCATTGACTAAACATCTGATCGAAACATATTTTTTTCTCTATATAAGTATAGCAATATGGTACTCATATTAAAGATAAAAAAACACTCGTTATTGTGGTGTAATTTTTTTTTAAAAAAAAGTTACGTATAAAAAGTTATTGACGTTTAAAAAAGACGGGGGGAAGTTACATGTGCATTACCTAATTTCTAGTGGGTTTAAAAGACTATATTGCCCCTAGATATTTCAAATCAGTCCAAATTAATGAAAATATTTTACAATTTGGTCCCTATTGATCTCAACCATTAGATCAAAAGATCTAATGGCTGAGATTCTTTCTTACCCTTCTCACACTTTAGGCTTTTTTACAGGATCCTCTACCTAATAATAGTATTAAATATCACCTAAAGTTACAGTTGAAAATATGAAAGGTAGAATCTTATCCTGTTTGATTTGCAGCAACCCAGCACCATTATACATTCATTATTATTTATTAAAACTATTTTATCAACTAATTGGGTTGTCATACATCAGTAACATCTTTTTAGGTTGATGCCTATGTGACCCAAGTTGGTCTTCTTCACTCTGCAGACAATTAGCAGGAACCAGCTCGGTCCAGCACTTAATCAAGCAGTTTTTACTCGGGCCTCAATCAATAGCGGCACTGACACTTCCGTTGGTCAAGCACTTGAGCAGGTGAGCAAATCAAATTCTTGGTGTTTACAAGGTCATTAATATTGTAACTATTTGAACTCCTTTTAACTGGTCCGTTATACCTTGCCCGGCACGTCTGTTTCATCAAATAGTGAAGTTTAAAAATTTGTAGTTACATTTAACCAATAACCATAATATGTGATTACTGATATGTGCGTAACAGCTGTTAATCTCTCACAGGTGTGTTGGATGATCAATTTGTTTAATTACAGCCGAACCATTCTTTTGCGAAGAATTGCAAGGTCAACATGCTGGTCGAACGTGCATGCCATATTAAATCTTGTTCATTATAGTCATGCTAGCTCAACTTCATTATCAATATGGAGGAGAAAGAAGGGGATGTGAAAAGAAGGTTTGATTATAGCTAAAGAGCTCAAGAGACTTGAATCCAATTTTGTTCGACTCAACTGTTTCATGAAGTCTCATGTCTCTCGCCTTCTCAAGTCCGACCTCGTCTCTGTCCTTTTTGAATTCTAAAGACAAGACCTTTTTCTATCCATGAATGTGCGTGTCAATGTTCACTTCTTCGATGGCAATGTGGATTTATTTTGTAAATATTTATTCATTTTTAAGTATTGTTGCTTAAGTTTCATTGTGCAGTTAGATGAGGTGCTGTGGAAAGAGAATTGGTTGTTTGAAGGACGTTCATGAGGACAATTTTTCAAGTGGAGATGGATTTACATTTCCTTTAAGACATGAATCTATAAACTATTCGTTTATTTGTAAATGCTTCTTTATGACTGCACAAGTTCTTAATTTAGGGCTGTTAAAAGCTTTTTCAAACTTCAAGCATCTTGTGCAGGTATCTCTCATTTAGTATTTGTAAGTCTCTTAGTTGAAAAGCCTAAAGCAGATGTTTATGTGTCGGAATTGGTTCTTTGAAGGACGTTCATGAGGACATTTATTGAAGTGGATATGGATTTACATTTCCTTTACAAATGGAGTACCTTGCTGACATCACCATAAAAACCGAGCCTTTCATAACCAAGTTGGCAACAGATGTTCACGGGCAGGTATTGAAATTACTATGAAGTATGGATTTTTTATTGAGCATTAAACCAGCCAATTTGGCAAATAATTAGCTGAGTTTTCATTGAATTTTGTTCAAAAAGAAGGATTTCTAAAGGTTGAAATTACTATGAATTTTCAGTTGAGAATTAAAGAAGCCAATTTGGCAAAAGAAAGCATGATGATTCGGCTTTGGGAACTATATAAATAATCAGCATTTCAGAACCGTTGTATGCATGACATGAGCTGCTTCAGCAACAATCTGGATGGTGTTTTTTAGAGCTTTGTAGAACCCGATTAAATGAAGTGAAAAAAATTAATTAAATATATATTTAGGGTTGAGAGTTTATATGCTTATAATAGTGGCAAATGTCTGTTTATGTTTTGAAACCTCTGTTTGTTGTGAACAAATGTTTGAAAATAAAATAGTGGTTGATACATCTGTTGACCAAAGTCAACAGATAGATGAAAACAAATGTTTGAAACCGCTGTTGGGTTAAAACAGAGTTTTGTGAAGAAAACAGTAATTGAAACCACTATTGGGTTAAAACGGTGGTTTAAAACCACTGTTGGGTTAAAACAATATTTTGTGGAGAAAGAACATGTTTGAAACCACTATTTGGTTAAAACGGTGGTTTGAATTTGGTCAAACAGACTTTTGAACCACTAAAAGAGTGGTTTACTCTTTCAAACAGAGTTTTTTTTTTTTTTTTTGTCATTTTTGAACAATCCTGGTAATAATTTTAAACAACAGTTTGGAATCTTTAAAAACAACATAATAATGTTTTGTTGATAAGATTGGAATGCAGCACATGGATGGGTCAAAGATCAATAAATACACATAGATGCTAAAGAAGAAGGTGATGGCGCAAGGTGTTGAGTTTATGTCGTATGATCCGGTTGAAGGAGAATGGAAATTAGAGTCCAACACTTCTGAAGTGAATACAATTTGTTACGTTGGTGGGCTACTGATATATGATTTATTTGATTTCTACCATGAAGTTGTGTCTACTGTGCTTTACAGTCTAAAGATTTGATTTGTAATTGTTAACAGTTGCTTGAATGCAAATGTTATTTTGTTCACAAAGATTAATAAATCGTATATTTTCGTATTTTTTGTACTCTAAACTTTAAGTATTTGCCGACCGACTTGTCTATTTATAACTATAACCACATTCACCATTTATATGTGGCATACATGATTTTCTAAAAACCACCCGTGTTTGCACAAAGGGTCTTACTACTAGTAATATTAAAAAGGTAGAAAACGGTATAAAGCCCTGTACGGTATAATTTAAACGAAATAATATTAAATTATTAATATTACTGTTATTATTATAATGGCATAATGTTGAAAGGATAATATTAAAAAGGTATAATTTTGAAAACTGTATAAAGCCCTCTACGGTTAACATTGAAACCATATAATATTTGAAATGGTATAATGTTGAAAACGGTATAATATTTAAAACATATAATATTTGAAACGGTATAACATCAAGAATGGTAATTTTCTAAAACTCGCCGGAGCAAAGTTTATACAATAAAAAAAATTCTTAAAAGAACCACCAAATTACCCCACCAAAACACCAAATTCTACCCCCAAATATTCATTTGCGTTCTAAACGCCTCGAGCAGCCCTGTACTAGGCGTAAGGGCTCCTCAAAATCGTCTCTGAGACACTACTTTTTTCTGCAGCCCTATACGCCCCGTACAACCCTGTACGAGGCATCTAGAACTCCGAAGTGTGCAAATAATCGCCTGGGGTGTGCGAATGGTTTGAGCCTTAGTATATTCTGATTTTATACGCAAGCTTGTTCAACAAGTCATATTATAAGCTTTTTAATTTGTAAATTGTAATCTTCATACGCGTAGTTACCCATAGTGGTGCACAAAAAACCCAAACCCGGACCCGGACCCGGACCCGGAAAAAAAACCCGGAACCGGGTATTATAAAAACCGGGTTTTCTATACCCGAACCCGAACCCGACCCTACCCATAGGGTAGGGACCGGGTATGCATATTTGATCTAAAACCCGAACCCGGAACCGGGTTTTTTTATACCCGGTTTATACCCGAAACCCGGTTTTTATAATACCCGAAACCCGGTTTTTATAATACCCGAAACCCGGTTGTTGATTATGATGTTTAAGTATTATCTCATTACTTGATGTTGAGCTAGATCAGAAGATGTGTGCTTCAGTTACTCAGTTGCCTTTGTGTGGAAGTTTTGATTTGTGTTTTAGAAAGATGTTGGGAATTGGTGTAGGTTTTTGATCTGATTTGAGATTTTGGATGTGATTTTTGGAAGTTATGTGTGAAATGAGGATGTGTGTAAATGGATGATATTGAATGCTTGATCTGGTGTTGGTTGATTAGTTGTTAAGTTTATAGATTTTGTGTTTGTACATGAGGATGGTCGATATGTGCTACTTTAGATCTTCGTGATTTTTATGGAGCTTTGTCTTGTATTTTTTTAGAGATGTTAAGTGATATCTTCCTGGTGGAAATGAATGGTGCTAGCGAGGCGTTATATTTGACCGTATTTAGCTGTCATTTATCAAATGATGCCTTGTTACGCATGTAGTCAAATCATCCGTTGTTTATGGCTTACTAACCTTTAGTTTAGTAGTAATCTGATACCGAAACTTTTGGATCTTACTGGTCGAAATGAATGGCGAATTGTTTGTATTTGATATGAAACTTTCGTTAGTTGATTTCTTGGTACGAAGAGCTGGTGTGGTAATGTGGTATGCTGATTTTTTAAGAAGTGTTTGGTTGAAATGTTTTGATATGCCCGACTGATATAGTGATGTATTGGTAATCGATGAAACTTGTAGGCCAATGCAGCATCAGGGATGGCTGTGTACGATGAGTGCAAGCTAAAGTTTATGGACTTGAAGGCAAAAAGGACCCATCGCTTCATCATTTACAAGATTGAAGAGAAGCAGAAGCAGGTAATGGTGGAAAAGGTCGGAGAACCCGCTCAGACCTATGATGAATTCACCGCATGCCTTCCTGATAACGGTTTTAATACCCGGTGCGGGTTTTTTCCCAACCCGATGCATACCCGAACCCTACCCGATGAATACCCGAACCGGACCCGAACCCGGAAATAGGGTATTATAATACCCGGGTTTTATAAAACCCGACCCGAACCCGGGTATATAGGGTATACATTTTTGGTAGAAAACCCAGACCCGACCCGGTTTTTAAAAAAACCCGATTTTGTAAAACCCGATCCTACCCGAACCCGATCCTACCCGAAACCCGGTTTTTAAAAAAACCCGATTTGTGCATCACTAGTTACCCATAAAGCTATATTTATTTTTTTATATTATGTTATCAATACGAAACTAGCTTAACATGTTTTTAAAAGGCTCATTCTATTCTCAGACCCTAAACACAACTTTATATTACACAACTTAAACACACGTTACAACTAACTCATTACCAAACTTTATATTACACAACTTAAACATAAGTTGCAACATAAAAAGCAATATTATAGTCATTAATTACCAACATCCATCTGCGTATATGAAACTCTTTTGTACACAGAGTTGCACCTAACTTTAATTAAATAACGATAACATGGATATAACATCACCATATATTGGAAATTGAGAAAAACATTTAATATGCTTCTTCGCCTTCCCTAGATCATGACTGTATTGGTGAGAATGTCTACTCATGTCTTGAATTGTACATGACACCTTATGGATGTTCTTCTGAAGCCCATCAATTACACTCACCGTCTCTTCCTCATTCTCTTTGGTAAAACAACTAGACCTCCCCATCTTGTTCATCAACTCCTGAAGAAGAATTCCGTTGTCATAAAACTCTGACCACTGCAACTCGTAGCTAGAACTTCTCTTCATTATAAACCATCTACCATCCTTCATACGTTTCTTATCATTAAAAGCTCGGATCAGATGTAGAAACAGAGACTTCAAATTTGTTTGTTTCATAGCTTCTAGAAGTTCCAAATCACCCATATATGCAGCCACCATACACAAAATACCAGTTATGATGACCAACTTATTTTCCTCTGCCATGAAATGCGAGAATCTGTATAGATGCATAATATCATCTGTTAGTCTAAACATAGACTCTAGCATTTTGATAAATTTATCAGAAAATCCAACACTTTTAGCAGCTTCAAGATCATCGAGCTGCTGTAGCATCTCTTTGTAACTGTAATTGTCAGCTCTACTTTTGACCAAAATTTGCTCCAGTGCTAACTTTACACTCAACCATCCATCGTTTGTGACTTTCACCGACTGTACAAAATCATTGTAGAGTACAGATGCTCCAAGGTGGATTACATGGCAATCATACATGCCCATTGCATAATACCTGTTTACTTTTATAGAATTAGGTTTACATTTAGTGATTTGGTAGATGGCATCCAAGGAACCTTGTTGTCTTCCATGGTCAGAAATGAAATCTACTAACTTATGGATATGGTGTTCCATGTGCGTATCTTCTTTACAAGTCACTAAACGGTTTTCGTAAATCTTCAGGTTTTCTTCTAAAATTCTACCAACCACAGGATACCTCACTTGGATCTTAAAGTCCTCATGTCGCTTTAGGCGCAATATATATTCCTTATTTATAAAGCGGACACCAAATTTGGTCACCTGTAAATTACCATCTGCAATAAATTGATTCAAACTCATTTAGGGTAACGTTAAAAATCTTTAGTTCCAATATTCTATACACCCATACTAGCACAATGACATCATTTTCATGTGACTGACCTTCTGGCTCCACGCTAAATGAAACACCGAAATTGCTCTTTTGACTTGAACCTACAATTCTCTGAAGATCATCAGCTACCGTCCAATAAAAAACCATTTGCGTCTCTGATTCTGCCACCAAGAAGTGTATGGGGACCGGAATTTTCCAATGTTTTTCCCCAAGATGAATATGAGCTGTTACTATGTATTTAGCTTCCATATAGCTGTCAATATGGTGGACAGAAATAACAGCACATATAGCAACTCCGATCCATGGGCCTTCAAGAATTAAACGACCAGAACCTGGCTGCACAAACCCTGATGGAATTTCACTTCCAGCACCAGCTATCTCAAACAAAGCTTCAGGTGTCATCCAATATTTTGTTCGTAACTACATAAATGACACGACAAGATTAAGTATTTACTAATAGTTTGATGTTACATTTTCCAACACATGCACACACCCACACACCTACAAAGAAGCATGCATACACACACACACAGAGATACTGATGGGTTTAAATAAGAACCACTAAATATATGAAAGCCATTAGAAGACAATTTATTCAGTAATGTATACATTATTTATCAAATGAACAAAAACTAGTTAATGATTTTGTTTACCCATAGATGACATACAAACCTGAAGGTAACTGTTTAATATCTTTTCTGCTAGATAACTGCCACGTTTGTCTACTGCCAATTTGGGACAGTTCAAGCATGATACAGATGGACGATTGTCGTAGCTTGATGCATGGAATTTAGATACGTCAACCCCTTCTGCAGAAACATAGTAACTGAATCTACTTCGAGGTCCATAATCCATGTCCACATCTACTAATGAAAGTTTTGGTAATGACTGAAGCCTCTTGCAGTTATTTAAACAAAGCATTCTCAATTTTGAAAGGAGACTAACACTTGCAGGCAGCGAAACAAATTCATTTCCAGACAGATCCAAAGTTATCAACTGACATAACAAACCAACACCGTCGGGAACAACTGATAGATTGCAATTACTTAGATCAAGTTCTTTTAAACTACTCAGACTGGAGTTCAAAAAGCATCCTGTTTTGAATGACAACCGGCACCTATTTACATGCAAGAGTCTTAGTTTTTTTAAACGATAAATAGAAGATGGAAGCTCCTTAACAAAGGTTCCACTGGCATCAAGATTCCTTAAATCACACAATCCATCCATGTTTTCTGGTAATTTCTTGATTCTGGTTCCATCCACATAGAGATGCTCCAAGCGCTTCATGTTCTTACCAAACTCAGGAATATATTCAAGTTTTGAGCACCCAGAAAGAAGAAGTGCCTCAAGAGCTTCCATTTCCATACTACTTCTGCCAAGGCTTTTAAGGCTTGTACATCCTTTGAGATTCAAGTATCGTAGTCGTTTGAGGAGAAGAACTGATGCGTGTAGCCTTGTTAAATTTGTGCAGCCTTCAAGATTTAGTTTCACAAGATTTGAAGCTGACGTCAAGTCTGGAATTTCGGTCAAATTCTTTGAGAAACTGAGGTTTATGGATCTCAAATTAGGCACCACCTATTGTAAGAGAGGGAAATTGTAAGATTTCTACATGCAAATCATGGCTGAAAAACTGTTAATGATATATACAGCAATTACACAATTACTTACTAAATCTTTCTTCCAAAGTGTTTTAAGTTGACTTGAACACATTTCAAGTTCATAAATGTGTTTTGGTTCAAACATTGAAGGAAACGACCTTAAAGGACATCCATACCATTCTAGAATTCTTAGATCATTGGAGAGATACTTAAGTCCTTTAGGGAAGTGTACATTACTAATTCTGACAAATTTTAGTTTCGTCATCTTTGAGAAACATGTAGGATCAATGAAACGCTCATTCAGTTCACCCTTATATGGATCCTGGTTAATGACTTCAACAGTTTGCGCTCCCTGATACAAACAAGCAAAATAGTTAGTAATATAATTATTTCTCTGTGTGTTTTAAAATTACGTAATGGTGACTTACAAGTGACAAACGAGTTATCTATTTTCACTATTAAAGAGTATTTAATGTTGTACTAGGCTCACATTTTCACATGCCTTACAAGATCAGAATTTTAGAGCTTAAAATGTCATAATTTCCTACCAGGATGTTTAAAGTCAATGTATCTTCATGAGACTTGATTGCAATGTGCTTCTCATCAGTGCGAAGAATTTTCCAGCACATTTGTTGTAGCAGATCATGCATCCACACGTTTTCTTCAAGATTGATAGTTATGAGACACTTGTTAATAAGATCAGTAATTCCACTCTCAGAGTACAAACCAATATTGGTTAGTATATCTTTTACCAAATCTATGTTTCTTCCTTTCAAGAAACATGCAATATATATGAAGGCATTACGCTGATTTTTATCCAATCTTGCATAAACTACTTCAAGCCTTCCAAGAACTTCTTCCACAGGATATTCTCTAAGTTTCTTCAACGTATCTTTCCAGTAGTTTTCATCCTTCCCACATAAAAGAGAACCATAAACATTAAGAGCTAACGGAAGACCACCAGCAAGCTTCACAATTTCATCAGACAATTTTTCATAACCATGTGTAGGAAAGCTTTCCTTGAAGGCCGATTGACAAAAGAGACTAAGAGCTTCGTTACCTTTCATTTCTTCACACATATATATTTCACTCTTTTTATAGTAATTTAGCAAGTCTCTGTTTGTTGTGGTTACTATGATTCTGCTACCAGGTCCAAACCATTCAAGCCCCCCAGCTAAATAGGTCAACTGGTCAACATGATTCACATCATCCAACACGATGATAACTTTTAAACCACTAAGTTTTTTGCACAACAAATCTTTTCCATCAGTGACATTTTTAACACGAATGTTCTCCATTAAAATGTCATCAAGGAGTTTCTGTTGTAATTTGCATAGATCAGTAATATCATTTTGTTTGGAAATGTCCTTGATGTTTTCAATGATACTACTTTTCTTAAACTTCCCTTTAATGTCCTTATAGACAGCTTCAGCTAGAGTAGTCTTACCGACTCCACTCATCCCACAAATCCCTATAAAAAGAACTTCACTAGACTCCATTCTCAATATATTTTTCACTTCATCCAAACGTGACTCAATTCCCACTAGACTATTGGAAAGATCTAATGGCATTGTATTACACAAGTACTTTAAAACTTGGCTCACAACCTTCTTTACCTCTTTAGCTTCATCCCTACGATAGACAGACACGAGAGTTAGTCACAAGAAGATTCTTGCCAGTTGCGTTAAGATGCTTAAGTACTATGACATCTTCCAATTTACAACATGGCAAAATAACTTTAAAACAGTAATGTTAAAAAAAAACCCTACTTGTCTTTTGTCACGTGTGATCCGGAGAGAGCTCCCACTTCTTCGAAAGCAGCTCTCCATATATTCACTTTTCCTGGTTCAATTTCGGTATTGGCATCATGATTGGAAAATGCTTGTTCAAAACAGTTGCTTTGATGGCGCACGTCAGAAGGAGTTACATGGTAAAAAATAGGAATAACAATCAGCTTTCCTAGTTTCATGCAATCAACAATCTTTGCAAGTTCCTGCAAACACCATTTTGACGTTGCGTATTGTCTAGATAAAATCACAACGGCAATTTTTGATGTTTCTATTGCCTGTAAGAGCTCGGGAGCAATCGGCTTTCCAAGCTCAAGTGTCCTGTCATCTTTGTAGGTTATGATACGGTTTTGAATGAAGGCGTCATATAAATGGCTGGTGAAAGTCATACGAGTGTCCTCCCCGCGGAAGCTCATGAAAACATCATAACATTGTGATACTATTGTTGAAGATGATGATGATGTATATGGCAGCATCTGCAGATCTCGCCATAATTAGCTACTACTTAAGAACAATTAACATACCAAGTGACACAAAGAGTAGATTTTGGACGGACACAAACAAATAGGGAAAATTGCTAGAATAGACAAGTTGACCTTCAAAGTTAACTAAATAGACATGCATTATTCAGCCGTTAATAATAAAATAGACAAGCCCAAATAAAATCAATCAAGAGATACCAAATAGGATCCGCCGGCTAAGATGACTAGGGCTTAACGTGGACAAAAACTCATACAATGGGGTCCACATAATAACCAGTCAAATTGAGACATGTGTAAATATGCATATGGATCCGCAGGCTAAAAGATACGTGTTCTAAGCCCTAGCCGTCTTGACCAGCTGATCCAGTTTGTTGTCATCTAATTGGCTCTTTTTGTCTTTGTCTATTTCTTCAAGAGCTGAAAATCCATGTCTATTCCGTTAATTTTCTCTGACATATAAAGCATATTAAAAGCAGGTTTATTTATAGTGAACACCTAAGTCAATACCTAAAAGGTGTTAACAACTAGCATATAATAAAACATCCAGATTTGATTAAAATAATCGGGTATTAGTATTATAATACTCCTATAAGCAACCGCTAAACATGTGTTTTATAGATCTTCACAATTATCCAAATTAAGGGGCAAAATAGCTAAAAACGATTCACGATGACTCTCACAATCAAACATAGATGAAGAATTAAAAGCGTGAATTATAATAACAAAACCTAATGGTGGAAGTGTGAAAACTGACCATGGAAGCGGTAGCTGGTGTAATTCAGGGCGCCGGTGGTGCGGAATTTGCGGAAGATGTGAGGAAACAGTAGAGACTGAAAGTCAAAGTGATCATTGCTTTGCTTTTTATGCAAGTGGGCTTGGATTGGTGGTTGAGGGCATGGAAATTTCGTTAGGGAGACCGGCGCTACGTGGTGGCACGGTGACCACGAGTGGAACCCGTTAGAACACGCTGCCACCCATTCCCAACAGGTTATCGTTGACTCATAATAATATTGTTAATTTATTTAAAAAAAGAAATCATTACTAATCCTACCAAAATCATCACTAGTGACCGAATCAAGTTCAATGGGTGGCGGACAATCATTGAGTATGGGGAGTGATGGAAACCGGAGCACCCCCACCCCTTATAAAGGCTATGAAAGTACAATTATTGATCCTAAGTAGGCTATAAACACCGTTCGTTTAACTGTAAGTTATTTTAAGTTTATTTGTTAATAAACTTGGTGTTTTCCCGGCGTGCTGCCGCTCCATTTTTTACTTGTGATTACAACTCTGTTTTCAACAAAATTTATGCTAGAAACCATAAAAAAGAATATTTTCGAAGTTGTTGGCACAATATTGTTTAGTTCGTAATGGTAAAGAATAAAAAATATATTATATTTGACTCGCTCGACTTTAAACAAAACTTTTTTTAAACATAGATAAAAAATAAGCAAAAAAATAAATTTTGAGACGTAGATAAATATGTAAGATTAAATATATTATGATTTAATATTTAATCTAGTAGTCATTATAATCATTTACATAATATAGATCAAAATATATAATAACCTATTATATAATTAGTTAGTAATTGTTGATGGACCATATTACCCTTATTAACTAATTAGGTTTCCTCTTGGGTGCATATATAAGGAGACTTATGTAGAGGTTCTAAGGTTAGACACATATCCTAATTATCTTAACATCAAATTCGACCTCCTCTCCATAACCGATACCCTTTTCGGTTTCATCATCACCATCATTAGTTTGCACCCTAAGGAGGAACCAGATCACCTTGACAAGCATATCTAACTCGATGGCATCATCCCTCACTGGATTCTCCACTGCACTGTCTGCTGTAACAGGTATGTTTTCATGTTTTCCATTATGCTTAAAACAGAACTGACCCAACAAAATAGACTCATCACAATGACATATTCATAATTTTAGAAAACATGGTAAATTAAAATCTAAAAAAGTGCACAGATTTATCATAGTACTTCATTATATACAAGGGGTTAGGCTCAAATAGGAAGTATGGTTTGGGTAGGAATGATAAGAAGGAATGAGGTTATGACATGTGACAAACAAGAAAATAAATAAGAAGGGGCATTTTTAGTCAACCATAAATTATTCTCATTAAACCCTAGATCTAAAAAAACTCAGCGCGTCTTTCTCTTCTACAATTCATCTCACCCCCACACTACCACCACCACCACCGCCCACGACCACCACTCCATCGCGCACTGTCACCACTCTGTCACCGTCCACAGATCACAAGCCCAACCCCAATCGTAACCCTAACCCCGTACCTAGATCTCTCAACCCCGATTCAAAAAAAGCACAATCGCCTGCATTAAAGAGGTTAACAGATTGGCATCTATGGCGTTTGATCGATGCATTTTAGGTACACTATATTTTATATCAGTTATGTTATAAATGCATTGATAATATTAGAAAATACAGTCTTTTAATGTGGTTTTATTATCATACGGGTTAAGATTAAAACGAGCTAAAATGATCAAATTAGATATAAAAATATGTATTCACAATCAAGGCTAAATAAATTTAGCTTAATAAAGTAAATACATATGTTTATTACATCTACTTATGTTATGGAAATTAAAAGAAAACTAAAATTGTGTTTCGATATTTGTACAGGTGTTTCGAGGTAGTGGTGCACAAAAAACCTGAACCAAGACCCGGACCCGAAAAAAAACCCGGAACCGGGTATTATAAAAACCGGGTTTTCTATACCCGAACCTACCCATAGGGTAGGGACCGGGTATTCATATTTGATCTAAAACCCGAACCCGGAACCGGGTTTTTTTATACCTGGTTTATACCCGAAACCCGGTTTTTATAAATACCCGGAACCGGTTTTTATAAATACCCGGAATGGTTTTATAAATACCCAGAACTGGGTTTTTTTATACCCGGTTATATAGCACTTTGATTTCTAGTCTTATCTATGTTTTTTTTATCTATGTTATTTTATATATGTTTTCAAGCATTAAGACTTCTAGTTCTCATGATTTAACAAAATTATGTATGCACTTTGATGTAATCTTGTTTAATTATTAGGTTTCTAATGATATTTGAAGTATTTGGTCATTATTCACCTCTATTTGCTGGAAATATCCATTGGTGTTTGTCTAATACAAAAAAAAATGAAAACTTGATGGAACTTGGTTAAAACATAACATAGCAAATAAAATATATTGTTGTTTATGTAATCCAAAAGGATTCAAATCAGGACTATTCATTCGATCTAGCACCATCGAAATTAAATTTAAAAATGTCATTAAAATTTCAATAGGCACTATCCATTAAAACATATAAAGAAGCATTAATACCCGGTCGGGTTTTTTTAATACCCGGTGCGGGTTTTTTCCCAACCCGATGTATACCCGAAACCTACCCGATGAGTACCCGAACCGGACCCGAACCCGGAAATAGGGTATTATAATACCCGGGTTTTATAAAACCCGACCCGAACCCGGGTATATAGGGTATACATTTTTGGTAGAAAACCCGGACCCGACCCGATTTTTAAAAAACCCGATTTTGTAAAACACGATCCTACCCGAACCCGATTCCATACCCGGAACCGGTTTTTAAAAAAACCCGATTTGTGCACCACTATTTCAAGGATCACAATTTAAAAGGTTTTGACTTTGATGTAAAACTAAATTGGGCTAGGTAAATATATTTTTTGGAAAGTCATGTGGCTTTGATTTAGTAATTGTGTTTGGGCTGCAATGAAATAAATAAGTAGAATGGGCTTGGTGTCTAGCGATCCAACGTAAGGAATTAAAAGGATCAGATGGCAATGGTATTTGGGGGTCGCAAGGCACAACAGGAGGGACGCAACTTTGGACGAACTGAAAGGTGTAGCTAGTGGTGCACAAAAAACCCGAACCCGGACCCGGACCCAAAAAAAAAACCCGGAACCGGGTATTATAAAACCCTGGTTTTTAATACCCGAACCCGACCCTACCCGTAGGGTAGGGACCGGGTATGCATATTTGATCTAAAACCCGAACCCGGAACCGGTTTTTTTATACCCGGTTTATACCCGAAACCCGGTTTTATAAATACCCGAACCCGGAACCGGTTTATACCCGAAACCCGGTTTATACCCGAAACCCGGTTTAAAAAAACCCGATTTTGATGTAATCTTGTTTAATTATGTATGCATTAAGACTTCTAGTTCTTATGATTTTACAAAATTATGTATGCACTTTGATGTAATGAATCTTGTTTAAGTATTAGGTTTCTAGTTCTTATGATAAACAAAATTATGTAATCCACATATTTCTTTTCAAAGCCCAAAAGAACTAAACCAAAACCCCACTAAATCTCGTGACAATGCATGGCTGGTCCTGGTTGTTCTCATTTGATTTTTTTCGGCCCAACATGCAATTGCTTGAGCCACCTGCATCACTCGTGTAGCCTTCTCCAGCCACCTGCATCACTCGTCTAGCCTTCTCCAGCCACAACCGCAACCGCTCTACCCGATGCGGTTTTTTCCCAACCCGATGCGGGTTTTTTAATACCCGGTGCGGGTTTTTTCCCAACCCGGTGCATACCCGAACCCTACCCGATGAATACCCGAACCGGACCCGAACCCGGAAATAGGGTATTATAATACCCGGGTTTTATAAAACCCGACCCGAACCCTACCCGGACCCGGGTATATAGGGTATACATTTTTGGTAGAAAACTCGGACCCGGACCCGACCCGGTTTTTAAAAAAACCCGATTTTTTAAAACCCGATCCTACCCGAAACCCGGTCCTACCCGAAAACCCAATTTGTGCACCACTAGGTGTAGCAGCCTTCTTTGCTGCTGTGCACGCAAATTAAGAAGATCATAAGGGTTTTAGAGATGTCGACTTTAAACGCGATAACTATGAGCGGCTAATCTCTCCGCGGCTTCTTCCAGGCGGACGGTTCACTTAGGTTTTTACTTTTCTCAGTTTATACTCATGTTTAGATGTGTTTTTGACCTTGACAAAGTTGTATGAATACTGTCACACCCCGGTCATTTCGACCACATCGCCCGATGGGCCCGGTTGGGGAGTATCGTGACGATTGATATCAAACACACAACACAAATAGCACAGACAAATAGCACAGCGGAAGTATTGGATTTAAAATGTTATTACAAACATAAATGTCTGAGTGTTTCAAAAATAATAATACAGACAACTTATAATAAAGATCCACAGGTGGATCGAAAATGTACAAAAATGAGATAATCAGACTACTAGGCTTTATGAAAAGTAGTTGCAAATTTCCTCTTCTAGCATTACCAGGAAACTTCCATCCTATTTACGTATCCTTGCAACCTGTAACTTAGTCTTTTGAAAATACGTCAGTTTACACTGGTAAATACAAATAACCGACTCATTTTGAAAATATTTCAAATCATTTTAAGTGTACAAGGCACATGATTTTTATAAATAACTTGGGACAATTCAAAATGATCTTGTATACAGTTATACATATGGGGTCCGGTGCAGAAACCGAATAACATGATTAACCGACACGCCACTTAAACCCACAAAGGGGTATCCCCAATTAATGGGTAAGAAAAAACATTTTATAATAACATTAACATCTGTCAGGTGTATGTCTACACCACGTGCTTAGTTGTGACCATTAGTAACTTAAATGAGCCGAGGATATCCAGGACACGGTCGCGTTAACCCCCAATGTTTAAGTTATCAGACAAAACAGATTAAAACGGGTTATGAAAATTTTGTAGTCACAATCCGACATATGTTCCCATACCCGACCAAGCGGTAATAATTTACCGTATACCAAGCCCGTATAGGGAAAATAGGTTAAGAATATTTACCTGGCTAAAACTCGTCTTAATATGCAAGAGTTATAAATAGCACAGTCGTAATCAATTAACTAAGGATGATTGCAATTTACTGGAAGGCCCTAGTCTAGAATGAATGGTATAATAACCAATTAGAATGTTAACGGGTCCTATTTAAGTCGTAGACTTGGACCAGTTAACTTAAATTAATGAAAACGGTACGATACGCTTGATTAAGCGATGACTGGAACAAAATGTAGTTTAAACCCAATAAGTACTAAGACTTGTATAATATGGGTAAACAATCAACATTCTGGAATTTGAAATAAAAATGATAAGATTTGACCCGTTTCGCTAAACTTGCGTAAACTAGTTACATAAACTTAACCATACGCATATAAGCGATATCGGTTAACCGGATGAGTCATAAACAAGTTCTATATGCCAATATACTTTAAATAAGTTGTAACATCAGTAGGTTATTAACTTATATGACCATTAAGGTTTTAAAATTAAAATATGCACCATAGGGGCATTTTAGTCATTATGTGATATAGTTTAAGAACTTGCATATAAACTGATATTATGAATATGTTCATTCTGTAAAAATACTTTAATTATGATATAATATCAGTAAGTAATCTGTTGGACTCTATATGCCCAAGACACATATTAAATTGATGCGGCTAGTACGTTATGATCCAAGTCGGGTCATACCCAATAACAAGCTAGACAAACACCAATAATATTTATTTATAATATGATCAAACATATAAATATTAACACTTAGTATATTTAGAAATTGGTTTTCTAAATAATTTAGAAATTGGTTTTCTAAATAATTGCACTTGAGAAACTAATAAATTATATGGATAATTTATTTTGAGAGAATATTTTATCTTGTTATTTAATGGGTTAAATAACATTATAAAAGGTTATGAGATGTTGCATAAAGTCTTGTAAACATGTGATGTTATATTTATAAAAGTTATAAAATATAAATACAAGACTTAATTTAAAAAGAAAAAAATTGATTTTTTATATAAAATGGGCATGTATGGCCGGCCCCAAGAGGGCTTCCCAAGGTGGATTTCCACCAATAGAAATGCATGCAACATATCTCAAAAGATGGCACTTGATTTGGTGGTTATCATACACACCTTCTCTCATACTTTTATACATTTTTCACAAGTTAATTTCAAGTTGCAAGAACTCAAAATATGCTCTCATATTTTCGGCCAAAGGTGGTTGTTAAGAGGGATTTTTCAAGTGAGTTCACAAGTGTAAATTCTAGCAACATAAGGTGTTTTGTTGGAGGCTTGGGGTATGCAAGCTTGAGGTCTTCTCCTTTGAAGCTTTCCATTCAAGAATATCATCTTCTTCATATCTCTTGCTATTTGGAAGGTAGTATTCTTACAACCCCCTGTGGTTGTGTTTTTTATAGCATGCATGTTCGTATATGGATCTGGTTATTGGGTTTTACATATAAAAGAGTTTTATATCTTGTAAAGTAACATGTTTTAAATACCTTTTCCGCTGCATTTTTATTTTATTTGGATAAAATAACTTTGATAAACATGTGAAAAACCCAACATAATTAAACATGTATGATTTTTATGATTTAAAACCAAACCATGCCCCATAAGGGCATTTTGGTCATTATATAACATAGTTTGAGAACTTGTATAAAAATCTGAGTTATGATCAAGTACCTTCTGTGAAAACACTTTAATTATGTTATAATATTAGTAGGTAATAAGTTTTGAATGATAGTTATGGTTAAAAAAACATACTATGCGCCAGAAGGGTGTTTTGGTCATATTATAACATGATTTACGATCTTATATCAAAACTCAGGTAATGAACAAATTTGATATTTCAAAATATATTAATTATAATTACATATCAGTAGATAATTCATTTTGCAAAGTTCATCATTGATTAAAACCAAGTTTTATGCAAAAAGGGCATTTTGGTCATAATTAGGTATAATATAGAAACTTGTATAAAAACTCAGAATCTAATTAGGATCAAGTAGTATAACTTCAGAGGGTTATCCTACGTTATAATATGATCATAATACAACTTAAATTCAGTAGCTAACTATACTAAAACGGGCAAGAATCGAAAGTTAAAGCAAAAGTCAAAGTGCTCGACTTTCGGTTGCGAACCGAACCTAAAACTGGAAATGACGGGCTGAACATGTTCATACATGTTCTAATATTAATTAACTGATTAGGTGTCAAAAACATGGGTTATAACATTTACAAGATCAATTTATAATATTTACGAAAAACTGACCTTTGACTTTTTAAATAATATAACTTTGACCCGTCATTTGACCTAGTTAACGTGATTTTTAGAAGGTGCCCTTTTGAGGGATTAACACCTGCCTAATTACGATCACGTAGCCATGTTCGATTCGAACAATGGCTGGACCATAATGGTCTAAACCGAAAGTCAAAGCAAAAATCGATTTTGCTTGACTTTCGGCTATTAAAGCCTATAAAATGAAAAAGCACTGGATAGGAACACTTACAAGTGATCCTTGGACGAATTTGAACTGAATTAGATGCTCCTGTAGACCAGGAACTTCCAGATGAGGAGTAGAGAATGATTTTCAAGAAGGTGCAAGAAAATGGTTGCAACTAGTGTATTATTTATAGTGTTGGAGCAAGATTTGAGATGATGCCAGGTGTTGGAGCTCACTTTGGATCATTACAAGTGTGTCCTAACGTGTCAAGACCAACTTAGAAGCTCAGAGATTCGTTTAGGTGGCGTTCATGCAGCTTTGCTTGATGCCCAAACAAAATCTGTCACTGGCAACTCTTTACGGACCGTAGGGGGTTTCCCTTTGCGGTCCGTAAAGACCTTGGGCGCACATGATTTTCCATTTCCTTGCGGACCGTATAGACCTTAGTCTTGCGGTTCGTATACGATGGTCTAATGTAAAAAAATTGATGCTTGCGGACCGTAAGCACTTAAGCTTGCGGTCCATAAAGGGTCACTCAGAGGCATAAATTAAGAATGTTGACAACTTTAGTCCCTCCATATTCAACGTTCATTAATTAGCAAAAATAGTCCCTCTCGGCCAATATTTAGGCACGTATAAGAGTATGGACGCGTGTCAGTACATTACCGGACATGAATTTACGAGGTGTTACATCCTCACCCCCTTAAAAGAAATATCGACCTCGAGATTTTATTCAAAAAGATGGGGGTACTTTTGTCGCATAGTGGATTCAACCTCCCATGTATACTCGAGGCCTCTACAGGCATCCCATTTAACCTTTACAGTAGGTATAAATTTCCTTCGGAGCTTCTTAACCTACCGATCCTCGATCGAAATCTGTTTCTCAACAAACCTCAGATTTTCATCAATCTGCACATCTTGATGTGACATTGCTAGCGACTCATCGGCTAGAAATTTCTTTAAATTACAGATGTGGAACACATTGTGAATTCAACTAAGCTCCTCCAGCAGATTTAGCTTATAAGCTACCGATCTGATGCATTCGATTATCTCGAATGGTCCGATATATCTCGGGCTTAACTTGCCCTTCCTTCCAAAGCGCCTCACACCTTTCCATGGCGATACCTTTAGCAAAATTTTGTCCCCTACTTGGAACTTAAGAGGTTTACGCCTCTTATCAGCATAGCTTTTCTGCTTGTCCCTAGCAGCTTTGAGACGATCACGGATTTGCACAATTTTCTCCGTGGTCTCCAAGACAATATCTGGTCCTGATAGTTGGGCTTCCCCAACTTTCGCCCAACAAACGGGTATTCGGCATTTGCTCCCATACAAGGCCTTGAAAGGAGCACCTTTGATGCTCGTATGATAACTATTATTGTAGGAGAATTTTATCAGGAGGATATGGTCATCCCAACTACTATCTAAGTCGATTACACATGCCCTAAGCATGTCTTCCAAAGTTTGGATTGTACGCTCACACTGTCCATCTGTCTAAGGATGGTAAGTTGTACTGAAATTCAATCTTGTGCCTAATGATTGCTGGAAACGTCTCCAGAAATGAGAAGTATATCTAGTATCTCTATCAGATACAATAGATACTGGCACACCATGCAGGGACACAATCTCGTCCACATATAACTTAGCCAACTTGTCAAAGCTATACGTCTCCTTTATGGGCAAGAAATGAGCTGACTTAGTCAACCTATCCACAATTACCCAAATCGTGTCGTTGCCACATTTGGTCTTAGGTAACTTGGTAATCAAATCCATAGTTACCATTTTCCACTTCCATGTGGGAATTTCAATCTGTTGTAGCAGTCCCGATGGCTTTTGATGTTCAACTTTAACTTGTGAACACGTCAGACACTTAGCTACTGTAACACCCGTTCTTATAAATCAAGGTTTAATGTATATTTTGCGAAATTAATCATGTAATTAATGATTACATATACATCGGAAATACGGGTTTGTTAAAAACTTTTACAATTTAAGTGATATACATAATGTGATTTAATTCGGCGTTTAGAATAACGACAAAACAACATTGCGGAAGCTTTGTTTAACGTGTGTTCGGTTCTTGCTCGATGCTTGATCTTCATCCGGGACTCTCGACATTCACCTGTGATCAAAACCAACTTAAAGGTCAGTTTTGATAATTAATTAACTAATACAACGGGGAAATTAGGAAAATCCAACATGGATATCTTAAACCCAAAACAAAAACTCATTTCTGACCTCCACCGTAACTTACGGTGGCACCGTAAGTTACGGTGGCCTCTGTGTTTCAATTCTCATACCGTACAACAGTAGGCATTCACCGTAACCAAATCATGTCCACCGTAACTTACGGTGGCACCGTAAGTTACGGTGGCCCCTGCATCATTCCTTTCCTTTTTGCCGTTTTTGACACGAAAACTTTCGTATCTTTCAATCCGCTTGTCCGTTTAGCCTACCGTTTCTTCCTACGTGTTTGTAATTTGATTTTCCATCATATGGAGTTAAAATCTAACATCCGGTTTAACAAAATTTCAGACTTTTAAGTCTTCGGCTTATTACCCTTTTTACCAAATTTTGACCCGTTCGATTCTTATCAAACAAACTTGTTTATTTGATCCTTAATTCATGAAATTTATAATTTCCATATCTCCTATCATATTAGTTTCAAATCACGGGATTCTTACATAATAAAAACCCGTTTACGCTCAGGTTCTTATTTTGACCAGTTTAGAACGAATTATGTACATTTAAGCATCAAACTCTCTCTTCTCTTTCTACACTTCATATTCTCACTTTTAAATAGCCTCTTATATTCCACCACAACTATTTTTGTGGTGGATTTAACAAAATGAACCACATTCCAAATTTTTTTACCCTTAGGATAGTCAATTTACATGATTAACCCGTTCATAGGCATTTGACCCCAAAAGTTGATGCCAACCACTCTTACATGTGTCTAAGAGTTACATGATGATAATACTAATATCTAAACGACCTCTAAGGGTCGTTTGCCCGATTTACCTATCAAGGGCATTTTCGTCAACTTATTTCCCCCTTTTACGACATTGGTCCCTTTGCTAATGTATTGACCAATATTGCATTTTTAACCATAAATCTATATATATATGCGTACCTGGCTCGAGTCAACATATAGACCCGTTTTATGCCTCGCGTTAATTAACCAACATTCTATGGCGTCGCAATTATCCAAATTGCTAATCACTCCTGATAACATACGACTTGACAATCACATTAGTCGATACTGTCAAATGGTGTTTCATCACCATTTGACCCGTTTGGACTATAAGACCAAACATTTACATAAATTAGAATAAAAGCATGGTTTTAAATTTCCAAAATTTACCCATTGCCCCGTTCACCATAAACCATGGTTTTTATCATTTGTACTTGTTCCGACTTGTATCAGTCGTGTCGGAACCCTTATTTTGGGTATTACATCTTTCGCATTTATAGTTTATAAAATAAACACGTGTCCTACATAAGGGTGTAAGTTTTACTTACCTTGCATCCGAAACTCGTTTTTCCTTTACACTTGATTCGCTTGACCCGCTTCCTTCCCAAGCCTTCACCTAGCTTGTCAATCATCGAACTATAATCATAATTAGTAAGATGGTTAGACTAGTCATTATCACACACGACTATTCCATCTTACGAATTCTATGTTGAGTCTACTATTCGACTTCATGATTAGTTAACTTAACTTATCTAAAGTTAACTACTTTCAATCGCATGGTTTACAACATTAAGTCTAAATCAACATAGTATTTAGAACTCTTATCACTTCATATCACGCGTAATTGCCATATCATTCGAATACGCGTTTTCACTCTAAATTTCAATACTTTAGTTCTTAGTTAGGCATTTTAACAAACACCTAATGTGCATAATTTCACATATTTACTAACTAGTTTATAATTAGTTATTTTCACCAAGATTTATATAACAATCAAACCTCTAAGGTGCTGTTTGTTTTTTCAGATGTAAAATGTCTGTAGTCTGCGAACCACATCTGCAGGCATCTGCAAGAGAAGATGTGGCCCAAATGTCTGCAGTCTGCAAGGAGAAGAGGGTTTGTTTTTTTCCTTAAAAAACAACTTCACACACACACACACACAACACACACAAGCTCTCTCTCTCTCTCTCTAGAAACTCTCTCTCTCTCTACAACCACCACCACCACCGCACCACCTCTGCCACCACCACCGCACCACCTCCGCCATCACTGCCACCAGCTCCGCCATCACCGCCGCACCACCTCCTTCATCACCACCGCCGGAACCGCCGTTACGGAACCACCACCGCTCCTCCTTGTTCTGGTCGCCAGCTCGACATCACACCACTACGGTCTCTCTCCCTCACAGCTCTCTCTCTCTCAGCTCTCTCTCTCTCTCACATATCTCTCTCTCTCTCTACGATCTCTCTCTCTCACAGATCTCGCTCTCTCTCTCGCCCAATCTCTCACAGCCCTAAATTGGTGGTGGGTTTTGACGATGGTGGTGGTGAAGGTGGTGGCGGAGGTGGTGCGGTGGTGGTGGCGGAGGTGGTGGTGGCAGGAAGAAGAAGAAGGGTTGGTGGTGTGTGAAGATGGTGTGTGAAGATGTGTGTGAAGATCTTGAAGCAATGGTTCATAGCTTTTTTTTTAAGCAAACAAAAGCTATTTTAAGATCTTTTTTTTTTTAAACAAACCGTCTTCAAGAGCTTATGTCTGCCCGCCCGCAGACATAAGCTCTTTTCAGCCAATATAAGCAAAAACAAACAGCACCTAAGTCTAGTGTTCATGAATTACATCAAGAACTTATATTATAACAATCAATTTTCATCAATTTAACACTCTAATCTGAGTGTTCATCTTATTGTCATAAAACCCACTTAACACATAATAGGGTAATTACCAAATCCCTAGTTTTGACAACAATTTATCAAATTTTCTACTAGGGTTTGTTTCTAAACCAAGATATAATCACAATAACACTCATAGATTCAACATTCATTCCAGAATTTTGATTATGATTGTTCATCATAATCTCAAAGTATCACCAAATCATAAAATTCAACATACCTTGTAATCCCCACGACTAGGTGATCACGAATTTGTAATCATGCAAACGATTTGGGTTTGATTTGAGCTTCAATTTGAGAGATTTGTGAGGATTTTAGGGTTTGAAGAAAACCCATGTCGCCCCCCTGCTTCTTCTACGACCAGACAACCCCAAGTGGGTGTTTGGTTTGTTTTTAATTAATCAAGTTTCAAGTTTAACAAGTTTGGCCCCTCTATTTTCCTTAGTTCATAATTTAAGGGTTTTAACCTACTCGTGAGTCACTATCTAACTAGGTTAGAATTATTCCTAGTCAGTTTAGTAGGTTCTGGAAGTCATAACCCGTTTTACTTTAAGTCCCGTTAAATCGGGCCTTTTATCCATTCTATTTTCTTGAAAGCTCTTATTAACTTTTAAATAAATATTAGGATTATTTAAATAAATTCCTAATATTTGCCGGTTTACTTTTACCGCTAACGGTACTTTCCCCGTCTTTAGTATTAACGGGGTTTAATTACCAAACTCGTTTTCGGGGTGTTACAACTACATACGTGGCTATGGATTTCTTCATACCCATCCACCAATAATTCTTCCTTAAATCTTGATACATTTTTTCACCTCTAGGGTGAACATAATATTTGGAATTATGCGCTTCCTGGAGGATTATATCTCTAAGTCCTCCAAAGATTGGAACCCATATTCGACCATTGAATCTAAGAATTCCATCTTTCCCATGTGACAACTAATCAATAGTTCCACCCAATCCTTCACTAGGAATGTTAGCCTCTAACAGAGCTTGCTTTTGCGCATCCAATAGCTTCTCATTCAAGCATATCTTGAGCTCAATGTGTAACGCCCCGCTTTTCCGCGACTTTCCTTATTTAGAAAGCTTGTCTTGTATTTCTATTTTTGGAAACTTGTTTCTCTTGTAATCGTATTTCGTTTGTATCGTTGTAAATCCGAGACTTGGATCATAATAAAATCACTATTTCATATAAATTATACTTTGCTTAATTGTTCATACTCGTACATTTATCCACATATGCACTTGATACCTCATTCGTGATTCTTGTAAACATATGATGAACTTGCAAACGAATATCGTACATACATGACTTCATACACTTCACATACGCTTATACGTCATTCTTCACTTTCGATACTTAATCCATGATATTTATGCTTATTTAATACTTAATTATATGCTTAAAATACCTAAAATACCTTATAATATACCACTAAACAAACATTAGGGACCAAACTTGCCAAAAAAAAAACTTTTTGCTTGGATCATACCCGTCACGTTACATGACGGGATTGGCTTCCCCCTTCGCGGCACGCGAACCCCTTCAATCCGTAGAAAGTTTCGCCCAACTCATGGGTTGGTCAGTTTTGTGTTTCTTGAACCATTTTCTTCCCAACTAACTTCATTTAACTCACTAACTCAAACCCTAATATCATCTCTATATAAACACCACCTCTCACACTCATTTTTCACTTTACAAACATTCAATTCACTCTCAAAACACTCTCTAATCACTCTAATTTCCAGATTCTGGATAGAAACTTCAAGGCATTCAAAGTGAGTTCTAGCTCACTTCTACAAACATTTCTTACTCATTTCTTCTTCCTTAACACTTGGATAACCTCTAGGAAGGTTTTCACAAGATTACCTTGGTAATCTAAGGTGAAACCTCACCACATTTGATGTCCAAAGTGTGCAAACTTTATGTTTTGTTTTATTATTCTTGTATGTTCATATTCTTGTTAATAACTTTGTGGAATCTTGTACCCACCAAGCTCACAATCAAGTCTATGGTTGTGGGTTTGTGTTGAGGTGATTACCATCAAAGTTATGAGTTCAACACTCTTTATATTTCTGTTTATACATGACATAATCAAATGATGAAAACAAGCACAAGTCATCATCTTCCATATGATGAACTTGTGACTTGTGAAGTGTGAACAATGGGAGCTTAGGCTTTCCAAACTAGTTCTATTCCTTCATTTTGAGCCTTGTGTATAAACACTCAAGTGACTTAATAGAATCAAAGTACCTTAGCCCCGTCTAGCCTCCCTCACTTAGTTCATTCTTTTCATGATGTGTTGGCACACCCGGGTTAGAGAGTACTTGGTCACTTGAGCTTATGATAGTTACATTTATTTCTTGTTATTCATGACCCTCCGAACCATCCTTGTGATGGTTTGTGTAGTGGTGAATCATATAATGAGGTTTTAACCTCCATGCTTGACATACATGATGCTACATGATTATCTATGATTGGACTTAGTTTTAGGTTACTATTATTATCATATGAATATACACATAACAATATAAAACAAGGCTGAATTTGTGATGCTAATCTACCTATGATTAACCATCATAAACTTAGACTATTATATCTATAATCTAAGATTCTCGTTGATGATTCTAATGGGCAATTTGGGACCCATGAAACCACATGACATAATGTCATAAACGAGTAATTAGAACTAGATATTACTTTTGTATACATACTTTTTCAAACTTTAAAATCCAATTTCGAATCTTCCATTCTAAATCTATAAACTTACACACCTTCGTTTCCCCCATGATTCCATCCTCAAGCCTACATCTCTTCACAGGATTATACATATCTTCACAGGATTATAAAGTTTGAAGCTTTTCAAAACCGTGAGTACACTTGACCCTTTTTTGCTTTAACGCACTTTAGGGTTATAACATCTTAACTTACCAAAATACACCAATCACACAAACATACTTTATTCACTCAATCCGCCATACATGCTATTTGTTATGCTTTGGTTACATGCTAGAATACATACATGCTAGCGATGCAACATACTGGCAGTCAACGAGCAGACTTTTTGTTACCGGAAATCGAAATTCGGCCACCTCCAAGCATCTTATCGCCGGAATCTGTTAAAAACCAGGTATGCTTTGTTTATTTATAGTTTGTTTTTGTTGTTTTATGTGTTGATTAGGAGAAAAGATATGTAAAAGGGTTTGATTTTTTTTTTTAAGTTTTTTTAGTTGTTCTAGACTTCTAGTGGTATGATTTTGATGTTTTATTTAAAGTTTTGTTTGTATAAATGATTAGTTACAAGTAATCAACATTTAAAATTAGGGCTTGAATCTTGATGCTTGAATGTTTGAAAATTATGGACTATGGTTGATGATTGTTTAGAAAATTTAAGTGTTCGGTGTTGTTTTAAATGATTTTGTTGTTTTATATGTGATAGGAACCATGAATTGGGATGTTATGGCGAGATCTCTCAAGAGAAAGGGGTTGAATCATCTTCCAAAACTCCCGAATTCGTTGATGTGGATGCTCTTCCTTCGGATACTCATGATCGCAAGCCATATAACGTGAATCAACGAGATGATATTAAAATGGCATACCTACTAAGAGAACCATGTCAGGTGTCAACCTCAAGGTATTGAATTCCCACAATTTGACATGTTTTTGATTTTTATATAAATTTTAGTTTGATGTTCTTTTGTTTTATATGACCTGACCCGCTATGAACCGAATCTTTAAAATTATTCCGCACCCTTAGGAAAAAAATTCCTAGGTCCGCCACTGTATATAACTAACGAATCCCCACCGTATTGCGACGGATGGTAATTCTAGTTATCTTTAGTCAACAAACATCTTACCCTGAAATGGTTTACAAAGAATAAAAAATATGAAAATAGTCATAAAATTTTAAATTAACATATCTACATAAATACATTTCTCATGAAGGGAATAGTTATTGCTTATAGGGCTGTAAACGAACCGAACGAACACGAACAAGGCCTTGTTCGTGTTCGTTCGTTAAGGAAATAAATGTGTTCACGAACGGTTCATGAACACTTACCGAACGAGATTTTATGTTCGTGTTCGTTCATTAAGGAAATGAGCGTGTTCGCGAACGGTTCACGAACACAAATAAATTTGGCGAACTCGACGAAGGATAAAGATAGATTGCCCAAAGAGTAGCACTCGAACTTGAATCCCTTATTGTGGAACGGAGGTCGATCGTATTCGTGAATGTAAATAATGAGAAATGAAAGGGAAATGATGCATAAACAAGGTGAAAGTGGGTTTCCTACTTTAACTGTTAGGGAAATAAAATAAATAAAAGTTTAATAATATAAAAAGTACAAATAAAAAGAAAGTACAAAGATCTTCAATTAAAACACAAACATACGAACATAAATGAACGCAAATCAATGAATGTTCACGAACACGTTTACGAACACCTTACCGAACGTTCACGAACACAATCGAACGAACGAGACCTCTGTTCATGTTCGTTCATTTAACTAATCGAACAAAATTTCCTGTTCATGTTCGTTCGTTTATTAAACGAACGAACATAAACGAACTTCCCGCCGAACAGTTCACGAACTGTTCGCTGAACGCTCGGTTCGTTTACAGCCCTAATTGCTTACAATTGGTTTTATATGGGCGGCTCAAGTGTTTTGTTTATTTGGCATTTAACATCTTTGATTGATATATTTAAATATAGATTGAATATTAGAACAAAAGAGGCATGTGGTGTGGTTGGAAATTTGGTAGTTCTTTAACTTGAGGAGTGAAGGTTCGATTCTCACTCCTTAACTTTTGCTTTCATGTTTTTTTTCTTTGTACAATGTAAGTTAAAATTTGTTTATTAACTGAATGTTGTACATAAACATATAACAAAAGTTAATATTAATATTATTGTCACTAATTTGTCAAAACGGTTAGCAGTTAAATGTCAAAAGTTAATATTGTTGTGAGTAATTTGTTAAAATCTTTAATGTTTAATAATAAAAGAAGCCTTATATATATTTATTATTAGGAGAATTTCGTTTTTTAGACTTTTTCGAATACGGAGTCGTGGGAAAAAATGAGTTTTTTTTGGGCTATAGCGAGTGACGTTATCGTTGCGATACCGTGAAAAACCCAACGTTTATAAGCGAACATTATTGCTGGTATCTTGCCATTATCAAAAACGGTATCAGTGTTCACTGTTATAATTTTTGATGAGTCAAACCAATAGTGACCAAACTCCTATGGTATGGTTTTTGATGAGCCAAAATTACGTTTTCGCCCCAGTTCAAAATAATTTTTTTCCCCAGGCTCAAAACTACGATTTTACACCAGTTTATTATTTTATACTCACTTTAAAATTACGGTTTTGCCCCAGTTTAAAATTACGTCTTTGCCCCAGTTCAAAATAAAAATATGCTTTTGCCCCCAGCTAAAATTTACGATTTTCCCCTCGGTTCAAAATTATGATATCACACTCAATTCAAAATTACGTTTTTGCCCCCAATGCAAAATAAAATATAGTTTTCCCCTAGCTAAAAATTAGGATTTTACCATCGGGAAAAAATTTGATTTTTCCCCCAGGTAAAAATAAAAAATATGACTTTGCCTAACACTCTTTTTACTTTTTCTTTCTAGCAAAACTATAGTACTATTTTTTTAATTGGTTGAGAATTATTCGGCCATCGCCCCGCAACGCGGGCGGGGCATCACCTAGTTAACCTATAACATTTTGCAACTTTGGTGAACAGTAGTTCACCTAACCAATTTACGGTTTTGCCCCCGCTTTAAAATTACGATTTTGCCATCAGTTTAAAATTACGTTTTTACCCTCAGCTCAAAATAAAATTACGCTTTTGCCACAAGTTAAAAATTACACTTTTGCCATTGGTTCAAAATTACGATTTTGTTCCATTTAAATTTCACCCGGTTAACAAATACAATTTTGCCCTTGATTCAAAATTACGATTTTGTGCCGTTTAAATTTACAGTTTCACCATTAGTTTTGTTTAGTTCCTCCCAGGTAAATTACGATTTTGCCCTCCGTTCAAATTTACATTTTTTACGTCGTTTTTGTTTGCTTTCACAGTCAAATTACGATTTTTCCCCCAATGTATAACTACAGACACAAGATGGGGGAATAGTGCCAGGCAGCTGCTTGGCACTCCCCCATTGGCCCAACCAATTTACGATTTTCTTCCCGCTTTAAAATTACGATTTTGCAATTAGTTCAAAATTACGTTTTTGCTCACAGTTCAAAATAAAATTATGCTTTTGCCTACAACTAAAAATTCCAATTTTGCCCTTGTTTCAAAATTACGATTTTTACCCATTTAAATTTACAGTTTTGCCATTAGTTTTGTTTTTTTCCCTCCCAGCCAAACTACGATTTTGCCCTCAATATAAATTTACATTTTTGCCATCATTTTTCTTTGCTTTCCCAGTCAAATTACGATTGTGCCCCCAGTGTAAAATTACAGTCATGTCGTCTTTTCGATTTTTTTTTTAAACTGTGGTAGTGCTTTGTTTTAATTGTTTGACTCGATATAATTTTTATTCGTGCCAGGCGGCTGCCTGGCGCACGCTCATTTATCCAGAAAAATTAAAATTTTGTCCCAGTTTAAAATTATAGTTTTCCTTAGGCAAAAGTATGATAGTGTTTTAGTTTAATTGGTTGACTCAATGTATTTTTTTTAGATCGTGTTATGAGTAGTATGTACAAGTAACCGAAACACAGACGTACATGTTATGAGAGAAAAATATTCGGTTTAGTGCCCCGCAACGCGGGCGGGGCAAAATCTAGTTCACTCACAAAAGCCATTTTTGAAAAGAGTTTGCAGTGAATAAGCATCAAATCTCTTTTTATATCATCATATTGGGTTAAGTTATTCTGTAAATGCTCATAAAAATAAGAAGTGTAAGAAAATATTATAGAGTGACAAGTGTTGAACAACCTAAAATCTAAACCCACTACACTACCTAAAACCTAAACACCCACCCCCACCCAAAAACCTAAACCCCCCACCCCAGCAAGCAAAAAAAAAAAAAAAAAAAAAAAAAAAAACCTATACCTCACTAAAAAACCTAACCCCCCAACCCCCCCACCAAACTAAATGCTAAAAACTAAAGCATAAAGCTAAACCCCACAACTAATTGCTAAAAAAAATCTAAATTTTTTTTTAACATTTAAAAAAAATCACTATTTTTGTCATCCAACTTTTTTTTTTGGTGGGTGGAGGGTGGGGGGGGGGGGGGGGGTGAGGGGTTTAGGTTTTTGGATGGTGGTGGGTGTTTAGGTTTTTTTTTTTTTTTTTTGGTGGTGTATTGGGTCTATTTTTATGAGCCTTTGTACACTTCTTATTTTTAGAAGCCTTTGTATTTGATACTAAACCGTTATGCTGATAGTATAAAAGCGTTTCAACAGCTTTTTATTTTGTTTCACGGATTAGGATCAAATACAAATGCTCCTAATTGTAAGAAGAGTACAAAGGCTTCTAAAAAAAACTTACTACACAAAAAAAAACCTAAACACCCACCACCACCCAAAAACCTAACCCCCCCCCCCCCCAATCACCCACCCACCCAAAAAAAACAAATTTGTCGAGAGGGGGGGTGGGGGGAGGGGTTAGGTTTTTTGGGGGGTTTGTTTGGTGAGGTATGAATTTTTTTTTTGGCAGGGGGGGGGGGGTGGTTAGGTTTTTGGGTGGGTGGGGAGGGGGGTGGGTGTTTAGGTTTTGGGTGGTGATGTACTGGGTTTAGATTTTAGCTTATTGGACACTTGTCACTCTATAAGTTCTTCTTACATTTCTTACAATGAGTATTTGTAGAATAACTTAACCCGTAGTTTCACTACAAGATATCATGTGTTACTTGGACTAAAACCATTAGTGCACAACTACTCCATTAAGGTGAGTACCATGCATTAGCTCATCGTGTTTAAGAGGTTTATTGGATTTGTATATGCCTCATGAATCATATTCAAGCTCTGATCTGCATTTTATCTGTGACGTAGTGTGTTTTTAATTTTTTACTAAAGATAAGCTTGCATGCATCTCAACAAATAGATTGGTTTCGGCATGGTTTGCTTCTCTTTGATTCAAGCTCGACGTTGTTATGAATGTTTTAACTTACAGTGGATGTTAGAAAAATAAGAGTATTAAGTTTATAGTTGTAGCCAGTGGTGTTGCTGGCCAATTGGCACCAAACAAATTACTCAAAAACACCTAGGTTTAAAGGTTTTGGGTTCATGTTTCATAGGTGACAAATTCAATAAATTCGCCGTCATAAAAAATGGTTTATAGTTGTAAAAGTTTTCTGACGGTCCCAATAGTTAATTGACCGCCACCGGTCCCAACAACAAAAAACACCACTATCAGTCTCAACTATTAACATTTTGGTCTTCAATGGACCATGGCTAACGGAACCCTAATGTCGTTAGTTGCCGGAAAAAAAACGTCTTTTGCCGGAAAAAGATTCCTAAAGGTCCGATGTAAGATTACAAAGAGGTTTTGGATGAAAATATTGAGTTTTCCAGCGACTTCAATAATTGAGACTTTTACTAAAAAAAAATTGTTCTGAAGGTCCGATCTAAGGTTACAAAGCGGTTTGGGACGAAAATGTAAAGTTTTCTGGCCAAAAAGGAGTGTTCCGACCAAAAAAACCTTTTTCCGGCGACCTTAATAATTAAGGCTTTTACTAGAAAAAGGTTCTTAAAGGTCTAAGCTAAGATTACAAAAAGGGTTAAGACAAAAAGGTTAAGTTTTCTGGCCAAAAAGAGTTTTCCGGCGACCAGCGCCTAACGACATTTGGGTTCCATTAGTTAGGGCCCACTGGAGGCCAATATGTTAATAGTTGGGAATGCCAGTGGTATTTTTGTAGTTAGGATCAGTGACGGCCAATTAACAATAGATGGGATTATTTAAATCCATTATTTCTTAATTTAAACCTGTTAAGAGAGGTTAGTAATGGTTATTAATAATGGTTAACTAACATCCTGCAATCTAGTATCCCTGTTTTAGACAACATAAAATACAAAAGATAGGAGATCCAAGAAAACCTGGGTTGGATCCTTGAGCCAAACGGGTTTTACTGGTAATTTCATTGTCGTGCCTTGTTTTCCCAGAATTGGTGGTGGACTCGGGTTACTCTCAGAGTACTCCGTTTGTCCGGTGGGAGCTCCGAGAGTGCTCGGGATTGATTATGTTGGCCGTAAAAAAAAAAGATTTAATTCCTCATTTCTCTCCCAGCCAAACTCTCACCACATTTATAGGCTTGTCACTCTTGCTACGCCGCTTCCTTTGGAAGTGAATGCGTGTCCTTACGTGACAATATGCTTGCATCCTAAGAGAAAAACGATACAATGGTCGCCATGTTGCATCCACACCAACAAGACGCATCTCGTGCAGATATGAATACATCCAAAAATATTTTGTAAACAAGATGGAAAACTAGCTTTAATAATAAAAGAGGTTGGTTACCTGGAAGCCATAGAGCATCATTAAACTTTCAAGACACAACGCCACTCGTATAAGCTCGACTAACGTATGCTCTGCTAATCATATGTTTAAATCAAAAGATCTTCAAGCAGCAAATGATTCAAATTAAAGCAGCCTATATTTGAAAGATCAAAAACCAAGGAAATGACATCAATCTTCCAAGATAAAGATTTTGTTTAATCAGCATCTCCAAGGCCATCACTTCCGTCTCCTCTTTTAGAGATCGGGGCATAGTTAGAACCAGGGTTCTTTCTCTGCGAAGCGATTTCAGCATTTTTCCTTAGAACTGCACCAGGTGATGGATAAGGTCGTTGTTGAAACAAAGGACCCTGAAAATTGACACGGTTTAAATAGTTAGTTCCATACTCGAATATTTATGGCTTTTTTTTTACTATACCATTAGAATTAGGGAATAAATTCATATACCCCCTCAAAACTTGATATAATATCATATATATATATATAGGGTATGGTTATCGTACAATATTCCTTAACGTACGATGTGTACGAGATGAAATTACGCACGTTATAAAACTCAAAAACCCTAATCACGCATGTTGAAAACCATAGTCACGCATCTTGAAACCCATAATCACGCATGAACATAATCACGCATGTACAAAATCAGAAATCACGTATGGGGTAAAAACCCTAATCACGCATGTTATAAAACTAATCACGCATGTTATATTTCAACAGCGTACGTAGCGTACGTTAACCCAGATTGTACAATACACTCTCTCTCTCTATATATACCCTACAAAAACCATAATATCAAATTTACTAACTTTTAAACTTGATAATTTTACCCTTCCTAAAACTTGCATTAGGATAAAAGAGTTAAGGAGATAGAGAAGAGTATAATGGTCATCCTACAAATTGTTATTCATCAAATCAGTAAATGTGAAATATTAAGTAGTTGAATCTGTATATTTTATAACTGATATTATTTTCCTAGTCTGGTAAATTGTTGGACTTATAGCTGATATTATTTTCCTAGTCTGGTAAATTGTTGGACTTAATTCGGATCCAGACTTAAAAAGGAAGAGATAAAGTTGCAAAGAATGAAGAGATAAATATAGAAGTTTGAATTAAATAAGTTAATTACTATTTCATTTGGTTTTATCTTGTTTATTTATTTGTTTTACTGTTTAAATAGAATTAATATCAGAATAGAACCATGGTTTAACTTAAGTCTAACAACTATAAACTATTGGATTATATTATTATTAGGGTAATATTAGTACGAGCCGGCGAGGTCGGTTAGGTTTTAGGGTTCCTTGTCGTACTAATATACCCTAATCTATACTATATAATAAAAGAAACCAATAAAGGGACACTTGTCATTTTTCTAGACCATTCTTAATTGTAGATAATTATTATTTAATTTAAATTATTAAATATTAATTAAATTAATATAAATCTTATCAACTCTAAATCATTAGAATAAACTTAACTTCAATAGTAAATTTTTATCTAAATTAAAATTTTAAATCGTAAAGTCTTGAGTAATATAACACGTCTTCTTGGTTGATTGTGTAACAATCATTCGTCTGATTCTAATTTTCAAAACACACGTGTATGATTAGTTTGGTTAAATTGTTGGTTAGTTATACATTGTATATATTGAGTGGTGTACGTTTTAAGAATTAAATTATAAATATGCCATCTATTTTTTATAAATAATTAATATCAATTAAAAGATAATTATAAAATTAAATTTAATATAAATTTAAACAATTCGTATAGAAAATAATCTAATATTTTAAAATATTTATCAGAATTTATTTTATTAAACTAAAGTAGTTAAGAGTAGAACCTATTTCAAAAATGTTTATAATGGGTAAACAAAAATATTAATCAATGTTTATTGGTTCTATACTTTTATTTTCGTGTTCAACTCTCAACTCAAATACGGTAATCACTATGTTTACGTGACATTTATAAGAACCATCACCGCAATCACCCCATCCATCGTATATCGAGTATATCCGTTAGTTTTTTTAAAAGATATAAATTTTTATTAGATTTATTCAACCCGTGTAATAAACGAGGTTTTTTTAAAGATACAACATTTTTTATTATTTGCTATATAAAATTAAATTTATTCAACCCGTATAATACAAGAGTTTTTTTTTTAAATATAACTTTTTTATTATTTAGCATATAAAATTACATTTCTTCCACCCGTGAATACACATACTTTTTTTTAAATAAATTTTTTTATTGTAGGGTATATAAAATTACATTTATTCAATCCGCACAATACACGAGGTTCTTAAAGATATAATTTTTTTATTATTTAATGTATAAAATTATATTTACTCAACAAGTGTAATAAATGAGGTTTATCAAAACATATTTTTTTATTTAGTATATAAAATTACATTTATTAAACCCGTGTAATACACGGGGTTATAACCTAGTAATAATATAATCCAATAAAAACATGTGTCTATATCTTGTTTTCATTATCGCATTCGTGAGTTTTTAATAATAAAATCGAAACCAAGTTTTAGCATCAAATCAGTTGTGTTTTTGTTTAATTTTGCGAACTGTTTGAATGACTAGGCCTTCAAAAATATCAAATTATGCAAGTTTAGGAGGATATCTAAAATTTCTACCAATTAAATAGGTGATTAAAATAAAACAACCAACTAAAAGTGTGACACACCGTTGCAGTAGTATCCGCTGCTCGTGGCTGTACCCCTTTAAGGCCAACAACCCTGAAAATCAGCAACAGAAATTAACACACAAATCAGGCCAATACTCACACAGTATATGGGATTTCATAAATCTTTTAGTAGCGGTACTGAGAAAATATTCATGGACAGAATATGTAAATAAACTTAAAATGTAATAGCATACCAGCCGCCACGTGGAGCATCTGAATATGAACTTGGATCCATTGGATCCAATTCATCATCTTCAGTATGAGCACGTTTTCTGCTTTCTTTTTTATTTCCTTTTCCTACTGGGGGTTTCATGGTTGACCTACAATTTCAACAATAATATAATAATAATAATAAAATATTAATAACTGTCGAGGCGAGAACAACAGACCTAAGGAATAAGCTAGAATTTCAAGAATGGTATAATACCTTGACTTAGAATTAGTCCCGTTATGCTGACTTGCTGCAATCATAGACAGATATTGGCGTTCTGGAAGGTCGAGGACCCTAAATACAAAAACAAACTACGTTTGTTACAGAAAATATATATTCAATAAATAAAAACTGAAAATGTTTTCATCATTAAAGTTCCCATAAACTATTTCAAGAAAGGCTTGAGTCTTGACAAAAGTACCGTGTGCAATGACAACAATAACCCCATGACTGTACAAGGTCTAATCCCCAACCACCACATCCCGAGCATTTCTTTAGCTCTAACGAGTGGTCACTGAATTTAGGATTTGAAACGTCTCTAGAATCTACGTTGGCCTGTTGACCAAATGCTGACTTTTGTGATGAACCAGGGTGCTCCCATTGTGATACGTTGGTTTTTGAGTTGTAGTAATATTTACAACCTGTTTTAGATGAAAACTCTTCTTACTTCTAAACATACGGTATTTAATAATATTTAGATAATCGGAGAGAACAATATAAAATTATAAATTACATACCACTTGTCTCATCCAGCACCTCTTGCCAGTCTTCTAGAAGAGCTGAAGATGATTGTGGCTGTGAGTTCAAGGACGGCCCCACAGGTTTTTCCCATTGGCTTATTCCAGATTTTTCATTGTAGTAGAATGCACAACCAGTTGTTGGGTCCCTGGATTCAATCTACATGATAGCAAAAATAACCAATACAGCTTAAAATAAGCTTGAAAACTATTTAGTCAAATACACATAAAAATAGAAATAGTTATACTCACCCATCCTGGTGGTAATGTCGAAGGCACCGTGATTTCAGGTGATTGTTTAACTTGATTCAAATTCTGCAACAGTAGGTGAAACACATCAATATAAGTGCATATAAATATAGGCAAAAGATCAAATACAAATAATCTTAACATACTAAACATACAAATTGAAGGAAAACCCAAAAAGACAAGGTGGCATTTTTGTAATTACCACCAACTATCAAAGTTACAACCAAAAATACCTAAAAAAACACAAATTTTTTTTTTTTAACATTTTTTATTAAAAAATCGCTACATTTCGTTAGCAAAAAAAAAAAAAAAAAAAAAAAATTTTTTTTTTTTGCTGCTACTAAAAGTAGCGATTTTTAATAAAAAATGTTAAAAAAATAAAATAAAATAATTTGTGTGTTTTTTTTATTTTTTTAGATTTTTTTAGGTTTTTTGGGGGTTTAGTTTTTAGCATTTTAGCTTGGGTGGGTGGGTGGGAGTGGTTAGGTTTTTTTAGGTATATTTGTAGAGTAACTTTGATAGTTATTGATAATTACAAAAATGCCACCTTGTCTTTTTGAGTTTTCCTTCAATTTGTATGTTTAGTATGTTAAGATTATTTGTACAAGAACTTTACCCTATAAATATATATATACACACACACCGAGACCAACTTACATTATCAGATGTAGTAGTATCCTTGGCTGGCTCGTCTTTTAGAATTCCCCTAGCCCTCAATTTTTGCTTAAGGAACTCCGGTAAATCATTGGTACTAGGTTTCTGTCTAGACTGTTCAGAAATATTTTGGCCAGATTCATGTCTTTCATTGCCGTTGCTTCCTGTGGTTAAAATCAAACTTTGAATACAACATATATCTAGATTTACGAATTACATGCACGAAAACCTTAAATATGAATATCCATTTATTTAAACCATGGGTTTACCAGGGGGAATAGTCTCAGTCCTTGAAGCAGTGTAATAAGCTCCTCCACCAGGTACACCGTACCCATTCCCAATCTCCACATTAGCTACAAAAAACGTAAAATTCAAAATTAGCTCCAAAGATTGATGATGGTTCATAATAATGTAACAAGCACTCAACAAACACAGAAAATTAACTATTCAACAAACCTTCTGAAGAGGCAGGTTTGCCACGCTTTAGTGCCATCTGAGAACGATGATCTGTTGTTATCTTCAGTAGATGTTCCTATGTGTAGAAGTTTGAAAACAAGTTTAGTGAATCGTTCGTATGTAAGTTTAACTATAAAATCTTGTTAATATACACACCTTTATAGCATTAGGATCATGCCGCCCTGCGAAAATGTCTGAGTTCTCTTCATGTGATCCAGTTGCAGCCCTAGCTTCTCTAGTTCACAAAACAAATTTTAGATACTATCACATTAATAATTCATCTACATGGTTATTAACTTATTACCATGAAGAGAACATATCATACCTTTGATCAAGTATAACTTTCTGAGTCACAATTTCCTGGAAATAAAATATTTTTTTATAGATCAGCAAAGACAACCATACAGTGATAATATAATGATACAAGAGATAAACTTAAGGGGCATATTTGACATACTTGTTCGCGTAGCACAGCATCCTGAGCAGCAGTTTCAATATCATGACAACCTAATGCATTACACACATTAAAGAAAAAGATTATCATACTGTAGAATGCAAACTTCAGAATGTTTCCATATAAGCTATATATATACACACATAGTGTAAGGTTCAATGGGAAACCTCAAAAAAGTGGTGAACCGGGGAGCCATGCATTTACCATGTTAAATATAATCATAAAAATTCAATCTAACATGTACAGAATTATTATTTACAAAAACATTTCAGAGCTTTTCCATATAAAGATGTGTAGAAGACATTCTAATAAAAAAACATCCTTTTTGTAGAAAAAAATTACCTTTTTTAACTGTTTTTAACCGTTCTTTTTTTTATTTTATTTTTTATTAAAAAGGCTTCTACATGTATTCATATGCAAAAGCTCACAAAAAGATTTTGAAAAAAAATTTATTTTTTTGCATGTTAAATTGATTTTTTTATGATATAATTAACATGTTAAATGCATGGTTCTTCGGTTCCCCACTATTTTGAGGTTCCCCATTGAACCCACCCCTAATATATATGTATATTGGTTTACTTCAAATTCAATGTATACAGTAAGATTCTGTTGGGAATCTCTTACCGGTTTCCTCTTGTGCCTTTGAAACATGATCTTGTTGAACATTTATTGGAGGTGCATAGAGCGTAGGTTGAGGTGAGCTATATTGTGGATGAAAGTTTCCAGAGGGAGGAGTGTGGGCCACATTAGAAGGGTAATTGTGGTAAAGATTGTTTTCAGAATAGTAATTATGTTGGTGTACGTTACTATAATTTTGATACTGCTGAGGATGCGGTTGGGCAGATTGATTTGAAGATAATAACTGTGGTGCAGAATTCGGTAACTGAACACCAGGAGGCAGAGGTTCGTCATAGTTGTTAGCCATGAACTTTTGACTAATATAACTACTGATATTAAGCCGATGTTGACAACAAAGATGCAGAATTCAACTGCAAAACAGTTTCGGAAATAAGGTTCAGCAAGTTTTTAACTGAAACAGAATATAGTCACCTGTAAAACTGCTTAAATTATGCATACAACTTTGTCAGATAATCGCAACATGCGCATGCAGAAAAAAATAATAATAATCATCATCATCATCATACTTAGTAAATCCCACTAATAGCAAAGCTAAGGTAGGGTCTGAGGAGGGTAAGATGTAGACAGCCTTACCTCTACCCCGGTAGAAATAGAGAGGCTGCTTCCAGTGAGACCCCCGGCTCGATAGTAGTTTTGCATCAAGCCTTGGACATAAGGCACATAACACTCAGCAAAGGCCGATTACTGCATGTACCCCATTGTCCTTCGGCTATCAACGCCACCACATGATGCATGATTAACCGTCCCCCGTTTTTAACGTTATTTTCACGAAATTAGTAAAATAACGTTAAAAATAGTGCACTTTCACTTTCGCCCCCCGAGATCCCACACATATATACATTATATGTGCATACCGCAAGCGGGGACATGCAGAAAAAAATAATAAAATCAAATTATACGGTTGATTTCTCAAGCATCATTCATGGCGATTCTTCGAGAAATTTTAATCATACCATAATCAGTTTATTTACATACAAATGTTGTCAAAGGCGCACTAAGCGCAGAAGCGCAGCACAGCATATGTGCCACACCTGGATAAGCACATTCTCAGGCAGTCAGGCACGTTTTCAAGCGAAATTCCGGCCTAAAATCCTCTGAACGGGTCTAAAACAGGTTACACCGGCCCTAAACAAGCCTGAAATCAACCAAAAACAGCCTAAACAAGCATAAAACATGTCTAAAACCTCCAAAAATATGCTAAGTTGGATAGAACCTCTGTTACAAACATATTAAAAGAAAATAAACCTTATCATAAAGTTAATTCTACTTGCTCATTGTGTCACCGAAGACCTTGCTTAGGGTTAACCTTTTCACCAAATTATCAAATTTCCAACTAACTTAACTGCTAGTTCCTACTTCCATAAAAATATAAAATAAACATTATCACTAAAACAGAAAAGCCTATAAACTTCAAATTCATCAGGAAATTTGTATTGTGAAGGTCTAAACTCATCAATAAGAGGAAGTAAACCCTAGGAAGATACTGAACAATTTATGATTTACAAATTAGTTCGTAACAGATTTCGAAAGAGCGAGATTTGAAGAGTTAATTGGAGAAGAGATGATACGATACGAAACAAACCTGATTGATTATCAGAAGCAATCGAAATTTCTGTTGAATTTCTCCGGTAATTTTACGCTGGGATTGTTTGTACTGAGAAATGGGGTTCGAGACAATTTGTTCATATCATCAGGTTACAACATTGGTCCCTCGAAAATGCACAACTTGCAAAAGAAGTGAATTTCTAAGGCTTTTATTGCCTTTGGTCCCCAAAATTAGAACCATCGTATATATTGCATCTTCTAGTTTTGTAGTTGTCTAAGAGCACTTTCAACGTTGTATGTTTCGAAGTGTTCGAATTTCCAAACCCTCAAACCAGATGGTGACACGCATTTGGGGGGGGGGGGGGGTGACCGACGGTGCAAGTCCGGGATTTTGGACCATTCCAAATGGTTCAATGTGGGGCCGGTTTGAATTAAATTAAAAATAAAACTAAATTAGTTCAACGAATAAGAGTAAAAAAGTAATTTTTTGAATGTAAAACTCATACCTACTTTCATTTTAAAACAACCTACACCTATCTCACTTTCAAATTTCATTATACAAAAATTTGAAAACTCAAATTCAATATTTACTCCACACTTATTTCAAACTATTTCATTGACACTCAACCTTTCATCTAATAAAATATGGATGGAGGATATTCATATCCTGTCGGCGTCCTGTGCAATTGCCCCCGCCCTACAAACATTCTACATCCCATGTGTGACACCTGTGTCACTGCGACCATCAAACAAATGCCAAACCAATGAAATTTTGTGTTTCATACTTGGGATTTGTAAAAATATGTGTATCATTTGCACATATCAAATTTTGTTCGATTTCAAGCTTTAAATCACTTTCTGGAAGGTTATATGCGATCTGATGCGTAAATATAACCAGTTTAATGCAACGAACACTCCGGAATAGTGAAATAGGCTTAACATACCTTAAATAACCTTTACATAACTTAGAAATAAGTTTCGAAGGCTTTGGTATGGCAAAATCAAGTTAAAATCGCTTACACGGACTAAAGTTGACAAACTGCGAAAGTATGCTAATTTGAACTGTAACAAACATTCCGGAACATGACCATAAGTTAAACATACTATAAATATCCTTCACATAGCTTAGAAATAGGCTTTGAGGGGTTCGGTATGCTAAAACAAACTTTTGGGTCATTCAGGGACTAAAAGTGTCAAAAAGTGCACAAGTTTGCATTTTCGCGCATAACTTACGTTCTGAATACATCTGGACATCCAAAAATTTATGTAAGCACTAAAATATTTTATTTTAGTGTTTGGCATAAGAAAAATCCATTCGTCACGCATTTTGGATCGTTTTTCGCGCTTGTGCGCATTCCGTCGTAATTAAGCGAACATCGCGTTCGTACGGCCAAACGAACCAACATCCGACATATTTTTGAGTATGTTTCATGTCCACAATGTTTAGGCATCATTTTAGGGCCTTAAAGTTGGCTTGACGGGCCTTAGAAGTGCCGGAAATGGGCTTAAAACACAACAGGGACCAAAACTGTCACTTTTGAAACTTATGTTCTGATCAGAAGCCCCAGGCGGCCCGCCTGAGGTTTGTCTGATCCTGAAGCGGGCCGCGTCAGCCCTCCAGCACAGATAAGATCGATTAGTCAGCTGATTCCAGCTGTTTAATCCACAACCACACACTCACAACGGCCCATTCAGCTCATTTAGGGTCATTTTTAGCCACCATAACTTTCCAACAAGTGTACGCACTAGATTCAATCACATTTTCCAAGAAACGATCTTAACGGTTACCTGAAAACTATAAATACCCCACCCCCATTTGCTTCAAACTCACAAGAATCTGATCTTAAAGACTCTAAGTTGGAACCATTGTTTCATACCTGAGTTATTTTGATCTAGATTAGCATTCGGGGACCCTTCGTAAGTATTCTTTCGTTATTTTATTGCTTTTCGAGTCCGAAAGTCAAACTTTGTTTGACTTTCAGCGTTGACCAGTTATGGTCAATGCGAAGTTCGTTTGAACTTCGCAACGTGATTGTAATCACGATGGTTATAGTCCCTTGGGACTATGCCTACTGATTACCACGTTGTCTAGGGTCGTAAGGGTAAGCGATCTGATAAATCGCTTATACCTTCGAACCCGACCCATTTGGTCGATCATTAGGATTCGACCAAGCACATTAGGTGACCATAGTATATAGGGAATAACCTTCCGAGGTTATACCTTATGGTCACATCGTTTAAGTAGTTGTATGATAGGTAGTTTATGTGCCTTAGGTAGATTACCAAAATACCCTTTTCATGTATAATTGGTAATTAAGCTTATGTAACCTAAACTTTTGTACATAACTGATTATACAACATGATTAAACACGTTTAGGCATATAATACTTGTCATAGGACTAGTTAGACGTCTCGAACGCGCTTTGCGCGCAAGACGCGTTAAAGTAGCGTATGTTACCTTAATGGGTCGCGATGGGTCGAAAGCACTTAGGTTAGTCTCAATGTAGTATGTAGGCCTTGTTAAACCATATCATATGAGTTCCAATACTCATTTGGTTTACCAAGCCTCATCCTATCCGATCTCCCGATTTAAGTCCGGTTTATTTATATAGTTTTAGATTGCCGACTGATTCCGTGCTCCCTCTAGCTTTGTTTGGTTGTTGTTCAAGACCTCTAAGCATTCTCAGGCGAGTACATTATTCCCCTCTTTTACTGTTTTCAACTGTTTTGGGGTGACTCATATGTGCTAAATGTCTTAACAATGATTTCAAGAACGATTACAATGGTTTCAAAAACAATTACAATGTGGTTTCAAGAACGATAACAATGGTTTCAAGAACGATTACAATGGTTTCAAAAACAATTACAATGGTTTCAAGAACGATTTCAATAAAGTGAACAAACTTGTTGGTTGTAGTTACATAACCAATGACATTCATTAGCAATGATCAAGCCGACCAGTATTAGGTTATGGTACCATAGGATCTGACAAATCCCGTTATTCTCTATACCCATGGTTATGTGTGGGTATTTTGGGTAACGACTGAATCTGTAATTATTAATTTACCCTTTGGTAAGGGTTTGTTAAGAACGAGAACGGGTTGGAATGATGAACGAGTCAAGAAGGTTTGAATGTTATTTGAAAATCGACCATAAAGTAGTTTCACAATTAAAACAAGAACGATTTGAATGATTAAAACAAGAACGATTTGAACGATTTCACAAAATGTTTTAACGATTGGGTAAACATTTGGACATGATTTACATTTGATCATGCATTTCCACGAAACATAGTATTGATTTAAACCAAGTTTTACTTCAATACTTTGTTTTGTGCGTTTCACCTATGGTTTAGTTGATGCATTTCACTAGCCATACATATCATTTTGGTTACACATTACATGGTTTACATTTGACACAAACACTTTTGACATTGGTTATACATAACATGATTTACATCTTGACATGAACATTTTGACATATTATTCCAATACATTTGGCAGTTGGTTTACACATAGACATCTTACATTGTTGGTTTGGTTTAAGTAAGTGATTTAAGTAACGAGGCGTGTGTAATATGATATAAGCATGGTGGATACGCCGCTGGTACTTCCTATATATTAGTGCTTATATGGTATTACATATCGTAGCGTTGTTTAAATCATTTCAATTTAAACATATAACATTTTATACAAATAACATACTTTTCACAATACATTGTTGTACAAACAACTTAACTTATACAAACTCATTTTACATGGTTATTCATTTAATCATGCATTATTCTCTTATTTATACATATCATCTGAACTTATTATTTTTCAAATGATTTACAAAGACAAAGCAAATTACAAGGTTCATGACTAAACATTTTCTTAAACAGAAGTCATGAATCTTATTTTCACAAAACCTATGTACTCGCCAGCATTTCTTTGCTGACCTCGTTTTCACATGTGTTTCAGGTATTGTTGAAAGATATCGATTGATAGGATGCATGCTCACATAGGACTGGACAAGGCCTTAGTGACTCAATAACAATGATAGACTATGTTTAAATTGTGTATTTAGATTTCCAGACGATGTAATTATGCAATGTTTAATAAAACGAAACACTTTTTGGTATCCATGGTTATGAAACATTAATTCTGTTACAACACTCCCCGACGTTTCCGCCACGTTTTGTATGTTACACGTGGTCGGGGTGTGACAGATAAGATGGTATCAGAGCCAATGGTTATAGGGAATTAGGTTATTAGTAATGCTTTGACCTAGTCTATAACCTTCTTAGTACCGTCACCTATCCTTAGGCGACGACCACAACAAGAACATAAAATTCAAAACCGCTTTGAAAACTAATCATCTGTTCTAGGATGATTGATTACTAGGTTTTGAACCCTCTATTGTAAGGTTTTGAACCCTCTGTTATATGGTTTTGAACCCCTTTGAGTTTTCAAAATCTCTTCAAGGTTTTGGGTTTTAAATAATGTGAACACGTGCAAACTGGAAGGGTGAATGCCTGTATTCTGGGTTTTCTGTCTAGGCAAGCACTTCGTATATATCTCATCAGACGCGAGACCAATTGTGCTTACCTGGGAATTCTTGGGATGAGTGTTCACTTATAGGCGAGCATGTCTTCGCGATACATTATTTTTGATCCATTTACTTTGGTTAGTCACTGTGTGTCGGTTGTTGCTTTGTAGTAACAAACAAATGACCACTATCCTTGCTTTCATCAGAGTTGTTTCATCTCATTCTTTTCGTCTAATTCTCTCACTCGTTTCCTTTCATGTTTCCTCTTTTAGAATGCCTCCTCGACGCGAAAGCCAGATAGCGACTGCCGAATTGGCAGAAATCATTGAGCAGCAAATGGCTGCTCAATTCCCAAACCTCTTTGCTCAATGGAACCAAGCCAACAACAACAACAATGTTCCATGCAAATACAAGTATTTTAACTAGGCTAAACCACTCAAGTTTAGTGGTTCTGAAGGAGCGACTGGGCTTCTTCAATGGTTCGAGAGCATTGAGAATACTTTTCGCCACGTGCAGTGTCCTGACAATCGCAAGGTCGAGTTTTCTTCGAGTGTGTTTCAGAAGAGGGCTCTCACATGGTGGAACGGGGTTATGAGGGATCGTGGTGCAGAAGTTGTTCTAGCACAGACATGGGCTGAACTTAGGGCCCTTATGATGAGGGAATTCTGTCCTCGTCATGAGCAGCGAGCTTTGGAGAAGGAATTTGATGAGTTGAAGCAAGATAGTGGTGAGCACAGGGCGTATACTGATAGGTTTGAGGAGTTGAGTCTACTTTGCCCGACAATGCTTACCCCACTCGACAAGGCTATCGAAAGGTACATCGACGGCCTACCTGACTCGGTACAAGACATCATTACTGGTAGTAGCCCTACCACACTCCGTCAGGCGATCGAGTTAGCTGCGACATTGACTGAGTCGCAGATTCGGAAGAATAAGTTACACAGAAAGGGTGACAAGGGTATGAAGCAGGGGTCTGACAAGGAGGATAGCAAGAAAGGTCAAAACAAGAAGGGTAAGGAAGGTGAGACGTCAAAGAAATCAAGAAAGCGAAAGGGTGTTCAGAACTTTGCTGTTACAGCACAGACTGCTCAGAACCCGCGGAACCCACCAGCTCAGCCACCTGCAAAGAAAGCATATGCCGGTACCGTACCTCATTGTGCACGCTGCAACGGTCATCACGCGGTACAACAAGCTTGCTGGCAATGCACGACGTGTGGTAAACTTGGGCATTTGGCCAATGTTTGTCGTTTGGGACAAAATCAGGCTGCTCAGGTTCAAGCTCCGGTTCAAGGGAATGCTGCGAGATTCCCACTGGGGTCATGTTTCAACTGCGGAGAGATTGGTCACTTCCGCCACAACTGTCCGAGACTGGTGAATGCAAATGCTAACGCAAACCCAAATGCGAACGTCAACGTCAATGTGAATCCAGCACGTGGTCGAGTGTTTAACATCAATGAGGCACTCAATGATGAAGGAGTGAACAATTAGCATTTTGTATTTCCTCTGGTTGTTATCTTGTAACATTTAAAGACAATGCGGTTGTTATATAAATAAAAATTTGTGGTTTTATTTTTTAACTAATGCAATTGTATGAATGTTTGATCCAACCTTATGATGTCAACACAAAGACAAAACTACTCGTGTGGTTCTGTCATTTTTATGATCACTTGTGATCTCCCTAAGAACCTCAAACACTTGTTTCTTTTAAATCTAAAGTATCTTATCGTCTTGCACCGTTAGAGATGCAAGAATTATCAAAACAGCTTCAAGAGTTGTCTGATAAAGGATTCATCCGTCCGAACTTTTCACCTTGGAGAAACTCCTGTCCTCTTTGTGAAAAGAAAAATGGATCTTTTCGAATGTATATCGATTAACGTAAGCCTAGTAAGCTTACCATCAAGAATCGATATCCCCTACCTTAAATCAACGATTTCTCCGATCAACTGCATAGCGTTTCATGCTTTTCCAAGATCGATTTGCGTTTTGGGTATCATCAACTTTGTATTCTCGAAGAAGATATTCCCAAAACGGTTTTCTGCACGAAGTATGGCCATTACGAGTTTACAGTCATGCCTTTTGGGTTGACAAATACTCCAGCCATCTTCAAGGACTTAATAAATAGAGTCTGCAAGCCTTATTTGGATCAGTTCGTCATTGTTATTAATGACATCTTGATCTATTCATATCCCGAGCCGATCACGATCAACACTTTCGTTGACATTGGAACCCCTAAAGAAGGAACAAACTTTTCGCTAAATCCTCCAAGAGGAAATTTTGGTTTAAAGAAGTTCAGTTTTTTTTTTTTTTGGGTCATGTAGTCAACAAGCAGGGTATTCTTGTGGATCCATCCAAATTGCTGCAATTAAGGATTTGGTTCCCAGTATGCTTTAAATACCCGTGTCCAAAGATAACAAATTAAACGATTATGCGATTAAGTGATTACGTGTTATGTGTTCTCCTTTATGTTTTTGTGTGATCCGATTTTTAAAATCCTCATAGAATCTTTTATATCTATATATAAGGGATTCATAGTAGGATATTCAAAAGGTACTACCTTAAATCCTTAATGGGCTTCTACGTGGTAGTTAAGACCCTTGGGATTATATAGTACCATTTCATGACTCGAAGAGAGACCTTTTAGTGGTCTAGTCAAAAAAAGATTGATTCACAATTTGGTTAAAGAACGACATCTAGTGATGTAGCTGAACAGACTCCTTGATAGTCTATTTAGATCATTTATTGATTTAATTAAAAGGACTCTATGGCGGTCTAGTCACACGCATCACAGGATTGTTCATTTGGTTTTACCCTACACGTTATAAAATAGACTGTGTAAACTGTGCAAGGAATTGTCTAATTATGGACGCGTACATAATTATGAAATTTAGTGCACAGAAACCCAGTAAGATTTATTATGTGTAAGAACCGATAGCAACAACAATAACAAAATGAGAACGATGTAATGAAGGTATGGTGGACGCACCAATGGCGCTTCATATACTTGTATATAAGTGACCCTCTTACATTGCAAGCATAATGTTATTAAGGTTACTAGAAGTTCAGAACCCTAACCAATGTTGTTCGATCTTTTCAACTTCATGCTTTCAAGCTCTCACAGGTTTCCTCTAATTAAATTTCGGGACGAAATTTCCTAAAGTAGGGGAGACTGTGACACCTGTGTCACTGCGACCATCAAACAAATGCCAAACCAATGAAATTTTGTGTTTCATACTTGGGATTTGTAAAAATATGTGTATCATTTGCACATATCAAATTTTGTTCGATTTCAAGCTTTAAATCACTTTCTGGAAGGTTATACGCGATCTGATGCGTAAATATAACCAGTTTAATGCAACGAACACTCCGTAATAGTGAAATAGGCTTAGCATACCTTAAATAACCTTTACATAACTTAGAAATAAGTTTCGAAGGCTTTGGTATGGCAAAATCAAGTTAAAATCGCTTACAGGGACTAAAGTTGACAAACTGCGAAAGTATGCCAATTTGAACTGTAACAAACATTCCGGAACATGACCATTAGTTAAACATACTATAAATATCCTTCACATAGCTTAGAAATAGGCTTTGAGGGGTTCGGTATGCTAAAACAAACTTTTGGGTCATTCAGGGACTAAAAGTGTCAAAAAGTGCACAAGTTTGCATTTTCGCGCATAACTTACGTTCTGAATACATCTGGACATCCAAATATTTATGTAAGCACTAAAATATTTTATTTTAGTATTTGGCATAAGAAAAATCCATTCGTCACGCATTTTGGATCGTTTTTCGCGCTTGTGCGCATTCCGTCGTAATTAAGCGAACATCGCGTTCGTACGGCCAAACGAACCAACATCCGACATATTTTTGAGCATGTTTCATGTACACAATGTTTAGGCATCATTTTAGGGCCTTAAAGTTGGCTTGACGGGCCTTAGAAGTGCCGGAAATGGGCTTAAAACACAACAGGGACCAAAACTGTCACTTTTGAAACTTATGTTCTGATCAGAAGCCCCAGGAGGCCCGCCTGAGGTTTGTCTGATCCTGAAGCGGGCCGCGTCAGCCCTCCAGAACAGATAAGATCGATTAGTCAGCTGATTCCAGCTGTTTAATCCACAACCACACACTCACAACGGCCCATTCAGCTCATTTAGGGTCATTTTTAGCCACCATAACTTTCCAACAAGTGTACGCACTAGATTCAATCACATTTTCCAAGAAACGATCTTAACGGTTACCCGAAAACTATAAATACCCCACCCCCATTTGCTTCAAACTCACAAGAATCTGATCTTAAAGACTCTAAGTTGGAACCATTGTTTCATACCTGAGTTATTTTGATCTAGATTAGCATTCGGGGACCCTTCGTAAGTATTCTTTCGTTATTTTATTGCTTTTCGAGTCCGAAAGTCAAACTTTGTTTGACTTTCAGCGTTGACCAGTTATGGTCAATGCGAAGTTCGTTTGAACTTCGCAACGTGATTGTAATCACGATGGTTATAGTCCCTTGGGACTATGCCTACTGATTACCACGTTGTCTAGGGTCGTAAGGGTAAGCGATCTGATAAATCTCTTATACCTTCGAACCCGACCCATTTGGTCGATCATTAGGATTCGACCAAGCACATTAGGTGACCATAGTATATAGGGAATAACCTTCCGAGGTTATACCTTATGGTCACATCGTTTAAGTAGTTGTATGATAGGTAGTTTATGTGCCTTAGGTAGATTACCAAAATACCCTTTTCATGTATAATTGGTAATTAAGCTTATGTAACCTAAACTTTTGTACATAACTGATTATACAACATGATTAAACACGTTTAGGCATATAATACTTGTCATAGGACTAGTTAGACGTCTCGAACGCGCTTTGCGCGCAAGACGCGTTAAAGTAGCGTATGTTACCTTAATGGGTCGCGATGGGTCGAAAGCACTTAGGTTAGTCTCAATGTAGTATGTAGGCCTTGTTAAACCATATCATATGAGTTCCAATACTCATTTGGTTTACCTAGCCTCATCCTATCCGATCTCCCGATTTAAGTCCGGTTTATTTATATAGTTTTAGATTGCCGACTGATTCCGTGCTCCCTCTAGCTTTGTTTGGTTGTTGTTCAAGACCTCTAAGCATTCTCAGGCGAGTACATTATTCCCCTCTTTTACTGTTTTCAACTGTTTTGGGGTGACTCATATGTGCTAAATGTCTTAACAATGATTTCAAGAACGATTACAATGGTTTCAAAAACAATTACAATGTGGTTTCAAGAACGATAACAATGGTTTCAAGAACGATTACAATGGTTTCAAAAACAATTACAATGGTTTCAAGAACGATTTCAATAAAGTGAACAAACTTGTTGGTTGTAGTTACATAACCAATGACATTCATTAGCAATGATCAAGCCGACCAGTATTAGGTTATGGTACCATAGGATCTGACAAATCCCGTTATTCTCTATACCCATGGTTATGTGTGGGTATTTTGGGTAACGACTGAATCTGTAATTATTAATTTACCCTTTGGTAAGGGTTTGTTAAGAACGAGAACGAGTTGGAACGATGAACGAGTCAAGAAGGTTTGAATGTTATTAGAAAATCAACCATAAAGTAGTTTCACAATTAAAACAAGAACGATTTGAACGATTAAAACAAGAACGATTTGAACAATTTCACAAAATGTTTTAACGATTGGGTAAACATTTGGACATGATTTACATTTGATCATGCATTTCCACGAAACATAGTATTGATTTAAACCAAGTTTTACTTCAATACTTTGTTTTGTGCGTTTCACCTATGGTTTAGTTGATGCATTTCACTAGCCATACATATCATTTTGGTTACACATTACATGGTTTACATTTGACACAAACACTTTTGACATTGGTTATACATAACATGATTTACATCTTGACATGAACATTTTGACATATTATACCAATACATTTGGCAGTTGGTTTACACATAGACATCTTACATTGTTGGTTTGGTTTGAGTAAGTGATTTAAGTAACGAGGCGTGTGTAATATGATATAAGCATGGTGGATACGCCGCTGGTACTTCCTATATATAAGTGCTTATATGGTATTACATATCGTAGCGTTGTTTAAATCATTTCAATTTAAACATATAACATTTTATACAAATAACATACTTTTCTCAATACATTGTTGTACAAACAACTTAAGTTATACAAACTCATTTTACATGGTTATTCATTTAATCATGCATTATTCTCTTATTTATACATATCATCTGAACTTATTATTTTTCAAATGATTTACAAAGACAAAGACAAAGCAAATTACAAGGTTCATGACTAAACATTTTCTTAAACAGAAGTCATGAATCTTATTTTCACAAAACCTATGTACTCGCCAGCATTTCTTTGCTGACCTCGTTTTCACATGTGTTTCAGGTATTGTTGAAAGATATTGATTGATAGGATGCATGCTCACATAGGACTGGACAAGGCCTTAGTGACCCAATAACAATGATAGACTATGTTTAAATTGTGTATTTAGATTTCCAGACGATGTAATTATGCAATGTTTAATAAAACGAAACACTTTTTGGTATCCATGGTTATGAAACATTAATTCTGTTACAACACTCCCCGACGTTTCCGCCACGTTTTGTATGTTACACGTGGTCGGGGTGTGACACCATGCAACTGATCCCCTGCCACCCCTACGCGTCTTGTGCAACCAGTCCCCCTTACAAACCCTCTACCTCTTTCTGACGAACCTTTAACATGGACAAATGAAAAATGGAACGCGGCTTTCGACTAACTCTAAAATAGGGACGAAGCGGCTCCAGATTCTTAGCCAATTGCAAATTTGAGATGAGCACATGATGATGTTATTGTCATCCCAAAAGGGACGTCACGGACTCCAGGAAGGAATATGTTTCAAATTCTCAAGACTCGCCAAAGGGTTGCCATGACACGTGGAAAGACACGCGGTCAACAGACTTGTCCTAATCGTTTGATTCAATCTATTAACTTTTGGATTTAGGTATTTTATTTTATTTCACTACTAGGTTATAACCCCGTGTATTACACGGGTTGAATAAATAAATTTTATATACTAAATAATAAAACAATATATCTTTAAAAACCTTCTTTATTGCATGGTTTGAATAAATGTAATTTTATACATTAAACAATAAAAAGTTATATCTATAAGAACCATATGTATTGTACGGATTGAATAAATGTAATTTTATATACAAAAAAAAATTATATCTTTAAAACCATGTGTATTACACAGGTTGAATAAATGTAATATTGTTTACCAAATAATAAAAATGTTATATCTTTAAAAACACTCGTGTATTACACAGGTTGAATAAATACTATTTTATAAACCAAATAATAAGAAAATTATAGTTAAAAAACTAATGGATATACTCGGTATACGATAGATATGGTGATTACGGAGATGATTATTGAAAAGAGGATACAGTGGTCAAACATGTTATTCAAGAAGCAAAAAAGTAGCAATTTGAGTGATAAAATATAAATTATATTTAAAAAACCCGTAATAAATTTAATTTTATATATAAAGTAATATTGAAAGTTATATACAATTTGTTTAAAATTTATAGAGTAAATTGCCAAAATCGTCCCTGATGTTTGGCCATTTTTGTCAGTTTTTATCCAAAACAACTTTTTGTACCATATTGCCCTTCACTTTTGGGCTAAATTGTCATTTTCATCTGAACGTCTAATTTTTTAGTTAAAACCGTACCTGAGGTTTGGGATTTCTTGCAATTTTCATCTATAAATCTGCCAAAAAAAAAAACCCAAATTAGAGATTTGGATGAAAATAGCAAAAAATATCAATTGTGAAGGACAATATGGTACAAAAAAACTGTTTTGGATCAAACTGGCAAACATGCCCAAACCTCAGAGACGATTTTGGCAATTTACTCAAAATGATATAATAAAATCAATATAATAATATTTTTAATAATGAAAATGAAAAATATATTATCACAAAGTTTGGTTTTGATGATAAATAATTTGGATATTTAAAATTTTTTTAAATTAACAATTTAAATTTAAGGATAATATTTTATTTAGAAGAATTTAAATTAAATAATAATTATCCATAAGAGACATAGCCTAATATGATGACAAGTGTCCCATAAATGGTTTCTTTTATTATATAGTATAGATTTGCTGTATTGTTTTTAGGTTTATGTGTGTTTTTAATTATTTTTTGTATGTCTTTTTTTTACTTTCAGATTTATCTCTTTTTTATCTACATTTTATCTATGTTCTTTTATTACTTAAACTAGGAATAACACCCGCGCGCGATGCGGCGCGGGTACATTATAAATATCGAATCAATTAGTCCAAACGTTATGCGATACGTTAACCATATGAAAATACACGTTCTAACGTATCCAAGTGAACTCTATGTAACTTATATAAGCATTGCGATTGGATCAAAACGTAAAGTAAATCAAGTTTATAATGTACAATCATAACGTATTATATGTGACCCGACTCGTACATAGAAAACGTAACGGATATAAAAGAAAAAACTAACACGTGTATGTGACCCAAATCGTACATTGGAAACATAACAGGTATAAAAGAAAAAATTGACACGTAAAATTAAAAGGGATTAATTAGAACTTTCGAAAAAAGAAAAAGATGAAACCACAATTTGACTCCACTTGGTTCGAAACAAAATTCCGAAACATCCATAATATAAGCCCGAAAACATATTATATTTGACCTGACTCGTTTCCCAAAAAAAACGTACGTTGAATCGTAGACTAACTCTAATTTATACCAAAACGTACATTAAAATATGCACGTAAAATGATTTTTTTAAGAAAATGTATTATATAAGAGCTAACTCATTTTCGAAAAAAGTTTACCTCAAAACGTAGAGCAAATCAAATTTATACCGACACGTACATAAAAATATGCATGTAAATAATTTGTTTTTTTAAGTAAAGAAAGTATAGGGTAAACTTGAAACAAATTATTAGTAAAAAAACTTAATATATTAAAGACCTTCGTAAAACCGTTCCAAATAGCACCAATACCACACCACTGCCAACGACCACTAACATCAGAAAAGGTCGTAAAAACGTTGAACCACACACGTTCGTTGTGGCGTGTTAATGCGAAGAAATTAGACTGAAACGTAGAAACATAGGAAAAAATAACTAAATCGATTTACGACCCGCATGTTGCTACGAATCTATCAAACATGAAAAATTGACGCGTTGCGACGGGCCTGTCAAACGGGAAAGCACAGACGAAAAAAACGTTGAACCCCACATGCACGTTGCGGCGTGTTAACTCACAAAATTTTAAAACGAAACGTAAAACGAAAAACTTGCGAAAGATGAAAATTATGGGGTTAGGAAGTTGAAAAAAAAATGTTGGGGTTAAATTGTAAAAGATGAAAAGTTTTGGGTTAAAGGTAAAAAAGTCAAAGGGGTTAAAATGTAAAACATAAAACCTTCAAGCTAAAAATGGAAAATGCCAAAAGTTTTTTTTGAAAAACTCACTATGCATAATTTACAACAAGAGTAAGCAACAATTGGTTGCTTATTTATAGGTTGGAAATTTAAACTTATGTTATGTAATATAATTTAAAAAAATATATTTTATTATTTAAATATATACTATATACAAACAAAATTGTTATAAAAAAATAAATGAATTGGGTATAGATAACACAAAGGCAAAAGTAGGTGACGATGTGGATGCTGAGATGATGGTTTGAAATGGTTTGGTGTAAAAAAAAAGTTTTCAATTTAGTTTGAAATCTAATGTGGATTGTTGTGCATTGTGGGTGCTCTAAGGCCGGAGGGTATGGAGGCGCCACCAAGGCCACCTCACCCTCTATAGCGTCCCCCGGCGCTATTGTCACACCCAAACCGATGGCGGAAGCATCAGAGTGAGACGAAATAGATTGCAAGAGACTTCATAACACTATTTGTACACTATTTAAATTAACCATTTTCATTCCAAACATCAATTGTCAACATTACATAGAAATCTCAAATAACAACAAGTTCAACGAAAAGTACATAACAACATAACAAAATTGATACAACATTTTAAACCTAAGACGTCTAAATGTGTATCTAGGCATCATTGCTACCTCATTTCATAGCATCATCATCCTTAACCTGTAACATGTTAAAATAAAGTTCAATGCAAAAGCAAAGGCGAGTACACAAGGTTTAAATAGTATAGCATATGTATAAAGCATTTACTCGAATCCAGATGGCAATTTGTATACAAGGTAACTAACATGCATAACGTTACATCAAACCCAAGTGTCCACTAGTATTTACCATCCCTCGCCACAAAAGTGACGAGACCGTTTTAGTATAATGACTTAACAAGATCCCGACGGGTGGTGTGCTACTTCTATAGCGCTATATATGTCAAGTTGAGGGTTTAGCATAGTAATGGCATAAAGCAAGTACAATCTAGCATGAACCTAAGTAAACAAGTAGCATGTATAACGGATTGAGTTCATAAAGCATGTTTAAGTGTGTGTAAGTGTGATTTTTGTATGGTAACATGTTACAACCCAAAGGTGGTTTAAAATGTAATTGGGTCGAGTGTACTCACAGTTTCTCAAAGTTGTTCCTTTGGTAATCCCGTGAAGAGTTGGAGGTTCAAAGCTTCCTTAGAACACTTAATGTTTTATTTAGAACTCTTCGAGTTCTCTTCCTTGCTTGGAAGATTTTAAGAGAATTAGAGGGATTAAGAGGAGAAAGGTTAGAACACTTAGTGTTCTTTTAGAATTCTTAGAATTCTTGATTTAGAGAGATCAAGAGAAGATTGAGAGAAGAATGGGGTGAAGAAAATGGTAGGAGAAGGTTGGTATTTATAGGTGAAGGAGGTGGTAGGTGATTGGTGGAGATAAAAAAAATAAATGGAAAAGATAAATAAAAAGATGAATAAAAAAATAATTATAATGGAGAATGGAGGTGGAAAAGGTGATTGAAGGAGAAAAGAGGTGGAAAAGTGTTTGGTATAATCTTTGGTATTTATTGAGTATATAATATGTATAAATGCATAATTCAAGTATTGTAAATGTACGTATAAGTAATTATACATCAAATCACAATGTTCACGTATTTAAAATACGTATTTACGAATGTATGATATGTTTAATTTAAAGTATAATTCATGTATAATGATCAAGTTTTATTACGATCAAAGCCTTGGATTACAATGGTTGAATACGAATACAATGGATATACGATTTCAAAAATGCGAAGCGTTACAGTCTCCCCTCCTTTAGGGAATTTCGTCCCGAAATTTAGGAAGAAGTAGCGAAAAGATAGGGGTACTTCGTCTTCATGTGACTCTTGAGTTCCCAAGTGAATTCAGCACCACGTTTACCTTCCTATCGAACCTTGACGATAGGAATTTTACTGCGCCACAATAACTTGACTCCTTGATCCACAATTTCGACGAGTTTTTCCACAAAATGCAAGGTCTCGTTGATTTGAAGGTCCTCGAGTGGAACTTGAAGCCTTTCGTTAGCTAAACACTTCTTTAAGTTTGATACGTGGAAGCCAGGATATACATTGTTGAGTCCTTCAGGTAGGTTCAGTCTATATGTAACCTTGCCAATCCTTTCAAGAATCTTGAAAGGACCAACGTAGCGAGGTGCGAGTTTCCCTTTCTTACCAAATCGAACCACACCCTTCCAAGGGGACACTTTGAGAAGTACCAAGTCACCTGTCTCGAATTCCAAAGGTGTGCGACGCTTGTCGGCGTAACTCTTTTGTCGGCTTCTGGCTTTCAGTAAGTTGTCTCGCACCTGTAAAATCTTGTCTGTCGATTCTTGTATAAGCTCGGGACTAGTAAATTGAGATTCACCAATCTCATGCCAACTAATAGGCGAACGGCACTTGCGACCATACAATGCTTCGAAAGGTGCCATTTGAATACTCGCATGATAGCTGTTATTGTACGAGAATTCGATCAACAGCAAGTGTGAATCCCAGTTGCCACCAAAATCTATTACGCAAGAACAAAGCATATCCTCTAAAGTTTGGATTGTACTCTCGGTTTGACCGTCCGTCTGAGGATGAAAAGCGGTGCTAAGGTTAAGAGTAGTACCCATAGCAGATTGAAAGGTTTGCCAAAGACGAGACGTAAAACGAGCATCCCGATCGGAAATGATGTCGATGGGGGTACCATGACGACAAATGATCTCATCAGTGTAGATTCTAGCCAATTTCTCGACTTTGAAATCTTAACGAATGGGGAGAAAATGAGCTGATTTGGTCAATCGATCCACGATCACCCAAATACTGTCATGACCAGAAGAAGGACGAGGAAGTTTAGTGATAAAGTCCATGGAAATGCTCTCCCATTTCCAGATAGGAATTACTGGCTGTTCGAGTAAGCCAGAGGGACGTTGATGTTCAGCTTTGACCTTCGAACAGGTAAGACATTTTGCAACGTAGGAGGCGATATCCCTTTTCATCCCAGGCCACCAGTAGGATGTACGCATATCGTGGTACATCTTATCAGCACCAGGGTGAACTGAATACTTCGATTTGTGTGCCTCGTTCATCAGAAAGTCTTGAAGGTTTTCACGATTAGGGATCCAGATACGATTGAGATAGTATAGAATACCATCAGATTTAGACACGAGTTCATGTTCCTTAGCGCCTCGTACCTTAACAGTGAGGCTACCTTCGTTAATGGAGGCGTATTGAGCTTCACGTATGCGGCATTGAAGATTGTTAACGAGTTGGTGACAACGAATACCCTTCACATGAGTTTTACGACTAACGGCGTCGGCTACTACATTCGCTTTACCTGGATGGTATTTGATTTCGCAGTCATAGTCGTTTAATAATTCCACCCAACGACGTTGACGCATGTTCAGTTCCTTTTGGTCGAAGATATGTTGAAGGCTCTTAAGGTCGGTGAAGACCACACACTTAGTACCATAAAGGTAGTGTCGCCAAATCTTTAATGCAAAAACAACTGCACCAAGTTCAAGGTCGTGAGTAGTATAGTTTTTCTCATGTATTTTGAGTTGCCTCGACGCGTAAGCGATAACCTTGTCGCGTTGCATAAGGACACAACCAAGGCCAAGGTTTGAAGCATCGCAATACATGACGAAGTCGTCGTTACCATCAGGTAGTGTGAGGATAGGAGCATTACAAAGCATGTCCTTGAGTGTTTGAAAAGACTCCTCTTGTTCGGGACCCTAAACAAAAGGTTTCTCTTTTTGAGTCAATGAGGTCAAAGGGATGGCGATTTTCGAAAAGTTGGAGATAAAACGATGATAATAACCAGCAAGACCAAGAAACGAACGAATTTCGGACGGAGATTTAGGTGCAATCCAGTTCTTCACAGCTTCGATTTTAGCGGGGTCAACGTGAATACCAAGTCCGTTGACAGTATGACGAAGGAATTGAACCTCTTTTAGCCAAAATTCGCACTTGGAGAATTTGGCGTATAGACGTTCTGTTCGAAGAAGTTCAAGGATAAGACGCAAGTGTCGCTCATGCTCTCCTTGAGTCTTCGAATAGATAAGAATATCGTCGATGAAGACGATCACGAAACGGTCCAGGTACGCTTTGCACACGCGGTTCATTAAATCCATGAAAACAGTAGGTGCGTTGGTCAAACCAAAGGGCATGACCACGAACTCGTAATGACCATAACGCGTACGAAAGGCGGTTTTAGGTATATCTTCTTCGAGGACTCGAAGTTGATGATACCTACAACGAAGATCGATCTTTGAGAAACAGGTTGCGCCTTGCAATTGATCGAAGAGGTCATCGATGTGCGGAAGAGGGTATTGGTTCTTGACAGTAAGCTTGTTGAGCTCACGATAGTCAATACACATTCGGAATGACCCATCTTTCTTTTTGACAAACAAAACGGGAGCGCCCCAAGCAGAAATACTAGGGCGTATACAGCCTTTATCAAGAAGCTCTTGGAGTTGACTAGAGAGCTCTTGCATCTCAGAGGGTGCTAAACGGTAGGGAGATTTAGCGACAGGCGTTGCGCCATGCACTAAATCGATACGAAAGTCTACAGAATGGGCAGGAGGTGGACCAGGAAGATCGTTGGGAAATACATCGGGGAAATCACGTACGACGGGAACGTCGCTTATGCTTTGGCCTTTGTCCTTCTTTTCCACAATGTGGGCGAGAAAGGCGAAGGTACCCTTGCGCAAGCATTTGTTCGCATGGATACACGACATAAGCTTAAGACCTTAAGAAGGGTTTTCACCATAGACGAGTAGGGAATCACCGTTTGGAAGAGGTAGACGAATAAACTTCTCGGAACAGACCACTTCGGCATGAACTTGCCTAAGCCAGTCCATACCTACTATGACGTCGAAACTACCCATTTGCATAGGTATGAGGTTGATTGAGAACGTATGATCATTAAGGATCAGAGAACAATTGGAGATAACGGAATCGACAGTGACGGTTTTACCATCAGCGACTTCGACAGCGAAAGATTTTGGCAACTTCGAGCGTTTACACTTAAGCAAGGATTCGAATTCTATCGACACAAAACTTTTATCGGCGCCAGTATCAAATATACATAAAGCATAAACATTGTTCACAAGGAACGTACCAGTAATGACGTCGTTCGCGTTTTGAGCCTGAGCAGCAGTGATGACAAAAGCTCGACCTCTAGCAGGTTGTTGAGCTTGCTGCTGTTGTTGTGGCGGCTGCTGCTGCTGCAGTTGGTGCTGGTTTCACTGAGGACAGACGTTGGCCAAGTGGTTGACATCACCACACTTAAAACATGCTCGCACAGGAGCGACTTGGTTCTGAGCTTGATTGGGGCCAGGGTTTCGAGTCACAATAGCTTGGTTTTGATCGGCCCTCGGATTGTAGCGACAACGATTGGCAAAATGCCCCAGCTTGTTACAGGTGGCACATTTGCGACATGGGGTGCCAGTAGGATGATGGTACGAGCATTGGTTGCACTTGGGCCATGACCCAATGTAGTTTCTTTCTTGAGGCCCAAGGGTTGTGGGGGTAATAGCAGTTACAGATTGTAAAGGTTGTGGGTTCGGCGAAGTAACAACCACGTAATTTTGGCTTGAAGCCTTCCGCTTCTTGCCTTGGTTTTTCTTGGTGGAGGAGGAGGGTTCAACAGTGGCTTGTTGGGCGGTTTTCAGCGGGGTTTTCGTGGCATTTCTACGCATGACATGATTACTGTTCAAACGGGCAGCTAGACGAAAGGTATCCTCAATAGTGGCTGGGCATGCAGCTTCCATCAGGTTCATGAAGGAATCAGGGCAGCAGTGGATGTATTTGTTGATGGCCTTTTCAGGTGTATCAACCTGACTAGGACACAGGATGCTAAGTTGTTTGAAACGAAGGGTTAAACCATCGTTGTCGTCATCCACCTGCTTTAAGTGCCAAAACTCACTCTCCAGTTTCCTTAGTGCGGCAGACAAAATTCCTCCTTCATGATCTTTTTCAATTCAGCCCATGGCAGTGCGTGGGCAGCGTCCTCACCTCTTGTGCCTCGTTCAGAGGTCCACCAATCAAGTGCCCTTGATCGAAACACCCATGTGGCATTTTGAGTGCGTAGGTCGTCAGGAAAACCACTCTGACGAAAAGTGATTTCCATGGCGTCGAACCACGAGAGTAGGGCGGTAGCACCATCTTTTCCAGTAAATTCCAATGGCCTACAAGCCATGAATTGTTTGAAGAGAAAAGGCGTCTTAGGCTTTTCCACCTTGGAGTCCACAGAGCCATGAGGCGAATGAGAATTAGGTTGAATGCGGCTAACAATATCAGGTATAACTCGAGCCATTTGGTCGGCCATTTGCTCAGCAATGAGCCCAACTAGCTCTTGCTTGGAGATGGACTCACTGTTGGTACCTTTCTTTGACTTGGTCTTCTTTGATGAGCTTGGAGATGCCATCTAGAAGTTCGAAAGAAAAGGAAACGATGAGACTTGATCATAAATTTTAAAATATGTTGCAAGTTTAAGTATGCAAGTATGATGTATCACGTATGGTTCACATAATTGTCATGAATTCAATATGTATTTGACAAGTATAAACACGTATGATTGCGTAAAAGGAGTATAAATTTAGTTTGTTCACGAGAATTATTATTGTTTTTGATTGCGCGAGACGTGCGAATTGTGTAACGGTTTTGAAATGAACGAGGTAACAAGTATAAAATCACATATAAATTGAATCACATAAAAGAGAGGCTCATAAAACATAGGATTGTTTCGGGTAGAGAAACGTCGACTATTCCAAAGTGAATCGAAAGTCTTTTCAAATTAGAGAAACGTGCTTTGGCCTATAGGTAAGATACTCTCGTTGAGAAGCGATTAACGGTATCTTACCCTTCCAGTTACTACACGTCTCTAATTGATTGAAACAATCGAAACTTGGCGAGATCGAAAATCGAGGAATGGAACTTAATCGACAAGGTGCGGGTTTCACCCCTAACTTGACGATTCCGTACCCTAATGTGGTTGGTGCTCGTCGGGTCAAAATATAATTTCGACACTTTGACGAAGGTCCACTAGAGTTTGAATTGGAAATTTACCATTAAGATGTGGATTTCACTCCTGACTTAATGGCGAAATTTCGTGCAAAATAAGAATAAGCGGAATGAGAGTCGTTACCAAATTGTGGGTTTCACGCCTATTTTGGTAAACTCGTCTCTTTTGTATAAGAGTGTCTTCAAGTCTTCATGCGTATTGTGTAAAATGTCTTAGGAAAGACATCATGTAAATATTAAGACCAAAAAGAAGAGGAAGAAGCGAAGTAGGAAGAATAACATTTTAAGCAAGAATCAAGAATGGTCAAAAATATGGTTCCTACTATAGACTAGGTCGAATCATGGCAATTCTACCTAATTCCCTATAGTTATGGCTCTGATACCAATCTGTCACACCCCAACCGATGGCGGAAACATCGGAGTGAGATGAAATAGATTGCAAGAGACTTCATAACACTATTTGTGACACTATTTAAATTAACCATTTTCATTCCAAACATCAATTGTCAACATTACATAGAAATCTCAAATAACAACAAGTTCAACGAAAAGTACATAACAACATAACAAAATTGATACAACATTTTAAACCTAAGACGTCTAAATGTGTATCTAGACATCATTGCTACATCATTTCATAGCATCATCATCCTTAACCTGTAACATGTTAAAATAAAGTTCAATGCAAAAGCAAAGGCGAGTACACAAGGTTTAAATAGTATAGCATATGTATAAAGCATTTACTCGAATCCACATGGCAATTTGTATACAAGGTAACTAACATGCATAACATTACATCAAACCCAAGTGTCCACTAGTATTTAGCATCCCTCGCCACAAAAGTGACGGGACCGTTTTAGTATAATGACTTAACAAGACCCCGACGGGTGGTGTGCTACTCCTATAGCGCTATATATGTCAAGTTGAGGGTTTAGCATAGTAATGGCATAAAGCATGTACAATTTAGCATGAACCTAAGTAAATAAGTAGCATGTATAACGGATTGAGTTCATAAAGCATGTTTAAGTGTGTGTAAGTGTGATTTTTGTATGGTAACATGTTACAACCCAAAGGTGGTTTAAAATGTAAATGGGTCGAGTGTACTCACGGTTTCTCAAAGTTGTTTCTTTGGTAATCCCGTGAAGAGTTGGAGGTTCAAAGCTTCCTTAGAATACTTAATGTTTTATTTAGAACTCTTCGAGTTCTCTTCCTTGCTTGGAAGATTTTAAGATAATTAGAGGGATTAAGAGGAGAAAGGTTAGAACACTTAGTGTTCTTTTAGAATCTTAGAATTCTTGATTTAGAGAGATTAAGAGAAGATTGAGAGAAGAATGGTGTGAAGAAAATGGTAGGAGAAGGTTGATATTTATAGGTGAAGGAGGTGGTAGGTGATTGGTGGAGATAAAAAAAATAAATGGAAAAGATAAATAAAAAGATGAATAAAAAATTAATTATAATGGAGAATAGAGATGGAAAAGGTGATTGAAGGAAAAAGAGGTGGAAAAGTGTTTGGTATAATCTTTGGTATTTATTGAGTATATAATATGTATAAATGCATAATTCAAGTATTGTAAATGTACGTATAAGTAATTATACATCAAATCACAATGTTCACGCATTTAAAATACGTATTTACGAATGTATGATATGTTTAATTTAAAGTATAATGATCAAGTTTTATTATGATCAAAGCCTTGGATTACAATGGTTGAATACGAATACAATGGATATACGATTTCAAAAATGCGAAGCGTTACAGCTATACACCCACAGCCACCGAATGAACAAGAGGCGCTATAGCCAGGGCTCCATGGTGGTAACGGGAGAAAATTGAGGCGATCGAGGTGTGTTGGTCAAATTTAGTCGTTGCCAAACGTTCCATTTAAAAAAAAATCTTTTATTATTCAAATATAAATATAAACCTATCCCAAACTAAATAACACACCAATCACAACTAAAACACACACCAATCACAACTCAAACACACACCAATCACCACTAAAAAATGTCATCCGATTCTTCGAGCTCTTCATCCGACGGTGTTCTTGACGATATGCTTATCGCAATTACGCAGGAGGCGATTAATTATTTGCGAGAAGAAGCCCAATCCTCTGCATCGGGTACCAGACAACCGGCTCTTGAACGAGATCGGTTAGGTGCTCATGAACGTCTAGTGCAAGATTATTTTTGTGAAAATCCGTTGTACGATGATGGTCAGTTTAAGCGTAGGTTTCGTATGAGCCGACATCTTTTTGTTAAAATTTCTAATGATCTAGCTAGGAGCACACACCATAACCATCGAGCCTATCTGACCGAGCACCTATGGTTTTATCGTGAACAAAGAGGAGTCGACGAAGACGACGAGTGACTTTGTATTTTTTTTTATTTTAATTATGACATTGTATTTATATTATTTCAATTATAGCATTTTATTTATATTATTTAAATTATGAGTTATAAATTAATATATCAAAATTAAATAATTTTTAAATTTAAAAAAAATAATTACGTAATGATGACCGGGCTCCATCCCACACCCTGCAAGTTAAAGAGGGGCATGATAAAGCCCCTTGGCTGACGTGGATCCTAGGTGGCGATTACGTGTCCTGATAAAGCCCCTAGGGGCTCCATCCCACACCCTCTAGCCTAAGCGTGTGGATTTAAAAATTCTAAGTAGAATGATAAAAAGTTTATAAAGTATTAATTCAAATATTATGTTTGGGTTTTCATAGGTAATTAGTTAATGTGTAATATTACATCTTAAAGTGTTTTATGATTTCAGTTGAGGTTCCTAAATTCTATAAGTAAATCTTTTGTTCTGGTTTGGATGTATCGGGAGCATTTTTGTTAGTATGGTAATCGGATGTTGAAAACCATAGGATAGCCTTTGTAATAACCTACTTGGAGTAAATTCACATACGTAAGTCAAAATTTCGATCTCGGATTTTGGAAATTACGAATACGAAACCAATTGTTTGCTAATAATCACACCTTTGGTCCTTGAAGTGATCAAATGTTTCATGCTTAATTTAAAGAAAATACGAGAGCTAAGTTCCTTACACTCCTATCACGTCTCTCTAGTCACTACCAGGCAATGATGGTAAGAACTTGTTAGCCATTAGTTGCGCAAGTTCGAGCCTGAGCCGGTCCCGGTTTTCATCCGGCCGTTACTCCAGCGAGGTCACTCGTGTGGAGGCGGCACGGTTTCCGGGCGAAAGCCGTAGCCAAGTCTGACTACCCAGCGCGGGCCCGGTTAAGACAACGTAAGTCTGGGCAGATCTTGGTTAGGGTCCCCGATTTGGGGATGTGAATAACCTTAAACTAGAAGTTCACCTTTCAAAAAAAAAAAAGAAGCTATATTCTCTTTTGCACATCTAAATTACTACGTCATAATATGTTTGGTGAATAATTTGATTTCTCTTTTAGAACAACTTCAGCTCTTAAAATGATATTTAAAATGACATTGGTTCTGTCTTTTCTAGCCTTAAGTTCAAAATGCTATTGATGATCATTTGATCCGGTAATGATCACCCTTTTCTTCTCTGAATTTGCAGGTTGCGATATGCGATTGTTCGCGACCCTTTGTGATATACATGGGGGGCTACGATTAGGATGATGATCAGGTTGTGATGGGTCAAAATGGCTCAAAGAAGGAGTTCCGAACAAAACGAAGTATCAATTTGATTAGAGTTAAATGGGTTATTTCCAAAAAGAACTCGGGTTGAAATGAGTCGCTTTAGAAGTAAAAAAAAGGTATCTACATGAAGAGGTATGGTCCCAATTCCATTCACACATGGCAGGGACCACACCACTTTTTCAGTCCAACATGGCGCCTACATCAGTAAGTAAATCCAGAAGTTTCTAGAAGCTTTTGGAGGACGTCAAGGTGACACCAAAGATGCTCCTTCCGACAGAAAGGACAGCACGTGGCACCAATAGTCGAGTGTCATGTAGACCTTCAACAAATCTGGGGGCAGACCGAGACCAGCAGTACGATTCATCCAGCATGGACTAATATTGGCGTGCCACGTGGACCACTATCCTGACCACAGCAGAGGAGACCAAGAGGATATTCCCCTTGGTCGGACAGCTGGCGCCCAATAGCAGCTGGCACGGTCGCTCCTCCCTCCTTCACCCTCCGGCTATAAATAGGACCCTTCATCATTCAGGTTATCCATTCTGTTCTCCTTGCATTTCACCTCTAACACACACTCTTTATTCCTCAGAACAGTACTTATTCTCACGCTGGAGCCCGATTAAGAGGGAAACCCCCATATTCCCCTCTTAACGAGCTAACGGTTTGCTGTTTTGCAGGATTCCAGTCACTAGCGAGTAGAGAAGGAGATTGAACCCACGTAAGAGACAATCCAGCTGGTTAACCATCGGTGTTAATCAGTGTTTCATCATTGGCGCCCACCGCAATCTTTGCAAACCACTTTCATCTCCTTTTTCTCCAAAAAGCTCTCTAAATGACTGAACCAAACCCTTCACCTCACGTAGACGGAGAAATCTCTTCCTTTGAACTAGTTTCGGACACCGCTCACGTCCAAAGGTTTCAAGGGAACGAGACGATCCGAGAAGGGCAAGTAAACAACGAGATACCCGATATCTTTGGAAGCACTTCCAGAGTTATCCATCAAAGAACAAACAGAGCTACTTTTCAACTTCCACCCGGGGTAGTTAACCAAGCATCTCCAGAAGTTCCAACACCAAACCATGGAGCTGGCCCCTCAGCTCCATCGGGTCAGACACAGTTGAACTTCTCGGCACTTTTAGGGCTACCCGAAGGAAAAACTCTGGCTTCCTGGTATGCCGAGCAAATGGCATCTTTGAACCTTGTTTATACACAACTCAACGCACAGCAAGCTGTGCTCCAAGCGCAAGCTAATCAGTCCGCTTTCGTTACTCCACCACAAAGGCCTCCAAGCACTCACATGCCTCAACAAACAAACGCGTGGAACCCAAACCCGGAGAAAGCGCCCAACGTCAGAAGGCAAAGTGTGCACGATACGCGCGACACTTATGGCGAAACGGAAAACAACTATGTGCAATACACGCACCAGCAGAAAAAGCCAGTGCACAGTCGCTTAGGCCCACGCAACATAAACGATGAATGGGATAGCTACAAGGAAGAAGATGACCCGACGTATAAGAAAGAAAGCACGGTATTCAGCAGATTACCACCAGAACACGAGGCATATAAACCCCACAAGTGCGCGGGGTACAATCCAAATGCAGAGCATGATTTCTTGTTGAGCTATTGCCGAGAAGGCATAGCTGAAAATTCTAAGTTCATCAGAGAGATTGCAACAGCCGATATCGATAAGACAAAACTGCCACACAATGTGGGCAAATACAATGGCTTAACAGATCTCGACGACCACCTCCAAGTTTTCAACGACGCAGGGTTAACAGGTGGTTGGACATTACCAACTTGGTGTCATCTTTTCGCACAAACCTTTGTCGGCGCGGCGCGCGTCTGGTTTGACAGCCTACCAACGGGAAGAATTAAATCATGGATCGACTTTCGAGACAAGTTCCTCGCGCACTTCTCACAACAGCGCAGGCATACTAGAGATTCAGCTGATTGCTTAAATATATGGAGGAAAGATCATGAGAGCATAGAAGATTTCATTACCAGATATAACAAGGAATGTCTGGAAATCGGAGATGTAGGCGAGAAGATGATGCGCGCACACTTCATGAGGGCAGTAAAGTGTGATGACCTGATCAAACGGTTGAAAGGAAGAGACGGAGGCCCCAAAGATTGGGACACCTTCATCGAAGCAGCAAAGACGATTGCGCGCACCGATAAACAATTGACCGACGATCACAACCCTCAATACAGTTACAACCAAAGTGATCGGCGCAACAAGAAAGGCAAAAACCAATCGTGGAAAACACCTAGCTACAAAGAAAGAAGCCCGATAAGAGAAGATGCGAGCAATACAATCAACCAGATCAGTCATCGGAAAGAGGTTAAGAGAGAAAACAGGGAAAAACAGTGGAGACCCCTAATTAAGACTACTTTCGAGGTCCTGTCAACCGAGAACCACCAGTTCAAACCCTCTTTACAGATGCGCAACAAAAGTGGCCAAGACCCAAATCTTTTCTGCGAGTTCCACAAAGATACAGGTCACATGACCGACGACTGCTTTAGCCTAAAGCAGGAGATAGAAAGAGCTCTGAAAGACGGAAGGTTCACCCATCTGGTAAAAGGGGGAAAGCGTGATAATCGCCAAATTCAAAGAAGGGAAGAAGGCCCGGACAACAAAAAGCTGCGAAAATTGGAGACTCACATGATTTAAGGGGGTCCACGGAGACCACAAAAGAACTATAACAAGCACACACAAGATGATTCTTGGCGCGAAAAACAAGTTGTCTTCCCCGTGGTGCAGGGGGGCCCAAGAGAGAGAAGACCTATAGTCATTTCTGGCGTGAGCGGTCATTACCAGACTGACTACATTTTCATTGATCCAGGGAGCACCGCAGATATCATCTACGAACAATGCTTCAATCAATTCGACCAGGAGGATAAAGCGCGCTTAGAACCAGTAGATTACCCACTAACTGGTTTCTGCAATGAAGCCGTTTTTCCTCTCGGCCAGATATCATTCCCGGTGTTGCTCTCGGATGGAAGGAACTCAAGAACAGAAGAAGTTACATTCATGGTGTTGCCAGCAAGCTCAAGACATGATATCCTCCTGGGAAGAGAGTCCCATGGAGATTTTAGTATGATCTGCTCAGGACCACATTCAGCTGTTGGGTTCTCAACAGAGACAGGGATAGCAATAATCTACGCAAGCAAAGAAGTCCTGGCAACCGATGAAATCAGACCAGCAAAAGCAAGCAAATCCGCACCGAACGCAGAAGCCAAAAAATGAATACTGAACAACAAATATCCAGAACAAACCGTCACTTTGGGTCCAGCAATATCAGATCTCACGCGCGCAGCTCTAAAAAGGTTGCTATTTGAGAACAAGGACGTGTTCGTCTGGACACCGGCTGATATGGTTGGTGTTCCATGGCACATAGCGGAACACAGAATGAATGTTTCTGAAAACGCTAAACCTGTGGTACATACAAAACGTCATCTGGGAGATATAAAGCACGATGCCATGCAGGAACAAATCACCGAACTGCTAAACGCTGGTATCATCAGAGAAGCTCGTTACCAAACCTGGGTAGCCAGCCCAGTGATGGTCCGTAAAGGAAACGGTGGCTGGCGAATGTGCGTGGATTACAAAGATCTAAACAAAGCATGCCCGCGCGACTGTTATGCTTTACCAGAAATTAACGAAAAGATCGATTCCTTTGCGTCGTTCAGGTGGAAATGTTTCCTTGATTGTTATAAAGGATACCATCAGGTGCAGATGGCTATCCAAGACGAAGACAAAACTGCATTTCGCACACCAACAAGGCTGTACTGTTATACAAAAATGCCCTTTGGCTTGAAGAACGCAGACGCAACTTACTAGAGACTGATGAATGAAACGTTCAGCGATGCTATCAACAAATACATCGAAGTATACATGGATGACCTGGTCATCATGAGCAAAGAAGAAAGTATGATGCTGGTAAACATCCAAAAAACATTCGATACGTTGCGCGGGGTGAATATCAAGCTAAATCCAGCGAAATGTTCTTTTGGGATGGAAGAAGGAAAGTTCCTGGGTTTCATCGTCACAAAGGATGGGTTCAAAGTCAATCCTGAAAAGGTGCAAGCAATCAAGCGGATGCCTTCACCGTCAATGATAAAGGAAATGCAAAAGTTGGCTGGACGGTTAGCAGCACTCAACCGTTTCCTCGCCAATCATGCAGCAAAATCTTTCCCATTCATCAAAACCCTCCGCAATTGTGTAAAAAAAAATCACTTTCAGTGGACTCCGGAAGCCGAGCATGCATTTTGAGAAATGAAGGATTGTCTCATACGACTGCTAACACTGACATCACCTATGAAAGGGGAACCCTTAGTGATGTACCTATCAGCATCAGAAAAAGCAGTAGGAGCAGTTCTACTGGTAGACCGACAAGGCATACAAACACCAGTCTATTATGTGTCTCGCACCTTGAATGACCCAGAAACAAGATACGCCATAATGGAAAAGCTGGTCCTCGTATTGGTTCACACGTCCAGACGACTGCGCAGGTACTTCGCTAACCATGTCATTCACGTCCTAACAAATTACAACATCGGCAACATACTCGCAAGACCTGAGATATCTGGGAGATTAACGAAATGGGCTATAGAATTGGGTGGCCATAACGTGGTTTTTAGACCAAGGCCAGCGATCAAAGGTCAGGTGTTGGCTGATTTCCTAACAGAGGTGCCCGATGATAAAGACAGAGAATGTAAGGCAATGGAGAAGGCTGAAAATCAACACTCAGAAGAACCATGGTTATTATACATAGATGGCGCATCCAATGAAGATGGTGCAGGAGCAGGACTTAGGCTGGTAAGTCCAGAGAAACATGAGTTCACATACGCCATCCGGTTAGACTTCAAGAGCACAAATAACGAAGCCGAGTATGAAGCGTTTCTTGTTGGTTTGCGGCTAGCAATCAAGATGGGAGTTAAAAACATAGAGGCGCACGTAGACTCCATGCTCGTAGCTGGTCAAATCAATGGACACTACGACGCCAAAGGAGATGTGATGGCATTATACCTAGACCAAGCAAAAACCTTGCTCCAAAACTTCAATTCATACAAGGTGCATCACATTAACAGGAGCGAGAACAAACCGGCAGATGCAATGAGTAAGCTCGCGTCCACCAGCTTCCAACATCTCGCCAAAGACGTGCGCATTGAAGTTCTAAGCAATCTATCGGTACCGCTAAGGCAAGTGAACATCATCCAACTGGGAACAACATCTTGGATGATGTCGATCATCATGTATCTCTAGTCTGGAATACTACCCGAAAACAAAGCGAAGCAAGGAAAATACAATACAAGTCCAAGCATTACCAAATGGCTGATGGAATTCTATACCGAAAATCGTACCTCGGGCCGTTAGTAAGATGTATCGATCCAGAAGATGCAAATTATCTGATCCATGAAATACATGAGGGCATCTGTGGCATTCATGCCGGCCCAAGAATGGTAGTAGCAAAAGTAATGAACGCCGGGTATTACTGGCCCGGGATGCATCTAGATGCAGTCAAGGCTTTGAGGAAATGCAGCGGTTGTCAGAGACACGCTCCGAAAATGATGCACCCAAAGAATGAGCTAGTCCCCGTAACAACGGCATGGCCGTTCCAACAATGGGGAATAGATATGGTTGGTCCTTTTCCAGAAGCCCCGGGAGCAGTGAAGTTTATCATAGTCGCAGTAGACTATTTCACGAAATGGGTGGAAGCAAAGGCACTGGCGTCAACCACATCTACCGTGGTACGACAGTTCATCTGGGAGCAAATAATTTGTCGATTCGGACTACCCCTGAGAATCATAACCGTTAACGGAACAAATTTCGCTGCAGAGGATCTCCAAAACTGGTTCAAGGAGCTGCACATAAAACACACCTTTTCCTCGGTAGCGCACCCGCAGGGAAATGGTCAGGTTGAAGCAGTGAACAAGAGCATCGTGGATGGTATCAAGGCGTGGCTGGGAATGCAGCGAAGAGGTTGGGTCGACGAGTTGCCCAGCATACTATGGGCCCATAGGACTATGCCGAAGACAAGCAACGGAGAAACACCATTCAGTCTAGTCTATGGGTCAGAAGCTATGATACCAGTAGAGATAGGTTTGCCATCCCTGAGGATGTTGTCAATGAATGATGTCAGTAATGAAGAGGAAAGAAGGTTGGATCTGGACCTTCTAGAAGAAAGAAGAGAGATGGCAGCAATCAATGAGGCGAAATACAAAACCAAGCTGGAGAAATACTGTAACAGTAAGGTCCGAATCTGCACGTTCAACCCCGGAGACTATGTCTTAAGGGACAACGAGGCGTCCAACGCCAAGAGACCGGGAAAATTGGCTCCCAAGTGGGAGGGGCCTTACGTAATAGACGAAGTCCTAGGGAAGGGAGAGTACAAGCTACGCACACTTGAGAACAAAGAAGTCCCAAGAACTTGGAACGCCCAGCAACTCAGGAAATGTTACATGTAGACAGTCATGGTCTTATTTTCTCTTGTAATGAATGGCCATCAGCCCAACACAGTTAACTCTAATACAAGAAGTGTTGGCTATCTCAACTTCTGTGAATTTCTGTTACAATTGCATATATTACTTCGGGCATACACGAAAACACCAATGGCTCAGACATAGGAAACGTTGTAGACCTCCAAGGCTTGTCACAACTAAGTGCACAGCCAGGTAAAAAACACAACCAAAGCTTATCACGCCGAATACCACTTCGTGCCCATCTAAACACGAAAGCATCATAAACACGGTAAAACGAACATTGTAAGACCCCCAAAGCTGAGCACGGTTGGGTCAACACAATAACCTGTAAGACGATCACTTCGTATACACGAATCAAACTATGCGCTTAACGACAGAACAAACATTGTAGAGTTCCTCTAAGCATACCACAACACAGTGTAAAGCTAGAGTAACCAACACAGCCTAACCTGTCTTAGCCATCATTCATTCGTATCACCTAATCAAAGTAATCACACATGCACATATTGTAACGATAGCAAATTCACGATAAGCAAAACCAAAAACCACACTTAGCATAAAATATACAAAATACCAACAGACATAACAACCAAGAGTAAATTGTTTACAAAGCATAAGGTAAATTGTTCAAGAAAATTGTCACACGATTACAAGGCCATCAGGCCTATACACAACATGCAAGGCGGAAGTCATCAACCCTGGTGACTAGGACCTGCATCACCACCATCAGTCCTGTAACACCTCGCAAAATCATGTCCAATGAAGTAACGACACATGTCATGAACTTTAAACGTGTAATGATTTGGTTTCGAGGGACTAAAGTTGACAAACAAAGAAAGTATGTGTGTAGAAGGATCCAAAGTGACAACATATGAAAATTTTGTCTTTCAACGACCCTACATGATGTTCATACTCTTAAACGAAAGAACTGGGAAATGTATGAAGCCGATTGTGAAAGAAAGTGAAAGTTTACAAGACGCGAGGGTTAAATATGTCAACATGTTAAAGTAATACCTCTGAGTGACCTTTTAACAAACCAGGAGCTTTGTAACGATTAATTATACTCCAAAGAATAAGTGACGAAAATTTCACAAGATTTCGATATCGTTTGGGATAAATACGTTGACTTTTGTAAATAAGGGGTTAAAAGCGTCAACAAGGCAAAACTTGTGTTTTCGATTATCGTTTAACGAAACCAGACCTAACGATGCTTGCTTATATTTTAAGGATCATAAAAATATAAACTTTATGGATTAAAAGTGCTTAGAATGAAAGATATGAGGTTTTAGAGGTCCAAGGGTCATTTCTGTCAAGTTTGAAACTTGTGTGACTGGTTACCCCTGTGGTGGCGCTGCGCCACAGCAAAACTCATCTGCCGTCGCGCGATGCGACGGCTTAAACTGGGCAGAATCTCTGCATAGATGCAGGTTTCAGCAAGTTATCTTCTCCAAACCATTTCCTCACTCACATAACTCGAAACCTTGGGCTGTTTGATGGTTTTTAAAACCACTAGACACCTGTAGGCAGAAGATTACACCTGGGGGGACACTTACTTTGATCCTAGAACATTTAAAAACCTATATAAAGGGGCCATACTTGGAGCTCATTCCTCACACTTCAAAATTTTTTTCAAACTCTCAAATCTCTAAGCTCTCAAACTCATTCTCTGGAGCATCCTACCTTGGAAGGAAGCTCTCTTAGTCTAAATTTTTGTGCTAAGGGCTCTTGTAAGTGTTCTTAGCTCCTGTAGTTAAGGTTTTATTAGTTTAAGGACCGAAAGTCAAAGTTATCGTAATGATGCTTTGACTTTGTGATTAATCACTAACGGTCCAGCCATTATTCGAATTGAAAGTGGCTATGTGTTGGTAATTATGTAGGTGTTAAACACCTTCTAATTATCAAGTTATCTCAGTCAATTGTCAGGTCAAACTACTTAACAGAAAAGTCAAACGAGTTAGTTTTTGCAAAATAAATCATAACTGATAATGTAGAAGCTATAAATTACATTTTGTCACTTAAATAACTTGGTAAATAATATAAGAACATGTTTAGGCATGTTCAACCCGACAATTCTGAGTATTAGGCTCGGTTCGCAACCGAAAGTCGCAAAAGTAGACTTTTGCTTTGACTTTCAGTTCTGACCCGAATTAGCTTAGTTTAATTATGCCTTAGGGTTCCTTTGTGATCATATTATATGTTAGTATAACCCTCTGAGGTTATACTACATGGTCCTTTAGAATAAAAGTTCATATGCATGTTTCCGTTATTTGCTTAAAAGTTGACTATTATGCCCTTTTGATATTAAAACGAGATTTTTGAAAATGTGAGTGGACAAAAACCTTTATTACATTTATAAGCATGTCCTAAAAATTTGACATCAGTTCATGGTCTAAAATAGAAGTTATGCGAGATATCGTAAAATGAAAGCTTTTTATTAATTAAATGGCATTTTCAATATAACTCATATTTAAACCCAAATTTTGGCACAAAAGTTTCTACCCACTGACGTAATATAATATTTAGGGATTTTTGGAAATTTTTGTTAAATTTTAAACTGATCAAAACATAGAGTTCTTGCATGGACTCGGTAACTGACGATAACGCAAATGAGTTTTACACATCCTTTACATGTCAAACCTTTATCCACATATTTTATATATTAAATAAAGTATTTTGAGCAGTTAAGTCTGATAAAAATCTCAGATTTCCTTAAATAACCCGAATATCGTCAAATACCGACTTTTATGCGATATTAGGCGCATAGTATGGTTTAAAACCATATTTAGCACCTAAGACTTGTTACCTACTGATTTTAAAAATAAACTTTCATACTTTAACAGTAAGTATAAGTCTTGAACTCAGATTTCCAAATTTGACCTTAAAAGCATATGTGAAATGACCAAAATGCCCCTACGGTGCATAGTTTGGCCATAAATGATTAAACACACATATGTATGATATCATACTGATATAACAACATAAAATAAATATTTTTACTGAATATTTTAGACCAGAACCTCATTTTGCTATTAAACCTCTTTTATAATCTTTAAAATGACCAAAATACCCTTACGGGGCTTAAATTGGTTTTAAATTCGTTTTGGGCATAATGGAAGATATCCTACTAATACCACAACATATTTAAAGCATATTAACTTGTGGAACGTGTACATGACTCTTTCGGTTACCCGTTATGTATATATGCGTTCGGTATGGTTTATGTAACTAGTTTGCATGAATTAACCGAAACGGGTCAAACCTTATCATTTTTACTTCGAATTCCAGAATGTGTTTAGTTTACCCATTATATACAAGCCTTCTTACTTGTCGGGTCTAAATCACATTCTAATTCGGTCTTCGCTTAATCTTGCGTTTTGAACCGTAAACCTTTCTTTAAAACTAACCGGTCTAAGTTACGGCTTAAATAAGACCCGTTAGGAATCTAATAGGTTAATAAAACCTTCGTTCCAGATTGAGAGCCCCGGTAGAAGTACTTGTACTTGCTGATTTGAATATACGACTGAGAATAAAATTACATTTTAGTTCAGGTAAATACTTTTAACTTATTTTCCCTTATACGGGCTTGGGATACGGTGAATTATTACCGCTTGGTCGGGTGTAGAAACCTTTTAATCGGAGATGGTTAAATTGCATAATCCCGTTTTAATCAGTATTACTTGATAACATATAACATTAGGGGTTAACGACCGTGTCCTGGATATCCTTGGCTCATTCAAAAAGCGTGAATGTCCATGACTTAAGCACGGGGTGTAGGCATACACCTGTCTGTTGCGTATGTAAAAGATATACTCACTCGTGAGGAAACTTCTTGTGAGTTTATATTTGTGGTGTGTCGATTAATCTTGTTTGGTTTATTTAACACCGGCCCTAAATGTAGGACAAACATGTAAATCTGATACAAGATTGTTATTATTATAATTGTCCCAAGATATAAAAGAATATTTGTGCCTTGTGCATTTAAATCAATTTTCTTAAAACATTTTCAAAAGAGTCAGTTAATTGTATTTACCAGTGTAAACTGACGTATTTTCCAAAAAGACTAAGTAACAGGTACTGTACGTAAATTGGCTGGGAGCTCGGGGCGTTAATAAGGAATCTTGCAAGTTCTAAACGTCTAAAGTCTGTTGAACAATGTTTATATTTCTGTTTTAAGATCCGCTTGTGGATCCACTTACAATCCGTTGTATAATATTTTATTGTACTTTCGAATCGGTTTGTATTATTATTACTTTAGACTTCCGCTGTGCATTGAACTGTGATTATTTAACTATGATGATATCAACTGCGTCACGATACTCCCCACCGGGCCCACCGGTAATACGTGGAAATATCGGGGTGTTACAAGTCCCCTGGTCACCAAGAGCCTTTTTCAAGACTTCAATGGCGTTAGCTTTCCGGGATAACTTTTCAACGGCTTTAACAATTCCAAACTCAATGAATTCATATTCCTGATGCTTGGCGGTATACTTGGCAGTACAGTCTTCTTTGTGTAACTCAAAGTGGTAGTCCTTCTCATTGTTCACAACCGCTACCCTACCTTCACCATAGCCGTCTTTCCACCAGCTATTGTATGCTGCTTGACCCAGTTCAAACATATACTTAGCTAGCTCATCTGACTTGGCAATACGTTCAGAAATCTGCAGAAAAGTAATAGAAACATAAGCAGAGCAACAATGAACAACTAAAAGCAAATAAATGCAAAGAAAATTACCAGAGGCACTACACGAGCAAGTAGCCACTTGCAATCAGCAGTGACTTCCTCAACCAAGATTTCAGAAGCTTTGCTTTCAGCAACCTTCTCAGCAGCGAACTTCTCCAACTTAGCTATGCGTTGGATGTACTCCTGCTCTCTCTTCTGATGCGCGACACGCTCTTCCTCGGCTTCATCGCTGATCTTACGCTTCTCCCCTGACAACCTAACAATAGCATCACGTTGGGTTTGAAGCTCCTTGTTTGTTTGCTCACAGGCAGCTTCCCAGTCTTTTTGCTTGTTAGCATTCAGCTGTTTTTCTTTGGCAAGTTTCTCCTCCGCATCAGAAACCCTCCATGCCAAACCCTTCTTCTCAGCATTAACACTGCGTTCCCAAGTTAAGGAGAGAAAAGAAAGGAATCTATCATTTTCTTTTCTCTTCTCTCTGTTTCTTTCCAAATTGGAAAGATTAATTTTAGGGGAAAAACTCTATTTTTCTCTTCTTTTCTCTCCGTTAATGAAACTCTAGAACACAACTAAAAATTATTTCCTTTCAAATATTTTCTTTTCTCTCGTTTAATGAAACTCGGGAACTAAGCGTAAATTTTTCTCTCTCTTCAACAAACGCCTTCTTAGCAGCCTCAAATTCCTCAGTATCTTCCCCCATCAACTGCCATTCCCGCACAATCTCCTGGGAGGTAGTAAAAAAGTTGACCCCAGCATGAATATGATCGTCCAACAGTTCCATCCGATTGCGTCTCTTTTGAAACAATCTTTCCGCAGGGGGGAGGGATAGAGAAAAGAACCCTCGGCAGTTATTCAAATCGTTCATCCGAGAACCTTGAGTTAAATTCCATTGGGGGACATGGGGGAGATCAGCACACGAAGGATTATGGGTATCCCAAGACCCACCTTGAACATGCTCATACTCCGGACTCCGGCGAACTCCGGATGTGGCACCCCCTCCCGAACCTGGTGAACGTCTGGTATAGATTGTGTGGCGAGGAGTAGCCTCACTTGACTCCACCTCAGGGTCAATACCTCTACCACGACCATCACCACCACTAACACCAACAGCACCACCTCCGTCACCGCCAGCAACATTCTTCGCAACATTCTCCACCTGCTCCACTTCATCCTCCTTCTCTTTGCCCTTTGGGTCAGGATGCAGTGGAGATAGATCAAAGGTCCTAGAGGGCGGAGAGGTAGGGGGCGTAATCTTGGAGATATCGACCTTGTGAACAATCATACCTGATTTCACACCCGCTGCAAAACAAACAAGACAGTCAAAAGAAAGAACGAAAGGTAAAAAACAAGACATACACATAAAAATCTCTTACCTTGAGAACCAGATGCCGCGAATATCTTCTCCAGGAGGTTACCATGTTTGGAACTAAAAACACCAAGGTCAACCTCTGACTCGGAAGGTGCAGGGGGAGTTTCCTTCTGAAGCTTAGCCTTTTTGGCAGCAACCGCAGCGGCAGCCTGCTCATCAAGTTCCTTCTTCTTGTCTTCAGGAGTTTTCTTCTTCTTCTTCTTCATCATCTCCTTCAAGGTAGCATCGTCGGCGGGATCACGTTCAAGATGTTTATCTCTTGCGTCATAACCAGAGAGCGTGTCAGAAACGACAACATAATCCAGAAGGGAGGAGTTAGAAGGTCGCTTACGAGGTGCCCCAACCACAGGTTCCTCGACCTTCTCCTTCTTCTCAGACGTATCCACCTTTTTCTTCTTCTGGCCCTCAAGCTTTTCAGCAGCATCAGTGGGAACGTCAACATCATCACCAGCAGGTTCGTTTACAGGCTCGTTCATAACACCCGGCGAGGGACCTGCACGCGGGGAACGAAGGATTAGACCTTCAGGCGATCTATCAAAACCCTCACTCGAAAGGACGATAACCTCCTCTCGAGTAGGACTAAGTGCGTCGTCAACATCATTCCCACCATCTTCACCTAAAATGGTGTTAGCATTAGCAGCAAAGCTTTCGCCGGTAGGGTGCAAGAAGCGATCTCTTATCTGATCCAACCAAACAGGCCTCCACTCAGGCAAATACGCAACGACCATAGCTCCACCAGCTTTAGGATCAAGCACGTTCATCAAGCTATACCCAACTGAAAAGTACAACAAGCGTTAGGGAATACATGACAAATAAAAGAAGAATATAACAATAAACCAAAAAAAGCAATACCTTTCCCTTGATAGCCATAGACAGGAACCCCCTAGGGTTCTGAGGGGCCCACAACATACTCATCCCTGCTCCCACTAGTGCCCTCTCCTCATGCTGGATAATAGAAGTAACTTTCCTAGTCAACGTCTTGTACCACTCCTGCTCAGCAAAATCTATAGAGACATTCACGCGAGGAACTCCTTCACTCTCTGCTCGGTAATGCATATCGACGGGGATGACTCCACGACGAATATAGAAAAACTTATGCTTCCAATCATGCAGACTCTTTGGTGGGTTAGTGCTACAAGGACTAATCCCACTGGTCCGGGAGTTGAAGGAGTAGAAGCCACTAGTATAACTTACAAAATAGAACACGTTAAACATTTCGAAAGTTGGCTCAATACGGTTGGTCCTACATATGAACTCGAAATGAGTGAGCCGAGGCAACCCAAGGGCGTTAATCTGAGGAATATGTAACCCATAGTTTGACAAGACCTCCGCAGTGAACTTCGTCATAGGAAGACGAAAGTTACCCTCCCTGAAGTAAGCAGCATACAACGTTATATAGCCCGGAGGAGCATCCAAAGCGGTGGAATTCGGAGTTGGAAACTGAGCACCCTACTCAGAATGAAAACCCATGTCACGAACAAGATTGTGGAATTCTTCTTCTTTCCAACTAATCTCCGCCCGATCAGGACCAGGAGGGTTCCTAGGTTTATACTTTCTCTTCTTAGTAGAAGGATTCGCTCCGGTAGACATGATTACAAGAAGAAAATATACGGAGAAGGAAAAGATATGGAGAAGAAGATGAGCGGAAAAGGGAGTTTGAATTTCAAAAGTGAAGGAAAAATAGGAACCGCCATCTATTTATACCCATCGCATTAAATGCGATGGGTAGTGGAGCGTCAGGAGGACAGGCGGACAGCTAATGGGGAGAAGACACGTCACATGAGAGATAAACCGTCGCCTTAATTTTCGGGAGCGTGGGCGGCAGATGCCTGACACCCTGACAAAAAAGTAACTGGCACATCTGAAAAGGCGACTGTTCAGTTTCGAAAAGACAGCGACATCAGACGGTCATGTCAGTTGTCCCCACCCCAAGAAAAGAAACTTTTTTCAGAAGGAACCATCACACGCCATGCGCCTTGCGTCCACTTGGCTTAACTTTGCAGTGTTACCATCATATGCCACGCGCCGTGCTAGCTCAACTTTGGAAAGTCGCCATCACGTGCCGTGCGTCCTTTTGGCTCAACTTTGCAAGGTTGCCATCACACGCCATGAGCCTCGCGTCCACTTGGCTCAACTTTGCAGTGTTACCATCATGCGCCATACGCCCACTTGGCCAAACTTTGCAGTGTTACCATCATGCGCCATGCGTCCTTCTAGCCCAACTTTGCATAGCGGCCACCATGCGCCATGCACCCACTAGGCTCAATTTCGAAAGGTAACCACCATGCGCCTTAAGAAAGAAAACAACAAAGAACACTACCCTTGTAAGTCCAGAATCCCTCCTAGACGATCAACTCAACTAGAAGGCACATTGGACTAGGGGGACTTGAAGAGGTATGGTCCCAATTCCATGCACACATGGCAGGGACCACACCACTTTCTCAGTCCAACATGGCACCTACATCAGCAAGTAAATCCAGAAGTTTCTAGAAGCTTCTGGAGGACGTCAAGGTGGCACCAAAGATGCTCCTTCCGACAGAAAGGACAGCACGTGGCACCAATAGTCGAGCGCCATGTAGACCTTCAACAAATCCGGGGGCAGACCGACACCAGCAGTACGATTCATCCAGCATGGACTAATATTGGCGCGCCACGTGGACCACTATCCTGACCATACAGAGGAGACCAAGAGGATATTCCCCTTGGTCGGACAGCTGGCGCCCAATAGCAGCTGGCAAGGTCGCTCCTCCCTCCTTCACCCTCCGGCTATAAATAGGACCCTTCATCATTTAGGTTATCCATTCTGTTCTCCTTGCATTTGACCTCTAACACACACTCTTTATTCCTCAGAACAGTACTTATTCTCACGCCGAAGCCCGGTTAAGAGGGAAACCCCCATATTCCCTTCTTAACGAGATAACGGTTTGCTGTTTTGCAGGATTCCAGTCACTAGCGAGTAGAGAAGAAGATTGAACCCACGTAAGAGACAATCCAGCTGGTTAACCATCGGTGTTAATCAGTGTTTCATCACTACAATAGTCTATTTTCTCTTATTGATAGAGAAATGTAGTTAAAGTTGCTGGTAGCTGAAAATACTATTTTTGCAAACTTATACATAACTAATAATATTTATATATAATTTATGTAATTAATAATTTAAGGGGTTTTCGTTATCCATGATGAGAGAGTTTCGTAACAAGCTAAAATGTGTTTAAAATGTAGCTAAGGTGATTGATGTATCGATACTCAAAGCAGTGAATTTGATATGAAAAATAAAAAGAGGAAATGGATAATGTTTTGTCCTATAGGTTACAGTCTTTAGAATTAGGGATGAGCGTGGTACCGGTACCGAAATTGTTGGCCCGAAATGGATCTTGTTCTCTAAAATGAGCGTGATAAAATAAACTTGCATAAACAATAACTTGAATGTATGTACAAATCGAATGAGAGTAAGTGATTACAAATGAAACTACATGATCCTATTTATAGTTTTCTACGGGTACGAGTGAATAGACGTGTCTTTTCGTGAAAAGTCATGTCTCTTGGATGTGTGGTTGTGATCAATCTTTGAAGAGGTGTGATGATTCTTGTCCATTCGATCAACCGGTGCGTCTCCTTCTTGTTTTCCTTTTGTGCCGATCCGGAAATGGTGTGAGGGAGGGACACACCCTTTCGGTAAAGGGTGGTGGTTTCCATCTTTCATTTTGTCAACTCTAGTCCTTGTAGTTTATAACCGCTATGTAATATATATTCTAACTAAGTATGGTGTTAAGAGATTAATCGGGTTTTCATTCACCCCCCTAATCTCGAACATCCATAAGTTGCTTCAAATCTTGAATTCCGAGCAGTTCTCTCATTGTAGCAAACTTGATCCTTGCTAGTGCCTTTGTTAGTATGTCTACCCGTTGTAGTTCTCCACTTATGTGTTCCACAGTGATATCTTCGTTTTCCACACATTCTCTTATGAAGTGATAGCGTGTGTCAATGTGCTTGCTTCTTCCATAAAAGACTGGATTTCTCATGAGTGCTATCGCTGAAACATTATCTACTCTGAGTGTTATCTTCTCTTCTTTCCAGCCTGTGATTTCACTTAACAATCTTTTAAGCCATAGTGCTTGACATGCTGCTGCAGTGGCTGCCATGAACTCTGATTCACATGATGATAGTGCTACTGTCTGTTGCTTCTGTGTACACCAGGTTATAGGTGATTCTCCGAAGTAGAATACCAGACCAGTTGTTCCTTTTCCTTTGTCTGTATTAACTCCAAAACTACTATCACTATAACCTGTGATCTTACATCCTCCTTGCTTCTTGTAAATGATTCCATGCTCTTTAGTTCCTTTGATGTATCGTAGTATTTGCTTTACTGCTTTCAGGTGTTGTTCCTTTGGTTCTTGCATGAATCTACTAAGTAGACTGACTGGGTAACATAGATCTGGCCTTGTATGCAATAAGTACCTGAGAGAACCTATCAGGCTTCTGTAATGTGTTGCATCTACTAGATCTCCTTCTTCAGTCTTTGTTAATTGTGTTCCTGGAGTCATAGGAGTCTTTGTGTCGTTGCAGGATAACATATTGGCGTCTTTGAGTATCTTGTTGATATATCCTGTCTGCTTGATGCCTATCTCACCCCCTGTTTGAATTACTTCTATTCCCAGATAGTATGCTAGCAATCCTAGATCGCTCATATCAAATTTGTTTTTCATCTGAGATTTGAAAACATCTATCTCCTTTTTTGATGTTCCCGTGACTATCAAGTCATCAACATAGACTCCAACTATTAGCTTAGAGGTTTCACTTGTCCTTGTATAGATTGTGTTCTCTAAAGTGCACTTCTTGAAGTTGAGTGACTTTAGGGTGTGATCTAACTTCGTATTCCAAGCTCTTGGTGCTTGTCTCAATCCATACAGTGCTTTTGATAGTCTGTAAACCTTTCCTTCATTTCCTGGCTTTATAAATCCTTCTGGTTGTGATACATAGACTTCCTCCTTGAGGTCTCCGTGTAAGAATGCAGATTTCACATCTAAATGATGTACCTCCCAACCTTGATATGCTGCTAAAGCCAACATTAGTCGTACTGTTTCCATACGTGCTACTGGTGCAAAGACTTCGTCAAAGTCTATTCCGTGCTGCTGAACATATCCTTTTGCAACCAGCCTTGCCTTGTGTCTGACAATGTTTCCGCTTGCATCTTTCTTAGTCTTGAATACCCACTTTAAACCTATTGCCTTGTGTTCTCTTGGCAACTCCGTCAGTTTCCAAGTGTTATTCTTGTTTATCGAGTCTAACTCGGCCTTCATTGCTTCAATCCAGTTTCTGTCGCTAGATGCTTCCTTGTAATTCTTTGGTTCTTCTTCAGCAAGTAGTAATTCTTGTGGATCTACTTGAATTTCTTCTGTCTCTTCATACAGGTCTTCGAGACTTCTTAGTCTTACTGGAGTGTCACTAATACTTTCTGTTGTACTTTCAGAGGTGGATGGACCTCCACTTGATAAACTGCTTGAACTTCCTGCTGAGTTCTGATTGTACGAATGTGCTGGCGGGGTTTCATAGGAGTCTTGTTCTTCTGTCTGATCTACTCCTGAATCATCATGATGTGGCCCGCTACTGCCAGGACTACTTGGTTCATTTTCCTCTAACTCTGGTGGGTTGTCATCTTCTTGAATGACAAAGTTTGTCCATTCGGGATTCCCTGAATCTACCATCTCCATATAACTATTCCAGTTCCATGGTTGACCTTCCATGAACTTTACATCTCTACTGACACATATCTTGTTCTTTGCTGGATCATATAATCTGTATGCCTTTGATCCTTCTTCTATTCCAAGGTAAACCATAGGTGCACTTCTATCATCTAACTTCTTTTGTTGAAGTGGTAGTACCTTAGCGTAAGCAGTGCAGCCAAAGACCTTTAAGTGTTCTAAATTTGGCTTCCTTCCTTTCAATGCTTCATATGGTGTCTTGTTCACCAGGGCTTTTGTTGGAACCCTGTTTAGTACGTATATCGTGTGTCGTATTGCTTCACCCCAAAAGTTCTGTGGCATGTTCATTGCCTTTAGCATACTGCGAGTAGTGGATAACATCGTCCTGTTTCGCCTTTCTACTACTCCATTTTGCTGTGGGGAATATGGTGCTGTAAGCTGTCTTGCTATGCCGTTAGTTTTGCAATACTTGTTGAATTCAGCCGATGTGAATTCTCCTCCTCTATCTGTCCTTAGCATTTTTAACTTGGTCTGCGCTTCCTTTTCCACCTTTTCTTTGAACTCCTTAAATGTTTCGAATGCTTGATCCTTGGAAGTTAGTAAATATGCCCACATGTAGCGAGTACAATCGTCTACAAGTAAGAATATATACTTCTTCCCAGCATGTGTTGGTGGAGTTATAGGACCACACAAATCCCCATAGACTAAGTCCAGAGGTTTTAAAGATCTGAACTTTGCCTGATTTGGAAATGGTGCCCTACTATGCTTTCCTAATAAGCATGCGTCACAGACTTGACTAGCATGACTTATTTGGGGAACTCCATGTACCAAGTTCTTACGAGTCATTTCCTTAATAGCATCAAAGTGTAGATGGCCTAACCTTGCGTGCCATAACCATGCTATGTCTTCGGTCTTTGAGAGTAGGCAGATTGGTTTTCCAGTTTTCAGTTTGACTTTGTACAGCCTGTTCTTCATTCTATTGACTCGCATTAGTAGCTTTCTATTTCGATCTCGGATAGTCAGTAAATCTCCGTCCATAACCACTTTGCAACCGATTTCGGTAAGTTGTCCGAGGCTCAATATGTTGCTTTTCAGACTTGGAATGTAGTATACTTGTGAAACAATCTTTTGTTCTTGGTTCAGACATTCCAGCAGTATTGAACCTTTGCCTTTAATTTCTACGTGTGACCCGTCACCGAACCGTACTTGTCCTGTCACCGTTTCATCTAATTCCTTGAAGTGACTTCGCACTCCTGTCATGTGGTTGCTAGCCCCGTTATCTAAGTACCATAGATTTTCATCTTTTGAGGCGTAACTTGTTGGTTTTATACGTTCCTCGTTTAGCAGAACCCTTTCTTGAACATTTTCTTCTTGTATTTCCATTAGCAATACGGGTGCTTCGTCTTCCTCGACGAGGTTTGAATGTTCTTGTACTTCGTCTTTCTCAGAACAGTCCTTCTTGAAGTGTCCAAACTTTTGACACTTAAAACATTGGATCTTACTTAGGTCGGTTCTTGCAAACTTCCTCCAATTTCTAGAATTTCCATTTCTAGGTCTAGATGTAGATCCTTCGTTTCTGGGAGTTTGCCTATTTCCGTTGTTTCACCAATTTCCACGCGTTTGGTTAAACCTACCACGACCGCGGTTTCCAGATTGTCTTCCTCTGGTGTTATCATGATGTGTGAACATAAGCCTATCTTGGCTTTCTCCTTGATTCCCTTTCTTTAACCTGAGTCGTTCTTCATACGTTTTTAACCTTCCGACCGCTTCTTCTAGCGTCATAGTTTCTAGATCGGAGTATTGTTCCATGGAGGCAACGATTTGAGTAAACTTATCCGGTACGCCATTTAGTAGTTTGCGTACTAGAGTCGGTTGACTCAATGTCGTTCCTACTTCAGTTGCCCGGGTAACGATACTATTAATCTTTGCGGTAAAAGAATCAATAGTGTCGTCATCCTTCATTTGTAACAATTCGAATTCTGATAACAACGTGTGCATTCGCGCCTTTTGTACCCGATCAACACCTACGTGTCTAACCCTTAGATTATCCCAAATTTCCTTTGCAGTCTTACAACTTGCAATACAACATCTTCTGGTATTGCTTGAAACAGATATGCAATTGCAGACTTGTCTTTCTTAGTGTCTAACGTTGCATTTTCTGCCGGTTCGATCGTTTCCCACAAACCATTCGCTTCAAGAATCGTCTTGATACGAATAGCCCAAACCGTATAGTTTATTGGTTTCAGAATCGGACACTGAAACTGGGAAAGAGAATTTCCTTCTTTCTGTATTATTATCTGATTTTGTCCGGATGTTCCTGACATATCTTCCTGCCGAACAATCTTTACTTCTACTAAACTTTTATTTTCTTGGTTTCAATAGATCTTACAAACCCACGATTACCAGAATCGTGTAATAATCAAACAATCAAACAATCTAATTCGCACTAAACCCCGGAATCAAAACAAACCCTAGATTCCTAACCAACCCTTCGGTTCAACCGATTATACTAGAACCGAAAATAAAATTCTGAAATAAACTTTTGCGAATTAAAACGAAATTGAAACCTGATCGCGAATTCCCTACGATGCCTTACGATTCCCACGCTTAGAGCCTGATGCTCTGATACCAATTTGTTTGCCCGAAATGGATCTTGATCTCTAAAATGAGCGTGATAAAATAAACTTGCATAAACAATAACTTGAATGTATGTACAAATCGAATGAGAGTAAGTGATTACAAATGAAACTACATGATCCTATTTATAGTTTTCTACGGGTACGAGTGAATAGACGTGTCTCTTCGTGAAAAGTCATGTCTCTTGGATGTGTGGTTGTGATCAATCTTTGAAGAGGTGTGATGATTCTTGTCCATTCGATCAACCGGTGCGTCTCCTTCTTGTTTTCCTTTTGTGCCGATCCGGAAATGGTGTGAGGGAGGGACACACCCTTTCGGTAAAGGGTGGTGGTTTCCATCTTTCATTTTGTCAACTCTAGTCCTTGTAGTTTATAACCGCTATGTAATATATATTCTAACTAAGTATGGTGTTAAGAGATTAATCGGGTTTTCAGAAATTTGTCAAAACTGGGTACCGGTAACGGTATTTGAAGGTAAAATTCAGTATTTTACCTGTACCGTACCGAACCGGTACCGATACCGAAATTACCGATACAGTACCAAATGCTCATTCCTATATATGTAGAATGGTGTATAAGAGAAAGCATTCGTTGAAGAAAGAGAAAAAAAAGATACGAAGCACCCTCATGCATATGCATGTGCGTTAATGGTTGGGGCGACCATGGTGGTGGCAATGGCAATGCTGGCATAGGTGGCATCGTTAAGAGAGGTATTGGGAACAATGAGTAGGTAGCGAAGACAAACAGGGTGTTAACATATAGACTCATAAGTTTGAAAGTTTTACACGACCAACCCGTTTTGAACAGTTGTACCATTTGAGCATATCCAAGTTGACACATTGTTTGATTTGAGTTAACTTGGACCAATATGCAATTCTTTTTTTTTTAATCCAAATTTACTAGTTATTTGAAGAATAGGTCATCATGGTCACCTTATAATTAGGGTTAGATTTTTTTGTGTTTATATTTTCTTTAATATTCTTGTATTTTTAAGTATCTTAGTAAAATAAGTTTTTTTTTTCTCAATGTGATAGTTTATCTTGTATTCTTTTAGTTTCCAGAAAATTGCTTTATTTTTCAATATTAAATAGGTTTTATTTTAAATATTTTTTTAATTATGATTTTTGTGGTATGTATTTTTATTGTATTAAAATTTACAGGGTGACGACTAAGAGATGAATATAACATAGGATCAATGGTAGAGATTTGAGGTGGGAGGAGATGATAATGTGGCGTTGAGATGACAATGATGGATGATAAATAGGTATAACACATAGCTGATGTACTATTATATATATATATATATATATATATATATATATATATATATATATATATAGGGGAAGGTTCAAATGAAAACCACTAGTTATTGTGAAAACTCGAAAACTAATTAAAAAAGCCAAAAAAAATACAAAATTTATTTTATTTATTATTTTTTTGCAAAGCAGTTTTCGCAGGTTTTTCTATATTAAAAAAAAAATTTCAAATTTTTTTTTTTTTTTGTGTAGTGCACATGTGTAATACTACATATGTGTATGTGTACTACACATGTGTATTATTACACATGTGTACTACAAATTTTTTTTTTTCTTTTTTGAAAAAAAGTTTTTTTATATATAAAAACCAGCGATTTTTATAAAAAAAATTGAAAAAAAAAATTTTTTTGTGTGTTTTTTAGGCTTTTTTTAGTTAGTTTTCGAGTTTTCACAATAAAAGTGGTTTTCATTTGAACCATCCCCTATGTATATGTATATATATATAAATTGGACCAACATGCAATTCTTTTTTATCCAAATTTACCTGTTCTTTGAATAATGGTCACCTTATGATTAGGGTGAGACCTTTTTTGTGTTTATATTTTCTTTAATATTCTTGTATTTTTAAGTATCTTCTAAAAATAAGCTTTTTGGTTATTGTGATAATTTATCTTGTATTCTTTTAGTTTCAAGGAAATTAGTTTATTTTTCAATATTAATTTGGTTTTTTTTATATTATGTTGTTTTTTAGTATCATGTATATATTTTTTACTATTTAAAAAATTATAGGGTGAGGGATAAGGGAATGATATAACTTTAGGATGAACGGTGAAGGTGAGGGATGAGAGGAGGTGGGAATGTGACGTTAAAATAACAATGATGGATGAGAGATTCGTATAACACATAACCTGACGTACTATTATATATACATAAATTCTATACATATCTACCCAACATTTGACATTTTTTGAATGAACTTTCACATGGTTTGTTACTTGATATCCTTCTTTATGAAATTTCAGATGCATTTGGATAATTTGTAAAAAACGAGTGAAGAAAAATTAAGAAAACCTACACAAATAGCCAGAGCACAGTCATGTAAGGCTTTGCACGGTCATGTCACCCAAAAGGTAGTCTCAGAAGATCAACTCCAGGCAACGTACTCCCATGCCAACAAGAGTGCACGCCCGTGCCAACAAGAAAAGTACGGCCACGCTCGTGCTTGCACATATGCACGATCGTGTCGAGCAACTCTAAAGGTACCAGTAAGGGATGGTACATATTCGATAGTGGAAAGGCCTATAAATATAGGGACCATTCCTCATTTCAAGCCAGTGGCGGATCTAGGAAATCCGCCAAGCCGTAACGTTTTATAAATAAGCTGTAACGAAATCAAAAAAACCTCAAATTTTTCCAAAATTTACACTAATTTTTCCAAATTTTTCCGCGTCAAGCCGTAGCGGGCGTTGCCCCCCAGCATAAGGTAGCTCCGCCCCTGTTTCAAGCATCCAACACATTCTATTTCATTCCACTATACTTCATTTCACTATAGGGAAGAGTAGAAGACCTTTTAAGGCTCTGATCCTCCACTAATCCATTCTATCACACGGAGGTCGTCTTTCTTAGATTCAAGAAGTGTAATCAACACCACACTTGGCTTTACTTGGTTCATTGGAGTCATACCACGGCTAATCTACTAAGTGTTGACATCTATGTAATAGTCATTAATTATTAGCTAAGTTTCTTGTATCTCTTTGGTTTAGATGAAATTTGATGTTTATATTTATTTTTTGAAGATTATTTTAGTGACGTGTTCATACAATTCTTAAACATTTTATGCTTTATTGAATATGAGTAAAACTTGGATTTTGAGCTTGTATGTGTATATGTTTGCCTGATATGGTCTTTGCAAACGTTATGGGTTTATACATCTTTATACAAATGCGGTTATCACACTAGACATGCATGGTGTGTAGAGTTTCAGTTCTTAAATTTTCTATTTCAAAGTCATGTAAGCCATAGATATCGTGGAATTGGCTTTGGTGACTCTGATTGGTAATCTATCTCCTGCATAGTGGTACTATTGAGCTTATACTCTCAATTATAATATTTGGGTACGTTTAATATAGCAAGGAGATTTTACACTTGAAGTATAAAATTTGTTTAAGATGTTTATAACTTCGGCTTATGTGGGAATATGGATCTTTGATTGATTTCCTCCACTATCTTTATATTTTTATGTTCATTTTATTTCTTGTTTGTTTAATTTACTTTTGCAAAACACCTATCTATCTTAGATTAGATTAAACAACAAGGGTTGAGTAGTTGTAGATACCAAAGTCTTGGGTGAACACATGGTTTTATACCATGGTATACTAGGTACACTTGCCTATTTATATGTAGTTGTGTAGGTTAAAAACCCAATTTTTATAATTTTTAAAACGAAATTTATGCAAGAAACCCCTGTATAAAGACACATATTTGCAGGCATAATAGCCTAAGATGTAAACATTGTTCACATAAAAAAAATCCTCACAATTTATGTTAAAAGCCACACTAAAAGTCCGTTTTCTTGTAGTGATGGAAATACAAAGGTTGCATTTAAGATCCAAATATATCTATATTTATTTAGATCAAATTGAAGAGGTATCTTTACACTAGCCCCAAAGTGTTATGACCAAAACAAATCACGTATTTAATATCTCCGTATACAAAGGTGACATGGTCATAATCTCTAAGATCTAAAGGCACTAAGAAGTCTAGAGATGTATGTGTTCTGAGAGCACCCATTGTCACAATATGACGGATCTTTAATTCTTGGCTTTTGATAAGGGTAACAGGCCACCATGGCCGGCCCTTAGGGTGAGCGGAGAGAATCACCGGCCAGGGCCCAATATTTCGAAGGGCACGTTATTTAAAAAAAATCCAATATGTAAATGTAAAAATAAATAAATTAATAGGGTATACTTATACAAACACCAACATTGGCCAACTTACAAAATTATTTTTTATGGTTTATATTAGTTATTATCCCATTGCCATTAGGCTTAAACATTTAATGAGCCTAATACCCAATTTCGTTAAGACCTAAGGGCACTTTTTTTTGAGCTCGAACAGGGTAAATGAATTCTTAGGGCCGGCCCTGCAGGCCACTGTATATCAATCCTCTCATTGTTTTTCTTATTCTATAACTATGATCATTTTAACCCCTATACTGAATCTGAAAAGGAGTCTTCAGCTACTAAAAACCCAACTTGAGACTTCAGCTTCTTTTTATTTAGGCTCATTATATGCGACAAAAAATGCATATGATGGTATTACCACCCATTTGAATCTCTATGTTATATTTGGAAAGGAGTCTTCAACTACTAAAAATCCGACGAGACTTATCGAGACTCAATATCCACAACATACATTTGATAGAGAGCAAAAACTTATTCAATGTTCAGCACATGTTCAATGCTTAGGTCCAGTAGCAACTGCTCTTTAGTTGAGTTATTCCTAAGCATTGAACATGTGCTTCTGACTCTATAATATATATGTCCATGACTAACATATGAAGCCTGTCTTGATATAAACCTACATATAGAGGATAGTATTGATTCTTGGTGACTATATGTAAATAACAAAGCTTCATATATTGCAAGTCCATCAAACTACAAACTTTTATATCTTTCAAATACCCCAGAAATAAGTACATAATGCAGCACACATATGTATATATAAGTTTCTTCACCGTCATAATTATTGTGCATACACACAAATATAAAATATCTATATATATAAAGAGGTCCTTTCCCAAGCACAGCAATCAGTCTGCAAAAGAAGTAAAAAAGAAAGTTTATATGAGCTCCAAACATATAACTTCATAAAAAAGCATTTATAGAAAATATTTGAGAAGTTGCAATCCATTAACAGGAAAGCATATTAGTTTGAGTTAATATTCTATTAATAACCAGTAAAATATTGATAATAGAAAAAAGGGAAAATACCACTAAAATGTAACTAAGTTTGTCAAGTGTCTCAATTAAGTCATCCAAACTTTTTTTGTCTCTTTAAAGTCATCAAACTTTAATTTTTTGTTCTAATACTGTGTAATTACCAGGTCATCAGGTTACCATGTTTTTCTTTTATTTTTTATTTTCTTTTAAATGCTTATGTGGATATTATTTATATTAGATGGAATTTATTAAATAAAAACATATCTTGATCTTGGTTTACTGTGCAAGTCATAAGTTTTACATGAACTTCATTGGTTTTATATTTGAGGCATCTGGTCATCATCTTACCAATACGATTTAAAAAAAAAAAAAAAAAAAAAAAAAAAACTCAATCGTAACAATTTTTGTTACTCATTCAAAAAGTATATTTTTTTTTGCTTTAAAAAAACTCAATCGTAACACTATATATTTTATTAATTTTAGAATAAAAAATGATTTTTCAATTTTTTTAGAGAAAAATCCATGTCATTAATTTTATTTTCCACATCATATTAAAAATTAAAAAAAATAATAAAAACTGACACATCATCATTACTAACCTGATAACCTGATAATTACATAGTATTAGAACATCAAATGAAACTTGAGTTATTTTATAGAGACAAAAAAAGTTTCAATGACTTAATTGGAACACTTGTCAAAGTTGGTTACATTTCTATGAAGTTACCCCTAGAAAAAATAACGAGATAAATAAAAGTAATCCACAATCTACAATGGATCAAACAAAATAAAATAGAAAGGAATTATAATATAAGGTCATCGGTGATCGGTAAGTAAAATTTTGCCTACGCCGGATTTTTACATAACTTTATCGATAAATTATGGACGGTTGTTATTTTAAACCATCCTAAATTATTTGACTAGAAAATTTTATCAGTTTTTCGACAATGATTTTTTTTTTTTGAACGGCTATTTTTACCTTTAAATACATACATCTCACAAGGATTGAACCTTGGTCTCCACAAAGATAATTTCTCTCGATCAATAGGCTAAAATATTAAAATATTATTTAATATGTTAAAATATTATCAAATAAAAATAAACACGACAAAAGAGTGTTGAGGGTTAACAAGACCTGTTTTGGTCAAAACCCACGTTACCCTGCTATATTTCGAACCACGCACATGACCAATCCATTTTTGATATCAAAGTTATTTTTTAGTCAAAGTGTCAAAGTGAAAGTTACATTTGAAAATGATCATTTTCTGTGCAATACTTAAGCATAATTCAAGGGTAACATCTAGATAGGATATTCTTGCTTTTGATTTTTATGTTCTTAACCCTTTGGATGTCAACCATATTGTGGTTATATAATAATCAGTGGCTTTTTTACCAAACAATTTTGGTATATGGTTGATATGTTCTGCAAATATTTGTATGTTACCACAAAAATGTGGCTAGTAATCTACAAATATTAACATGTTAAAACATTTGAACGTACCGAAGATGTTTTGTTGTGCGCTAGTTGATTCTTGAAGGTTGGGTTGCATGGGCTGGAGGTGATACGGGTACGATTGCAGTTGAAGTTGAGGGAGACTTGCAGCAAGTTGTAGAACACTATTGGGCGGTTCTTCGGATCCAAAAAATGGAAACTGTTCAAATAGTTGATGTTCTTGTCCAACAAGCTTCAGCTCAGTCATTGCTGCTACTTGTTGCTGGTTGATCTCTTCCTGTTGTTTACCCATCAGCTGTTTCAATAAAATAACTAATTAGTAATGCCCAAAAATGCTATCTTTATGTACACTAATTAACACTTATGACTTACCCACTGATACATCTCTTCATTTTCCTTTTCTAACACCTTTTCCTGCATAAATTAGCAAAAGAAAATGAGTTTAAAAATTCTGTTTAATTGTTTATAGATATAGTCTTTAATTTGATGATGTAGGGTGCCAAAAATTACTGTGCGTTGAAGATTGTCCACCTGCTGTTGAAGAAGTTGCAACTGCAATTCATGTTCAAAATCACACAGAAGTTAATTTTACATATGATGGACACAAAAAAACTAATAAAAAAACAGAAATATATGTTAATTATTGAACTTATCATGTACATACCTTGGGTTGGCTAAATGCAACCCCATTGTTACTAAACATACCCCCTATTTAATTTAATTTAATTTAATTTAATTAACCTGACTCCCGTTCAAGGGCACGTTCCAAAGTTTAAAAGGCCATTTGACAAACACTCGTTTTAGGACAAGTTCCGACCTTTAAACGCCCTTTTAAGGGCAGGTTTTAATTTTTTAACGTCCAGATTACGTTGAGTAAAATCATAACCCTTAAAAAATGGGTCGATAAATATTAAGGTGGTTAAAATTTAAAAATCTGAAGGTAATATTAATACATACTATTTTCTGGTTAGCTAGCACTTGACAGAGAAATGATTGAAATAGTTGCAGCATGTGATATTAAAAACATATATAATGATTTGGTTTCTAATTTCTATATAAACAAGAAATAAAGTCACAGGTTGACTACAATACCTTTCTAGCACGGACCTTCTGAACAGAAAATTCCAACTGTTGCTCAAGTTGATTAAGCTCCTCAATCTGTGCTGAGCTCAGATCATCACCTTTGTACCGTTGGAGACTTAATTGAAGGTTCAGTGTCTCCTTCTTCATTCTTGTCAACTCATTACGCATTTGTTCCTTTAATTTCTCATCACAAAATTATTCAACAACAAGGTTAAAAAAACTCTTAAACTTTTGGTGAAATTTAGGTTTTTGAGAAGTGAAATCTTTGTACTCTAGGTCTTACCTGGTTGTTTTGATGAGTAATACGAGATCCAGTTGCTTTCAAGTACTTGTCTATCATTTGAGTCATGCTGTAATGTTTGGAGCAAAAGTTAAGATCAGATCTTTCAATTTTTCATCACATTTAAACAGATCTGGATACATTCATGTATGTATCTAATAAATTATGCAAGGCTTAAAGATTTTGGACAAATCGAAAACAAAATTCAGCAAACCCTAATGGAAGGCTTAAAGATCTAAAACTTTTTAGTGTGTGTATGTGTGAGAGAGAGAGAGAGAGAGAGAGAGAGTTATTATATTTATTATTTAAAACATTCTTTTCTTACAATAACATGCATACAAGGGTTTTCTAAGGATTTTTGCAACAATTATGATACAAATCCAAGGTTTTTTTTTAAATCATTTTAACAGTACATTTCATTAGATAACATCGTAGATCTAAGGGAGAAAGACGAAACCCTAAATTAATTCTAACAAAATTAAAGATAAAAAAGGTGATCCAAGAGTAAATAAACAAAGTTTTTAACCTGAGAGGATGAGTTGTGTACTCATAGAGTTTCCCTTTGCTAGAGAACACAATAAGACCAATCTGAGCATCACAAAGCACAGATAACTCATGGGTCTTCTTTATAAGACCGGTTCGCCTCTTTGAAAACGTCACTTGCCTGCTCGTATTGTTCTCAATTCGCTTCACTTCGATCTTTCCTCGCCCCATTTGTGATTTGTATGATAACTTGTGAAACAGAAAGTTACCAAATTTAAACCCTCCCAAAGATGAGCTCAAAACTCTAAAAGAACATTTAAAAAGAAACAAATATGAGTATGAGTAGTGATAATTTGTTGAAGAGAAACAGACTAGAAAAAGTTAAAAGACAGATCATATGGAATTTCGTATATAGGAAGTTAGATACCAGTGAAAACCCTCTTATGAGAAATGCATACCCATGAAGTTGAGTGTTGTACGAGGTAGGTCTTTAAAATACTGAGTAGTTCAGTTACGTACCACCTATTTTTTTTTTTTAATTACATGGATTATAAGGTTTAGATAAAAATAAAAAAATGTTTCTATTTTTTTAATTACATGGATTATAAGGTTTAGACTTTGTTGTGTTTTAACTCCTAAAGTTCAGCAAATTTGTTTTAATCTATAGTTCAAACCCAGTAGTCCATCCTCTCCTATAACGGTATGAATTTCTTTAACGATGCAAAATTTACTTGTTTGATTAAAATTTACTTGTTTGATTTGGCATAAATATAAACAAATTCGAATCAATTTCTGGTTGAACTCGTGCAACATGTTTAGCTAAACAGGCTAATTGGTTCTTGAAAAATATGTTTTATATGTTATAGCATAAACTAATTTGGTATATATTATGTAAAAGTTTAAAAATTATCAAGTTTAATAGTTTAAACATCACTACTTTTATGCATTTGTATTTTTGGGTTGAAAATTTGTAATTTTATAAGGCTGGAGATATTTGGACACCCTCTGCGCCTATTTTCACACTTTTTGTGCCCTAGACGCCTCGTATAGGCCTATACGAGGCGTCTAAGCACTGAATTCAAGAGGGTCTCAGAGGGTGTCAGGCACAAAGTTTAAGGAACTCTAGACGCCTCGTATAGGTCTGTACGAGACGTCTAGTCTTGGGTTTTCTTTTTTTGCTGGAATGAGGGGTGTTTTGGTGGGTTTTGGTATGGTTTTTTGATAGTTTTTGAAGATGTGTTTTGTGGTTGAAAATTTTTTTGGTTTTAAAAAAAGTTTTGTTTTTTAAAAATCAACTATTTTAAAAACCGGCTCTTGAAATATATTATATCGATTAAATATTATAATGTTTTTAACATTTTACTTTTTTAAATATTATTCTTCCGATTAAAATTTTATCTCGTTCAAATATTGTTTCCGTATTATATTCAGGGGATATATTGTTTCCGTAATATATTCAAAACATATTTTGTTTCCGTATTATCTCAATTTAACACAACAATCATTAAGTAACCGAATAACTGAAAACAAACATAAATATGAAATATATAAGATAACTTTGTATATCCATAACAAAAATATATGAGATAAGTTTGTACATCCATAATAAAAATAAAAACAACAACAGGTCTATGCATCTAAATCCGAATCCGAATCTGGCTGCTGCGGCTGCTGCTGCTGATGTGGTGCTCGAGCTGGTGGAAGCGGTATCGGTGGTAATCCCTCTCTCTCTCGTCTATCCTGAGCCTCTCGTACCAGCCAACTTACCAAATCGTTGAGCCTGTCAAGCTCGGCTCGTACATCCGGATGTAACGCAGCTCCTGGGGCACGACCTGGAATAGCGTGGCGTGGAAACTGAGGCGCCCCGGCAGGTGGCGGCGGCTGTGGCACCGCTGCACCGTCTACATCCTCCGGAGGCTCCTCCACAGGCACTACATCAGCAGGATCTACAGGAGGATAAACGGGCTCGAAATGCTCTGGTAGTGCCTCCTCTGTCCATATGCCCCCGGTCTCGCGGTTTTTAAACCGCGGGCCAACTGCAAACCTCTAGATTACCTTCATCCCCCACAGCGACTGCATGCCCATCCGCGTCGGCATGACTGGCGGCGTCCGTAGATGTGGGTCCTCGTGCAGCACGAGGCCAAATGAACGGGCAATGACGGTCACGTACGCCCCGCCATACAAAAATCCGCGCTCCTGCCGGTGATGGGCGGAGGCGTAGTACTGGGCTAGACCGTGTGCTAGCGCGCACGGCCTCCTATACAACAAACAATAAAGGAAAAAAAGATCTGTGGTCATACACCACTCACGGCTGTACCCGCGCGCTGAGATAGAAGTAGCGAGCAAATGGTGCAGATACCTGCAGATAGTGTTAGTGTTAGCGAAATACAGAAACAGAGATTAATAAACAATGCACATAATCACAATAATTTCCGTAATAAACGTACGTACCTGTACAGTGGGTCCGCAACAAACGACACCCTCCCCTTCGACTTATCGTGCTCCCAATGATCTGGCCCCGCAATCACCTGCCAAAACCTTAGAAGAATGGGTTTTTAACCATCACTAGCCCCGCTGGGTAAACCTCAGTCTCGATCTCCCCCTGCATGTATAAACCAGAACGCACCGCAAAGTCTGCTAGCGTCATCGTACGCAAAACGCCAGCGAGCCTGAAAGAAATCTCAGGCGGAGGGGGAGCACCTGGGTACGGAAGCGGCACTGGGACCCCAGGAGGGTGAAATGTGAATGACGAAAGGAACTCGACCAGCAGCTCCCTGTAGGCCGGCGTGTGCGCCAAATCTGTGAAGGCACCCTTGCAGTGCTTCATAACATTCTGTTGTATGTGCCACCTGCAAAGAAGCCTGGAGGCGTTTGGAAATACTTTAGCACACGCGCCCATAAGGGCTAGGTCTCTATCGGTTAAAATCACACATGGCTCCATGCATTCATCCAACATTGACTTGACCCTCTGAAGCACCCACACAAAGTTATCACCCCGTTCTTTACTAACAACGGCATGCGCGATAATAAACGATTTGTTGGTAGGCGTCATACCAACAATCTGGATAAATGGCATATTGTATATGTTTGTCTTGTACGTCGCATCGATCAGTATGACGTGGGGGAATGCACGCCACATGCATCTCGAGTCCCGATGAAGAAAGAAGATCTCTGTTACGATCTCTGTTCCGGGTTCCTCCCGTGTCTCGTAAATAAAGTCGTTGTTTATCAGTATGTTTTCTAGTGACTGCATGGGAGTCAATCCTTGTCTTTGTTAGGCTCTAATCTTTGCCACAACGTTTTGAACGTCTTTCAGAACATGAAACCTGTCGGGGTCCTGCTTCCTTATCGTTTGAAATATTTTGCGCGACTCCATGTTTTGAGCTGTCAGCTGCTCGATCAGTTTCATTTCGCTTGGAGTAAACCTTCGCACAAACGCGTGGGCCGACAGGTCCTCACAAAGTTCGTGGTTATGTTCAATTTTTCCGTCTTTAATCTCCCAAGTTTCATACGGGTGGTTTCGCACAGCCAACAGATAAAATGGGCAACCGGTTTTTTTGCTTCCGGCTTTTCTAAGTGTTGCTGTAGTCTGGTGCTCACCACCACGATCACATTCAAGCCATACCCTCCCGATTCTTCCACCGGTTTTCTTTGATCGACGGGTGACAATAACGAAACCATCCGCGTTTGCTATTTCTTGTATCCGATTTTTTAGTTCATCTAAAGAGTTGAAAACCTGTAACATCGACAATAATAATAAATAATTTTAATAAATAAATAAATAAATTATAATAATAATAATAATACTAATAATAATAATAATATTAATAATAATACTAATAATAATACTAATAATAATAAAAATAAATAAATAATACAAAAATAGTAATTAATACCTGCTTTTTTAAGTACGGACTGTCCTGGATGGGAGGTGTCTCACCACCATATCTACCATATCCACCATAACCACCGTCTCCTCCGTATCCACTGTATCCACCATCTCCTCCGTATCCACCGTCTCCTCCGTATCCACCGTCTCCTCCGTATCCACCGTCTCCTCCGTATCCACCGTCTCCTCCGTATTCACACCCGTATCTATAATCCGGATACCCTTGTTGTGTCGGATAACTTGGTTGACAAGCATGGTATGAGTCATCTACTGGGGCTGTTTCATCAACAGGGGGATGATTGTTCAAATCTAGAAACGGTTTGTTTTGTTCTCCTTGTATACTAGACACAACCTCCTCTTGCTCATTAGAATCGGGAACGCAAGACTCCTCCAAAATAAAGAACCGTATCATCATTAGTAAATAATAAACTAAAACAAAAACTAATTAAAACATTTAAGTACCTGTACTGTTACCGGATCGCTTTCGGGCACCCAGTTCTCGCTATAATACTACCCGAAGACATAGTTGCCGTCCCAGTATGATGACATTTCAACACTTCGGGATGATAAGAACACAAATGCAAAGCAGAATGAAAGAAGAAGAAGAAGCAGAAAGATGAAGCAGATTTAAATGTTGAATGCTCGGGGGTGTACAAAGCATACACTGTATGTTGCACTTTTTCATAAGTCTTAGACGCCTCGTATAGCTCACTACTAGAAAAATGGGCAATTGTGACCAAAATTTGCTACTGAAAAGAAAATGGTAGCAAATTTAGTGATTGATTTGCCACAAAAATGCAAATACGTGTATTTAGTATGATACGGTAGCAAAATGGGAGGAAATTTTGCTACCGTTTACTTTCGGTAGCAAATTTGTGGAAAATATCAAATAATTTTAGTAAGTATTATAAAAATGTCTCTAAATCATCCTATATCTTTTAATTGCGACCATATTAGCAGTGGCAACATGAAAATTTAATTAGGCGGGATAATTTTTTAATGGATCTGCGCATTTCAAAAATTGATTAATTAGGGTTTTAATCAAAGAACTCCTCTACCAAAATTCTAAATTGCTGCTCCCTTACATCTGATTTAATTAAAGAACTCAGCTTCTTACAGAACAAACACAAGCAATTTCACCTTTCAGGTAATCTTTTCGGTTGCCTTTTATTCAATTTTTTTTTATTTCGATTTGTGAAATTGAAGCTGGAATCATGAGTTTTATTCATCAGATGAATTGAAATTGTGTGTTTTTTATATCAGAATTAGATCTTGGTATTTTGAGTTCCCCTTCTCCTTCGTCTTAGGGTTTTTAATTTGTGTCAATTTGCATTTCTTAAGCAAATTGACGCTCTTGATTGTATCTGGGAATCAGATATTGGTATCATATTGATATTTGAGGTTGAATGGCTAGATTAGATTTACCATGTATCTTAATACTCTCTGATTAGTGATTATGTGAAAGTTGTTTTTTTTCTTCATTTTTGTTTTGAATGTGTTCAGGTTTTATGATTGACTTGTATACAATTGTTCAGGTACAGACAATTCCTTTCCTCATCGGTTTTGGCCTCCCAAATTGCAAACCCTTATCATAGGGGGTTTGAAGAAGCCATGTTGGAATGGGGACAACAGAATTTCCCAACCTCACTTGTCTACGTAGGGTTAAGGTGTGGAGAGTCAGAAGAAGATGATGTGAGTAGGTGTAGTCAGTTGTCTCATCTTCTTCCTTCATCTCTTACTTCTCTTGGGTTAATTGGATTTAAGAAACTGAAATCAGTTTCAGTCCCTCCAACATCTCTTTTTAGGGTATTGCCCAAAGATGAAGCATCTACCAGAAAACCTGTTGCCTTCACTTTTGAGTTTAAACATAGATGAATGCCCAAAGTCGTTTGTTTAAGAAATCGGAAGAAAATATCGATGCTTTAAAGTATGATGATGCAGAACCAGCGAGTTTATCGCCTACCGCACAGAAATCATCACCTGATGATGCATCGCTGCATAATGTGTCAACGGATGGAACGGAGATGTGGTTGACTGACACGGCTCATAATTTGGCTCATAGCTCTGCTGTTTCTTTTGAAAATCGGGTTTCTGATCCACTCAAAACCTCTGAAAAGGAACCGGTTGAAAAGGTGAGTTTTGTTTTTAATAAACATAGTATGAGCAAAAACAGGTCTGGACAGGTTGTGGGTAGGGCTGTAAACGAACCGAACTTTCAGCGAATAGTTCATGAACCGTTCGGTGGGAAGTTTGTTTGTGTTCATTCGTTTAACAAGTGAAAGGACATGAACAATAACTTTTGTTCATTTAGTTAAATGAACGAACATGAACAGAGGCCTCATTAACGTTTGTTTGTGTTCTGTTCGTGAACACATGTATTTCCTTAACAAACGAACACGAACGTCGTGTTCATTCGGTTCGTTTGCAGCCCTAGTTGTGGGTCAATCTGTTTACACATTTTGTACTTTCAATTTTTTTGGTGTAAATAGTTAATTATTGTTACAAAAATAATGTTACAGAGTTATCCAGAACTTGGAGCGTATCTGGATTCAAGATTTGCGAATGATTTTGGTAGTGAGACTCGGTTAAACTTTCAGGACGGAACATGTGAACAGGATGTTTGTCTCTCCGAATTGTTGTCACTTTTACAAAACGGCAAAGAGTGCGCGATTAACAAGTCGGCTAGTAAAATAACGACAACAATGGGAAGTGAAACACCCGTATCTACAGGACCCAATATCGGTTCACATTATAGCGCAGGTAATGATCTGGAACAGCCAACAAGCCAGACAAATATTCATGCTACTGGCAGTAATACAATTGGCCAACCCGAATTCAAGTTTCGGTCCCGTGACTCCCGTTCACCTCGAACTGACCGAACTGACCCAAGCTCAGAAGATGTTATGGGGCAAGGCACTACTTCTAGAAGACTCTGCCTGCAGGTCAATTCTCCATCTCATGGTGAAGAAACCAGTTCAGCTGAGTCTGAGGTAAGTTCTAGTAAATTACAAACTGAGCCGTTGGTCAAAGTCAAACATTAATTTACATGAGTGGTCGAACATGTTTGTTTCAGGTTTGTGACAGCGTTGACGACACTGAGATAAGTTCTGATTGGTCTAAGGAGACCAATGAAGGAGACGATCAACAGTCCAGATCGTAGATGAAGCAAGATGGTTTTAGTGGCCGTATTCAAATGCAACCGTTGGTTTTGGTGAAGGCGTATCGTGGTGGTTGTTTCTTGAGGTCCCTGTGGATTCAGGTAATGAGCATATTTCTGGTTATATTTGCGATGATAATATCTTTAGGGGTTACGAATGCCCAATTTTTTTCTTTGATTTGATCGGAGGTTGTAGAAATTTGTCTATATACCGTCTTTAGGTCTGATCATCGATCCCCTACGCCTTGTTATTTGGTTACTGGCGTATTAGGGTTGGAATTCATGTATGTGATAGTGTATTAGGGTTGGAATTCATGTATGTGATGATGTATTAGGGTTGAAGTTCATGTATGTGATAGTGTATTTTGATTTATGAATCTTTCTTTCATCAATAAGTGGGAAAGTAATATGATTTGGTTGGGCAAGGCTCCTCAAAACACGTTATCTGAAATTACACTTACTAATGATTCATTCTTATTCACAGGTTTATGCCTTGATGTCTTTTATGTCGCTTGTATTCAATAAGAGCTCAATCTACTTCAATTCTATTTCTATCCGAGAAGTGTGAGCATGCTATACTTAATTATACATGATAGAATGTTTTTGGCATTCCTTTTTTGTAATATATTTCTTTTTAATTAGTCTGATGTTTAAGGATGAAAAGTAAAGGATACATTACCATTATGCGAGCTTCTTTGTATGGTTTAACAAACATTAAGTAATTACAAACTTGTCAGTAAACACTTTCATGTGCTGGCTTTTAAGCAGGTGATATATAATAATCTATTTATATATCGTTACAGGTATGAAGCCTGGGTTATTTATAATTTTTTGTCACTGTGCCTCGCATGGGTCGGTGGTCCAGGTGCTGTTGTTTTAAGTCTTACCGGACGCGTTCTCAAGTCAAACTGGTGTCTGATGACATGTTGCTTCCCTCCCATTCCACTAGATGGGTAACGGGTCAAATATGCCCTATTTGACTTTTTGTGTTTATTCTGTTTCAAGTATAAATCTTGGGTTATATACATCTTCACACCTCCTAACTAATATCAATGTGTATTTTGATTTTAGGTAAATTTAGTTACACTAAAATGACTTGATGATAATGACCAACATGTATCACAAACTTGCCATCAAATATTATGTGAGCCTCCATATCATGTACATATGCTGCAAGAAAGGTGAGAACTTTTTAAGTATGAAAAACCTAGCATACATATAAAAGTATCCATGAATGATCTTGTCTAATATGTTTAAAGATGCAGTAATCTCTGATGTTACTTAATTTAAATAATTAAATGTAAATTGAATCATATTAAATATTTCTATATGGTCGTTAGTACAATGTCAAATTCTTTGTTTCCTTTGTCTTTATTTTTTAAGACCGGTGGGTATGGGGCGTGGGTTGTGGCGTTGAAGGGGGTTTAACGCCGGCTACACCACCCCGGCTCGGTGTTGGGCTTGGCGTTGCCCGCTTGGCGTGGATATTCTGCCTGGCGAGGGGGCTGGGTGACGTGGCGGACTGTGGTTGGCTGGTTCAAAGTAAAGAGTTAAAACAACAAAAAAAAATTCCACATGGTTGGCCACACCTAGCTAAGCGACGCCCCACCACACCCCTAGTTTTTTAGTAATAGCTTGTGGATCCCATGCTTGCCAAGTGTCGAGCAATACCCCCAACCCAACCCAAGCCCCTCCACACCCCATAGTCTAAGTTAAAGTTAACATGAAATTTCGTAATTGCAGCTATTGTAATCTTTTGTGTGTAGCTAGGTCCAGGTATACATATGGTGTCTATATGACATAGCTACATGAACTTGATGCGTACTTCAGGAAGCGATAACCTTACCGAATTATCATGTTCAGGTAATATCTTCATTGTTAAACTTGTGTTTTAGACTTTTTGTTGCTAATAGGCTTTTGTTTTCTTGCACGTAGGTTCTACGAGTGGAGGAGAGCAGAAGTTCAAAAAGGTATTTATGCTGCAACAATGTTTCACGCCAAGTGGACTACTGGCCAACGACATTTAGTATGCTAACAGGCTTGCATCTTGTTTGTCCCTCTTCAAGGTCTTGTAAATATGTTCTCAACACACTCATGCATTTTCCATATGCTGCTCTGTTTTTTTTTTTTTTTAATGACAGTTTAAGTGAGCATCTTATGTTTCAAGACTGTCCTTTTTTGCAGACTTTTCAAGATAAAGGGCTTGCTTTGTTGCTCATGCTGTCACATGTTAGATGAAAGGGTTCAAGGATGTATTATGGTAATATTTTATATTTTCATTGCCATATCAGTGGTGAAGATTCTACTCACCAAATTTTTTTCATTGTCATAACATTTTATATTTTCACTTAATGACGGTTTAAGTGAGCATCTTATATTTTCATTGTTATTTTTTAATGGCAGCTTCTACTTGAGCAATTGCGAACGCGGGAAGCGATGTCTCACCAAATTTTCATGTTTGAGGTAATATTTTTGATAGTAGACTTATTTTTTTCCCATTTCGTTGCTAATAGCTCTTTGTTTTCTCACACGTAGGTGCTACCAAGGAAGCAAATGTCTAACAAGATTTTTATGCATAGGTAAATTCTTCGTTATGATACCGATTTCATGTCTGAGGTTTGTACACTGACTTCTAATGTCTAAATGTCTACTATATCGAATCAAACACTAGATTTTAGAATTGAAATCCCTAATCTATGTTAGACAATGCAAGACGAGCGTGTTGGTTGATGGGGTCAAGATAGTGTCAGGTTGAATATCGTAATTTTCTAAAACTAGAAATAGTAGTAAAACTGGAAACCGGAAACAACAATAAAGGGATTTTTTTTGTAGATTGAAAAGTTGAACTTAGTTATCATTGGTTGTTTTGTAGATTGAAAAGTTGAACTTAGTTATCAAGGAGCTCGTTAAGGAAATGATGAAGAAAAAGAAAGGCTAAATGGAATTATTGCCGGGTTGTTGGCTGAAAAAGAAAAAGAAAAAGTGGATAAAGATGCTATGCTCGATACGATGTCACAAATTGAAGCTATGTTAACAAGTACAATTTGAAGATAGGCTACAAACACTTGGTTTTGAATGTTTTGATGTTTATCGTGTTAGGATTTTTTAGTAATTTGATGTTTTAGCTGGTATTTCTATTAGAATGTTCTATATGCTTTTGATACACATATGTTTTATATAATTTTGGGTTTTCGTGATCTTATTAGACTTTTTATATAATTTTATAATTTTATTGATTATGTAATTTTTATGAAAAAAGGTAGAGAAAAATGAAAAATCAAGCTGAAATCACAAAATGGTAGCAAATAATGGTAGCAAATAATTCAACAAGCTCGTTAAATACCCACCGGTTTTCAATGAAAATAGTGGTTAAATGGTGGCAAATCGGTAGCAAACATGGTGGTTAAATGGTGGTAAATCGGTAGCAAACAAGGTGGACCGTAGCAAACTTTTCAATGAAAATGGTGGTTAAATGGTGGCAAATCGGTATCAAACAAAATGAAAATGGTGATTAAATGGTGGCAAATCGGTAGCAAACATGGTGGTTAAATGGTGGCAAATTGGTAGCAAACAAGGTGGACCGTAGCAAAGTGGCAAATAATTTTGACCAATTTTGCGGTGGCAAAATAAAAAATGGTGGCTATTTGGTGGCATTAGGGCAATTGACACGGGTGTTTTTGTCACCGCATTTTCGGTGGCGAAATGGTGACAACAGGGAAATTGCTACTGTTTTGTGACCAAAAGTTTCATGACAAAAACCCTCTTTTCTAGTAGTGGCTCTAGACCCCTCGTATACCTTTAAGTCACTTGTCAAATGTATAGTAAATCAGTCACTGAAGACGCCTCGTATAGGCCTATACGAGGCGTCTTAATGCCTCGTATCCTTCCCTCGTACAGACCTAGACTCCCCGTCTGATGTGACTGATTTGACATTGTGCTTTGGTGCAGAGCTGGTCGGAAAAGTAACCCTATACGCCTCGTATAGGTCTATACGAGGCATCCTGAAGGGTGTCAAAATAGGCATTAAGGTGTGTAAATATGTACACCCTTTTATAATATTGATATGCAGAAAAATAAAATAAAAATAAATGAAAGATTACTAGATTAACCATCACTAGTGCTCTAGTGGTGGCCACGGGTATTTAAGTTCCACCTATGGTAGCCACGGGTAGGTTTTCCTCTCTAAGTCTCAAGTTCGAGTCTGGGTAATAGAGGTTTCTTATTGAGATGTTTAAATTGGGGATCTATTGTGCGAGAGAGAGACATTCGCGAATAATTCACACCTTTCAAAAAAAAAAAAAAAAAGATTAGATGGTTTGTGTAGTAAAGTCTTTTTTGAGTCACTCTGTGCATTTTAACTATTTGAATTCAAAAATCAAAGTTATATTGATTTGAGTTCCAGTGGTCTCTAATTTTAACCATTCGAATCCAAAACACAAAGGACATCCAAATCAACAATTAATCCCTAACCATGTGCTATGCACGTGAGGGGTATTTATGTCAACTAACCCCTTTTTTATATCAGCCCCATATAAATGGTTTTTTTTTTTTTTTTTTTTTTTTTTTTTGACTCTCATTCACATTTCATCTTCAGCCTTTCATCATTCACGACTTGCAAATTTAAGAACACAACACTTTGGTGCGTTCGTAGTCCACCAGATGATCCCTTTGATCCTAATGAAGTATACGTTATTATTACTTCTCATAATTTAGGTTATTTTATGGATTTAAACTAACATCATCCTGATGCAAAATGTGACCTAAATTCAACTTTTTTTAGGAGATAAAACTACATTGTTTTCTATCCAAGTCTTCCATGTAGATTATTTTGCGAATTGTCCAGGTAGAAGAAGGTATGTTGATGGTAAGATGAACTATGTGGATATGAGAAATGGTGATGAGTTCTCAGTAATAGAGTTCAATTCTATGTTTAAGATGTTGGGCTATTCAGATTATGATGTAGTGTATTACAATTTTAGGATTCTTAGGCAAAATTTAGAAAATGGCCTTAGAGCTCTAGCTGGCACTGATCAAAATTTATGGGGTTGATATAAAAAGAGTGTGCCTATTGGCACACTAAAGTGCCTATTGGCACACCAAACCCTAGCAAAAATAGGGTTTATCTACGCTGCGTATTGGTCAATACGCAACGTATAGGGTTAACCATATACGCTGCGTATAGATCAATACACTGCGTAGATAGACCATAGATCTTAGTGCCTGATAACCAATCATTGCACAGAAAACAAGGTTTATATACGCTGTGTATTGGTCAATACGCAGCGTATATAAAACAGCTGCTAATTTGGGGTCATTTTGGTAGGTTTGAAGTGTCAAATTTTTGCCAGGTTTGTATACGCTGCGTATTGACCTATACGCAGCGTATACAAACCTGACAAAAATTTGACACTTCAAACCTACCAAAATGACCCCAAATTTGCAGCTGTTTTATATACGCTGCGTAGCGGGTAACAATTACGTAACCATACTTCTTTCCCGTTTCTTGTACCCAATTCTTCAAATCAGTTAGAGACATGAAACGCTAAAAAAAGTTACGTTAATATTTGGTCATTTTATGAAACTCATACTTCAGGGACTAATATGGTTATTATTGAAACTATTTTAACTGAATGTTTTAGCCAGGTTAACTTTCATATAAAGATTTCTTCTTTAAACACTAACTCAGTTAGCATACTTAACTGAACAGTCCAGTACAGGGACCATTTTTGTCAATTTTCAAAACTTCAGGGACCATTTTTGTAAATCCTGGAAACATCAGGGACCATTTTTGTAAATTTACGAAACTTCAGGGACCGTTTATGTCAATTTTCGAAACTTCATGGACCATTTGTGTAAAATTTGAAACTTCGGGGACCAAAGTGTAAATATATCAAAACTCTGTAAAAAAGGGGGTCTTCTTTAAAGAACCGGCCCTTTCAAGGATCGAACTCGTGACCTATCGTTTATAACCGCAACGTCTTAACCAGTTTATCCTCTGTCTCGGAGCTGGTAGAATATGAAACTTAATCCTTATATACACTAGTTAGGTTATACGCTGCGTATAGGTCAATACGCAGCGTATATAACCTTCTGAATTTTATATGCACACAGAATATGTTAAATAACCTGTTAAATAACCTGTTATATATAAACTTCCAGAACTTTATCTATACAACAGAACATGTTATATAACCTGCCAGAATTTTATATGTACACCACAGTATATATATTACCTTTCAGAATATACAAGAGTTTGATATATACAAGAAAAGTTTGTGCATACATAACAAAATGATAAAAATGATAAAATACTACCGTTGTTGCTCCTGCTGCTGCTGCTGATGTTGATCCCATTCCGCATCCGTAATGAAGGGTAGTAGAGGTAACCCGTCATGCTGTCGCTGCTGCTGCAGCGCCGCAGCCACCCACTCCAACAGATAATTGTTCCTTTCAGCTAACCGAAGCTGCCGCTGGTGTGATGGGTCAGGACCGGGCCAAACATGGCGTGGGAACTGAGGCGCCCCTGGTGGTCCACGCGGCGGTGGTGGCTGCGGAATGACGACGGCCGGCTCATGCGGCTCCGGCGGCTCCGGATCGTGCGGGGGATAATACGGAGGGAACTCTTCCGGCAGCTGTTCAAGCTGATATTGCGTGCCGTCCGGCTTCTTAAACCGCTTCCCGTCTGGGAAGTCTTTGGTAACGTGCATTCCGGATATAACGTTCTTCCCCATCCGCTTCGGCTGTGCCGGCGGGCCTACATTGTCGCGGTAAGTCTCCGGATGATAGCCCAACGAAAGTGCTATCCTAGTCACGTAGGCGCCGCCGAATAACTGTCCGCGCTCCTGTCGATGATGCGCGGAGGCGAAGTATTGCGCCAACCTGTAGGCGAGAGCGCACGGCCTCTTGTATAAGAGGCAATATAAGAAAAATAAATCACCACTGGTGCACCACTCCCGGCTTTTGTTTCGAGCAGTGATCGAAGTGGAAATCATTTTGTGCAAATACCTGCACAAAAGGAAACCAGTCAGTGAATAATAATCAGACGACATCGACTAAGATCGTCGTTAAATTATATTTTTTTTATTATTTAGTCTACGTCGTCCGTAAGGCGCGTACGGGCCTAACGAGCGTCGAAACTAAGTTCGTCGTTAAAGTATAAAACGACGAACTTAGTTTCGACGCTCGTTAGGGACCTACGCGCCTTACGGTTCGACTTCGACTAAATAATAAAAAAAATATTTTAACGACGATCTTAGTTTCGACGCTCGTTAGGCCCGTACGCGCCTTACGGACGACGTCGACTAAATAATATAACGCCTTACGGTTCGACTTCGACTAAATAATAAAAAAATATATTTTAACGACGATCTTAGTTTCGACGCTCGTTAGGCCCGTACGCGCCTTATGGACGCGTATGTCTCTAACGAGCGTCGAAACTAAGTTCGAAGTTTTATATTTTAACGACGATCTCAGTTTCGACGCTCGTTAGAGACCTACGCGCCTTACGGTTCGACTTCGACTAAATAATAAAAAAAATATATATTTTAACGACCAACTTAGTTTCGACGCTCGTTAGGCCCGTACGCGCCTTACGAGCCTCAAAACATTTCTTTATCGTCGTTAAATTATATTTTTTTATTATTTAGTCCATGTCGAACCGTAAGTCGCGTAGGTCCCTAACGAGCGTCGAAATAAGTTCGTCGTTAAAATATAAAACGACGAACTTAGTTTCGACGCTCGTTAGGGACCTACGCGCCTTACGGTTCGACTTCGACAAAATAATTAAAAAAATTCTGTTTAAAAAAATTCTGTTAAAAAAAATTCTGTTTAAAAAAGCAGTTTTCTGTTAAAAAAAAAACAATTTAAGTTTAAAAAAAAATCTATTAAAAAAAACAGTTTTCTGTCGACGCTCGTTAGGGACCTACGCGCCTTACGGTTCGACTTCGACTAAATAATAAAAAAATATATATTTTAACGACGAACTTAGTTTCGACGCTTGTTAGGCCCGTACGCGCCTTACGGACGACGTCGACTAAATAATATTTTTTTATTATTTAGTCGACGTCGTCCGTAAGGCGCGTACGGGCGTAACGAGCGTCGAAACTAAGTTCGTCGTTAAAATATTTTTTTTTTATTATTTAGTCGAAGTCGAACCGTAAGGCGCGTAGGTCCCTAACGAGCGTCGAAACTAAGATCGAAGTTTTATATTTTAACGACGATCTCAGTTTCGACGCTCGTTAGAGACCTACGCGCCTTACGGTTCGACTTCGACTAAATAATAAAAAAAAAATTAACGCCGAACTTAGTTTCGACGCTCGTTAGGACCGTACGCGCGTTACGAGCGTCAAAACTAAGATCGTCAAAAAAAATCTGTTAAAAAAATATTCTGTTTAAAAAAAAATTCTGTTTAAAAAAAATCTGTTAAAAAAAATTCTGTTTAAAAAAAAAACAGTTTTCTGTTTAGAAAAAAAAACAATTTAGGTTGAAAAAAATATATTTTCTATTTAAATAATAATAACTATTATTAAAATAATAATAACTAACGTACCTGTGGAGCGGATCCTTAATCGTCGTAACCCTCCCCTTGGATTGTTGGTGGTCCCACTGACCGATGTCCGCGATCAGAGCCCAAAACCCTAAAAGCGTGGGTTTATCAACAATTACCAACCCTTGTTTACACGAATGTTTATTAAACGTTAAATTAATATTAAATCTTAAATTTTATATATTAAAATAATAATAATAAAAATACAAAATTTGTGTTAAACGTACCGTCCTATATAGATCCGTAGCGATCTCAGCCTCCGTATACAAACCGCTATGCACCGCAAAGTCTGGAAGTGACATAGAACGCGCCTGGCCAGCCATGCGAAACGAAACCTCGGCCGGCTGCGCGGGGTCCACAGCCTCATTTGGCCAACGAGGATGAAACTCGAACGACGACAGGAACTCGATCAATATATCCCTGTAGCTCGGCGTAAACGCTAGCTCAAACAGTCGATCCCACGGTGAATCACGGGGAACAAACTCCCGCGCCCAATCTTCCGCCGCGAGCTCCCGGAGGGTTTTCCAAGAAACCGCAAAATGGGCACCGACGTGCATCTTCCGAAGCTTGTCGCAACGGAGAGCAGCGTCGGACTCCGGAGGAAACTCCAAATACGGGTGATTCAGGAGAGGATCCGCCGGTGGACGCTTCTGCTTTTGCGGCTGCTCCGGATTAATTTCTTCTATTTCCATTTCAGCATCCATCTTTCTCGTCCTGAAAACCAAAAATTTATTAGATAAACCAACGGGTGTTTACTGTATTTTAATATAAAATAGTTTTCTGCGATTTCGCAGCCGTTTACGGCTGCGTTTGCAGTCGTTTAAACACCCGTTTGCGGCTGCATTTCGCAAACGGCTGCGAAATCGCTGCCGTTTGCGGCCGCATTTGCAGCCGTAAACGGGCGTTTAAACGGCTGCAAACACAGCCGCAAACGGCTGCGAAATCACTGCCGTTTGGGGTTGCGTTTGCAGCTGTTTAAACGCCCGTGCCCAAATAACAAAGCTAACAAGTCAAACAAAGATCAGAATTCACATGAAACACTAATGATTTAAATCTTTCTTTTTTATTGAATAACAATATCGATCAACAACTTCAACTATTCAGACACAGACGTTATTTTGGGTCTTTTCCACATAAATTTTAGTACAATCAAGCACTATGTGTCGACAATGTTGGCTTATGTTGAAAATATATCATATTGTCAACTTACTTCAAGAGGAGAATGTGTGAAAATATAATGTTGACAAAGGCGCATATAGTTAGAAAGGCATGCTCATTGGATTAAACACGCACGTGTTGTCCAATGATAAGTCGAGCGTAGTAACGAAAAGAAGGGTGAGGTTCAAGGATACATTAGAATCCTATCAACACGAGTAACAATCAGATAAGCAAACACGAATAACAATCAGCAACACTTAACATGATTCAGCCTAGACTTCAAATTCAAACAACACCTATCAAAAACTCAAACCTGATTTATCGGAATTCCTGAATCAAATCAGATCTGAAACATGACTCGACATGTGATGAGTTCATATAGAATACATAAATCACTAACACAGTTCAAAACAAATAGATAATCATTCAAAACAGTTTGTAATTTAGGAAAGTTCAATAAAAAATCATCGAATCGCATCAAATCAGTCACGTTTTCACTGTAAACAGTTTAGAGAGTTCAGTGGCTAAACCCTAACTAGTCAAACAAATCAACACTAATCAAAGCTTAACCAAACTCTAATTTACGAAAGTTCAATCACTAACCAAACCCTAACTTACCTAAAAAACATCTAATTTACGGATAAAATACAAAAAAAAAAAAATCAAAATTACTTAAATAGGTTGAGTAAATACCTGTTTTATACTTCGAATTCGTGTCGTATACGGTCGATTTTGTCAGTCGCCTTCGTATGCTCTCTTCTTTGTGTGTTTTTGAGATTTGGGGAAGAACAGAGTTGCGTAGGTATTTCCCTGATTTAAATCAGTACCTCTACGCAGCGTAGAGAGCCCTACGAAGCGTATAAGAATAATAAGCTTACCATTTTACCCTTTTGTTTGGGGCAATACGAGGCTGACAATAAGGGTAAAAAGGTCATTTACCATCCCTATATAAGGTGCGTATGGATCTCTACGCTGCGTATTATCATCATCATCATCATTATTATTATTATTATTATTATTATTATTCTCCTGAAATTTACAGACCCTGCGTAGAGCTCCATACGCAGCGTATACAAAGGTTATAAAATGACCTTTTTACCCTTACAATTAGCCTCGTATTGCCCCAAACACAAGGGCAAAATAGTAATTTAACATATATAGGTTTTGAAATTTTGGTTTCGGGGGAAATTGTCCGCCTTTTACATACGCTGCGTATAACAATGCTCATTTTACTGTTTTGCCCTTGTGTTGAGGCAATACGAAGCCAAAAACAGGGGCTTTTTTGTCCATTTAACTACATACGCTGCGTAGGGATCCCTACGCAACGTATATAAAGTTCCATTTTTTTAATTTTTTTTTTGTGTTTTCCTTTGATAAATAATACAAAAATTATGAATTATAAAAATTAAAAATGATACAAACTTTATAAATTAAAAAAAATTCTACAATTTACAAAAATACAAGTTTCCGGTTAATCTTCGATATCATTTATATTCGGTTCTCTGTCTTTGTCTAAGTCTGCTTTAGGATTGATTAACTCGTAGTAGTGCTGTAACCGCGGTCTATACATTTCTTCCCACCGTTCCGCAGCTATTGATCGATGTGTCGACCACAACGGGGTCGCTAAAGGTATGGGGTAGTCTCCTTCCAACTTAGCATGTATGAAGTGTCCCCCGTCAACATGTACGAGCGTTATCGCTTGAGGTCGTGGATCTAGTGGGGCATCTGTTAATGGGAAGATGGTAGTGCTCCATTCGATGCTTAGCACGTGGAGGACAATATTATACCTTTGCGCTACGAGAAGCCCTACCTGGGGCATTTCCATCCAGTGACTTGGACCGCACGCTTTCAATGAATGCCATTCGATGCTCTTACGTATTCGTTTAAAGTCTCCTTTGTTATATGTTTCGAATACATGCTTCCAACGCGCCTCGTTATGGTCAATCTCCAGTAGTAAATCTCTTCGAATATTGGGCCATGCGTGTTCCAGAAAACCTAACCCGACAGCCACAGACCTGTACCCACAATGACCGTCTGGGGTCACATCTTGTATACGCGATATGTAAGAGTGAAACTCTGATGGAATTTGATCCTTAAACCTCTCAATGCTTAACAAGTGCTCATCCCCCTTCATTAATGGAAAACCCTTATCATCCCGCGTCTCCTTCTTTTTATAACTCGTTGAACTGTTTCGTTGCATTTTAGGTTTTTCAGACTTTACAACCGAACCAGTTCCACGAGAGCCCTCTGACGGTACGTATGAGCTGTGTCGGGGTAAATCGTACCTATGTTTGGGGGAAGCAGTATATACGTTGCTGTCCTCTCCATAGGAGCTGTATCTCGCAGCTTCGTCTAACCTCGCAGCTTCATCTAGCCTTTCTTGTACTTTCTTTGATGTAGGCCGACCGCGAGTATTTTGCTGGACGATCGGTGGTTTCTTGGTTGACGATTTCGGGGTGAAGACCGCTTTTATATTTGAAAGCAAACTCTTTTGCTGAACGGGGGACTGCGCCTCTAAATGTTGCCGCACATTATTTAGCTTTGCTACAACATCGACCTCCTCGTCTACCAGTTTACACGGGAGCAAGTCAAGCTTACGCCAGAATACATCTATGTCGTCGAGTTGTATCATACGCCCTGCACAGTTAAGTTAATACGGTGTGAGAAACAGCTAAATCGTACAAAATAACAAAAGGTTTGTAGTTTTAATATTTTTTACCTGTACGTTTGTAGTTTTCCAGCCTACAAGCACACGACAATCCATAGCCAAGCCACATATGGCAACCACATGATGCGTTAAGTTTCCGCAACACCTCCATCTTCCTCATTAGCTCTTTTGACAGCAAATCAAGTGCTTCATGGGAAACCTTTCCACGTAGGTTGTCCAACAGTCGGTGTCTGTGGTGGTTCATCGTTTTTTCGATGCTCTTAGTTAAATTTTTTTCTATTTCATCGTACTGAGTTTCAACTATATCAATGACGCATCTTGCTATTCGCTCCAATGAACTCCCGCGCGTAACGTATCTTGTTAAATTTGCGTGCTGGCTCTCAACTCTGTTGGTGGTGCGCTGACCAAAGTTGCGACACTTATCGGTCCACGCATAAACGAACATTTCTTTATAGTCTTTGAGCCAGTTTTCGTAGACGTAATCATAGACACCTGCAAAAATAAAATAATGAAATGTAAAAGCGTGTGTAAAATATAATAGATTGGGTGAGTCGTTTGTTGAAGGAACACTTACTTTCTCGGTTGGCAACCACGAGTCGGTTATACATTTTCTCCAAGTTGTACTTGTACATGGGCTCTGATGAAGATTCGCACAATCTCCGCCAGTACGATATAAATTTCCCCCAATCTTCTTTATCGAACCCTTTCTTGCACTGTCTAGCTATATTTTGTTGGATGTGAAAGTGGCATAGAAGCCTGGTTGCGTTCGGGAATACTTTAGAACACGCGTTAATTAGGGCAAGCTCCCTATCCGTGACTATCACACGCGGCATCATACATTCATGCAATATTGACTTGATCCGCTCAAGCACCCACACGTAGTTACCCCTTCGTTCTTTACAAATAACGGCATGTGCGATACAAAAAGACTTGCTGGTCGACGTCATACCCACAACCTGGACAAATGGCATGTTGTAGAGGCTTGTTTTGTAGGTCACGTCGATCAACATCACGTGCGGGAATGCATGCCACATAGTGATTGAATAAGGATGAACAAAGAAAATCTCTGTTACGACATCTGTTTTGGGATCCTGTCGGGTGTCGTAAATGAATCGGTGGTCATGCAGCAGGTTTTCCAGTGCCTGAATAGGATTCTTTCCGTCCATTATTGTCGCTCTAATTTTTTGTACCGCATTTTGCACGTCTTTCTGAACGTGCAGGCTGTCGGGGAACTGCTTTCTTAGGGTTTGAAATATGATACGTGGCTCCATGTTTTGAGCAGTTAGCTACTCCACTAGCTTGTATTCGGCTTTAGTAAATCTTCACACAAAAGCGTGGCCCAACAGACTCGTCGTAGGTTCGTGGTTATGGTTCGCACATTACACTTTTAACTCCCACGTGTCATTCGTCACGTCCCGGATGGCGAGTAATGAAAATGGGCAACCGATTTTTTTGCTACCAGCTTTCCTAACTGTTGCTTTACTACGGTGCTCACCACTACGGTCGCACACAAGCCATACCATCCCAGTAGTACCGCCAATATTTTTTGATCGGCGGGTAACAATTACGTAACCATACTCCTTTCCCGTTTCTTGTACCCAATTCTTCAAATCAGTTAGAGACATGAAACGCTAAAAAAAGTTACGTTAATAATAATAATAATAATAATTATAATTATAATATAATTGAAACTCATACTTCAGGGACTAATATGGTCATTATTGAAACTATTTTAACTGAATGGTTTAACCAGGTTAACTTTCATATAAAGATTTCTTCTTTAAACACTAACTCAGTTAGCATACTTAACTGAACAGTACAGGGACCATTTGTGTCAATTTTCGAAACTTCAGGGACCATTTGTGTCAATTTTCGAAACCTCAGGGACCATTTGTGTCAATTTTCGAAACTTCAGGGACTATTTTTGTAAAATTTGAAACTTCAGGGACCAAAGTGTAAATATATAAAAAATCGGTAATAATAATAATAATAATAATAATAATAACAATAATAATAATAATAATAATAATAACAATAATAATAATAATTATTATTTATATACTATTAATTTGAAACATTTGTGTGCATGTTTGGTTGTAAGTTATGTTTAAATACTTGTACATTAATTAAATATAGGTTGTAAGTTGTGCTTAAGTGTTTGTACCTTAATCAAATAATAATGGTTTCATTACCTTACCAAATTTAATATGTTTTGTATCCATGTATGGTTGTAAATTGTGCTTAAGTGGTTGTACCATAATCAAATAATGGTTTCATTATCTTATCATATTCAATCGGTTTGATCCATTCAAAATTGTGTTGTTTTATTTGTAAATTATTATTATTTATAATAATCTAATTAATTTAGCTAAAATCTTGTATAAATATAATTTGCAACATATTGATGCAATGATTGTTGTAATGTATGCATTATGGTTTGTATAGTGGTAATGATATATGTTATATATAGATTACGATGAACCTGTCAAACGGGAAAAAATAGACGCGGGTTTATCGTAACGCGCGAGTCCTAGATCAACTTAGTTATTTTATTCTATCTGTTACGTTTCGGTTTAATTTCTTCGCATTAACAGCGCAAGTTCAGTGTCGGTGGTCGCTGACTGTAGTGTTGGATTAGTGCTCGCCCCCGCCGCAACGCGGGGGGTGCTTAATACTAGTTATTATTATTTTAATAACAATAATAATAACAATAATAATAACAATAATAATAACAATAATAATAATTATTATTATTATTATTATTATTATTTTAATGTGATACCTCATTTATTTGAAACAGATTGCCCGGGGTAGATAGTTCATAAAGTGATGTATCGTATCCACTGTATCCACCTTCACCCACGTATCCACTGTAACCACCTTCACCCCCATATCTATCGTATCCACTATATCCACCTTCACCCCCGTATCCACTGTAACCACCTTCACCCCCGTATCCACCTTCACCACCGTATCCACTGTAACTTCCGTATCCACCTTCATCCCCGTATACCCCGTAACCCGGATACGATTGCTGCATCGGGTAATATGGTTCATCAACAGGTGCATTCTCAGCACCGTATCCACTTTGTTGCACGTACGGCGATTCATACCCGTATCCGTAATCTGGATACACTTGATGCGCCGGGTAATTTGGTTCATCAACAGGTGGAGTGGAAGTCTTGTTCAAGTCTGGCAACTGTGTTTTTTGATCAACAGGGACTCCAGACACAACCTCCTCCTCCTCATTGACAGCATTTGCTCCCCATGTGTCGTTAGAATAGCGATTACCGAAATAATTATCGTTCCAAAATGATGACATTTTAACAATATTGAACAAAAAACAGAACAAATAATTTTGGTTTAGTGTGTAAATTGTTTACTGAAGAAGAAGATGAAAAAGAAAGCAGAGGGGATTGAATTCGAATTGTGAACAGATATGAATAGATGGATAAATAGACTTTCATGTGACACTTCAATAGGCAGCGTATTGCTCTCTACTCCCCGTATTACTTTATTCACGTGCCTGGACAACATCGTATCGATGTCAAATCAGTCTGACATACGCTGCGTATTGACCACTACGCAGCGTATAGGGTTACCTCTATACGCTGCGTATTGATCACTACGCACCCGATGTCAGACTGATTTGACATGGTACTAGGTTTGACTGTTTGGTCGTGCACCTACCCCTTAAATACGCTGCGTATTGGTCAATACGCAGCGTATAGGGTTAACCCTAATACGCTGCGTATTGACCAATACGCAGCGTATTTAAACCCTAAGTGTGCAGATAGGCAAACTGAGTGTGCAGATAGTGAGAGCCTATAAAAAAGGAGGTTAGTTAACATAAATATCCCTCATGTGCATGGCACATGGCAGGCAAGAGGTTAATTGTTGATTTGGATGTCATTTGTGTTTTGGATTAAATGATTTACATTAGAGACCATTGAGACTCAAATCAAGACAAGTTTTATTTTTGGATTCAAGTAGTTAAAATGCCAAATCACAAGGACTCAAAAAGGACTTTACTCTAGTTTGTGTTCGAATCAACGTGCTAAGAGTCATGTTTTACAGGTTCACGTGTATCAATATTTCAAGATTTCATGTCGTGTCAAGTTTGATTTAAATTTTTTCCAACCCCTTTTCCCCACTACCTCCCTTAAAAATTGTCACTGGTGAAAATCCTCACCAAATCAAGAACACCCCTATCCTACTCACGCAATCATTTAATAATTAGTTCACAATTTCAAATCCACAAACCACCCCTGGGGAACAACAATGACCATTCGCACCACGTCCCCCACTTACCTCCAAACCAACCTCTCTACAAAGTAAATGACAACAGCTACCATCGCCCCTTGATTACAAAAAAGCTAAATCTAGGCATAAACATAATTTGTGGAGGACCCTGATCAAACATAAAGAGGACCCTAATAAAAAATAATAAAGCACAAAACCGTCAATACAAACACAATCACCCAAGTACTTGAGGAAGAACCAATTCACACTCGAATCCATTTTGAGATATAAAAATCAAATCCAAGTATATTTTGAAGCACGATAATCGTGAAGATATGGACATGGAGAGTGGTGGTATTCATTGGCGAATCTTGAACTTAATATCATGGGTCAACTCTCAAAATCTCATATTATAGACTAAAAAAAGATTTCAAAATTTAAGTTACATACAGTTAGGTGAATGGTTAAATGTTCTCGTTGAAGAGTCATACATTATTTTATACCGGCTAACTCACACATTTATAAAATTTACCCTAAATCTACAGTATTTATAGTCTACCGTGATATTAGAACCCTCAATAACAAGAGAAGGAACTCATTTTCTACCTACCTTGGTACTAATAGGCTACAAGCCCTTTAGTTGAATAAGCAAGCATATACATTATTGTTAGAAATGGATACAAGAGAACTTTTTGTGGCTTGTGAATATAACTTTTATTTGAAATTAGGTTTATTTATGGTTAATCCTTTTCATTTGAACTCGATATAATAGAACTTTTGGTTTTAGTTCGTTTTTTGAACACAAAACCCTTTTAATCTACCTAGCTTGTGGTGGTTAGCAGCAAAAGAACTTTGAGTTAATTTTCCATAGTTAATTGCTTAGGTAAGCGGAGCACTATGTGCTAGATATATCTATTTTTTTAAGGTATAGAAGTGAAATCTCATAGTTAATAGTTGAGTTTAGTGTTTGTTTTTATAGTAATTGAAGACATGAGAATTCTAAGTTAATTATCATTGAATTGGATAACTAATGAGTTTAGTTAATACTTCAGTTTAGTGTTTGTTTCCAAATTTACAATCCTAGTAGGTAATGTTTTCAAACAAAAGTTTCTTTTATACTAGATAGCCATAGCACGCAATTTTACTATTAGATATTTGCATTGTTTTCTATGACCGTCTATTTTTTCCCATTCACGTGTTATTATCTGATTAGCTCATGTTTGCCTATTCATTTCTTAGGGGACTGGGGGTGGTACAAATTACATCACTCACAATATCCAATCAAGTTCCGCCATGTCATCAACCATTATTTCATCAATCACAACCTTTTTTGGTGGCGGCGGTCATCACTCACAACACCCAAAAATAAACCCCCACACCCCCTCACATCAATTATCACAGAATCGACATCAACGCGTGGAAAACTCCACGAGTGGTAAAGTTCACGAGTGATGGGAGGTGGTGGCGGCGGTGTGCTAAAGTTTTCCACGAGTGATGGGAGTTCCATCACGCACCACCCCCAGTCCCCTTAGTATCAGTAATGGTAATTAACTGGATGTTTTATAAATTTAAAACATGATAATCATTATTAAGAACACCTTAGCCACAAACCTATGATGCATGCAAATGTGATATTAATTATATAGGAATGTTTTATAGAGTGTGTTCATGATTCTCCACGTTAGTGTCATGTCACCCACCTTTAATCCAATCCAAAACTACAACCCTAAGGATGTGGTAATGACCCAAACAACTATTTCCTTATTTATTTTAATTTATCTTTGTCTAAGGAAAAAGGAAATGATTACTTGAAAAATGGAAAGAACGACCATGGTTGCCATGGTTTAATTCATGCAAACCATGGTAGATTAGGGAAGAGGTGGTATAGCCTTCCATTCATGTTCCTACATGACTAATCATGTCACAACCATGACCCCCAGACCCTTTAGCCTAATGGTTCCTACTTCTACTATATCTGAAAAGCGACAAGATGTGAACGTTACTATATTCTAAACTAGAAAGTTTGACAAATGTGAAAGGAAAATTTATCTAATTTGGAAAGTTAATACCTTAAAAATGTTATATTAAAATCAATGGTTATATCCATGTTTATTTAGAAAAACTGGCGTATATAGAACTTTAGGTGTTATCTTCATTTTTAAGCTTCTAACATGTTTGCATTATAAATTTATGTTGTTCGAAAAAAATTGTCCTTAATGACATGTTATGCTAGCTTTTACTATTTGTCAAAAATGCACTCATATGCAACTAATTAAACCTAGAACTTAGCTATTTCGATCACATAATAAAATATGCTATTCAACCGCTCTTGGTTATTTCTTATTTTATAAAAAAAAAATATTCAAAATATATTATCTAATTAAAAATATAATAAAGGCCTATATTGTTCTCAAGAAGTCCAGATTACTTAATGATGGCCAGAAAAAGAAATAAAAAAAATATTATTCAATCTTCAATATAATGAATGCAACGATTATATTATTTACAGTAAACTGCCATTTTGGTCCCTGAGTTTGGTCACTTTTGCCACTTTAGTCCAAAACTTAAACTTTTTGCATCTGGATCCCCGTGGTTTCGGTTTTATTGCCATTTTGGTCCAAAAGTGAAATCAGGTCATATTTCTCTTATAAAATTCTGCTATTTTGTCTTTTTACTCAAGGGCAAAATGGTTATTTTGTTTTTAAATAAATACCAGACCTCACATCCTTCCTCACCTCTCAAACCCTACCAGACCTCACCTCCTTCCTCACCCCCTTAAACGCTAAATCATCGCATCGACTTCATCGTCATCGGCATCGGTCTGCAAGAAAATCCATCCTCCACCTCGACCCCAACCCCCACTACGGCTTCCACTACTCCACCCTCACTCTCCTCGACCTCACCTCCTTCCTCACCCCTAAAACCCTAAATCCCCAAAAATCCGACACTGAAGAAGCACCAGATCACACCACCGCTGTCTTCGTGCCATTTTCACTGTTGAAAAGGGTGGCGGCGGTGGCTGCATTTGGTGGGATTTTCACTGTTGAAGTGAATCAGAGGTAGTGGGGGTGTTGTGGTGATCGTCGGAAAAGATTTCAGAGGTTTCAGGTTATGTTGGTGGTGGTGGTCGGAGAATGGAGATGGAGGTTATCTGAAAATAGAAGTGGTGGTGGTTGGTATTTACACTTGATCCAGAGTCCTTGATTTATTTATACTTATTTTTTCCGGTTCGTGAGTCCTCCAGATTTGGATCTTTGTGTTTTTATATTGCTCACTGCAAATTCATTTGATTTGATTTTGTTATTGTTTGTTTGACATTTGTAGATCGGATGAGTGTTCGATTTGAATTTTGATCGGTTTTTATGTTGAGTTTTTGAGTCCTCCAGATCTGGATCTCATATAATCAATGATACATTTTGTATACTTTTGATGTTGAAGATGATGAGTGTTCGATTTGAATTTTGATCGGTTCTGATGTTGTGTTTTGAGTCGGTTATTTGTTTTGTAACTTTAGATCTGAATTTCATATAATCAATGATACATATGTGCAGGCTGAAAATGGGTTGAAATGAAGAAGATGGTGACAGAGGATTTGGGTTTTATTATTTTTAATCAATAATAAGTTATAATAAATCTAAAATGGACAAAAATGCCCCTGAACAAAAAGACAAAGTAGGCAGGTTGTAACAGTCAAAAAAGAGGGTTTTTGAATTTTGGACTAAAATGACAACAAAAGTGAAACCACAGGGACCCAGATTTAAAAAAGTTTGAGATTTGGACTAAAATAGCAAAATTGCCCAAACCACAGTGACCAAAATGACAGTTTACTCTATTATTTATGTATAGTGTAACATTCTTTGAAAGCCATTTGCCAGTGCTAGGTGTTTTTACTCGATTGTGTTGATTAACAGAATATATACTAGTTGGATTATTTAAGTTTTCCGACAATAGGGTTTTAGAAAAATTATAACACATCTATCTGAAAAGATATTAATCTATGTTCTTTTCTATAACCCTTTAAAATATTTAATTGGTATCATTATTGTTAAACTTTATATATATCTGTATTAATCTAACTGCTTCGTTATATATATATATATATATATATATATATATATATTGTAGAAATCAAATAGTACATTTTTTGTAGAAATCAAATACATTTTAAGATACGTATACAAGTAAAATTGAAAAATGTGGTATTAAATGGAAGGAAAAAAGGGAAGTGCGGTGTGCAGAAAATTGGCTTTAATATACATTTTTGGTATGTCATTAATGATAGTCCCATTCCTATGTATAACACAAGAAATTAACATTTGTCTTATAAAATAAATTTGTTTGTGTTAAAAGTAATTTTCTTATAAAATAAATTTGTTTGTGTTAAAAGTAATTGTTAGATTTCAATAAGGCATAATGATAATCTATTTATTTCCCAATTTTAAAGAAAAGAAGTACTAGGGAAATTGAGGTGGACGGGGTTTTTGATTCTTTATCAATAGAATGTGAATTGTAGTAACTTCACATATGTAGTAACTTCACATATGTATTTATCGAACATATCCAAAAAAAATTCTCTTAATACTATAAAATTAAGAAAAAGGAAAAATTAAAAAAATATGTGAAATAATACATATCCGAAATTTAACAACAAATATTTAATAATAAAACTGAGGTCTTTATAGATCTACCATGTACAAAAATTGTGAAATTGCTAACTTACGAATTATCAGGCTATTAAAAGGTTTAATATTTTAAATTTGTTAGACTAAGAAATAGGTATTTCCTGGAATTGTAAGAGCTTATACTTGTGTTACCTTAGTTTTAATCCTATATCTGTTCACAATAGATATATATTTAAAACCCAAAAAACAAAAAAATCTAACATCGAATATTGCCAACATAGATTACAATTAATTAGTAATTTTTTAAGTGATAGATATTTTAGAATGGTTGAATCATTTAGAATTCTACACTCAGCAATAACAAGATTTCTGTAAACTTATGTGCATAGTAAACAACAAGAGTTCTGTAAACCTTTTGTGTGCATAGTAAACAATTTTAGTTCATATAAAACGTCAAATGTTACCTTGTTAATTTTAAGGAATGAAATTTGTCAGTGAGGATATACTATTTAAGATATAATTAATATTCGTTGATACATATATATATATAGGAAAGTTATTGTACAAATAATCTTAACATACTAAACATACAAATTGAATGAAAAGTCAAAAACACAAGGTGACATTTCTGTAATTATCTATAACTATCAAAGTTACTCTACAAATGTATCTAAAAAACCTAAGAAAACCTAACCCCCCCCCCCCCCTCCCACCCAAAAAAAAAAAAAAAAACCTAAACCCTGTCACCTTGTCTTTTTGACTAGTTGAATTTCTGAGTAAAACTAGAGAATTCAAAAATTGTTGATGCATGCTTGTTATATGGATGAAATAGGAACATTGTAGTGTTTAGGAGTAAACCCTAGACAAGTATATGTTGAAATCGTGCCTAATTCTAGTGAAATCCATGAACACCATTGAAGGTGATTGTTGTTAGGGTTTTTGATTGCTAAAGATAGTGTTATAATGCCATAAACATGTTTTAATTGAAAGCTGAATTCAAACAGCTTCTGATCAGAATTTACAGCCGACTTGTATTGGCTGTAACGTGGATAAAACTTGACAAAAACATGTGTTTCTTGAGTCTAAAATGTAATTCCAGGAAATATCTTTAAAACCCCACTAGAATCGCATTTTTTCGACGAAAATTGAGCGTTTTATGAATTTTTCCGTATCAAAGGTTCAAGCTGCGTTTTCTGGCAGAATTTGCAGCCCATTGCGAATGTAATAACTCAATTTAGGAATTGAGTTATGATCTCAAATTCTTACTGTAGAAAGTATTAAGTAATTAAAAGAATCGCCAATTGGAATTTCGTTAATCGGATAAACGAGGAATTTTAAATGAATTTTTCCGTAAGCTGCAGTCAGAAGTGACGAATCTGATTGCAGCTTAGTAAATGAATTTTTACGAGTTTTTGGTAAAGAGTTAGATCTTGAAATTTTAACACAAGGTCTAACCCTCCGAGTGGTACACCACATAAAAAAATCATAATTTTTGAAGACTTGTAAACAGGTTAAACAGGTCACCAAAAACAGCCTATTTTCAGTGATACGAAACTCGATTGTTGATGTTATAAATTATGCCCACAATGTTCATATGTTGAAACTATGAATGAAACGCGTAATTTCCTAATTAATTTAATTAGGGGTAATACGTGATAATACGGAATCTAATCATAATGTAGATTTTAGTTAATTTCACATATTATATGATTAGAGGTAGTTAACTAATAGAAAGTTAAAATTAACCAATGACGAAGTCGAATAATGATTTCGACATAGAAAATACGTAAGGTGGAATAGTCGTATTTGTTAATGACTAATCTAACCACCTTGTGAATGATGATGTTAGTTTGACGCTAAACGAGCTAGGTGGAAGCTTGAGGACGAAGCGGGTCAAACAAATCAATAAGGAAAAGTAAGACATAGTTTGGATGCGAGGTAAGTTAAGCTTACACCCCCTCTTTAGATTACAATACACTTATTTGTAAGTATAAATTTTGAATTATGATTAAATATTTGAGATACTATGTTTCGGCACAATACAATGTAAGTCGGAATAAAGAAAAATGGTAAGAAACCAAAAACTATGGTAAAAATGGTAAAAATGGAAGACTAGTTGGGTGGAGACTAACTAATAAGAAATATTGAACATCACGTTATTGGGTGAACCGTAAGGGGTAGAAGTGGCTAATTAATAATTTGTACATCAGTCGACGGATAGATAAAAGTGTTGAAAAGACAACCCTTTTGGTGTAAGTCTTAACGGGTCAAATAATTTAAGGAATGCCTTTTAAGCAATAAGAACCCACGGTGTAAATTGAAATAGGTTAAAGAGGCAAGATGGTATTAAAATACCATTATATATTGATAAATGGTCATTTCGACTAAATGGGTCAAATGGTGTGTTAATACCATTTGGCAATAATATAAGTTACGACCGCTTGTTGAGTTTTGTGATCACAGGAAATAACACATGTTTTCGTTGCTTTAACTAGAAAGATTTAAAGCAAAAGTTATGTAAACGGGTCAATGCTATGACCCGATCCAGGTACGTGTAATTAGAATTGTGGTTATAGAAAAATTGTATTTTGGTCAAATAATTGGTAGGAGTTCTTCGTCGTAAGAATGAGGAACTAAAATTGACCAAAAAGTCCTTCATGGGTAGATTGGGCAAACGACCCATATGGGTTGTTTAGGAATTAGTATTAAGATTTCAAAATAAAAGTAGATACTTTGATGTAGTAAAATGATGGATGAAGGGAGAGTGAAATTTAAAGTAAATGGTAAATCTCTCTAACGGGTCAAAAGTGTTAAAAGGGGATTTCAATCCGAGAGCTCGAAATCTGAGTTTTTGAACTAGTTGAATGTCAGGTTTTAACTCCATAAGATGGAGAATTAAATTTCGAAAGCATAGGAAAAAGAATCGCCTAAAACGGACTAGTAGATAAAAAGTTATGCCCGTTTAAAGTTCGATTTTTGTTGAATAATTGAGCTGGGCCGAAAATACAGGATTCAGAAACGGACCTGCTGGAAATTAGTCTCCTCCGAGACACGCGACAGGGTCTCTCAATTGGGGCGCGACACGCGACAGTTGTCGCGACTCGCGACATATTAAAGGTTGCCTTCCGCGACACGCAGGAGGCATGATTTTGGAAATTTTATTTTTGATTATCATTATTTGATATTGGAACTTATTTATACATGTTTATAAGCTGTCAAAACTGACTTTTAAGTTGGTTTTGATCATAGGTGAGTATAGCATGCATCCGGACGACGATCAAGCAATCAAGTGAACCGAACACATGCCAAATGAAGCTTCCGCAATGACTTTACTTAGTTTTTGCTTTAAGTGAACTATGTAAACACTTGGAACTATATTTTGTTTACTTTAAACACGTATGAACTTTGACTTGACAAAGTTTTTAGAAAGTCAGTTTTTAGTATAAAATGCGTAATTAAGGTTATAATCATGTTTAAATAAGATGGATGTTACAGGTCTTTTTTCGGTTACTATAATATGTGCCAATACTGTAACGAATCAAACTAATACTGATCAAATACGTGCCGCATCCTCGCCGCAACGCGCTTATTGTTTGTCTTGGTAGAGTCCTTTCAAAGGCCACATAGGAACTGCTGTCAATTGGGTCCAGATGCTTGGGATGAAGGTTTTTCAATAAAATCTTTTCCTCTAATTGTATTAATTCATGACAGTCGTGATTATAATGTCAAAGTTTGTTGCCCGAGTCTATCATACAATAGTAATCATGAATTAAAAAACTAATTGCTTATCTAATCTGCAATTAATCTTGATTTAAAATCTAAACATGTAGAAGATCTATAATCCTGGGCAAGGCTGAATAATTTAAATTATTTGTGTAATAGAGTAGGAGTAAGGATATATCATCATTAAGTTTTTTTTGAATGGCAACGCTTGCTCCTACTCTGTTACACAAATAATTTAATTTATTGAGCCTCGCCCAGGGTTATAGATCTTCCTAAACATTAAGTGATTATGGATCTTCATGGGTTAACAAAAGTTGCTGCATGTGAGAATTTACTACTATTTAGGTATTACTTAATTTTTCCAGCCTTGAGTGTTTTTCTATGACAACTTCAAGTTTTGCAAGCTAATCGCGTTGTTGGCCTTTGCAGAGGGACTTCCAGATTCGATTGTTGGGGATATTGAAAATATGGACCGTTCTTATGTCGAGAAGGTAAGCGAACTTACGCAGTATTATGTTACTATATAATAATTAATTAAAACCAAGAAGGCGCGTGATGAATGAACAACCTGAAAAGTCTTTTGAAAACTGCCAACAATGAAGAATAGCTGGAACCCAAAAACAAAAACGCCGTGCGTTTCGTCAGTTAGATGTGCATCTGTTGCACAACTTATCTACACAACACTCCACATGTTACTACACTAAGTTGTGATGAACTTTAAACATCACATCATTTTGTATAGCTTCTTTTTGTACATCTTTCACATATAGGCTAGGCGATGTAAGTATGGAACATTGGTGTAACAAATACTTGGGGTTTTATTTACTATGATGCATATGAATGATCCCGCCGCATCGCGGCGGGTGGTAAATCCTAGTTCTATTGAAAAAGAATTAAAAACCCAGTCCACCTCAATTTCCCTAGTACTTCTTATTCAACCACATAGTTGCGATTCACTAGACCTGCTCGTCTTCTCTGACCAAATAGTTGGGATTCATCGTTGTAGGTCCGGCTAGGGGAGGATCTAGTCGCCTAATCCTTGTGTACAAACACACTAGCGAGTGCGGAAACCAAGCTAGCATGCAAACCGAGATAGAACATGCAAATGCACGACACACAATATTCAACGATTAACACCACTTGTATTAATGCGTATGAAAGGTCCAGTTACAAGCTCAATGTTTACAAATCTGTTCTGCAAACTCTCTAAGTGTGTGTGTGTGTTTGGACAGAATGCTCTCAGCAGAATGCTCTCCCTTTGTCTATCTATTTTTCTGTCTCTAATGAACACAACACACTACATGGGTATATATACCCGACACAGCAGGTCTGGTCGAAGGATCAGACAGATTGATCGAAAGATCATCTGTCGACCAGAATCCCATCGAAGGATCCATATACACTTCGAAGGATGGTATCTTTCGAGGTCCATCCATCGAAGGTTCATCTTTCGAGCACATCGAAGGATATGAACAATCCTTCGATGTCTCATCCTTCGACACAGACAAATCAAACAAACAATGTGCTAACTGTTTGGCCAAGTCAAACCGGAGGATGGTTGACTTGGTCAAACTTACATCAAACGCACATATCAAACCTAAGACATAACTCAGACTAACACTTGGCTGTATCTTTGTCTCGATCTTCGTGTCTTCGAGTCGAAACCAAGTCGAACTGAGCTGAGTTGAACCGAGCCGAGTCGTGTCCACAAAATATGCATCAACAAACTCCCCCTTGGACGCTACTCGTGAGGTTCAACTTCCATGTCTTCCACATCGGAGGATCTTCAAAGTCTTCACGTGTCGTAAGTAGAAAGTGTATCAACAAACTCCCCTTTTTGTTTAGGTAGTGTGTCAATAAACTCCCCCTTAGATTGAACTCTCCATTGAGTCATACTCGTGAATCTTTTGACTTGGCAATTCTTCAGATCCTTGTGGTGTTGATGAAGGGTCAGCGGCAACTCGATCATTTTATCCTTTGAGTGCCTCCACTTCGTGTCTTCATTCCGAAGCTTGTCATCGACCATGTTCTCCTCGCCTTTAGCATCTGCACATGCAAGAAAGCTAAACGCATAATGAGAACAACCGCTTGGAATATAGTCAAATTAAACAAACGACACAAATGAGATTCAAATCTCAATCAAACACCGACCGACAATATTTTGAAAGTTTAGAAAAATATACAATTTTAATCCTTTACCTTTCAAAACTTGTTAACTTCGACTGTTTATGAAGATGCAATTGTTTTTCGGCTTACAATCAGGACTTTGGGTAGGATAGACTCGAGTCCCAACATCAGTTAATCAAAAATAAACTAGAAGCAAAATCTTTTTGGATTTTATAAAGTTTATATTAAAACACACCTAAAATATTTTTGGAATTTTTCATTTTTTTTTAAATGTAAAGACGGAAAGCAATAAATAAATATATACAAAGATACATAAACTGAAAACAGTAAACAAATATCTACAAACATTCTTTTTGCGAGTTTCGAGGGTAAGAGAATCATATCAGTGTACGGTCATGTCAAAACACTCTTGTTGTTCAATTAGTTAACATTAAGATAAGCATCCTATAACAATTATCGGTATTGTTGTCCACATAAACTCAACTTATCATTTGTAATCATGGCGCGGGGATACGTTAAGGTATGATTTATACTTACCGACCGGTGTTCATCCACATCACGACACATTCCCGTATCAAGGTATGCACGAGGGTTCATCTTACCGGTGAGTATCCCGATTATCATCTGTTTGACCGTATATGATGTGAGATTCTCACTTATTTTGATTTGAAAACAAGCCCTATGTGATAGAATCACTTATTGATGAGGAACTTGATTTTCATATGCATGAGGGCACAGGAGCAAGTCCGTGAACAGGTCAGTACTTTCGTACAGCAGAGAGACGAACTTGACTCCCGGATAAATAATTTGTGATATATTATCACTTATTTGTTTGGACATGTGATTGTTGATCACTTATTGAGGTCGTATGCAGTATGTACACGTATGTATGGTATCATGGAAGATCTAGACTTGCGTCCCCGTTATTTTTCGGAAAAAGATACAACCATGATACCCAGATGATAAGCAGCATAAAGACCGAATATCTCAGAACCTCGGCAATCTCTCAAACGAAATTTCGGTACCAAGACCATATGCCAATGAATGGTTCCCACCCAGTCTTCAGTCGATTTAGGTTTATATCACCCAGCACACTTTAAAATGATTGTGAGCCTACCGATACATCTTATATAGAGCTGCTTATCGTTTTTCATTTAAGGTTTAAAGAGGTTTAGACAGACCACTGATGTACTATCATTTTCTCTTTTGCTCGCCAGGAAACTCATTTTTGTTTTTCCAATGTTTTTGGGTTTTGAAATTTTTCGATGTTTTTGGATTTTTCAAATTTGGATTTACTCCCCCTAAAATCAACAAAGTAAGATAAAATTTAAAAACACAAAGGTATTTACAAAAATGACTTTCCGATGTTGGTTAACTCATGTTTTACCTCAATGCGTTTACCAAAATTAATTTTTAATCTGAAAAGATTTATCGAATTTTGGAAAAATCAGTTGGCATGTCGGTTTGCGGTGCGGACCATGACAACATTGTCTGGCCAAAGAGTGCTGTACGAGATAATACAAATTCATAAAGCAGCTTAAATATCGACAAGTAAAGGAGAGATTAGAAATTTAAAACCGTATCCTGCAACTGCTTCGTGCATTGCAAGGAATCTGAGTGCTCTCCCAAACTGGATATCCACCCGGTGTGGATTTCGAAGTCGATTCTTTGTAGCTACTGAGAAGTCTCTTGACAGCAACAAGATCATAAACCTTTGGGTCCGGCTGGTCTTCCACATTTCACCAGCGAAGGTTTTGTCTTTCTCTTGAGAAGAAGTGTGCGGTTTTTCAACCCATGCCAAGGCATCCGCACACCCGGTTGGTTTGTTCAACAAACACATTTTCTTCAATCACACCGCGAAGAAATGTACACTGCACGTTCATCTTGTCGATTTTGAACATCAAACGAGCTGCAGGTGCGTACATTTCGATTTGAATCTACCCTGGGGACCCGATCAAAGCTTGATTGTAAAAGGCTTTGCATTTTTGTCGAAGCTTTTCAAACTCTTTCAACAGACAATTCTGTTTCTCTTTTCCTTTTCTTTTCTTCTCTCCATCAAAGGCAACAATTTCTTCTGTCGCCTATTTTGTGCATGGACACTCCACTATCAACAATCTTACGACTATTGAAAGTTCCTCCTGGAATATCCTACACACTCATTCAAAGATTAGACGGAGAGGGGGACCCAAGCCTTTGTGGACTTGGGTCGTCCTTGATCATCAAGGAAAGTGATTTCAATCTCCTGATGATTAGGAAAAAGAACCTGCGGTTCTCCCCCTGACTGAATTACCTGTTTGGGTTTCCAAGCTGTTTGTCCTTTACCAGTATTTGAATTTATTGCTTTAGCATTTACTGGTTTTACCGTTTTAGGTTTTGCTTGAACAGGTTTTTCTTCTTTGACCTCTGATTTTAAGGCCTTCTCAATTACCTTTTGATTCTTTTGTTTCAACTTCTTTTCCCTTTCTTTTAAGACACGCGGGTCTTGTTTCGGGGAAACTGATCGTTTTTGGTAATTGGTTTCTTGGGGAGCCTTCAACTTTTGCAGGTATGGGCAGTATCTTACAATATGCCCAATTGTGCCACACTCAAAACACATTCTCCGCTCTACAAACCTCGGAGAAACATGTTGATGACCAGACGGAGAACCAGACAATGAACTTTGTGATCTAGATGTACTTGGACCTAAATCACATCCGTTTGTATGTTGGGTGTAATTATTCTGATCATTTCGTTTTAAAATTCTAACTTGTTTTACAAAATCAATGTTAGATTTATCCTGAAATGTTTCAAGTTTATCTGTACCCTTGGATCCAACAAAGTTCACTTTCGGTTCTCGCTTCTTAACAGGAGCTCTTTTGTTTTGCACCTTTTGTTGTTGAACTTTAGGTGCTTGAACATTCTTGTTCTGAGCCTTCTTTCCCTGTACCTTACCTTTTTTGGAGTTCACTTGTTGTTTTCGCTCAATTGGTTGTTTTTGGTTTCCGTATTGTTTTCTAACTTGTTCACACGGAATTGGATCACATTGAGTGACGGTGACTTTGCCACTTTTGTTCCCCAAAAACTTATCAATACATCCTTCAAAAATTTGCTCAATTAAATCTTGATTTACATTTTTAATTGGAAAATCTTTGTTAGAGTAGATCTTTTCATCTCCTTTGAGCGTGTACAACAAGTTATTTCCTTCACTGCTAGAAACAAGGAACTCCATAGGTTTTGACATTTCAGTCTTACTCGGTTCCACTGGTGGATCACATAAGATGTGATTCTCAATTGGAATATCTGTTGTAACCGAGTTAGACTGTTGGTTCACAATCACTTCAGATTCATCGTCCGAAGAATCAGTATCCTCAACAATGAGAGGACTCTGTTCCCTATCGCACGATGAATCTGTCACCTTCTCAGATTCAGATTCTGATTGACCCGAGGATGATGTACCAGTTGTGAACCCTAGGCCTGCTGCAAAGTCATCTAGACTGAGTGGCACAGTAGGTTCAAAACGGGGCATATCCTCGTCATCAGGCAATTTGGAGTAATTGTGTCTCAAAGGGGGTGGACACTTCCTATAACCAACGCCTTTAACGTTTCCCTTTAGTTGCTGAACGTCAATGATGTGATCAAGCACATATTGGGATTTTGAGTAACTCTCCAATTTGAGCTTGATCGCCTCATGTTCACATTTCGCCACGGCTAGCTCTTTCTTTGTTTCCTCAATGATATTAATGTAGTTATTAATACCAATTTGTTTGTTACAAACAGTTTTTGTTAATTCGGAAACACTTTTCTTTTGGGTTTCAATAACTGTTTTAAACTCCTTTTCATTGCGAGCTAAGGCCATGTTTGCCTCCTTGCACTTTGACAGTTCAACAACTAAACTCTGATTGTGACTATGAACCGTTTCAGATTCACGTTTCAATTCAGCACATTCAAGTTTTAATTCTTCACAATCACTACATATGCTAGGAGTAGGAGGATCAGAATTTACCTGACTTGTCGAGGCCGAGACATTCGCCATAAAGGCAGTCTGATAAGAAAAAGATCCATTTTCAGAATTAGAATCTCCTGCATTCGAGCTTTCTTCATCTGAACTCCCACTATAACCCGAGCTATCATCACTTTCAGAAAACTCTTCCTTGTGAACATGCTTGATGTGATTGATAATTTTTGCATAGCATGCAGTTCCACCTCCTTGACTATTATCTCCCAATTGTACAGACCAATCACATCCTTCATCAGCTTGAACTATCAATGCCCGGTTGGGGTTTGAAGGCCCTGACTGGTTGGTTTGGTTGTTAGCAGCTACTATCCCTCTTTCGTTGTTAGCTTGATTTGAAGTACTTGTTTGATTTTGGAAGGGATTTTGGTTGCCTTGTTGGTTGCCTTGTTTGCTCGGTCGCGTGCATTCACGTTTAAAGTGACCCTTTTCACCGCAATTAAAGCATGTGACAGCATCTTTATTGAACCCGTACTTCGTATCATTTTTGCCTTCCAACGAAGTTCTTCCAGTTCGAGTCATGAAATCCTTTGCCCTTCTAACTGCACTTGCAAACGCCCACTTGATATCCATTAACTCCATTTCATCCCTGTCTATCTGCTGATAGTCTTCGTTTGTCAAATTAATGTTGCCAATTTGACTTGCGACTAATCCGCTGTAGGCATTGACCATAGTGGTAAGAATTTCAATGTGATCCCGTGCAGCTTCTACACTCACTTTGGAAAGATTTGAAGTATCAGGTTTGTTACCATAGAAGGCTTGTTGTGGTTGGGTTTGTGATGTAGAAAAATAGGAAGCTGGATCAAATTGGGGTTGGGGTGGTGCAACTTGAGGTTTTGAAAAATAGGAAGCTGGATCAAATTGGGGTTGGGGTGGTGCAACTTGGGGTTGGGGTGGTGCAACTTGAGGTTTTGAAAAATATGAAGCTGGATCAAATTGGGGTTGAGGTGTGGCTACTCCTCCAAAATAGGATCTTGGGTCGAAAGCATTTGACACATAAGCCGTTTGTATCTTTGGTTGCTGGCTTGTACTAGCAGCAGGAGCAATCCCTCCAAAGTACATCTCTGGATTTTGAGGGACAGGAATTAGTTTAGCTTTTCTGATCTCTTCTGCATCCTTGTTCTCCAGCTTTTGAACAAACTCATAGATACTCACAGTATCCAATACACCGGTATGCTTTAACAATTCAATGAATGAGCTCCACTTTGGTGGTAGAGCATCAGCAAACCGTGCGACTATTTCCTGTGAAGATACAACAACCTTGTAAGAAATCAGTTCACTAAGTAAATGATAAAAACGAGTAGTCATATCATTTAGAGTCTCATTCTCCAAGAACTGAAATGATTCAAACTCTTTCTTCAACAAATCATGGCGTATCTTTCTAGTAGCCGCATTTCCTTCTCCTCTCGCTACCAATGCATCCCATAAAGCTTTCGTGGTCTTACAATATGAGAATTGATGAAAGATGTCTCTGTGAAGTGCTTGAGTGAGAATAGCATACGCCTTCTTCTCCAGATCATATGCCTTTTTATCGGCTTCTTGCATATTGTTGAAAGTCGTCACATTTGATCCTGCTTCTTCAAGAGCTTCACTAAATGCAGAGGTGAAGCACGTCCATAATTCTGTGTTTTGCCCTTGAACGTAATTATGGAAACGACCCTTCCATGATGGATAGTCGTTCATGTGATTCAGCTTTGGCGGGCGATTGTTGCTACCCGTCTCATTCTCACTAAGCAAAATATTTTGAATGCTCTGATTTTGATTCGCCACCATTGCCCATTGACTTGAACTTATTGACTGTTGTTGTTTAGGTATTGTACTCGTCATATATTCGGCCAACGACATCTGTTTTTGAGCTGGTTGTGGATTCGTACTCCAATCCCAAGGGCTTGTGCAGCTCATATTTGATGTATGAATGATAACAACCTGATTAACACACTTGAAACAAACTGTTAAAACTAAACAAACGAAGATCGAAGGATCAACCCTTGTTCGAAAGATAGACACTTGTTCGAAGGATCAACAGTGTTCGAAAGATCACTGTTGAATTTCGAACAAAGACTTCGAAAGATTCTCCAAGACGAAGGATCCTTATCTTTCGATAATGTAACAGTAGCTCGAACAATATATCCTTCGAAAAGATTCCTTGGCTCGAAAGATAACTCACTGGCTTCGAAAGATGCTCGAAGGATGGGTATCTGTCGAACCTCCTTGATCGAAAGATGAACTTTCGACTCCGAAGGATATCTTTCGATGAGCTCTGACACAGTTGACAAATGTGACGGGTTGGTGAAAAAGGTGACAAGTTGGTAGAAACTTTCGGCAGATGGTATGTTCAGACCTTACTTTCTGCCAAAACAGATTTGGGTACCTTCCCAATGCACCAACAACTTTCGAAAATAATCAAACAAGATCAAAAGATGTAAATCTTTGAAGAACACTTGAATATATGTTGAGGATATCAATAACAAGCCCAGAAAATTTGAATTTTCTGGTAAACCGACAACTGCCGAAACAGCGATTTTGCCAAAATGTTTAATAAAAACCAAAGACTAACATGTGAGCATGAAAATAACACGGTTTTTAACAAAACATAAAGCAAAACACTAAGATATAATCCGATTTTAAGATGTTTTCCAGAAAAATGTAAACTTTAATACCCGAAAAACAAACCAAGAACACACTCGGTTTTAACAAGGAGAAGAGCCAAGGCTCTGATACCACTTGTAGGTCCGGCTAGGGGAGGATCTAGTCGCCTAATCCTTGTGTACAAACACACTAGCGAGTGCGGAAACCAAGCTAGCATGCAAACCGAGATAGAACACGCAAATGCACGACACACAATATTCAACGATTAACACCACTTGTATTAATGCGTATGAAAGGTCCAGTTACAAGCTCAATGTTTACAAATCTGTTCTGCAAACTCTCTAAGTGTGTGTGTGTGTTTGGACAGAATGCTCTCAGCAGAATGCTCTCCCTTTGTCTATCTATTTTTCTGTCTCTAATGAACACAACACACTACATGGGTATATATACCCGACACAACAGGTCTGGTCGAAGGATCAGACAGATTGATCGAAAGATCATCTGTCGACCAGAATCCCATCGAAGGATCCATATACACTTCGAAGGATGGTATCTTTCGAGGTCCATCCATCGAAGGTTCATCTTTCGAGCACATCGAAGGATATGAACAATCCTTCGATGTCTCATCCTTCGACACAGACAAATCAAACAAACAATGTGCTAACTGTTTGGCCAAGTCAAACCGGAGGATGGTTGACTTGGTCAAACTTACATCAAACGCACATATCAAACCTAAGACATAACTCAGACTAACACTTGGCTGTATCTTTGTCTCGATCTTCGTGTCTTCGAGTCGAAACCAAGTCGAACTGAGCTGAGTTGAACCGAGCCGAGTCGTGTCCACAAAATATGCATCAACAATCGTAACACCCTTTCTTCATCAATTGGTATAAGTATCGTCATCACTAATTCCATTCACACCACAACTTCTCCACTTGAAAATTCAAGCTTGACGAACACCCAAATCCAAAGCATGTAGTTGTGATATTTTTTTATTTTGCAATCCAAAATCAAAGCTTGCAAACTGTGATTTATCAATTTTACCATCCTAAAATCAAAACCTATATTTAATTTATTGTTACCCAAAACCAAAACCAACAATCAGGTTGTAGCAGGTGTATGAAACTAGAGTTCGAATGACTTGTACATTGGGTTGAAAAAAACGTGTCTAGTCATATTATACGGGGCATACACGACATGACACTACACGATTAATACGACTACCAAACACGAACAGAACACATTTAATTAAATTTGCCAATTATCCAAACATAAAAATGGACCTTTTAATAAACGGGTTATAGGAACAAATGGGGACCATGAGAGTGGAGGAGGATATATAAAGGATTAGGGTTCGGTATCCAACAACGTTAAGACATATGGAAAATCACAGCTTACAACTTTTTGTATTGTACCTGAATTTGACCACCTGATCATTGCTGACAACATTACACATACACTACAGTGCACATCCGTTGGTGTAAAAACATAATATGCAAGTCAACCCCGTCTACATGAGAATTCTGTCTTAACATACATAACATAATATGACATTACTAGTTAATGAAATTTTATTGTTGAGGTATTTGTTGGAGGTCACCAACGGTCAACTGATGTGTTAAATAGAATTGACGGACCTCCGACGAAATTTAGCAGAAACCACAAGAACCAACGGTGTAATTTGAACAAAGTTAAGTTAATTGCATTCTAGTGTTTTCAGTTTTTTTAATCACCATAATTATTTTTTCTTTCAAACTGATTATCTTTATTTTAAGAATATATAAGCAAATCATTTGCGTTACTCTACAAATGGGGTTATTACTGGTACATCTGTTTGTTTAAAAGCAAATTATTTATATACGATAAAAGACTATATATTATAGATGTAAAAGTAAAACAATATATATCTTTGAGACTATTCTAATGTTAAAAACATTTTACAGTTTCAATCACTTGTTCATAATAAAAACCATATTAAAGCATTTTAAATTCATTTGCCAGCTTTTAATACACAATATTTTCCGTGATTTATATATGTCCAATCCAACTATTGTGTGGATTTCATATAGGTCGCCTTTTCAAATCTTATAAGCTTTTAGGGAAGGCGATATACATTTTACTTACAACTTAACATGACGATCTGGTTCATATTTTGATCTTGAACGATGGGTTTAAAAAGTTTAGCCTAAGCGAAAATATGTTCAAAATCGTTTAAATTGCTTTTTAAATTTGAAGCACTTCCCATGTCGGTTTATATTGAAACGACTTCATCATAGTAATATAACCTATTATAATCGTATATGATACCATAACATGTTACATGTTTAGTCCAAAAAAAAAAAAAAAAAAAATTTAACCCACATTGTAGTTATTTGCTTTGACTCAAGTCAATTTGCTCGTTCTATGTGCAAGTATGAAAAAGTTAAAAGACAGAAAGAATGATGAGGAAAATGCCAAGTTTGAAAATGATTGCAGTCCAGAAACAATATAAAAATGGAAGGCATGGTGTTGACATATAACAACTTGTTTTGATGTTGTTGTGAGCCATAAGTTTTTTAAGGTTACCCTTTATAGAAAGGGCGAGGTGGCCAGAACCACCTATCTTAAATAGCAACGACAATATGTAATTGTAATCATCCCTCTGCAAACTCTGCCACCCTCACCACAAGTCTTCACAGGTCTGGCTGGCTGGACCAAATAAATTAGTTCTTTTATTTTATTTTTATTATATTTTGTATCTAAATAATTTGTGAAGTTTTTATGATATGCAAGTTTCTTTCAAAACTATGCGGAAAGCGAAGGCGTGGAGTGGCGTGGGAAATGCGCCGGGCACATCGCACCGGTTGTGGCGTGGGTTTTATCCAGGGCCAGCTCAATTTATTTTGAGGCCTAAAGCGAAATAAGAATTGAGGCCCTTTCTAAATTTTAACATTTTTAAGTGACCAAATACATACTTATGATTTTGATTTGACATAGAAATATGAAGCAATCAACTTTAAAAATTATTGAAACCCTAAACATTTAGTCGACTAATACAATTAAACAAACATGAGCATATATGAACAATTGATAAGGATATATATAGGTGGATTATTCATGAGAACATATAGGAAGCAATTAACAAAACAAACAAAAGTAAGGAGTGATGAAGAATGGTACTGGAAGTTTGGAGCCGAACGTGCAACATTAAAATATAGGGTGGTAATTCAAAATTATTATGTTTGAAAGATGATATGAAAAAAATAGTTTTAAACAAAACCATCCTAATAGAATTCAGAATTATTTTATCCTCAACAAAGCTCTGATTCTACGCTCAAAATTTGATTTTTTTTTGGGCCTGGCCTAGTCAGTTAAAAAATGTTAAAAAGCAGTTCCTTGGATTCGAACCAGAGTTTCCACTTAGACGGATTTGATTTCTCGAGAATAAACTACAACAACATTGTTCAGCTTTATCATCAATTTGGATATTAATATTTGCATTAAAATTATATATAATTTTTTGTTTAATCAGAGGCCCCAAAATCTTGAGGGCCCAAAGCCCTTGCTTCACTTGAATGTCCCTTGGGCCGGGCCTGGTTTTATCACACGGTGGTGTGGGGGATGAAGATGGTGACATGTTGTGGCCCGGTTGGTTTCAAATAGCCGTTGACTGGCTATAATTTTAAAATTATTAAAAATAAATATAATTACTTTCTATATAAATCAAACCCCATTCAATCATTCTATCCCACTCCAACTTTTATACCTATTTCTCTATTTTTTAAAGTGCATCCCCATAACCATTTCTTTGACCCAAACAACCCGTATGGTCGAGACCAAAGACCGAATACTTGTTCGCCTTAAAACTGTCCTATACTTTATTAGTTACGTTTTTTTTTAATTATTTTAAGTATTTTTTTAAGTTTATATAGTGTTATCTCTTTATTTAATATAAATGTTTTTTCTTAATTTTTATTGATTTGTTTTTCAAAAGATAAATAAAAAAAACATAAAAACGTCACCCTTCCACGCTCCCTCCCTCCCCGTGTTTTTTGAGGCTTTAAGGGCAAATCACTTTCTGCTGACGTAGCAACTACATGTCACTCTATACCCCCTTCAAGCTCTTTCCACTCGGAGTAGTTAAGAAAAATTAGTAGAGATACTAATACTATGTTATGTAAATAAAATTGAGGGAAAATTTTAGTGTAATTGTTTTTTCACATAATTTCGATACCGGTTTACACCAAGCTTATCTCAACCCGTAATAAAAATATAATTACATTTTATCGATGAAGCCATTTGGTTAATCAGATTTTCCCCCACCCCAACCCCAAAAAGATTGTTTTTTTGTGGCTGATTTTTAAGTCGGAGATGTAATAGAAACACCTCATGAGCCTTATGATATTACATATAGCGTTTTCATCCCAATCCCCCATGAACACAACATCATCCGCATACATCATGTGTGTTAACACCGTTCCATTATTAGGAAGTGAAATAGCTTTTATTTTTCTATTTCCAAAGCCTTTTTCAAAAAACCAGTAAGGGCTTACATAGCGATTATGAAGATAAAAGGAGAAAGCGGATCACCTTGGCGAACACCCTATAGCATTGAAATTCTAACGATGGGGAGCCATTAATTAGAACTGATACTCTAAAGGACACCAAAATGCCCCTAACCCATTTTCTCCAAACCGATGGGAATCCCATTTGCTGAATAACTCGGTCGATAAAAACCCAATTTATTTTATTATAAGCCTTTTCGATGTAAATTTTTAAAACAAAGGCTTTCTTTTTATTCTTTTTCGCCCAAGAAATCATTTCATTTAAAATTAGTGGTCCGTCTATAATATTCCACGGAGTTAAAAAACCAGATTGACATTCCAAGATAACCGATCCCACCACCCCTTTAAGCCTATTGGCGAGTACCTTAGAAATTATTTTGGAGATACACCCAATAAGGCTAATTGGTTTGTAATTATTAAAAGAAATGAGATCCTTACCTTTTGGAATTAAAGCTAAAAAAGAGGACCCACAACCTCTATTGATGTTGCCGTTCTCATAAAAAGCGTCCATGATCTTCACCAAGTCTTCTTTAAACAGCTCTCAGTAGTGTTTAAAAAATACGAAATTAAAACCATCCGGCCCGGGAGCTTTGTCACTATCACAATCCCACACCGCCTTCTTGATTTCATCAAGATTGAATGGGCCCACCAAAGAATTTGCCTCGGCGTTCGAAAGTTGTTTTAAATTCGGGACCACAAAATCCAGTCTTTGTTGCATTGGTTCCTGAAATTTGAAAGCAAAAAATTTTTTCGCTTCCATTTTTATTTTATCCGGATCCGTTAGCCAATCCCAGTTTAGACTCACCCGTTCAAACGTTTATCAATATTATTTTTATTTATAAGACCATGAAAAAACGTTGAATTCTCATCACCCTCCACTGCCCAGTTAACTCCAGATTTCTGTTTAAAATCAATCATTTTGGCTTAAAGTATATTGTGTAGTTGTTTTTTGGAATCCGTCCATTCAATTTTTTCTACGTCAGTTAATGGACGTTGTTCCATGACCCCCTCTAATTCACGCAATTTTGTTTACACATGCTTACTTTGTGCATTTACCCTCTCCCTTTCCGAACACAGCCAAACCCTTATCCCCTGTTTAACTAACTTTAGTTTGTCGGCCAGCACAAGATCCGAGGGTCCATTGAAAGCTGAATTTTGTACTGCCTGATTTACCACCCCATCCAACCCTTCCCGACCGATCCAAGAATTATAGAAATGAAACGGAATAGAGCCAAAATTACTTACCGACGTAGATAAAGAAATAGGATTGTGATCCGATTCGCATCTTAGTAAGGCCTTCACCATAGCGTCAGGCTAACGGTTCCAAAAAGATGATGAAACAAGAAATCTGTCCAGCTTACTTAACATATCCCCCTTATCACTCACTCTTGTAAATTTCCTGCCCCCCATCGGATACTCCATTACGCCATTATCATCAATAAATTTATTGAAAACCTTCGCGTAACCCGGAATAAATTCCGTATTAAGGCGTTCTTCTGGGCTTCTTACTGCATTGAAATCCCCAATTACCACCCACAATTCTTCCATATTCCCAAATTGATCGGCTAGAACTCTCCACAGCTCTCACTTTTGGGACAAAATTTGTGGAGCATACACATTCACAAAGTGAATCACTTCACCTCCCTGTAATGTTCTTGAGATTCGTATAAAATTCAGATTTCGGACAATCGTTGTTTTATTAAAGAAAGCAGGATCCCAGAGGCAGAGTAACCCACCCGACCTCCCATCCGAATTAACCTAATCACAATCTACAGCTCCTCTCCCCCAAAGTCTACTTACTAGAATTCTAGAGCCATCTTTTATCAAGGTTTCTTGAACCACTACGAAATTTGCCTTTTCAGATTTGATTAAATCACCTAATGCAACAATTTTGTGATCCTCGTTCACCCCTCTAATGTTCACCGATAATATCTTCATTGATAAACAGTATTGACACCTTCCACTAGGATTGTGGCATTCATACTATTTTCATGCCCTGCCATAGAGATACCAACCACAACCCCCCAAAGCAATCGTGTTACTTACCTCTGTATTGTTGACCATTTGAGCAACACCATCATCGTCCGTCTCCGTTGGAGTCGTACCTGGGATCTCCCACATGACTGCTGTCGTATCTTCACTCTAAGTTCCTATATTTTCCCTCGGAATCCTTCGGCGTCGAGATCTCCTATCAGCGCATCCATGGTGATTCCTGGCTCCGTTACCCTTTTCAGGTGAAATCTGAAATAAATGAGGTAATTTTATGTTAGGACGCCAAGGGGGATTATTTAGATCGAGGTCTAAAAAAGAGTCCACGTCGCGTCGAGCTCTTTTTCTTGACACCGACCCACTTTGCTCCAAGACAGATGGGCTGTTCAAATCCGCTCCATTAAATGAGCCCGGAACCTCCTTAGTTTGTAAGATGGGCCCATTAGACAAAAGTTGGTCCTGATCACTAATATCCGAATTATCAACCTGCACTACCCTACTACCTTCTCTCTCCTCATTTAAATTAAAAGTTACTTCCCTAGGTTTTCCACCCATTGAATGTTCAGTCGTGCGAACCATGGGGTTTGCCGCTGTCTTTTCGTTTTCCCGAGCATTAACCTCGGTCCGCTGTTTGGGCACCTGTTCGTAGGGCTGCAAACGAACCAAACAAACACGAACAAGACCTTGTTCGTGTTCGTTTGTTAAGAAATATATGTGTTCGTGAACCGTTCACGAACACTTATCGAATGAGATTCTATGTTCGTGTTCGTTTGTTAAGGAAATGAACTTGTTCGTGTTCGTTTGTGTTTGTTTGTTAATTTTAGGCAACGAACGTTGACGAACACAAATGAGCACAAACTAATGTTCATGAACACAAATGGAAACAAACGAACACAAACAATCGTTCATGAACAGAATATATAATACACCGACACTTATTAGATATTTAATTTGTCAGAATTTTGAATTATTTAAATAAATATAAAAACCAAAAATACTTTTGAAGTATTGAACACAAACGAACACGTTACCGAACGTTCATGAACATAAACGAACGAACACGACCTATGTTCATGTTTGTTCATTTAACTAAACAAACGAAATTTCTTGTTCGTGTTCGTTTGTTTAGTAAACAAACGAACACAAACGAACTTCCCGCCGAACGGTTCACGAACTGTTCGCCGAACGTTTGGTTGTTTGTGTTCCACCTCCATCACTCATCTTCTTCAATTTTTTTTTAAATTTAGTTGGTATTTTAAGAAAATAATAATGTATCACACTTAGTTTAATGCCAGTGTGGTGTTTTGTATTTATTGTATTTGCTTTGGTGTCAAATTATAAGATCAAATTATAGGAGAAACAATAAAAAGAATTTGTGGAATCAATCACTTGGACAGTTGGACACTGAAAATTATTTATAAAACTACTGGACAGAGATCATATGTGTATGTGTTAACCAACAACTTTTTAATAAAATATGTATTTTAAATCTATTGTTGTTTGAAAATAATTCTTGTATAACGTGATTTACTGAAAAGATTAAGAACTTTTGTTTTTAGCTCATCCAAATTAAGTAAAGTACACCAAGGACAACTACGTAAGTTGACTGGTAAATTATATTGTATTAATTGTGTAGGCAAGTCAGAATACACACAATCAGAACAAGATAAACATGCTCATGTTTATGATTGCATTACACCTAAACTTTGAGGGCATTATCTGGCTGTCCATGTTGTTTACAGCTTTTATGGTTCCAAGAATCTGTCAATCCTTAATTAAACAAACATACTAAAAATAATAAAAATAAGCATTTCTAAAGTCCATAGCTACTAGGTATACTTGGTAACAACTTTTAAATAGATATGAATCTTGAATGATGAGTTACAAATAGAAAGTAATCAGAAGATAATAGCAATAAATTGAACAATACATTCCGACTTTGGTAACGAAATCTTATTTATCCATTAGGCTGTGTATGGACAGGAAATACGATTTTTTCATTAAACCGCTCTCACAGCTTGAAATCGTGGCTCTTTCGGGAGAAACTTTTGTTTGGTGTATATGGACATGTAGTCACCAAACACGAAATTTGGGTAGCGAAGATGATTGACTGTTTCATTCTCTTTTTCGACTAGTTCGGGTGCAGGTTTAATAGTTGCATTATAGGATGGATTATAGAATGAGGCTATTGATCTTCTAGTTCCATTGGACTTAGCATTAACCCTATGCCAGACGCTCTTGTACCTTCCATTGCTCAAAACTTCTATTTGATCACCTGTATTGATGACGATCGAATTCGCGATTGGTTGAACATCAATCCATTTACCATCTTTGAGAATCTCAAGCCCATCAACCTCATCATCCTGGAAAAGAAGGATGACTCCTCCAGCATCCGTGTGGGCTCGCAAACCGGTCACCATCTCAGGATGTGGGCATGCTGGATAATGACTAACCTTAGTCCCGAAAAACGCCTTTTCGCTTTCTCCACCATTTAATACCTTCTTAATGTACCCCTTTGGTATCCCCAAGTTTTCGTCCATCACTTCCATCACCTTCTCCGTCAGTTTCTTTAATTCGGATCGGTATTCCATCATGGTTTCCCTATTTATTCATTTCATTACAAGTTAGTTTTTAACACTACAATAAACGGCATAATAAACGGTCGCAAAGTTAGCGACCACCCCAAGGTCTGGTCACAAAGTGATTGCAAACATGTCGCAAAAATCATAAAAACTTAGTGTTCAACGTGATTAGTAATATTTAGAAAGTAGTATTAGTGTTTACCTGAATCCTTGGGTCTTTTGTGGCCATTCATAATCATCTGAAATAAGAAAGACGTCTTCCCAGTCGATGTTTTCAAGTTTCTCTCCACTTTTCTTGTCGATTAACTCCTTCAACCGTTTGACGGGTGTTGAGTTCTTGAAAAACTCTTCTTCCCTCTCTAACTTATAGCATTTGGTGCTTACCTTTTTCACCCTCTCAAGAAGATCCACTGAGATTCCATGATTCACCAACTGTATGGAAAAATAACATAAAACAAATAGATTTTCGTTATGTACATGTTAATATGGTCCTATGAATGTTTATGCTAGATGGGTACCTGAAAAAATCCCCATTCTTCACATCCCTTAGCTATTTGTACCATTGTCGTAGCTCGCTCTTCGCCATTGAGTTTCGAGAAGTCAATCACCGGGATAGGCATTCTTCTGATTGAAAATTGAAGGTAACTAGCTAATATGTGATGTGTTTTGACTTTGATTTGGTTATGAAGGTTTGTAAAATTATGGAGGTATTTATAGCCTTTGTTAGTGTCATTATATAGATATATGTCAACTCTTTGATATATTATAATACTTCGGTTAGCAAAAGGCATATGGTTGAGCTGGTACCAAGGCTTTTAATTGAGTGCAAATGATGTAGAATATTTTATGGAGGTAGCGTTTGACGATAACTTAAAATAATATGGTTTAAATTGCTTTTCAACTCTTAACTAACACTTAAACGGGACACTTTAAGGTAAGATTTGGTTGACTGATGAATAAGATTTGAACTACAAAGTCTTCGCAAATGCAAGTGCAAAGCTAAGTAATTCACTCCACTTTTTTCCTTATATTCCAAGTAGTTACCGACCTTTGATGTTGAGTATCCCAAGCATCTTGCGGCACCTTTGACTTCATTAACACATAACATGGTTGTCTGGTCAGGATATATTAAAGTAATAGCCAGATGTGCATGTTTATGGAAAAAATGAGAGAAAATCTGCACAAGTTGTCGTTATGGGACTCAAACCCAAGATTTTCTCCTTTTAAACTTTGTCTGTCAATGGATCACTATCCTATTGGTATGTAAAAGACGGTTTTAATAAAAAAAAAATATATCTAAAACCATCCGTAACGGCTAATGCCGATTTTCAACCACGTCAACATTATAATCTTCATTCATAAAATTTGTAATGGTTAACGCCCTTAATGCCCTTTCAAGCATTATTCCCACTTTTTTTCTCTCCTCATTTTGCCCCTCCTTTTCATGCCCCTGTAACATCTAGGGGACGGTGTTGGGGGCGTTACCAAACCCCCTCACGCCCCTATAATACCCATTACACATTATCTAACGGTTTTTCATCAAGTTTTAAAATAATCTACCATTTGACAGTCAAGTAATAGTTTTATCTTGTAACATCCCGATTTCTCTTGATACTAAAATATATTTTAAAAGTAAATATTTAATCTCTAAAACGAGTGTTCTTATAAAAAAATAATACTATGATGGAATTTAATAAAAAAAGATTTATATTGCAAGGGGTGAAATATAACAAAATTACATTTCTTATAATGATATATACATATGGGGACCAGACCTGAGCAAATCTATAATTAGAGGTAAAAACCGGGAAAGTTAACAGTTAAAAAAAGAATTAAAAGAAGAAAAAGGGAATGGCAATGGGGGTCATCCCTATGTGCGATGCATACAAGAGAAAGAAGGGAGGGGAGCCAATTTTCCATGGCAATCACAAAATTGGATGGTCAAAACCTGAATTCTGCTATCTCTGATCAATTTCTAGTGTTTCTGGTGTGTAATCCTTCATCTTGGATTTGTAAAATTCATGAATATGTGGTTTTAGGTTATGAGTTCTAAACCCACAAAATTGGGATTACTAGTGTTGGATTTTCTATGAAGAAAGATTGATTGAGATGTTAGAATAAATATTAGAAGTTATTGGATTTTAGATTCAAATGCATGTTATGCTTTAACTACTAAGTTTGGCAAAATAGTAAGATAGAACGAAAAACATGCTAGCGAGAACTAGTGTAGCCAAATCGCGCACATGGCGAAGGTTATCGTGTAACCCCTTGCACAACATAGTTGTTGTCTACAATGCATATCTAGCGTTACACCAAAAATAATTACTTCGTTCAAAATTCACACATACTTTCATAGTTACTTCTATCTAAGAACCCATTACTAGTGATGCCTTATCCACTCTGCGCCTTGTGCTTACATTACGATCTCTACCAGCCTTAGAAATGAAGCGATTCCGTTGCTAACGAAAGAATGCGATTAAGAACCATGGGTACTAAGGGAATGAGTGAACTCCTACCCAAATTGGAATTAAGAGTTGGGAGACTATAATTTCTGAAAAAGCACTGGTAAACTATTACCAGGCAAGAGAGTTTGTTCTTGTCCTTCTCGACTAGTGTCATGATAAGTGCACCTTCAGTGTATGTACGTTATCTGTTGTATGCCCAGTTCCATATGTAGTTGTTGTTATGATGGATGTAATGTTAGAGTTGGTAAGAGTACGTATTTGTAACTAGTTGACTTCTCGTATTAGAAGATATATAAAGGCCATTGGTTATATAAATCGAACTCTAGTGCATGTTAAGTAAGTCAATAGTAGGAATGTGGAATGGACTGCAGCATACATTTTCCGATAAACCTGCCTATCTCTAAGGCATATCAACTAACGCACTATTTCCAAGGAGTCGACTCACAAAAACATTTATCAAATAACAACCAGAACACGTATACACATAGTTTCACCTTGGCACACCTATGTATAACTTCACGTATTTAAGTGTATTTAACGATTACCATGACTTAATTTCCTAAAACTTCCTCGTATAAGCAAGTATGTTATTACATTGCAAACCATAATAACTCACTTGCCCCATGAGACTATTCTGGTACTCACCATTAGGACGATCTTACATGATTCATTAATTACTCGGTACTGTTGATTATTTCTCGTTTATGTTCACTATGGTTTGAACTTGGGGTTATAGTCTAGGTCTCCTTAAAAGGCATCCTAATTCTCTATAAGCAATGGCTTTGATACCATCTTGTCACACCCCGACTCTCAGCAGAAGCGCATGAGGGATGCAACAGACACATGGTACAAACACATTTTCAAGAAAACGTTGTATTATACATTATCAAGCATTGGTTACATTGTTTAGTTACACATTATTTTTTAAAGTACATGTACAACTTCCAAAAGCAGTCTATTTTTACTAAATATGCATCTAGTCACAGTAATATCCAAGTGTCAAAATTGGTATCAGCACGCACACATATCTTTTATTCCATCTTTGCCTTTCCTTAAAAGTATGTTAAAGTTTTGAAAAACTCAAATACAAGTAGTTGGTGAGTTTCATTGTTTTAGTTTGTTTCACAATTAAGTTTGAACAAAATGATTATGCACATTTGATGTAATTATACTAAGTCCACAAGTGACACCTTAACTGTTCACAAGTGATGTGGCCCACATCCGACACCTTAGCACTTTTCCACCCCAAGCAGCTATGTCTAACACCACATAGCATGTTCACAGAAAGTGCTTGGACATGTGTAATTGCAGTAGAACCCATGGCATTCGTGCCAACTCAATTGAGTTTGTCAGACCAATAGTACTATTCACATATCCACTGTCTTATTGTTGATCACTTGTGTTTGTGGGGATTTTCTGTGTGTTAGTATAGCTTAGATAATTCATATCAAGTCATGTATTCATGTCAAGTTTTTACGTATGTAACATGCAATTCATTGCATGTAAAACAGTAAAACGGTTTGAAAACGGGGTAGTGAAATCTCACGTGACAGCGTAATCCATGTATGCTCGCAATGTAATAGCAAAACAATCATGTAATCGTTGCACTAGTCCAATCCTAGTATCAGTATTGAACGGTTAATTACCGAAAACAATTCTCGAGTGGTAATTGATACTACCTCCGTCCCATTAAAAATGTCATATTTTGAATTTTCAAAGTCTTTATTTATAAACTTTGACTTTAATTATATATTTTTTGTGTTATATAAAACTTGATGAAAATTAACCCGATAAAAACACTTGTAAAACACACTCAAATCATATAACTTTCATCAAGTATTATCTAACACAAACAAAATTATTTAACGTCAGTTTATAAACAAAGACTTTGAAAATTCAAAATAGGACACTTTTAATGGGACGGATGGAGTATATCTTAGTCTCGGATGGGAATATTCATCCGAGAATGAACTCATACCAAAAAGCCATGGTGATGGGTATTGCCTTAGTGTCAAAATTGTGTTTGGCTTCAGTGCACCGTTTTGCGTGCGGTCACAGTTAGTTGTTCTAGATGCTTGGGGAAGTGACTGATCATACCGAATGTCCTATATTGATCAGATTTTAAAATTATTTGTTATCCATTAAGGAAGTTAGGGCATTACCCGAGCCTAACTCTTTCAAATTTCAGTTTCCCTTTTCATTGTCGGGGATTTTCCCAAACTAGAGTCTAAGGTCCCCCAATTACCCAATTTACAAAGGAATAGTCTAGTATTATTCCGACTTTCCAATTATCACCAACTTAGTCATCGGTCAGGTTACAAGTTCCGACAGGTTCGTTAAATGGTTAATTTGCCGATTTTGACGATAGTTATATATTTTAACTTTCACATTTTTGTAAACAATTTTGTGTTTTTAATAAAATTCTTAAATTTTTTATATAAACTTGTAAAAATATGTATATTTTAGGAAAAATATTTTCATAATTTATTAAATTGATTTATTTATTTTAACAAATTCGCTCTAAAATTGTATTTAACCGATAAATTGGCGATCATGACGATCCGATTTCTAAAATTTCCAAAAAATTTACAGAAACCTTCTGATGTAACTAGAAAATCCTCGGAATTTTTTTCAAATTTTCCAAATTTTCTAAACTGGGTTTTCTGCTGCCGAAACTTCGAAAAAACGCGATTTTAAAAGCATGTTCAAACTCAGCCAATGGTCTTCGAATTTTTCTAGAATGTTTTCCATGTCATAATAATATTTCCCAAATTTATATCCTTTAAACAGTGAAAAATTCACTAAAAATCACCAAAAATTCAGAAAATTATACAATTTTTTAGTGAGCTTATATTTTCTCCATGTATGATCATCAAATTTCAAGTTCATAAAATACCCATGGACAAAGTTATGCTAAAATCAATTCTGCACTCCTTAAATTCAGTTTGCGATTCTTGCGTTTTTAAGAAACCCTTGTGCTTTCAGAAGCTGAAGATCCTTATGTTTAGCACCTAAACATTATTCACAACCCAAATATGCATTAACTCATCTCAATCAAGACTTAGAATGATTATTTTTATTAGGGTTTTGATTATCCAAAAGTTGTTGAATATAACGTGTTTTTGTATCATAATCCGAGTTTTCCCACCATGAATCATCATGGCAGCCCTTAAAACTCAAGAACATCAAGTGTTCATGGATTAATTACTTTCTTTTTGTTAAAAGTAAACTTTTAATCATGAAAAGGATATGAAAACACTTGTAAATTCATGTTATACCTTCAAATTATGGATGGTTCTTGCTTGTTTTATGCTGGAATGAGTGTGTGTGTGTGTGTGTAAAAAGGTGAGAAATCAAGTGAAAATGGGTTAAAAAGTTTGAAAAAGGGTGTTTATACTAACTATATGGTTTGATCGGAACTAGGGGGTCCCACATGGGCCCCTTTGACTACTCAAAGGTAGTTTTGAAGGCTTGAAGATGATTATCCACTATATGTTGATGTTTAGGTTCATTTTCGAGTCTTAAACGCGTCCCGGGTTTGGTAAACGGACTCTTTTTCGTGCGGTTTTTCATCTTTTTGAAAATCAAATCCATCGGCCACGAAAACCCAAATGCTTTTATGGTTTGGATTAAAACACATTATATTAGTATTATATAAGTGTTTTTAGGCATGACTGGCTGTACAGTGCATGGTATGATGTTTCTGTGTGCGTTAAATCAAAGGTGTTTCATAAACCGGAAACTGCCTCATTTAACTTGCCCCTATATGTTATGGCCTCAAACCCTAGGTTATGGTGTATGTTATATGTCTAAGAAATTTTGTACTCTTAGAATCGTTCATGGTACTTTCGTTTGTATCAAAATCGTTATTATACGTTTACGCACTGTTAAACGGAAATCCCCTGTTTAACCCATTTTCATCACACTGAGGCATCGGTATCACACTATTGGTCAGTATTGTTCACATGCTAACTATAACGTACCCTTGGATTCATCCAAGGCATGATCAAGATCATTTTGTTATATTCGCTAATTCATGCACCGACAATCGGGATTTAATTCATCGTAATTACTCAGGCATCGCTACAAGCATCATAATTCAAACATGTCTGCAAACGCATCCCTGTTATACACTATAGTTCATGTATAAGCCAATTTATGTTTCCAGAGTTGTCCAAACATTAACGACTGCATATTGTTATGTATTTAACGAACTGCATCAATTTAGGGTTTATTATGAATCTTCGCACACATCATTACTACTGATCTGTATAGAATGGTCCAGTAATCATAGGTTAACACATTTCTATTATCAAAATCATCACAACTCTAATTGCTTGCACATCGTGTTATGTTTTCGCGGACTAGCAACGATTAGGGTTTACCAGGATTTTCACAGTTGTCATAGTTTTCATCAGAAATAAAAGGTTTGCTTATGCACATGGCAGTGTTGCATGGTTTACAGTCATTCATATCAAATTTCTTCTAAAGTGTTTTAACATATTTGTTTTGATGAATGAAAGTTCCATTTTCTTGTTATTTTACTTGCAATCCAAGAAAGCATTGCAGCTCACCCATGACACTCATTTCAAATTGAGTTGTCATCAGTTGTCTAAATTCATCACACATTTTGTTACATGTGGATCAAAAAATAATATCATCCACATAGATTTGAACTATTAACAAATCTTTCCCTCTCCATTTTAGAAAAAAAGAGTTTTATTAGTTTTACCTATTTTGAATTAATTGGATAAGAGAAAAGTAGACAGTGTATCATACCGAGCCTTTGGTGCTTGCTTTAGTCTATACAAAGCTTTATCTATCTTGTAGACATAGTCTGGATGAAATGTGTCTTCAAATCTATGTGGCTAGCACACATAGACCACCTCATGAATTTTTCCATAAAGAAAGGCACACTTTATATCCATTTGATATACCTTGATGTTGTTGCTGATAGCAAAAGGCCAAGAAGAGTCTTTTGGCTTCTAATGTTGCTACTAGAGCAAAGGTTACATCATAATCTATGCCTTCTTCTTGTCTGTATCCTTGAACCCAATGTTGTAGAAGGCGCTAGGCGCTAGTCGGGCGGTGAGGTACCGCCTAGGGATTAATCGGGACTAATAGGGAATAATCGAGATTAATTGGATTGGACTTTTTATGTATAATTTTACAAATTTATATATATATATATATAACTTTATACTTTTTATTAATCAATTTACAAGTTTAGGAGATAACTTTATTCTTTTTATTAATAAATTTAAAAGTTTAGGAACCATATGTAAACTAGTGAAAGATAGAGGGGGTTAAATGTTAAAATACCTAAACTTAAATGTTAAAATATGTTTGTAACTAAAATTTGGGCTTTAAACCATGGGCCAGGTTTCAAAAATTGGGTTTATTGGGTCAAAAAACATTGGCCCGATTTTGACCGAGTTTTACCAATTTTGTCCAACTTTTACCGACTTTGACTGATTATAACTTTGACCGATTTTTTTGGCCAACTTGGATAAATTTAGGCGATAAGTCACCGATTAGCGCCTAGGCGCCGATTAATTGGTCGCCTAGGCTAATTTCTGCAACATTGCTTGAACCACAAGCCTGGTTTTGTTTTGACAGCTTTGCCCCTCTCATCAATTTTATTTTTGAAGACCCATTTTGTGCCAATTGGAGATATGTCCTCGGGCAATGGCACAAGTTCCCACACTTGTTGTCTTTTAAACTGAAGGATTTCTTCTTTCATCGCTTTTATCCAACTATAGTCTCTCAAGGCTTCTTGGTATTTGACAGGTTAAGTTAATGACAGAAAACCAACAAATAAGCATATGTTTGAGGTTTGACCTCTTGTGAACACACCACTATTGATATCTCCAATGATGTGTTCTGGTGGATTGGATCTGAGAAATAGATGGTTAACGGTGTATGGAATAATAGAATTCTATGGTGAAGGACATAAATGGGAATTATCTGATGAAATCTTCATTGCCATTGTATTATCGTCAACGGTGGTTTGGAATAGAAGTGGTAGGATTGGTCCAAGTGGTGCACGTGATGTAGGATTGGAATCAGTGTTTTGATTACTTGACTGAACAGTGTTTTGTACTTGACTTTGGTCAATAGCGGTTACTATTGATGTTGTTTAGCGGGAACATTGAGCTGAGGAACTTTGTGGATCAAAAGAGACTTTATATTGTGAGGGAATAATAATGTCAAATTTGTAATCCTGTTGAACAACTTTTAATTTTCTTGTATCATCTGAGGATTTGCTAGTAACATCTACAAATTTGAATTGTTCAAGATCAAATAGTTCTGTAGGATTTGCAGGGATTTTCAAAGAAGAAAGTTCATTGAACTTTACATTCAGGGTCTCTTGTATAGTCATGGTCCTTGTGTTAAACATTTTGTAGGCATGTAGAGGAGTATCCCAAGAAATAACCACAGTCTATTTCGGCTGCAAATTTTAATGTTGAATCTTTAAGATTTAATATAAAGCATGGGAAGCCAAACAAATTTGAAAATGAAATCAGTAGTTTGATAAACAGAACTTCATAGGCAGTCTTTTGATGCCTTGGGTTAATTAAAACTTTTTTTTGAACATAACATGCAGTATTAATGGCTTCTGTCCAGAAGGAAAATGGAAGACCAGAATCTTCTAACATAGTTCTTGCAGCTACAATTAGGGTTCTATTTTTCCTTTCAACTACCCTAGTTTTTTCAGGTGTTCTAGGAACACTGAATCGTCTAACTATCCCTTTTGATACATAGAACTCATCTAACTCCTGATTTATAAACTCTGTTCCGTTATCACTTCCTAAGATTTTTACTGGCAAGTCATATTGTTTTTCGACTTTTGTGACAAATTCTTTCAAAATACCTATAGTCTCATCTTTGGAGTGTAGAAAATATGTCCATGTGAACCTAGAAAAATCATAAACTATAACAAGACAGTATCTCTTTTTCCTTAAGCTCATGATATTTATAAGATCAAACAATTCCATGTGTAACATTTGTGAACACTGGATTCTTTTGGACTCATCAAAAGACTAGTTTGGAAAAGATCTTAATACAATGAACAATTTTTTCTTTGGAGGTGACATATCTTTTGGCAATTCACAAACCTAACATGTTACCTTTTGAATTATTGCCAAAAGATATGTCACCTCCTCCATGAGCAGAGAAGTTTGTAAGTAAGGCTTTTCCACCTGTAGGGATGTAAACGAACCGAATGAACATGAACAAGGCCTTGTTTGTGTTCGCTTGTTAAGTATATAATGTGTTCACGAACATTCTCGAATACTTACCGAACAAAATTTATATTCGTGTTTGTTCGTTAAAGAAAAGAACTTGTTCACAAACACAAACGAACAGAGATAAAATTGGTGAAGACGACAGTGGCTAGAGGTGGATCATTGAACGAAGGTTGATAGTCTTTTTAAATGTGAGTAATGAGAAGGAGAGTGAAGCGGTGCATAAACAAGGTGGAGATGCGGTTATATATTTTATTTGTTTAGGTAGTGAGATAAATAATAATTAATGAATACAAAAAGTTTAGATAAAATAAATAAATGCTAAAAAATCTTTAATCAATAACATAAACAAGCGAACATGAATGAATGTTCACGAACGCATTACCGAACATTCACCAACATAATTGAACTAACTAGACATTTGTGCGTGTTCGTACATTTAACTAATGAACTGAATTTCTTGTTCATGTTCGTTCATTAATTAAACGAACGAACGTAAACGAACTTCCTGCCGAACGGTTCACAAACTGTTCGCTGAATGTTCAATTCATTTACAACCCTACACCTTGTCATATGTCTATAACCACCATTTTCCACATACCATAAACTATCTAGGCATGTAGAAGCTCCCTTGGTGGAAACCATTAAGGCACAATCACAATCATATTCAGTGGAATTCAGGTGATCTTCATGATTTTTCATACCTTCTTCATCAACCTTCTTATAAGCCAGTGTTTTAATCGGTTGATTGCACTCACAATTTCAACAGTTTGAGTTTCTACATTAGTCATTTCTATGAGTTTATTTTCCTCGAGACCTATGGTTTCATAATGTTGACTGTGAATTTCTTGGGTAATTTTAATCATATCCTCTTTTCCATCAAAATTTTCTTTTAGATCATCCCATAACTTTTTTCCACTATTACAATGTAACAGGCCGACATAGGTTTCATTTGGTAGAGATGTAGCAATAATACTAAACGCTTTTGCATCTATCTCAAACGTTTGGTAATCTAGCTCGACATAGTTTTCTGGTTTCTTTAGCTCTTGAGCATTTGGATTTTCATTACTTGGTACCATTGGAATATATGGTCTGAATATAACAGACCTCAACATCCTGTGTTCTGTTGAGCTAGCACATGAGCCATATAACAGACCTCAACTGCTCCTCAGGTCCCTGCTGTTGAGCCCACTGATCTTGGTGATCACAGTAGCACCACCACTGCTGTGAAACCCCCACCAAAACCCACCAAAAGACCATCAAGAAAAAAAATCCAAAAAGCCCACCAAACATGGTAAAAAGGATCTTCTGTAAGATGAGATCCCATAATTAACTCATGTGACAACACAAAAGTCACTTGAAACCACTCCTGCTACTTCCTCACAGCAGTTGGTAGAAAGATCTCAACCTGAGCCTAAAACTCCTCCTGCATCCTCACAAAAGATCAGGTTGTATCCATAGGGACACCAAATTATGAAGCTCTGGAATCACTTGACTCGATCTTCCACAGCCCTGCTCCCAGGGCAAATTCTCTTTCAACCCCTATCCCTACTTCACAAATTCCACCATCTTTTCTACCTCTGTTGAATGCCTTGGACATGGATCAGACACAAATCAGTTCTTCTCAACAACCCATCACTGAGAAAATACCTCAACAAGTGACTGAGTCTGATTCCTCTGCCATTGCTAACCCATCAACAACTAAGGAGGTTACACTGCAGGAATTACAAGTAATTCCTGTTAGTAGTTTAAGTGGAGCAGCTACTACAGGTGTTGAATCCACTGATTTATATCTGGACAGTAGTTTCATTAGTAAGCCTCCCTTGAAGGCAATTTCCTCATTGGGAACCAAGGTGACCACTGGTGTATTTCCATTATTCACTGGTGTGCTTACAATGGTAACCAATGCTGAGGAAAGAAGTCCCCAGTACTAAGACAAAGGGGCATCAGTGGATGACTTTTGGGAAACTTTTCCTAAATCAACTACTGATACAACCACTACTAGTGGGAAATCAGATGATCCCATTCACTTGGGTGATGGTTTGAAATAAAAAGAATTGACGGAGAGAGTGGATAAAATTGAAACATCTGTTGCAGATATCAAAAATATGTTGCAGTAGTTGTTACAATCTCAAAAGGCTACATCCACTGCTGCACCATCTGCTCCATCACCCACTGAGCTATGGCACTTATTTCAACTTATGCTTCATCAACAGAGACAATATGCTGATCAACAGCATGAAGTTCAACTTCGAATGTTCAGAAATTTCATGGAAGCTAGGTACAAAGATACTCAAGCAGATATCAAAGCTATTAAAGCTCATCTGCTTCAAACCACTGGCACTGCTCCTCCTTCAATCATCTATGTTGAAAACCCTGATGATGCCAAAAAGGGGGAGAAAGGTAAAAAAGGAAAAGAAGGTTTATACATGCCACCGGATCCAATTTCTAAACTAGTGGTAGAAATTCCAAGGCCAGATGGTTCTAAAAAGGTTGATGTGACTCTAAATGCATTTTGCTGATCTAAAAGCAAACAAGAAAGAGACAATGGAAATAAAAGGGTCAAAAAGATTTGAGCAAGAGAAGAAAGTTATGATGGAAAAGGAAGAGCAGGGTACTTCTACTACTAAAAGAAGAAAGCCTACCAGAAAGATTAGCCAACCCAAAACCACACCTTCCAAAATCACCAAACATACTCCTCAAATCCCCAAAAGTTACTCACATCAAACCTCTAAACCAACATCCAAACCAACAGATGTTAAGACACCTATTGTATCAACAGTTGTTGATACTTTCATTGTTTCAACAAATGTTATGTCAACCACTGCCCTCATCACTTCACCAACCATCACTACTCAATCCACTGCTACACCACAAATAAAACCACCATCACAAAAACCACCACCTGCCATAAAGCAGAAGACAACAGTTGATACATCAACAGTTGTAGTGACAACATTGGTTGAAACACCAGTTGTTTGAACAACTGTTAGTCAGACACCCATCACTTCAAATACCACCTCTCAACCCACAAATACACCACCAACCACTCCAAAACCCAAAAGGAGAAGGATAACTAATGTTGTACTTGATGATGATAATGTACCTTCTCCACTTCCAATTTCTTCACAACCTCTTGTCTTATCCACTGTCCAAAAGCCAATTCCAATTTCTTCTGTTCAAGCCACTGACTAACACTGACTTGGTTCCCTTGGGAGTAAAATACCCTTTGGATCTTCTAGCAGTTAGGGAGGAGATCAAATCCTTCTACTCTGAAGATGATCCTGAAAAAAGGCATATCCCATCTCTTCAAGGTTATCCTCTGCCAAGAAATACAGAAGAATATCTTCAACTGAAGGCCAAACAAGCAGAACATATATCAAAAAGAGACACAAAGGGAAAGACTGATAAAGAAATTCAAAGGAATCTACAATATCTTCTTACACAAGTCAAAACTTTGGAACAGTTCTCAAAAGATCTTTGTCAGAAATTCTCAGAAATGGATGATGAAAGTATGAAGCAAGATTATATTGAACACATCATGACATACAAGAAATACAGGGCAGAAAAGCATCAGTACAAAGAATGGACCATAAGTGAGCTCAAAGAAGAAATGGAAAGAATTCAAGAGATGCTGACAAAAAGATAAAACAAACTCCTCCAGTTTGGTCAAAATATAAGAAGAATGTACCTGAAAAGGTTTTAATGTTGAAAAGAATGAAAGAAGAGCTTATAGTTGCAAACTATGGCTCAAGGAATCAGGTGACAAGATGGTCAGAGGTGAAAGTGTTAGAAACCTATAAAAGGTTGGAAGAAAGAAGAAAGAAAGACCCCACTGCTCCTCAAAAGCCAGATTATCCAAAAGCAGTGGTTCCAGTCAAACAGGCCCTACCAATCAAAAGATCTGTTCAACCCACTGTCCCAACTGCTATTATCGTTTATCAAAGAAAGAAGCAAAAACAGATGGATGAAGAAGAAAGGGCATAACAAGATGATATCATGAAAGTAGCTCTTCAACAGATGTTGGTAGAAAATCCAGACTCAACAAAGCTCGTAGACCTTGCAAAAAGAGTCATGAGTAGGCCTCCATCTCCAAACTCATCCAAAATAAAGACTCTCCCTAGAAACCCACTGGATTCAAAAATACTAAAGTGGAAGTCTGATGAAAGACCCACGTATTGACTCTGCTCAAATCCAGTGGTGAAGTAAAGCACATATAAAGGGAAAATGCACTTAGCCTGAGTGTAGAAGATTTACAAGATCTCCTTGAGCTTCCATTGTGCAGGGATGAGGATGATGAAGATTCCCTGAACTTTGAATTACAATTCAAAGGGCAAATCAGGGAGATGCTGATGAGACAATAAAGATCTAAAATAATGAAGAGTTTTGGCATCATCTGTTCTAGGGGGGATTGTTGGGTTTGAACCCTATACAAAGGAACAGCTGATAAAGACAAAACTGGTTCAGATCAGTGGATCCAGAATAAGCAGTTGTTTGTACTTAATCTTTCCCCTTGAATGTGGCCCTAACATCTGATGACCCAAAGCACTTCCCTTACAACTGCTGCTGATCTAAAGACTGTTGAAGATAAAGCACTGATGCTCAATCTGCTGATATGATTCAAGTACTGCTGAAGACTCAAAGCACTGCTGGAACTATAATAGTGGAATGAAGTACCAGTAGTTTACTTTATTATTTGTATTATACTTGTAATCAGTTGTTTAGTTATCAGTGGTTGTAATAGTCAATGGTTAGAGGTTATTAGGAGGTTAGATGTCACTTTTATGGTGACGTCAGCCAAAGATGCTCAGTGGTTGTTCTGTACTATAAATAGAACAGTATTATGTACTGTTCTATTAGCTCTTTTGCATAAGTCATTTTGTACGAACAATCAAGTGAGCTCAGGCTAAGGGGGAGATTAGTGCATGCATGCATTATAGTTGATTATTGTAATAAATACAATCATTCGATTATGAGATAAACATGTTTGCTTAAAATTATTTCTTCCATTGATTGTGTGTTGAAAGTTTGTTTCATTTATTTCCGCTGCAATTAACTCTGTTTCATCTTCATTCTAATCAAACGAACACAATCAAAAGAAACTCAGATCCTAACACCCATAAAAAAGAACATAAAATCAAAAGTTTTGTCTCCCACTAATTTCTGTAGGACCCTAGACGTAAGAATGAATAAGAGAGAATGGTGAACCAACTCTTGTGTTATTAGATTTATAGGTATGTCTATGCCACTGCTGTATTTATTTACGAGCGCATCCCACAATGATTTAGCCATGGGAAACTCGGTGAGATTGCTTGCGATAGCCGGTTCAATGTTTTGTATGAATCATGAGAACATTACGAGGTCGTCTAGTTAGCATTGCTCACACCCGTCTTCTGTCCATTTGGGTGATGCTTGATTTCCTGTCTAATGGCCAAGAAGTGAGTTTGATTTCCCTCCAATGGCTACTCGAATCATCCAAGCCCATAGCGCATAATTCTGGTTGTTGAGTTTGAGGCTAATTTTCAAACTATCTGAGAGGTTTTGTTTGGGATTTTTCATGGGATTTGATTCCATTGTGAAGGTTTTGGGATCAATATTGTTCTGATTGGTTAAGCTGGTGTTGAAATGCATGGTGGTTTTAAGAAGATTTTAGAGGTAGATGATGAGCAGTTGTGAATCAGTCCAATATTCATTCACTGCTCTAATACCATATTATCGATTGGAGTCTGAGAAAGATGATTTTCTCTTAATGTTTGATAATTACAAAGGAAAACAAAGACCCAATAAATAGGAATACAAGATCAACTAAAAAGTAAGTGATGGTGTGATTGAAGTTAACAGCTCTAATCCTTGAAGGATGCAGCTATCCATACCCATAACCCAAACGCATCAAACGAGTTGCTAACCACTTCTAGGATTAAAGACCAATTCAATGAATCAGTTTTAAAGTGACGTACTACATGCATGTGTTTAGGAAAGTAGTTTTAATCCAGTATTACATTTTCTATTCCATCATCTATTATTTGCATTAAGTTATCGTTTTTTGAATTAAAAGCAGTTCAAAACAAATTGCAATCTTGTTCTTTATATATTTCTTGGGAAATCATCCCTATCAAATCGGTCTCTTAATAGCAAATAGAAGTGGTTTATTATTTTGAATTACTCCTATCAAATCCCCAAATCCCTGGATGACGTTCAAAGGGTCTTCGTTGACGTCGTAATCTTCCAGCCTTAGCTTTCTACAAAAAAGGAAACCGTTAGCCTCTTCACGGAGGGCCCCGAAGGGGGGATCCATGACCAAGCTCCGGCGTGAGAGTAAGTAAAATTGCCGGAGAGTTAGAGAGCAGCTTATTCCGATGAGTATGATCACTGGAAGAATCTCGATGGTGTGAATCAGATATTAATATGTGTATTTAATGTGAGGGAATTATGGTCGGAATAAATGATCGAGAGAGCATTAAGTGAGATACCTTAGACTTGGGCAATAGATCGTTCTTTACCTTTCTTATATAGCCAAGAGTCCTTATCTCTTCAATGGAACAGTACCGAGGTGATCCAACAGTTTCTGACTATCTTTGGGGGGCTCAGACACGTGTCTGAACCCCAACGGTGAGATTGTTGCCCTCATTTAATGAAACCGGCTCGGAAGTACTGTGCCAGATGGATATCCTTTTCTTATCACTCATTTAATGCTCCTGTGCTTTCTAAACATCTCTTTTCCCGCCCATTTTGTATGGGAGAATCCCTTAATAGGCACGTATTACAATTTGGGCCTTACCAGTTGGGCCTACATGAGAGGAGCCCAAGATGGGTCAAGCTGGGTAAATCGTTGGCCCGTCATCAAGTTATCTTTAGTCCCTGGTTCTGAGATTCAAGTCTCATGATCCAGGGCTGAGTCATAATTTCTCATGGGGGTAATTCTCTTGGGCTAAGAATGTGGGTCCACCTCTAGTTAATCATTACACGCCCCTTCTCGTTTCTCGAGAGTCGTCAGTGACCATAGATCAATGGTGGGGGTTTAATCCTATAACCCATGTGCACTACTAGTTTTAAATTTGAAAAGATGATGATGTGATGGTTTTCCCCTTTCTTGTCAGTTATCTTCTTTAAAAACCCCTACCGCCCCTTTGATTTCTCTTAACTTCCACTACTTTTCTCCATATTTGCCCCTTTTCTTTCTTCTATTGCAACTCTCCGATCAACATTCCGTTTTATCATGAGCCGTACTGGCCGTTCTATGATTCGCTATGTTTTAACGGCAAAGGACTTGGAGTCCTTTGTTGAAACTTACAGGATCCCAGAGCGTTTTCCCCAACTCTGCCTGGTCCTGATGACTCAGCGGAGTGCACCCCTGACCGGATTGTTCTTTATAATCTGTCTTTTTCTTCTTGTGGAGTCCGTTACCCGCTTTCGACTTTCAAGATAGACTTGTTGCGACGCTTTAAAGTTCATTTCTCACAATTACACCCTCTAGGGTTCATGAGGGTTTTGCATTTTGAGTTGTCATGTGTGGCGGTTTCTGGTGAGCCGTCGACTCCCCTGTTTTGTATGTTTTACAAGTTGATCTCAGATGGGGATTGGTTCACCTTCGCCAAACGGAAAGACAACATATCGCAGCCTTGCTACTCTTTTATGCCAACCTCTACCTACCCCAAGGAATGGAAAAAGTCGGTTTATCTTTATCTCAGCCGCCATGATACCGGAATCGCCACCATTGAGGGATGCGAAGGCTGCTATTGAAGACAACGTTCCTATCTTGTCTGCCGATGAGATTATCCAATGGAAACGCATGTATGAGAATCCCACAAGAGCTTTTACTTTTCCCGAGGGGATCTTGGCTATGGGGGGATTAAGCCCTTTCTACTCAGTCCGGCCGAAAGCTTTCTTTGACAAGAAAGGTATTCCCTTGTTTTTGGTTTGTTGTGCTTGTCTTTTTCTAAAAACTTTCTAGGGGTTTGTGTAGTTATCTTAAGTGTCTCTTTTGTGCAGAAATGACCTTGTGGGGTTTGCTTCAGGGGGATTCTAAGGATGTTAAATTTATGGTGGGTGACAAAGCTGAGACAGGTATGAGCTGAGGTGTTGAGAAGAAGGCCATTGAGGGATCCGCCCAGGTGACGGGTGGTCCGTAGGACAACTCTTAAGTGCCTTAAAAAGATTAAAATCCCATGCTTTACAAGTTTAATTGTTTGAACTTGGTAACTACTAGTTGTTTGGACATGCAGGTGCAAATGGAGGATAAAAGGGAAAGAATTTGGAGCATCAATAAAAAATCAATTTTTGGAATTGAAGAATTAAGAGGATAGCATGATAGAGGACGAAATTATGAGAACGTAGGCGAAAACGGTAAAGAAAACGGAGTTGAAACGAAAAAGTTATGCTGAAAACAAGTTTTCAGCATTGCCTGCCGTAAGACAGAAGACAAGGACCGTATGACTCACTGACCGCCGTAACCTACGGTGGGGAGCCGTAGGTTACGGCACCGACTGATCCAATAGTGTAACTTCTCGCATTTAATGGCCTTTTGATGGAGTTTTATGGGGTCTAATCATGTTTTTCGGTTACACAACACTTGGGGATGAATTTTGGCTAACTTTTTGAGCTTGAAGACTATCTCTATCATTGTTTTTCATGTTCTTAACTTGTTTGAAGATTAAAACTTGGTTTATGATGTTTGTTCAAGCCATGAGTGGCTAAACACTTTATGATCATCCTGGATTGAAGGTTTGCTTGAGACATTTCATGTTTGATTTCCTAATTTCTAGAATGACAATCTTTATCTTTATGGTTTGTTTGTTATGGTGTGTGATTGTTTGTTAGTAGCTTGTTAATTCTTACATTGAACTAATTAGAAACCATACGTTCTTGGAGCCGTTGACAATCGAGATATCATGGGTATAGTTAGGCTTGGGTAAGGGTTGATTGATCATCGGGTAACAACCTCACGTTCTAGGAATCTGAGTACTTAGTTCCCTTTCATCACTGCAAGTAGTCACACATGAACTATGTCTATGTAGTTCTTTCTAGTGGAATGATAACATGAATGTCAATTGAAACCGGAAATCTAGGATGGTCATTTGTCTCTAATTTGCTTACAACCAAAACTTTCATCTTTGCAATTTAATTAGTTAATTTCAGTTTTAAAACCAATTCACTCAAATCAACTCTTGAATTTTAATTTACTTGCAATTAGTTTAACTTTAGTCAATTTAGATAAACCTTCAAATAACACATATTCCACAAACTCCCTGTGTTCGATACCCACTTACCACTATCTATTTAGTAGTATTTGGATTAAATTTGATTGTGACCACGACATCACGTCACCAGGTAGGGGGTTCTGCTGCCGAGGAGAAGGATGAGGAAGCTTCCTCTGGTGAGAAAAAGGGTCACCTTGTTTCCCTTCAAGTGAGGAGTTCAAGTGATGATGATAATGATGAAGACCTGGAGAGTCGCTGTTGGTGCATAATGTCTATCGCCTGCGTCATCAGTCTGTGTCGTGTCATTAATATGTAATAGTTTGAAAATGTTAAGTTTATGAGTATTGGCCAGAAAGCATGAAATGGCTAGAAAGCATGAAATGTTTCGTGAGGACTGGCAAGCCTATAAATAGGTTAGTTGAGTTCTTCATTTGTAACTTTCCAAAGAATTTTGTCACGAAGTGCTGTCCGATTCTCTCTATACGAAAACGTATTATATCAATAAATAACATGTTTAAAGTGACTTTCTACTCTTCTACTCCTGTTCTAACACTGATTGACGGTTTCTAGTCTGATTCCGCCTTTCTAGAAACCAGTTTTGACTCAGATTGACTCGTATTGGACGAATTCTCGATCCTACAAGTGGTATCAGAGCTCAGGATGAGTCAAATCTGTTGATATCAGTGTTTTGAACGGTTTATCAAAATTTCAAGTTTTTGACATTTTTGATATCAGGATGAGTCAAATCTGTGGATATTATGTGTAAAACATCATTTTGAACAATCGTACAAAGTTTCAGACCATAAATCAAACTAAAATTGATCCAAAAATGTCAAAAAATTGAAATTTTGATAAACTACTGTCCAAATCGCTTGAAAATTGTCCAGGTCGCACGAAAAATTGTCCAGGTCGCACGAAAACTTGTCAGGTCGCACGAAAACTTGTCAGGTCATGTGAAATTGATTCCAGGTCGCACGAATTGTTCCAGGTCGTTTGAAAGGTCCAGATCATTTGAAAATCCAGATCGTTTGAAGTCCAGGTCGCTTGAAATTGAAATTTTTCAAAACTAAAAATTTTTTCGAAAAAATTTTCAAAGTATAAAATGGACAATCAAGAGTTTTACAATGCGTTATTCGGAGGAGGTATGATAGCAACTCAAACTCCAGCAAGTATAACCCAGAATGTGAATATGGAGAACGAGCTAGGAACCATGCAAAAACCACCGAAACTGCTCAACATTGAAGATTATTCGGGGTGGCAGGATAGATTTTGCACGTGGGTTCAGGCGAATCACCTGGAATGCTGGCTGAAAGTTGAAACGAAATATGTAGTTCCTACGAATGATGCTGGTCTTCCGAAAACACTTAACACGTTAACTCCGGCTGAACATGAAAACTTCAAAGCCGAGAAGAAGATGGTCAGTATATTGCAACAGGCAATTAAGGAAGACATTTTGGTACTGCTACAGCATCAGAATGACGCGCAATCTATTTGGAATGCACTAAAACTCAAATTTCTTGGAAGTGCTGCAATGATCAAAAGCAAAAAGGCGCTACTGAAAAAGGAATTCTACATATTTACTGCTATCAGTGGAGAATTAATAAAAGAATTGATTGAAAGGTACTGTCACTTGGTACCGGAGATGAAACGTTTGGGTATGGATAAATCAGACGAAGAGTGGGTTGATAAGTTGGCTGACGCACTACCACAAGAAGAGTGGGGTACCTTCTTATTGGTTTTGAAGAACAATTTGGAATACGTAGGTTTCAATTTGAGTACGTTTATTGAGAGAATTGAAGGTCATGAGCTTGAACTTCGGAAGATGAGGAAAATGAAATCTGCAAACGTACAGCAAGATGTTCAGCAAGATGTTCCAGGAAGTGGTCTTGCAATGATGGCTGAAATTATTGAAGAGCCGGAACCGGAAATCGAGGAATGTGTTCCTGAAGTTGAAGAAGTCAGTGAAGTGGTAAATGAAGAAAATTTTGCAGATCTAGAAGAGGAGACAGCAGCGGTCTATTATTATCAGTCTGAACAGGAGGTTATTACTAATGCATTTAAATCTACTAACACTGTTTTTGATTCTTTTGCAGGTTTCTTTAGTGAACCGACTACGGGTTTTTGCCCACAGTACGAAGTTGAACAAACTCCGGTTCAAGAGATCATTGATGTCTCAAAGGAAATGAATGAAGAGACTTTGAAAGAAATAGCAGACAAAGCTCTTATGGTCAAATTGCAAGAGGTAGAACAAACTAAAACACCTTCTGATAAAAATGAGACCAAAGATGCAACTCAAGAGTCAGTGTCAGTTGAAAAGGAGTCAGGAGAGAAGTCTGAGTCCGATGACAAATCAGAAAATGTGAAGTCCGAATCCGGAGAGAAATCCGAGTCTGAGTCCGGAAAGTTTGGTAAATCGGAAAGTAAAAATGATAAACAAGAAAATGTTTTTGAAAAAGTTGATCCAATTCTTGAAAACCCATGCGAAAACTGTTTAAAACCATGCATGGATTGTCTTGAAAAAGACAAACAGTTTCAAGAGTTGAAAAAGTTTAACGACAAATTAAAATTTGATTTTAATGATGTTAAAGAAGCTTATGACACTCTTTCACGATCAATTAAAATGATTCACAACGAGAGTAAAGAAAATGATAAAATTGCTAATTTGCTCGAAGCTACGGTCATGGAAAAGCAAATGGCGATTAACATCTATCTGGACACAATGGCATCTCTAAAGAAGGAACTTGAACTGATGTGCATTGAGACAGAAAGAGTCGACAAAAAGTTGATCAGTTATCTTTCATCTTCATATGTGATTGATCAGATCGTTCCTCAACAAACAGATTTCAAAAATGTTCCACCCCCAATGTGGAATCATTATACTCAGAAATATCCAGACGAGGTGGAAGAGGCATTGAATCTCAAACTGAGAACAGAAGAGAATGATTTAAAGGAAAACATAGAAGTTACATTCTCTCCGTCTGACACCGACAACGAGTCACAACTGGTTAAAACAGTTGTAGACCAAGTGTTGAATGAAGAGAGTGATAACACTGATTTCGAAACGGTTAAAACTCATTTTGAGAATTCCAGTTCAGATTCTGAAGATGAAGGAAACTTTCTTGATAAGTTTATTCCAAAGTCAGATAAAGTTTTGGATGACGATTCGATCATTGTGGTTTACACGATGACCGGAACTGACAAACTGTATACTGATTTGACTACCCGATTCAGAATGCGAACCTGGAAAAGGTTGAAAAAGTTTTTAAACTCGTGGAAATTGATATCTCAGAAGTTAACAACAATTCGTTTCTATAAAAATAAAAAAAATCTTTTGTTAAACAACCGACAAACAACCCGAGAAAGAAAAATGAAGGGTGAGTAAAAATGGTAATAACAAGAAACATGGTAGTGACTACAAAAAGAAAGGTGTTGGTTTTGAGAAGAAAATAGCTAAGAAATAAGTTAAGCCAAAAGAAAAATTGAGTGAAGTGTTTGTGGCTGGTAATAATACAGAAGTCAAAAAGGATTATATCTTTAGTAAGCAAGCAATTGACGATTTTATTGCGGCCAAAAAGATAAGAGACGAGACCAACAGATCCATTTTGTTGAATATGACAAAAGAATCTGTTATCGATGCAATGAAATTGGTCACATGGCCAAACAATGTGTTAAAAAAATAATAAAACCAGTTTTCCATAAACCAAAACCAAAAATTTCAAAGGATGTTAAGGGAAAATCACCTATGGTATCCCCCGTGCGTATTCTTAAACGCGGTGAATCATTAAAGTCAGAGGATAAACCAAAATCAACTTTTAAAATTGCTGAATCTTCAAAATCACAAAAGATTTCAAAGATTTATCCTAAAACAAAGACTTCCCAAAGTCAATCGTGGGTGGAGAAACCTAAACGTTCTTTTGAGGAAAAGAAAATGGAAGAAGTTTTAAAATCTGAACCGAAAATCTTTGCAACCACCGATGAGAAATTGAGTTTGAGTTAGATAAGTTGATTGAAAAATTCCCACCTATCAAGGAAGGAACTCTAAAATCAAAACCAGAATCTGATGTTCCAAATGTTGTTTTTAACATTCCAAAAGTTGACAAAGTAGCTCATGATATTGTCTTTGGTAGTATACCAAATGTTGAAAAATCTTGGGTATCATTGTTTAAGTAAATGTCTTTTGATGTGTGTAGGGGCTTCCAAGGTCTATCATTTCTAAATGGATAATGGATAGCAGCGCCTCACGGCATATGAAAGAGATGTTAGCACTGCTATACTACGTCAAGTAAATCAATGGAGGCTATGTAGGGTTTGCTGGAACTCAAGGTGCTCAAGAAAACAGATGATCATCAAATTGGAAAGGGAGCAGCCTGGCACGAGGAGAGGAGGCTGCTGGTCCCTGCGTCTGAAACCAGGGAGTTTATTCATTTTGTACATAAATAAACCATATTTTAAAACCCTAAAAATTTAAAAATTTACAAAAATATGTTGAGTGATTATGTCGAAACCCTCACGGCGGAACAAACATGATTAATTTCACAAAGATTGAAAAACGGGTTTCAAACTATAAAATATCAATGTGTTGTAAATCATGGGGGTAATTTCTGCTTCACATGTTATATTTTCTGCAATTCAGTGCACAAAAAGCAGGAAATGGATGGCAAGACAAAGCTATCAGTATCAGGTTCTCAAATTTTCTTTAAATGATTTTGCATTTTAGGGGGAGTAAGTATATTTCAGAAAATCCAAAAATATTAGAAAATTTGAAAAAATACAAAAACATCGAAAAATAAAAAATGAGGTTTTGTGTAAAAAGAGAAAATGATAGTACATCAGTTAGACAACCACAGTATGCTAAAGATTTGGAAAGTTAAAATGTGATAAACGGTCTCACTGATGATATGCCAGTAGGTTTTTACACGTTTAGTAGATTGTTTTCGAGATATAAACCTAAATATCAAATACTTGCTTATCTCGTGGGGAACATCTCTCGGATATATGGGTAATCCCCGAAATCTTGTTTGAGAGATTGCCTGATTCTGAGATACTAGGTCTTTATACTGTTTGATATCTGGGGTATTATACCTGGTCTTCTGATATTGCGGAAGCAATGGCCTAGACCTAGTATAATACTTTACGCGCTTTTAAAAGCTTACCCTCTGCATAAAAATTGATAAAATATCTAAAGATACAAATCAAGTGCAGTTGTAAAGAAGATTCCCAAGGGGAACACACCTAAAGTCGAGCCTTCATCTCTTTGACTGAACGGTAGTTCATACCTGAGATCTCAAGGTCTCGCACTAACCCGAATACAGATATCAGATTGGTATACTCACCTGTAAGACTGAATCTAGGGAATTTTGATACGGGAGTATATTCTGAGGTGGGACACGCTAATAAGTTAGTCCTTAAAACACTAATCTCGTATCTCGAATCGATTGAACTTTGTGTGAAAATTTAAGTGGATCAGTATACTGACAATCTAAGTGAATCATTTAGAACTTAAAGTGTTTAAAGCTCAACGGTGCTAGCATTTTGTTATAAACTGATATGATCCTCTGACGCAAACTCAAACAAAAATATTGTCTGTAAATATGTTTGTAAATATTTCTTTACTGCTTTTATGTTTTAGAAAATATAAAAAGATTTTGATTTCTACTTTATTTTCAACAATCTATGTCCGAAATCTGAGTTTCAAAATCTGAGTATGCTGATCGTGTTTCTGAAAATAAACAAGTTTATTAATTTGAAACTCGAAGTTTTTAGTCAAAAATCAAAAAACAGTTTGTGAAGTCTCCAAGGTCATTAAGTTGGACTTGGATGATTGACTGTGAGGGATTTGGATGCTCAAATTGGTAAAATCTGATTGTAAAGAGCTAGGTTTAGTTGTTGGATTCTTAATATCGTCAAATCTTTATAGTATTTTGATAGGGGGAGAGAATCCAGTAATCCTGGACAACTAAAAATGCTTTCACTGTAAAAATATTTTAGCATATGTTGAAAGAGCCAGGTCATCAATCCTGGACATTCAAAATGATTTTTCTCATAAATGTTTGAGATTTGCAAATGAAAGTTCCAGATTACGATCCGGATAGCCGAGTCTAAGGGGGAGTCTGAAAACGAGCTCGACGCAAGGGGGAGCTTGTAACCGGAAAGCAATGTGTCGATCCCAAAAGCACGGAAGCTTAACAAAAAAGGGGAGCCTGAAGAAATAGTATCTGAAAGCAAAGAAGAGGAAAGAAGAGCGTAAAGAAAAAGACAGAATCGCTCGAGCTACATGGAGGCAAAAGCTAGCTGAAGATGAGCAGAGAGCTGCTAAGGAAAAGGAAAAGCTCAAAAAGACGTTATTAAAAAAGCCGAAGCAAAGAGAAGAATTTTTCAAGTCTTTGTGAAGGATGTTTTGAAGACAGGCTGACTGAAGACTGCGGCAATATCCAAGGGGGAGTTTGTTGGTGCATAATGTCTATCGCCTGCGTCATCAGTCTGTGTCGTGTCATTAATATGTAATAGTTTGAAAATGTTAAGTTTATGAGTATTGGCCAGAAAGCATGAAATGGCCAGAAAGCATGAAATGTTTCATGAGGACTGGCAAGCCTATAAATAGGTTAGTTGAGTTCTTTATTTGTAACTTTCCAGAGAATTTTGTCACGAAGTGCTGTCCGATTATTTCTGTACGAAAACGTATTATATCAATGAAGAACATGTTTAAAGTGACTTTCTACTCTTCTACTCCAGTTCTAACACTGATTGACGGTTTCTAGTCTGATTCTGCCTTTCTAGAAACCAGATTTGACTCAGATTGACTCGTATTAGACGAATCCTCGATCCTACAGTCGCTTGGCTCGTAAACGAAAGGCAGCCAGTCCTAAGCAAGTTCCTGCTCCTCGCGATATCTGGCTGAGACTCCGGAGTGCTAGTGGCCAAAAAGCCTTTCCTGCCACGAGGGCTACCTCTGAACTTCTCCCTACTGGGGGTCAAAGGTTCCTTGTCCAAACACTTGCGATCATCTAGTCTTGTCAGTGAGCCCTTGTTGGTAAGTTTTCTTCTTGTTTTCTGTCTTGGTCAATGTGGTGGCCTCTCAGACCCTTGTGGTTTTTGGTTAGTTTTGTTCTGATGAGCTTCTGATCTTCTTTCTCATGTATTTGGAGCAGGGAAGTTCTAATGCTCCGATTGAGATTCCTACAGCCCCTTCCTCCTCTCGTGTCCGGGACAAAACTCCTGAAGTCAGTGCTTCCCGTATTGCCCCAGCCTTTGAGGTTTCTCCTCTTCATGCTACTGGGACCAGCATACCCTCTCACCTGGAAGGTTTTGTCTCTCAATCCCCCTTGGCTCCTCTGTTTGCTGATGTCCTTCCCGTTCCCTATGTCCCAAGATGGAAGATCACCCAGTCTTCGGTAGTGGGGACTCCTGAGACTGCCCGAGATTTCCTGGCCCACGCTGTTCCTCCTTCCCATAGGTTTATGAACTCTGCTATGAGGGCTGATCTCTTTGACGATCAATATAACATGTCCCTTTGTGAAGGGTTTTTCTGGGGTGTCGGTATGCTACAGCGAGTGGATGAACTGAGGAGGGAGAATGAGGGGCTTAGGAGTGATCTCAAGACTTCTCAAACCGTTGCTGCTGAGCTTCGGTGTCGGGTGGTTGATGTTGAGCGTAAATTGCAGGAGGAAAAGGTGCATAATCCTTCTCCTCTCCCCCCTTTTTTTATTATTTACCTCTTCACACTTTTTTCCATTTTACCTCAGGGAGCCGGAGCCATGTTAGAGCAAAAGGAGCGTGCCTGGACTAGGGAGATGGAAGCTTTGGTCGAAGAAAAAGAGGAGTTGGCAGCCGAGTTGAAATGTCAGAAGGAGCTTTACTCCGTGTCTCAGAAGGACTTGGATGCTATGTATGCTGAGTGGGGAATAACTTCGGATGATAACCAGAGGTTGGCTAAGGAGAGATATTGGTTGATCACTGAAGGTTTTGGATCCTTCCTTACTGTTGTCTCTCATTCTGAGGAGTTTAAAAGCGGCCTTGAGCAAATTTATAGGGTTTACCGGGACGTGGGGTATCAGTCAGGCCTGAAGGACGGGTACGCTTATTCTGCTCAAGGCCTGGGAAGGAAAGAGACCCCTCTCTATAATTCCAAAGACAAGAAGCGGTTGTCTAAGTTGGACAAAGAATTCGGGGGTAAGACCCCTGCCCTTCTTGAGAAAATCCTTGAGCGCCCCTTGATGTCCATTAACGAACTTAAAGCCTTGCTGACTCCCGCTGGTCCTTCCTCTCCGAAGTCTTTGTCTTGGGATGATTCCTAGTAGTTTCAAAACATTAACTATTTTGATATAGTTGTAACTAAACACTTATGCACCCTAAACACTGTTGACTTTTGATGTATGGAGGAGGGCCTTTGTGTTTGGGTCCTCCTAGTATCTAACTTGTGTCTTTGCTATCTATCTCGTGATTGTGTGTTGCCAACTTGTTTTTGTTGCCTTTGTTGTGTTGTTTTTTGCAGGTGCTATTCCTGAGGGCGGACCCAGTATCTGTTTAGAGATCTTTATTTGTAGTATGATGATGTGTGTAAAATGCAACATATAAATTACATCAAATGAGGCATAAAACTAACCCTTTTTAAGTACTAATGTTGGAAAAAGTGTGCTTTTGTCTTCCTTTTGTATTTTCAGGGTTAAAAGAGCTTAAATGAACAAAAGAAGCAAAAATGCAGCCAAATCTAACAATAATACAAGAAAAGGAATAAACATGGCATGCCCGACCCCTCGACAGCATCTTCCCAAGCAAAAACAAGAGATCAGAAGGCTGAACACGCCCCGTGCTCATTGAACACGGGGGCGTGCCCAAGAGTCTGCAGAAAAACAAAGTTGTAGAAGCTTCTATTTCCCAACACGGGGGCGTGCCCACCGGACACGGGGCCGTGGTCAACGCTAAGATTCACAGAATCCAAGCAAATCTTGATAGTAAAGACACGCTTCTGCACACGGGGCCGTGCCCAGCAGACACGGGGGCGTGGACAACTAATGCAGACAAACTACATTTAATGAAGAAATAGAAAATGGATGGACATGGGGCCGTGCCCAATGGACACGGGGCCGTGCCCAATGGACACGGGGCCGTGTTCGGGCTTCTGGGCAGGCTATAAATAGAGGTGCTTGCTTCACTTTAAAGGCATCCCTTCGCAAACCACCTCTCTCACACTTCACCCACCCACCACCACCATCATCCATCATCCATCATAGAGTGTGTGTAGTAGTCTCGGAATCTAAGATTGATAGTAAGAGTTCTTGACAATCAAAGGCCATGTTTGCCTAAGTCTCTTACATCATTTGGTGATGACAAGCATTTAGTGTAATACTTTTTATTTTTAATCTTTTTACACTTTTTATTTGGTTTTGTATTAATGACTTTAATAACTTGTTTCTTACGTTGAAGGTGAAACTTCCTTATCATTTGTCCGTGGTGTCTTGGCGTTATTTTATTGTCTATATAAAATAAAAGATTTACACCATTCATATCTCCATGGTCTATATGGAGATATGTTGGCTACCTGGTCGGGGGTTAAGGAAATGGTTTGGTAAGCGTCTTGCCTTGTTCAGTGTATAGATCCTGCAAGGACCTGGGTCAAGCTTAGTAGGACCTCCTTCAATACCCACTGGCATTGGATGGCGGGGGTTCGAATTTCTTGATCCCCTCATATGTAAACTACTACTTAGGATTGTATCCCAACTGACTCAAACTACTTAGCCGAGGGTAACGTCACCTTCAAAAGAGGGGCCTACCACATTACGCATTAATAACTTAATCAATTATCTTTCAATAATCCAACCCTTTAGGATTGTATCCTTGCTGATTCAAACTACTGGGTTGAGGGTAACGTCACCTTCAAAAGAGGGGCCTACTACTATAACTAAGATAATCTCTTAAAAAGTTCAAAAGTGCGGAAATAATCAAAGGTTACACTAAAGGCGAGTCGGATCCAAGTGATTCATCTTGTCTATCTGTTCTTATTTTATTTTTATTTTCAGCAATTTTTAGTTTTCATTTTCATGCTTAAACCTTTTTCTAAAATTTTGATTTGACTAGACGTTGATGATAAACCGGTACTAAAAGCTCTTGTGTCCTTGGACGACCTCGGTATCTTACCAACGCTATACTACGCTCACGATGGGTGCACTTGCTCATATGTGTGTTTAGTGTTAGTAAAATATCATGTTTTATAAATTTAAAACTTGACCAAAGTGTTAAAAAGGGCTTAAAATATACATAAAAACCTATAACACACCGCACACATCAAGTTTTTGGCGCCGTTGCCGGGGACACAAGGATTTTAAGAAAATTAGGAATCAACGGCCTAATCGTTTTTCTTATTTTTTTTGTTTTTTTTAGGATTTTTCTTAAATTTTCAGCTTCTGCAGAACTCAGCACGGCCGTGCCCGCTGAACACGCCCCCATGCCAAATCTTTAGTACTGGCAATCCTGTTTTAAGTCAGACAGTAGCTGAACACGGGGCCATGCCCAATCAACGCGCCCCGTGCCCAAGTATCAGATACTGAAAACAGAACCGTAAGATCCCGACGGTTGGTAATTTCTGACACAACCATGAGCGATACTGATATTATTTACTTCCGGCCCTCTTATGGTACGTGGTGTCAAATATGTGGCGGAACTCATGAAGATTTAAAATGTTATTTTTTAAACTACAAGCCCCACTATATAGACCCATTGTTTTCCTGTAGCCTTAAGAGGGGCGAAAGTAAAAATAATCCCTATCTCTCCCTCGAATGCTCTCAATCATCCCTTCTAGGAGAAATGCTTCTTGATGAATTATTTCAAATGGAAGATCTAATTCTTAACTGGGTAAAAGAACTTGAGATGGATATCATTAATTCACCTCAAGACGATACCCAAGAAGAATTATTGAGATCGCATACGGATAAAAAAAACTTCGTTGTTCCCGAAATCACCTCTAACTCTTACGAAGACTTGAGCGATAGTCGTCCATGTGTCGATTGTACCGTGAACGAATCCCCATCGACTTCCTTCGATGCATACATAGACCTGAGTGATTCGACATACACCTTCTTTAACGAGAGCCCGAGAAAGGGTTGGACTTGTCCACCTACATTTAGCATAGGAATCACCCTTACCGATAACCTCTTGCGTTCTCGTCTAAATCTAGAGCAATTAAGGTATCTCAGGCACTTCGGTGTTGTTCCATCCAGTAAGGAACCACCCGATCCGGACAAATTCCTTAAAAATAGACAAAACTTCATAAACAGCCTCTAGGAACGGGGTCGTGTCCATGTCAGCACGCCCCCGTGTCCACCAAAAGATTCCCGTCAGACTTTCGGTCAGAATACGGACAAAATGTGTCAGGATCTTGTCTGCACACGGGGCCGTGTCCAGCCGACACGGGGCCGTGTCCAGCAGGCTGTCGTTTTCTATAAATGCAGCCAAGATTCCTGCATATTTGGACCACTCCAAAGACAGAGATTTGGTGGGATCTTCACACATACCATCCTAGGTATATTCTAAAGAAGGTTCCCAACAACCATCTTGTCTTTTCTACTTTTGTCTATTGCCATCTTCTTCATTTTTACCTCAAAACACCTCCATTAAAGCTTGAAATCACCATAGTTTCAAGCTTTATTGAGATGTTTGTTAGATTTTTGTTCAAGGAATCTTGTTAAAAATTAGTTTTACCACACTGTTTTAAGTTCTTTCTGCTTAAAAATGCTTCAAAAATCAGAAAAATAATTTGAAACTCTAAGATTCCTTGTTCCAAAAATCTGCAGATAGGTGAACACGGGGCCGTGCTCATTGAGCACGGGGCCGTGTCCGAGGTACTGTCTAAATAAATTGAACTCTTTTCGGTTTGTTTTCTTAGTATGGCGAGCAGAAATAGCGGAACATCTTCATCGCACTCCAGGAACAACCGACAAGGGAGAAGGTCATCATCGGTAGAAGACTCTCTTATAAACTACGTATACGCTTTAAGAGAGGCCATTGATGAGATGACGGGAGTAGAAGAAGCATTGGTCGACCGTATCAATCATTTAATGGTGGGGCTAGAGGGATGTCTTCGAGAGGTTAACCTTTAGCACCAAAGGTTGAACATTCTCGCTTCTCCTCCTTTGTTACCAATCACACCCAAAGGGCATGGAATTGGTACCAGAAGTCATCATACCGGCCGAGTGGTACACCATACACCCGGAGCCACCTCGAGACATATTACAAGGGGTTCCGGTTGGTGTCACTCCTCCTCCATAAGATGTTGAGGAAAATGAGCTCGCCTTCTTCCTCCCAAGAGAGATAGAAGAATGGCTTAACAACGTCTAGGGGACACCCCTCGGTTCGGAGTTCTACGAAGCCTTTAAGTACCGGAAAGCTATTTCCGGGATTTTGATTCCTTTAGTAAGGGTAGAACTCCTTAGGATGATTTTATGTATCACTTGACCTATCTATTTTAGGACTTTTAGTTTTCTATTTTTCTGCTTTGTTTTTAACTTTCTAGGACCCTATGTAATGTGTTATTTTTAATGAAATGATGGTTTTAAGTAAATTGGTGTTTGGATGATGTTGTAATGGGTAAAACACACTTGGGATGGTGAAGGATACTAAGGGAAGCTTGAACCAACACCCCATGCACAAAAACAGAGCCTCCCGACAACTTTTCTTCATTACAGCAAGTTCAGCACGGGCCGTGCTCAGCCAACTCGGCCCCATGCTGAAAGACGTGTAGGAAACACCTAGTTCAGGTAACTGGACAAGGGGCGTGTTCGCTGAACACGCCCCCGTGCCCAGCATTTTTTTACTTTCTGATAATTTCTGTTACTTGCAACCTAAACACGGGGCCGTGCCCGGACACCACGTGCCCGTGTCCAGATGCCCAGTAACATTAAATTTTGATTTTAACATACCTTTTACACATTCAATCAACCTAAAAACTTATTTTTTGGGACACATTGAGGACAATGTGTAATTTAAGTGTGGAGGGGGATGCTAAAACCTTGAATTTTGCAAGTCCTAATTACAAGCCTTACACAAAACTCTATTGGAACCGCTAAACACCCCAAAATTTTTTCAAAATTTTTTCATTTTTTTTACTTGTCTTGGTTTAATTTGGGAATTACAAGTTCTAAAAATGTTATATTTTTTCAAATTTACAACCGATAACGTCGTGATAAAAAGAACCAAAATAAGAAAATTATGAAACGGCGTGACAAATCTAGTTAAAATTTGATTATATATACTTGATCACATAAAAACTCATTCCCATAAAAAGTGAGTTTTGAGCCTCTATTGAGCATACAAATACACATCTTTAAAACTAAATGCTCATTTTTCGTTTCTTGTGTGAATAGCCGCTTGGTTTCTTACGACTTTAGAACTTGCCATGACGATACATTCCCGGTCCTTACCAACTTAAACCCAAGTAAGTAAATGATGGAGGCATTAGGACTAACCCTTTTTCTTTCAACACCATTATTTTTCTTTTTTTTTTACCACCTACCCAAAATCCCCCTAGTTAACCCCTTTGAGCCTAAAACTTTTCATTTCTAAACCCACAAAACAAACACCATTTAACCCCCCCCCCCCTTTCATTTTAAACACTTTATTTTAGTAAAAAGCTCGGTTTTTCATATGACATTTCTTGTTGAAAAATAAATAATAATAATAATAATAATAATAATAATAAAATTTTGAATGATGAAGTCAAGAAATAAACAAACAAGTCCATCAAAAAGGTACTTTGTTTGAAAAAAATTGCTTTATTTAAATAAAAAGTCACAAAAAGAAGTCTTACGATAACCGACACTTTTTACGCCTTTCGCCCTATTCTACTAACCACTAACCCAAAATCACCTACCTTTAACCCAAGCCTAACCCTTCCCCAAAGTCCTCTTGATATTTACAAAGGTGTATAGTTAAAAAGGAAGAGGATTGATTGCTTGGCAAGCATATGGTAGAAGTAAGTTCCATGCCGGTCCCGAGTGTTTCACAAAAATACATCTTCGGCCGAGTGTTGAGTGATCTCCCGTGAGGTATGTGAACTTGTATATAAATGGAATTTTAAAGAGGCATGTTATGCCCAAATAAGTAATTTCTCTTATGTAATGTTCTAAATAAATCATAACGAATAGGATTGTAAATAATATAAAAATAAAACCTAATAAAAATCTTGGATTCCCGACACTCAAGACAAGCCCAAAACCTTCTCTTCTACCAATTCCATTTGGGAGTGTAAGCCACATTATAAAGAGTTTTGCTTGAGGACAAGCAAAGATTCAAGTGTGGGGGTATTTGATGTGTGTAAAATGCAACATATAAATTACATCAAATGAGGCATAAAACTAACCCTTTTTAAGTACTAATGTTGTAAAAAGTGTGCTTTTGTCTTCCTTTTGTATTTTCAGGGTTAAAAGAGCTTAAATGAACAAAAGAAGCAAAAATGCAGCCAAATTTAACAATAATACAAGAAAAGGAATAAACGTGGCATGCCCGACCCCTCGACAGCATCTTCCCAAGCAAAAATAAGAGATCAGAAGGCTGAACACGCCCCATGCTCATTGAACACGGGGGCGTGCCCAAGAGTCTGCAGAAAAGACAAAGTTGTAGAAGCTTCAATTTCCCAACACGGGGGCGCGCCCACCGGACACGGGGCCATGATCAACGCTAAGATTCGCAGAATCTAAGCAAATCTTGATAGTACAGATACGCTTCTGCACACGGGGCCATGCCCAGCAGACACGGGGGCGTGGTCAACTAATGCTGACAAACTGCATTTAATGAAGAAAAAGAAGATGGATGGACACGGGGCCGTGTCCGGGCTTCTGTGCTGGCTATAAATAGAGGTGCTTGGTTCACTTCAAAGGCATCCATTGGCAAACCACCTCTCTCACACTTCACCCACCCACCACCACCATCACAACCCACATCCACCACCGTTATCCATCTTCCATCATCCATCATAGAGTGTGTGTAGTAGTCTCGGGATCCAAGATTGATAGTAAGAGTTCTTGACAATCAAAGGTCATGTTTGCCTAAGTCTCTTACATCACTTGGTGAAGACAAGCATTTAGTGTAATACTTTTTGTTTTTAATCTTTTCGCACTTTTTATTTGGTTTTGTATTAATGACTTTAATAACTAGTTTCTTATGTTGAAGGTGAAACTTCCTTATCATTTGTCTGTGGTGTCTTGGCGTTATTTTACTGTCTATATAAAATAAAAGATTTACACCATTCATATCTCCACGGTCTATATGGTGATATGTTGGCTACCTGGTCGGGGGTTAAGGGAATAGTTTGGTAAGCGTCTTGCCTTGTTCAGTGTATAGATCCTGCAAGGACCTGGGTCAAGCTGAGTAGGACCTCCTTCAATACCCACTGGTATTGGATTGCGGGGGTTCGAATTTCTTGATCCCCTCATATATAAACTACTATTAAAACATTAACCCGGCTACTTAGGATTGTATCCCTGCTGACTCAAACTACTTAGTCGAGGGTAACGTCACCTTAAAAAGAGGGGCCTACCACATTATGCATTAATAACTTAATTAATTATCTTTTAATAATCCAACCCTTTAGGATTGTATCCTTGCTGACTCAAACTACTGGGTTAAGGGTAACGTCACCTTCAAAAGAGGGGCCTACTACTATAACTAAGATAATCTCTTAAAAAGTGTAAAAGTGCGGAAATAATCAAAGGTTACACTAAAGGCGAGTCGGATCCAAGTGATTCATCTTGTCTATCTGTTTTTATTTTCTGCAATTTTTTAGTTTTCATTTTCGTGTTTAAACCTTTTTCTAAAATTTTGATTTGATTAGACGTTGAGGATAAAACGGTACTAAAAGCTCTTGTGTCCTTGGACGACCTCGGTATTCTTAACAATGCTATACTACGCTCACGATGGGTGCACTTGCCCATATGTGTGTTTAGTGTTAGTAAAATATCGTGTTTTATAAATTTAAAACTTGACCAAAGTGTTAAAAAGGGCTTAAAATATACATAAAAACCTATAACACACCGCACACATCATATGATTACAAAATTCAGTAGTCTGTTTACTGGTTTGCTAGTGAGTTACTTGTATATTTGCTTTTTTAGGGATAATAAAACTCCCTGTTGTATTTATGTACACTCGTTTTGCTGTTTACTTACAATGAAACTTTATATGTTTTAGTTCTTTTTGTAGTTTGTTTGCAAGTGTCTTTTTGTGGTCTGTTTCGTAAACCAGGACCGTCCGTTCGAGGCTGATCATTGGACAAGTTTATAATTGTAAATTATTTTTCCTAACTTGTTTGTCCGCTTTCTTCGGGCTAGCTAGGCCCTGCTTTGCCCCACAGCCGGGCATTTGGTGTGTTGGGTACACCTTTTTACACGTGTGTTGCTTGTCATTAGGTTTGTAATTTCTGGGTACGTCTACCCCAATACAATGCCTGTAATTTGTCAAAAGGAACAAGTGTTGTTCATTGTCATATGTTTTTGGGGACTCGCTCCTCCAGTACAAGATCATACAAAATGTTTTTCCTAGGATAATCCCTTAGCTAGTACTTAATTCTTACAAAAGTGGCTTTTAAGCCGTTTTTTTTGCTGAGGGTGCTCCTGTCCTTCACATATAGTACTTCCGGAGTTGCATGAGGTTCCAGGTTCTTGGAACTTCCTTGCCCTGTAGCGTTTCCAGTTTGCAGCTTCCTTTACCATTCGCCCAGGTGACCCGGTAGGGCCCCTCCCAGTTAGGCCCCAACTTTCCGGTGCTTTCTTGCAAGCTGGCTTCGTTTGCCCTTAGGACCAAGTCTCCGGGTGTGAGGCTGAGCTTTTTCATCTTGGCGTTGTAATAGCTCTCCAACTGTTTTTTATACTTGGCTTCCTTTATTGCTGCTATCTCTCTTCTTTCCTCGAGCAAGTTTAGATTCATCCGGAGGTCTTGTTCGTTCTCGGCCTCTCTTATCTTCATCTTGTAGTTGGGGACACTATTTCAGCTGGGATGACTGCCTCCATCCCGTAGGTCAAACTAAAAGGGGTTTCCCCGTTGCAGTCCTTGGGGGTGGTCATATATGCCCATAAGACGAAGGGCAGTTCTTCCAGCCATAGATCGTTCTTTACCTTTCTTATATAGCCAAGAGTCCTTATCTCTTCAATGGAACGGTAGAGGTGATCCAACGGTTTCTGACTATCTTTGGGGGGGCTCAGACACGTGTTTGAACCCCAGCGGTGAGATTGTTGCCCTCATTTAATGAAACCGGCTCGGAAGTACTGTGACAGCCGGAGATCCTTTTCTTATCACTCATTTAATGCTCATGTGCTTTCTGAACATCTCTTATCCCGCCCGTTTTGTATGGGAGAATCCCTTAATAGGCAAGTATTACAATTTGGGCCTACATGAGAGGAGCCCAAGACGGGTCAAGCTGGGTAAACCATTGGCCCATCGTCAACTCCCAACACAACTAATCCCAATTCTATTGTCATCAATATGGGTGATCAAGGAGAAGTGTTGAGCAATGGAAGATACAAGAGTGTCTGGCATATAAAGTGTTTAAAGTAAGCCCAAACAGGCTAGAAGATTCGTAGCCTTATTCTATAATACTGTAATGCATGCATTGCTTCTGCAACTCAATTCGTTAGGAATAAAAAATAAAGAAAACTAATTCAGAAACCAAAGTTTATGCTTGGAGATTACATATCCGTATATGACAAACAAAAATTTATCCCGAATGAGTCAAGCATGCTGTGAAAACTTCATAAGCTGATCGATGAAACTTTTTCAAAGAAGTATAAAGTCAGTAATTAGTAAATATTTTCTTAATCCCCTTGAACGAAATTTGATTCGTCGAGTTACGAACAGTGCACCATGTTTGATTGGGTGTATATTGTTGTTTTTAATAATAGAAGTTTAATATATATTTTCAACGTTATTGCAAATTGTTCTTGATTAAAAACATACCGGTTTATGTACATAAATTGTAAATATGGTGCAAACCGCCACTAGATGTTACATGCCGACTAGTTTTCATGACCAACATGAAGAAGGTAAGTCATGTGTCCCATTGTAACTCACCACTCGGGTTATATATTATCATGGGACAATGATACCCAAACCTCCATAACAGACTTCTACCTTCTTTTCACTCTTGTGGGGATGATGGAGATCAATTGTAAGAACATGTGTAGTGGAAAGGTGAGGTGGGCGTGAAGTTGCCCTATAATGCACCGTACACCGCCCCAGGGGCGTGATCTTCACTTTTTTGACCAACGCATGTTTGTGAAAACGCCCTATCTCAATTGAACGGATCAGTAGAATTTTTTGCTTTTGTTTTTGTTTTATTTTTCTAAAAAATAGTAATAACTGGGTAATTATCGCAGGGGCATTGTACCTACACCCCTTTTTAACTTCAAGCTTCGTAATGCTCATTTGGTGACTAGACAGTCACATGTCAGATAATATCCAAAGGAGAGGTTGAAGTTAACCCACCACTACACATGGTCTAACACGACACATTGGTTGCTTTTGATGATGCCAGCAAATGTCAAAGGCTATATTTTGCTACCTTTTATTTACCTTTAATTACTTCATAGTTTAATGGATATATTCCTTTGTTTATTAAATTCAATTGTGTAGTAGACAAGACATGGAGTGGGACTTGGATCAAGGTGTTTGTCGAATCATAACTACATTCTTTGAATCCAACAGGCCATTAATCGGCATATCAATGCTTAGATTTTGAAAATAGCAGGTGACGTTCTTTGTGTACATTTTGGTACATAAAATTACAATTGATATCATCTACCTTTTTTTTTTTGAAAGGTAAACTTTATAACACACCTGCTACCTCAAACCGAGGCAACACAAACAACTACACCGTTAAATATTTACAAATTTACACCAATCGTTCCAAGACGTTTCAATCCCTTTATTCCTAGTTTTGAACCATAAAAAACCCATTTTCTTCACTTCCCCACAAATGTAATCGAGCTTCACCTCTTTGCTCTTGAATCTAGCTTCGTTCCTCATTCTCCATATCGCCCGGCACCCGATTCTAACAAGACCTTTAAAGGCTTCCTTCTTCATGCCGACAAGGCCCACATGATTATGAATTTCCAGGAGATCCCTGAACGAAAACACCACCAACGGCTGGCACTTGCACCAGCTCCCTAACCAAGACCAAAGCATTGAAGCGAAGTAACACGTTGAAAACAAATGCTCCACAGTCTCGTCACCATCTCCGCATAGCCCACAAACCAAGCTGCCAACATTAATATTTCGCATAAACAAGGCCTCTGTAGTTGCAATCCTATTCATCTCTGCTCGCCAAATGAAAACGCTGACCTTCTTCGGGATCCACTTGCATTTTTCCGGGACAAAAACATTAGCCAGATTTCTGCAACTGTCCAGAATCGATCTACCCGACTTTACCGAGTATTCCTCCTATTTCTCGTCTTTGACTCCCAGCCAATACCGTTTGTCTCGGACCGTATTAAGATTAACATGCAGCAGCATCGTCACTAGAGCCACCAGATCATTAACCTCACTTTCCGAAGCAATAGGTCTTTTCCATCTCCAAACCAAACTGCCGCCATCGAGCCGGTTACCCAACACCTCACTAACTTTACAGTTTTTAATCTCCTCCAATTTGAAAAGATGGGGAAATACCTCACAAAGAGGTTTACCCCCCAGCCAGTTATCCGTCCAGAAAGCAGAATTCTCGCCGTCACCCACTGAAACTTGAAACCTATACCTAAAAGCAATATTATTGCCAACCGGATTGCTGATTGCCTGAACAATCTTAAACCAAACACCTCCTAGCGACCTTTTAGCCGGTAAAAAGTCACCATTAGCTCTGTTACTATGGAGAGCTTCAATAACTTTACTCCATAACTTACTCTTTTGGGTAAAAAATCTCCAACCCCACTTGTTTAAGAGAGCCGAATTGACATTTTTTTAATTTGCTTATACCAAGCCCACCACTCTTCACCGGGAGCGTAACCCTATCCCACGCCACCCAATTTAATTTTTTAATAGAGCTGTCCCCATTCCATAGAAAGTTCCTCATCTTCGCTTCAAGATCTTTTATGACTTTCACCGGCGCTTTATACAAAGAAAAATAATAATTCGGAAGGCATTCGAGCACGGCCTTAATTAAAGTAATCCTACCTCCAATGGACAACAAACCCGCCTTCCATTTAGCCAGCCTAGAATCAAAAATATCGTACACAGGTTTCCAGTTTGCAATTCTGTTCATGTTTGCCCCGACCGTGAGCCCCAGATACTTGAACAGGAATGAACCTTCCTGACAACCCACTATCTCCGCCATACTAGAGACAGAAATTTGATTGACACCGATAGCAAAAAGATTGGATTTATTGATGTTTAACTTCAGCCCCGAGCAAATGAAAAAAAACCCGGAGAATACGCACTATATATCCGCTAGCTAAAATTATACCTGGGCTCATATATATCCGCTAGCTAAAATTATGTTAGTCATGGATTAATGATAGGAGGAAAACTATATTGACACCAAATATATAAATGTTCTAATATTTTATATGGGTCTATAAAAAATTATTTAGATATTTCTTATATGATTTGAAAATACTAGCTAAATTTTAAAGTACTAATATTATCAAACCTGTTAAATTGTAAAGGGAACTTATTATTAGTGTAATATGAAACAAACGAATTCAAGGGCCCACATGGGTAATAAAATTTTGTAAACTAATTTTCTCCACTTCATGTAAAGAGGTGTTTATTAAACAAAATTAAGTAGAAACTTGTGTGTTAGCCAAGAGTTCAACGATGAAAGAGTTTGTGAGTTTTGTATATTCAATTCAATATTATATCAACAATGTGTTGGAATTTAAATGTATGTTTACATATTATTTTGGCGGGTCAAGTTATTCTACAAAGGCTTCTAATTGTAAGAAGTGTAAGAAAGATTTATAGAATGACAAGTTTCCAATAACCTAAAATTAAACCCACTACATCACCACCCAAAAACCTAACCCCCCCCCCCCCCCCCCCCCCACCACCGGCAAAGAAAAAAAAAAAAACTATAACTCACAAAAAAAAAAAACCCCAAAAACCTACCCCCCACCCCCACCCAAAAACCTAAACCCCCGGCCCACCTCCTCGGCAAATTTTTTTTTTTTTTTTTTTTTTTTTTTTTTTTGGTGGGTGATGGGGGAGGGGGTTTAGGTTTTTGGTGGTGGTGGATGTTTAAGTTTTTTTTTTTTTTTTTTTTTTTTTTTTTTTTTTTTTGTAGTAGGTTTTTTTAAGTTATTGGACACTTGTCACTTTATAAATCATTCTTACACTTCTTACAATTAGGATCCTTTTATATTTGATCCTAATCCTTATTTTGGCATCAAATTAGAAAGACATACAATGATCTGTAACAAAATTAATCATAGATCTCACGTAATGGTTCAAGTTTAAACAAAAGTGGGTAATGGAATGGAGATTTCCTTTTGATTTGATTGTTTGTTAAGAAATGATCCTTTTCATCTTCGATTTCCGCATCTTTATTGTTTAGAGTTGGAAAAAAGTGCCTTGTTAACTATAGAAGAGATGCTAGTGGGAGGGTATGGAAGTGGCGTAGGGAGATTCGTGGGGAAGTTGAAGCTCAACAATTTGACGAATTGTGTAGGATTCTAAATGGGTTTATTTGGGTCGAAGAGGCAAACATATGGTTGTGGTCTTTGAATGGTGATAGTGATTTTACAGTGAAAAAGACTCGAAGACATAGTGATTATCCAAAAGTAACCACCCTACGTTTCATATGAATTCGAGTTTGCATGTCACACATTATATGTGTTATGCAAAACCTTTGCAGCATTCGTTAAGGGCATCGGTAAAGTGTAGAACTAATCATATCTTTTAGGTTGACACCAAAATAAGAAGTTAAATAGTATGATAGTTTGTAAGTGGAATGGTTTTGTTTGATGACACATGCCGTTTACTTATGAAGTTGCTTACAACTCACTCAGGTATCACGAGGGATACAAAATTCAGTCTAAGTTGGGTGTATTTACATGGATTTTGAATGTAGCTTCTGTTGTCTATTATTCCTTTATCATAAATGCTTGATATACAACTTACTTTAAGACATAAACAACTCATGGTATTTAAGAAAAGTCAATAAGTGAAGTCGTGAGCAACATGTCAATTTGCGTATGTGTGTATGTGTGTGTATAAATATATCATTATAACTTGAGAATTTCAGTAAACATGTTTTTAGATATTCACGAACTGGTCCTAGATTTTTCAAAATTTAATACAAGGTAACATTAGCTTCTTATTAAACTAGTAATAATTTTTTTTTTCTTGAAAATTAAACTTTATTAAAACAAACCTCCGACCCAAACGGGCAAAGAGCCAAACAAGCAACAAAACCCCCCCGACCCAAACGGGCAAATGGCAAAGAAATTACAACATATACATAGGGTATTTACACCATTCCGTCCACCTAATGTAATTACATGTAGATCTATTTTTAACCCAGTCATAACCTCTAGATTTTATCTCCCCTATGATATCTTGCGGGCTACATCTTTTCTTTTCTGATTAAAGACCACATCATTCCTTTCTTTCCATATGCACCAGCACGCTATCAAAGCCAACCCATAAATGATCTTTTCCTCCTTGTTGCATTTAATGAATATATGGATTTCTAAGATGTCTTTGTACTCAAAAAAGTAAAGCGACGGAATGTTGCACCACCCGCTGAAAGCCGCCCACACCCTCAAAACAACCGAGCACGCAGTGAACAAGTGCTCCACCGATTCATCGACCTCATCGCAAAAAGGGCACATAACCGATGTAACGGTCACGTTCCTTCTTCTTAAATTTATTCTAGTAGGTAGCATTTCCAGATTTCCTCTCCAGTTCATGATGTTGCATTTTATAGGCACCCATTTACACTAGACGAAATTTGTAGGGTGGCAATTACCCCTATCCTCTATCATAGCCAATTTGACCGTCTTCACTGAGAAACCGTTCTTACTATCGCCACTCCAATACCAAGCGTCCTTATCTTTGGAAAAATTTAACAAGCTGAGCGTCTCACAACACTCCTTCCATTCCTTAAGCTCCTCTTCTGACTCAGGCTGTCTAGACCACTGCCAATTGAAAGCTCCACTTCCATTGCCTATTTCCATTCTCTCTGCAACCCTACAAGATTTAAACAATTCCAAACCAAATAACTGAGGCCACCTCTCCCCGAAGGGAAGGTCACCCATCCACGCGTCAATCCAAAAACGAATATCGACCCCATTCCCCACTTTACCCATGATAAGGCAATTCAAACCCTTCCCATTTAGCTTGATTTTGGATATCAAATTAACAATGTTTTTCCAACAACCCGGAATATTTTTGTTAAGAGGAAGGAAGCTCCTTTGGTTATACTTACTATGACACGCTTCCACCACTTTACACCAATGATTATGGTTATCCACCCTGTATCTCCACCCCCATTTAACCATAAGGGCATCATTGACCTCTTTAAGCCTGCTTATACCCAACCCACCTTTTGTCTTGGGCCAAGTAACCCAATCCCAAGCCACCCAGTTTATTTTAGGATTATTTCCAGAGCCAGCCCAAAGGAATTTCCTCATTTTGGCTTCGAGGGACTTAACGACCCCCGCCGGGGCCTTATATAAAGAAAAATAATAAATAGGCAGGCTTTCCAGCACATAATTGATTAAAGTAAGCCTACCCCCTATCGATAAAGCTTTAGCTTTCCACCCCGACAATCTTTTATCAAAAATCTCCAAAATTGGATTCCAATTGTTGATTCAATTCATATTTGATCCTACAGGAATCCCCAAGTATGTCAGCGGGATAGAATCCGTTTTACACCCAATCACCTTAGCCATATCAGACACTGCCCCACTGACAACCCCCAACCCGTATATATTAGATTTTTGAAGATTTGTTTTTAACCCTGAACATAAATAGAAAATTCTCAAACATCTCGCCACATTCTTTAAATTTACCTTATCCCACTCCCCCATTATAAGAGCATCATCAGCATAGAAAAAGTGAGAGATTACCGGACCGTTATTGGGAGTTTGAATACCTTTGAAAAAACCTTCCATCCTAGCTTTGCACATAATGCTAGACAGAGCTTCCATAACCAGCAGGAACAGAAACGGGGAAAATGGGTCACCCTGTCTGACCCCTTTGGAACAGTTAAATTCAAAAGTAGGGGATCCATTTACAAGAACCGAGGATCTAGGCGAAATTAGGATCCCTTTAATCCATCTACACCATAAATCTGGAAATCCCATTTGCCTCATGATGTCCAAAAGAAAGCTCCAACAAACATTATCGTAAGCCTTTTCAAAATCAATTTTTAATAGAAAAGCCTTTTTATTGTATTTTTTAATCCAAGCCATGAGTTCATTTAGCATTAAAGGACTGTCAAGAATGTACCTCCCCTTTAGAAAAGCCGTTTGATTCTCCGAAATGATAGTCCCAATAACCATCTTAAGACGATTAGCCAAAACCTTGGAAATAGTTTTGCTAACCACCCCAATCCGATTGATTGGTCTATACTCTCTCAGGCCCACCGGGTCTTTGTTAGTGCATTCATCTGTCGTCTTCGTCTTATGTCGAGTCTTCGGTTCGTTGCGGTTTGGAACAAGAATGATGTCATCATTCTTGATGATGACATCATCCAAGTGTCATCATTCCAATGACATCAAGTATACAACAAATGCACGTGAAGATTACATGTGCAAATGAAATCAGTTTGCATGTTCTCACTAGATGACAAAATAGAAATCGTTTGAAATAGAATTGTATTTTAGATATATGATGTTTTCGCTCATAGGGACATAAATGAGATTTCGCTTATGTGATCAGGTTGATTTCGCTCATGTGGACCTTGTGTCTCTTGGAGCGAAATCACAGCACCTATATATAGTGCACTCATGAGCGAAATCATTAAGTCTAGTCCATGTATTCCATGCCGAAGCTCTGCCGGTGTGAAGATCGATTGTAAACAACGTCAAATCAATACAATCAGTGAATTAAGTGAAGATCAAGCTGTTACTAAGTCTATTTCTTGTTTTCCGCACCTGAAATAGATCAAAACTTCTCTAAACGACTCATTCGGATCAGTCGAACGATCCTACAGTCTTTGTTTTTCGGAATGATAGTAATGAAGGAAGAACTGCATCCCGTTGCTATAGTACCTTTGCTGTAAAAAGAAACTAACAAGTTATAAAAATCGCTTTCAAAAACATTCCAATACCCTTTGATGAATTTGAAGTTAAAACCGTCCGGCCCTGGAGCTTTGTCTGGCCCACACTCGAACACCGCACTTTTAATTTCCACTTTGCTAAAAGGGACCGTCAAAGAAGCCGCATCCGCTTCCGAGAGGCACCTTACTTTCTAGCATATGAGTTTGGGTCTATCTCTGACCTTTTCCTCGAAAGCTCTTTTGAAGAAGCCCATGATCTCTTTTTTTATCAACGATGGCTTAGTGGTCCATATTCCGTCAATCATAAGGCCCGGTATATTATTTAAGGCACTTCTACTTTTGATGTATCCATGAAAGAACTTTGTATTCTCGTCTCCTTCCAAGTCCCATCTAACTCTAGCTCTTTGTTTAAAATCTTTCAATTTGTAGCTTTCGAGATCCTTTAGATCTTTAAGGCATTCCAGTCTGGTCCATTCCTCATCTTCTGTTAACTCTCTTCCTTCCAACACCTCTTCAAGGCACTCTAACTCTTCTTTTAGAGAAAACTCCATTTCCCCTTCTTTTGCTAAGACCTCTTTTTTCCACTTTCTTAAAGACTCCCTAATCTTCTTTAATTTTTGAGTTAACATCTCGTCAGGATCCCCAACCGGGTTAAAATCAACAATCACCTTAAGAACCACCTCATTGAAATCATTTCTTTCAAACCAAGAGTTGAAAAATCTGAACGGCTTTGGACCAAAGTTTTTATCCGAGCAAGTCAAAACAAGAGGCAGTGATCCGAAAACAACCTCGGCATCGCCCTAAGGCAAGCCAACGGCCACTCCATAAAAAACTCTTGACAAACCAGGACTCTTTCAATTTTGCTGAGTTTATTATCATTATCTTTACGGTACGTAAATTTTCTACCTTTCATCTCATATTCCCTTAACCCATTTTCAGCGATAAAATCATTAAATCTTGAAGCACATTTATTATTGAAAATTGAGTTTCTCCTTTCATCTTAAAAACGAACCGCGTTAAAATCCCCCAATATCACCCACCACCCGGGATGACAACCCATCACCTCCCCAATATCATCCCAAAGAACTTTTTTTGGGGGACTTTATGAGGAGCATATACGTTCACAATGTTGATTGCTTGATTACTTCCTTTTAAAGTCCCCATTGTTAATAGAAAATTAGGATGCTTGAAAGAGTCATGTACCTTAAAGATCCTGGGATCCCACATGCTAACCACTATTCCCGATCTGCCAGTCGCCAGAACGTGATCCATCTCGAAATTTCCAGCTCCCCAAAACTTCTCGAACTTTATACCTGAAACGTCACTGAACTGAATTTCTTGTAAGGCAATGAAGTAAATACCATTCTCACTTTCAAATTTTTTACCCAACACGCTTTATTTTTATCTCCCTCCCCTAAGCCTCTAATATTTATAGAAAGAAAATTCATCTTTCTACTCTTTGAAACCCTTCTTCCCTAATCGCTTCTTTAACTAACGATCCATGGTTCTGTAGATCAACCCCCAACTTGTTCCCCATGATAGATGTCACATTCATCTCTAGCTCAATATTATCCTTTTCCTCCTCATTGGGTTGTAAATTTAAATCATCCAGCATCTCATTATTCTCCTCACCAACATCTTTATCCATATTATTATCGCCGCCTTCTTCCTGATCTGACGTATTGGAACTATCCTCCTGGATTCCGATTATTTCATTCAAGTCGAATGGGTCGTTATTTCTCATCCGCTTCCTAGGTCTAATGAGCCCATCTACCTCCTCCATTGTGCTATTTTTATTAATGTTTTTGGCCCTCCTGAATTTCTTTACTCCTTTACCAAGCCCATCCTTATACAAGTTAACTTTAAAATTACAATTTTTTAAACCTTGTGAATTCTCACTGTCACCTAACACTTTTTGTTTCCTTGAGATCCACAAGTCTTCATGATAGTAAAAAATATTAAAGTTGGATTCCTTTTCCCTAACTTCTTTTTCAAGACCTCCACTTGGGTTTCGTTCCTCCCCACTACAATTTTCCAAATTTCTTGGCAAGCTTGATGAGTCGATTTCCGACATATCCCGATAGCCGTTATCCTTTCTTGTGCTTCCAACCACATTAATGTCTTCACTCTGATTGGCAGACTTTTGTGCTTCACCTCCTACCGTATCCGCCATCACACTGGAGCCGGAGACCTCCAAATCAACCGGAAACTTGTTCATTTGAGCGACTTTTTCCTAGGCCGGTGGGCACCCACCAATTGTGTTACCACCATTTTCATTTCAAACAGGCTTATTGTTGTTTTTATTGTTGTTAACTTTATTCTTCATTCCGTTATTTACCCCTGACTTCACACTGACCGGAGAATCGACTTCCGGCGAAGAATAACCATTCTCGGGCTTCTCGGTTTTCTTACGAAATTCATTCTCAGATAAAAAGTCCCAACCATCTTCTGTACCTTCGCAAACACCCTTGTTCTCGAATGAATCCGGAACCCACTCCCCCCTCTCTTCTTCCACCCATATTCTAAATCGTTTTCCGTCTTCGATAATGACGACTTCTTCTTCAATTCTCTTCACCGTATCCGTTATCACGCACACACAGTCAGAAGTTAAAATGTCATCATCTGGTTGTCTTTGCGAAGCATGAATCACTTTGCCATAAAGTCTTACCACCGAGTCAAAAGTTTCGTTCTCGGACAGGTGGAGGGGAACCCCGTGGATGTTCAGCCAAGCAAGTCTTTCGAAAGCTATCGGTTGTCCTCTCCATATCTCTACACTATCGAACCAGCCGAAACCAGGAGAAGAGGCTCTAAACCGGCCGACTTCGAAAATCGACTTAAACACCAAAAAAATGTTCAGCCCGCCAAGGTACTTAATCATTGCATCTCCAGCCTCAGCTTCCTTCAAAAGGATATCAATCTTTCTAAGCGTCCACAAGTCCTTTACTTTGCCGATAATTGCCTTACCTTGAAGATCCTCGTATGCTTTGATGAATTTGGAAACCACAACTTCCTTAATTTTGGTCTGGTTCAGCGCCATACCTGAAACCGCATCAGCGTAAGACCTACCGTTGTTGACCGTCATTCTGCCTCCGTTGCCTTCCTGTTTCTAAAAGGTGCTATGTCTCTCCCCTTGATCCTTGAAAACACTGCTATTCTTCTTCTCTTTCTAGTCCGTGAAGACTTTTTCAGCCTCGTTATCTATTGCGACCCTGGCCACGTTGATGATAAGCCTATAGTTACCCATCCAAATATTGCCCATCTTCTTTTCAAGTTCCGCCGCATCTTTAACCCCTTTGAAACGAGCGAAACCGAAACGGTACCCTGGTTTGTCTCTTTTCCTAGCGATGTAGACCCCCTCTATCCTTTGAACTACATTTCTTCGGGAATCTCGAAACAAAGTATTTTGTAGTATTGTTGGTGCTGTAGCCTGACCACCGGCCGTCCATGTCTGTCGGGTGCATTCAGAGAGTTGGAGTGGATAGAAACAAAATTGTATTAAACTAGTAATAAATGCTTAAAATTTCTCATCCTACTTTGTTAAAGCTCTTAAAACTTAGTTGTAGAGATTTCGTATAAACATTTACGTTTCAAAAGTCGGGTAATACAAAAAACTATAGCATGATTTCGAAACCGATAAATATCTATACAGTACAAACGGCTAACTCAAAAATGTACTTTAGTTTTCCGTTACGAGACATGATCATGCACTTCGTTAGGTATAATTATTAGACACCATTTTATAAAACTCACACAACATATCATAACATAAGTTAACGAGGTATGACCCGGAACGGCTAACCCGACCCGGTCATTACCTATTATTTTATTATAAATATATAATTACACATGTTTATTCTAGAATCTTATATTCTGCATGGATAAAGCACGTAACCGAATCCCCAATCTTTTGGGAAGATCATGCAAATCCCTAACTTATCGGAGTCCATCCTAAGTTAAAGGAAACCCTAATGGTAAACTATAAATAGAGGTAAACATCAAAGGTATGGAACTTATGCTCTCGTTTACTCTCTCTCTCTCTCTCTCTACACATATTTTCTTACTCTCAAACCGAGACTTATTCTCACGCCGGAGGATGGTTACAGGAATAACCCCATTCCTGTAACGAGTCCTAACGGTGTTCTGTTTTGCAGTTAGTGGTTCGGACAGCCAAGAGTTGAAGTCCTAGTCGGAGCCTACTGTTCAGGTTAGTGTTTCATCATTGGCGCCATCCATGGGACCTTTCGGTAATATCTGTGAACTTAGACCTAATGGCAAGCGATGACGAGTTCTGTGGTTACCACTATGCCGGCCTAGTAATCCGCTGCTGATGACAAGTTCTGTGGTTACCACTATGCCGGCCTCACCCGCCGTAACCAGGTCTCTGGACCAGGAGTTTGAAGGAGAAGCACCACCGGGTTTTCTGAGGGCCTCAGTCGTTCCTTCTGGGGTGGCACCTGTAGACCCTCTCTCTTACACCTCGTGGCAACTATGACCGGTGGCTCCAACCACAGCAACTACCACTACTACCACTCCAGCATCAATTGCAATTGCACAGACTATACGTCACAGCACATTGCCGGTCATCACATCCGCGGGTCCAGGAAACGTTACACAATCAATGAGTGTGGCCTAGTATTACCAGCCACCTCTCACCTTTGCTATGCCACCGCTGTATTCTGCGGCACTCACAGCAGCATTATCCACGCCACCCCATCAACCGGTGATCATGCCAGCTGGAATCATGAACGCCCCAGTTACACCAGGATATCAAGCTTATTTCCCAGGCTACTACTATGCACCCCCCTATGGGTATCTACACCTATATAACAACTAAGCATACTCACCTCAGATGACAGCACAAAGTTACGCTCAGCGACCGCCATACGCGGCATACATGCCACCATGGTGGTCTTTCCCAGCGTCACAACTGACTTACGGTCAGACCCCGCCTATGGCGGAACCTATTTATGACAGAGGAAATACTTCAAGACCTCTTTTTTCTCCTAACGAGGGTCCCGATACTACCTTAAGCCATACAACATCCCAGCCTCCAGTTACTTAGGGAATAAGCCTGGGTGGAGCGAATCAACACATACAACCTACCAACGTGGAAGATAACGACCTTACCAAGCCTTACAAGCCTACAGACGACACATTCAAATCCAAATTCACAAGGAGGATCGCCGAGGCCCCGATCAAGGAGAAATCTAAGATGCCCCAGACGGTGGTGATGCGTGTGAAGTGTCGTATAGTTTTAATGTATATTTTAAGCCCTTTAACACTTTTTAGCCAAGTTTTAAATTTATAAAACACGATATTTACTAACACTAAACACACATATGGGCAAGTGCACCCATCGTGAGCGTAGTATAGTGTTGGTAAGATACCGAGGTCGTCCAAGGACACAAGAGCTTTTAATACCGGTTTATCCTCAACGTCTAATCAAATCAAAAGTTTTGAAAAAGGTTTTTAACTAGAAAAATAAAACTAACTAAAATGCTGAAAAATAAAAATAATAAAAACAGATAGACAAGGTGAATCACTTGGATCTGACTCGTGTGTAGTGTAACCTTTGATTATTTCCGCACTTTTGAACTTTTTAAGAGATTATCTTAGTTATTGTAGTAGGCCCCTCTTTTGAATGTGATGTTACCCTCAACCCAATAGTTTGAGTCAGCAAGGATACAATCCTAATGGCTTGGATTATTGAAAGATAATTAATTAAGTTATTAATGCATAATGTGGTAGGCCCCTCTTTTGAAGGTGACGTTACCCTCGGCTAAGTAGTCTGAGTAAGCAGATATACAGTCCTAAGTAGCCGGGTTAAAGTATTAATAGTAGCTTACATATGAGGGGATCAAAGAGTTTGGACCCCCGCCATCAAATACCAGTGGGTATTGAAGGAGGTCCTACTAAATTTGACCCAGGTCCTTGCAGGATCTATACACTGAACAAGGCAGGACTCTTACCAAACCGTTCCCTTAACCCCCGACCAGGTAGCCAACATACCTCCATATAGACCGTGGAGATATGAATGGTGAAAATCTTTTATTTTATATAGACAGTAAAATAATGCCAAGACACCACGGACAAGCGATAAGGAAGAACCACCTTCAACATAAGAAACTAGTTATTAAAGTCATTAATACATAACCAAATAAAAAGTGCGAAAAGATTAAAAATAAAAAGTATTACACTAGACACTTGTCTTCACCAAGTGATGTAAGAGACTTAGGCAAACATGGCCTTTGATTGTCAAGAACTCTTACGATCAATCTTAGATCCCGAGACTACTACACACACTCTATGATGGATGATGGATGATGGTGGTGGATGTGGGTTGTGATGGTGGTGGAGGGTGGGTGTAGTGTGAGAGAGGTGGTTTGCCAAGGGATGGTTTGCAAATGAGCCAAGCACCCCTATTTATAGCCTGAACAGCAGCTCGAGCACGGCCCCGTGTCCATCCTCCTTCTCTTTCTTCATTAATTGCAGTTTGTTTGCATTAGTTGACCACGCCCCCGTGTCCGCTGAGCACGACCCCGTGTGCAGAAGCGTATCTGTACTATCAAGATTTCCTGAGATTCTGCGAATCTTAGAGTTGACTACGGCCCCGTGTCCGCTGGGCACGCCCCCGTGGTGGGTGATAGAAGCTTCAACAGCTTTGTCTTTTCTGCAGACACTTGGGCACGCCCCCGTGCTCACTGAGCACGGGGCGTGTTCATCCTTCTGTTGTCTTGTTTTGCTTGGGAAGATGCTGTCGGGGGGTCGGGCATGCCATGTTTATCCCTCTTCTTGTATTTTTGTTAGATTTAGCTGCCTTTTTGCTTCTTTTGTTCATTTGAGCTCATTTAATCCTGAAAATACAAAAGGAAGACAAAATCACACTTTTTCCAATATTAGTACTAAAAAAGGGTTAGTTTTATGCCTCATTTGATGTAATTTATATGTTGCATTTTGCACACATCAAATACCCCCCCACACTTGAATCTTTGCTAGTCCTCAAGCAAAACTCTTTATAATGTGGCTTAACACTCCCAAATGGAATGGGTAGAAGAGAAGGTTTTGGGCTTGTCATAGAGTGTTGGGATTTCCAAGATTCTTTGTTAAGTTTTATTTTTATTTATTTACAATCCTATTCGTCATAATTTATTTAAAACATTACATAAGATAAATTACTTATTTGGGCATAACATGCCTTTTTAAAATTCCATTTATATACAAGTTCACATACCTCACGGGGGATCACTCAACACTCAGCCGAAGATGTATTTTTGTGAAACACTCGAGAGCGGCATGGAACTTACTTCTGCCATAAGCTTGCCAAGCAATCAATCCTCATCCTTTTTAACTATATACCTTTGTAAACATCAAGAGGACTTTTGGGGTGAAGAGTTAGGCTTGGGTTAAAGGTAGGTGGTTGGGTTGGTGGTTAGTAGAAAAGGGCGAAAGGCGTAAAAAGCGTCGGTTTTTGCAAAATATTTTTGTGACTTTTTATTTCAATGAAGCTTTATTCAAACAAGCCTTCTTTTGATGAGCTTTGTTTGTTTATTGCTAACTTCATTTTCCTTTTCTTCTTTATCAATTTTTTTTTACATAAGAGAGTCACACAAAAACCGAGCTTTATTACTAAAATAAAGAGTTTAAAATGAAAAAGGGTTTTGGTGGGTAAAAGGGTGTTTGTTTTGGGTTAAGAAATGAAAAGGTTTAGGCTCAAAGGGGTTAACTAGTGGGATTTTTGGGTAGGTGGTAAAAAAAAAAAAAATAATGGTGTTGAAAAAAAAGGTTAGTCCTAATGCCTCCATCATTTAGTTACTCGGGTTTAAGTTGGTAAGGACCGGGAATGTATTGTCGTGGCAAGTTCTAGAATTGTAAGAACCAAGCGGCTATTCACACAAGAAACGAAAAATGAGCATTTAGTTTAAAGATGTGTATTTGTATGCTTAATAAAGGCTCAAAACTCACTTTTTGTGGGAATGGGTTTTTATGTGATCAAGTATATATAATCAAATTTTAACTAGGTTTGTCATGCCGTTTCATAATTTTCTTATGTTGGTTCTTTTTATCACGACGCTATCAGTTGTAAATTTCTAAAAATATCACCTTTTTAGAACTTTGAAATTCCCAACTTAAACCTAGACAACAAAAAAACCGAAAGATTTTTGAAAAAAATTGGGGTGTTTAGCGGTTCCAATAGAGTTTTGTGTAAGGCTTATAATGGACTTGCAAAATTCAAGGTTTTAGCATCCCCCCAGGCTTAAATTACACATTGTCCTCAATGTGTCCCAAAAATAAGTTTTTACGTTGATTGAATGTGTAAAAAGGTGTGAAAAAGCAAAATTTTATGTTACTGGGTGTCTGGACACGGCCCCGTGGTGTCCGGGCACGGCCCCATGTTCAGGTTGCCAGTAACAGAAAATAAAATAAAGAAATAGAAGGCTGGACACGGGGGCGTGTTCAGTGAGCACGCCCCGTGTCCAGATACCTGAACTGCGCAATTTCTGCAGATGGTTGAGCACGGCCCCGTGCTGAACTTGCTGTATTGAATAAAATCTGCGGGAGATTCTGTTTTTGTGCATGGGGTGTTGGTGCAAATTTCCCTTGGTATCCTTCACCATCCCGAGTGTGTTTTATTCATTACAACACATGATAACATCATCCAAACACCAAATTAAAACCATCATTCATTAAAACTAGCACATTACATAAGGTCCTAGAAAATTTAAAGACGAGGTAGAAGAATAAAAAGCTAAAGGTCCTAAGATAGATGGGTCAAATGGTACATAAAGTCATCTTAAGGAGTTCTACTTTTATCAAAATTTCCGGAAATAACTTTCCGGTATTTAAAAGATTTGTAGAACTTTGGGCTGAGGGGTATTCCCTATAAGTTATTAAAGCCATTCTTCTATTTCTCTTGGGAGAAAGAAGGCGGGATCGTTTTCTTCAACATCTTGCGGAGGGGGAGTAACGCCAACAGGAACCCCTTGTAGTACGTCCCGAGGGGGCTCCGGATGTATGGCGTACCATTCGGCCGGTATGATGACTTCGGGAACCACATTCCATGCCCTTTGGGTAATTATTGGAACCAAAGGAGGAGAAGCGAGAATGTTCAACCTTTGGTGCAGAAGGCTGACTTCTCGAAGACATCCCTCTAGTCCCACCGTCAAATGATTGATACGGTTGACCAATGCTTCCTCCACTCCCGTCATCTCATCAATGGCTTCTCTTAAAGCGTAAACGTAGTTTACAAGAGAATCTTCAACCGTTGATGACCTTCTTCCTTGCCGGTTGTTCCTAGAGTGCGATGAAGATGTTCCGCTAGCTCTGCTCGCCATTCTGAGAAAACGTACCGAAAAGAGTTCAATTTTATGGAGACAGTACCTTGAACACGGCCCCGTGCTCAATGAGCACGGCCCCGTGTTCAGATATCTGCAGATTTTTGGAACAAGGAATCTTGGTGTTTTAATTTGTTTTCGTGATTTTTAAAACGTTTTAAGCAGAAAAAACTTAAAACATTGTTATAGAACTTATTTTTAACAAGATTCCTTGAATAAAAATCTAACAAACATCTCAATAAGGCTTGGAATTATGGAGATTTCAAGCTCTAATGGAGGTGTCAAGAAAAATTGAAGAAGAATGTAATGGATAAAAGTGGAAAAGACAAGATGGTTGTTGGGAACCTTCTTTAGAATATACCTAGGATGGTATGTGTGAAGATCCACCAGATCTTTATCTTTGGAGTGGTCCATATGTGTAGGAATCTTGCTGCATTTATATAAAAACGACAGCGCACTACACACGGCCCCGTGTCGGCTGGACACGACCCCGTGTCGGCTGGACACGGCCCCGTGTGCAGATGAAGTCCAGACACATTTTGTCTGTATTCTGACACGAAATCAGATGGGAATCTTTGGGTGGACACGGGGGCGTGCTGACCTGGACACGGCCCCGTGTCTAGAGGCTGTTTATGACATTTCTTCTATTTCTAAGGAATTAATCCGGATCGGGTGGTTCCTTACTGGATGGGACAACCCCAAAGTGCCTGAGATACTGTAATTGCTCTAGACTAAGACAAGAACGCAAGAGGTCGTCGGTGAGGGTGATTCCTATGCTAAATGTAGGTGGACAAGTCCAACCCTTTCCCGGGCTCTCGTTAAAGAAGGTGTATGCCGAATCGCTCAGGTCTATATATGCACCAAATGAAGTCGATGGAGAGTCCTTCATGGCACAATCGACACAGGGACGACTATCTCTCAAGTCCTCACTAGAGTTAGAGGTGATTTCTGGAACGACGAAGTTGTTTTTATTCGAATGTGATCCCAACAATTCTTCTTGGGTATCGTCTTGAGATGAATCATTGATATCCATCTAAAGTTCTTTTACCCAATTAAGAATGAGATCTTCCATTTGAAATACTTCATCAAGAAGCATTTCTCCAAGAAGGTCCGGTTGATAGCATTCGAGAGAGAGATAGGGATTATTTTTACTTTCGCCCCTCCTAAGGCTACAGGAAAACAATGGGTCTATATAATGGGGCTTATAATTTAGAAAATAACATTCTAAATCTTTATGAGGGCCACCACATATTTGACACCACTTACCATAAGAGTGCCGAAAGTAAAAAATATCAGTATCACTCATATTTGTGTCAGAAATTACCAACCGTCGGGATCTTACGGTTCTGTTTCCAGTAACTGAAACTTGGCCATGGGGCGTGTTAAGTGGGCACGGCCCCATGTTCAGCTTACTGTCTGACCTAAAACAGGATTGCCAGTTCCAAAGATTGGGCACGGGGCGTGTTCAGCGGGCACGGCTCGTGCTTAGTTCTGCAGAAGCTGAAAATTTAAGAAAAATCCTAAAAAAAGAAAAATAAGAAAAAACGATTAGGCCGCTAAATCTTAACTTTCTTAAAATCCTTGTGTCCCCGGCAACGGCGCCAAAAACTTGATGCGTATGAAGTGTCGTATAGTTTTAATGTATATTTTAAGCCCTTTAACACTTTTTAGCCAAGTTTTAAATTTATAAAACACGACATTTACTAACACTAAACACACATATGGGCAAGTGCACCCATCGTGAGCGTAGTATAATGTTGGTAATATACCGAGGTTGTCCAAGGACACAAGAGCTTTTAATACCCGTTTATCCTCAACGTCTAATCAAATCAAAAGTTTAGAAAAAGGTTTTTAACTAGAAAAATAAAACTAACTAAAATGCTAAAAAATAAAAATAAAAAAAACAGATAGACAAGGTGAATCACTTGGATCCGACTCGTATGTAGTGTAACCTTTGATTATTTCCGCACTTTTGCACTTTTTAAGAGATTATCTTAGTTATTGTACTAGGCCCCTCTTTTGAATGTGACGTTACCCTCAACCCAATAGTTTGAGTCAGCAAGGATACAATCCTAAAGGGTCGGATTATTGAAAGATAATTAATTAAGTTATTAATGCATAATGTGGTAGGCCCCTCTTTTGAAGGTGACGTTACCCTCGGCTAAGTAGTCTGAGTCAGCAGGGATACAGTCCTAAGTAGCTGGGTTAAAGTATTAATAGTAGCTTACATATGAGGGGATCAAAGAGTTTGGACCCCCGCCATCCAATACCAGTGGGTATTGAAGGAGGTCCTACTAAATTTGACCCAGGTCCTTGCAGGATCTATACACTGAACAAGGCAGGACTCTTACCAAACCGTTCCCTTAACCCCCGACCAGGTAGCCAACATACCTCCATATAGACCGTGGAGATATGAATGGTGAAAATCTTTTATTTTATATAGACAGTAAAATAATGCCAAGACACCACGGACAAACGATAAGGAAGAACCACCTTCAACATAAGAAACTAGTTATTAAAGTCATTAATACATAACCAAATAAAAAGTGCGAAAAGATTAAAAATAAAAAGTATTACACTAGACACTTGTCTTCACCAAGTGATGTAAGAGACTTAGGCAAACATGGCCTTTGATTGTCAAGAACTCTTACGATCAATCTTAGATCCCGAGACTACTACACACACTCTATGATGGATGATGGATGATGGTGGTGGATGTGGGTTGTGATGGTGGTGGAGGGTGGGTGTAGTGTGAGAGAGGTGGTTTGCCAAGGGATGGTTTGCAAATGAGCCAAGCACCCCTATTTATAGCCTGAACAGCAGCTCGAGCACGGCCCCGTGTCCATCCTCCTTCTCTTTCTTCATTAATTGCAGTTTGTCTGCATTAGTTGACCACGCCCCCGTGTCCGCTGAGCACGACCCCGTGTGCAGAAGCGTATCTGTACTATCAAGATTTCCTGAGATTCTGCGAATCTTAGAGTTGACTACGGCCCCGTGTCCGCTGGGCACGCCCCCGTGGTGGGTGATAGAAGCTTCTACAGCTTTGTCTTTTCTGCAGACACTTGGGCACGCCCCCGTGCTCACTGAGCACGGGGCGTGTTCAGCCTTCTGTTCTCTTGTTTTGCTTGGGAAGATGCTGTCGGGGGGGTCGGGCATGCCACGTTTATCCCTCTTCTTGTATTTTTGTTAGATTTAGCTGCCTTTTTGCTTCTTTTGTTCATTTGAGCTCATTTAATCCTGAAAATACAAAAGGAAGACAAAAGCACACTTTTTCCAACATTAGTACTAAAAAAGGGTTAGTTTTATGTCTCATTTGATGTAATTTATATGTTGCATTTTGCACACATCAGTGGGTAAATACGATGGTTTAAGTGACCCTCATGACCATCTAAATCTGTTCAAGAGTTCCGGGGAGGTAGCCTGCTGGCTCATGCCTCTTTGGTGCAAGATGTTTGTCCAAACGCTGGTCGGGGCAGCACGAGTATGGCGGGATGGTTTACCTGTGGGAGAAATCGATAGCTTCAAAGACCTCGTATCCAAATTTCAGCTGCAATTCAGTCAGCAAAGGCGTCACACCAAAGATAGAAACGAACTTCTCCACATACGTCGGCGAGACAACGAAACAGTGTAAAGCTTCATCTACAAGTTCAACGATGAAATCCTGGCGATCCTAGGCATAACAAGCAACTTGGCTTGTGGTGCTTTCTTGCAGGGAGTAAATGACGACGAGTTATTAAGGACATTGTATGGAAGGGATGGAGTACCCTCCACCATCGATGAAATCCTGAGAATAGCTAAAGTGTATGTGACACGGGAAAAGACAGTGGCAGCCAGTCACGCTGCTAACAGGAAGAAGGAAGCACAAAAAAGCCAAGACGATAGGGAGCAGCGGAACTCCAAAGGAAAAAATAGGGGAGATAGGTTCCAGAAAAACGATCGATCAGACTCGCGATATGACAGATCCAGGGGCTCTTATTCAAGAAAGGTGTCATCCTCAAGGTCAAGATCGGAATATCCTAATCTAAGTAAGACACCTGCAGAAATCGTTGCTTCTGAGAACCTAAAACTCAATCCTCCCAAGCCATTGAAAGATACGCTCAATAAAGACGCTAGTAAATACTGTGAATATCACAAGGGCAATGGCCATGATACTAACGATTGTTACCAGATAAAGAAGTAAATTGAATATTATGTAAAGACTGGAAAACTGGCTCACTTGGTCCGAGACATAAAGCAGGGCCCGCCGCCAAGCAAGGAAGACGCGGACAAAGGGACGGGCAAGAGACAGTGGGAGTTAAACATGGTATACGCCGATAAGGGAAAAGGATCAAAACGGAGTTTCTCCACACTCGAACCTTGGATGCTGGCAACCATAACGATCGAAACACATGTTGATGATTTACATCTCACCACTGACCCCCTCATCATATTCGCCGCTGTAGGCGACTACAACATGAGAAGGATCCTAGTCGACACCGGGAGCTCCGTGTGACAACTGGCACCAAACCGGTAATTTTCGTACACTCTAATCATTATTTAATGACTGCAATCATGTGCTTAATTGTCAGCAATGTCTGAACACATACTAAACAAATGAATTCATGCACGTTGTATACTACAAAATATTGCTTTATGCATAAACGAGAGCGTTGCGTCAAAAATACGAGTAAACTCACCGGTAAGACACACTGTGTCAACAGAACTGCAGAAAGCAGCCAGACAATAAAATTGGAGCCTAGGTGTAGGTCCGATAACAAGAATTCATTAAAACCCAAGAGTACATACAAGGGTTTAATATATATGCAATACGAAAGCAAAAATAAGCACTAAAAAGCACCCGAAACGCACTATAGGTGCAGAATTTTAATAAATTCAGCTCAATTCAGCATTTAAACATATGAATATTATGCAGAAATGTCGTTTTATTATCCAGAATATTTCCCTAAGTGTTGGGAATTGAAAGGATACAAAAAGGTACTTAAAAGACACTAAAAAGTGCAATTTAGCGCTTTAACAAACCGGTATATAACCGAACAACCGGATATTACCCGGAACACCAAAATAATGCTAGAAGCATTGTTTTTATTTTTCTTAGCTAGTTAGGGTCCCCGAACACCCTAACACACTATATATTACTTAACATACATGAACCACTAATTATTTCATTATTCCCCTAACTAGATTAGTAACTAACCATTACCATCCAACTAGATACCCCCCCCCCCTCCAAACCGGTTGTGAAAGTGGGGAAACACCCACTTAACTCTTTTGAATTGTTTATTGAGTTGCTAAGTACTAAGGGAGCACATGATCTAAAGGATATTGGTATGTTGGAAGACCTTTTATTTAACCACTAGGCTTCACTCATCTTCATCATTCAAAAAAAAGGAAAACTCTCTCATCTCTCCCTCAAACTCACGGCTTCAACCACACACCCACACACCTTCATTTCAAGCTTCATTCCATCCATTCTCTTGATATACAATGGTGTAAGAAGCAAAGTTAGGAAGTGTGGAAGCAACGGAACTTGAAGGACCTTCTTCATTTGCTTTTATCCACCTCATTTGCACTCTTGAACTCCCTTAGCCTTGTGCTAGTAGTAAGTGCTCTAAAACACCATCTTGATCTTGTTTATGGTGGTTAATAGGTGATTTAATGGTTAAAAATCAAACACACACAAGAACATAACACAAAGTCTTGGTCATATGATGAATAAGTTGGATAAAGAGAAACTAGTTGTGTAAATCTTGTGAAACTTGTCTAGTTGAGATTATTTGATGTTGTTTGTCATTAAAAGTGGGGTGGATCGTCATCTACGCATACTATATCATGTTCAAGAACATGAACTAGTAGTATGTTAAGTGTTAGAAATATAAAAGATGATGAAATCATCCACCATGAACTTGGAACTTGTGTAAACATAATTTTCCTTGTAAAATAAGACTCTAAACATGAACTTGTGTAAAAACGGTTTTTCTTATAAAATAGAGTTCTAAACTAGTAGATCTAAAGATCTACAAGTGGTATTTTCGAAGGACCAAGTAAAATATAAACAAGTCTTACTTTAAGTCGGATCTTTCATAAACTAGATGTGTTTTTGTGAACAAACAAGTGTGTGGACACTTGTGTAACAAAAGTTTTAACAAAGAAATAATTTTCGTAAACACCGACTAGAAGTTGTAAAACTTCATATTCTTTAAAAATAAAGTTTTCGAGATAATGATTTTATTGTTAGAGATGGAAAGACTTACTAAATGTGCTAGTAAATTACTACACATTTTTGTAAATATTCAAGTTCATGAAATGGAGAAATTAGTGATTATTGTTGATGATTATTGTTGATAATTGTTGTTGATGATTGTTGACGATTTAAATGAAAATAAACTCATGTTTTGAAAATAAGGGAAACCTCCATTTTTAGGGGAAACTCTGTCAAAATTTTTATAAATTTTGACACTTAGAAAAATATAAGTTTTTGAGAAACTTATTCCCTAAAAATGTATTTAAAAGTATTACCAAGGTTTCCCTAATTTTTGGTGATAAGAAATGAGGATTTCTTCAAGAATAAAAATGGATATAAGTATGTATATTTTTGAGAGAAAAATATATATTATTTTATCACCAACTTTTGTGCTAAGTGTATATAGTATGTGTTATACGTGCTAGTGTATTAAGACTTAAAAATACACTAAATACTCATGAGGAGTATAAACATAAAAATACACATACAACATACAAGATACATAATTCTGTTGCAAAGTGCAAAACACGAGATACTTATATTATTTTAGAGAAAATAATATAAGTAAGATACTTAGTTAAAAATATAAAATATTTTTAACACAAGAATATATACACCAAAGAGAGTGACTGTACTTGTGCGATACAAGTCTAGTGACTAACGTTAAGAAAACGCGTATAGGTTACGAAGTTAATTAAGCAAATCCGGTGAAGTCTACGACACACAGGAACACAAAGTTGTGAGTTCATGCTCCCCCTTTTCTCTTTAACTATTTTCAGTTTTTATAACTTCGGGGGTGAAATACATGTACAAATGTACAATATTTATAATTGGTATGATATAAATACAAGAAGCACACTTGGTGAGAACGAGAACCAAGTGTGACGAAATATAAGAATACAAGAAGTACACTTGGTGAGAACGAGAACCAAGTGTGACGAAATATAAGAATATGAGAAGCACACTTGGTGAGAACGAGAACCAAGTATGAGGCGTTATGAGAAATGATGCGAGAAATCGTGTCACGAATAGGGTACATAAGCACCATTAATCAACAATATACCTAGACCGCAGAACAAAAGGTTAGATCTAACGGGTGCCGGGCAGCCACACTCTCGGTGAGGGCGAGAATCGAGTAGTGCTTTTGTGTCTCAGAATATACCAATTAAATGCCTAAGGTTTGGTGACTTCCTATGTCGTGTCACATGTTAATGGCTTTGCAACCCATTAACAATCCTGATACTTACAGGAATACTGTATTTACATAAAATTCATACCATACTAAAACTTGATTAATACTTGAAGTACGTGGGGTACTCAAGAAAGACTTGATTTATAACTTGAAGTACGTGGGGTACTCAAGAAATACTTGATATATAACTTGAAGTACGTGGGGTACTCAAGAAAAACTTGATATATAACTTGAAGTACGTGGGGTACTCAAGAAAAAACTTGATTTATAACTTGAAGTACGTGGGGTACTCAAGAAAACGGGAATTATACTTGAGTACGTGGGGTACTCAAGAAAAACCTGAATTATACATAAGTACGTGGTGTACACATGAATACTTGATTTATATATGAAAACTTGATTTATACATGACACAAACTATGTTTTCATACAAAGTATACAAACATGAAATACAAAAACTACATGAATTCACACCAACATTATGTTGACGTTTTTCCAAAACTCACATGTATTTCAGGTAACTAGGATGGATGTGCGCATGGTCTTACTCATGCTCGTGGATGTCGCTTGTGTTTATCTTTAAATGAAGTTGTAAACTTTTAAGACAAGGTTTCATGCTGTCTAGCGATGTAAACGCTATCTTATGTTTCAAATTATGGTATTTGAAGTTATTTTCATGAGCATGTAGTATGTTTACCTTTCGTATGCAATGAGAACCTTTCATGATCACACCTCGTGCTTCCGCCGCAGAAAGGGGTGTGACAGATTGGTATCAGAGCTGCGATTGTAGTGAACCAGGATTCCTTCTCGAGTCTAGTCTACAATCTCTAGGATCCATTCACGAAAACATTTTTCAAAGATTTTTCATTGCATAAAACGTCCCGCGACATCCACTACCTGAAACTGTATACATGAGTCTAGAAAAGACACTACGAGACTTAGAGTGCACTTGAGTAGCACTTGTCGTTGACTTGAAATTACTTGCAATTATGTGTGATAGTTAGCATGTACTAGAAGTAGGATGTCACGAGTATACGTGACTTTACCTGAAAGCGATGGCCCATCTGAAGGAAGAGATACGAGGATGAAACGAACTGTGCGGACTGTGCAAGGAGTTACGTAATTATGGATGCATACATAATTATGGAATTCAGTGCACAAAAACCACAGCAAGTCTTGTCACATATAGCTTCCCTCAGTGCAAGCCTACTAAGTACTCTGCTAGAGTAAAAATTGTTTGATGTCACTTATGTGGTATATACTTGTGTATATATATATACTACTACTGTCTCGTATGACGATATCAAACAAATGTTTAACCCTGTTGTGTTATGTTCTTCAGAACATCGCACTCAGAAGAGCTGTGAACGCTCGTGACCAACCTCCTCCTCCCCCACTACCAAGAATTGCCGAAGAGCTGGAAGCTCTACTGGAAGAAAGGATCTCCGCAGCTATCGCCCAATACGAGGCAAACCGAACTCAAGACAGTGGCGGCCCAAGCAACGCTAGACGTAATGGGAACGGAGATTCATCTGAAGGCAATGCAGCTCCAGGCTGCACTTTCAAGCAGTTCCTCGACTGCAAGCCAATGAACTATGACGGCACAGGAGGTGCAGTAGCATTTGTACGCTGGGCGGAGAAGACTGAAGCTGCTATCCGCATGAGCAAGTGTACCGCGGATCAGCAAGTCACTTTTGCTACTGGGCTGTTTGTCGATGAAGCTCTGACTTGGTGGAACTTGCAAGCCCAAACTTTGGGCGATGATGCCACTTATGGTCTAACTTGGGAGGAACTGAAGGAAAGAATGAGAGAGAAGTATTGCTCTCGTGCTGAACTCCAAAGGCTGGAAACGGAGTTCTGGCACTTGACTATGGAAGGTGCTGACATTAATGGTTATACTCGAAGGTTACATGACCTGTCTAGAGTGCTTCCTTACATGGTGACTCCCGAATTCAAGCGCGTTGAACGCTACATTTGGGGACTGGCCCCAGAGTTTCGTGGCATGGTAACTTCGGCCAAACCTTAAACAATCACCGAGGCTGTAACTCTGGCTGTCAGCCTGACTGAAGATTGTGTTCGTATGAAGAAGTTATCACTGAACCCAACAGGGAAGACCGAGACACACGCTGAGTCGTCCGGTGACAAAAAGAGAAAGCATACAAGCTTTAACCAAGCAACTCGTAACAACAAGGGTTTCATCAAGAAGTGCGACGCTAACCCGTCTCAGGAGGCGAAAACCCATGCAACCAAAGCATACCAAGGCTCCATGCCTAGATGCCAAAAATGTAAGTATCATCATGATGGAGCTTGTCGCATTCCAAGGTGCGACAAATGTGGTAAATTGGGTCATCAAACAGAAGACTGTTGGGGAAAAGGAAAGAACCGAAATGGAAACGGTGCTGGTAACAAGAATGGTAACGGGAAAGGGCGGAACCAAGGATGCTTCAAATGTGGAAGCAATGATCATTTCATGAAGGACTGCCCAGAGGGAAACAATGCTCTGGCTCGAGCATTCGTGATTGGAGCTAAGAACGCACGCGAGGACCCTAACGTGGTCACCGGTACGTTTCTCATTAACAATCACTTTGCATCCATATTATTTGACACTGGCGCCGATTATAGCTTCATGTCTGTGGAATTTAAACGCATACTCGGAATAGAATCTAGTAGATTAGAAATTCCTTATTCCATAGAACTAGCCAACGGTAAACTTGTTGAATCGGGCGAAGTTGTCAGAGGCTGCACATTAGAACTTGGCGAACGAAATTTTAGCATCGACCTCTTACCTATTCAATTGGGTAGCTTCGATGTAGTGGTCGGAATGGACTGGCTGTCCAAGAACAAAGCGGAAGTTGTATGTCATGAGAAGATCATTCGCATCCCTCTGGCGGATGATGAAACTCTCATCGTGCATAGAGAAAAACGAGACGCGCCTCTTTGAATCATCAGTTGTATGAAGGCACAGAAGTGCTTAAGGAAAGGATGTGTCGCTTTCCTAGCACACGTTATAGACAAGAAGGCCGTGGAGCCAAAACTCGAAGACATTCCTGTGGTGAAGGAATTTCCTGATGTTTTTCTCGAAGATCTGCCAGGACTACCTCCGCAACGACAAGTCGAATTCCGTATAGACTTGGTTCCAGGAGCTGCTCCTGTAGCCAAGGCACCCTATCGGCTTGCACCATCCGAAATGCAGGAATTATCTACACAACTCCAGGAGTTGTTGGATAAAGGATTTATAAGGCCAAGCTTCTCACCTTGGGGAGCTCCAGTATTATTCGTGAAGAAGAAGGATGGAACACTGCGAATGTGTATCGATTACAGGGAACTGAACAAACTCACTATCAAGAATCGGTACCCGCTATCAAGGATTGATGACTTATTTGATCAACTGCAAGGATCAAGCTACTATTCCAAGATCGACCTTCGATCGGGATACCATCAGCTGAGAATCCAAGAGGAAAGCGTACCAAAGACTGCATTCAGAACACGCTATGGGCACTACGAATTTCTGGTGATGCCATTCGGGCTGAAGAATGCACCAGCGGTCTTTATGGATCTAATGAACCGCGTATGCAAACCATATCTCGATAAATTCGTGAATGTATTTATTGATGATATCCTGATTTACTCGCGATCGAAGGAAGAACATGAGCAACATCTCAGAACTATTCTGGAACTACTGAAGAAAGAGAAACTTTATGCAAAGTTCTCGAAATGCGAATTCTGGATTCGCGAAGTACAATTTCTTGGTCACGTTGTGAATGAGAAGGGCATTCATGTAGACCCATCCAAGATAGAAGCAATAAAGAATTGGGAAGCTCCCAAGACCCCAACTGAAGTTCGTCAATTTTTGGGCTTAGCGGGCTACTATCGGCGATTCATCGAGAATTTCTGAAAAATAGCTCAACCGCTAACGACCCTTACACAGAAAGACAAGAAATACGACTGGGGTCACAAACAAGAAGAAGCCTTCCAGTTGCTTAACAACAAACTCTGCGATGCACCAATACTATCATTACCTGAAGGCACTGAAGACTTCGTGGTATACTGCGACGCCTCACGACAGGGTTTGGGTTGCGTGCTCATGTAACGCCAGAAAGTCATCGCATACGCTTCGAGACAATTGAAGGTACATGAAGGAAACTACTCACGACCTGGAGCTAGGCGCAGTGGTATTCGCCTTGAAGATCTGGCGACACTATCTATATGGTACTCGATGTACAATCATCACAGATCACAAAAGCCTGCGACACATATTTGATCAGAAATAACTAAACATGCGACAGCGATGTTGGGTCGAGCTGCTGAACGATTATGACTGTGAGATTAAGTACCATCCTGGAAAGGCAAATGTTGTAGCAGACGCATTAAGCATAAAAGAAAGGATTAAGACCCTAAGGGTTCGAGCATTGGAAATGACTATTCGAACGAACCTCACTGCACGCATTCGTGATGCACAACAAGAAGCTCTTAAAAGAGAGAACCGTAAAGCTGAATACCTCCGGGGTATGTTGAAATACATGGTGCCAAACGAAGAGGGAGCCTTATACTTTAAGAAGCGTATTTGGGTTCCACTCTATGGTGGCCTATGAGAAGTCATCCTTGATGAAGCGCATAAATCGAGATACTCGATCCACCCAGGGTCGGACAAAATGTATCAAGACTTGAAAGAATATTATTGGTGGCCGAGACTCAAGAGCGACGTTGCTGTCTATGTTGGAAAATGCCTAACATGTGCTAAGGTTAAGGCTGAATATCAGAAACCGTCTGGCCTACTACAACAACCAGAGATTCCCGTGTGGAAGTGGGAACAAATCTCGATGGACTTCATAACAAAATTACCCAGGACCCCGAGAGGGCACGATATGATATGGGTAATAGTTGATCGATTAACCGAATCTGCGCATTTCCTACCGATCCGAGAGAAGGATAGTACTGGAAAACTCGCAGAGATATACTTAAGGGAAATTGTGGCACGTCATGGAGTGCCTATCTCAATCATTTCAGACAGAGATGGACGCTTTCTCTCAAGAATCTGGCAATCATTTCAGGAAGCCTTTGGATCTCAATTAGATCTAAGCACGGCATTCCATCCACAAACAGACGGCCAGAGCGAACAGACTATACAAACGTTAGAAGATATGCTCCGCGCATGTGTCATGGATCTAGGCGGCAGCTGGGATCCTCATCTACCTTTAGTTGAGTTTTCCTACAACAACAGTTATCATACGAGCATAAAAGCCGCACAGTTCGAAGCTCTGTATGGCCGCAAATGCCGATCGCTCTTATGTTGGGCAGATGCTAGAGATAAACGTATGGTTGGTCCTGAACTTGTACAAGAGACAATCGACAAGATTGCGCAGATCCGAGAGTGCATTAAGGCGGCTCGAGATCGACAAAAGAGCTACGCTGATCCGAAAACAAAATTAGTAGAATTCGAGGTGGGAGACAAAGTGTTGTTAAAAGTCTCACCTTGGAAGGGTGTAGTCAGATTTGGAAAGCGTGGAAAGCTGAATCCACGATACATCGGACCATTCAGAATATTGAAAAGGATTGGTACCGTGGCAAACAAGTTGGAGTTACCGGAAGAACTCAATGGAGTACATGATACGTTCCATGTATCCAATCTCAAGAAGAGTCCAACACAAGAAAACGTGATCATCCCGGTGGATGAAGTACATATTGATGACGCCCTCCGATTTACAGAACAACCCGTTGAGGTTACCGACTGGAAAGTCAACAAGACCAGGAGGAGCACTGATAAACTTGTCAAAGTACGTTGGAGCTCTAAGCACGGACCCGAGTACACATGGGAACGTGAAGACCAGTTCAAGGAAAAGTATCCCCACCTATTCAAGAAGACTCCAGCGAGAGTTAGTTCAGCCTGAATTTCGGGACGAAATTCTTTTAACGGGGGGAGACTGTGACAACTGGCACCAAACCGGTAATTTCCGTGCACTCAATCATTATTTAATGACTGCAATTATGTGCTTAATTGTCAGCAATGTCTGAACACATACTAAACAAGTGAATTCATGCACGTTGTATACTACAAAATATTGCTTTATGCATAAACGAGAGCGTTGCGTAAAAAATACGAGTAAACTCACCGGTAAGACACTCTGTGTCAACAGAACTGCAGAAAGCAGTCGGACAATAAAATTGGAGCCTAGGTGTAGGTCCGACAACAAGAATGCATTAAAACCCAAGAGTACATACAAGGGTTTAATATATATGCAATACGAAAGCAAAAATAAGCACTAAAAAGCACCCGAAACGCACTTTAGGTGCAGAATTTTAATAAATTCAGCTCAATTCAGCATTTAAACATATGAATATTATGCAGAAATGTCATTTTATTATCCAGAATATTTCCCTAAGTGTTGGGAATTGAAAGGATACAAAAAGGTACTTAGAAGACACTAAAAAGTGCAATTTAGCGCTTTAACGAACCGGTATATAACCGAACAACCGGATATTACCCGGAACACCAAAATAATGCTAGAAGCATTGTTTTTATTTTTCTGAGCTAGTTAGGGTCCCCGAACACCCTAACACACTATATATTACTTATCATACATGAACCACTAATTATTTCATTATTCCCCTAACTAGATTAGTAACTAACCATTACCATCCAACTAGATACCCCCCCCCCCCCCCTCCAAACCGGTTGTGAAAGTGGGGAAACACCCACTTAACTCTTTTGAATTGTTTATTGAGTTGCTAAGTACTAAGGGAGCACATGATCTAAAGGATATTGGTATGTTGGAAGACCTTTTATTTAACCACTAGGCTTCACTCATCTTCATCATTCAAAAAAAAAAGGAAAACTCTCTCATCTCTCCCTCAAACTCACGGCTTCAACCACACACCCACACACCTTCATTTCAAGCTTCATTCCATCCATTCTCTTGGTATACAATGGTGTAAGAAGCAAAGTTAGGAAGTGTGGAAGCAACGGAACTTGAAGGACCTTCTTCATTTGCTTTTATCCACCTCATTTGCACTCTTGAACTCCCCTAGCCTTGTGCTAGTAGTAAGTGCTCTAAAACACCATCTTGATCTTGTTTATGGTGGTTAATAGGTGATTTAATGGTTAAAAATCAAACACACACAAGAACATAACACAAAGTCTTGGTCATATGATGAATAAGTTGGATAAAGAGAAACTAGTTGTGTAAATCTTGTGAAACTTGTCTAGTTGAGATTAATTGATGTTGTTTGTCATTAAAAGTGGGGTGGATCATCATCTACGCATACTAGATCATGTTCAAGAACATGAACTAGTAGTATGTTAAGTGTTAGAAATATAAAAGATGATGAAATCATCCACCATGAACTTGGAACTTGTGTAAACATAATTTTCCTTGTAAAATAAGACTCTAAACATGAACTTGTGTAAAAACGGTTTTTCTTATAAAATAGAGTTCTAAACTAGTAGATTTAAAGATCTACAAGTGGTATTTTCGAAGGACCAAGTAAAATATAAACAAGTCTTACTTTAAGTCGGATCTTTCATAAACTAGATGTGTTTTTGTGAACAAACAAGTGTGTGGACACTTGTGTAACAAAAGTTTTAACAAAGAAATAATTTTCGTAAACACCGACTAGAAGTTGTAAAACTTCATATTCTTTAAAAATAAAATTTTCGAGATAATGATTTTATTGTTAGAGATGGAAAGACTTACTAAATGTGCTAGTAAATTACTACACATTTTTGTAAATATTCAAGTTCATGAAATGGAGAAATTAGTGATTATTGTTGATGATCATTGTTGATAATTGTTGTTGATGATTGTTGACGATTTAAAAGAAAATAAACACATGTTTTGAAAACATGGGAAACCTCCATTTTTAGGGGAAACTCTGTCAAAATTTTTATAAATTTTGACACTTAGAAAAATATAAGTTTTTGAGAAACTTATTCCCTAAAAATGTATTTAAAAGTATTACCAAGGTTTCCCTAATTTTTGGTGATAAGAAATGGGGATTTCTTCAAGAATAAAAATGGATATAAGTATGTATATTTTTGAGAGAAAAATATATATTATTTTATCACCAACTTTTGTGCTAAGTGTATATAGTATGTGTTATACGTGCTAGTGTATTAAGACTTAAAAATACACTAAATACTCATGAGGAGTATAAACATAAAAATACACATACAACATACAAGATACATAATTCGGGTGTAAAGTGCAAAACACGAGATACTTATATTAATTTTAGAGAAAATAATATAAGTAAGATACTTAGTTAAAAATATAAAATATTTTTAACACAAGAATATATACACCAAAGAGAGTGACTGTACTTGTGCGATACAAGTCTAGTGACTAACGTTAAGAAAACGCGTATAGGTTACGACGTTAATTAAGCAAATCCGGGGAAGTCTACGACGCACAGGAACGCAAAGTTGTGAGTTCATGCTCCCCCTTTTCTCTTTAACTGTTTTCAGTTTTTATAACTTCGGGGGTGAAATACATGTACAAATGTACAATATTTATAATTGGTATGATATAAATACAAGAAGCACACTTGGTGAGAACGAGAACCAAGTGTGATGAAATATAAGAATACAAGAAGTACACTTAGTGAGAACGAGAACCAAGTGTGACGAAATATAAGAATATGAGAAGCGCACTTGGTGAGAACGAGAACCAAGTATGAGGCGTTATGAGAAATGATGCGAGAAATCGTGTCACGAATAGGGTACATAAGCACCATTAATCAACAATATATCTAGACCGCAGAACAAAAGGTTAGATCTAACGGGTGCCGGGCAGCCACACTCTCGGTGATGGCGAGAATCGAGTAGTGCTTTTGTGTCTCAGAATATACCAATTAAATGCCTAAGGTTTGGTGACTTCCTATGTCGTGTCACATGTTAATGGCTTTGCAACCCATTAACAATCCTGATACTTACAGGAATACTGTATTTACATAAAATTCATACCATACTAAAACTTGATTAATACTTGAAGTACGTGGGGTACTCAAGAAAGACTTGATTTAGAAACTTGAAGTACGTGGGGTACTCAAGAAAAACTTGATATATAACTTGAAGTACGTGGGGTACTCAAGAAAAACTTGATATATAACTTGAAGTACGTGGGGTACTCAAGAAAAACTTTATTTATAACTTGAAGTACGTGGGGTACTCAAGAAAATGGGAATTATACTTGAGTACGTGGGGTACTCAAGAAAATCCTGAATTATACATAAGTACGTGGTGTACACATGAATACTTGATTTATATATGAAAACTTGATTTATACATGACACAAACTATGTTTTCATACAAAGTATACAAACGTGAAATACAAAAACTGCATGAATTCACACCAACATTATGTTGACGTTTTTCCAAAACTCACATGTATTTCAGGTAACTAGGATGGATGTGCGCGTGGTCTTACTCATGCTCGTGGATGTCGCTTGTGTTTATCTTTAAATGAAGTTGTAAACTTTTAATACAAGGTTTCATGCTGTCTAGCGATGTAAACGCTATCTTATGTTTCAAATTATGGTATTTGAAGTTATTTTCATGAGCATGTAGTATGTTTACCTTTCGTATGCAATGAGAACCTTTCATGATCACACCTCGTGCTTCCGCCGCAGAAAGGGGTGTGACACTCCGAGGATATCATATATGAGCACTGCTTCAATAGGATGTAACCGGAAGATAAAAAGCTGCTCGAATCAGTACACGCCCCTATCAAGGGGTTCACTGGAGAAAAGGTTGACCCAATCGGCCAAATCACCTTTCCGGTAACATTCGGACTCACCCATCGAGAAAGGACCATACTCCTCACATTACTTGTGGTACGTGCAAAATCCTACCACAATGTAATAATCGGAAGGTTTACTCTGGGGAAACTAGACGCTATGGTATCTACAGTACGAGGATTCATGAAGTTCCCCACGCCAAGAGGGATTGCAACAGTCTACCGGGACCAGGTGGGTGAAGTCTTGGATACTGAAAGATGTCGTCAAGGACCTACAGGGGCCATCGGTCCAGAAAGGTGGGTTTTGAGCAAAAACCACCCCAAGCAAACAGTTACAATAGGAGACAGCCTCTCTCCTAAAATTAAAAACAATTTGAAACAATTGCTAAGGTGGAACGCCGATATCTTCGCCTTTGAACATTCTGACATGACCGGGATACCTTGGGATAAGGCGGAACACATGTTAGCTACGCTCCCACGCATCAAGCCGGTGGCCCAGGGAAAACGTAGCATGGCCCCCGATCGAAGAGATGCAGTAGTAAAAGAAGTACGAAAGTTGGTTGAAGCTGGAATCCTTCGGGAAATGAAATATCATACATGGGGATCAAACCCCGTTATGGTCAAGAAACCCGATGGCACATGGCGGATGTGCATTGACTTCAAAGACTTAAACAAGGCTTGCCCTAAAGACGCTTATCCACTACCCAAGATGGATTTCAAAGTTGATTCTTTGGTCCCTTTTAGGTACAAGTGTTTCTAAGACGCCTATAAGGGTTACCACCAGATCAAGATGTCAAGGGAAGACGAAGAAAAAATTGTGTTTCACACCGATATAGACATTTTTTGCTACACCAAAATGCCTTTCGGTCTACGTAATGCTGGGGCCACCTATCAACGACTCATGGACAAAGCCTTTGAAAAGCAAATTGGCAGAAACTTGGAAGTATACGTCGATGACCTAGTAATCAAGAGCATGGAAGAAAAACAAATGCTCGAGGACATCGAGGAAACTTTTCGAAAATTGAGAGAGTACAACATCAAGCTCAACCCCAAGTAGTGTTCATTCGGGGTAGAAGAAGGCAAATTCTTGGGGTTGGTGGTCACCCGGGATGGCTTTAGAGCCAACCCAGAAAAGATAACCGCAATAACGCGAATGCCGTCACCCCGAACTCTAAAAGAGGAACAAGCATTGAATGGGCGTTTAGTCACTATAAACAGGTTCCTGGCAAGACATGCTGAAAGATCTTTGCCATTCATAAAAACATTGAAAGCTTGCCTCAACAAAAAAATTTTCAAATGGATCAGTGAAGCAGAAGAAGCCTTGCAAGACATGAAGAGGTTCATTGAAAAGTTACCCATGTTGACAGCGCCATACCCAGAGGAACTTTTGAAGATGTACCTGGCAGCAGCCCACAACGCTGTAAGCGCAGTTCTCATGGTTGAAAAGGATAGCAAACAAATGCCCATATACTATATCAGTCGGGTACTAGCGGGCCCTGAAATGTGGTATCTAACATTGGAAAAACTGGTACTTGCACTAGTACACGCCACCCGACGTCTCCAAAGATACTTCCAAGGGCATCGTATGCAAATCTTAACAAACTATCCCCTACAGCAAATCTTACACAAACCAGAAATCTCTGGGAGGTTAGCTAAATGGGCAATTGAGCTGGGAGCCCTAGACATTGAATATCGAAAACGAACTGCAATCAAGGGGCAGGTACTCGCCAACTTCTTAGCGGAAATTCCTGATGGAAAAGTAATACAATACCCAGTGGTTAACGACATACTAGAATCTAGCACGTCTAGACAAACCTAGAAGTTGTACACAGATGGGTCTTCTAGTGGAAAGGGGGCCGGAGCGGGCCTCATGCTAATAAGCCCTGATGAGATAAAGTTGATATACGCTATGCTATTTGACTTTGAATGCTCCAACAACGAGGCGGGGTATGAAGCACTGTTAGCAGGCCTAAGGATGGCCCAGTCCATGGGATCAACAAGAGTCGATGCATACGTTGACTCTTTGTTGGTCAATAATCAAGTAAATGAGACTTATGAAGCCAAAGATGAGACGATGGCAAAATACTTGGCTAAAATCAAGGAACTCATAGCTTCTTTTGACAACGTTGCACTCAATCACGTCCATCGCGGAAAAAATCAAATAGCTGACGCCCTAAGCAAGCAAGCTAGCTACTTCTAGCATGGAAAAGGAGGTGAAGGTCGAAACGCTCCAGTCACCTTCAATAGAATCCCGAGAAGTATCCGCCGTCACAGCGGAAGAACCTTGTTGGTACACTCCCATCTTAAAATTCCTTACAAAGGGGGAGTTGCCCTCCGCCAGTGGCAACGCCAAGAAGATACAAACAAAGGCGCTACAATATGAAGTACAAAATGGCATCCTATACAGGAAGTCGTATTTGGGACCACTATTATGGTGTGTATCCCCATCGGAAGCTACATACTTGATCCAAGAAATACACGCCGGTATATGTGGCATTCACCCCGGACCCCGAGAAATCGTTGCTAAGTTCCAAAACGCTGGGTACTATTGGCCCGGGATGCATGAAAACGCGGTAGGTGAACTTAGAAAATGTCGCAGCTGTCAAAAGTATGCTCCACAGACACTCCACCCTAAGAACAACTTGATCCCCGTGTCGGCGGCCTGGCCTTTTCAAAAATGGGCGATTGACATCGTGGGACCATTCCCGCTGGCCCCCGGGAAACTAAAGTACTTGATCGTGGTAATCGATTATTTTACTAAGTGGGTTGAAGCAAAACCATTGGCCAAGATAACTGCTGAAAATGCCAAGAAATTCCTATAAGAACATATCGTCTGCTGATTTGGACTGCCGATAAATCTTATGAGCAACAATGGAACACAATTCACACACAAGGTCCTACAAGATTGGCGTGAAGAGCTACAGATTCAACAAATCTTTACATCGGTTGCATACCCCCAAGGAAATGGCCAAGTGGAAAGGGCAAATAGAAGTCTGGTGGGTGGAATAAAAAGAAGGTTATGATACGAAGGAAGCTCCTGGGTGGAAGAATTGCCAAATGTCCTCTGGGCACATCGAACTATGCCTAAGACAAGCAACAACGAAACCCCCTTCAGCCTAACTTATGGCACAGAGGCAATGATACCCGCGGAGGTAGGGCTACCTTCGCTAAGGCGACTGGCCATTGACGATGACAACGACAGGCTCCTACGGGAAGGCCTGGAACTCCTAGAAGAACGCCGCGAAGCAGCCGCCATTAGCGAGGCAAAATAGAAGAAATCTTTAGAAAAGTATTATAATCAACGCGTGGCTTAGCAAATTTTCAAGGAAGGCGAGTATGTCATGCGGGACAACGAAGCCAGTACGGCGGAACCCACAGGCAAGCTGGGACCTAACTGGGAAGGCCCCTACATAATCCAAGAAGATCTAGGCAAAGGGGCTTACCGCCTATCCAGGCTCAATGGCACAGCGGTTCCACGTAGCTGGAACGCTGCTTAGTTGAAAAAATGTTACATGTAGACTTCCGCCCCTAACGGCGGGATTGACAGTTTTCTTTTTTGAACAAGTGTAATTCATCAAGAACGGTGTCTCTTTTTCTTTACAGTTATTAAGTTAATAAAAATTACTTTTTTATTCTCTTTTGTTATCTACATGTACACTAACAATGACCATTGCATTTATACTGCATATTACGGTACAAAAAATTACCATCACATTCAAACTGCATATCACGGTAAAAAATGTCTCTGACACGAAATATTTTTCATACATAAGTCAGATGACCAAAATGATACAGCGCTAAGAGTGGGTATCTTGTAATAGATACATTAACCACTACAAAAGATAGGTATTTTGTTAATAAATATATACAACTATCTTACAAAACCAAGTACTTGTTCCTGTTATCAAAAATCAACATATGGGAACAGCAAAAAACGAACATGTTCTACTTATTTACACATCGGGGAACATTTCTAACACCTCTGCAGGGGTGTGCAATGCTTCATCGTACCACTCCAAGGGATGAGGGCCAATGATCAAGTTGTCATCATTCCCCCCACCCGCCGGAGAAGCCACCATCTTCCAATCGTCAATAAAACTTGGGCATCGATGACCACTTCGACGTCGTTCATACACCACTCTGCATCGACGTAAACACTCGGAAGGAAAAGCTTGTGTTAGGGCATCCGCTATCAAAAGCACAGCAGCCCTATCGGACTTGACTCTGGCAAAAGAAGGACCTTGATCTCCCATACCAGAGTCTACCTCCCGAAACTCCATCGTCTTCCCTGGCATCTCATCCCGAAGACGGACCATAGCTTCAGCCACGTCCAGGGTTCGTAGTATGTCGGAGACTTTCCAGATACGGTACTTCCTACTCATCGCTTTCACTTACCAAATATGGCAAAAAAGTAAAGAGTCAATTTATAGATGGATTAGCAAATTGACAACCATGATGAAAGCAAATTTAATAACATGGCATCATTACATGTCAAATTGCCACCCTTAGCAAAACGGCGGCGTCATCATAATGATAATTTCATTAATTGTCTGACAAAAATTGAGTTCTTACACGCACCCCAACAAAGACAAAATATTGTTTTTACAAAAATATCTAAGGAATAGTGGAAATATCAAACAAACAAACACTCATTCCTCTCTAGATTCATCCACCACCTCCAGCATATGGCGTAAAGAATCCACACCGTCTTCAGCCACCTTGTCAACCAACTCAGCGTATGCGGGCAGCGGGTCATTGTAAACTGCCACAAGAGCATCTGCCATCTCCGCTGTTAGTTTGCCTCCCCACTCCTGGAACTCAGGAGTGATCCTACCCGTTTGTTGGCAACTAACATATCCCTCGTGGACGCCATCATGATGCCCTGACTTGTAAGCGGCAGCAGACAGGCGGTCTAAGAGAGTAACAAAGGACTCTGATTGACGGAGATACTCAAAAGCACCTACCAAGCCATTGGATATTAGCCAGATCCTATCACCCTGCAAACCAGCCAAGCGGCTGGTCAGGCTATCCACTTCGGCGTTGGACTGGTGCAATGCACTCTCCGCCTCTTTAAGACGTGCCTGTTAGGCGGTTGAAGATTGTACAAGCTGATTCTTCTCAGAAACAAGGGAGTCACACACTAGCCACAGCTTCCTAAGTTGTTCCTCCCGCTCTTCCAACTCAACCTGTTTGGCTTGGGCTTTGGCATTGGGCGCCTCTAACTCCAGGGTGAGATTTTGGTACCTCTCCTGCACCTGATACACAAAATCAGTGTCAATACGGAACTTTTCCACCTCAGCAGATAACTCAGACCTCATCTTTTGATCCTCAGTGACGGCTTTACGTTCCAGCTCTTCCTGAACAGCCTTGGCATGAGAAAGGACTCGATCCTTTTCCGCTATGTCGCGGGCCCATATCACCCTTTCCTCAGCAAGATTGGCCGTTACCTGCTTCAGATCATCCTCAGCCTTGTTTTTCTCTGACACAAACCGGCTCTCCCTAAGACTAGCGGTCTGGAGCTGACTTTCCAAACGGAATTTCTCATCCATAAGCTCCTGAATGGTCATCCGCACCTGGTGAAGCTCATTATTATCATGCATCCACCGGCGTCGGATTTCAGCCAGCCTCCTGGGTTGACCGACAACATCCACCATTGTTGTATTCATTAGGTGCTCATTATCTAACCTCTCTATATAGGCAGATTCAGCCGGAGGGTATGCCCGCTCAATCAAGTGATGCACCACCGGGGGAAAACCAGCGTGGAAGACTCCGCTGTCTTCCACTTAGGTTGATAGCGTTTGTCCTGAGCATACTGATCCCAGCAAACTGTGGGAAGATAGAGATCATCAGACAAACCGGCCCCATCATTAGCAAAAGCACTGCTAGATCCCCCAGTATCACTAACAGTGGTATCCTTGGCACTTGTTGACTCGCCAACAAGGGAAGTTGTAGGCATTTCTTTCCCAGACACAAAGAAATCGCCAACCGGAGACTCAAATAAGGATACGGGGGTGGAGCTTGAAAACAGCAGCGTGGTCACAGAACTGGGTGTCATGACAACAGAGGTTGTAAACAATGGCGGTGGCAGCGAAGAGCTAACAGAAACAGCGCTTGCTTGGGATATAAGATCTGCAAGGGGAACGCTTTGGCCGCCAGCCGCGGAAGGAACAATTTCCCCAGTGGTTAAAGGCATAGATGACCCACTCTCAACTTGGGCCTCAGCAAAAGAACCTGCATCAAATCAAATATTTAGAACAAGAATAAAGGAAACAAATCCTATGTTGACAAATACAACCACTTACCAGCATGTAAGGCTTGAGCAGCATTTTTTGCTTGAAAGGTGGTCAAAGGGGGCATCATCCTATGCCTCTTAGGCGAGTGTTGTGGACTCACCAAAATAGAAGGGGCGGAAGTAATAGCAGTACCCTCCGGGTCGCGGAAATGCTAGCCGCAACAGGCGAAATGGTGGCTCCCACGGTAATAATCTTCTTCCCAGTTATCTTTATCCGAGATGGCTTCTTTGTTTCTGTAAGGGAAACACTGCTCCCCCCGCTAGGAGGAGGCTGAGACACATAAGCATTTGGATCCGTCGGTACGGCGGGAAGTAGAAATTGTTCGATGTGGATTTTCAACACCTAAGGCTCCTGCTCCCCAAGCGCGTGATCCGCGGACCTCAGGGCAGCGTTCCGGGGGGGATCAACAAATCAAACAAACTCCATTCACCTATTTGACATTCATACACATTAAAACAAACACAATATGCAAATCAAATTAAAAGCAAATTGACACGTACCTTCATCGACCCTCTGAAAGGCAGGGTATAACCGGCTATTACGCCATAGTAAACTCATCCCAGCCATCACCAAAGCCCCCTCCGGGATCACCGTGCACTCGGATGGGCGTTGGCTTAACCTCTTAAACAGAGAATTCTCGATATAGGCATCAGCAGGCGGACCGTCATCTTTAAATTTATCCTTGGCCCCCATTTCCCTCCAGTGCATCTCCCTGGGGATAACACCGGCATTAATATAGAAGAACTTCTTCTTCCAGTCTTTATCCCTGGAACTTGCAGGGATATCCCTCAGACAATACACACCGATGTCTCAGCGATCGAATGTAAAAAAGGGGATTTCCACACAAGAACGAAAAAATCCCTAAACACTGTGATTTCAGGGATATGACCTAGGGCTATGCAGGCAAATTCGAAGTGACGAAGTTTAACTAACCCTAGAGGATACATTTGAGAGATGTGAATTTGGTATTCGTCAAGAATGGACTTACAAAATTTGGTGATGGGCAACCAAAAGTTGCAGAACTTGAAGAAATCACTGAACAGAGTAATTTTACCCTGTTTCAGTGGGAATGCCATATCTCTCTTTAACGGCAACACCGGATTCCGCTCCGGTTTAATATCGTACTCTTGCACAAGATTGTTGATTGATATTGTTCCCCACTTGCAATACAGCGCATCGGAACTTGCTTGGGATGATGAAGACTCGCCGGTTTTGGAAGCCATAGTATGCAGTCAAGAATTCAGAGAAGATGAAGGAAATGAACGAAATAGGAAAACCCTAACGGGGAACCTATTTATAGGAAAGGGGAGAACGATCTTTCGAATTGAAAAAGGCAAACGGATGGGAACTCGTGTCAAGACATGGCATGTACAACTGTCATCCTAATGATGACCTAACTGTCACACCCTTTCACATCGCCGCCATTTTTCAAAAAAGTAACGGTACTCTCACTTGAGAAATTTGCACTCCAAGGGGGTATTTTAACTTTTTCCTTTTTAGGCAGATCTCATGAATTTCATTTCATAACTTCGGACTGGGGGACATGACGAGGTATGACCCGGAACGGTTAACCCGGCCGGGTCATTACCTATTATTTTATTATAAATATATAATTACACATGTTTATTCTAGAATCTTCTATTCTGCATGGATAAACCACGTAACCAAATCCTCAATCTTTTGGGAAGATCATGCAAATCCCTAACTTATCGGAGTCCATCCTAAGTGAGAGGAAACCCTAATGGTAAACTATAAATAGAGGTAAACATCAAAGGTATAGAACTTATGCTCTCGTTTACTCTCTCTCTCTCTACACATATTTTCTTACTCCCAAACCGAGACTTATTCTCACGCCGGAGGGTGGTTACAGGAATAACCTCATTCCTGTAACGAGTCCTAACGGTGTTCTGTTTTGCAGTTAGTGGTTCGGATCGTCAAAAATTGAAGTCCTAGTTGGAGCCTACTGTTCAGGTCAATGTTTCTTCATAAGTTACTATAACTTAAGTTATCATTTTTCTTTACAACTTACTTTCTTTTAGAAATTGTTTGTAATTATCGCTGTATCTTAGGTCCTCGATTTGCAAGTTTCTATTAATTTTATGTTGACTTCCTGAGTCAGTCAAATTTTCATTAAAATTGCTGACCGAAACAAGAACAATGAGAACATAATTCACTTAGTATATTTCTCTAAGAGTTAAGTACATATATGCTCCTTGTGGTGTGTAAGGATTTTATATATGCTCCTTGTGGTCCTTTCTTTAGATGTCTCTTATTTTTTTTCTTGACAAATGTCCATTTTACCCCTGGCTGACAAACAATAAAGAAATTTGAAATTTATAATCAAACACCACCCTAATCTCTCTCTCTATCTCTCTTCCTCTAAAACTGCAACACCAACATGAATAATTACCACCCATTCTACAACAACATTTGTCAACCATCTTGTCAACAATCACTAGGCATACACTACTATCATTTTTGTGACAGCCAAATTTGTAGCAAATATGTTGGAAACTGGTCTTACCGACAAATTTGCTACAAAAAATTATGTATGAAATAAACTTTTCGATAACTAGATTAGCTACAAAAATACAACAAATATTGCTACAAATTTCCGACAAAAATCTCTCGTCGTAAACGTTGCTACAAAATGCCGACAAACCCATTTTTAGGTTTTCCGACAATTCTTCGACAAATTTGCGTTTTTTATTTTATTTTCTAGTATTTTTTCTTTATTTATTTTTAAAATTAATAATATTTCGAAAAAATAATAATCTATAAATACAAAAAAAAATATTTTTATTTTGCGATAAAATTCCTACAAAACTAAATAACTTTCTTTCAAAAAAATTGCGACAAATTTCTTACAAAACTAAATAACTTTCTTTTAAAAATTTCCGACAAAATCCTTACAAAACTTAATAACTTTCATTTCTAAATTTGCGACAAATTCCCTACAACTCAAAAATTATACGATTTTTTTTGAAGTTTTGCTACAAAGTGGCCACAAATTCTTTGCGATGATTGCGACAACTTAATGTTTTTTCCACAAAATTGCTACAAATTATAGAAAAAATTTTCTATTGTTTGCGACCAATTTGCAACGAATCATAAAAGAGATTTTAATATTTTAAAATGTTAAAAAAACATAATTTTACACAAAAAAAATGAAGCAAAATCCTAAAATATTCCAAAAGAGTTAAATGTCATTTTAGTCCCTGTGGTTTATGTCATTTTGTCAGATTAGTCCAAAGGTTTCATTTTTCTCCTTTGGGTCCAAAAAGGTTTCCCCTTGCCATTTTAGTCCACTGGTTTAAATTCATCAATTTTTTTTGTTAACGAGATGGGCAATTCGGTAATTTTATATGTAATTCTGTGAACTAGAAGGGCAATGACCAAATTGCCTTTCTCGTTAACAGAAGTAATTGATGAAGTTAACCGAGTGGACTAAAATGGCAGTGGTGAAACCTTTTTGAAACTACAGGCGAATAATGAAACTTTTAGAAAAAACTGGGAAAATGGCTCAAACCATAAAGACTAAAATGGCATCTAATTCTATTCCAAAATATAAAGATATTTACAATTATATAAGAAGAATACCAAAAATGCTAATTAAAAGCATGGTGTTTGATTCAAAACAAATCTTATCTTCAACATTCTAATAATTAACAAAACAAGACTTCTGTTTACCTCTTTCTGAAGTTTTCACCATTTCTTCCAAGGGCGGACTTCGCTCTTTAGAAGCCGTAGCACGGGCTACGGCTCAACTTCGTATCGGTAGTGTATTTTTTTCGGTTTTGTACAAAGGATACCTCTAAACACCTACGAGGATACCCCTAAAAAAAAGTTCCCAAGCCCAAAAGCTGTTTAGCATTTGTATCTAGCCCAACAAAAAATACAAAAGTCGAAATCAGCTTATAATTTTATAGGCAGCCCAATTCTTATTTAAAACAGTAATCCCAAAACAGTTTAATTGATAAGGCAGCCTAATTCTATTGATTAATAGCTAGCCCAATAGTCCAATACGTAATAAACTAATAATCCTATGAATATGAAGTGGCTGTGGCGCGACATTTGTGGAAGGCCGAACGATTAGGAAACGAAACGACAAAGACTCAAAGTCGAACAGGGAGCACTCCTACATACAGAATTGTTCAATTCGAACAGGGAACACTCATCAGCACTGATTCATCATTCCTCTTTAATCTTTAATCGAACAGGAGGCAAAACAAGAACAAGCAACATCGTCCATCGATTCATCTAGTTCGAACAAGCAGAAATTGAAGTTTGTTTGTGGATGAATTGTGAGTATTCTTTCTTTCTTTTCTTTTCTTCTTGAGCTTTTCATTGATTGTTTGATTATTTTATTTCTTGGTAATTTTGTAATTTTTATATCTATACTTTCGCATTTTTTGTTGTTAAACTAGGGATTGTTGTTCAATCTTGAATTCTTTGAAGTGATGATGAAACCACAATAAAAAACAATCTTTAATTGGGAACTTTTTCAAAAGAAAATACGAAGAAGTTAGTGAAAATCGGGTTGGCAATGATGATACAATTCCGAATGAAACAACTCCTTTGAATGTTGATGATGATAATATCCAAGCAAATGATGATGTTGATGCAAGTCCGAATGATACGAATGATAATATGCAAGAAAATGTTGATATTGGTCCAAGTAATCCTACAACTTCAATTCCAACAACACGAGGTATTATTGATTTGAATGATCTTCCTTCGGATCCATATGATAGGCCACCTATTGCTAGTTATCTCCCAAATCAAATAGATAACATAAGAAGGGCATTTCTTGTTAAAGGGGCTTTTCAACCGCGTAGTCATAAATAAATTGTTAGAGACTTTTATGAAGAAAAAAAAAACGTTTTGTTGTTAGTTGGTTTAATGATTGTAGTTGGTTAGAGTATAGCATCAAAGCAGACAAAGTATATTGTTTATATTGTTACTTGTTTAAACAAGATGTTGGTAATTAAGGCGGAAGAGATACATGGTCTTCTAGTTCTAAAGGCTTTTGTGATAAGATTAAAAAGAGTTCATTAAAGGAACATGTTGGGAATGTTGATAGTCATCAAGAATTAGGAAATCGATTTAGTGAGGTAACAACTTTTGATAAAAAAAATATGTCGGGTTTAAATCCTTGTAACGGGTTTCTAAGTTTGACCCATCGAAGATAGTGGCGTTTGCTGAGATGTACCCGGATGATTTTACTACACAAGAAATAGGGACTCTTTTGTTGGGATTATTTTACTACACTAGAAAAGGATCAATGGCGGCCAAACTTTTACAAGTTGGGATTATTGGAGGGAATTTTTAAAGTTGGGATTATTATCGGACAACAGGTGAAACTTAGGATTATTAAAATCCAATAACCCTATTATATATTAGGTTATTTAAAATCGTTTTTTAGGACAGAGTGACTATCCTTACCACATCATTTTTATTTATGTTTTGATATTCGGTATTTGTTTGCCGTTGCTGACACGCGTTTTGCAGTCATTGGGTCCCCGCCGCAACGCGCGGGCGGAAATTCATCTAGTTATACTATATTATTGTACCTATAACATTTATCATCTTCCGTGAACAATGCTTGACCCTAAGTCCAAAGCTACAAAAATACGCTATTACCCGCTTCAGATCATCCTCAGCCTTGTTTTTCTCTGACACAAACCGGCTCTCCCTGAGACTAGCGGTCTGGAGCTGACTTTCCAAACGGAATTTCTCATCCATAAGCTCCTGAATGGTCATCCGCACCTGGTGAAGCTCATTATTATCATGCATCCACCGGCGTCGGATCTCAGCCAGCCTCCTAGGTTGACCGACAGCATCCACCGTTGTTGTATTCATTAGGTGCTCATTATCTAACCTCTCTATATAGGCAGATTCAGCCGGAGGGTATGCCCGCTCAATCAAGTGATGCACCACCGGGGGAAAACCAGCGTGGAAGACTCCGCTGTCTTACGGGGATTAAAATGTGTCTAAACAAATCTGGTAATGATAATGGAAGGAAAAAGAATCCCAACGTTAAACTCTTGATCTAAAAACAAAGATTTCCAACTGGCCTCCACCGTAACTTATGGTGGCACCGTAAGTTACGGTGGCCCCTGGTTTGACATGCCCCTACCGTAAACCAGTAAGGGGCTGGCGTAAAGCTTATCAGCTCCACCGTAACTTACGGTGGCACCGTAAGAGTTACGGTGGCCTCTGCATTCCAGCTTTCCATTTTGTCGTTTATTGACACGAAAACTTTCGTATCTTTCAATCCGCTTATCCGTTTGACCCACCGTTTCTTCCTACATGATTGTAATTTGATCCTTCATCATATGGAGTCAAAATCCAACATCCGGATTAACAAAATTTAAGACTTTTAAGTCTTCGGCTTATTACCATTTTTACCAAATTTTGACCCGTTCGCGATTTTATCAAACAAACATGTTTATTTGATCCTTATTCTCATGATATTCATAATTTCAATAATTCCTATCATATTAGGTTCAAGTCACGGGTCTCTTACGTATCATAAACCCGTTTATGCTCATTTGCGTATTTTGACCCGTTAAGGGTATTTAGACATATTTTGAGCATGAAACGCTTTCATTCGTTTCTTGCGTTATTATACAACATTTCTTACCAAGTAATCTTCCACCACAACTATTTTTGTGGTGGACTAAATGAGGTGATCTATATAATCCGAGTTTTTTTTTTCTCGTCGGATTGCTAATTTACGACAAAGACTCATATAGAGTCATTTGACCGAAGATTTATATCTTTCGCTTCTTACACTTATTCCAATTATTTATTTGATCATAAAACTCGTTTCAAAACTACCTTTAAAGGTCGTTCGTCGAAATTAGCTTATAAGGGCGTTTTAGTCCATTTAGCCAATCATTTACGATGAAGGACTTTTGAAAGTATATTTGACCCATAAACCCTCTTTTAACTTATGATGTTGTTTGAAAAGTCACTAAGCTTTCCAAACGCAATGTTCCTTATTTAAAACATTCGGTTTACTTATCAAGTAACCAAATGTCTATTTTGACTACTTTTAACACTCCTTGAACCACATGTTCTAAATGAGAGTTACCATATTTCACGTACCTAGCGCGGACCAATATATTCACCCGTTTTTAATACCTTGCTTTTATAATTGCAAATTCTTAGCGTTGCGAATACCCATTTGACATTTACTCCTGAAATAATATAACTCGACAATAATCATTAGTCGTTATTGTCAAAAGGTGATACCTTCACCTTTTGACCCATTTGGTCTAAGTGACCGATTTTGTTGGCGAGATGATATTTATTACCATCTCATCTACATGACTCGCTCTGGTTTACACCGTGCGGTCATTTCACTTATTAATCGTTTCTTAACGATTTTTAGTCTATCATGGCTTACGTCCTACCGTGTCTTTAAAAACCAATAGTTATAGTCAACGCATGACCAATTTACCGTTTTACCCTTATTGTTTGTTTTGGTTTACCCTATAAGGTAACCATTCAAAAGTTCATTTTTCCATTTGTCATAAAATGATCGAATTACCGATTTAACTCCTTTTAAACCATCAACATGGTTTCTTATTATTCTCGACTATCTTGTTCCGTACGTCTACACGCCGGAACATCATACCTCGATTTTGTATTTATCTTATTCGTAACTAATACGATAAGAGAATATTCTAAAATATAAGACTAGTGTAAGCTATACTTACCTTGCATCCGAATTATGCTTTTCCGTCATTCTTGCTTCGTTTGACCCGCTTCCTTCCCCAAGCCTTCACCTAGCTTGCCAAGCGTCAAACTATCATTCTAATTGTAAGATGGTTAGGTTAGTCATAATCATTTACGACTATTCCATCCTACTCTTCTTATATCGAATTTACCATCCGACCATACACTTGGTCGATTTGACTTTTTAAAGTCAATCGACTTATCAACTTATTCATTGCACATTTTCACTCTAATTTCAACACTTTAGTTTTCATTTAGGCATTTTAACAAACACCTAATGTGCATACATTGTTTTTACACATTTTACAACTAGTTCATAACTAGTTATTTCTACTAAACATAAACATAAACATAACTTCAATTCTATTATGTCTAGCATGCATACCATTCTCAGATTCATCTCATGGAAATCAATTAACACCATTTTAATAGTCATAATTCTAGGGTTCATCTTACTTCTACAAAACCCATTTAACACATAAATAGAATATCATGAAATTCACAATTGCGAACCTCAATTCAACAAGTAAATGTCTAGGGTTTACTCCTAGACATAAAATCATTCCTAATTTCATCATTGGATCATAGTCCATCAATTTATTTGCAAGTAACCTACTTGTCTCGAATTTCAACTTCAACCAATCTAGGTTTTGTGACATACCTTGTGATCCCCATGACTTGGTGATCGTTTCTACGCGTTCATGCATCGATTTGGGTCTTGGATTGACCTTCAATTTGGTAGATTTGTTGAAGGTTAGGGTTTGGCTCCATGGGGAGTTTCCCTAGGTCGTACGCACACACACACATTCTTAGTGTGTGTGTTGTGTTTTATTATTTGTTTTAATTACTAAACTTTTCCAAATATCTAACTTTGGTCCCTCATGTTTCGTTAACTATTAAGTAGGTTATAACCTTCTTATTTACAATCCATTTTCCCCCTTATTAACCGGGTCAAACATTCCTAGTTAGCTTAGCGGGTTCGGGAATATTTATGACTAAGTTTATTTTAGGTTCCGTCAACTCGGGCCTTTTATACACTTTATTTATCCATAAGCCTTTGTATAACTTTTATTTAATATTAGGATAATTTATTTAAAAACCTAATATTTACCGGGTTAATTTTTACCACTAACGGTATTTTACCCGTCGTCACTATTAACGTGGCTTGATTACCAAACCCGTTTTTGGGGTGTTACAAGTCTACCCCCCATAAAGAGGTTTCGTCCTCGAAACCTTTTCTTACATAATTTATTGGGTTTCAACCCAATATACATAAACTGAGTAACCTTCTAAGCATTACTCACACTTTGACCATTTGTTAGTGTCATCAGACAAATATGGTAACATCTTTTAATTACACAACATATGTATCTTTTATGCGAATTTACGCAACTCAGAATAACGCCATCTTGTTATTTCGACTTGTTTGATTAACTTAGCGAAATCCATCGCCTTTATACTTTCGGATTCTTTGTGAATCCGTTATTTTCACCCATTTGGATGTTTCTAGTGAGATCTTTCATATATATATATATATATATATATATATATATATTTACTATTTGTCTACATATCTCATATGACATAGTGCAACTTGAAATAACATAATTTCGTCATTTCCACTAGTTTAGTTAACTTAGCGATATTCATTGGTCTCATATACTTTCGAGTTATTTATGAATCCATTACTTTAACCCGTTTAAAGGTCTTTAGTGAATTCTTTCACTTTTAGAAACAAATTCTTTTGTTTTCAAATTTATTTATTCGGTTCAGTTATACCGAATCTACCGTTTACAAGTAAACCAAATTTATTTAAATGACCTTAACCGGTCTCACTAATTAGACTTATTAGTCAAGTTACTTACTTTCGAGTTATTTATGAATCCATTACTTTAACCCGTTTAAAGGTCTTTAGTGAATTCTTTCACTTTTAGAAACAAATTCTTTTGTTTTCAAATTTATTTATTCGGTTCAGTTATACCGAATCTACCGTTTACAAGTAAACCAAATTTATTTAAATGACCTTAACCGGTCTCACTAATTAGACTTATTAGTCAAGTTACTTTTTACCGCTTGCTTGGTAATAATGTGATTCTACTTCACATTGCATTTCTTGACCATGATCGTGTCACATCATATTTAATTTATATCAAAATTTCATTTTCGAAAACATCACTTTTCGAATATAACGTCTTGCACCTATCAGTGTCAAGTTTTGAACCTTTCATGCTAAATATTCAATTTCCTATCAGGATTCATATTTGTAAAAACGTTATTTCTTACTAAAACCAAAGTTTTAGTTTAGGATCTTCTCTTTAACTTTTGTCAATTATTAGTACCAGGACATTGACAGTCTGTAATTTATTCCTTTACAGTCTTAGTTTTATGTGGGAATTCTCTATTGATTCCCTCGCTCATCTAAGTAGCCCGTAGATTCCTTCACTTAGCCTCGTAGGCTATTTCTTTAGGCTTTCACCTCTTTAGGGCGTTGCTTTTATGATTCTTTTCCTTTTTATTCATGACCCATGGGTCAGTTTAGTCCTGTAGACCATTACACTGATCGTATTCCCGTAGGTTACGATGATCCCGCAGATTCGTCTTTTTATTTTTATCTACATTCAAATGTATATATGCATATATAGCTTCAAAGCATGTCTTGTTATGTTTGGAATCGTAAAATTTTCGCTTTTGAACTTTAGTTGACCTTGACCGTAGTCTAAGGCTTCATTTGTTTATTTCCGGGCGAAATTTTCTGACTTTATGTCTTCTCACGTCATTTATGCGTCGGTTTATCTTATACTCACCATTATCCAGTTTACATACATTCGTATTTGATTATGTCCCATTACCGGGCTCATTATTATTTTGCTTTTAACGCTACTGTTATCCCGCTTGTGTTTACTCATGTCGTCCGGCATGACATTATTTTCGACCCGTTCAACTTTAAAATAGTTGAACGTAATTTATTCACAATCTCTATTTACATTATCCTGTCGTCTTTTAGTTATGACTCAAAACCCGAGTCTTTTAACTTTCCATCCGAGCTCCCGTTTCTCGGTTTACGCATGTGTTTAATTCTTACCCATCAACCGGGTGTTTTACCGAAGTCGTTATTATTGCAACCCTCCCGGTATGCATTAAGACCTCGCTTCATTTTTATATTCCGACTTTGTCCTTAAGTTTGACGTTTTACAAAAACGACCCGTTTAGTGTCATATTCGCATTTTCCGGGTTCGAGTGTAAGTACACTCCCTCCCAATGCATATCTTGATCATTCTACATGTTCATATTCTTCGGGTTCGAGTGCAAGTACACCCCCTCCCAATACATGTCTACTTCATTTTACATGTTTGCATTTTCCGGGTTCGAGTGTAAGTACACCCCCTCCCAATGCATACCTTAATCGTTTTACATTAATCTTTGTCCCTTCACTCGGGCTCATCATCCTAATGTAATACGCTTCCATCACCCGGCTGTGCGTTTACATTATCATCAATTACTTTGCTCATTTGATTCATTTGGGTACTTTTTAAGTTAGTCCCATTCGCCCCGCCCTTACTACATCGGATGTAAATGTGTCCGCTAGAAGAAACTCATGGTATCATATGCCACTACTTACTTGGCCAGAGTAAGCGATTAACACATGACATACACGACCTTCTTATAGTTTTCACATCACGCCCTATGTTAGTAACGTCTCTATTTGTTTTCTCTTGGAAACAATATCCTGGATAGGTATTCTATTCAGGTTTTTCCAAGTTTTCTATCTACTTATGCAACTATCAGTTTCTACGTATCTGTTGCATACTTCTATTCATGCAATAATTTAAACGTGCACCTGGTAAATGCTTGCTCTAAGGGGCTTTCTTGCCAATACTTATTTGCGATCGTTACGCGATTTAGGTCCTTGATGAGTATGCTCTTCTTGTCATATCTAGGACCGTTCCCCATCATATCCACAATTCGTTCAACTCTCGTCGTCTTCAAACCCGAGTGTCCTTCAATTAAAATATTTACAAAAGTTAGTAATGTCAACTTCAATGATCGCCTGTATTATAATACAAGGCTTTTTCTACTGTACGCGTCAACGCGCGTATTTCGTCAACTATATAAATCATTTTAATTAGGGCAACATGTATCACACGATAGCCCTATGTGTTGTTTACAACACTTTAGCATGCTAAACTATTAACATACATGTACTTACCGGATTTGCGATCAAGCCTCGAACCGAACACACATCTTTATCAAGAGCGTAAGGTTTAAGTCCAAGCATAGTTTTCCCACCATACTTGAATCTCTTAAACCAGGGCTCTGATACCAACTTGTAACACCCGTTCTTATTATTCAAGGTTTAACGTATATTTTACGAAAAACAATCATGTAATTAAGATTACATAAACATTGGAAATACGGGTTTATTAAAAACTTTTACAATCATAAGTCATTCAACGTAACGTGAGCGAATTCGTCGTTTAAAAATTTACAACGTGACCAAGTGCGGAAGCATGAATCTATATCATGTTCGGTTCTTCGATGAGCTTGGTCGTCTTCCGGCATTCTAAATGTACCTACATTTCATAAACATGAAATTCTTTAGTCATACGGGGATTAAAATGTGTCTAAAAAAATCTGGTAATGATAATGGAAGGAAAAAGAATCCCAACGTTAAACTCTTGATCTAAAAACAAAGATTTCCAACTGGCCTCCACCGTAACTTACGGTGGCACCGTAAGTTACGGTGGCCCCTGGTTTGACATGCCCCTACCGTAAACCAGTAAGGGGCTGCCGTAAAGCTTTTCAGCTCCACCGTAACTTACGGTGGCACCGTAAGTTACGGTGGCCTCTGCATTCCAGCTTTCCATTTTGACGTTTATTGACACGAAAACTTTCGTATCTTTCAATCCGCTTATCCGTTTGACCCACCGTTTCTTCCTACATGATTGTAATTTGATCCTTCATCATATGGAGTCAAAGTCCAACATCCGGATTAACAAAATTTAAGACTTTTAAGTCTTCGGCTTATTTCCATTTTTACCAAATTTTGACCCGTTCGCGATTTTATCAAACAAACATGTTTATTTGATCCTTATTCTCATGATATTCATAATTTCAATAATTCCTATCATATTAGGTTCAAGTCACGGGTCTCTTACGTATCATAAACCCGTTTATGCTCATTTACGTATTTTGACCCGTTAAGGGTATTTAGACATATTTTGAGCATGAAACGCTTTCATTCGTTTCTTGCGTTATTATACAACATTTCTTACCAAGTAATCTTCCACCACAACTATTTTTGTGGTGGACTTAATGAGGTGATCTATATATTCCGAGTTTTTTTTTTCTCGTCGGATTGCTAATTTACGACAAAGACTCATATAGAGTCATTTGACCGAAGATTTACATCTTTCGCTTCTTACACTTATTCCAATTATTTATTTGATCATAAAACTCGTTTCAAAACTACCTTTAAAGGTCGTTCGTCGAAATTAGCTTATAAGGGCGTTTTAGTCCATTTAGCCAATCATTTACGATGAAGGACTTTTGAAAGTATATTTGACCCATAAACCCTCTTTTAACCTATGATGTTGTTTGAAAAGTCATTAAGCTTTCCAAACGCAATGTTCCTTATTTAAAACATTCGGTTTACTTATCAAGTAACCAAATGTCTATTTTGACTACTTTTAACACTCCTTGAACCACATGTTCTAAATGAGAGTTACCCTATTTCACGTACCTGGCGCGGACCAATATATTGACCCATTTTTAATACCTTGCTTTTATAATTGCAAATTCTTAGCGTTGCGAATACCCATTTGACATTTACTCCTGAAATAATATAACTCGACAATAATCATTAGTCGTTATTGTCAAAAGGTGATACCTTCACCTTTTGACCCATTTGGTCTAAGTGACCTATTTTGTTGGCGAGATGATATTTATTACCATCTCATCTACATGACTCGCTCTGGTTTACACCGTGCGGTCATTTAACTTATTAATCGTTTCTTAACGATTTTTAGTCTATCATGGCTTACGTCCTACCGTGTCTTTAAAAACCAATAGTTATGGTCAACGCATGACCAATTTACCGTTTTACCCCTATTGTTTGTTTTGGTTTACCCTATAAGATAACCATTCAAAAGTTCATTTTTCCATTTGTCATAAAATGATCGAATTACCGATTTAACTCCTTTTAAACCATCAACATGGTTTCTTATTATGCTCGACTATCTTGTTCCGTACGTCTACACGCCGGAACATCATACCTCGATTTTGTATTTATCTTATTCGTAACTAATACGATAAGAGAATATTCTAAAATATAAGACTAGTGTAAGCTATACTTACCTTGCATCCGAATTATGCTTTTCCGTCATTCTTGCTTCGTTTGACCCGCTTCCTTCCCCAAGCCTTCACCTAGCTTGCCAAGCGTCAAACTATCATTGTAACTGTAAGATGGTTAGGTTAGTCATAATCATTTGCGACTATTCCATCCTACTCTTCTTATATCGAATTTACCATCCGACCATACACTTGGTCGATTTGACTTTTTAAAGTCAATCGACTTATCAACTTATTCATAGCACATTTTCACTCTAATTTCAACACTTTAGTTTTCATTTAGGCATTTTAACAAACACCTAATGTGCATACATTGTTTTTACACATTTTACAACTAGTTCATAACTAGTTATTTCTACTAAACATAAACATAAACATAAACATAATTTCAATTCTATTATGTCTAGCATGCATACCATTCTCAGATTCATCTCATGGAAATCAATTAACACCATTTTAATAGTCATAATTCTAGGGTTCATCTTACTTCTACAAAACCCCTATATATACAAGTTTTCATAGCACAAAACTAGGAAACTAAATCTCCTCAATAACTGGAGATATATACCGAGAGTACAGGAAATACACACAATATATTATTCAAATATATGATCCGCTAATAGACCCCCGCAGTCGAAGCAGTAGCCGGCCGAATGCAAAGACTGGATTTGAAACGATTGAAGAGTAGACGCGGCAATCCTTTAGTAAAAATATCAGCATATTGATAGTCTGCAGGGACATGTAAAACTCGAATGGCACCAAGACGCACTTTCTCCCGAACAAAGTGAATAACAATTTCCACATGCTTAGTGCGTTGATGCTGAACAGGATTGTGAGAGAGATACACAGCCGAGATGTTATCACAGTAAATGACCGAGGCTTGGCGAACAGGAACATGTAATTCTAAAAGAAGGTTGCGGATCCAAGTTATTTCAGCAATGGCGTTTGCAACGCCTCGGTATTCCGCCTCGGCGCTTGAGCAAGAGATAGTTGCTTGACGTTTGGATGACCAAGACACCAAGTTGTCACCAATGAAAACACAGTATCCCGAAGTAGATCTGCGCGTGTCTGGACAACCCCCCCAATCGGCATCTGAGTAGGCTGTGAGTTGAGCCGATCTGGATGGGGTGAGATGAAGACCGTGATCAGCTGTGCCTTGTAGATAGCGTAAGATCCGCTTCAAATAATTAAAATGAGGCTCCCGGGGCGCATGCATAAAGAGGCATACTTGTTGCACTGCATACGAGATGTCTGGCCTAGTAAAGGTAAGGTACTGAAGCGCCCCCGCGAGGCTGCGATAGAGAGTACCATCTGGTAAAAGTTCACCTGCTGTGGCACTTAGTTTAGAATTTGTATCTGTCGGGGTGTGACACGGTTTACAATTCTCCATTTTAGCACGTGTGAGAATGTCTTTAACATATGCTCGTTGAGTCAAGAACAAACCGTGTTGGCTGTGTTGAACTTCGATTCCCAAGAAATGGTGTAACCTGCCAAGATCAGTCATAGAGAATTTCCTGGACATAGCAGAGATAAAATGGTGCAAAAGACGATCATTGGAGGTTGTAAGTATTATGTCGTCAACATAGAGCAAAAGGTAAGCCGTGTCATTGCCCTGGTGATAAACAAATAAGGAGCTATCTGATGCAGATGTACGGAAACCACACTTCAAAATGTAAGAGGCAAAGCGGTGGTACCAGGCCCGCGGTGCCTGTTTTAGGCCGTACAATGACTTTTTCAGCCTGCACACATGTTTAGGGCGCCTGTCATCAACAAACCCTGGTGGTTGAAACATATAAACAGTCTCATTTAGTTCGCCATGTAGAAACGCATTTTTAACATCAAGTTGATGAATAGGCCAAGTTCTAGATAAGGCTAAGCTAAGAACTGTGCGAATGGTAGTTGGTTTTACAACGGGACTGAAAGTTTCATCACAATCTATGCCCACCTGTTGAGATTTCCCGTTAACTACCAAACGAGCCTTGTAACGCTCAAGTGTCCCATTCGCATGATACTTATGGCGAAACAACCACATACATCTAATTATGTGTGCATCCGGTGGTCTAGGTACAAGATCCCATGTGTTATTTTCTATTAATGCATTGTATTCGGTCTTCATGGCATCGGACCAGTTTGGATCGGACATGGCATGAAGGTGAGACTTTGGTATAGGAGAGACGGTGTCAACATTTAAGTTGAAAGGAACCTTAGGTTTGGATGTGCCATCACGAGACCGGGTGATCATGTGGTGTCGTGTGGATCCGGAAGGTTGAGGCTCCGAAGGGCCAGACACAGGTGGCGTCATCGGGTCAGCCGGGTGTTGTTGGGCTGGAATCCGTGGAGGCCGACGAGAGTAGGTAAACAGAGGTTGGCCCGAAGGCTGGTGAGGGACCGAGGACTGGGCCAGGGGAGGCTGAGTAGTCTGGGCCGTAGAGTGGGGATGAGAGTTGTGGGTAGAGTGTTGGGCCAAAGTGGTTTGCTGAGGAGAGTGGGCTGGGTGTGAGTGAGTATTATGGGCTGTAGGAGAGGTGGATTGAGAGTGAGTAGATTGTGATTGGGCTGGGGAAGGTGGGGGTTGCTGAGGAGAGTGGGCTGGGTGTGAGTGAGTATTCATGTTGGTTTACCTTTCGATGTAATTTTTTTTTTCTTCAAAATATGTCAAGTTAAATATAACACGTTCCTATGCTTATTTTTTATGTACTTTTTTTTCTTTCTTGATTTTTTTTCTAGACTTTATTATTTATGTTTCTATACTTTTCTTTGTCTTAGTGTTTTAGTTTTATGTTTCTTTTTCATTGAAGTTATATTTAAGATAACATTTAAGTTTTCATTTACAATTAATTTAAAATCAGTCCATCTTGCTTTCCAATTTAAATTTATTTTTATGGTTTTCGATCGATACAAAAAATGTGTCAATATTCGTTTGACTTTATTTCTTTCGGTTGGTTGTTATATTGAACAAGAATAGATATGGAGCGAAACCCCGTAACGTAGTGCGGGTAACCTCTTAGTTTCAAACATAAGCAAAATTTGATAATATTAGCAATTCCTCAAGACCTTAGTTCATGGTTTTAACAAGAGTAAATTGCTATTTTAATAACTGAGGTTTGTCCTAAATTGTCATTTTAGTTCAAATATTTTTTTTCTCCTCCTAGTCCCTGAGTTTTCCATTTTATTGTCATTTTGATCACATTGGCTAACTCCGTCTAAAAACCTTAGTTAAGTAAAGGGCATTTTTGTCACTTACATATTTTTAAAATTTTTCTATTTGTTAATTTAAAAACCCACTAATTAAAAAAACATAAAACATAAACAATAAAACATAAAATAATCTACATATGCATACACATCATCTACTTTCCCCCTCTATCTCTCTACACCTACCACCGCCACCATCCACCGCCTGCCATCTCTCTCTCTCTCTCTCTCTCTCTCTCTACAACTCCTACAAAGCCGCCACCTGTTACAGCCTAGTTCTGTCAGTTGTGTGGTACCCCACCATGACAGTCCTTGTGTGGTACCCCACCACGACCACGACCACGACCACCACCATTCCCCACAACATCTGCCGGAAATCCATCACGCAAATTCGGCGATATGTTTGAAATAAACTTTGAGTTACCATAGAGAATAACTAAAAGTAAACCCATGTATGAGTTTAGATATTTTTCATACTTAAACCATAATAGATTATACGTTTATGAATATAGCTTAACAATATATTAATATTGCCTAACAGCTTTTAAAATTATATGTGAGTTAAGATGGGTTAATTGTATAATACAATAAGGACGAATAAATTTATGGGTTATCTAGATATTTTTCAATGTTTAATTACACAATGTATAAATAATTACAAGCTTCTAAAGTATACATGATTAAGCTCTTTAAAAGTAAACCCATTGGTCTTAAGTTTGAATATGATCCCAACCAACTTTTATCGCGGTGGGCCTTCGGGCTGTGGGTTTTGTTGAAACTCAAGATTGTGGGCTTGAACTACTCAGCGTCGTCTGCGATTGAGGCTTATGGGATTGCCTTTTACTAATGGGTTACCCGAGTAGCAGGCTTTATTCGTTGGTCGTTCAAAAGAAAGCTCTTTGAAAGTGGGATTGATAATATTTACGATGAGCAAAAAATTGCAAATTCATTTGGGTAATAAATGAAACTATAATTTAGTAGCTAATATAATCAGTAATTAATATACTTGCTAAAAAGCATAAGAATCACAATAGTATAAAAGTACAAGATCTACCAATAGGGTAGTGGTCCATTGGCAAAGGAAAAGCCTTTAAAACACCTAGGTGGGAATGGGGTGGTCTTGGGTTCAAGTCCTATAGACGACAGGAGATTAAAAAATTAGCCGTTCAAAAAAAGAATTAAAATAAAAAAAAGTACAAGATCTGTAAAATCTATCCCGCTTACGGCAGCAAACAGATTGTCAAGGGTATACGAGGTCATGTGCGGGGAACGGTGGCGGTGACCGCTCACCGCACGACAACACCGCCACCAACCCCTTAAATGGAGCGGTGAACTAAAATTCCTGGGGACTACTCACCGCATGCTATTTGACCCATTTTTTGATGACCCATTTTTTTGCCCGTTGGTGTCAAACAGGGATAGGGGAGCATCTCTTACGTTTAAGTAAAAATGAAGAGTAGAGAGCTCACATGATAGAGTATGATTGGCTAAAATGGAGAACCCTTGGAGTGAAGCGTTCCTTACACCCTTATAATACATGTAAATGGTCAAAAACATTTTTTATTTATAATGGCATTAGACTAAATGAATTATATAATCAAAAGTCAAAACGTAGTTACAAATTTTCTTTTCGAAGGTCAACATCAAGATGTGATTTGGACGTGGATGGGCATAACAAATGATAATTTATTAATGTTATCTTCACCCTCGACATATGCCTATGTATGTGTAGCATCTCTTTTGGTTTAAGAAAATATTACTTCATATTTAATCTTCCTATAATATATTTGTATATATGTCATCAATGCTATAACTTAATCTCTTTTTTATGTTATGTGTCTAACGAAGGAAAGTCAAAGTTGAGCAAAAATAATTTGGTCGATATCAAGAGGTCGGCAGAGATAATTTAACTGGTAAAGGAAAATTGGAAAGATATCTTCAAATGGAGATTTTGCGAATGACATCTATGTTCAACCTAACCAACTGTATCATGCGTATAGGCACTGAATTAAAAAAAGACACAATCTAAAATTAATAAACAATGTTTTACCAATTATTTTTTTTACAATAAACAATGCTTTTCCAATTATTTTTTTACGAGTAATAAATAATTAGTATATTCTTTATACATGGTCAAACTTATTAAATTCACATATTATTTTGATGAGAACACATTATTTACATTATTCTGATGACAATACATGATTATGACAATATATGAAAATATTCAAATACTATAGTTAATACTCGTATTTCTTATCATATATTATTAAGCATCAGTAACTATATTCCCATTATATACCAAACGAGTGAAATACATTCGTTCCTTTTGAGGACACGCTGGATTTTATCAAAGGTTTATAAAGGGATTTAGCATCATTACAAAACCTTTATGCAATTTGCTTTTTAAGATGTTCCTATGACTTTGATAAAGAGTGTTTGAGTGCGTATAATGTGTTAAAAAGGTCGTATTAGTTATCAAGATAATACACTTCAACAAAAGTTCAAGGGCTTAGAATGTTTAAGAAACAAACTTGTTTGAATACCTTGTTATTATTATTTTTTTTTTAACATTATAAATTATCTTTAATCATTACGAACCTAAAGACAATGCGGGTTAAAAGCATCTTCGTAATATATTATAACAAGCATATGCGTTGACCTTGCTTTGCACTCAATCATCGATCATCACCCTATTCCTCCAATGGTTATGGCTGCTACATCATGCCTTAGCGAAAGAAATATTATAATATATCTGAGAGTTGACATGTTCACATTCCATATGTAGGCTATAAATAGACCATATCATAAGTTCATTATTATCAAACTCAAAGTACAATACTTTCCTTCTTTTATTTCCCTCTGAAATATGCCGATCCCCGTGATTGACTTCTCCAAGCTCAATGGTGAAGAGCGAGAGAAGACGATGGCTGAGATCGCAAACGGATGTGAGGAATGGGGATTCTTTCAGGTACCCATCTTGCATAAGTGTTCATAGAACCTTTATCCCAAAAAAAAAAGTGTTCATAGAACCAAACATAGTTCATTTATGTACATTTAATGCCTTTTATTGTAGATATTTATTTGACTGTGGTTTTTCAATTCAGTTGGTGAATCATGGGATTCCAGTGGAGCTTCTTGAGAGGGTGAAAAGGGTGACCACTGAATGCTATAAGGTAGAGAGGGAAGAAAACTTTTTTAACGACTCGACACCAGTTAAGCTGTTGAAGGAATTAATTGACAAAAAAGGCGAAGAAAAGCTTGAAAACCTGGATTGGGAAGATGTCTTCCTTCTAACGGACGATAACGAATGGCCACCAAAGACCCCAGGATTCAAGTAAGCAATTATACTACTTTCCTGTACTCCTAATAACCTACTAGAAACACCCATGGCATTATAGCCTAGTGGTATCTTGGGGGTGGGATAAGCCTTATGACCATTAGGTCATGGGTTCGATTCTCACAAAGGGGGTTTTCCCAGATTTATTGGGTTTCCTCCTGAATTGGTGTATATGCATTATTGCCTAGTGGAGATGGATATGATCGGGTGGTTCTGCTGGTGGCACGATGATACTCCAGTGGTCCGTCAGTGATCCAAATTTGCCGTTCAAAAAAAAAATAACCTACTAGAAACTGTGCTATTGCGACCGAAAATTGTGGCAAAAGAAAATCGTCGCAAAATAGCGACTGGTTTGCCACCGAACATAACAGTCGCAAAATAACCACCCTTTGAAATTCTGTCCCACAAAAGGATTACCCACGTGGATATTTGCCACCGAAAAGGTGGTAAAAAGACGAGTTTTCTAGTAGTGTAATATGAAAAAAATGGATTTCACTATTCTCACACTCCTAAATCTTATTTTCACATCCCTATTCACTCTATCTCTCTCTATATATATCTACGTATGTATAGAGAGATAGAGGGGAGAGATGTGTGAATATTAACACCCAAAAAAATTTCTGTTTTAATTGGCGATAACCAATAAGTACTCAAATAATATGCTTGACCTGTTGGTGGGATAATTGGGGCACATGTCCTTTCACTTGGCCCAAAGGCCTGTTTGTACAGGAAAAAAAGGTTTTTGAAGTCAAAAAGTTTTATTCTAACTTGTTAGTTAAATAAACTATAGGGAAACAATGACTGAATACCGAGCCGAACTAAAGAAACTGGCTGAGAAACTGATGGAAGTAATGGATGAAAACTTAGGGATACCAAAGGAACACATTAAAAAGATGTTCAATGGTGGTGATGAAGAAAATGCGTTCTTTGGGACAAAGGTGAGCCACTATCCACCATGCCCTCATCCGGAGAGAGTGACCGGTCTTCGGGCTCATACGGATGCTGGTGGTGTCATCCTTCTTTTCCAAGACGACGAGGTCGGAGGTCTGGAGATTCTCAAAGACGGTAAGTGGACTGATGTTCAACCAATTCCAAATGCGATATGCATCAACACTGGTGATCAAATAGAAGTGTTGAGTAATGGGAGATACAAAAGTGTTTGGCACCGTGTTCAGGCTGTGCCCAATGGGACTAGGAGATCAATTGCTTCATTCTATAATCCATCCTATAATGCCACCATAGAACCAGCAAGCCAACTGACCCAAAAAGAGAACAAAGAGGTTAACAATTTTGGTTACCCGAAGTTCTTGTTTGGTGACTACATGTCGGTATATACTGAACAGAAGTTCCTCCCAAAAGAACCAAGATTTGAAGCTGTGAAAGCGGCAAATTAAAGTAACATTGCCGTACCATCCTTTATGTTTAGCGTTTAATATTTACGATTGATTAAGGATTATAAGCTCTTCTCCATGTGGCAAAAATGCTCCCTGGGTATGTCCTTCTGCTGCTAGCTATGCAGAATGTGCACACAGCTTATTTCTATTTGATGTTTTTAATGTGTGTTTACTTTTCATAACGTTGCAAATCATGAGCATGTTCATGTTTGCTTTGTGTCACTTGTTTATTTGCAGTCATTTCTTTATTTCTTGGGATTATGTAACTTTGAATACCTTGTAATATATGCTTTGTGTTGAAATGTATGCAAAAGTTACTGTTGAAATGTATGCCTAGCTTCAATTTAATGTCCACATATTAATATTTACTAATGTTGCTTTTATTTTATGATTGTTTTTTTTTTTTTTTTTTTTTTGAACGGCAAATTTCTGTTTAATTCCTGTTGTTGTTGTGGGACTTGAACTCAAGACCTCCTCCTCCTAAAGTATTTAAAGGCTTTGCCTTTGCCAATGGACCACCACCTGGTTGGCTTATTTTATGATTGTATGGTACTGGATTTGATGGCTTTGGAATGTTGGACTGAGAGTGGGCTTGCTTATAAAGTTTGTGGGCTTAGAAGATTAATTGTGAAGAATGGGCTGGGCTGGATGCTGGACAGATATGCGGGTCAAGAACTGTTGCAGGCCAAGCTGAGTTGGAGCAATATATATAGAGAAGAGTCTTCTGGAATTAAGTATTTTGTTAACCCACAATCGTTTTTGTCTCACTTTGGCTCTCTAACATCACGCAATTAGGGTTTTTATAGTTATAAGGTCAGATTTGTCCTGAATGTGATCTCTAGGTTGAATTTCTTTGTGTTGCTTAGTGATTATTAATTGTGTTGGTAATCACTTGGTGATTGTGTAGAAAGTTTTAGGGTTCGTGAGATGTACAGATTGTTTGATTTCTTGGGTTTGAATCAGTAAAGATTTGAGAGTTATTGTGTTGATCTTCAAATCTGCATACTAGAAAATTTGGCAATTGCAACCAGAATTTGCGACCGAAAATGTCGGTTGCAAAATTAGCGACTGTTTTTTGACCGAAATCTCATTGGTAGCAAATTATATGACTCAGTCACAAAACGGTCGCAAATTTTGTGACCGTTTATTTTCGGTAGGAAAATGATGACAAATATACGAAAAATAAAAGGTTTGGTGTGAGTTGCGATTGCTTACAGACCTCTTGATTTGCAACCGTCTCACAGTCGGTCGCAAATTAGGTAAAAAAAATATAAGCTGAGAAAACCGCCTGGTTCGTTCCTCCGCAAAAATTAGCGGTGTTTAATCAATTAATAGGTCAAAACCTCCAGTCAAACCATCTACCGTCCTCAATCCTCTCTCTCCCAGTCTCTCTCTCTCTCTCTCTCTCTCAAAGCAACGACACATTCCACTGAAGCAAACAATTTCACTGATTCGTACATCAACAGTATTCGTTTGCACCGATTTGTTCACTGTTCATTGTTAATTCTCAATCAAGAAATCCATGGCGATTCAATAGTTTGATTTTTTATTGTTGCCGATTTTTAATCGTGTTACTGAAGTACACTTAGGGTTTATATAATCAGCGAAGGTAATTGATACGAATCTTATGGTCGACTGAATCTTTGATTAGGTTTTTTAAAGTTTATGATAAATTAATCTCATTGTTGAACAAACAGATCGGCAATTCTTTCTTCATCATCTAATCTCATTTCTCTACGAATTTCAGGTTTAGATTCACTCGTATACTCGTTCCAATCGATCTATCTATTCATGTGTTCATATGTTATGCAGTTTTTGGTTTGGTTTACGCTCTGTATTGATTTGTTGTTTGTTGTGCTTTTCGTTAGGGTTTTGATCTATTCAACAATGGCCGCTCCAGTTCTGGCAACGCAGCAACCTGTTTCTGCTCAAGTTGTATGTATTGTTTATGTGATTTTGTTGTATTTGATTATATGGAATCATATTTGAGCATTTTATGGTAGTGTATGATTTGCTGTGTGGTTGCTGTTAAGTTAGCATGAATATTGTTTGTTTATGATGTAAATCTGAATAGGAGTTAGTTCTAGGGTTGTATGTACATGAGAATGTTGCAATTTGATTGTTTGATCTGTTTGTAATGTGTAAGTGTTAGCGTCTGGAACTGTGTATCTAATGAACTGGATTAATATGTTATAGTTTTGAATTAAGGTGTGAAGATGTGCTTGTTGCTGTTGCTGCTGCTGTTGGTAATCTACTTCAAGGATGGGATAACGCCGCTATTGCTGGTGAGTTGCTAGAATCTCAGATCCCTAGGGATCCATTTCTCATTTAACCATAGTTATCGATAGCGAAGATCCTAACTGTTCTTCAATTAGATAATTTCAGTCGAATCTGAAAGATCTGGTTCAATCTCAACCTGATTTTGATTTCTAGGATACCGCGTTCTCTGTTCATGTATTTATATTTGTTTAAATCATGATGTTGCTTCTGGTTTGAATTTTCCGGTGTATGTTTATCAATTTGCTAGCGATGTTTGGTGTTTTCCGGCAAAAAGTTGTCAACGGAAGCTGTTCTAGTTCGGTAAGCCCCTAATGTTCTAAAATGTTTGTTATTTTGTTTCGATTTGTGTTGTGTTTTTATAATTTTAAATGTATTGCATCCTACATGTAGAAGCGAATAGGTTAAGAGTGTTGATTGTGTTACTTTTGACCTAAGATTTAATCATATTTGTTATTTTGTGTACAAAAGTTCAATTCATAGGGTAAGTTTTTGTTATCTGCCATCATTAGAGTTTGTTTTGAGGTTACACAGCTATATAGACTATATGAAATGGACTTATGGTTGATATTTGTTACTTTGATTTGGGCAGAGTATTGAAAAATCATGGCAAAGAACTCGTTCTATTGCATCTACAACTGCAGATTAAAGCTTTCTGGAGATCTCAAGTTTACAATGAAGAGAATTGGACTATTAACTTGGTAACACTTTTCATCTTTTCCTTACAACTTCGTATAATTGTCTACATATTCAAATCTACCATTCTTCATATGCGTACGAATGTATGAAATCGGAAAATTGAATCTATATTTGAAATAAATATGCGGATCGTAGATTGGTTGCCGGATTGAAAATTAATTCGATGCATAGTTAAATGTTCATTTTATAGACTTTCACATCAGTGTTTTCTTTTTAAGCTTTGTGATTTTTACTTATTTTAGGGTTTGACATCTATGATCTTGTCTTGATAATCATTGTTTCAGACCTAATGGTTTGGGTTTCTAATGGTAGATTTATCAACTTAGAACTGTGAAATTGATAATAGACCTCAGAAGTGGTATTATTTGTGTTAAGCTTGAGTTTGACCTAGGATAATGGCGTACTGTATACAGTTTTTGTATATTTCAATTTGTATTTAATCTTGAGCTGTTTTAACTTTTAAGTCATGGTTATAGGTGGCAAGATGGGTTAGGTAACTAGTGTGTTCTGGTTTTTGGTTGATGTTGGTTTTAAAATACGTGAGGCTTTTTAGGATGTTTAAGTTCTGAAAGAGGCATGAGGTGCATGTAAGTGAGGCGTCTGGTATTCATACACTGTTTATAAACTAATTATAGGTTTTTTTTACCGGTTTGATTTTATAAAATCTAATGTTTGTATGTTTCTAATCAACTAATTAAGTCCACTGAATCTTATTTGCAAAATTGTTGGTCAGATTTAGTAAATCATGGGTCTAGGTCAGTTTCAGTAAATCATGGGTCTGTTGAGTGAATAGGGGTATTGTTCAAATGCTAGTCAATTAGAGAAAGCGACTGATTCAGGCAAAAGGCCGCGTCACAGCCGTCTTATGTAGAACTGGAAAAATGGGTGGGTGGGGTCGGGTGGCTGGTCAAAATGGGTTCGGTTCAAAATGGGTCGCTTAGAAAGAAAGGGTTGTTTTGGTTCGGGTCAGAACAGGTTCGAGTTGAAATGGGTTCGGGTTGAAACGGGTCCGGGTCAGAACGTGTTCGGGTTGAAACACGTCTAGGTCAGAACGGGTTTCGGGTCGGGTCATGTTGTGTTGGTTTGAAAAAAATAGATCAAAAAGTGTTGTCATCATGTTAATAAATGTCACTTATCTTAATCGGAAGTTGCTTAAAAAGAACCTATATAGAGAACACAAGGCTTTGATAACTTTATATTCTACATTCTTTTGCTGCTGAATCATCAAGAAATGTTGTTAATTTATATATCAGACTACACTCACAAGTCATATTGGAAAGTAGCCTAGTATTAATTATTCTTCTCTGCAAGCTGTTGACCATGTAGTTCCTAAATGGTTGAACTATGCTGCTCTTATCTTCCTGATTCTATTTATAACATGTATGAGAAGCCATCATGGTAATTTTAGATCAAACAGAACACTCATACTTTTTTTTCTATTTATACTGCAGATTGTAAAACATTTCATGGATCGAAAAACAGTCAAGAAGGTGAAGTTTGTGTACCCGAAGAACAAAGAAAGAGGCTATGCGCACTAAGATGACCATTGAAGCAATGGTGAAAGCTAGCTTTCATAATGTCGAATCATAGAGTTAGGCTATAACATTTTATTTCGCATGTGAATCTGTTAGGATAACTCGGGTATTTGATATTTTAAACTTTAACCAAGTGGAATGTTATTAGCAGGTTTGAAAATATGAACATTATTAGCAGGTTTAAACTATAAAATAGCTGAAAAAGCAAAAATAAAAGGAAGTAAATTTTGCGACCGCAAGACGGTTGCAAAAATGTTATAGAAGGAAAGTGGTCGCAAAATAGTCACAACAAGACCGTAATCATAAACGGTTGCAAAAATTGCGACTGCTATTGTGGTCGCAAAATAGATCGCAAAAAATATCGCAGCGGTCGCAAAACGGTCGAAATAGGGCATTTGCGACGTATGTTTTTCAGACTACCTTTTCGGTCGAAAAACAGTCGCAACAGGGCAATTGCCACCGTTTTGTGACCGTAAATGCAGTCGCAAAAACACAGTTTTCTAGTAGTGATAAAAGACCATCGTTTTGACACTTTGTAATACACCTTGTAGCTAAAGGAAGATCTGTGCCTTTCTTCAAAAATTTAGTGGCTATTTTTCGTTATCAGCACCTTATATTTTAAAATATTTAATTAGACAGATGACTTTATAGAAATGCATACCACATCTTAAGCAACTGCTTGTTAGATAAACGAAATTAAAGTACTAAAGTGTAATATTATAATTTACAAACAAATAAACATGCGGGTTTATAATACTTTCTGCTTTTAGTTGTCTTATTTTTTATGTAACATGATACACATTCGGTTGGATATTCAGAAAATATAGTATTTTTTATATATTTAGTGATTGATCCAAGGTCGTAACAATTCATACTTTTATAGATATTATCTGAATATTAAAATAACTATCATGTAAATAATCTTAATAATCATTTCTTAAATATGTGATATAATGAGGTTATGAATAGTTTTCTTTTCTTTCAAGCAATTCAATTTAGAGATCAGCTCGGCATCGGTATTAAAATTCCTCAAATACGGGTACCAGTATCGGTACTGAAAATGTTCTGTATGGTACGGTACCAGTAAAATTCGGTAAAATACCGGTACTGGTATCGAAAACGCCAAAAAATGAGTATTGATTTGGTAACGGAAATTCGATAGCGGTACCCAGCACCAAATGCACATCCCTAATTCTATTGCAAGTAAAATTTTCTAATATAACGTGTGTGTGTGAGTATTACTTTAAATTTAATTACATAATCATTGTATTAGTTATTATATTGAAACTACTGTCGATTGTGTACTAAAGAATTATTATGAACTAGTATTAAACACCTTTGCGTTGCGGCGAGGGCGAGCACTAAGTTGCGGTGTTAATGCGAAGAAATTAAACCGAAACGTAAAACATAGAATAAAATAACTAAGTTGATCTAGGACTCGTTCGTTACAATGAACCCGCATCTATATTTTCCCGTTAGACAGGTTCATCGTCATCTATATATAACATATATCATTACCACTATACGAACCATAATGCATACATTACAACAACCATTGCATCAATATGTTGCAAATTATATTTATACAAGATTTTGGCTAAATTAATTAGATTATTATAAATAATAATAATTTACAAATAAAACAACACAACTTTGAATGGATCAAACCATTGAATATGGTAAGATAATGAAACTATTATTTGATTAGGGTACAACCACTTTGTAGGATCGGGATTCGATCAAACGAGTCGATCAGAAGAGTTCTCGATCAATACGAAAGGCGGAATCAGACGTATTGATGTTATATCAGCTAGATATGCACTTAGAATCACTTTAATTGTCGATTGTATTGATTTGATAGTGTTTACAGATCGTTCGACACTTCGGCAGCACTTCGTCTCCGGAATCAGAATGTTACAAATGAAGACCTTGACTCTCCTATTTATAAGAATGCCAGACCCAACGAACTGCCAGACCCCACGAACTGCCAGAAAGCATGAGCTGGCCAGGTCGCACGAACTGGTCAGAACGCATGAACTTGAACAGCCACTTCGTGAGGGGCGGCTGGTTCAGGTCTGTTTCCTGTTTTTCTCGTACAACGTGTCCTGGTCTATCTATTCTAATTACATGACTCGATACAAGACGAAATCAACAGACATATGCACTAACAAACTCCCCCTTGGATGTTGACGAGTCTTCAGTGTATTGAGTCTTCAGTCTTGATCGGTCCTCTCGCTTTTTCCAAAGTATCTTTCTCTGTAAGCATCCTTCAATTTCTCTCTTACTCTTCCAGAATCTCAACCTGACTCTTCAAATTCTCTTGATCAGATATCTTGATTCCTTAAGCTCATCAGCATTAGCAGCTTCTTTCTCGAGCGCTATTTCAGAATAACAGTTTGGCTCTACAACTTCCACAGGTTCAGGAACAACTCCTGGCTTTCCGTAGCAACAGGATCAGGAACCTGGTAACCTGCACAATTCTCTACCTAAAAATAAATTTCACAATTGTTAAGATTTAACAAATTTAGAAACCACTGGTAGATATTATTCAACATCAAAAATAGTTATATCAAGTTCAAATTAATGACCTTGATTAACTAACAGTAAAATCAGCTTCAAAATATCACTTGTAAGATTATCTTAAACCATTTATCAAATTATCTCAAACTTTAACTTCATTTTTCATTTCAAACACACTCTCCCAACCCACTGTCGTTCATCATGTTTAGCACTTGGAATTTTGAAAATTAGCTTTTCAACATCAGTTGTCGAAAATAAGATGAAATAAAATCTTTTTGATTTTTCAAAATTTTATGCTAAAACACACTGAAAATCTTTTTGAATTTTGGAAAATAAACTATATACAGACATCTTTTTGTGAGTTTGTGTAAGAGGATCATATCAGTTTTTGACAAATCACTAGTACCGTTGAGCTTTAAACACTTTAAGTTCTAAACGATTCATTTAGATTGTCAGTATACTAATCCTCTTAAATTTTCACACAAAGTTCAATTGTTTTGAGATACGAGATTAGTGTTTTAATAGACTTAACTTATTCGCGTGTCCCACCTCAGAATATACTCCCGTATCCAGACTCCTATATTCAGTCTTACAGGTGAATGTACACTAATGATATCTGTAAACGGGTAATGCGAGGCCATGAGAGCTCAGGTTAGAACTTCCGTTCAGACAAAGAGATGATGGCTTGACTTTTAGGTGTGTCCCGTTTGGGGATCTTTTCTTCAACAGCACATGATTAGCATTTTTTAATGTTTCATCATTTTTATGCTGAGGGTGGGCTTTATGATAAAAGCAGTGCAGAATATTATACGAGGACTAGGCTATTGCTCCCGCAAAATCAGAAGTCCTGGTATAATACCCCATATATCATCACGTACAAAGACCTAGTATGTCAGAAATAGAAAGCCCTTCAAACAAGATTTCAGGGGTTACCTATATATCCGAGAGATGTTCCCCACGTGATAAGTAAGTATTTGATATTTAGGTTTATATCTCGAAAACAATCTACTAAGCGTGTAAAAACCTACTGGCATATCAACAGTGAGACCGTTTATCACATTTTAACTTGCCAATTCTTTAGCGTACCGTGATTGTCTACTGATGTACTAACATTTCCTCTTTTTCACAACAAAACTCATTTTGATTTTTCGATGTTTTTGGTTTTTAGATTTTATCATGTTTTTGGATTTTTCAAATTTTCAAAATTTCTAAATTTTTTACTCCCCCTAAAATCAAAAATATGTCTCAATTTTTTATTTTTTGGGAAAATTTGAAAGTAAAAGCAATAAACTATACAAATAAAATGACAAACTGATGTGAATTGCTTCAATTCTCCATTCTCTTGGCTTAAACAATCAGAACTCCCCCTGACAACAAACTATTTTCCCATTATGATTTTGTTGGTGCATGCGTCTGTCGACTTCGTCTTGTATCGAGTCTTGTACTAGAATTGTTAGATCAGGGCACGTTGTACGAGAAAACAAGGGTTTGTATGTGATAGGCTAATTTCGCATGAAATGGCTTTTAGCTAATTTCGTACGAAATAGCATTTTACTATTTCGCACGAAATAGCATCTGGCAATTTCGTCCAAAATTAGCACGCCTATAAATACCTGTGTTGAGATCTCATTTGGAACAAAGTTAGATTCCGGTACCGAAGTGCTGCCGACGTGTCGATTGATCTGTAAACCTGTTAAATCTATAAAAAAGACTATTAGAAGTGAATCAAGCTGTTTTCAAGTCAATTCATCTGTTTCCGCCTTTTGAATTGATTAGAATTCTTCTGAACCACTCGTTTGGTCGTGAAAACGATCCTACAAGTGGTATCAGAGCTCAGGAAGAAGAGTTCTTGCTAAAACAGCCATAATTTCTGACTTCTACACCTTCTATTCAAAATTAAACAGAATTTTACGGTCAAAATGGTCTGAATTTCACACATTATAAGCGGAACAGTGTTTTATCGAATCCTTGAAAGAATTGAACCTTAATTCGATTAAAAACTGATAAAATTGGTAATTTCTCTTGAAAAACAGATCGGTCATGATGATGTCAGCGGTATTTCGCACGAAATTAGCTATTGATTTCGTTTGAAATTGCTATTTCGCTTGAAAGATATACTTAATTTCGTACGAAATTACCTTATTTCGCTTGAATTAGGTTATTTCGTTCCAAGGTGTTATTTCGCTTGACTGATTTCGCACGAAATTAGTGATTTCGTGTGAAAGTGGTGTTTTCGTTTGAAAGCTGATTTCGTTTGAATCAAGTTATTTCGCACTAAAACTGATTTCGTATCAGTGTGTGTTTTCGTTTGAACTGATATTTCGTGTGAAAAGTTCTGATTTCGTTTGTGTTGTTATTTCGTTTGAAGGTAGTTTACAGATTACTGAATCATGGAAGAGGAATTCTACAATGCGTTTGCTACACCAGTTGCTCCTGTTATGGCTGCTAAAACTCTTTATAGTGAGAATGAGACGGGAACTTATCAAAAACCACCAAAGCTTATGTACATTGAAGATTTTAGAGGATGGCAAAATAGATTTGAAAATTGAGTGCAAGCTTATAAGTTTGATGCATGGTGTTCATTGGAGAAAGACTATGAGAAACCGAAAAATGAACGTGGGCTTGAAAAAGCTTTTTTGTGATTTTTCAGAGAGTGATAAATTGAAATATACAAGTGAAAAAATGATGATCAGTATTCTTCAACAAGCGATTAAAGAAGATATCTTTGTTTTACTTCAACATGAAGGTACTGCTAGATCGATTTGGACAACGTTAATTCAAAAGTTTAAAGGAAGTGCTGATATGATCAAGAACAAAAAGGCATTATTGAAGAAATCATTTGACGTGTTTGTAGCTTTTGAACATGAAACAACAAAAATGACCATTGATAGATATTGTCATTTGGTTTTAGAAATGGGAAGATTGGACATAAAGAAAGACGACGATGAATGGGTTGATAAACTAGCTGATGCATTACCACAGCAGAAATGGGGAACTTATTTGTTGATCATAAAACACATGAGAAAATCTGAAAATATGAATCTGGCACAGTTTATTCAGAAGATTGAAGAGCATGAGTTGGATATTCAGAAAACTGCTATTATGACTAATCCAAATGCTCAACAAGATGTCAGTTTGTACTACAGAGGAAACAAATTTGAAGTTACACCAAGCCCAAAGATTCAAACTGGTTTCAGTGCTGATAGTTCTTCTGGACCAAAGGGAAGTACTGTTACTCAAAGTGGTGGATCTTCGTCTTCGTATACTAGTTTTGATCCAAATTTTACAACACCAAGTCCTCAACGATCGAATTCTACAAATCTGCAATGCAATGCAATGTTACCTTGAACATTCAAAATGGTCAAAATATCTCTCCAGAAATAGCTAAGCAACACATGGCATCACTCGTTGCTATGTTGGAATCATATGAAAATTTAATTGCTGGCAAAATTGGAAATCTGATGCTTACCAAAGAGGATTATGACCAGATTGATGCTGAGGAACTTGAGTTGATGGATGTAAAGTGGTGTTTAGCCAGTGTTGTTCGAAGGGCAGAAAAGTTTCAACAAATCACCGAAAGAGATGACTTTAATGAATTAGCTAAATCTCCGATAGGTTTTGACAAATCAAAGGTTACATGTTTCAGGTGTCGAGAAAAAGGACATTTTAAGTGTGAGTGCAAAAACAAAGAAGCAGATGGAAGACAAGATCAGTATGGAAAGAACAATTATTATCAAAAATCAATTTTCCATCAGATTGCTCAACAACCACAAACTGCACATGCACGTGCCATTGAAGATAAAGAGAAAAGAGCTCTTTATGGTATAATTGACCAAGATGATGAAAAGGTTGCAGAGGGATTTAGCTGGGATAAATACATTCCACCAGGTTCAAGTCTTGTTGCTAGAATTCTGGAAGAAGAAGATGTCAAATCTAGTCGGAAAAGAATGTCGATTTTCCAGATTTAGGAAGTGATATTGATACCGATGATGAAGAAGAGTATCTTAATAAAGCTAGAAAAGGTCTTGATCCTAACAGTTTTAATTTGTTTTTTGCAGATAAAGTTGAAATGCTGAATGAGAAGAAGATTGCCAGATTAAAGAGAGAGCTGGAAGCAATAAGAATAGCTGATGACAAGACAAAGATGAAAGCTGAAGAACAAAATGTTGAATCAGTGATTGAAAAGGTGATAGAAAAAATCGTTGAAGTGGAGAAAGTGGTAGAATAAATTGTTGAGATTTAAAAAATAGTCGAAGTTGAGAAACTAGTTGAAGTTGAGAAAGTCGTCGAGGTAGAAAAAATTGTTGAAGTTGAAAAGATTATCGAGGTTGAAAAGATAGTAGAGGTCATTAAACCTTGTCAGAAATGTTTAGAATCTTGCAAAGATTGTGATGAAAAGAATAAGAAGATAGTTGAATTAGAAAAGATGAAAGAAAATTTGTTGTCTGATGTAAAGTATGTGAAAGAGTCATACGATGTGCTGAACAGAATAGTTGATGGTATGAACAAGACAAACAAAGAAGTTGATGCTGCTATGACAATGATGAGTTCTACTTTAATGACAAAGCAGAAAGTCATAAATGAGTATATTGAAGATTGTGCAAAGCTAAAGCAAGATTTGGAAATTGAAAAGATTGAGAGTGAAAGAATTAAACGTTTGTTGTTGTGTTATACAACATGTGATTATCTGATTGATAGAGTTTATCCTACTGTTGCAGGTCTTGAAGCGTTTCAAGATAAAAAGACAGAAGATACGGATACTGGTAAGAAACAAAGTGTCAAATATAACAAGTGTCCGCCTCCGATTTGGAATACTTATTCTCCCAGAAAACCAAATGAGGAACGTTTAAATAAGGCTCTCAATATAAAGTTAAAGTCTGAAATCATTGATGAGTTACCAGACAATATTGATGTCACATTCACAGCGTCTGACACCGATCATGAGTCTGAGTTGTTAAAGAAATTGGTTGATCAGGTGTTGGATATGGATGAAGAGTCAAAGTCGGAGTCTAAATCTGAAAGTTCGAGTTCGTCAGAAAAGAATCCGAGTTCACCGGTTAAACGGGTTTACAATAAAGAATTACTGTTATCAAAATCTAATTTGAATGATGGATTAATCAAAGTGGCATATACTTTGAATGTTTCAGACAAATTATATTCTGATGAGGAATTTCCAATAAGAAGTGTCAAAACTGAAATGATCAAACAGGTTTTCAAATTAACAGAAAATAATATTTCTGAAATAAAAGATTTAAATCTTCATGAACAACCTAAAAAGTACACTTCAAGAGTTCAACAGAGATTGAACAAGAAAAAGGGTTACGGTTCTGGTTATGGTTTTCAGAAAAAACCAAACCATTACAGTAATTTCAAAAAGAAAGGTTTAGGATTTATTGTTTTAGAAAATTATAAAAATGAGAAAAATTATAAACCAAAAACAAAATTTGTTGCAGGTGGAAGTTCAGAAGAAGAACATAAGAAACCTTTCTGGAAACAATCAAACCAGGAGTTTCTTGCTGAAAGGAAGAAGAAATTTGTTCCAAAAGTTGACAAAAGAAAATGTTTCAAATGTCACCAAATTGGACATATTGCTTGGAACTGTCAACAATACAACAACACACAACAGGGAGTTTTTGTTAACTCAAAATTGATAGAAAAAAGTGTTAATGAAAAGAAACAACCAACTGAGAAATCTATTGTGTTTGAAAATTCAAGTTTTGAAACTGGTGAAAGTTCAAAACATTTTTACAAAAGAAAAGTTGATTTGAACAAACAAAGATGGGTTGTAAAATCTGAGAGTAGTTCTGACAATGAATCTGATTCCATAAAATCAGAGGAGTCATCTGATGAGAAAAAGAATGAGAATTCCGTTCCTGAGATAAACGATGAAAATTTTCCGCCACTGTCAACAGAAAATTTGAAATCAAAAGGTAGGTTTGAGATTTCAGATCAATTCTTCTCTGGTAAAGGAGAATTTGATGCTGAAAAGGCTTTCAATGGGAAAGTTAAACACATCTTTGGAAAGATGGTTGATGGGAAGGTTAAAGGTGCAAAAGAATTTTACAGATCAAAAGGAGGTTGGGATAGAGTTGAATCAAAATCACCCAAGGCTGGTCAGGCTTGGGTGACTGCATTTTCTACTTAAAATTCTGACTTGCCGGAGCTTCCAGGTTGGTAAGTTTGGAGCAGGTATCGGCATCTTTCTTGATAATTGTGTTTGTGTAAAATCTACAAGTATTAAATCAGGGACATTAAGTTGTACTTGATTTTCTACAAATGGTAGTGTTGCTTTAATATGAAAATGTTAAATTTTTACAAGTGGTTGAAAGAACAAGGTGATGAATGAATCCCCTAACCTACAAGTGGTTTATATAATCAACAAAACTAATTTTCCAGAAAAACCATTTGATTAAAACAAACTTAAGTGTTTTGAAATCATAATGGGAAAATGGTTTGTTGTAAGGGGGAGTTCTGATTGTTTATGCCAAGTGGATGGCGATTTGAAGCAATTTGATATCAGTTGTCACTTTACCTTGTACAGTTTGTTTTCAAATTTCTTTTAAATAATTTTGAATTTTAGGGGGAGTAAGAATTTTCAGAAAATCCAAAAACATTTGAAAATTTGAAAATGTCAAAAACATGATAAATTGAAAATGAGTTTTGTTGTGAAAAAGAGGAAATGATAGTACATCAGTGGACTATCACAACATCCTAAAGAATTGGAAAGCAAATATGATAAACGGTCTGACTAATGATATGCCAGTAGGTTTTTGCACATTTAGTAGATTGTGTCGAGATATAAACCTAAATTTCAAACCTGCTTATATCGTGGGGAACATCTCTCGGATGTATGGGTAACCCCCGAAATCTTGTTTGAAAGGTCCCTCTTTCTGAGATACTAGGTCTTTATACTCATTGATATCTGGGGTATTATCCCGGGACTTCTGATTTTGCGGAAGCAATGGCCTAGTCCACGTATAATACTTTACACTTGCTTGAAATATAGCATCACCCTCAGCATAAAAAAATGATGAAACATTGCAAAATGCTAATCATATGCTGTTGAAAAAAAGATTCTTTAAAGGGAACACACCAAAAGTCGAAGCCGTCATCTCTCTGATTTTGCGGAAGCAATAGCCTGAGCTCTCACGGCTCTCGCATTTAACCCTTTACAGATATCATCTGTGGTATATTCACCTCTAAGACAGAATATTGGGATCTGGATACGAGAGTATATTCTGAGGTGGGACACGCAAATAAGTTTAAGTTCTTAAAACATTAATCTCGTATCTCAAAACAGTTGAACTTTGTGTGAAAATTTAAATGGATCAATATACTGACAATCTAAGTTAATCGTTTAGAACTTAATATGTTTAGAGCTTAGCGGTGTTGGTGATTTGTCTCAAAAACTGATATGATCTTCTTACACAAACTCACAAAAATAGTGTTTGTATATATTTCTTTACTGTATTTCTTTTATATCAAAAATCCAAAAAGATTTTCGGAGTGTTTTAACATAAATATTGAAAAATTCAAAAAGAGTTTTGACAACTGATGTTGAAGAGCTGATTTTCAAAATTCCAAGTGCTAAACATGACGAACTGGTTTGGGGGAGTGTTGTGAGAAATTTTTTTTGTCATACAAGTGGTCATCAGAAATTAAAATTGTTATATCAAAAATTGAAATTGTGATTTTGTTTCTACAAGTGGAAAGTAAAGAATAAAATTTGTCAAATTGTTTAATTTGTAAATCTTATTTTGAGGTAAAGAATGTGCAGGTTATGGCTATGAGAGAGCCAGTTTGTGATTCTGAACCTATGAGCATGAGAAAGCAAGACTTTGATTCCAGCACAACTCAAGGGGGAGTTTGCTAGTAAAGAGTAGTCTGAATATATAAGAGCCAGAGATCTTGGAAACAAAAAGAAGAAAGTATGAAGGATGATTACTCTGTCAGATATTTTGAAAGAGCTCGAAGACTGGTAAAGATTGAAGACTGTAAAGACTCGACACTGAAGACTCGTCAGCATTCGAGGGGGAGTCTGTTGGTGCATGCGTCTGTGGACTTCGTCTTGTATTGAGTCTTGTACTAGAATTGTTAGATCAGGGCACGTTGTACGAGAAAACAAGGGTTTGTATGTGATAGGCTAATTTCGCATGAAATGGCTTTTAGCTAATTTCGTACGAAATAGCATTTTACTATTTCGCACGAAATAGCATCTGGAAATTCCGTGCGAAATTAGCACGCCTATAAATACCTGTGTTGAGATCTCATTTGGAACAAAATTAGATTCTGGTACCGAAGTGCTGCAGACGTGTCGATTGATCTGTAAACCTATTAAATCTATAAACAAGACAATTAGAAGTGAATCAAGCTGTTTTCAAGTCAATTCATCTGTTTCCGCCTTTTGAATTGATTAGAATTCTTCTGAACGACTCGTTTGGTCGTGAAAACGATCCTACAGATTTCAAAACACTTAAGTTTGTTTTAATCAAAATGGTTTTTCTGGAAAATTAGTTTTGTTGATTTCACACATCATGGGGATTCATTCATCACTTTGTTCTTTCAACCACTTGTAAAAGCTATCACAAAAATATTTTTCAAGAATGATGCCGATTCATGCTCCACGATTACCAACTTTGGAGCTACGGCAAGTCAGGATTTTACTTTTTAAAGAATCTCACCCATGCCTGATCAATCATGGGAGAACCATCATCATTTGGTTTAACAACTTTCGATTCATAAAATTCTTTCACTCCCTTCACCTTCCCATCAGCCATCTTACCAAAAATATGTAACACTTTACCATTAAATGCTTTTTCAGCATCAAATTCTTTCTTATCAGAGAAGAATTGATCTGAAATCTCAATCTTACCAATTTTTGATTTCAAGTTTCCGTTTGAAAATGGTGGAAAATTTTCATCATCCATTGTTGGAACGGAATTCTCATCATTTATCACAACAGATGGCTCCTCTGACTTTGACGAATCAGATTCATTGCCAGAAACGACCTCTGATTTCTTAACAATCCATTTTTGTTTGTTTAAATTGGCTCTTCTTTTGTAAAAATGTTTCAAACTTTCACCAACTTCGAAAGTCGAATTTTTGAACTCCTTAAAATTTTCTATTGGTTGTTCCTTTTTATCAACACATTTCTCTTTCAATTTAGAGTTAGAAGAAACTCCCTGTTTTGTGTTGGTAGACTTTGGGCAATTCCAAGCAATATGTCCAACCTCTTGGCATTTGAAACAGGTTCTTCTTTCAACTCTCGGTTCAGATTCTTTCAACATATTCTTTTGCTTTTCGGCGAGAAACTCCTTGTTTGACTGTTTCCAGAAAGGTTTCTCCTTCTCCTCTTCAGAACTTGCTCCTGAAACAAATTTAGTTTTTGGTTTAACTTCTTTATAATTTTTATAATTTCCTGGTGGAATAAAACCTAATTCTTTCTTTTTGAAAATATTGTTATGGTTTGGTTTCTTTTGATAACCCGAACCAGAACTGTAACCCTTTTTCTTCTTCAATCTTTGTTGAACTCTTGAAGTGTATTTTTTTAGGTTTTTCAGTAAGATTTACATCTTTTATTTCAGAAATATTAATTTCTGTTAATTTGAAAACCTTGTTAATCATTTCAGTTTTAACACCTCTTATTGGAAATTCTTCATCAGAATATAATTTGTCAGAATCATTCAAAGTATATGCTACTTTGAATGTTTCGTCATTCAAATTATTTTGTGACATCAGAAAATCTTTGTTGTAAACCCTTTTGACCGGTGAACTCGAACTTCTGTCTGATGAACTCGAATTTTCAGATTTAGACTCTGACTTTGACTCTTCATCTTTATCCAACACCTGATCGACCACTTTCTTAATTAACTCGGACTCATGATCAGTGTCAGACGCTGTGAAGGTGACATCAATATCATTTGGTGATCCATCGATAGACTTGGATTTCAGATTCAGTTTGAGTGCTTCAGCCACCTTTTCAAAGTGTAGGGGGGTATAGCCATCCCACATTGGATTTGGTACTTTGTTATAATTCAAACCAGTTTTCTTACCAGAATTTTCTTCATCATCTGCAAACTTATGAGCTGCAACGGTAGGATAGATGCGATCAATAACATACTCCGAACTTTGATAACTTCGAAGTAAAGTATTCACTCTTTCTGTTTCAATCGTCATCGCTGCCAATTCTTGTTTCAGCTCAGCAATAATCTCGATATATTTGTTGATTGCAGTTTGCTTTTGAAGAACTGTTGCTTTCAGAAGATTCTTCATCTGGATATCCTCATCACTGGCTCCTTTGTACAAGTTCACTTTGCTGCTTAGGAGATCATATGATTCCTTTATGCTTCTCACATTGCGTAGCAAATTTTCTTTGAGCTTCTCCAATTCAGCATACTTTGTATCTTTCTCGGCCCAATCTTTGCAGGATTCTAAACACTTAGCACAAGATTTTTCAACCTCTACAATCTTTTCAACTTCAACAATTTTTCAACTTCGAAAATTTTTTCAACTTTGACAATTTTTTCAACTATTTTCTCCACCACCTTTTTCAATCACAAACGGTTCTTTCTCAACTTTTATCTTCACTTTATTCTCTTCAACCTCGACCTTCTCTGTCGATTTTTCTTCAACTTTTTCCTTATCAACTTCTATCTTAACTTCAGTCTTTTCTTCAGCAACCCTTCTTGCTTCCATTTCTCTCTTCAGTCTAGCAGCCCTTTTCTCTTTCAATATCTCGATTTTATCAGCAAAAAACAAATTAAAACTATAAGAATCCAATTGTTTTCTAGCTTTATTAATATACTCTTCCTCATCATCAGTGTCTTCATCACTTCCTGAGTACTTAAAAATCGGTTGTCTTCTAGGACTATTCTTAGATTTAATTGATTCTTCTTCCGAGGTTGAATCTTCAAAGAATCGAGCAACAAATGCTTTAGAAACTGAAGGTCTAGAAGGATCATAATCATCCCAATTGAACTCTTTCGGAATCCTTTCATCTTCTTGGTCTACCAGACCAAAACAAGCTCTACCCTTTGATTCTTCAATCGGAATTGCACGTGAGTGTGAAGATTGTTGTTGATATGGTTGTTGAGCAACCTGATGATAAATTGTTTTTCTATGATAATCGTTGTTTCCGAAAGGATCTTGTCTTCCGGTTGCTTCTCTGTTTGTACACTCTCGTTTAAAATGCCCTTTTTCTCGGCAACGAAAGCAAGTAACCTTTGATTTGTCAAAACCTAGCTGAGATGTTGCAGCTTCTCGAAGATCATCTCTTCCGGTGATCTGTTTGAACTTTTCTGCTCTTCTCAAAACGCTAGCTAAACACCACTTGATGTCCATCAACTCAAGTTCTTCAGAATCAATCTGATCATAATCCTCTTTAGTAAGCATCGGATTTCTGATTCGTCCAGCAATTAAGCTTTCATACGACTCTAATACAGAGACAAGAGATGCCATGTGTTGCTTCACAATATCTGGAGAAAATTTTTTGACCATTTTGAATATGTAATGCAATATTGCATGCAATACTTGACCGGTAAAATTTGTTGAACTTTGTTGTTGAGAACTCAGTGTTGAGCAATTTGGTTCAAAACTTGAATAAGACGAAGAATATCCACTGCTCTGATTTGTATTGCTTGCATTTGTTCCGGAAGAATTTTCAGCACTGAACGCAGTTTGAATCTTCGGACTAGGAGTAGTCTCAATCTTGTTTTCGCTGTAGTACAGACTAACATCCTGTTGAGCACCCGGACTTCTCATTGTAGCAGTTTTTCGAATTGATAGCTCATGTTCTTCCAACTTCTGGATAAACATACTCAAATTCATATCTTCAAATTATCGGTTATGCTTTAAAATCAAAAGATATGTTCCCCATTCATTCTGTGGTAGTACATCGGCTAGCTTATCAACCCATTCTTCATCTTCTTTCTTGATGTCCAATCTTTTCATCTCCATGACTAGATGACAATATCTCTCGATAATCTTCCTAGTCGTCTCACCTTCAAAAGTTGTAAACATATCATACGATTTCTTTAGTAATGCTCGTTTATTTCTTATCATATCGGCACTACCCTTAAACTTTTTAATCAACGCTCTCCAAATTGATCTAGTAGTTCCCTCGTGTTGAAGCAAAACAAAAATATCTTCTTTTACCGCTTGTTGGAGAATGCTAATCATCATTTTTTCACTTGTGTATTTTAATTTTTCATCCGGTAAAAATTGACTTAATTGTTTTTCATTTCCAAGTTCATCTTTCGGTAAAGTATAATCTTTCTCTAAAGACACCCATGCATCAAACTTGTTCGCTTGTACCCATTTTTCAAAACGGTCTTGCCACCCTTTAAAGTCCTCAATGTACATAAGCTTTGGAGGTTTTTGGAAAGTTCCTGTTTCATTCTCGATACCGGTAGTTTCGGCAACTGTAACTGGAGTAGCCGGGGCAGTAGCAAAAGCGTTGTAAAACTCGTTATCCATGTTTTGGTATTGAAAGTTCACAAAAACAAATTGTTCAAATGAGCTGAGTTTTCAAACGATCTGAGATTTGAACCAAAAGATCTAGTTCAATTTCAAGCGACCTGTACTAATTTCAAACAACCTGGATCAATTCCAAGCGACCTGGAACACCTCGTGCAATCTAATACAACAAATTCAAACGACCTGGTCGACAAATTCTGTTCATATAATTCTCCTATTGGTTCTTCATTTCAAAACATTAAATTCAATCAACATTTAATGTGCATCACATGAGATCTGATCTTATCTTACCATACAATGCATGCAAAACTATTTGACCGAGTGTAATTATTTAACTGACATGTTCACATGGGTTGCAGTAGTTAAGAAAAGTTGATCAACAGATATCACATGGAATGTATTGATTTATGTAATCAATGGCCGACAATCAATATTAGTCAATGAATTATATTGGACCTCAATATCCACTGAATCAACAATCAGCAACCAATTTCAATAAAGCCAAAGTAATCACGTGATGTAATAAATGGAATTTCAACTCGTGCGACCTGATCTAAGTTTCACGCGACCTGATAAGATTTCAAACGACCTGGTTCAGGTCGTGCGACTTGGCTGTTCAGCTCGTGCGGCCTGAATATTTTTCAAACGAACTGAATGTTTTTCACACGGTTTGGACAGAGATTCACACCGTTTGAGAATTCTAAGTCCAATAGTTCATCATTTTGTCAAATTTGATCAGTTTTAAGTTGATTTTAAGGTCAAATTTGTTCAAGAATTGATTAAAATTCTGTTTTCGTGTTATTTGTGAAAATCAGATCATTTTAGCCGTGAAATCTCGGTAAATTTGATGAAAAAGTATAGAAAGGTGAGTAGAAATCAGATGTTTTTGAAGAAATCAAGCTGAAATGATAAGAACTCTTCCTCCTGAGCTCTGATACCACATGTAGGATCGGGATTCTATCAAATGAGTTGATCAGAAGAGTTCTCGATCAATACGACAGGTGGAATCAGACGTATTGATGTTATATCAGCTAGATATGCACTTAGAATCACTTTAATTGTCGATTGTATTGATTTAATAGTGTTTACAGATCGTTCGACACTTCTGCAGCACTTCGTCTCCGGAATTAGAATGTTATAAATGAAGACCTTGACTCTCCTATTTATAGGAATGCCAGACCCTACGAACTGCCAGACCCCACGAACTGCCAGACCCCACGAACTGCCAGAAAGCTTGAGCTGGCCAGGTCGCACGAACTGGTAAGAAAGCATGAACTTGATCAACCACTTCGTGAGGGGTGGCTGGTTCAGGTCTGTTTCCTGTTTTTCTCGTACAACGTGTCCTGGTCTATCTATTCTAGTTACATGACTCGATACAATACGAAGTCCACAGACATATGCACTAACACACTTATGCACAATTTACAACCATAAATGCATACAAAACAGATCGAATTTGGTAAGATAATGAAACCATTATTATTTGATTAAGGTATAACCACTCAATCACAACTTACAACCTTATATTTGATTAAGGTACAACCATTTAAGCACAACTTACAACCAAAGATGCACACAAATGTTTCAAATTAATAGTATATAAATATGAAAGTTTAAAAGCATTAATTGTAAATAAAATGAAATGACTTGAAATAATTAGTTAGTATGTGTAAAGAAACAAGAGATAATATGAAGAAGAAAGAAAGATAATTCATTCTTACTTTGTATACATGGTATATATACAATATATATAGTGACATAAAAGTGAAACCAACTCTCTAGGGGGGGGGTTAGGGGTGGTTATCACTCACCACCCATTTATCACTCACAACTTCCAATCAATTTCCGCCATTTCATCAACCATTATTCCATCACTAACAACATTTTTTTAGTGGAAATGCCCATCACTCACGACACCCAACAATAAACCCTCATACCCCCTCACATCCTTCCTTCCATCACGCGTCAATTTTATCACGAAAACAACAATTCACACGTTGAACTTTGTTGGTGGCAGTGGTTTGTTTGTTTGTTTCACGCGTGGAAGGAGAATATAACGTGCAAAAAAGGAACCACCTCGGGTGGCCTAACGAGTGTGATACTAATGGAGTAATGAAGGGTAATAATGTCTATACGAAAGTGAGAGTTTATATTTCTTGCTCGTTTTACCGGTAAATTTTGCAATTTCAGAATTTTCAATTTCTACCAGTTTGAAAACTATGTTGATCTTATCCGAAAGCACATTTTGAAATGGAAATTCAACATCTGAGAATAATTTGTCCAATCCAATCATGGTATATGTCCTGTTAGATCATCATTCTCATCTTTCTCAGATTTTGAATTTTTAAGATAATTTTTGTGAAAACTCTCCTCATCTTCATCATGCGATTCGGACTTATCTGTTTTGGTAGACTCCTCTGTCAGAATGCTTTCAACAACCTTACCTACCACCTCTGAATCACCAAGATCATCAGATTTGGTGTAAGTCACATCAATGTTGTTAGGTAATTGGCCAACCATGTTAATTACTTTTTCCACCTTTTTGTTATCATAAAATGTATAGTTATTCTCCAACAGTGGTGAAACCTGGTGATATTCTGACCCAATCCCCTTTTGTTCTTTACAGACTCTTTACCATGTGGTGTGATGTTGAAAATACGTTCGAGAAAGTATGAAGAAGCATGATAACTTTGAAGTTTATTAACAACCTTTTCTTTTTCAGCCAATTCTTGTTTAAGTTTTGCAACTACATCACTATATTGATTTAAAACCAGTTGTTTTCCTTCATATCTGGCTTCAACAAGTTTAGTTCTTTTCTGACATGCTAACAATCTATCATCCATACTTTTAACTTTATTCTTCAAAGTTTCATAAGCTTCTTGTATCGTATGATATGACAATTTTATTCCATCATATTCTTTTTGCAACTCTTGAATAATTTAATCTTTTTGAATACATTCGTTGCAATCAGCTGAACACTTTTGTTTTAAAAATTTGTTTTCTTTTTCAAAAACATTACATTTCTGTGTCAGCTCTTCTTTTTTTTGTTTCAAACACTTTTCATTTTCAAGCATTTCAATACACTTTTCTTTAAAAATATGTTCTATTTTTGTGAATTCAATGTCTCTGGGTCTCAAATTTTTATCCTTTTCAGTAAAAGCATTGCATGTTTCCACACATTTCTTGCACTGATCATCAGTTTTAGTATCAATTTCATTTGATGATACACAAGAATCAGTTTGAGTTATTATCTCAGTTTTTGGCACCGTGGCTTCTATTGTCGTTTGATTCTAATCTTCTTTAATCACTTGCTGTTTCTCAGCACCATCTTTCTTTGTTGAACTTTTCAGCTTTTCATCACCAGCTTTTTCTGTTGTATTCTTCAACTCATCCGCCATCATCTGGCTCTCGTCAACTATTTCTTCAACAGTCTTCTTCTTCTTTCCACTTTGGCATAGATCAACCTTTTTATGCCTTCCTCGACTTCTTTCCTGTAGTTCGGATTCTCTCTGAGCCCTGCAACCCATACTCCTACAGTTGGTATAGCAGCAACAAGAGCTTCAAAATCTACCTTTTGAGGATCAACTATCGGATTTCCTTAAGGATCAACAAAACATTCTCTCTCTTTATCCCATATGTTCGCACTTTTTGCTTCCATGAATACCTCATACACTTTGCTCAATTCCATTCTTGCATGACGTTCCTTTTGGCTCTGTCTCATCTCAGCAACCAAAGCATGTTTCTCTCTAGGAATGTATTTATACCAATTAAACCCATTCATCCTCTTGACTCGTTATCAAGGCTTGTTTCCTCTCACTTGATGAACTTTCACAATCTGCTTTTGATTTTTTTTTACGGCTGCTCATTGGTGCGATGATAGATAACTTTCTTGTAGTAGTCTTCATGAAATGGATTCACACTATCATCAACTTACCGATTGGAACACTCTCTTTTGAAGTGCCCCTTTTTGTTTCCACTTGAAACAAGTGACCTTAGCTTCATCAAACCCCAGCTTCATATCAGGCCCTTCAAGACATTTTCTCCCTGTGATCTCCATGAAATGTTGAGCCCTCCTGATTACGCCAGCCATACACCATCCAATATCCATGAGCTCCATCTCTTCCGGATCTACCTGGTCGTAATCCTCCTTTGTCATATTTGGATTTCCAATTTTTCCTGTGACCAAGCTTTCATAAGATTCCATAATAGAAGCCAAAAAACTCATATGCTGTCTAGCAAAATTAGTATTCATGTTTGGAGAATCTTTCCAATTCTGATTCGGATTTGATTTAGATGATGCAGAAGATGAATGATATCCAGAATCATAGCTCAGAGATTTTCTCTTTGATGAATCACCAGTATTGTCAGTACTAAATGTTGTACCAATCTTTGGTGCCTGATTGTTTAGCAGCATACTTCTCCGGTAATACAAATCAACATTCTGCTGATAACTTGAACTGGTCATTTTGTTTTGTTTTCGTAACTCTAGATCATGACCTTCAAGTTTTTCAATCAAACCATCCAAAGTGATTTCACCAAACTTGGCATCATTCTTCAGAACTATCACAAACGTTTTCCAATCTTCAACATGTGGCAATACCTCGACTAGTTTATCAATAATCTCTTCTCTGTCCTTCTTGATCCAAACCTCTCTAGCTCGATTTTCAAATGACAGAATTTTTCTATCATTTTTCAGACAGTTTCTCCTTTCATGCATCCAAACAAATCAGACTCTTTTTTCAACAAAGAAACTTTGTTCTTCTTGATATCTTTTCCTCCTTCGGCTTTCACTTTCAGTTCTTCCCATAGTAACTTGGATGTTTCACCATGTTGAAGCAAGAAAAGAATATCCTCTCAACAGACTGTTGCAATAATGTTATCATTCTTAGTTCATTAGAGTGGTCCTTTTTATCATTATTTGAAAATTGTTTTAACATGAAGTAATTCATTTTTATCGCTCATTGGCTTTTCATATCCGAATGTTATCATAATCCAACTATCATAAGCGTAAGCCTTAACCCAGTTTTCAAATCTAGTGCTCCACCAATGATAATCTTCTATATTCATTAGTTTTGGTGGTTTTTGATGATTTCCGTAAGTACTATCATAGTTCAGACTTTCTGAAATTACGTTTGAAACATTTCTCATTGCGGGTGTCGTTTCGGACGTAAATGCGTTGTAAAAAGTATTATAAAATTCTTCTTCCATGATATCGATCTTTGAATCACGCCTTGATTATCACCTGCAAACACACAATTCAACAAAAAATTAACCGCTTGAATCAAATATAAGATTTAAAATGCAATGAGATTCAGTTTGTGCGTAGATCTGTATTTATGTGCACTCAATCTACACTCTTGACTTGTGAATACTGATGTCCAAGTCCTTGTGAATAGAATTGCTATAGGTCAACTTGACTTGGCAAAACACTTGGTCTAAAAATACACAAACAACCGATCTGATCCAAGAATTTAAAACCTGATTTGTAAACCTGTATAATCTGATTCACCCGGATGGATATAATCAATCTCAGCCGAATGAACCAACTCACGGATAGACTTAAATTTCGGATGAACAATAGACTTGGATGAACTGTTTTCACTGATGAGTAACAATTCTGGTTTTTACGGATGAACTATTTCAACGGATCAACAAGTTTAATGGATAACCATAAAACCACGAATGGACGACAGATTCAATAAATGGGCTTTAAAACATCCAAATAGACTTATGTCTTTAGACCAAATGGGCTTGAAACACTTTGTCCGAATAGGCTCAGTCGACCGGATGGGGCAATGTTCTGGATGGACTTTTATGTTGTCAGCAGATGGACTTTTTGCAGTCAGCGGATGGGCTTTTTGTTGTCAGCGGATGTGCTTTTTGTTTCTCATTTGGATACCTTTTACTCTCAACCGAATGAACTTTTTTTTCCGCATGAGTTATAATTGGCGGTAGGCTTTCCCGAATGGGTTTACTTATCTTTTGTCGACCAAATGGGCTTAGTAGGTTACGGATGGAATATATTTGGGCCGGATAGACAATTTCAGCGGATGGGCTCCTTAACAGTTGGACCGGATGAGCAGATTGACTTTATATTTACGGATGGGTTTCTGGACTCCTATCCGGGCGAATAGCCTGATTCTTAAACAAGATGTGGGTCGGATGGACTACTAAAGTCCGAATTGGCTTATTATATCTCCAACCGAACGAATGGGGTTACCTATTTTATGGATAGACTCAATATTGGTCCGGATGGGCCTCTTCCGAGCGGATGGACACAGAAACAATTCATGAATGGGCTTCTTTGGTCCGGATGGGCCCTTTCCGAGAGTTCACAGCTCGAACAACATACTTTTTCGATCAGTTTTTCATCAAATTCACCAAAAAAATCCTTTGAGTTTTAACTTGAAAATTTGTAAGGTTTCTTAAAACATGTTTTCAGATAACATATCAAAAATTCAATTGATTTTAACCATGAAATCACCGTAAATCTCAATTTTAAAGTTCAAAAAGTTAAGAAACTGAGTAGAAGAAGAAATGTGACAAATCTGATGCAAATCAACTCCGAATCTGATGAAATTTCGTTGATTCTTGTATCTCTAATCCGTGCAATCAATCTCCCACTCTGATACCACTTGAAGGTGTGTTTTCCGAGAGAATTCAAACTCCCGACAATTGCGAAGAACACGTATCATGTGCGGAATCCGTGTACATGTGTGGATCGACACAAGAATGTAATATATTGATGATTCTATTCAAGATCTAATAATTATACACCTTGAATCACCTTGTATAATACTTTCTCTCTCTAGACCTTCAAAGCTCTAATGTTCCAAAGTTGTGAACCGAACTAATACACTCCTATTTATAGGGCGCACATCAAATGAAAGACTCCTTGAACTAAGGTCTCCATCCGTCTGATTGGGTAACTCCCCATCCATCCGGATGGACTTTCCCCTATACATAAAATTGCAAAACCTTGTCTTAATTCATTTTCTGCTAAGATACGTGATTGACGGAACTGATAGACATTATGCACTCACAGTAGTTGTGAAGATGATACAAGACAAGGTTCTACAGTGAATAAACATGAAATATCAAGTTAGTATGCGTGACAGTTGGTTCGCACGGACCAGCACAACCAGGTCCGCGTGGATGCGCCATTCTAGATCCGCATAAGATGTGCGCCATTCTAGGGTTTTATATATTGGCTGATCCGTGGTCACGTACATATGTGCATCTGCACTTACCTGTTGATCCACTCTAGAGTTCTAGATCCGCACAAATTGATCCTCAGTTAATGTCCATCCTTAGTTAGGGTGTGTGTATGTAGTTAAGGATGGACTTGCCCTATAAATGGAGGTGTTGTCTTGTTCATTTGTACTTTTGGATGCTAGAGTAACGAAACACTGTCCAAGTGTTTTCACGGTTGTGTACTTTGATATTATCAATAGAAAACGCATTATAATTAGCTTATTCTTGTCTGATCCACTCTTGTACTTGGATTCCGTACAAGATACGAGATCTACATAGTCAACGATGCAACGGAATCGATCCTAACACGTCCTCACAAGTGGTATCAGAGCGTGAGATTGATTGCAAGGATTGAAGACACAAGATTCAAGCAATTTCAAGCAAATCAGAGCTGATTTCATCTGAATTTTATCACATTCTACTCATTTCTTCTTCTACTCATTATTTTCATCTTTCAAACTCAGATTCACGACGTTTCCATGGTTAAAAATGGCTGATTTTCAAACATGTTGTGCGAAAATACGTTTTAAACAACACTTCAAAGTTTCTGACTTAAATTCAAACTAAATCATCATCAAATCTTTGAAAAACTTGAAAAAGTATGGCTGATTTGTGTGCAGAAAGTTACGCACGCATCTGAGGTTGATATTGCACATCCGCACGGATCAAGAACATCTTGATCCGTACGAATCAACCAGAAACAAAGTTCACAAATTTTGTCCTCAGTTCGCGCGGATCGGCCTTCCACATCCGCGCGAACCAACTTCAAATTGTTGTTTGTGTTTCAAGAGAGAGTGTGTAAACCGGGAAGTGAATGAAAATGTCAATCCATTCCATGACGATTACTACCAGAAGGTAATCTATCATCGCACAAATGAACAACCGCCAAATATGAATCAAAAGTAGATTGGTGAATGTTCTTCTAAAGAACGTAAAAAAGCTTTGGTGGTTACACAAGATGACGAAGGATTCCATTGGAATAAATACATTCCAAAAGAAAAGCTTATATTGGTTGCTGAAGTGAAATCTGAACCTATCAGAGAGAAAACTATGAGAGAAAGAAACATTGCATGTATCAGGCTGGATGAAATGCAAGAAGCTTTCGAAGAAGCAAGAAGAGCAGGTAGATGGGATAAGAAGAGAGAATGTTACACTGATCCTAAAGGAAATCTGGTAGTGGGATCAAGAAGTGTGAATTTTAAAGCACTACTTGAGGTCATTCCTACTTCTAAAGAACTTTATTCGATGAAATTTGTGGATAAAAATTATGTTCTAAACATGGAGAAGAGGATAAGAGAAGTGATGTTGGCGGGTTTGAAGAACATAGAAGAAGAAAAGATTGAGAAAACTGTTAAGAAGATGGTTGATGAGTTGAAGAAGACGGCAGACGAAGCTGGTGATCAAAGTCAACAGAAGGTTGATGAGTTGAAGAAGGTAAAAGAGGCCAGTGATGAGAAGTAACATAAGAGTGATGAAGATTTGAAGGAGACGGCAGAAGAAGCTCAGGTACCAGATCAAACTGAGGTAAAAATTCAAACTAAATCTTCTGAGTTATCAAATAATGATAAAATCCATGAACAATCTGATAATAAAATTGATAAGTAGTGTAAGAAATGTGTGGAAACATGCAGTGCCTATACTAAAAAGATGAAAACTTAAGGTCAAGAAACGTTGAATTTACTAAAACTGAAAGAGTTTTCAAAGAAAAATGTAAAGATATGTTTGAAAATGAAAATATTTTGAAACAAAAAGATGAAGAGCTAATACAGAAATGTAATGGTCTTGAAAAAGAAAATGCGATTTTGAAACAAAAGTGTTCGGCAAGCAGCGAAAAATGTTTACAAAAAGAAAATACTATTCAGGAAATGAAAAAGGAATATGATGTAATGAAAATTTCATATCATACTACAAAAGATGCATATGAAGATGTGAAAAGTCAAATGAAATGTATTCAAGCCCGACTTGCACAATATTCAGAAACATCACAAATGCTTAAAAACAAATATGAAATAAAACAATAGGTTGTAAATAAATATATTGATGAAGTTGCTGAGCTTAAACATAAAATGGCTGAATTAGAACAAGAAAATAATAAATTACATAAATATCATGCTTCTTCATATATTCTTGAACATATTTTTAACATTAAACCGGATGATAATGATTTTGAGAAAAACGAGAAAGGAATTGGCTCAGAATATCATCAGGTTCCACCGCCGTTTGAGAAAAAGTTTACATTTTATGATGACGAAAAGGTGGAAAAAGCTTTCGACATGGTTGATCAATTGCCAGATAACATTGATGTCACTTACTCCAAATCTGATGATGTTGGTGATTCAGAGGTGGTAGGTAAGGTAGTTGAAAGCGTTTTGTAAGAGGATTCTACCAAAACAGATAACTCCGAATCACATGATGAAAATGAGGAAAGTTTCCACAAAAATTATCTTAAGAATTCAAAATTTGAGAAAAATGTGAATGATGATTCAATAGGATTGGCATATTACATGATTGGATCGGACAAATTATTCTCAGATATTGAAGTTCAGATTCAAAATGTGATTGCGGAAAAGATTGACAAAGTTTTTAAATTGGTAGAAATTGAAAAATCTGAAATTGATAAATTTGCAGGAAAAGCGAGTAAGAAATCTTTTTATAACAAACCTGGTTACAAAAAGAAAAACACAAATGCTGGGTTGGGTAATAAAAAGAAACAAAACCAAAAGAAACAGACTGAAAAGACATACTTTCAGAAAAAGATGAACTTTGTTCATGGAACAAGTTCCAAAGAAGAGAAAGAACTCCGATTTAGTCGACAGACTAATGAGGAATTCTATGCTCAATAGAAACAACAACAGACCAAAGATGTTTCAAAGAAAACATGCTTTAAATGTCAACAAATTGGACATGTTGGTCGCAAATGTCCAAATCTGAAGCCTGTTGATGTTGAAAAGAAAAAGAAAATTGAGGTTGAAAAACAGAAGTCAACCAAGTTTGAGTCCAAACAAACTTGGAAACCGAAGACACCCAAAGTTGAACCAAAATAGATTTGGAAATCAAAGGTTGATTTTTCAAAGCCAAAACAAACTTGGAAACCAAAAACTTCCAAGTTTGAACCAAAACAAATCTGAAAACCAAAAATTGATTTGTCAAAACGAAACGTTCAAAATGATTCAAGATTTTATCAAAGTAATGTTTCAACCGGAAAAGTTTGGGTGGTAAAGAAACAGACTTCTGGGAATGGGAAACGGAAAATCGATTCAACCAAGAAGGTTGAAAAAAAGAACGAAAAAGTTTTTTGTGAAAAATGATAAAGATTTTCCGAAACTCTATGATTCGTATTTTGTCACAATACCCAAGGTCAAACAGGCATGGGTTGCCTTATTCAAGTAATTAAGTTGAGTGAATATGCTGGTGCTCCAGACGTCAAATAAATGTCAACATGAGCAGAGGAGCAGCCGGGCACAGGAGGAGGATCCATGTGGTTGACTTCAGGGAGTGTTTGTTGGTTTATAATAATAATAAATAAAAAACAAAATAAAAAATAGAAAAACATAAAAAATGAAAAAATGAAAAAAATGTTTATGTTTAAATTTGTTAAAAATAAAAATTTTTAAAAAATATGTTGAGTGAATACGCCGAAGAAACCCTCACGGCTGAACAAACAAAACTTGCTACTACAAGTTATTTCAAGTGTTTAAACAATTCTTCATCACATTGTCAAAAATCAATGTTTTGTTAATCATGGGAGTGTTTATGAGAAAAACAAAACATGCAAAGCAGAAAAAGGATGGCAAGATAAAGCTATCTGCATTTGTTTGTCAAATTTTCTTTAAATGTTTTAGATTTTAGGGGGAGTAAAAATTTTGAAAAATACATAAACATTTGAAAAATTGAAAAAATTCGGAAACATGAAAAAGACAAAATGAGTTTTGTGTAAAAGGAGGAAATGATAGTACATCAGTAAGTCGATGACAACATACTAAAGAAATGGAAAGTCAAATAGTGATAAACGGTCTCACTGATGATATGCCAGTAGGTTTTTACACACTTAGTAAATTGATTTCGAGATATAAACATAAAATCAATAACTTGCTTATCTCGTGGGGAACATCTCTCGGATATATGGACTTAGTACTCCGAAATTTTGTTTGAGAGATTGCCTAATTCTGAGATATTAGGTCTTTATACTTATTGATATATGGGGTATTATACTTGGTATTCTGACTTTGCGTCAGCAATGGCCTAGACCTCGTATAATGCTTTTTGCTCTTAAAGCTTTTCCTCTGCATAAACATTGAGAAAGTATCGAAAGATATATATCAAATGCAGTTGTAAAGAAGATTCCTAAGTGGAACACACTTTTAAGTCGAGCCTTCATCTCTTTGACTGAACCGAAGTTCTAACCTGAGCTCTCAAGACCTCACACTAACCCAGAGTACAGATATCATTTAGGTATATTCACCTGTAAGACTGAATCTAGGGAATCTTGATACGGGAGTATATTCTAAGGTGGGACACGCGAATAAGTTAAGTTCTTAAAACACTAAATCTCGTATCTTAAGTCAATTGAAGTTTGTGTGAAAAATTAAGTGGATCAGTATACTGACAATCTAAGTGAATCATTTAAAACTAAAAGTTTATAAAGATCAACGGTGCTAGTGATGTGTCATAAACTGATATGATCCTCTGATGCAAACTCAAACAAAAAATGTGTTTGTGAATATTTTGTAAGTTCCGAATATAATCTTTCAATGATATCAATCACGAACTTGTCAGTGTGCGGAATCCAAACACAAGTTGATTTATGAATGAATTAATAAAACCGAAACAATGTAAACAAAATAAACCAAGAAATCTTGCATTCAATGATGAACTTGACTGATACAAGACTCCAAAAGGTAGTTCGGCTGGCCTCTCCTTATCGAGCAATTGATCAACCTCAAACATGAGTTTGAGGTTTGATTATATACTACACTAATGGGTCGAAACCCCTAGGCCCACTCAAAACCAACAAGACCCAAACTACACATATTCGACCCAAACATACATTAAACAAAATATTACATATCAACCCCTGAACTACTGTAACCCTCTATGAATAAACCTTCAGGTTCCAACAATCTCCCCTTAGGTTTATTCATAGAGGTTCTTCTGACTTTAATTGCCTCCGCTACCTCCACTGCGCTCTAACTTGTCTTTATAGCCGCGAAAACCTATTTTCTTAATCTGCAACACGCCAGCAACAGCTGAGGTCCAGTCTTTAGAAACGACTTCAAACTTTTCTGTGACTCTAATCTGACTTCGCGCAAGAATTTCTAAATTCTCTTGATCTAAATTTAGCAAATCAGTTGGATCAGTCAGACGGTAGGATTCCTCACCATCACAAACAATAACAACTTGACCTAACCGTTCATCATATGCCCAAAAATGCAGTCTTCAGAGCACCATTGGGAATTTTCTTGACCAACGGAATAGTCTTCTCCTTGTCATTAGGTGGCCAAGACACGATCTTCATTCTTTTGTTTGTGCGTGGATCTCTGACACCTTTAGCAGAAGAGACAATATATTCAGCAGTATGCATTGAAGGAAATCCACGTGCAACTTCTCTCTGCAATCTTTCAAAGAATAAATATCCACGCCCGCTAGGCTGATCATCCACATAAGGTGACCTTGACCAATTGATCAAGTCCACCTTAGTGAACGTTTGAAACTGAGCAGGATTTTTGTACCATTCAACTGGTCCAACCTTTCTCTTGATCTACCACCAGCAACGATCATGATCAAAACCCCAGCTCATAATAACTGAGCGATTTCCAACTTTATCATAATAATTTTCACCAACATCCATCAAATGATGAGTGGCTTGAGCATCGTCATCATCAGGGATGAGGTTGTTGATTTTCAGAACCACAAACTCTCTTTTCTTCTTCATTCTCTCAACTTTTGCCTTGTCAGCATCTTTGTCAGTAACTTTCTTGAAATATAGATCCATTGCAGTAGCTCTCTCAGCATCATCCTTAGCAAAAGCCCTTGCTCGATCTACTTCAACTTTTCTTCTATTCTCTATGTCAATCGAATCAGAAAATTCGTTGCCAAACATCTTCTCCAATTTACCACGTAGATCATATACCATGTTAAACAACAAACTGACATCACCTTGAAGCTGATCAATCTTTTGATTCTTTTGCACAATCAAAACCAAAACCAAACTCAGATCCTAACAATTGGTATCAGAGCTCGGACAGTCAAATTTGATTTAACAATCATTTTGACATAAATAGTTCAGCTCACAATCATTGATACTGATAGTTGTTCGTTTTGTTGAAAAACAGAGCAAGGTTTAATCACCATCAAAGTTGATTAATCAGTGCCTGTAAAACAACCAGGATGACGTCACAATCACAAGATGATAAGAATAACATCGGCTCACTTTTCAAACCACCCATGCTTAAACGTAATGAATACAACATCTGGGAGAGAAGGATGGGTCACATACTTGCTCAACAGAATACTGGATGTTGGAGATCTGTTGTTTTTGGACCACACGTTCCCATGGTGCCAAGTGCTGAGGATACAAAGAAGTTCGAACCTAAAAAACCTGAAAATTATACTGAAACTGATTTCCAAAAGTTCGAACTCGATGCCAAAGCATTTAGCATCATTGCATCTGCATTACCCAATGAAATTTATGCTGGGCTGTTACATTGTAACAGTGCCAAAGAGCTATGGGATGCACTGAAGGAACAGTTTGGGGGAACGGAAGAAGTTATTGAAATAATAGGGAAATTATGAATCAGCAGTATGAAACCTTCTGTCACATCAAGGGTGAATCATTGACTCAGCAGTTTGAGCGATTTAGTTGTCTCATTAGTGAGTTAAGACTTGTTAAAGTTACATTTCCAAATTCAACACAAAATAGCAGGTTTCTTAGATCACTACCTAAAAAGTGGGATACCATTGCTTTTGTAACTAGAAATTCTGTTGAGTTCAAAGATCTGACCCTAACCTAACTTCATGGTAGACTCCTGACCCATGAAAGGGAGTTAAACTAGAAAAAGAAGTTGCAAGAGTCTGGTAAAGTTGCTGATGATTATTCATTTGGCAGTACAGCTCTTTTTGGTCAGGAAGAATATGGTAGCAGTAGTAAGGATCAGAGTTATGATCATTTTATTGATATAACTGCTGGTGGAAACTTTAACAACTCTGGTTCTCACTCTGTAAATTATCCTTTTACTGCAAATTGTGAAAACCAGATGTCAGATAACTTGAGCTTTGAACTAAATGACTTACAGCACTTTGATCCAACTGATCTTGAAGAAATGGACATTTTGCACCAATTGGCATTGCTTAGTGTAAGAACAAGCAAATTTTACAAAAGGACAGGAAGAAAATTCCCAGGGTTACATGGGAATTTAAAAGTGGGGTTGGATAAGTCAAAATCAAGTGTTACAAGTGCAATAGGCTAGGACACTTTGCTAGGGAATGTAGGAGTCAAACCATTGGTCTAATTGTTACTCATCCCAGCTCAAACCCTAGGCCACAAAATCAAAGCACTGTGCACTATTCCCATTATACCCCTGCTGCCCATGTAAACACTGCTCATTATGCAAACCCTATTCCTGTACATTATGTTCAAACCACTGTCCCTCAAATTCAGTATGTTCAGGCTCCTATACCTCAGGTTCAAGTTTAACCAGTTGCACCACAACAAGCTGCACCACCAGCAGTGGTTCAACAAGATCAGCAAAGCTTTTTCACCCAAGGATTTGTTGACTAGAGCAGCTTACCTGAAGAGCTAGGGGATGCAAATTTTGCACTCTATGCTACTAATCATGCTTCTAATGATGAATTCTGTCTTATGGCATTAGAGTCAACACAAGAAGAGCTGGATGCTGAAAAGGGGCAAACAAGTGCTGAAACAGTGGATGAAGTTGCTGAGGTAGTGGTTACTGCTGTTGCTGGTGAACTACTGCTGGGAGAAAATTCAGAAACCCTGCTTGAACGATTGGTTGACTCCTGGTCCAAAGAAGAATAAAAGGAAGAGAAGGAAGAAGGTGAGAAAGAAGAAAGAGCTGATGAAGAAAATGATCATCAATGTGACTGTGCCATGATGGCTGCAGCTAAGGTATCATCTCAGGTTCTTGAAAATCTGTGTTTAGACAAGTGCATTATAGAATTTGCTTACATTAAAGAGGTGAATGAAAACCTTAGGGATAGAGTGTTGAATGATGAGGTCAAATTTGAAAAGTCTTTAAAAGAACTTAAAAACAAATTGGCTGAAAAAGACAAAGAAATCTGCAGCTTAAAAAAAGAGCAAAGCATAACCAAGAACCAACTCCAAACTATGGTAGAAAAATATCAAGTTTGCAAAAAGGAGTTGTAATCCACCCAAATAACTTGTGAAAGATGGGTGGAATCTTGCAAAGGTTATGAGGTCATGTTAGAGAAACAGCTTGAAAGCAATGTCAAGTTTGGAATAGGATATAGAAAATATGATGAACTTGAAAACACTGCTGCAAAACAAGCTGGTTCATCTGAAATAAAACCAACCAACAAGAATGGCCAAGAAGTTAAGATAACTGACAAACTTGGTAACAAAATCACTCTGAAAAGATATGTGGGGTCCTCAACCTTTGAGGAAATTAAGAAATACCAATTTAAACCCACATGGTCTGATGAGTGTGACATTCTTGAAAATTTCAAGCCTATGGATTTCACAACCATTGATGGTGTCACGGCTCCAAAAGCAAAGGTTATTCCTATCAAGGACATCCCAATAGTGGTTCAAAACTCTGTTGCTAAGGAGTCTGAGAAAAGGAAGAAAAGAGAAAAGATCAAAAACCTGTTTTGTGATTTTTGTGAAAAGAAGAATCATCTAACAAAAGACTGTTTTCATCTAAAAGCATATGATCTAAACAAAACAAGTGTCATTGTACCTGCTGAGAGCTGCACCATCTGTGGTAAAACAAACTACAAAACTCAAGAATGTGTGTGTCTCAAAAACTTTGATGTAAAAAGGAATGAGTACACTGCAAAAACACCCTTAAGTTCATCAACATCATCTGTCAAGTTCACCAAAAACCAACCACTATTTGTGCCAGTCCAAACAGTTGTTACAAAACAGCTGAACCAAACATCTGTCAAAAGAGATGTTCAGGTGACTGATGCACCCCCTGCAAATCAATTCAGAAGAGGTAAGGGACAACCATCATACCAAAGGATCCCACATGTTTATGAGGCCTACAAAAGGCCTTCTAAACCAAGAGTGAACAGATATCCTTTTGGTTATCAGCAGATCATTGGGCAAGACCCCCAACAGTGGTTAGAGAAAAACAGTCCCAAAACTGTCTAAACCCTTGACCTAACCACTGTCCATCCATCTGAACTCATCCCAGACACTGTTGAGACCCCATCCAAAGCCTTATTGGCTTTGGAGACCCTAATGAACTAATCCTTTTACTTCATGTGCAGGGAGCTTCTGCATGCTTAGATAGCCTTTGGTATGTAGATAGTGGAGGCTCCAGGCACATGACAGGATGTAAAGCCCTACTCAAAGATTTCAAAATCAATGGAGGGGGTGATATATCCTTTGGTAATAATAGTAAAGGGAAAGTTCTGGGGTCCGGTACAGTACAGTCTGGTAATGTAAAATTTGAAAATGTCAATCTGATAGACAATCTAAAATTCAACCTTCTGAGTGTTTCACAAATGAGTGATAAGGGCTATGGATCATTCTTCACAAAGGATTGTTGTAGGATTGTTGGACTAGAAATGGTTGAAAAGATTGAAGCAATAATAAAAACTGGAAAAACCAAACTTGTTGCTCAAAGAAGTGGCAATGTTTATGTAGTTGATATGTCAAAAGAGAGCCCCAGGACTGATGCCTGTCTGTTCTCAGCTGCATCAAACAAAGAGATAGAGTTATGGCATAGGAGATTGGGGCACACAAATCTCAAGACAATCACTGCCATTTCAAAACAGGGGTTAGTAGGAGGTTTACCTCAAAAACTGTTCACCTGTCCTAAGCATTGTGTTTCCTGCCTAAAAGGAAAACAACATAAAAGCTCATACAAATCAATTATGAGTTCAAAACAACCAAATGTTTGCAAATGCTTCATATGGATTTGTTTGGCCCAGTTAAAGTCATGAGTCTTAAGAAAAAGAGATATTGTTTGGTTATTGTTGATGACTTTTCTAGGTTTACATGGACTTACTTTTTACACTCAAAAGATGAGACTGTAGGCATTCTGCAAGACTTTGTGAAACAGGTTGAAAAGCAGTTTGACCTTCCAGTGAAAATCTTTAGAAGTGATAATAGCACAGAGTTTAGGAACAAGGAGTTAGATGATTTCTGTGTGTCAAAAGGAATTGTGAGGCAATACAGCATTCCAAGAACACCAGAACAAAATGGGGTTGTTGAAAGAAAGAACAGGACCTTGATTGAGGCTGCCAGAACCATGCTTGCCGATTCAGGTTTGCCATTAACTTTTTGGACAGAGGCAGTAAACACTGCTTGCTATGTCCAAAACAGAGTTTTAATCAACCCCAGGCATCAAAAGACAGCCTATGAACTGTTGTATAAAATAAAGCCATTGATTTCATATTTCAAGGTTTTTGGCTGCCCATGCTTCTTTTTAAACTTAAAAGATTCTATCTCAAAGTTTGCAGCCAAAATTGATTGTGGTTATCATCTGGGATACTCAACCACTGCTAAAGCCTACAAAGTGTTTAACACAAGGACCAAAACAGTGGAAGAGACTTTGAATGTAAAGTTCAATGAACTCTCATCAATGAAAATCCCAGCAAACCCTGCAGATTTGCTTGATCTTGATAAATTTACTTTTGAAAATACTGCTATCAAGAGTAACAGTGCAGGTCCATCAAAAGATTCATCATCAGACTATAGGTATGAAGTCATCATTCCACAACAAAGGTCTGTTTCAATGGGAAGAGCAGCAGATGTTCAAAACAACTGTCAAAGCTCAACCACTGCTACCTCAACAGTTGTTGATCAAAGTAGCCCTTTAACCCATGCTTCCACATCATCAAACACTGCTGATAGTCCTCCATCAGTGGATAAAAATCTGCATATTTTCACACCAGTTCCACCTATTCCTCCACCTCCATTTGAAGCCACTACTGGATCATCAAAGTCGCCAGCAGTGGTTAGCTCAGATGATTCACATATGTAGCCTTCACCATTAAATGCCATTGTTCCATACCAAGGAGATCTTATCTTCTTGAAATCTCATCCACCTGACCAAATCATTGGCAACATCAATGAAGGGGTGCTCACAAGAAGTCAATCCCAAAACATTTGTCTTTTTGTTGGTTTCCTATCTCTCCATCAGCCAGTCAAGTACCAAGAGGCACTGAAAGACAACAGCTGGGTAGAAGCCATGCAAAAAGAGCTCCAACATTTCAAAAGACAACAAGTATGGGAACTTGTACCACTGCCAGAGGGTGTAAGTCCTATTGGCACAAAGTGGGTCTTCAAAAACAAAACTGATGAAAAGGGCATTGTTGTCAAGAATAAAGCTAGGCATGTGGTTCAAGGGTTCAGATAAGAAGAGGGCATTGACTATGATGAAACATTTTCCCCTGTAGCAAGACTTGAAGCTATCAGATTATTTCTGGCCTTTGCTGTCAACCACAAAATCAAGGTGTATCAAATGGACATTAAATGTGCATTCCTCTATGGAAAGATTCAAGAAGAGGTTTATGTTTGTCAACCTCCAGGCTTTGAGGATCCATTTAATCCAAATCATGTCTACAAGCTAAATAAAGCTTTGTATGGCCTGAAACAAGCACCAAGGGCCTGGTATGAAACTCTTTCCACTTTCCTACTATCCATTGGTTTCACAAGAGGTAAAATAGATAAAACATTGTTTTTAAAATGGAGAGGAAAGGATTTGATGATTGTCCAGATTTATATGGATGACATCATCTTTGGAAGCACATGAAATAAAATGTGTGAAGAGTTTAGGAAACTCATGACAGCTGAGTTTGAAATGAGTGCAATGGCTGAACTCCCATGCTTTCTTGGTCTCCAAGTAAGGCAACTGCAAAATGACACTTTCATCCATCAAGGCAAATATGCCAAAGAACTGTTGAATAAATTTGAGATGGATGATTGTAAGCCATGTAGTACACCCATTGCAACCAATAAAATAGTCATGTCTGATGAGAAGGATGAGTTTGTTGATCAAACTTTATACAGTAGCATGATTGGGTGCCAGACATCATGTTTGCAACATGTGTTTGTGCAAGATCCCAGTCAGCCCCAAGAAAGTCAAACCATATTGTTGTAAAAAGGATATTCAGATACCTCAAAGGTGCTCCCACACTTGGTATCTAGTATCCAGCTGATGGTAAAATTGAGCTTTCAGGTTTCTCAGATAGTGACTTTGCTGGATGTGACAAGAGAAGGAAGTCCACTTCAGGATGGTGCCAATTCCTAGGCAATTGCTTAGTGTCTTGGCAAAGCAAAAAACAAGCAGCTGTTTCCACATCCACTGCTGAGGCAGAGTATATAGCTGCTGCAAGCTGTACAGCCCAACTGCTTTGGCTTCAAAATCAGTTGCTAGATTTTGGTATCACTGCCTTAAAGACACCACTCATGTTTGACAGCCAGGCAGCAGAAAATATCATCAAAAATCCAGTTTCCCATTCAACCACCAAGCACATTGATATCAGGCATCACTTTGTGAGGGATTGCTATGAAAAAGATTTGATTTCTCTGCACCATGTTCCAACTAAAGATCACCTGGCAGATGTGCTAACCAAAGCATTAGACACATCCACCTTTGAAAGCTTCATCTCTAGAATTGGCATGCTAAACATGGAATAACAGGTAAAATCCTGTTTTTCTATGAATAAAAGCATTAAAATGTTTTCAAAAAATCAAAAATCCATCCTTAAAAATAGCTAAAAATGAAGTTTTCATTAAAATCCTTAAAAGTCTGCCATAACCATTTCTTTGTTCAAAAGTCTGTTCTACTTAAAAGTATGTCCACTACTGAAAGTCAACCCCTGTTCTCTCATTTCCTTGATAAGCACTGTTGTTCAAAATCAGTGTCTTTATCCACTGATATGCTATCCACTAATAGTAAAAATCACCCACTGCATTCATTTGTTACCGTTACAACCACTGATCTTATTCCATCGGTGGTTTTCATAAAAATACTTGTCCTTCATTTCATCAGGGGTTGGCACGTGGACAGTACATAGCGGTCAGATCTTTTGTAACCGCTGCCACGTCAGCATTCACTTTTTCCTCTCTTCAAAACCCCAAACAGGGTTTTACTATCGAATCGAATTCACAAAAAAATCCTTTCTCAAAGCAGTTTCCATCTTCTTCTCTCAAATCCTTCAAATCCTTCAAATCCTTCATCGATCTTCTTCTCCAAAATGACAAAATCAAAGTCATATGCAAAATCCACTTCAAAATCATCTCCTAAAAAGGCCACTCAAAAGGCTACCACACCCATCGAAATACCATACAAAGCTCCTCACAATTATCTGGGTCTCCTTACAAAACCTGGCACCACCAATACCTTCGATTCCATCATTGATATCATGTCTACAACAAAGTACAAAACTTTGTTAACAGCAGATGCTCCAATTTACCTGAAAACCCAGACAGAGTTTTGGAAAAATATTACTCTTGAAAAACAAGGAGAAAACGTTATAGCCATTAACTCTTCTCTAATGGGTAAAGCAGTCAAAACCACACCACAATCCATCTCGGAAGTCTTTGAACTCAATGATCAACAAGGTAAAACTTTTTTTCCCAAAAATGAGTTAAAAACTGATTTCCTTGAAAGGGGGTATGCATATACAATAAAAAGGGATACCTTACCAAAAGGTAATTTTCCACCTGCAACAAGATTTTTGTTCCATACCCTGTTAATGTATGTTTCAAATAAAACAACTTCTTTTAATGAGATACCATTAAAGATTCAAAACCTTGGATATGCTATTCTGCAAGATGAAAATTTCAATTACTCCCAGGAAATCTTTAATGATTTGGTTAAAAATGTTGATAAAAAGCTATTCTTACTTTTTCCAAGATTTCTAAGTTATTACTTTCAAAAGAAATTTGGTAAGGATGATGCTCATGTAATAAAACAAGGTGACTCTTTTCAAATAAACAGCTTAACTGCTGAAACTTTTACAAGAATGTCAACACCTTGTAAAACACAAGCAGAGGTTCCTGAGCAGATTTTAGCAGCTACCACTGCTCCTCAGGTATCTGCTGCTGAGCCTACTGCTCAAGGTGATCATAGCATCAAAACAACTGCTTTGAAACCCACACCTAAAATCACCAAAAAGCCAAAACAAAAGAAAACTCAAAAGCCCCCTAAACCTACCAAAAAGGCAACTCTGGAGGATGAGATACCAGAGCAACTGCCAGTGACAGCACAAAAGTCACAAGAAACCACTGCTGCTACTTCCTCATAGCAGTTGGTAGAAATATCTCAACCCGTTCCTGAAACTCCTCCTGCTTCTTCTCAAAAAGAACAGATTGTACAAATAGGGACACCACAATATGATGCTCTGGAATCACTTGCTTCCATCATCCACAGCCCAATGCCCAGGGCCAATTCTCTTTCTACATCCAACCTCACCTCCACAATTCCCCCACAAACAAAAATATTGTTGGATGCTCTTGATTCGAACCAGGCACAAACCAGTCCTTCTCAATCACCTGTCAATGAGAACATACCTCAACAAGTGACTGGGTCTGATGTATCAATCATTACTAACCCACCAACAAGACCTAAGGAGGTTACACCCCTTGAGTTACACGTAACTCTTGGTGGTAGTCCAAGTGAAGCAGCCACTGCAAGTGTTGAACCCACTGGTTTGCATTTGGACATTGGTTACATCAATAAGACTTCCTTGGAGGCAATTTCTTATCTGGGAACACTTGTGTATCCAGTCTTCACTAGTTCACTAAAAAGTGTCTCTCTTTTTGAAGGAAGAAGTCCCCAGTTCGAAGACAAAGGGGCATCATTGGATGACTTTTGGAATACATTTCCTGAGTTAAGCACTGTTACAACCACTGTAAGTGGGAAATCAGTTGATCCCATTAAGTTGGGTGATGGTTTAATGTACCAAGAATTGACGGATAGAATTAACAAACTGGATACTTCTGTTGTAGAAATTAAAGATATGTTGCAACAGTTGTTGAAAGTTCAAAAGGTACCACCAACTGCTGCTCCAGCTCAAGCACCTGCACAACCTGCACCTGCTGCAAATGAGTTATGGACCCTATTTCAACCACTGCTCCAACAACAAAGACAATTGGCTGATCAGCAGCATGAAATACATGTTCAAAAGCTAAGAAACATGATGGAGTCAAGGTTTAAAGATACCCAAGCTGACATCAAGGCTATCAAGGCTCACATACTGAACACCACTGGCACTGCTCCTCCCACTGTTCTCTTTATTGATAATCCACCACCAGATAATGCCAAAAAGGGGGAGAAGATCAAGCAGTGGAAGAAGAATGGAATTGAAGATGGTCTTTATATGGAACCAGAAAAAGATAGCATGACTAAAGACATCCCCTTGCCAGATGGTAGTAAAAAGATTGATGTTACCACAAATGCACTTGCTGAAGCAAAAGCAAGTGTAAAAAGGGAAAGAGAGGCTAAGGATAAAGCGAGGTGGGAACAGGAGAAAAGAGCTTTTATGGAGCTGAATGTGCAGAGTCCTTCTGAACCTATGGATGATGAAAATCCTAAGGAAGAAAAGAAGAAGCCCATTAGACAAGTGAGGCAACCCAAACACACACCATCTAGACCCACAAAGCATGCTTCCAAACCACCTTCCAAAGGCTCTAAACCTCAAACTTCCACCCAAACAGCTGTTGTAACTCTTGTTGTATCAACAACTGCTGATACTTCAGTAGTTTCAACAACTGCCAGCCAAACATTTGTCATCACTTCAACACACACCACGTCAAGACACACCACAACCACTACCTTACCACCACCACAAAAAATCACTTCACCACCAAAACTACCATCACCTCTTCCTAAAAAGTAGAAGACATCAGATGTTACAACATCTGTTGTAATGACAACAGTGGTTGAAACACCAGTTGTTTCAACAACTGTTAGTCAGCCACCTTCCACCACTCAAATCACCACCTCTGATACATCCAAAACATCATCAGCCTCTCCTAAACAAAAAAGGAGAAGGATATTTATACCTGATGATGACTCTCCATCACCACCACCGACATCTTCACAGTCTCTTGCACTTATTCCAAACCATGTTCCTCTCTCATCAGCCCAAGTTCAACAACCAATCACTGCCATCACTCTTGCAGGTTTCCAATATCCTCTTGAACTTATTGCAATCAGAGAAGAGATCAAATCCTTCTACTTTAAGGATGATCCTACTAAAAGGAGTTTGCCATCAGTTGAAGGATATCCTAGGCCTAACAACATTGAAGAGTACTTGAAAGTTAAGGCTCAACAGGCAGAGGATATTTCCAAAAGAAACTCACAAGGAAAATCTAATAAAGAAATTCAAAGGCATTATCAATTTCTGCTCACACAAGTCAGATCCTTGGAGCAATTTGCAAAGAATGTTTGTCAGCAAATATCAGAAAGAGCAGATGAAACCCTGGGAAAAGACTACATTGAAAATATCATGGCTTTTAAGAAGTATAAGGGGGAAAACATATGTATAAAGAGTGGACCATTCCTGAGCTTGAAAGTGAAGCAGCCAGGATTCAAGAAATGATTAAGAATAAGGTCAAACACACTCTTCCTGATTGGTCAAAGTACAAAAAGAATGTACCTGAAAAAACATTGGAGCTAAAGAGAATGAAAGAGGAACTAATTGCTGTTGAATTTGGGTCAAAGAATCAACTGATGAGATGGAAAGAAGACAAGGTCAGGGTTACTTACAAAAAGTTGGAGGAATTAAGAAAGAAAAATCCAAAGATCCCTCAAAAACCTGACTACCCTGAAGCAGAGGTTTCAACAAGACCACCAAAGCTGCAAATCAGGAGATCCACTGCTCCAACTGGTGCGGCCATCTATAAAAGAAGACAACAAAAACAGTTGGATGCTGAAACAGTGGAAGAATTACTTGTAGGATATGACCTTGTAAAACAGGGTATTAAGAAGATGATAGCAGAAACTCTTGGATTGGATCAACCTGCAAGCACTGCTCAGTTAGTCATCACCAGGCTAGCATCACCAAACTCCTTATCTAATAAAAATCTCCCAAGAAACCCACCAGACTCAAAAGTACTAAAGTGGAAAACTGACAAACAGACCCATGTACTGACTGTGATCAAGTCTAGTGGAGAAGTGAAGAAAATAACAAGAGAACAAGCACTTGGCCTAAGTCTTGAAGATCTGCAGGATCTCCTTGATCTTCCACTGTGCAGGGATGAAGATGGCACAGATGCCTTAGACTTTGAGTTACAACTCAAAGGGCAAATAAGGGAACTGTTGATGAGGCAATAAAGATCCACAAATAATGAAGGGTTTTGGCATTATCTGTTCCAGGGGGAGATTGTTGGGATTGAACCCTATCAGAGGAACAGATAATTAGAGCCAAAACTGGATCAGAGCGGTGGATCCAGAATAAGCAGATGTTATGTATACAAGTCTCTCCCCTTGAAAGTGGTTTCAACATTTGATGACCTCCAATCCACTAACCGTTACAACTACTGACCTACAACTGCTGATCAAATCAAAGGCTGATGAAGACTAAAGCTCTGTTGTTCAATCTACTACTATGGGTCAAGCTCTGCTGGTTTACAACAAGTACTGCTAGAGTCACAACAGTAGAAGGATATAGCAGCAGTTTAGTTTTACTTATGTAATGTATCGTATAACAGTTGCTAGCATAGCAGTGTTTGTATAGATCAGTTATTAGAGTTTGTTAGGAGGTTAGATGTCACTTTCATGGTAACGTCAGCAAAGATGCCACAGTGGTTTGTCTGTGCCTATAAATAGAACAGTACCCTGTACTGTTCTATTAGCTCTTCACCATCTTTCTTCCTGTACGAACAAATCACTGTGAGCTCAGGCTAAGGGGGAGTTTGTTACATGCATGCAATTGTAATCGTTGATGAAATAAATTCAATTATTTGGTTCTTTGTTGAAAATGTGTGTTGAAAGCAATTCTCCTGTTTGATTGTGTGCAAATTTTGTTTCCATTTACATTCCGCTGCATTACTTGTTCATCTTTCATTTTAATTCAAACGTAAAACACAATCAAAACCAAACTCAGATCCTAACAAGTATCTTCAAGCTGAATAATCTTAGCATCTTTATGGATCGAGTCCTGCTCATGCACAACTATTCTTTTCTTCATCTCTCTCATACTTATAAACTTATCATCATCACTTGAATCATCATCAAACGGCATTCTTAGTGGTTCTTCAGGCCGTTTTCCACTTGAACTGCACGGTTCTTCATGAACTGTTCCTGACGAACTTGCGATAACAATAGTAACAGGTGGTGTTGACTCAATGATTGGAACAGTAATAGTGGTGGTAACCGGAATCTCTGTAGATGTAACATCCACGTCCATTCTTGGTGTATCAACATCAAAATCAAACACTGTGTCTGTAGCACTGGCAGTAGCGGATGCATCTTTCTCAAAATCAAAATCACACAAACCATCTTCATCTTCAACAACAGTCATGGGTTGATCTTTGTTTTACTCAACATACACTCCAGGTCGAGGATCCCTCTTTTTTCGCTTCAATGGTTGAGTTTCAGGATCCTTTGGGTCTTTAATTGTTTGCTCTTCATTTTGAACTCACGGATCGGAAGGAGGATTTCCCATCTTTTCAGCTATGGATTTTAACAACAGAGCCAAACTTTCAGACGTAATCACTAGAGTAAAAGCAGAAACAGCAGAACTAGCTTCAGCTTCAGGAGGAAGCTCAACTTCATCATCATCATAGCTAATTTCAATGCCTTCATCGTCAGAGTTTATTGTTAGGATCTCTGATGTGCGTGCGGTGTGATATATATTTAAGTATATTTTTAGCCCTTTTTACACATTAGTCAAGTTTTAAATTTATAAAACACGATATTTACTAACACCAAACACACATATGGGCAAGTGCACCCATCGTGAGCGTAGTATAGTGTTGGTAAGATACCGAGGTCGTCCAAGGACACAAGAGCTTATAGTACCGGTTTATCCTCAACGTCTAATCAAATCAAAAGTTTAGAAAAAGGTTTTTAAACAAGAAAATAAAACTAACTAAAAATGCTGAAAAATAAAAATAAAATTAAAACAGATAGACAAGATGAATCACTTGGATCCGACTCGCATTTAGTGTAACCTTTGATCATTTCCGCACTTTTGCACTTATTAAGAGATTATCTTAGTTATAGTAGTAGGCCCCTCTTTTGAAGGTGACGTTACCCTAAACCCAGTAGTTTGAGTCAGCAAGGATACAATCCTAAAGGGTTGGATTATTGAAAGATAATTAATTAAGTTATTAATGCATATTGTGGTAGGCCCCTCTTTTGAAGGTGACGTTACCCTCGGCTAAGTAGTTTGAGTCAACAGGGATACAATCCTAAATAGTCGGGTTAAAGTTTTAATAGTAGTTTACATATGAGGGGATCAAGGAGTTCGGACCCCCGCCATCCAATACCAGTGGGTATTGAAGGAGGTCCTACTAAAGTTGACCCAGGTCCTTGCAGGATCTATACACTGAACAAGGCAAGACGCTTACCAAACCATTCCCTTAACCCCCGACTAGGTAGCCAACATATCTCCATATAGACCGTGGATATATGAATGGTGAAAATCTTTTATTTTATATAGACAGTAAAATAATGCCAAGACACCACGGACAAATGATAAGGAAGATTCACCTTCAACATAAGAAACTAGTTATTAAAGTCATTAATACATAACCAAATAAAAAGTGCTAAAAGATTAAAAATAACAAGTATTACACTAAACACTTGTCATCACCAAGTGATGTAAGAGACTTAGACAAACATGGCCTTCGATTGTCAAGAACTCTTACGATCAATCTTGGATCCCGAGACTACTCACACACTCTATGATGGGTGATGGATGATGGTGGTGGATGTGGGTTGTGATGGTGGTGGTGGGTGGGTGAAGTGTGAGAGAGGTGGTTTGCCAAGGGATGGTTTGCAAGTGAGCCAAGCACCCCTATTTATAGTCTGCACAGAAGCCCGGACACGGCCCCGTGTCCACCCATCTTCTCTTTCTTCATTAAATGCAGTTTGTCTGCATTAGTTGACCACGCCCCTGTGTCCGCTGGGCATGACCCCGTGTGCAGAAGCGTATCTATACTATCAAGATTTGCCTAGATTCTGCGAATCTTTGCGTTGACCACGGCCCCGTGTCCGCTGGGCACGCCCCTGTGGTGGGTGATAGAAGCTTCTATAGCTTTGTCTTTTCTGCAGACACTTGGGCACGCCCCCATACTCAGTGAGCACGGGGCGTGTTCAGCCTTCTGTTCTCTTGTTTTTGCTTGGGGAGATGCTGTCGAGGGGTCGGGAATGCCACGTTTATTCCTTTTCTTGTATTATTGCTAGATTTGGCTGCATTTTTGCTTCTTTTGTTCATTTAAGCTCATTTAACCCTGAAAATACAAAAGGAAGACAAAAGCACAATTTTTCCAACATTAGTACTAAAAAAGGGTTAGTTTTATGCCTCATTTGATGTAATTTGTATGTTGCATTTTGCACACATCAAATACCCTCACACTTGAATCTTTGCTTGTCCTCAAGCAAAACTCTTTATTTTGTGGCTTACACACCCAAATGGAATGGGTAGAAGAGAAGGTTTTGGGCTTGTCATAGAGTGTCGGGATTCCAAGATTCTTTATTAGGTTTTATTTTTACTATATTTACAATCCTATTCGTCATGATTTATTTAAAACATTACATAAGAGAAATTATTTATTTGGGTATAACATGTCGCTTTAAAATTCCATTTATATACAAGTTCACATACCTCACGGGGGACCACTCAACACTCAGCCGAAGATGTATTTTTATGAAACACTCGAGAGCGGCATGGAACTTACTTCTACCATATGCTTGCCAAGCAATCAATCCTCCTCCTTTTTAACTATACACCTTTGTAAATATCAAGAGGACTTTGGGGAAGGGTTAGGCTTGGGTTAAAGGTAGGTGGTTGGGTTAGTGGTTAGTAGAAAGGGGCGAAAGGCGTAAAAAGCGTCGGTTTTCGTAAAACATTTTGTTTTTGTGACTTTTTTATTTTAATGAAGCATTTATTCAAACAAGCCTTCTTTTGATGAGCTTTGTTTGTTTATTGCTAACTTCGTTTTTTTTTTTTTAATAAAAGAAGTCACAAGAAAACCGAGCTTTGTTACTAAAATAAAGGGTTTAAAATGAAAAAGGGTTTTGGTGGGTAAAAGGGGTGTTTGTTTTGGGTTAAGAAATGAAAAGGTTTAGACTCAAAGGGGTTAACTAGGGGGATTTTTGGGTAGGTGGTAAAAAAAAGAAAAATAATGGTGTTGAAATAAAAAGGGTTAGTCCTAATGCCTCCATCATTTACTTACTTGTGTTTAAGTTGGTAAGGACCGAGAATGTATCGTCGTGGCAAGTTCTAGAGTCGTAAGAAACCAAGCGGCTATTCACAAAAGAAACGAAAAATGAGCATTTAGTTTAAAGATGTGTATTTATATGCTCAATAAAGGCTCAAAACTCACTTTTTGTGGGAATGGGTTTTTATGTGATCAAGTATATATAATCAAATTTTAACTAGATTTGTTATGCCTTTTTATAATTTTCTCATGTTTGTTCTTTTTATCACGACGCTATCGGTTGTAAATTTGTAAAAGTATAACCTTTTTAGAACTTGTTATTCCCAAATTAAACCAATACAAGTAAAAAAATGAAAAGATTTTGTAAAAATTTGGGGTGTTTAGCGGTTCCAATAGAGTTTTGTGTAAGGCTTGTAATTAGGACTTGCAAAATTCAAGGTTTTAGCATCCCCCACACTTAAATTACACATTGTCCTCAATGTGTCCCAAAAATAAGTTTTTAGGTTGATTGAATGTGTAAAAGTGTGTCAAAAACAATTTTTTTATGTTACTGGGCATCTGGACACGGACCCGTGGTGTCCGGGCACGGCCCCGTGTTCAGGTTGCTAGTAACAAAAATAAGAAAAAAGAAACAGAAGCCTGGGCATGGGGGCGTGTTTAGAGAACACGCCCCGTGTCCATTTACCTGAACTAGGCGATTTCCTGCAGATTGTTCAGCATGTGGCCATGTTGGCTGGACACGGCCCGTGCCGAACTTGCTGTAACGAAGAAAAATTTGCGGGAAGCTCTGTTTTTGTGCATGGGGTGCTGGTTCAAGTTTCCCTTAGTATCCTTCACCATCCCGAGTGTGTTTTACCCATTACATCATCATCCAAACACCAAACAATTTATAAAACCGTCATTCATTCGATAGAGAAAGTTACATAATATTCCTACTAAATTAAAATTCTAGATAAATAGGTCAGAAAACACAAGAAGCCTAAACCAAGAAGTTCTAGCCAAAGGTTTATTCTATTAGCAAAATTTCCGAAAAGATAATTCTCTCGGTTGGATGTGGCTCGAAGAACTTCTTCCTCCAGATATGGGTCCCTCACACGTCGGCGAGCCATTCTTCTATCTCCCTAGAGAGAAGAAAGGCGGGCTCATTGGCATCACTTTGAGGGGGTGTAACCTCCACCGGGACTCCTTGCAAATTGCCAAGAGGAGGTTCCGCGGGGATGTCATCCCACCCGGTGGGATTATTGACTCCAAGTGCTAGGTTCCAATCCTCTTGGGGGAGAATTGGTTCCATGGGAGGTGTCACAAGAATGTTCAACCTCTGGTGCAAGAGGTTGATTTCTTGAAAACTGTTTTCCAACCCCACCGTAAGATAATTTATACGGTCTATTAGGACCTCCTCTACCGATGTCATTTCATCAAGAGCTTCACGTAATGCCATCACGTAGCATACGAGAGTTGCTTCGATTGAGGACCTCCGTTCTCTCCGACTGTTTCTGGAATGTGCTGACGAAGTTCCACTCTTTTGGCTCGACATTCTATGAAAATAAACTGAAGAGAGTTCATTTTAATGAAACAGTAACCTCAGACACGGCCCCGTGCTCGATGAGCATGGGGTGTTAGGTTGTCTGCAGATTTTTAGAACAAGAAATCTTGAAGTTTCAAATTATTTTTCTGATTTTTAAAGCGTTTTTGAGCAGAAATAACTTAAAACAATGTTGCAGAACTTATTTTTAACAAGATTCCTTGAATAAAAATCTAACAAACATCACAATAAAGCTTGGAACTATGGTGATTTCAAGCTTTGATGGAGGTGTTGAGGTGAAAATTGGAGAAGATGGTAATGAACAAAAGTAGAAAAGACAAGATTGTTGTTGAGAACCTTCTTTAGAATATACCTTAGATGGTATGTGTGAAGATTCAGCAAATCTCTGTCTTTTGGAGTGGTCCAAATATGCAGGATTCTCGGCTGCATTTATAGAAAACGACAGCAAGCTGCGCATGGCCCCGTGTCGGCTAGACACGGCCCCGTGTGCAGGCAAGGTCCTGACACATTTTGTCCATATTCTGACAAAAAGTCAGAAGGGAATCTTTTGGTGGACACGGGGGTGTGCTGACTTGGACACGGCCCCGTGTCTAGAGGCTGTTTATGAAGTTTCGTCTGTTTTTTAAGGAATTTATCCGGATCGGGCGGTTCCTTACTGGATGGAACAACCCCGAAGTGCCTGAGATACCTTAATTGCTCTAGATTTAGACGAGAACGCAAGAGGTTGTTGGTGAGGGTGATTCCTATGCTAAATGTAGGTGGACAAGTCCAACTCTTTCCCGGGCTCTCGTTAAAGAAGGTGTATGCCGAATCGCTCAGGTCTATGTATGCACCGAACGAAGTCGATGGGGAGTCCTTCACGGCACAATCAACACAGGGACGTCTATCGCTCAAGTCCTCACGAGAGTTAGAAGTGGTATCGGGAACAACGAAATTGTTTTTATTTGAATGTGATCCCAATAATTCTTCTTGGGTATCGTCTTGAGGTGTATTAATGAAATCCATCTCAGGTTCCTTTACCCAATTAAGAATGAAATCCTCCATTTGAAATAATTCGTCAAGAAGCATTTCTCCTAGAAGATTCGATTAAGAGCATTCGAGGGAGAGATAGGGATTATTTTTACTTTCGCCCCTCTTAAGACTACAGGAAAACAATGGGTCTATATAGTGGGGCTTATAATTTAGAAAATAACATTCTAAATCTTTATGATTGCCACCACATATTTGACACCATGTACCATAAGAGGGCCGATAGTAAAAAAAAATCAGTATCACTCATGGTTGTGTCAGAAATTACCAACCGTCGGGATCTTACGATTCTGTTTTCAGTAACTGATACTTGGGCACGGGGCGTGTTGAGTGGGTACGGCCCCGTGTTCAGCTACTGTCTGACTTAAAACAGGATTGCCAGTACCAAAAATTGGGCACGCGGCGTGTTCAGCGGGCACGGCCCGTGCTGATTTCTGCAGAAACTGAAAATCTAAGAAAAATTCTAAAAAAACCAAAAAAATAAGAAAAAACGATTAGGCCGTTGATTCCTAACTTTCTTAAAATCCTTGTGCCCCCGGCAACGGCGCCAAAAACTTGATGTGCGTGCGGTGTGATATATATTTAAATATATTTTTAGCCCTTTTTACACATTAGTGAAGTTTTAAATTTATAAAACACGGTCTTTACTAACACCAAACAAACATATGGGCAAGTGCACCCATCGTGAGCGTAGTATAGTGGTGGTAAGATACTGAGGTCGTCCAAGGACACAAGAGCTTTTAGTACCAGTTTATCCTCAACGTCTAATCAAATCAAAAGTTTAGAAAAAGGTTTTTAAACAAGAAAATAAAACTAACTAAAAATGCTTAAAAATAAAAATAAAATAAAAACAGATAGACAAGATGAATCACTTGGATCCGACTCGCATTTAGTGTAACCTTTAATTATTTCCGCACTTTTGCACTTTTTAAGAGATTATCTTAGTTATAGTAGTAGGCCCCTCTTTTGAAGGTGACGTTACCCTCAACCCAGTAGTTTGAGTCAGCAAGGATATAATCCTAAAAGGTTGGATTATTGAAAGATAATTAATTAAGTTATTAATGCATATTGTGGTAGGCCCCTCTTTTGAAGGTGACGTTACCCTCGGCTAAGTAGTTTGAGTCAGCAGGGATACAATCCTAAATAGCCGGGTTAAGTTTTAATAGTAGTTTACATATGAGGGGATCAAGGAGTTCGGACCCCCGCCATCCAATACCAGCGGGTGTTGAAGGAGGTCCGACTAAAGTTGACCCAGGTCATTGCAGGATCTATATACTGAACAAGGCAAGACGCTTACCAAACCATTCCCTTAACCCCAGACCAGGTAGCCAACATATCTCCATATAGACCATGGAGATATGAATGGTGAAAAACTTTTATTTTATATAGACAGTAAAATAATGCCAAGACACCACGGACAAATGATAAGGAAGATTCACCTTCAACATAAGAAACTAGTTATTAAAGTCATTAATACATAACCAAATAAAAAGTGCGAAAAGATTAAAAATAAAAAGTATTACACTAAACACTTGTCTTCACCAAGTGATGTAAGAGACTTAGGAAAACATGGCCTTTGATTGTCAAGAACTCTTACGATCAATCTTGGATCCCGAGACTACTCACACACTCTATGATGGATGATGGTAGTGGATGTGGGTTGTGATGGTGGTGGTGGGTGGGTGAAGTGTGAGAGAGGTGGTTTGCCAAGGGATGGTTTGCAAGTGAGCCAAGCAGCCCTATTTATAGCCTGCACAGAAGCCCAGACATGGCCCCGTGTCCACCCATCTTCTCTTCCTTCATTAAATGCAGTTTGTCTGCATTAGTTGACCACGCCCCCGTGTCCACTGGGCATGACCCCGTGTGCAGAAGCGTATCTGTACTATCAAGATTTGCCTAGATTTTGCGAATCTTTGCGTTGACCACGACTCCGTGTCCGCTGGGCACGCCCCCACGGTGGGTGATAGAAGCTTCTACAGCTTTGTCTTTTCTGCAGACACTTGGGCACGCCCCCGTGCTCTGTGAGCACGGGGCGTGTTCAGCCTTCTGTTCTCTTTTTTTTGCTTGAGGAGATGCTGTCGAGGGGTCGGGCATGCCACGTTTATTCCTTTTCTTGTATTATTGCTAGATTTGGCTGCATTTTTGCTTCTTTTGTTCATTTAAGCTCATTTAACCCTAAAAATACAAAAGGAAGACAAAAGCACACTTTTTCCAACATTAGTACTAAAAAGGGTTAGTTTTATGCCTCATTTGTTGTAATTTATATGTTGCATTTTGCACACATCAATCTATGTCTCAGGCTCTTCTTCGGTAGCACCTTGAATAACGTGCTCTTCAGCAATCATAGCTTTAACTGGTGCAGCATTCACAGCTACAGGTTGTACTAATACTGGTTCAGCTGCAACATCTTCTGTCTCAGCAAACTGACCAAACTTCTCCAACGGAATCAATCCGTCAAACTTCTTTTCAGTGCCCTTCTTAGACGTTAGAGCACCAAAACATGCAGGACCCATTGGCTTCAACTCCAAGGTGTTTCCAGATCTCTCCAACTCTGGATAACGTGCATTAAACATCATTTGCAATAACCTCGGATATATAATAAACTTATCCTTTCGAACCCCAATCACATTTCTCTTCATGCCTTCAAAGATGTATTTCGAGTAGTTGAATGGCTGGTTTGTTATCAGACAAATAAACGCAGCAGTTTGAGTGATACTCAACTGATCTATTCCCCCTCTATTCTCTGTCATACATAAGATGAACATGTGCACCAACAAGCGCCAATACAGATGCACAAACTTCTTCATTAGCGAGGGATACGTTCCTTCATAGCTCAGACGAGGCAAAATAGCTTCCACGGTTCCAGCTGGAAGATTAATGGGATCTGTCTCTTAATCGTTAAACAGTAAGACCTCCCTTATCATCTGTTCAGCCACAGTAAAGCTCTTCTTTTGAATTTCAGCAACAATCGCTCCTTTACCTCCTGCTCCTAGAGCATCAAATTTGGCAGTCTTCCAGAATTCTTAAACAACGCTTTCATAGACGACAAGATTCTCTCGTAAGCGTGAACGATTCTACAACTATTCAATCCCTTGATCAACGAAGCATATAACTTCTTGTGCTTCTCCAGTGGTGGTGCTAAGTAACCTGCCTGATTATGTGTCAAGATGAACTTCAAATCCATGACCTGTACAAAATACAAACATAAAGTATAGGAATGTATTTGAAAAGTTCCTTGTTAGCTTGGCTAAATTTCACAAAATATTACAAAATTATACAAGTCAACAAGTCAGCCAGTAAACAACTCAGATTACAGGTCAAACTGATAAAATTGTATAGTCAAAGTCAAACTTTGAGTCGAGACAATGAAATTTCGAGTCGAGACAATGAAATTTCGAGTCGAGACAATGAAATTTCGAGTCGAGACCATGAGGTTTCTAGTCGAGACCTCAGTCGAGACCATGTCGTTTTGAGTCGAAACCTCAGTTGAGACCAAGTGGTTTTGAGTCGAGACCTCAGTCGAGACCAACGAGGTTGTGACTCGCAATCCGAGGTCTCGAGTCCTCATGTCAATTTGCTGCAACCTGAGTCGAGACTACACAAACAGGTCTCAATCATCCTTAATTTGGATCAAAACCCAAAAACATTCTCAAAATTCTTTGAAGACCAAAATAAGTTCAAATTAGGGTTCTTGTTCATGTTCAAATCTTCAACAGATCTTCATCTAATCTTCAAACAACCTGCAAATCTTCAACAAATCATCATAATGACTTCGAGATAATGAGTCGAGACCGGAGAATTCGCAAGAAATGAAGAGAATCGCCGGAAAAATGAGAGAGAGTTGAGTGCAACAGTGACTGGTCTTGAGTGAGAAATGAGGTCTCGACTCGAGACCTGCCATTTATACCTCAACACATTTATGAGGTCGGCCTTTGAATTGAGCAGAGACCAAGATTGGGCCGAGACCATCTCATTTAACAATCAGTTTAAGGATTTTCTAACATTTTTATTTATTTCAAAAATCCATTTAAACCAAAAATACTTTTAATAATCCATTTAACTTCTCGAGCACATTTTACAAAAACAAACCTAAAAAAAACACAAAAATAAATAATATGAACACATTATTTACATAAATAAAATAGGAACTATCGTAATTCCTCAGGGATCAAATCACGAGGTTTTTGGCTTGACTTCACTTATCAACACTGATCTACTACTGAATGATCTAGACGATTGCCAGTATATTTGTCCACCTAAACTCATCTCCCTAGACCTTTTCCATGTAACTACCTAAAACTGATTTTATCATGTTTTGATTTCTTAACAATGAGCACCCAAACAAATACTAATCAAATCCTGGAATTGTAGTTCGCACACTCTATCATGCAAGCAGTTTCCCTTCCACATATTTTCACAAGTCCATTCCAGACTTCTGAAACCTTAACTGGGACTTGATTGAGAAGAGAACATAATAGATCATAAGCAGAGATGATATAATGTACAGATCAAATGAGTTTTTCTCAGTTTGATATAGGTTTCTAGGGTTTCTTTTGGGCACTTGAGGGCCTCTTTCAGGTGTAAATTGATCTATAAGACGACAGACGCTTAGCTAGGTCTTTGCTCACGCAAAACAGAAGCTAAACACTGCCTAGCGCCTCTAGGTCTTTGCTCATGCAAAACAAAGGAGATACACGACTTTTCAGAGAAGATTTCAGAACCAGACCAAAATTGTGTGTATCGGGACATCCCACGAGCATTCAAATAGAAATGAGCAAATTCCAAGTGACGTTCTTTCCTGGGGTCATTAACTAGTTCAGGTTCTGAACAGAAACAACCAATGTTTCCAGCCTTAAGGATAGAGCCTACCAACACATCATTCTAGAGTCAAACTATTTTGATACTGGTTTTACATGAGTCAACCCTTTACCACAATGTGAAAATTTATTTCATTTTCCCATGTCATGCAATGCCTCTTTTTGTATTTTTCAAAATTTTTCAATGTTTTTGTATTTTTCAAAATTTCTCCCCCTAAATTTGTGCATAAATAGAAACTACCTAAGAATAGAAAACATTATGAACAAATTTACCTATGGAAAACAAAAACATGCTCAGTCGGTATAACGGATCATTTTCAGAAAATCCACAAGCACCTAAAATTTTGTGCTGCTGACAGGTTTTGCGAACAAATCGGCAGCATTTGCATCTGTGTCGATTTGTTCCAGTTTGATAAGACCTCAGTCAAAATAGTCTCGTATAAAATGAACTTTAATATCAATGTGCTAGGGTTTTTAGTGAAAGATAGGATTTTTCACAATTTGTATATCAGCATCATTATCACAGTAAATGGTAGTGTTAAGATAAGTCAAACCATAGTCGTGAAATTGATGTTGCATCCACACCACTTGGGAGCAAGACGTAGAAGCCGCAACGTACTCTGCTTCAGCTGTGGAAATCGCCACCATTTGTTGTTTCTTACATTGCCAAGAAATAAGCCTGTCACACAAAAATTGACATCCAGCTGATGTGGATTTCCTGTCCTTGTCAGTGCCTCCAAAATTACTATCAGAAAACGCAAACAGGCCAAAATTGGAATCCCTTGGATACCACAGACCAAACCGAGGTCGGCCTTTAAGGTACTGAAAGATCCATTTAACAACAGTAAGATGAGAGTTTTTAGGATTAGCCTGATATCGCACGCAGTTGCAGACGCAAACATGATATCTGGACGGCTTGCTGTCAGATACATTAATGACCCGATCATAGACCTATAAAGGTGTTGATCAACAAGGGATCCTTCCGCATCTTCAGCCAGTAAAGGTCTTTCTGCCATTGGTGTTTCTGCCGGTTTAGCGTCAGTAAACTTGAATTTTTCTAGCACATCGTCCACATACTTCCCTTGATGAATAAGAATGCCTCGAGAATCCTGTTTGACTTGTAAACCCAAGAACAATGTCATTTCTCCGAGCGCACTCATCTCGAACTTCTTTTTCATAACTCACTCAAATTCCGTGCACAGCTCTTTGCTTGTTGATCCGAAGATAATGTCAGTGACATAGATTTGAACCAAGATCAGATCCTTTCCCACTCTCTTGATAAACAGAGTTTGGTCTATCATGCCATGTGTGTACCCATGAGCCAGAAGATGTTCAGTCAGTGTTACATACCAAGCTCTTGGTGCTTGGTGCAATCCATATAATGCCTTGTCAAACTTATAGGCATATTTTGGATGATCTGGATAGACAAAACCCAGTGGTTGCTCAACAAAGATTTCCTCCTTCACGTTTCCATACAAAAACGCAGTCTTGACGTCCATTTGATAAACAGTGAACCCCATGTAGGACGCGTATGCTAAGAAGATCCAGATGGCCTCAAGTCGGGCAACTGGGGCGTAAACTTCATCATAATCCAGTCCCTCTATCTGTCTAAATCCTTGGACCACCAATCTTGCTTTGTTTCGAACAATAACTCCTGCAGAATCTTGCTTGTTTCTGAAAACCCATCGAGTTCCAAGTTTGCGTTTCCCCTTCGGCAAGTCCATAAGCTTCCATACTCCTAGCTTCTCAAACTGGTTCAGCTCTTCATGCATAGCATCGAACCAGCTTGGTTCCTTCAAAGATACATCAATGGTTTTAGGATTAATTTGAGAAATGTAGCACGAGTATAAGCAAAGATTAATGGTTCCTGATTGGCTCCTGGTTTGAACTCCTGTATTTACAGGACCAATCACGTTCTCAATAGGATGATTTCTTTGAACGCTTGTTGGAATGGCAAATTCAGGTCTTGAGTTGTGTTGATGTTGCTCGACTCCCCCTCATTAGGTGCTACAGTACTGTGAACCACAGGAGTAGTAACAGTACAATCTTCAGGGATGTGATCAGGAAACGAATCGGATCCAGAGGCATTCGAGTGAACCCCTCCTAATGAAGCACCTTCAGGGGATTGATGGGACGTTGGATGCTCTGTAAATCTCATTGCTGGTGGATTGATAGTATGATTTCGCAAGCTCCCTTCATCATGTTACTCTTCTTCTGTATCACCAAACGAAATTGGTTGTTTCGGAGTCGACACACCTGCATCAGGGGAAACACTAGACAAAATGTTAAAGGATTTGAACAAATTAGCATAATCATATAACCAATCTGGACCAACTCTAGCATCCGTAGAATTTTCTTCGAGCCATTCAATGTTGCACGACTCCACGACCTTCTTGGTTACTTTATTGTACACTCTATAGGAAGATCCTTTAGCGTATCCAATAAAGAAACATTCATCCCCTTTGACCTCAAACTTCCCATTAGTGTCCATGAGCACAAGACACATGGACAGCCAAAGATATGGAAGTGTGAGACCAAAGGTTTACATCCTTCAAGAATCTCGTAAAGAGTTTTCATATGACGTTTGTTTACCAAAGCGTGATTCTGGATGTAACAAATCGTGCTAACTGCTTCGGACCAGAAGAAACTAGGAAGCTTCGAGTCGGCCAGCATGGTTCGTGCTGCCTCTATAAGAGTACGATTTCGCCTCTCAGCTAATCCATTTTGTTGGGAGTTCGTGGCGCACTATACTGTCGTTCGATTCCCTTTTCTGCGCAGAATGTATCTAAGGTGATATTCTTGAACTCGTCCCATTATCTGATCGAATTTCTTTCACCCTTGCACTTGCTTGATTTTCAACTAAAGTGATAAACTATTTGATTAAACCCGCAGCCTCATTCTTGTGACTAAGAAAATAAACCCATGTGTAGCGTAAGTAGTCATCTATGATCACAAGACAATATGCCTTCTTGCCAATGCTCAGCACATTTACAAGACCGAAAAGATCCATGTGTAGCAACTTAAGCACGGCTTTTGTCGAAGGTGTAGATTTGGATTTATGAGGCTTTCGATGAGCTTTTCCTTTTACACAAGCAACACACTTCTCTACCAGCATGAAGTCTTTGATTGGTAGATCACGGACCATTTGACCTTTAGCAAGACGATTCAGATTCTTCATATTCACATGCCCAAGGTGACGATGCCACAACAGACCTTCATGTTCTGAAATCTTAGAGAAAAGACAAGTGATTTCTTCACATGGTTTCTTGTTCATGTCGATAACATACGCGTTTCCTCTTCTCTCAGCAGTCATCAAAAACCAGTCCTAAAGTATCACAATTCCTGGTTTAAGCACATAACATCCCTTCTTTGTGAGATACTAAGCAAATTGTGTTTCAGTTTTGGGACGTAGTTCACATTCTCGAAGCTTAATACACCATTTTTCACTGTTCCTTTCAACGTTATTCTGCCTGACTCTCCTCCCGCAAAAGAGACATATCCACCATCAAATTCTTTACATTGACGAGTTGGGACAAGTCTCTTGTCATGTGCCTGGAACAGCCACTATCCATGTACCAAAGTCGCACGGTAGTCCTCCACAGCTATCCCTGCACGATTAGCGGGATCAGTTAGCTTTGGGAACCCAGCCCATAGTGGATCTGGGTTTTCCTTATGCGGTAATGTATGTCACTTTCTGCCAAATTAGATTGTCTTTATTCAAAAACTTTGAAGGGTTTTTATTGGAAGTATTCTGTTGAGACACATTTGACTGAGCAGCCTTAGCTTTGGGTTTCCAATATTGATGTGACCATTTATAATTGTAGTTACCAAAAGCTTTAGGTTGATTTCTTTGAAAATCATTTTGACGATTTTGATTTCTTCGTTTAGCTGCGTTCCAATCTTGATCAGAAGGTTTAGCTTTACGATAGTTGTTCTTCATTGTCTCAGACTTTGCAGTCGTCACTGGCTCTGAACAACATGATCGGTTTGGCGTGACCTTCTGATTTTGTGCATTCTTATTCTTAGATTGCACGATTGGGATTTGAACACAGTTTCTGGTAATGTGTCCAGCAATACCACAATTGAAACATGTTTGTCGTTTCAATGTGTGGACATTTTGGTGCTTCATAGCAAATGCGGATCTGTTGGGTTTTAAAGGATGAGCCAGTTTGGTTTTTCTTGCTTGTTTAGCTTGTGCCTTTTCTGAGCATTTTGGTTCCTGCTGGTTAGAACTGGCACAAGCATGAGATGTAGACGGATGATGTGTTTCATCCTTCTTACTTTTATCATGATCATTTTGAAAAACTGGTTTTATTTCAGTTTTATCTTTGTTTTCAGAAACATCTTGTTGTGACTGTTCATTTATTTCAACCACTTTTTCTTCTTTAACAAACTCTGATTCAGTTTTAATTTCAGAACATGTTGAAATTTCATCAACACGTGTTTCATCAACACACGTATCATGTGAATCTTCTTGTGGTTTGCTTTCAACTACGGTTTCCAATGGGGTCCCACTAGATTCAACATTAGGGACGTCCACTGAGACCGATTCAGAAGAAGAATCAGGACATTCTTGATTTTCTTGAGAAGAAGTTTCAGTGGTTTCACTGAATGTATCCTGAGGGACCTCACCTGTCACACTAACATCGGTTGTACAGTTAGAAATATCACAATCACAATCATTAACTGAAAAACATCCATCATCAGACTCATTGTTTAAAGATTCAAAACAAGCATCAACAGTTTTGCCCAAAATATCAGGCCCACTAGACGACACATAAGTATGAAACGAATCAAGAAAAACTTGTCCAAACACACAACCAGAATCAGTTTTATCAAAAGAAGTTTAAATCAGAACTAAAAACTTGTTCTCCCCCAAGAGTATCTCCACACTTTAAGTCTACTACTTCATTTGCACATCCAAACGAACTATTAGGATCAAAAGTTCCTTTAGAAACAAAATTCATTTTGGTAGTTGCACGTTTATCGACAGATCTGCTATTGATCGATGACTTATCAGTTTTTGGACCGTAAGTCATCGTATCCTCATTAATCAGTTCCTCCACAAAGTAAGGCATATAGGTGTAGTTATGATTGTAAGGAGGAGGGACCTTATTATAACCCAAACCACACCCTTTCTTTTTCTTGTATTCCAATTGAATATCACATATATCCTTGACCAATTTGCTAGAAGTATCATATTTTTTAATATTGATTTCATTTATTTGATATTTCAACTTGATCTCTTCTAGCTCTTTGATCAAATTATTCATGATCACCTTATCGTACTCGTAATTAGAACTTTTAACGCCGAGATCCTCTTTTAATTTAGCAATATCTTTTCTTTGAGCTTCAATTTTTTCTTTATAAAGCCTTTCATTTTTCTTTAGAGAAAAATTATGTCTTTTTATATCGTTACAATCCTGGATCAACTCAGCATTGTGTAATCGGTATGCCTCAACTTTACAACGACATTCAGGAGTAAAGAAAATAGAACTTACCTCTTCAACAGCGAGTCCATGAACGGGAGCTGACAGGATCTGAGTCATCAATGCCAAGTTGTCTGCAGAAGCCTGATCCTCAGGTGCAGAAGTCTGATCCTCAGGTGCTGAAGTCATGAAAGCAATGTTGTCTGACGTGGTCTGATTCTCTGGAGCTGAAATGTTCAGTCGTTGAATCTCTGAGTTCCAATCAAAAGTAACATCAGGCTGAACCACCAAGGCTTGAGTACTTCCACTAGTAGCAGGAATAGTAGTGTTAGATGTAGTAACAAGAGCTCTTTCAGCGTTAGGTGGAGCAGTTTGAGTTGGAGTCTGGTTTCGGGTGACTTGTGGCTTGGTGCAATTTCGTGCTAAGTGTCCTGGTTCATGACAATTTTAGCAACGTAACTCGAACGGCATCTTAGTGGGTCCTGAAAATGTAAGACCTTTCCATTTGTTTCTTCCAGTTTCTTACGAAATTCTTGGCCGTGAATGCTGCCATAGCCATCTGCCATGTGATATCCATTTCTTCTACATCCTCGGGATGTATTTGATCTAAATCATCCATAGAGAACCTTGGAGGATCTAGTTTACCTGCAGCGAAAGCATTCAAACAATTTAAGACAGAGGCAGCAATATCCAAATTCTCCTTGGACTGTTGTGAGAAGAAAGCAATCATCTCATTCTTCACAGTGGAAGTTGAAGCAGCAGTTGAGGTAGTAGTAGTTGATGCAGCAGCAGGAGAAGGAGCTGGGGTTCCCGAGTAGTAAGCATTAGCAAAAGTAAGAGTAGGCTTAGCAGATGCCGAGTTGCTGAATGTTAGTGCAGTATGTCTATCGCCTCCGTCATCTCAAGACCGTAGCAGAAACAGTTTATTTCTAGTGCTTATATTGTAATAGTTAGAAATATCTAGAAAAAGGCAAGGTGGCATTTATGTAAATAATGAGATCTCTCATTATGTCCCTTGGCCTATAAATAGAGAACTTAGTGTTCTCATTTAGAACTTTTGGAGATCTTTCCTCATTTTGGAGCTTTAGAGAAGATAGAGGCTAGAGAGAGAAAGTAGAGAGAGAAAGAGCTTCAAGTGATTTAAGGTGATTGAAGATATACAAAGTGCAAATTCAAGACAAAATTTGAAGATGTCGAGCAGCGGTGAAGAATTTTACAACATGTTCTACAATGCCTTTACTTCAGAATCATCCGAAAGAAGATCTGAAATAAGAGAGTATTCGAGAGAGATTTCAGAAAATTTGAAATATGACAATATGTATGGAAGCCAACAGAAACCACCAAAACTAATGAGGATTGAAGATTATAACTGGTGGAAAAATCGGTTTGAGGGTTGGGTAAAAGCTTTCGCTCCTGAAAGCTGGTTAAAATTGAAAAATGGATATACTGAACCAGTTAAAGAAGGAGGAGAGTTAGTAGAAGAAAAAGAGTTCACAGAAAAAGATATAAAAAATGTTGTGGCTGAGTATAAAATGATTACATTGTTAAAACAGTCAGTGAGAGAAGATATTATTTCGCTACTTGAACAAGAGAAAACATCGAAAAGTTTATGGGAAGCTTTAGAGGTGAAATGCGTAGGTAGCACTGAAATTGTGAAAAACAAAAAGAAATTGTTACGCAAAGAATTCGATTTATTTGGTTGCATGAACAATGAATCTGTGTGTAAAATGATCGAGAGATTTGGATATCTGAAGATGGAGCTGGCCAGACATGAAATCACATATTCTGAAGAGGAGCTGGTGGATAAATTGTTTGATTCATTGCCAAATGATCAAGAATGGCAATACTTCGCTCTAATGTTGAAAAATACAATCAAGCCTGAAGATTTAAAAGTGGATTTGCTGATTGAAAGGCTTGAAAGCCATGAGTTGGAGATAAAGAGATCTAAAGTCAACAATCCGGCTTATCAGCAAAATGTAGAGCTTTACTATCGAGGAAATCTACCACAGGCTGGATCTCCAAAAACAGCATTTTCCGCAGAAAGCTCAAGATCAGTAAACAATGAAAGTCTTCACAGTGGTTTTCACAGTGGATCTTCTTCAACAACTTCTGATCAATCTGCTTCAAAGAATTTATTCCAGTGTAATATCGCAGTGGATTTGAAGAATGGGCAGAATTTCAGCGAAGAATCGGCAAAACAACAGATGGTTTTCTTGGCATCTGTACTTGAATCGTATGAAAGCCTCGTTGCAGGGAAGATTGGCAACACCAACTTGACAAAAGAAGATTATGATCAATTAGACCCCGAGGAGATGGAACTAATGGATATAAGATGGTTCATGGCCAGTGCGGTTCGTCGGGCACAGCGGTTCATGGAGATCACGGGGAGAAAGTCAATTGGTGGATCATCTACCAAATTGGGATTTGATAAATCAAAGGTGACATGTTTCAAATGTAAACAAAAAGGTCACTTTAAGCGCGAGTGCAGAAATGCGTATGCTGCTGATGATTCTGAAAACCCGTTCAACGAAGATTATTACAAGAAAGCGATCTACCATCAGAACAAGTCTGAGCCTCCAAGATTGAACCAGTCTGAAGAAAAATCAAGGGCTCTTGCAGTTATACATGACGATGAAGGTTACGACTGGAGTCAAGTTTGCCCTGAAGAAGATGCAGTTGGATATGCATTTGTCACTAATTTTGATCATGATAGATGGTGGAGAAGAGATAGTGCAAGATGGGAGATTGGAAAGTTAACTGAACCATTCAAGGAAGCAAAAAGAGCCAAGAGATGGAATGCTGAACTGGAATGTTATATGGATCCACAGGGTAATCCAGTGGTTGACCCTTCAAAAGTGGATTTTGATGCAGTAACTAATTTGTTTCCAAATGAGGGCACTTTCAACACAAGAAGGCTTTCTGATAAAAGTTACTTGCCGGATTTAATGAACAAGATAAAAGAAGTTTTTGAAGCAAGTCTACCAAAGGTAGTGGAAATGAAGAAGAGAAAAGAAGAAGAGTTGAAAAAGCTAGTTGAAGAAGTGAAGATTACTGCAAAGCTTGCTACTGAAGAAGAGCAGAAGATTGAAGAAGAACATAAACAAGAAGAAGAAGAAAACAAAGAGGAAGATCAGACAGAAGAACCGGTGCTGAAAGAGACTGAGGTAAGAAAATCTTCTGACTTGTCGAATGTTGAATTGGTTGATGAAAAAGAAAACAAGTGCAGGAATTGCATAGAAATGTGCAAAGCCTGTACTGAAAAAGATGACATCATAAAAACAAAAGACAAAGAAATAGATAAAATTGAAAATGTTTTCACAACAAAATGTAAAGAAATGATTGACAAAGAAGAAATTTTGAAATTAAAAGTCGAAAAGCTAACACAGAAATGTCAAGGTCTTGAAAAGGATAATGATGTTTATAGACAACTGTGTTCAGCAAAATGTGTTGATTGTGTTGAAAAAGAATCTAAATTTCAAGATTTACAAAAACAGTATGATTCTTTAAAGTGGTCGAGTCAGAGAGTACAAGAAGCTTATGATACTTTGAAGAGCCAAGTCAAAAGTTTTGATCAAAGATTGTCAGAAACTTTAGTCACTAAAGAAATGTATGAAAGAAAATTTAAAGAAAAGCAAATTGAATTAAACAAATGTGTTGATGAAATTGCTAATCTTAAACAAGTCTTGGCTGAAAAAGAAAAGGTTGTTACAAAACTTCAAAGTTATCATGTCTCTTCGTACATTCTTGAACGCATTTTCAACATCACACCAGATGACAAAGATACTGACAATTGCAAAAAGGGTATTGGTTCAGAGTTTCATCAGGTACCACCACCATTGAGAAACAATTATACTTTTTATGATGAGGAAAAGGTGGCAAAGGGTTTGAACATAGCTGACCAGTTACCTGAAAGTATCGATGTGACTTACTCCAAATCTGATGATGCTAATGATTCAGAGGTGGTAAGTAAGGTTGTTGAAAGCGTTTTGAAAGATGAGTCTACAAAAGGTAAGCCTGAATCACAGGATGAAGATGAAGGAAATCTTTATGATGGATATCTGAAAAACACAAAATCCGAGAAAAATTTGAATGATGATTCAAAAGGATTGGTTTATACCATGATTGGATCGGACAAACTATTCTTAGATGTTGTATTCCCAATTCAGAATGTGATTTCAGAGAAGGTCGATAAAGTTTTCAAAATGGTTGAGATTGAGAAGTCGGAATTTTTTTGCTGGTAAAGGTCATAAATCTTTTTATAACAAACCTGGTTTTAAGAAGAAAAACATGAAGGCTGGTTTGGGTTATAAAAAGAAACAGAATTGGAAACAAAATGAAAAACAGGATTTGCAACAAAAATTGAATTTTGTTCAAGGAAAAAGTTTGAAAGAAGAGGAAAAACTCAAATTTGGACAGCAGTCTAATGAGGAGTTTGATGCAATGAAAAAGAAACAACAACAGGCCAAGGATGTTTCAAAGAAAGTGTGTTTTAAATGTGATCAAATTGGACATGTATCACGAAAGTGTCCAAATCCAAAGCCTGTTGATGTTGAAAAAAAGAAGTTTGAGAGTGTGAAACCAAGGTCAACCAGATTTGATTCAAAACAAACTTGGAGGTATAACACAAACAAGTTTGCTTCGAATCAAACTTGGAAACCAAAACAGACTAGGTCTAATTCAAAACAAACACAGATTTCTCACACACCCAGATTCAGAACAACACAAAGTTGGAACACATCTATTGATATGACAAAACCCCAAGAATTTTGGAAACCAAAAGTTGTTGTTCAAAGTCAAAATAATCAAAATGAGTCACGATTTTACAAGAGAAGTGCTTCAAAAGGACAGAACTGGGTGGTTAAGAAACAAGTGACTTCTGTAAATGTTGAAAAAGTCAAAGACAAAGATGAAAAAGTTTTTGTGAAAAATGACAAAGATTTTCCATCATTAAATGAAACTTATTGTGTTGAAATGCCTAAGGTCCAACAGACCTGGGCTAAATTGTTCAAGTAATTGAGTTTTTGAGAATGTGCAGGTGCTCATGAAGTTTGATTGTCAAGGAGGAGAATTGATGAGCAGCCTGGCACAGGAGGAGAAGGCTGCTGAACCCTGGTTTGGTTGAACAGGGAGTTTGTTTGTTTTCTGTACATAAATAAACAATATTTCAAAAAACCCTAAAAATTGAAAATTTTGAAAAACCAAAAATATGTTTTTGTTTTGTCAAAAATTCTAAAATTCAAAAATATGTTGCTTGAATACGCCGAAACCCTCACGGCTGAACAAACATGATTACTTTCACAAGATTGAAAAACGGTTTTCAAACTGTCGAAAATCAATGGGTTGTAAATCATGGGGGTACTTTATAGTAGTTTTTCTGCAAAAACAGGGCATAGTTAGCAGAAAATGGATGGCGAGACAAAGCTATAAGTATTGGTTGTCAAATTTTTTTTAAATGATTTTGCATTTTAGAAAATTTGAAAAAGTCAAAAACATGATAAAAATTCAAAATTGAGTTTTTGTGTAAAAAGAGGAAATGATAGTACATCAGTAGACAGTTACAGTACGCTAAAGAAATGGAAAGTTTAAATGTGTTAAACGATCTCACCGTGGATGTGTTGGTAGATTTTTATACATTTAGTAAACTTTTTCGGGATATAAACCTAAATTTCACACTTGCTTATTTCGTGGGGAACACTACTTGGATATATAGGTAACCCTGAAATCTCGTTTGAAAGGTCTCATAATCTGATATACTAGGTTTTTATACTCAATGATGTCTGGGGTATTATTCCGGGACTTCTGCTGAACGGTAGTTCTGACCTAGTCCTTGGATAATACTTTCTGCAAATGCTTGAAACATAGCATAAACCCTCAGCATGCCGATGAAACAATAAAATTGATAGTCGCTGCTGTTGTAGCTAAAAGATCCTCTAAAAGGGGACATTCCATAAAGTCGAAGCTGATATCTCTCTGCGTATACGGAAGTATCGACCTGAGATCCCTCGGCCCTCGCATACCTAATTTATGTACAGATATCATTGTAGTATACTCACCTGTAAGACTGATTATTGGGATTCTGGATACGGGAGTATATTCAAGAGGTGGGACACATGAATAGGTTTAAGTTCTTAAAACACCTAATTCGTATCCTGAATCAGTTGAACTTTGTATGAAAATTTAAGTGGATTAGTATATCGACAATCTAAGTGAATTGTTTAATTCTTAATGTGTAAATAAGCTCAACGGTACTTGTGACTTGTCAGAAACTGATATGATCCTCTGACGCAAACTCAATCAAAAATATTGTCTGTAAATATGTTTGTACATATTTCTTTACTGCTTTATATTTTCAGAAAAATACAAAAAGATTTTGATTTCTGCTTTATTTTCAACAACCGATGTCTGGGAAGCTGAGTTTCAAAATCTAAGTATGCTGATTGTGTTTCTGAAAATAAAACAAGTTCATTAATTTGAAACATGATGTTTTAAAATCAAAATCAAAAACAGTTTGTGATATCTCCAAGGTCATTAGTTTGGACTTGGATGATTAACTGTGAGGGATTTGGATGCTTTTATTGTTAAAATCTGTAAAAGAGCCAGTTTCCGATACGGTTCGTTGAAACTGCCAAATCTTTGAAGATTGTTGATAGGGGGAGTGGATCAAGTTAATTCTGAATATTCTCATATTATTATATCTTAGAGCCAGGATCTTGATTTAGAAAGTTTAATAGAGCCAGGTTACGATACCTGGACAACTGATAATGTTTTCACTGTAAAATGTTTTACTTATGAATGTATGAGATTTGCAGATGGTATTCCAGATTACGATCCCGATAGCCGAGTCTAAGGGGGAGTCTGAAGACGAGCTCAATGAAAGGGGGAGTGTGCATTCAAGGAGCCACGTAACTATCCCAGAGGAGCTTGTAACCGGAAAGCCAGGTGTCGATCCAAAAGCATGGAAGCTTGACGAAAGGGGGAGCCTGAAGAGTCTACCGAAAGGGGGAGCTGAAGCTGAAGACAGATCCACCGGGATTCTGTTCGAGCTAGAGAGAGAGAAAGAAAAGAAGCTAAGAGTCTGAATGTTTGAGATTGACTGCGGCAATATCCAAGGGGGAGTCTGTTAGTGCAGTATGTCTATCGCCTCCGTCATCTCAAGACCGTAGCAGAAACAGTTTATTTCTAGTGCTTATATTGTAATAGTTAGAAATATCTAGAAAAAGGCAAGGTGGCATTTATGTAAATAATGAGATCTCTCATTATGTCCCTTGGCCTATAAATAGAGAACTTAGTGTTCTCATTTAGAACTTTTGGAGATCTTTCCTCATTTTGGAGCTTTAGAGAAGATAGAGGCTAGAGAGAGAAAGAGCTTCAAGTGATTTAAGGTGTTGTATCTTTTCAAATCATATACAGAATCACAGATTATTTGACGTTCGTGTGTTTCGGTCTTGCTCGTGCACGGATTCCGCACGTCGTACGAGTCGGTTCGCAATCGAAACGGATCAAACCGGGACCTAACACTGAACATTTTAAAACCAGCTTGTGACATGAGCGCGGCATTGTTGTTTGAGGCAGAGGGTGTTGCAGAAAATTCAGCAGCCAGCATACTATTCTTATAATTCATTTCCCTCTATTTATCATCTAGCTCGCATGCTTTGATGTGAGAAATCATCTCAGACAAACTGCATCTAGCAAGATCTTTGGTTTTCTTGATCATGGCAACATGATGATCCCAGCTTTTCGGTAGAGCATTGAGAAGCTGTCGGTTAGCAGTAGCATTTGACAAAGGTATTTCTTCCATATTCTTCTGAGTGACAAGTTTCACAAACCGCTGAATTTGGTTTTCTACAGTCTCTCCAAAAATGTGATTGAAGTTATTGAAGTTTTGGCTTAGCAGATTTCTCCGACTTTCTTTCATATCTTCATTCCCTTCGTAAACATCTATCAATGCTGCCCATAACTCTTTGGCAGACTTGCAAGTTCGAAAACCAATGGCAATATCTGGTGCCAATGCCATTGTAAGATATGACAAATCTTTGTCATCTTCCTCAACTATAGCAAAATCAGCAATAGGTTTCTTGACTTTAACGCCAGGAGTATTTTCTCGTTCAAACACAATATCCCTAGGACCCCTTAGAATACTTCTCCAGATCTTAGCATCCTTAACCTTCACGTGTTGTTTAAAATGCCATTTCCACTCTGGGAATTCATCACCACTTAACAATCTGGGAATACCGGTGGTGGTTCCAATAATAGAGTCCAATTCTTCATGTTTGTTTATGGCTGCCAAGTCAACGGTCTGATTGGTTGAAGTCATTATTATATTTTAATTGATTAACTGTAAGTCCAATAAGTACAAAAGTCCAACGTCAAAATCAACGTTGCAGAATGTCGTTTCGAGTCAATACAGTGAGTCGAGACCACGATTGCGAGTGATTAAGTCTTGAATAGAGACCAAGATTGCGAGTATTAATGTCTTGAGTCGAGACAAGTATTGCGAGTCGAGACGAGGAATAGCAAAAACCTTGTTTCGAGTCGATTTTGATGGTTTCAACTCAAAAAGTTACAACTCGAGACCACTGTTGTTGCGAGTCGAGACCTTGGAGTCCAGTAGCCACAGAATCACTGTTGAGTCGAGATGGGAGTGTGATTGCGAGTCGAGACAACATTGTTGCAAGTCGAGACGGGCTGATTACGAGTCGAGACCCTGGAAAACAGATTGTGAGATAAAAAGACTCGTAATCCCTGATTTCCAGCACCTTCCAAAATTCAAAGATTTTGAAATCTTTGAATTTTTATCCCCAACAACTTCCTAAAAATCAGCAAACACTTTCTAGAATCAAACGAAACAAAATCAGCACTTTTGATGTAATATTGCGAAGAAGAGTTTGAATGTTCCGTAATCAGAAGACACAATTAAACCAAAAATCGTTGTAAAACAGACACTAGCAAACAAGATCCGTAATAAATAAGGCCTTATTGAATCTGAATGATATCGAACCGAACCAAGAATTGGTTTCTTGGCTCTGATACCAATTGTAAGTTCCGAATAGGATCTTTCAATGATATCAATCACAAACTTGTGAGTGTGTGGAATCCAAACACAAGTTGATTCAACAATGAATTAATAAAACCGAAACAATGTAAACAAAACAAACCAAGAAATCTTGCATTCAATGATGAACTTGACTGATACAAGACTCCAAAAGGTAGTTTGGCTGGCCTCTCCTTATCGAGCAACTGATCAACCTCAAGCATGAGTTTGAGGTTTGATTATATACTACACTAATGGGTCGAAACCCCTAGGCCCACCCGAACCAACAAGACCCAAACTACACATATTCGACCCAAACATACATTAAACAAAACATTACATATCAACCCCTGAACTACCGTAACCCTCCATGAATAAACCTTTAGGTTCCAACATATTTCTTTATTGCATTCCATTATACAAAATCACAAAATATTTTCAGAGAGTTGTAGCATCAACTTTGTAAAATACAAAAAGATTTTGCTTCTGCTTTATGTTTCGACAACTGATGTGGAAAAGCTGAGTTTCCAAATCTAAGTATGCTAAACATGTCTAAGAAAATAAACAAGTTCATTAATTTGAAACTTGAGGTTTTTTTATGTAAAATCCAAAAATAGTTTATGAAAGCCTCCAAGGTTATTAAGTTGGACTTGGAAGATAATCAGATATATCAAGGTCATTAAGTTGAACTTGATTATCAGTGAGGATTTGTGGTTGCGTTGAATGTCAAATTTATATAGTTATTTGATAAGGGGAGAGAGCAAGGTAATTTGTTCCTGCATTAGTGCTAGGTTTCAAATCCTGGATGACCTAAAAAGCTTTAACTGTTAAAATATTTGTGTTAGGAGTTAGGTTCCTTATTTTAAACATCTCAAATGATTTGAACTATCATATAATCAGTCTATCATAGAATCAGGTTTCTCAATCCTAGAGTGGTTAGATATTCTCTCAAGTGATTTGAATTGTTATTTTCAGATAGCCAGGTTTCGAGTCTAAAAGCTGAAAGTTGAGAGCTTAAAGCAAGGGGAGCCTGGAGAGAGAGTCCGTCGAAAGGGGGAGCTACTGAAGCAGGACGCAGATCAAAGGAGGGTCTGTTAAAGCAAAGGGGAGTCTGTGGTGCTGAAACTATTAAAGCTTCATGAAGACTCAGAGAAATAAAAGAGCTACGAGATTGACTGCAGCAATATCCAAGGGGGAGTCTGTGAGTGCATATGTCTATCGCTTCCGTCAATCACGTATCGTAGCTGAGCAGATGATACAAGATAAGTTTTTATAGTGAATAAACATGAAATATCAAGTTAGTATGTGTGAGAGTTGGTTCGCACGGACCGGCGCAGCCAGATCTGCACGGATGCGCCATTCCAGATCCGCATGAGATGTGCGCCATTCTAGGGTTTTATATATTGGCTGATCTGTGCGCACATACATATGTGCATCCGCACTTACCAGTTGATCCGCACCAGAGTTCTAGATCCGCATAAGTTGATCCTTAGTTAATTTCCATCCTTAGTTAGGGTTTGTATGTAGTTAAGGATGGACTTGCCCTATAAATAGAGGTGTTGTCTTGTTCATTTGTACCTTTGGATGCTAGAGTAACGAAACTCTGTCCAAGTGTTTTCACGGTTGTGTACTTTGATATTATCAATAGGAAACACATTATAATTAGCTTGTTCTTGTTTGATCTACTCTCGTACTTGGATTCCGCACAAGATAGGGGATCTACGCAGTCAACGGTGTAAGGGAATCGATCCTAACATGCCCTCACAGTTAGTTAGTGAGTGCTATGGGCCAATAAGTTGAAGGTTGGGAGTGCTGGTGTACAAATCAAAAGTTGGGAGTTTTATCGGCCAATTGGTGAAAGTTGGGGTTATTTAAATTCAATATCCCTTGAATTTATCACACGGAAAATTTTAATAATATTTTAATTTATAAAATAATAGATATACTCATCAACAATACACATATTCAACTATGTGATAGGATTATAATATTATTACATTTAGTGTTTATATTTATTAATGGTGTTACACATTGTAAGAATATAGTTTATATTTCCTCAACCCCATGTGATAAAATTCATGAAGTATGAATGTATAAGATTATATATTCAACCCGTGTAATAAATTCATGAATTATGAATGTATAAGATTATAATATTGTTACATTCTTTAATCATGTGATAAGAATTATATAGAAATTTATGATTTACTTTTTTATATATTCAACGCGTGTAATACACGGGTTTATAACACTTACAAATTAAAATAATAGTTAATCTACATTTCTTTTAATCGTGTGTAATACATAAGTTTCTAAGTCAGTGTCCTTCATTTTTTTAATTTACCTCTTATATTAAACAAGATTCGACTAAAGTGACCCTCATGTAATAGAGGTAACTGTAACTGGATTTCAACGAATAACATGGGTGGAGTTAATTTTTGCGGCTAAAAAGGTTAGGAAAATGGCATTGGGGTCCAAACTGTCAATAAGTCCTTTGAGCTGATAGGGTTAAAGTAACTTAACCACATGCGCCAAAAAAGTAATTTACTTTTTTCATTAAAAGGGTAAAAAAATCCAATTTGCCCTATTAATGTGCAAGACACGTGACCGAACTTTACATGTAAATTTAACAGTCGTAAAACAATATGACATAAATTATCACAACATATGAACATAAAGGATCATCTATGTCGGTTCGTTATATTTAGGATGAAAGGTTAAATTCACAATATACCTAAAGGACAAAAACTCAAATTTACTAGTAAAAGAATAACTTAATTGCATTATGATAGATCAAAATGAAATTTTCTATTATAGTTGGGTTCCATTTTAAAAGCTCTTAAAATGCTTAGGGTGATTATAGTAAAATTTGCATTAGGGTAACCCCACACTATCTATTTAAACAAACACAATACCATTTTCATTATAATCATCGCCGCACCCATCGTCGCACCCTGTCCTATCACATTCATCCATATCTTGGCCCTAAAGATGGCATATGTTTTCCGGTGCAAATGTAAGAGCTTTTATTTATTTTATTTTTATCTAATATGATTTCCCACATACTCTTTCTTTACAATTTTTACAAAACACGGCTTGTTTTCAATAGTACTATTTTGAAAATTTTGGTTTAATTAATTGTATGGACATGTATGTTATGAATTCGTTGGTATTGACGTAATATATAGCATACCACTTAAATCAGTTTGAAAAATTAAGAAATTCATTACTAAATATATTTTTTGAATTTTTTTTTTTGTACAAGCATGTTCAATAATAGATCTATAAACAAATGAAGAAGAATTTGTAACACATGTTTTTTTGTTCCTTATTTGACATGCAGTTATGAGGATTTTTTTTTTTTTTTTTTTTTTTTTTGTTCCTTATTTGACATGTAGTTATGAGAATTTTGTGTTTTGTGCTTGTTTTGTTGGTTATAAATTGGTATTATTCACTGATTTCACATCACAAATGGATCTGGCTAATCATTTACGAGCAGACTATAGCATGTTGATTTTTCATGGTGTTTCAAAGGCTCAATTGAGAAAGGTAAAATCCAAATCCATTTGAACTACTTGAGAAAGTAAGAGGCAAAATTGCAAAACAAAGGATAATCAAGCGATGTTGTAAAATTAAAAATTAAAAAATATAGTTTTATAAAACTTATATGGATTAAAACAAAATCATGAAATTAAGGTGTGATTTTTAGTTGATAATGTGGTCTATATATTTTGCCACCTAAAGTCTTTTGACATGTAAAATTTGTATTATATAAAAAGTAGAAGATACTTCAAATTTTATTTTATTTTTTTATTTTTTTTGTATGTGTTTAGATTATCTAAGTGTGTTTGTGATATGCCAGGCTTGTAGCTCTCAAACGTCTCAATGACTCCCTCTATTTTTGTTGAGTTAGGTAAACGCACACCTATTATTATTCCCTAGTTTGATAACTGAATAGTCGTCCTATATAGGGTTATCTACTTTATAAAAAAGTAAACACTAGGTTTGGACCCTCCCAAATTTTTTAGATCCTCATTTTGAAAGATCGTGTATTTATATAAATATCATAATTTTATGTATGAAATTTTCTTAATTTACCTGCACATAACAATTGGAGTACGATTTATCTTTTGGATAACAACTGAAGCTTTTAATTCTATTGAATTCGATTATTTTTTGAATAACAATTGAAGCTTTTAACTCTATTGAATTCAAAATGATTTGGCTTTCTGGTCATATTTAAACGCCATATTTTAAAAGAAAATTATTACACTTGAGATAAACACACAGAACCTTGATTTCAAATGTTTGAATGTATTATTATTCACTTTCATGTACCTTATTGTTCCTTGAAGAATATATGGATTAAAAAAAGTAAATATTTGGCATTGCAACAGTGTGCTTGGCAATGGCCTTTGGAGCTTACAAAACTCGGACAATTGAGTTTGCCATGGGTCTTTAACCAAACTAGTAATTTGTGGAGATGATTAACGTAAGTATTCAGTTTTCGTCAGTTGTTGCTGACAGAATTCATGTTGAAGCTGACGTTATCCAAAGACCAAAGACTGTTGGAGATTCTGAAGACTAAGTTCACCTTTGCAAGCTATTGTTAAGGGGGAGTGTGTTGGTGCATGTTATGTAGCTCATGATTTGGTCTTTGGATATCTTGAACAAGACTTGGATATGAAGACTTCAAGAGATTCCGAGTTTATATAATTATCAAGATAAGTCTGAGCTTGTGAATACAAGACTAGTCCGAATTTGTAAAGCTATGTGATAAGTCTGAATTTGTGAAGCCTAATGCCCAGTTTGAGTTTTGTCAGTTGTTTATGTAATTCCGAGTTTGTGTCTTTGTTAATTTTGTATTTGTGTTTTATGTAATATGGGCCTAGCCCAATCTGCATGGCTGTGTGTATATAAACAGTTCATGCTTTAGGGTTTCGGGTAGACATTCTAGACATCTTAGACAGGCAGAGAGCAGTTCCAGAAAACACAGAGAAAGGCTGTGAGTTCGAGTGATTTGAGATCTTGGGTGATTGTACAGATTCATGTCCGTTAATCACAGAAAATCGGCTTAAAGTGTTTTGCATGTTCTTCATCATATTACTTGTTTCTGTGTTCGTTGATCTATCAAGGGGATTCCACACTCTTGATTGATTGTCAATATCGTATCGATCCACGTGTGATAGGGACTTACATCAGTTATTTTCTAGTAGTATGTTGTTGTTGATCATTGTTAATTGTTATATCAGGTGGAAGAACCATCTAAAACCAATAACAGACTAATACCATACGGGTTTAAAAAGCAACCACCTCTAGATATAAGTAGTTGGAATGGGTCTGTGTTAGCTACATCTTGAGTTAACAGGACTACCACCACCTTCCACCACCATCAGGGTTGTTCTTTTGCTACATCCAGATATATACTGACGTAGGCACAACCAATATATCTTAAAACACCTAAAATTCCAAAAACCCAGAAATTGAAGAAGCTCTCCTAGAGAGTCATCCAACTGTGCAAAATGCATAAATCATACTAATATATAGTACTTGCCTTACCCTCATTGGATATTGGTCTCTTTGTTGTATGAAAGTACTGACCTGATCACCAGTTATCTAACATTGTAAAACAAAAGGTTGAATTTGGTGTACTCACCTACTACGAGGAAGCTTTGTGCATACCTTGATCGTGGTGGTATGTCCTGAAGTGGGACACACTAGTAGATCAGTATAATATAGCCTTAATCGTATCACAAAGTAATGGAACTTGAAATATTCATGCATTTTCTTTAAGTGGATAAACAATACTGGTAATCGTGTTGGACTGCTTTTAACGAAAATTTAAAAACGAATTATCTAATAGTGTGAAAATTAAAAAAAGAATCCAGTGCCTTAGAAACAAATGACAACTCAAATGCTTTAAACGAAAATTCCTCATAATCTGATGAACCAAAATCAGCTGTTCCCAAAAGTTCAGATTCTGAAGAGGAGGTTTCTAAAGATATTAGTTCTATAAAATCTGCTCCTCTAAAGAAAAAGGGGTCATGTAAAAATAAAAGGAAAAACAAAAAGAAAACACAAGTTGAAAAATCCACAGATACAGTAAATGAAGAACAAGAAGTGAAACCAACTCAAAAGCAAGATGAAACTTAGTTAAAGGGTAAAGTTATCGACACTCGCTTTTGTGCTGATGATTGTGAGCAGGTTTCATCCAAATCCAAACATGCACATAAGCAATCAGCATCAAGTGGAAAGAAGAAATCTAGTCAGCTCCCTAGAATAACACAAGCTGAACTGAAGGTGTTTTTCTCAAAGAGACAAACTTGTTTTAATTGTGGAGTTCTGGGGCATATAGCTAGAAACTGTGTTCATTGTCCGTCCATGCCTTACTACTCAAAGAACGCACATCATCAGATGGCTAAGCCTTATCGACCCTATGGAAATCGATTTACTCATGCTAAGCCCTCTGATGGAGACTGGAATCTAGCAAAGAAATATAATCAAAAGTTCCCAAACACGCAAAGTTTCCAAAATCAGTCAATGAAATCAAGCGTAACAACTACAATAAAAAATGTTTCTAGAAACACTGATTATAAACTTTGGAAACCCAAAATTCTTGCTAGATCTCAGTCTTAGCATTCAGAGTCATCAAAATCATCATCTTCCTCACAAACCCCTAATTCTACTAACAATCATATGATCTTTCATAAAGGTTTCTTACATTGACAGTGATGGTCAACCCAGATCAACAATGGCCTGGGTTTCTGTTTCTAATTAATCCCATTGTATGTGCAGGAACAGCTATGGAGGGCTCTCGTCAGACTTCAGTTCTTCGATAGTGGTTGTTCTAGGCACATGACAGGAGACATTTCCCAATTAAATGACATAAAATATTCGATGGTTGATTTGACAACTTTCTGGGAGGTGAAACTGGATGAATTACAATGAAGGGTACAATTCGAAATGGGGTTCTCAGCTTTTCAGATATGAATTATATTCCAGTACTAAAACACAACCTTTTGAGCGTATCTCAGATATGCGATGAGGGTTGGAGGTTCTGTTCACCAAGAAGGGACGTGTAGTATTTTGAAGTCAGGGATTGTCATACTAGATGATTCGCTAACTATTGAAGCAAGACAAAGGGGAAATGCTTATGTCATTGATATGAATAAAGCCCCTAATGATCAAGTCACATGTCTGTTCTCAGAAATTGCCGAATATGACGCTATGTTGTAGCATCGTCGCATGGGTCATCTCAACATGATGAATCTTAATCGACTAGCAAAAGGAGGCTTAGTCAGAAACCTACCAATCAAGGATTTAATGCAGGTCGAAAAATGTGAATCATGTGCTCGAGGGAAACAGCATCGCAAGCCTTATAAGTCTAAACACATGCACTCGACTTCTAAAGTTCTAGAACTGCTTCACATGGATCTTTTTGGTCATGTCAATGTGCTGAGAATTGGAGGAAAGTCTTACTGCTTGGTCATCACTGATGATTTTTCTCGCTTCACTTGGGTGTTTTTCTTGGAACACAAGAGTGATACAGCATGGTTGATCAAGAAATTTATCACCCTCATGGAAAATCAGGTGAATGAGGGAGTGAAAATTATTCGATGCGACAATGGGACGAAGTTTAAGAATTCTGAACTGAATGATTTCTGTTCCTCAAAAGGAATTGATCGTCAATATAGTGCGGCTTGAACTCCTCAACAAAATGGAGTTGCTGAAAGGCACAATTGAACTCTCATTGAAGCTGCTCGAACGATGCTGATAGATTCTGGCCTTTCATTTATATTTTGGGCAGAAGTAGTGAACACCGCCTGCTATGTTCAAAATCATGCCTTGATCAACAAACTCCATATGAAGATGCCTTATGAGATAGTTGAAGGACAAAAACCCTTTGTACAGCATTTTCCCACTTTTGGTTGTCCCTGTGTTCTTCTGCTTATGGATACCAAGGGAAAATTTGAAGTAAGAGGGGATCCATGCTATTTCATTGGCTATTCTAAAAACACTATATACCGTGTGTACAATAAGATCAAGAAGCAGGTTGTAGAGACTTACAACATGGATTGGCTAGAAGAGAATCCCAAAGATGCACGAGTTAGACCTGATTGGTTATACGATTGTTCTTCTTTGTTTCCACCGTATTGGAGACCGTTGGTGCATTTGGAAGGGATAAAGTTATGAAGGCATTGCGCAAAATGAGCTACGAAGGTGATTACCCAACAGTCTTAAAGAAGTTGTTTCCACCGTATTGGAGACCGTTGGTGCATGTGTTTTTGATGTGTATATTAGAGAACAAGGGCGAGTTAGATCAATTGAATCAGATACAGACATTTGCTATGGTTGCGCTCATAAACAACTGGGATTACAACTTTTCTGCGTTTATATTTGAGAGCATGAAGAGGATGCTAGAGAATATCCACGTTTTGTTTAGATGATACTTGACGAGAAGTATCCAGAACTTGTGAAGAGTGTAAATTTGTTAAATCTGAAGCCGATGGGTCCGAGTTGTTTTGATACAATGAAAAGGAATCGAAAAACTGCGAAAAGGTATTAGTTTTTGGGAAAGTATCCATTGGAGAAACATGGAAAGTTTGGACCGGTTGTACAACAGGTGCTAGCTCTGAAACCGTTAAATAACACTATTGCTGAAGAACATTATGTACAATTTGTGGGAGTTGCGGTTAAACCTGATGTTGAGACAGAGATTTTAGTGACTGATGACGAAGGAACGGATAGTGATGTGAAACTGATAGAGTCTGAGCAAGCTGAGGTACCTGTTAGAGAATTAACACTAATGAATTCTGATAATCTTGCAGCATTGATCGAATCGTTAAAGGATAGTCTTGGGAACCCTCCTCCTGTGATTTTTCCTATTCAAGAAGAACAAGCTGAAGATGATACAACTGACGATGCTGAGATAGAATCATGCAAGAAACAAAGAGTCGAGCCTGAACCAATTATTGTTGAATAAGTGAGCCCTGTTGCTGAAACTGAGCCTATTATTCAAGCTGAACCAGAAGTTACTACTACAGCCCAAGAGAATGTGATACATGATTTCTTTGATATGTCATTTCCTAAAACGACTACCAAATCTGAACTAGAAAGTTCCAGTGGCATTCGTTTTGATGTTGGTAGTTCGAGTGGTGGTATGTCTAAAAAGGAAGAACATTTACTTCGAGCTGCTGAGAGATGAAGGTATTTGAAGAGTATGATAGTGATGATGATAATGTGGATGTGGTGAAGCTACAAAAGCGAGTAGTTGTGTTAGAACAAGACTCAATTCTTAAAGACTCCCAGATCGCATCGTTGCAAGCTCAAGTATCCAATAAAGATCAAGTTATTGATGAACTGCAGAGTGATGTGAATATGTTGATGTCAACGATATTTGATTTAAAGCCGAAATTGGAAAAGAAGTTTGGGAATGAATTTGCTAACAAAGATGATGATCCTATGAATATTGCACAGAAAGAAAGAACGGCTGAAGAGAAAGTTGCGGATGATGCCGAACGTGAAGCTGGTTTAAATGAGTATTTGGCAACTACACAGAAGAAGAAGAAGAATAGGAAGTGCCAAAGAAAAAACCCAACAACAAAGAGATGCTTATAATGAAAAATCAAGATGTGAATCCTCTTGATGTAAACTTTCAGCCAAAAGATCCGACAAAGACTTCTGATCGATACGTGATGGAATTGGGTTTGAGTCATTATGATAGAGTTGGAAATAAGTCTGGGATTACAAGTTGGAGGTATGATCATGATAAGAAGATGTGGTTAGTGATTCGGGAGAGTGGGCATAGAGAATACTATTCCAAGGAGTCTCAATTTGAATCTTGGACGAAGATTGATTTGAAGAATCTACTACGAGTTCCTTATCACGATTCTGATCCTAACCAGCGTGGAAGAGGTTGGGAATTCCACTCAAAGCTTGAGAGAGAAGTTAAGAACGATTTTGCTAACATGAAGTATGCAAAATCATTTGTTAAGAAAAATCATGGAGTTCGTGATCCGCATACTCGCAGAACTATCAAGACTATGATTTGGCCACCAACTGACAAGGAAAAGATTATTCCAGCTACTCCAAAGTTTCCAAAAGGTGTGCTGAAGAACTTCAAATTCTGGGCATACGATCCAAAGATGGGTGAAGCGGTGATCGTTACTGAAGAATTTGCTTACCGTTTAGCTGACACTTTGGATCTGATAAGTTTTCATGAGGAGGGTATCAAGGTCTTGAACGAGAACCAGATTCGCACAAATGAACAATATAAAGTATGTGCGAAGTCGCGGACAAGTGATGTGGTGAATGTGATTGGTTCGAGATTGTATGTGGGAGTGGGGTGGTGCGTTGGGAGAGGTGGGTGGTGATGGCGGTGGCGGCAGGTGAGTGGTTGTAGGGTAGCTTCACAGAGAGAGAGATGAGATAGAGAGAGAGGATTTATGTGGGTGTCTCATATGTGTATATATATCGGGTAAAATGACTAAAATACCCTTGTGTGGGGTTCACTAGGTCAGATTTAACCATAGAAAATAACTTAGTTAAGACTAAAGGACATAACATGCAAGGGTTTGTAAACATTGAGTACGTTTTTTGTACTTTTTAAAGACAAATGACACACTTTGTAATCTAATGTTAACATAAAGGATGATTTTTGTAATTTACTCTTTTGTAAATATTGATGTATTGAAAATGAGTAAAAAATTATTATCACTAAAACAATAAGATAATATTGTTCAATCTGTTACCCACCTATTTGGCCCATTATTAAGAACAACCTGGATTTACAATTCACATACTTCAATCTGTTTAACTTTTCTACCCACCCACCTATTTGACCCGACAGTAATTTGATAGTGTATTGTGGTAGAGAAGATTTGTTATGTTCGTTCAGGCCAAAATATGCAATTGAACAGATGTCTTAGTTAATCTCAAATGATATAATTGTAAAATTGGTGGGTCAGCCACTTTTTGTAATAATTAGTGTGTACATATGATTTTGGTTGTTTTATGTAATAAAACCTATCTTTTTCTCTTTGTTGGCTTTCGAATTTAATAAAAGTCCTGTGTGGTCAAGAGATTTACAGGTATGTTTTTAATGGTGTTGGGACATGATGCACCTAACCTCACATGTACGGCCATGCTCACATATTTGCATATCAAAAGATTTGAGTTCCACCAATGGGGTGGTGGTCCATTGGCAAAGGTAAAACCTTTAAACACATTGGGAGGGGGAGGTCTTGGATTCAAGTCTCACAGACGACAGGAGTAAGAAATTTGCCGTTAAAAAAAAGATTTGAGTTCCAAATTCTGAAACCCATCATCAGGTGAGGATGACTACTAGAATTTGTTGAAAAGCTATTGCATACAAAGGAAAAAGAACGGAAATCTGATGCTCTATGGTCAGGCAGGCTTCAGTCAAAGATGGTTTAATTTGCTCCACTACACAAGGCCTTTTAATGTCACACCCCCAAAATCAACCATGCGGAGTATCACCGCTTGGGGGCGTGACATGACCAGGATCGAGCCACCAATCATATTTGAACAACGTAATTAAGTAAGTAAAACCAACCACAATATGATTGGTGACCAAAAGCTAGTTAACCAAGTTCAAGTTAAACAGCGGAAGCATTAAAGGTAAAACCCAAAACATAAGTTCATAGTTCATAAGTTTAAAGTCCAAAGCGGAAGTTTAATAAGTTCATAAGGATTTAAATATTATGCACGGAACATAACAGTCCGTGTCCCACAACGACCTCCTCCTCGTGCAAGCTCCATAAGCATCTAGCGACCTGTAAGGCATGTAACAACGAGTCAACAACAAAGTTGAGTGAGTTCATGGTTGGTTGTTTAGTTTTAAGTTGTTTCCGAAAACCTGGTTTGTCTTTCGTTGGCTTACTTGCCGTGGGGTTACCCCTTAGTTGAAAGTATGATTAACCAGTTCCTTCTTTATTACCCAAACCATATCCATAATCAATGGGGGGCTTCCCCATGTGAACCACTAGACCGTTACCATATCGACAACTGACGAACAATAGTTGTGCCCTACGTCAATGTTCTATCATCATTGACAGTTTGCCATAGTCCATTAGTACACGCCCGTCCGAACAGCACGGTGTGAGGTTTGTTAAACCTAATAGCGCTATTAACTAATGACCCGCTCGCCATTGGCCTCGGCGATTAAGTCGATATAAAATGAGGGACTTAATGATAGAGTTTTGTCTAGTAAGTTTTAAGGTTGTTGTCCTACCCAAGGAGGACGAACGTACGTATTCTACCCAAGGAGAATACGTAGGATTTATATTGGCATCCTACCTATAGAGGATGGCGGTACATATTCCACCCAAGGAGAATATGCAGGATTAATATTGGCATCCTACCTATGGAGGATTGTAACACCCCGAAATTTATAAAACTTTATATTAAAATAATATAAAGTTAAAAATAAATAAAATAATAATAAATAAACGAGAATGAACTAACTAGGAAATAAATAACCTAGTTAGTTAGTTGGCACGTTTTAAAGCATAAATGAATTTAAAATGCCAAAGATATAAACTAGTTAGAAGTGGAGGGACCTATGTTGTTAATTTGAAACTTGATAACATGAAACACAAATTAAAACAAACCAAACACCCACTTTGGGGGTGTCTGGTCGAACAAGAAGCAGGGGGCGACAAGAGGCTCCTCACCCAACCCCAATCTTCACAAAAACCACAAATTGAAGGCTTAAATCATGTCCAAATCGATTTTCAAGCATAAATTAATGATCACCTAGTTGAGGGGATCATAAGGTATGTAAAATCTTGATGTTTCGATTCATCTCAAGTTCTAGGTTAATTATGAAAGATCGAAATTTAGCTTGATTGTGTCATGCATGAATGTGATTAGAAGAAATATGGTGTCTAGGGATGAACCCTAGGTGAAATCTTGTTAAAAGATTTCCTGATAATTATAGAGTTTATAACCACCATTGTAGGTGATTAATGAACTTGAAGAAAACTTGATAAGCCCTAAAATTGTGATCTTGTTCTAACATTAATCTGAATTTAAGAATAAATTTCAGAAATATTGATGTTAAGACATGTGTAGAATTGACTAATTAAAGTTAGTTTAGATGATAATTACAAGTCATGAACTTGGTTTTGTTTATATAAAAATCTGACCCGCTAGGTGTTTGACGGAACGCCTAAGTGAGGGTTAATATGTTAAAAGTTAGGTAAAAACGCAGATTTGATCATTGTAGAGGATTATGCGTTAAAGCTTGTGAAAGAGTTCTAAATTATTGTGAATTGAACTCTTTAGGCAAAGAATCCGGAACGTCAAGCGGACACGCCGGGGGAGATACGTGCTTGAAGGGTGTGCTCTAAAGGTACGCGACTTGTTGTCTCGTTACATTCATGTAGATAAGCCAAGTCGTAAATATGCCTAATGTTGTTATAGCGAAAATAGTTGCGTTTGGTGAGTCTAAGAAGTGATGGAATTCACTAGATGAAGAATGTGTTAAAATAATAGTCAAAATGGTAGTGTTTGGAGTGACTCGAACGTCACTCGTTAAATTGAGTTATAAAAGCAGAAACCGTGATTAGAAGGGATACGCTAAGGTCGACAAGCCTGGGAATGGGTAATTATGGTTAGAAAGCAATGTCGACGAATTATGAAGGTATGTAACTTGACTCGTTACATTTGGGTAAATTTTGATATTTAGCATACATGTAGTTGAATTGTGGAATAAAAGTTGAGTTGGATTAAAGCAATAATGATTGCTATGTCGAATAGTAGGCCAAGAATTTGGTTAGACCTCGTTGGTAGTCATCAAAATGGAGGATCCCTTAGATGAGCCAAACGGGTCGAATAACCAAATAAGGCATGATAATGCTTAGTAGTATGGTCACTCGGCCTTTATTAATGTTCATAAAAGACATATTAAAATATGAGAAATCAGTGTATTGGTTTGTTGGAATGAGAAATCCGAGAATTTGGTTGGGCAAAACAGTCAAAACATGAACTTACAGGGACTACCGTAAGTTACGGTACCCACCGTAACTTACGGTAGAGGTCAGGAACTTTACGGTGGTTCCATACTGATTTACGGTGGACTAGATTCTTTTAGTGACTACCGTAGCTTACGGTAGATATCGTAAGTTACGGTAGAGTCCTAGAATTTCTATAAGTTTTTGCATATTACAGTTAATCGAATCCGTTTTGATTGTAGTTTCGAGTATGTAATATTTATAAGAACTCTAACACCAAGATTTGTTAAAAATCTTCAGTTTTCAGGTTTTACAAGTATGTGGACGATGATCAAGCATGTTTTGAAGAACCGAACATGAACTTTTGAAGCTTCCGCGTAAATTTAATTATGTTTAGACAATGTTATCATATAAACAATTTGCTAAACAACTTTGAATGTTTTAAATTAGTCGGTAGTTGACTAATGTTTGTTACCTTAGAATTTTACTTTTGGAACTTATGTCTTTAATTAGACATCTTTTATATAAAATCTTATGAATTATGATTAATTTCAAGTAGAAATTAAGACGGGTGTTACAAGTTGTTAATCAGAGCTTAAGGTTGTCAACAAAGTGTTCGGTTCAAGCTTGATCGATCGTCCGGTAAGAATTAATTGCTTTAGTAGACTTATTAGAATACTAAAAAAAAGGAAATTTGATTTGATATGCACGGGAAGTGCGTGTTTACACACTCAAACCCGGAAAAGTGCACTAAGCATAAATGGTTTAAGCAAGTGGTGAACTTGGCTAGATCAAAATGAATGACGCATATGTCATAGATGAAATGTTTAACAATTAGTGTAAACATTTCAATTTCAAGATGACGGAAAGATGGGAGGAGTGTATAAATACGCTCGAACCCGGGAAAATACACTAAGTAAGAAAGGTAAGGCAAAATATATACTTGACCAAACCGAAAAAGAACAACACATTATTTATGATTGAGTGAGAGTGATATAAATTTCCGTATAATAAGATGGAAATGAATTAAATAATTATTGATAAATCGTGGTGGATGTTTCAGTTAAAGAAATGTTTGGAGTAACCGGAGATGATTCGACATCTCAATTGACTGAACAAATGAAAGCTAAGATTTCCAAGGCGGTCGGAAAAGCTCTAGAAAATAGTCTATCACAGTATATTGATAGATTACAAACCACAATCGTGCCGGTGGTGAACGACATGATGGCTGAATTGAAAGACAGCATACTACAAGAAATAGAAGAAAGGAGGGTGTTGGATATGAATCCAAGTTCCGTAAAGAAATCCAAGTCTAATAAAACTCCCAAGAAAGGAGTTACAAAAAGTGTAGTACATCAGTGTAAATTCTGTGGAAAAATCCACAAGGGCACATGTGATAAGCCAAGACATAAGAAGTCTAAATGTCCAGAGAGGCTTGGAACCAAGGACACAACCGACACAAAGTCTGATGCCCAGAAATCAAGGACAAAGTTGTTTTATATAACAGCCACAGAGGCTAAAGCTGAACCTGATGTCGCTTCAGCTATACTCTTGTAAATTAAATTTCAGCATGAATTTTTAATTATTATGAGTGCAAATAAATCGTTTGTTTTACATCGAATTATTCAACATCCTACATTAGTGTTAACGAAATTACCTAAGCTTTGAAAAATAGAAATAAGTAATAATAAAAGTTCTATTGTTTATAAGAGGCGCTGAAACTGTACGTTGAGCATCAAGGTAAAAGTAATCTCGATAGATATTGCAATGGGAAGGAGTGCGTGTACACCCGAACCCGGAAATTGCAATAATAATAAATGGCGAAGACAAGGTTATAGACTTGGCCGAACTAAATAAAACGCGTAGGAGCGTCATTTACGTCAGCAAACGATGTGGATAAATTTCATGCAACGATAAATAATAATAAAATTAAATGAATTAATTTTGTTATTGTTTCAATAAGATTAAGGTTAAAGATGAGAAATTAATACTCGGACCAAGAATATCCGCGAAAAAGAAGTTAAATGAATAATATGTATTATTCGCTACTATGAATAATAAAGTATCAATAAATGAAAATTCAAAAACTTGGGTATGGGTAACCATCCAAGTAATACATTATTAATCAAATCCTCATAAGAAAGAACGATGATCGCAGTAATGGATGTGATTGGGTAAAAGCCTAGTAAAATAAACTTTATGAAAAGTGCTAGAATAAGAACGGGTAAACCCCAAAAGCCGTATTACCATAACGGTGGTTTTACCAAATAAGACTTAAGAAATGGGCCTTCGGAACATTAGTAAGAGAAACAGACCTAAGGATCGCTAACAAAAGGAAGGTAGTGTTCGGGTCGAATAAGCAAAATGCTTGATAATAAAGGTAAACGGAAGCCGGATGACGGGAGCGTGTTACATTAAGGTAATAAGCCCAAGGGAAGGGATAAGAATCAAGGTAAATAAAAGTATAAACCAATAAACAAGAATGTTAGGGAATAAGGGTAAAGTTTGACTATCATAAGTGATGACACACGAACAAGTCAAACAAGATGAATGAAAGAATAAAGGACTTGGTGGAATAAGGGCGACGGAATACGCTAATACCACTGAATAAATCAAAATGAAGTCTTAATGCATGCCGGAATGGCTGCTTTGATAATGAATTCGGTAAAATACCCGATAGATGGGTAGGAATACGAATATATATGTAAACCAAGAGAAGGTGACGTAGATTAAAAGTCAAAAGACTTGGATTAAGAATTATGACTAAAGAATAATAAAATTTCGCAAAAACAGAAATTTTAATAGTTAAGTTCAACTATTTTAATACTGGACGGGCCGAATAAAGTATAATACTTAATATTCCAAGTAAGCGCAACCCGAATGATGAAAGTGCGAAATATTACTGAACCAATGTGATAGGTCGTAAAAGAATATGGAAAGGAAAACGCAAACCAATAAAACCGGGGTGTTAGAAACATTAAGATGACGAACCCGGTAACGGGTTGAAGGGAAATAGGGGCGAAAAACACATAACAGCATGAGTGAGATAAACCAACGCGAAAATGACGGAAGAAGTCATAGGGTCGGAAGAATAGTTCAAAAGGAAATGGGTGTAGCCTTAGATTACGGTCAAATCGATAAAAAAATCGAAAATGAAATGATAAACACGCAAAGGGCCGATGACGACAATATAGCATACCCGAATGACAAGATATGAGGTAAAATGGGGACCAATTAGTCTAGGCAATAAAATAAGTTGTAGTCAAAATAATGTTGTGACCTATGTAGAGCGCTTGTCAATATAAGACTAGCGTGAAGTAAGTATGCTGACAAACTCGGTGACTGGATGGTCAAAAGACAACCCGATCAAAAACGCGACAAAGGATAGGAAATAGGTGATATAGTTATGCTAAAAGTTTTCCCCAAGGAAGGGTGTTATCCGATTCAGAAAAAGAGGGAAACTAAGCCCGAGGTTTATCGGGCCATTTAAAATCATCGAACGGGTTGGCAAGGTGGCTTATCACCTCGAGCTACCGGAAGAGTTGAGTGGAATACATGGCACGTTCCACGTGTCACAATTACGGAAATGTCTAACGGAGGAAACAACTTATATCCATTACTACGATATCGAGGTGGATAATAGCCTGAATTAGGCAGTAAGACCATTGGAGATTTTAGATCGAAAGGTCAAGCACTTGCGAAACAAACAAATCGATCAAGTCAAGACCAAATGGGAGCATAGGAAAGGTTCGGACACTACATGGGAGTCCGAAGAAGAGATGCGACGTCTCTACCCTACACTATTCGGTATGTACTCTAGTTTCGGGGACGAAACCCTTTTAAGGGGGGGTGTACTTGTAACACCCCGAAATTTATAAAACTTTATATTAAAATAATATAAAGTTAAAAATAAATAAAATAATAATAAATAAACGAGAATGAACTAACTAGGAAATAAATAACCTAGTTAGTTAGTTAGCATGTTTTAAAGCATAAATGAATTTAAAATGCCAAAGATATAAACTAGTTAGAAGTGGAGGGACCTATATTGTTAAATTTGAAACTTGATAACATGAAACACAAATTAAAACAAACCAAACACCCACTTTGGGGGTGTCTGGTCGAACAAGAAGCAGGGGGCGACAAGAGGCTCCTCACCCAACCCCAATCTTCACAAAAACCACAAATTGAAGGCTTAAATCATGTCCAAATCGATTTTCAAGCATAAATTAATGATCACCTAGTTGAGGGGATCATAAGGTATGTAAAATCTTGATGTTTCGATTCATCTCAAGTTCTAGGTTAATTATGAAAGATCGAAATTTAGCTTGATTGTGTCATGCATGAATGTGATTAGAAGAAATATGGTGTCTAGGGATGAACCCTAGGTGAAATCTTGTTAAAAGATTTCCTGATAATTATAGAGTTTATAACCACCATTGTAGGTGATTAATGAACTTGAAGAAAACTTGATAAGCCCTAAAATTGTGATCTTGTTCTAACATTAATCTGAATTTAAGAATAAATTTCAGAAATATTGATGTTAAGACATGTGTAGAATTGACTAATTAAAGTTAGTTTAGATGATAATTACAAGTCATGAACTTGGTTTTGTTTATATAAAAATCTGACCCGCTAGGTGTTTGACGGAACGCCTAAGTGAGGGTTAATATGTTAAAAGTTAGGTAAAAACGCAAATTTGATCATTGTAGAGGATTATGCGTTAAAGCTTGTGAAAGAGTTCTAAACTTATTGTTAATTGAACTCTTTAGGCAAAGAATCCGGAACGTCAAGCGGACACGCCGGGGGAGATACGCGCTTGAAGGGTGTGCTCTAAAGGTACGCGACTTGTTGTCTCGTTACATTCATGTAGATAAGCCTAGTCCTAAATATGCCTAATGTTGTTATAGAGAAAATAGTTGCGTTTGGTGAGTCTAAGAAGTGATGGAATTCACTAGATGAAGAATGTGTTAAAATAATAGTCAAAATGGTAGTGTTTGGAGTGACTCGAACGTCACTCGTTAAATTGAGTTATAAAAGCAGAAACTGTGATTAGAAGGGATATGCTAAGGTCGACAAGCCCGGGAATGGGTAATTATGGTTAGAAAGCAATGTCGACGAATTATGAAGGTATGTAACTTGACTCGTTACATTTGGGTAAATTTTGATATTTAGCATACATGTAGTTGAATTGTGGAATAAAAGTTGAGTTGGATTAAAGCAATAATGATTGCTATGTCGAATAGTAGGCCAAGAATTTGGTTAGACCTCGTTGGTAGTCATCAAAATGGAGGATCCCTTAGATGAGCCAAACGGGTCGAATAACCAAATAAGGCATGATAATGCTTAGTAGTATGGTCACTCGGCCTTTATTAATGTTCATAAATGACATATTAAAATATGAGAAATCAGTGTATTGGTTTGTTGGAATGAGAAATCCGAGAATTTGGTTGGGCAAAACAAACAAAACAGTCAAAACATGAACTTACAGGGACTACCGTAAGTTACGGTACCCACCGTAACTTACGGTAGAGGTCAGGAACTTTACGGTGGTTCCATACTGATTTACGGTGGACCAGATTCTTTTAGTGACTACCGTAACTTACGGTAGATATCATAAGTTACGGTAGAGTCCTGGAATTTCTATAAGTTTTTGCATATTACAGTTAATCGAATCCGTTTTGATTGTAGTTTCGATTATGTAATATTTATAAGAACTCTAACACTAAGATTTGTTAAAAATCTTCAGTTTTCAGGTTTTACAAGTATATGGACGATGATCAAGCATGTTTTGAAGAACCGAACACGAACTTTTGAAGCTTCCGCGTAAATTTAATTCTGTTTAGACAATGTTATCATATAAACAATTTGCTAAACAACTTTGAATGTTTTAAATTAGTCGGTAGTTGACTAATGTTTGTTACCTTAGAATTTTACTTTTGGAACTTATGTCTTTAATTAGACATCTTTTATATAAAATCTTATGAATTATGATTAATTTCAAGTAGAAATTAAGACGGGTGTTACAAGGATGGCGGTACATATCCTACCCAAGGAGGATATGTAGGTTCCGTTTTAGTTTCTTAACCCATTCCCAAACCACTGGGAATCCCATGCCATGTAGAAAGTGTGTGAACTCACCTCGGTTGCTCGGTTTGACTCTCAAAAATAGCTAACAGTCAAGGTCGGTCAATCACGTCCTAGTATGATTACCACTTAGTTTATTAGTGACTTCAAATAAGCACAAAGTTCCTACACGCATCTACCACATAACATGCATCACTTTAACGGTTCATGCTCATATAAACTTCCCATATGTTCCCGTTCATAAGCAAACATACGACATTGCACATAACATTTTTATTGACATATAACATGTTAGATTATTCTCAGGTAACCTACCCGACATTTAGACACGCAAATTACTACTTATTTAGTTTCGGCTTTTATATTCAAAACTGAGCTGTTTTCGGGAATTTAAATAAAATAGTTAACCTCTTCCAAAAATTCCCAACTTTTTATAGGATGTCTTAAACGATCCAAATATTATTGTGTAAAAATCTCGGGATCCAATTCATTACCAATATTTTATAAAAATTCATTTACCGGAATGCAATCAGATTCATCACTTTCTGACTGCAGTCCACGGAATAATTTATTAAAAATTCATCGTAAGCCCGATTGATGAAATTCCAGTGGGAGGATTACATCAGTGATCATATTCAGTACAAATTTCATGAGCTAATTCTACACAGAATTCAAGTTATGACGAAAAACATAACACATATTTTCAGCAGAAAAATGCAGCTTGAGCTGCTGTCCAAAAACAGATCTTTAAAAATAGTAAACGACCTCGAAAAATTACGATTCTAGTACCATTGGATCTGTTTTTTGAAAATACATAATTTAGGCTTTAGAAAGTTAGTTTTTTGATTTATTATGATCTGTTTACAGCCAGTAGAAGTTGGCTGAAAATGCCAATCAGCATGCTTTTTAGAGTTTAAATGTTACTAAAACGCATCAACAAATGTCCTAACAACGGATTTATCAATAAATCAATGATCAAACATCATGCACGCTTTAACCAACCCTAATCCAACAAGACTTCATCTTTATGTAAACTTATGTTCATGTTCCTTGTTCATTTTCTTTTTATGTTTAAATCTTTTAGTTCATGTTCTTGGTGTTCTTGATATTCATCATACTTCAACTTTTTAAATACTCAAAATGGAAGTAAACTAAGGTAGATCAAAGACTTACAACTAGCACAAGGCTAGGGATGATTCTCTAGTGAAAAGATGAAGCAGATGATGGTGAAAAGCAAGAATAAGGCTCCTTGAAGTTCCACAAGATGCAAGCTCCCCTAATCCTTCTTCTACACTTGAATGAAGCTTAAAAAATGGAAAATTGTGGTGGTGATATGGTGGTGATGGTGGCGGCACAAGTGAGCCAAGAGGTAGGAGGGAGAGAGTGAGGGAGAGGGTGTGATGATTGTGAAGGATTTGAAGTGATGCTAGTGCCATACTTATAATCATCTTTCATATATTTTGTTCACCTAGACAAGATAACAATCTAATAAAATATTGAATCAAATCTTGTAGTAGGATGTGAAGCATGGGGGATGATTTGTGGGTCCCTTGGGGACCGAATTTGGTTAGGGGGGGGGGGGGGGGTTGGTTGTAAGTTTTTGCAACTAGATGGTAATTACAAGTTACAATCCAAGTATACACCTATATATGTTAGTTACTTAATATTTAGTGGGTGTTATGGTGAACGGGGATCATAACTAGCCAAGAAATAATAACACAATGTGTTTGACAAATATTTGGTGTCCCGGGTAATGTCCGGTTGTTCGGTCAGATACTGTTCCGTTAAAGTGTTTAATTATTCCGTAAAGTGTCTTTTATATATATTTTTATACCACTTTTAATTCCTGACACTTAGGAAAACATTCAGGACCATTTAGTCAATTTTCTGCACAATACTAGTATGTTAACAAGCACATGTAAGTATGACGCAGTAACCAGAAAGCAGTTAAGTAATTTTACACAGTCATCAAGCACTTTAATTATCATTAATGAATTGTACGGATACATGTGTAATTATGAGGGTTGTCACATTTAACATCTGGGATCATCAAGTTTTTACAGAAACATGTGAGAAACTAGATTGCGGTTCAATTGCGTTTAACACATACATTTTTATGGACAATGGAGTTAATGATGTTGATTAGACTTGCGTAAGCATCAGGTATTGCATTTTATTTTATCCTTATTTATTGAATCAAGTAGTTGGTCCGTTATAGTGGCTTATTAATGCAATGCCATCATGTTTGTTTGATGTTTTTAATGACAAAATGCCCTTTTAGATATTAAGGCTGGACGGTATGGGGACCGTCCAGCAGTCGTCGCCCCCGGTCGCCGTCCCCCTCTCCATGCCGCCCCCCCCCCCCCGGTCGCTGTCCAGTCATCGTCCTCTCCGTCGGAATTTCGACGTCCAGGACGGAGCAAAACATGTGGGCCCCCCTCTTTCTTCTCGGTGCCGCTCCGTCACCCCATCCCGCCACCCCCGTCGCCGTCCATCCCTCCGTCACCATACCGTTCAGCCTAATGTACACTCAACAATGTTGCATTTTATAAATGATGATTTACGAGTAAATGTTTGTTTATGCTAGGGGTGTGCATGGGTCGGTTTTGACCAAAAATCATAACCATAACCGCGATGTCGGTTATTGGATAACCATAACCATAACCGATCGGTTATGGTTATTTGGTTTTGATGGTTATAGCGGGTCGGTTCTGGGTGGTTAACCGTTTATTTAGCTTAGCTAAAAATAGCGTATTTTTTTAACATGGAATAAATTGCATATTGTATATATTAGTATATTACATAGTATTAAAGAATACATATAATCTATAATATTAATACCAACTGTTATCGAATATTCAAATAAAGTGATATGATACATTCCATAAATTCAAATAAACATTCAAACAAACCACAAAATGATATGAAAACCCCATAAGTATTAAAAATCTTCAGTCAGAAATATCAAATATTAAAAATATGGTGAAAAGTCTTAAATCCTACAAAGATTTATTACATGTCGGTTCGGTTATGGTGGGTATGGAAAAAATTATAACCATAATCTACCCGCTACTTTCGGTTTTCAAAAAAATCATTAACCGACCCACCGGGATTTTATTTGGTTCGGTTTTTTCGGTTCGGTTTTGTCGTTTAATTCGGTTATGGTTCGGTTAATTCGGTTTTTTTGCACACCCCTAGTTTATGCATAATATACATGTAACAATGAACCTTTTGGATGTAATATTACTTACACATGCTTTTGGCTCTTTTTTAAACAATTTTTTTGTTGTTTAGAATGCAACAAAAAAATACTTTTTACATTACGACTTAAAAATGCTCGGCAGGCGAGTATTAAACTATCTATTAATAAACTCAAATCAAATCAGAACTTAGACTCTAATCATATAGAAAATTAGATCATTTAATTTGAGTATTTTTTTATTTATTTTAAATATATAATTTATATTATTAGAAATTATTTTAATAAGATCTATAAAATTTATAGAAAATATCTATATATTTAATTTAACTAACCAAATATCTTAGTAAACTTTAACATTTGTTCAATTTCGTTTTATTTAACAAATTACAAAATTAAATTAGATAAATTGTTAAATCTAGAACTTTACTTTTTTAAAACATAATTCATACAATTATTCAATAGAGTTAATTACTGTTTTCGTCCACGTGGTTTGTAAAAAATCACTATTTCGGTCCATTAGTTTAAAAATTGTGATTTCAGTCCCTGTGGTTTCACTTTCATAACCATTTCAGTCCAGTCTCCGGCATCACAACCCCACCCTCTTAATGTCCGGCGACTCATTACCCCACCCCAATTAATATCTTCCTAGCAGCATCAACTAACATAATAACTTTGAAAAATAATGCTTACTTGGACATTTTCTCATTCAAAAATCCAAAACTAATATTTTAGAACCATATATGTAAAAATAATGTCAGACTTCTACTTCTACTAAAGCCATGGTGGGTCGAACCCTACAATCCAATTTAAGTCCATATGTCATACAAAAATAAAATCATATAAATCCAATAATAAAATCATATAAGTCCATATTTAATTAACACAAGGGTAATTTAGGTATTTCATTAAAAACTTAACGGTAAAATAGTCGGTGTTAGGAGACTGGACTGAAATGGTTACGAAAGTGAAACCACGGGGATTGAAATAGTGATTTTTGACAAACCACAGGGACGAAAACAGTAATTAACTCATTTAGATATATTTTAGTTTTTTATTAATAAGGGCATTATGGTCAATTCACGTGTACTTAACAGAATAAATGGATAGGGTTAACGGAGGTGGACTGAAATGGTTACGAAAGTGAAACCACAGGGACTGAAATCACAATTTTTAAACTAATGGACTGAAATAGTGATTTTTGACAAACCACAGGGACGAAAACAGTAATTAACTCTATTCAATAATATGTTTTTTGTGGAAACTCGTAATTAACTAACAAACTAATGAATATTTCATCTTTCGAGATTAACCAATTAACCTTTCTTGGTTGCTTTGCATTAGACTAGAGGGTATGGGGGACGGTAAGGGCACGGCGAGGCCCGGCGCCGCCCGGAACACCGCCCCCTTAGGCCTGGCTCGTCAAAACCGGCTCCCAAACAACGTGCACGACGGGGCGATTTTTGAAATTATAGCCGTTGAACGGCTAGTTCATTTAATAAAAAAAAATCCCCCTTTTCTATAAAACACTCTCATTTTATACCATTATTTCATCATTTTCTCCCCACTTTCAACCGAAAACACTCTCATCTTTATACCGTTCTTTTATAAAAAAAATATATTTTCACCCACAATGCAATCTAATTCTTGGTGGTCCTCGTCTTCGGAGGAGGAAGAGGAGATGTTTTACGCAAACGCTGTGCTAAGGGCGGCTCAGATTATTATGGAGGAGGAAGAGGAAGACGTCTCGTCTGAAAGCGTTATTACCAGGCGACTACGGATTAACAGAGACCGCCAAGGTGTATCATTAATAAATTTTATTATCCTTATTCCTTATTTCCTCGTATTTATATTTTTTTACGACAGGAGCGCACGAGAAATTGGTGAACGATTATTTTTCGGATGCACCCCTTTACAATGCCGTGATTTTCAGACGCAGGTTCCGAATGAGTCGCCGGTTATTCACACGCATTGCTGATGATTTGGCGGGGCTAGACCCGTTTTTCACGCAACGACCCGATGCTCGTGGTTATGAAGGGTTCAGCACGTTACAAAAGTGTACTGCGGCCATTCGCCAACTGGCGTACGGGACAGTGGCCGACGCTTTGGACGAGTACTTACAGATGTCGGCAAGAACTACGCGGGAATGTTTGTATCGGTTTTGCCATAATGTGGTGAAACTGTATAGCAAAAAATATTTGCGGAAACCAAACGCGTATGATGTTCAACAGTTGTACCAAGCTCATGAAGCACGGCACGGGTTTCCGGGAATGCTCGGTAGCATTGATTGTATGCATTGGGCGTGGCAGAACTGCCCGAATGCGTGGCGAGGCCAATATACGCAAGGTGATCACGGCCATCCAACCTTAATACTTGAGGTCGTGGACTCACATGATTTGTGGATCTGTCATTCTTTCTTTGGTCTCCCTGGTTCACTTAACTACCTCAACGTGCTATACCAATCGACGATCTTTAGCGATGTCGTTAATGGAACCAGGTCCGGACACCAGTTTTACAGTTTCTGGGGTTGAGTATAGACGCGGGTATTATCTTGCTGACGGAATATATCCGTCTTACTCTACAATTGTCAAGACTATTCCATATCCCGCGGACGAAAAAATGAAAAAACTCGCCAAACGTCAAGAAGCTGCAAGAAAAGACATCGAACGTTGTTTTGGTGTTCTACAAAAAAAGGGCCATCATTGAACAACCGGCACGTGCGTTCATACCGAAGATGTTGCGCCTTTATATGTACGCTTGCATTTTGCTCCATAACATGATTATTGAAGACGAAGGTCGGGCGATTTGTGAGTATGATGAGAATGCATCTATCGGGAATACTGTCCCGGTAGATCCGGCGCAACAGGATTAAAACTCGTTCTTGCTAACCAACGACTTCACGCATCCAAACCTTCAACAGGATTTGGTAGAACATATATAGAACAACGCAAACGGCGGGGACGGTGACGAAGACGATAGCGAGTAGTGTAATTTTTATAAATTTTTAAATCTAGTTTTTTTTTTATAAATTTTCGGTAGTGTAATATTTTCTTTTAGGTTATGTAATTTTTATTTATGTTATGTAATGGATTTTATTATCTTCTTTTATGTCTAATTTTTATTTAAATTTTGAATTGTTTTTATAAAGTTAAACAAGTAAAAAAGTTAAACAATAAAAATTAAACAATAAAAATAATGTGGGGTATGCCCATCCTTCACCCCCTCAAAATGTATGGAGTCTCATCCTCCATGAGATGGTGATGTGACGCCTACGTAGCGGCTCATCCTCATAGGAATAGGGCTCTCTATACCCTCTTATGTATATTACAAAATTAGAACAAGAAACCCTAGTATTCTATCCGTTCGAGTTTTTCTCTATAATTCAACAACTATTATTTGGTAGTACTAAACCGTTAGGATAATTCTTGGACTTTTCAATGTTTACTATTTCAAGAATTTGTTTCATTTTGCTAGTTAAGGTGAGTATTCATAGCCTTTTTTTTCATTTTATATTTTGGGATCTATCATTTAACTTATACTTAAATTTGTTATTCTTTTATTCAAATTATGCGAATTCATTCTATGCGATGATTGATGCCATGTGTTAAACTTATTCTTTTTTAGTCTTATTCGATTTAGTCTTGATCACTAATGCACTATGACTAAAGAAATACATAATAGCGCTATTGGTTTGACAAATCGCCCGAGACATTCAGGTACGGAAATTAATCTTACTCTTTTTTATGCTTGTTAAGTAGGTTTAATCATTGCAAAATTCGTTTATTCATATATACTTATATTTGATTAGGGATTTAGGATTCACAATTTTATTCTTATTATACATATTAAAACTTATATTTACTCACCAACTTGTTAATTGACTCTTTATTTTATGCATGATATACGTAGTTTGAGACAAGCATGATGACTTACATAGAAAAACATTGGTCATGATATTGTAGAGATTAAATACGTTGGTGGTCTTTGTGTGGTTTTGCTGTTTGATAATAGGGATGCAAAGAGTGATTTTACGTCCAATAAAGATGTATGGGGAGCTTACGTTAATTCTATTGAGGAGTGGTATGGGCAAACGTTTAAGGTTAATAGGATTGCATGGATTAAAATCCATGGAGTCCCATTGAGCCTATCTTGTTCAAAGGTTTTCGATGATGTTGCTTCAAGATTCGGTGAGGTTATTCAACCAGCTATGTTTCCTGAGGAAGATGGTGACCTTTCTGTTGCATGTGTTGGCATACTTCGTTCAGAGATCGATAGGGTGAACCAGAAAGTTAAGCTTAAGTGGAAATCTTATAGTTTTGATGTGTTGGTAGAGGAAGAGATGGCTGACTGGACCCCCGATTGTTTGGTGGACATGGAGGAGGAGGAGGGCATGGAGGTAGAGGAATTGGATCATGAAGACAATCACGGTGTTGATGAGGGTTTCGACCTAAATGTGGAACATATGGATACTAATATTGTCAATGAAACGGGGCTAGATGTGCATGAGGGGTTAGATAACAGTGACAACGGGAAGAAAGGCGGTAAAGACTCGACTATAAAGAAAAGGAAAGGTTTTTGTAGGAAGAAAGGGACTCGAAATAAAGCGGTGTCACCGGGCGGGAATGATAGACCGAAAAAAAGACAATGTGATGGTGAGGACTTGTTCGATTTGGACCGGTTTATTTTTACAGTAAATGAAGGGCAAAATGCTTTGGAGAAGGAGGCAAATACGGGTGTTCAAGATATTCATCAACAGGGAGGTCGATTTGAGCATGTTGTTGGGGTGGGCTTGGATAATGTTAGTGGTGTAGATAACAATTCTATTGGGCCGCTTGATGGGTTGGGAGATCATATAGAGGTGATTAAAGAAACGGAAGCTACAGTGACCCTGGCTAACGATTTGGGTGTTAAAAACATGGATAATTTTTCGGGTAAACTGGCTCAGGTGATTGTCAATGAAGGTTTTCAAGGCCTTGATCAATGAACTTCCTCTCTGTTAATATTCGTGGTCTGGGTAGTGATGATAAAGGTACATGGATTCGTAAACTTAGAACTGCTAATGAGATTGGTTTTATAATGCTTCAGGAGACACAGTTTGCGTCTCTTGAAGGTTTTGATTTAGGTAAATTCTGGGGGCAAGGGTTTTTGATTGTGATTGGGTTGATGCGACAGGCAGGTCGGGTGGGTTGGTTTCTTTATGGGATCCGAAAAGATTTTCGGTATCTTAAGTCATTAAGAACCGGTATTTTCTATGTATTCGTGGTGTTTCTAATGATGACGGGAAGGTATTTTCAGTGGTTAATGTTTATGCCCCCCCCCCCCCCCAAAGACTTAGAGATAAAAGGGTTGTGTGGGCTGATCTTGATGGTATCATCGATCAAGACTCTGCTTTTTGGGTGATTGGCGGTGATTTTAATTGTGTTCGTGATCGGACCGAAAGACAGAACTCTAAATTTAATGCTTTGGTTTCTGATGAATTTAATGATTTCATTGATAAGGTGCAGATGCATGAGTTCTCTTTAAAAGGAAGGAAGTTCACCTATGTGTCTGGAAATAAGTGTAGTCGCATTGACCGCATGTTCGTGTCATGGAATTTTGTGAATGAATGGCCTAATGCGGAGTACCGGGCTCTTGCGAGGGAGGAATCGGATCATTGTCCGTTAGTGTTAAAAATTGAAGCTCGGAATTTTGGTCCTAAACCGTTTGGATTCTTTAATTCTTGGCTTCAAAGGGAAGGTCTAAGCGGTTTGGTTGAGAAGGTGTGTTCGGAGGAGGTGGGTAATGCTACGGCTCAGATTACTTTGATAAGGAAATTCCGAAAATTGAAGGCTAGTATTATCGATTGGAAAAAGGGTTGGACGAGTATTGAGGAGGAAGAGGAAGTGAACTTGAAGGCTGAGATTCGTGATTTAGACGAGATAGTCGATGATAGGGATTTGACGGAAGCGGAATTGTGGGTGTTTGATGAAGCTAAGAATCGTGTAAGGGAGTTGGGAAATTTTAAAAAGAAAGATATTCAACAAAAATCCCGCATCCGATGGGCGCGGGAGGGGGATGAAAACACTAGTTTCTTTCATGGTTGTCTTAATATGAGAAGGGTGGTTAATAATATCCCGGGGTTAAACGTTGAAGGCAAGTGGATTTTTAAGCCCTCCGAAGTGAAAAAAGAAGTTTATAAGTTTTTTAAGAATCGCTTCATTGAGGATATGGTCGTTCGGCCGATGTTGGAGGGTCACGGGATCAAAAGGTTGTCAGACCTTGAAGCCGAAAGCTTGGTGGGGGCGTTTAATGAAGCAGAGATAAAAGCAGCGGTGTTCGATTGCGGGAGCGATAAGGCTCCGGGTCCGGATGGTTTTAACTTCCGGTTTATTAAGAAGTTTTGGCCTCTTCTTGCTAACGATTTTGTTAAAGTTATGCAGGAAGTTTTTGATACAGGCCATATTAAAGTGATTTCTAAAGTCCTTGCTAATCGTCTAAAAAGGTGATGGGTAATATTATTCACGAGACGCAATCGGCTTTTTTGTCTGGGAGATTCATTCTTGACGGTCCGCTTATTATTAATGAGGTTTATGCTTGGGCAAAAAAGACGGGGAAAGAGATATTCTTTTTCAAAATTGATTTCGAGAAAGCCTACGATAACATTAATTGGGGGTTCTTGATATCCGTTATGAAGCAAATGAATTTTCCGAATAGATGGTGTAATTGGATAGAAGGCGTTCTTGGCTCGGCTCGTTCATCAGTTCTTGTGAACGGGTCGCCTACCTTTGAGTTTAGTTGCGAAAAAGGTATTAGACAAGGTGACCCCATATCTCCATTTCTTTTCTTGATTGTTATGGAGGGTTTGTCGTCTTTGATTAGAATGGCGTGCGACAAAGGTATGTTTCAAGGCGTGCGGTTGAATAATGATGGCAATATTATTTCACACCTACTATACGCCGACGATGCTTTAGTAATGGGTGAATGGTCTCAAGGAAATTTAAATGCTTTGAAGAGGATCCTCCGAATTTTTCATATGTGCTCGGGCCTTCGAATAAACTTGCACAAATCTAATTTGTTCGGGATTGGAAAAAGCACGGAGGACATTGATTTTGGCGCTAGGGGAATGGGTTGTAAACCGGGGGCCTTTCCATTTAGATATTTGGGTATTATTGTTGGAGCAAACATGAATCGTATATCTAATTGGGACGTGATTGTTGATACCTTCAAAAAGCGCCTGTCTTCGTGGAAGGCTAATGTGGTTTCGATGGCGGGTAGGGTGACTCTTATCAAGGCGGTTTTGGAGAGTCTTCCGACGTATTATTTTTCATTGTACAAGGCTCCGGTTACGGTCATTAACAAGTTGGAGATCATTATAAAGAGGTTCTTATGGGGTGGATGTGACGAAAAAAATAAAATACACTGGGTTGCTTGGGATAGAGTGACGAAGAGTATTAAAGATGGAGGGTTGGGGTTAGCTAAGTTGGAGGATAATAATTATGCGTTGTTGCTTAAGTGGTTATGGAGGTATCGCATAGAAGACGGAGCGTTGTGGAAAAAGGTGGTGGACGCTATACACGGGTCTAGTAGAAGATGGGAGACTATCCATTGTAATAATCGATTTGCCGGTGCATGGTCCAGGGTGGTCAGAGCTGGTTACAATCCTAGAGTTGACGGTAATGGGTTTGTTAATTCGATAAAAGGGGTGGTGGGTGACGGTTTGAAACTCAGATTCTGGATCGATCCATGGCTCACCATGGAGCCGTTAAAGTTCAGATTTCCTAGGCTGTTCCGTTTGGACGGCAATAAGCGCTGCACAGTAGCTGATCGTATTCCTGAAGGTAACGGGTCTGGTATGATAGGCTGGAACTGGAAGCGATATCCGAGTAGCGAGTTGGAAATTGAGGAGCTCATACAATGCCACCGTCATCTCTCTAGTGTTGTGCTTAGTACCCTCGAGGACTATTGGGTGTGGTCTCATGATCCTGGAGAAGGTTACTCGGTTAAAGAAGCTCGGAGATGGATGAAAGGGAGCAATCAATCCGTTAACAATCTGACATATAAATGGTGTACGTGGGTGCCGGGTAAATGTAACATTTTCATGTGGAGAGCTAGCTTGGATAGGCTCTCTACCAAGGAAGCTCTTCGGTATCGTAACATTAATGTTGGTGATGGTGCGTGTGCCTTATGCAGCGAATTAGACGAGACGGTGGATCATTTGTTCTCCGGTTGTAGGGTTGCTTGTGGTGTGTGGGACGCTATCGGATCATGGTGCAAGGTTCCTCGGTTCTTTGTTTTCTCGTATTCTGATGTGATCCATGCTATTGACGATTTACCTTACACAAATAAGAAGAAGGAGATTCTGCGTGGCATCATTTCTATTGCTTGTTGGCAAATTTGGAAGGCTAGGAACGAAAAGGTTTTCAACGGTTTAGCTATTAACGTGGTGCGTATTGTCTCGGATGTCAAGTCTTTGGCGTATCTTTGGTTTAAGAGTAGACATAAGGAGGGTTCGATAGATTGGAGAAATTGGTGTATGTTTGATTTTCCGTTGATGTAATCTTTTCCGCGCTTCATCGATCTCGATCTTAGAGATCGTTGGCGCGGGTTTGTGTTTTAATGAAATTCGCCTTCCAAAAAAAAAATAAAAAATAAAACATAGAAAGCATGACTTAGATTAAAATAAATGAGATAATATTATATCATATTTTGTTATGTTTAATTATGACAATTTGTTCTTGTATTAAATTAATCTATAATTGAGTATGACTAAATATATAACACATTTTCAATAGTGCTATGAGTTATGAACAATCGATACGCCCTGACGTATTTTGTTGCCGGTTGTGCTGTTACACAAGTTTGTTCAGAAACAATGATCAATGATCGGAACATGATGGACAAGTGTATTTATAGAAGACTTCTTGTTTTTTAGTGAAAAGGCTCTCTCTCTCTCTCTCTCTCTCTCTCTCTCTCTTGACTATTACAAGGTGTTTTGGAACAATCCTAAGCTCCAAGGGGTGTTTTGGGGGGCTGGAAAAGCCCCCTGTGTTTTTTGGGATTCGTCAGATCCCCGGGATGCTTCAAAATCAAGAACCAAGGCTGAGCTGATGTACGAGTGTGGTCGTGTTTGTACTAGCGCATGACCGTGCATAGGCCAGTTGTCCGAAAAGTATTGCCATTTTCTGTAGTTTGTCCCCAGGTCGTACGTGAGCATTATCGTGCTAGTACTTAAGCACAATCGTGCTTCTGTCACCTATCCTAAAAAGAATATCTTTTCTTCGATTTAGTTTGTTCGAGAACCTTTCTAACTTTGTCTAGCCATGCCACAGTCATGTTAAGGCAAGTGCATGGTCGTACTTAGCTGCTAACTTCTTGGTGACTCGTTGGATGATGTACGACCTGGCTTGGTGTAAGCATGGTCGTGCTTGTCCTTTTACAGACAACAACTTTTGCTTTTTGGCATCTTGCATGTACCTGGGTAGATAACAATCTTCAGCTTTTTCTGGATGTAGCTTCTTGGGTGACCAATTTGTTCATTTTATCCCATGGGAGAACTCTATAGACCAGCCTTGGAATAAGCATGGCCATGCTTATCTGTTGATTTTGTTTAGATCGGGCACAGTCGTACTTGTCCATAACATAGCATGGTTGTGCTTGGCTTCAAACTGATTATTTTTTCTGGGAATGAGCATGGTTGTGCTTGGTCTTATGACTGCTTTTTTTCTTCAAGGATCGTGCTTAGTCTTCTGACTATTTTTTATCTTCAAGGATGGAAGCATGGCCATGCTCAGAATACGCATGGTCGTGCTTGGTCTTCAGATATCCAGATTTTGTTTCGTTTTTTGTTCTTTGTTCTTTTTTTTTGGCTTATTTTTGTTCGGAGAATCCAAAAACCTACAATTATAAAAAAAAATGAACAATTTTAGTATTTCCAATGAAAATGCACCTAAAACGTACCCTATAACGGAGGTAAATGTGTATAAAAATATGTATAATTGATGGCACACGTTTGTCTACGATGTCTGCTCTATTAAAGTAAGCAACTATAACTAGTACCACTATCAAATCTTTCTTTTTTCTCCAGCGCATATCTTATTTGGTGGTAAAAACGCAAGGGGTCACCTTATCTATTAGGAACAGAATCGGTCTCTTGAACACACCTACTTGATAATGCTTAGATCGATTCAGAATGAAGATCATGAAGAATTCCAACTGGTGGTAGAAACGAAGACCCTTTTTTTCGGTGATCTCTTCCCCCTGAATTCACAAGTCATGTTCTCGAACATTCTCTGGTGAACGCTTTCAAATCTATAAAAAAACATAGCATCGCATGTCTGAATATCATGATCTAAATCATGAAACTGATTTGACCAAGCATACCATAAATGATTTGAATTTGGTGTCTCCCTAACCATTTACTTATCCATTAGACAAAGCCGCACCAGGAACGAACACCACCACTAGTGCTTTGATAAATTGATCTTGTTAAATCATCATTGTAATTTGAAACCCCTCTATAGTGATCAATATAAATGACACCACTCTGTTGTAAATAAACACCCCTCATTATTTCAAGACATCACAATTATTCACGGGAATGGGGATCATCGACATAGGGAATGATTTGAAAAAACCATGTCCGCTGACCGATGATTTGAAGTTGCTTGAAAATGCGAGAGGGGTAGATTGGTGGAATGAATGGGGAAGGGTGGTCGACCCGCTCGTTGTCCCGTTGCCGTATGTGCATAATCTCGTTGGGATTCTTAATCACCTTCCTTTGCTGACTGAAGTCTTGCTCAGCTCCTCGTAGCTGTCTATTCCCCCAGGAGGAAGGCTATCGAACCAGAGCCTGGCCCCCCCTGTCAGGGTCTGGACGAACATATAGCACCAAGTAGGCATAGGCCATCGTCCCAGTTGTCCTGCACCTTTGAAGGCATGCAGATGATCCTCCGGATCCTTTGTACCATCGTATCTGTCGAAGTTCAGGGGCAGTTTGAGCTTCAAAGGCATGGGCGCCTCAGCAAACCTTTTGGTGAACTTTAAGACCTCAGCTAGGTCTCAAGGCAAATAAGGTTGGTCCAAACCGCTGCCTTCTTGATTTTCCTTTTCATTTCCCTTCGGCCCTTTTCCTCTTATAAGGTCCTCCCTTTCCTCTGACGTCATCTGCCTTATGGCCGTCATGAAGGTTTCTAAAGAATCGGAGTTATCGTTTTTGTTCTGTGGGCAAGCTTCTCCCTTGTTAGGTGGTGTGTCAAAGGACAACCTGGCTTTGAGGCTCTCCAGCCTATCCTGTCTCTCTAAGGTGCTGTTTGTTTTTGCAGACAAAAACTGTCTGCAGTCTGATTTCAGCTGATTTTATGTCTGCAACTGAAGATGTGGTTTGAAGGTCTGCAAGCTGAAAATATAATACTGTTTGTTTTATAAACTGGATATCGTCTGTATAACATAAAAAAAAACCATAATGCTAGAATGTGTACCCAAAAAAAAATTTGTATATTTATATTAGCTCTACCATAGTCTAGTAACGGTTCATTTTACTAGTTTTTTTAAATAGTTATTTGATAATATTATTTATATATATATTTATCAAATCAACTAATCAAGTATGAATTTATCTTTGTGATTAAATTCACAAATGAACGTGTCCTTAGAATTTAGAAATATGAAGTTTCTTATGAAATACATACGTTTTAAACATTTTCTTAATTATATAATCGTAAAAAAACTCTATTACATAAACTTTTATCTGAATAAAACATGTAATTAGCATTTAAACTACTTTCCACCAATTTAACCCCAAGTCGTTTCATCACTTCTAGGTTGGTAACTTTAGAAATCTAAAATGTTACAAAAGAAAATATATTGAATAAATTCATTATTTTTATTTGTTAGCATCAGTCACATGTGGAGAAGTCGTTTTCTAGATTTGTACTTTTGTTTAGAAGGAGCTGTCAAATTGGATGTGTGGTGATTGGAGTTGGCTGGTACCGTCGCCGGAGTCTGGCGACTCGATCTGAGGGAGAAGAGGGGAATCGAGAGGTGGATGAGGGGAGTGTTGTGTTATAAGGTCTGGGTCTTCATTTGTGTTAGAGTTTTTGTTTTGGTTCTTGTGAAGATGTTTTAAGCAGGGGATCCATAGCTTATTTTTTAAGATGAAAAAAGCTGAGTTCAGATCTGTTTAAAGAAAAAAAAAAACAAACAGTCTTCAAGGCTTTATGTCTGCCCGCCTGCAGACATAGGCTCTTTGCAGACGTTTTAAGCAAAAACAAACAGCACCTAAGTCTTCAAAGTGCTTCTTGAGTTCTTCTTTGTGCATGGCTACAAAGTCTGGGGTGATAGTATTTCTTTTCTCTGAGGTTCCCACCTGGTTCTCATTTTCTTCTTCGTGAGTGATATCTTTTACTATGAATGCATCGTTGGTACCCTGTACCGTCTGGATAGTTCGTGAGCTAGGAGGAGTTGCCATGTCGTCTTTTTCGGATGATGGGTTCTTACAACGTCGATGGTTTTTTGAGTGGGAAAATCAGTTGGACTGAGTCCCACGGATGGCGCCAATGTCGAGTCCTCGGGTCATGGATGACGTCTAAAGAATCTCGTTGACGTTGTAATGCCCCTGTTTCCGTTTCCTACAAGAAAGAAAACCGTTAGCCTCGTCACGGAGGGCCCCCGGGGGGGGATCAGTGACCAAGCTCCGGCGTGAGAATAAGTAAACTTGAACGGGTTGGTGGTTCTGAATTTCTGTTGGTTGCGGCAGCCGTCAACGTCGGAAGAGCTGGCAGATGTACAGAACCTGTCTCAATAGTTGTTTTCGGGGGCTAAGGGTCACGGAGCAGATCAGTGGAGATGGGAACTCAATAATTCAGGTATCTTTTCCGTCAAAAGTCTCAAAAATAGTTTACAGAATGCAAGATTTACGAACCTGGGGAATGATTTTGTGTAGAATAATTGGAACCCAACACAAGTTAATTTTTTGGCTTGGAGAATATCTTTGGAACGGTTGCCAACACTCGATGCGTTAGCCAGTAGAAACGTTTTGTCCGGTCAAGTCCAATGCAGAATCTGTGATCAACAGGAAGAAGACGTGGATCGTCTTTTTGTGAGTTGCGAAGTGGCACAATACGTGTGGAATTTTGTATCACATTGGTGCAAAATGTCAAATATTTTTTCCTTCAGAGCTAAAGACTTACTGGATTGGCACAAACACGTTCGAGGTAGTACGAAATGGAGGAAATTAGTATACGCAGTCATGCAGGTGACACTATGGGTACTTTGGCGAAGCAGAAACGATCTCATATTCAATGACAAACAAATAAACTTGGATCGGATGACGAATGAAATTAAACAACTAGGTTTCTTGTGGATTGGTAGCTGATCGACGCTGAAAGAAATAACGTGGGAAGAGTGGTGTAATTTTGATGTATCAAGGAAATGTTAGTAGGTCGATAGTTTTAATTGGCGTATGTAACTTGGTGTGGTAACATGTTGTTGGCCCTTTGAATAATAAAAAAATTTGTTGGTCGTTCAAAAAAAATACCAATGTTTTCAGGACCAGACCGGGCGTCAAACAAGTCTCCTTATAGGTCCACTGGTCGGACTGGTTAGGCCGTTCGGACCAACTGACGTCATAAATATTATAAATAAACAAGTTTAAATGGGATGAATTAGTCAATTTCCAGTTGCACCCCCAAAATTTCTAGTTCGACCTCTGACCTCTAGTTCCCCCTGCGCCTGGCCGGCCACTCTCAAAGCGGTTCTGATGCCATAAACCAGCCAGCCCGCCCAACCCCCAGTTCCCGATCCGACCGACCGATCCAACCCGATTTTCAAAACACTAATTAATACTCAAACCAATTAACTCTTTAATTAAAATTTAAAAAAAAAAACAAGAAGAAGAAGAATACCAAGTCCATAAAGATAGTTGTTGAGGGTGGCCTTAAAAATTAACTGCCATTTATGATCCACTTCTTGGTACAAGTACCAACATCAGCCATGTGGGTGCAAATAAACACGAATTTAATGAATTCAACTAACACCCTTAATTACCTAATTCCTCCAACCATATACCAAATATAAATCACCCTCTACACCAACATCACCTTATCTTGATCTGCACCAATCTTTCTTTCCAAACCAATGTCGGGTTCGAACCAACACCAGGTCAATGTCCACTCAAGGCTCACGGTTGTGTCCAGCATCCCAACCGAGCCAATGCACTACTACAATAGCAGGTATATGCTACGCTCAAATCCGTAGCTAATCCGTAGCAAACACCCGTTTTGCTACGGATTTGCTACGAATTTGATCCGTAGCTACAAGTCTCGTCGCAAATTTATTTGCTACGAACTTTTGCTACGGAGATCATATTTGTTACGGGTTTTGCTACAAAAACGGGCGTCGCTATTTTAGCTACGGATTAGCTACGAAAATGTTTGCTACGGGCTTTTCGCTACGAAAACATTTGCTACGGGCTTTTCGCTACGAAAACATTTTCTACGGACTTTTAGCTACGAAAACGTTTGCTATGGACTTTTAGCTATGGAATGTTTGCTATGAACTTTTGGCTACGAAAACGTTTGCTACGGACTTTTAGCTACAAAGTTTGCTACGAATTGCTTGCTACCAGAATTTGTTACGGATACAATGTTTGCTATGAATTTGTAGCTACAAATTTTGCTACAGAGATTTTGCTATATGTTTTGCTCCGAAGTTTTTGTTACACATTTTACTACGAATGTTTACTAAAGTTTTGCTACAATTTTTGCTAGCTGTTATTTAGCTATGAAATATGTCAAATTTTTGCTATGGAACTAGCTATGAATTTTAAGTAATTTTCACAATTTTCCATTGTTTGTATTATTTTCTATTTGTTGACTACATACATTATTTTCAAATTAAATGCAATACAATAAAGATCGAATTATCCAATAAAAAAATACAATAAATATTCGAATTATACGTTTCCCAACATAAATCATATCTAAACTCGATGGAAAATGATGTGGCAAATTTGTTACAATAATTTCTCTCGTCTATTTACACATTTTCTTCGACTTTTCCGTCACACTAGAATCTCTGCCTTATCTCTCATTCCAACTCCGGTTACACCTGTAACCAAAAATACAAATATGAGTTTATTTTGAATTAATTTATGTACCAATTATATAACACTTTATGAAACAATTAATAGATTTTAAATTTGGCTTATAAGAACTCTCATTTGGCATTTGGAAACTGTTGAGATAAGAAAAAATCACATAACGCCTTGTCTTAGATATTAATAGTTATTAAAAATTGACCAACATTACTTTATGAAATCCTCATTATTCAGCTAATCCATATAATAACCTCTTTTTTCTGGTTAAATTTTAAAAGGAATATCATGTGGTCATACTTCATAATCATCCTTTCGAAGCCAATGGAAATGAACGCATGAATTGGTATCAGTGTACAATGTATAACCCACCAAACATTCATAATGTACCTTGTGTCGAAACAGAAAAGTGGACAGGCGAGATGCAGAGTCACTGGAGTTCCCTTTTGGTGACTCGCCGACAGTCCATTATGGCAGTGCCAGCAGATGAACTGCTATGAAGATGAGCAACGGTAGACTTCTTCTTGGGTTCCAAGGACGTGAGGGGATGGTCGGACGCTCCACACATCAACGCGTTGGTGGTTTGTAATGGTCGGCACCTAGAAGGGCAGCAATGCATTGGAGATGAGCAACAATGTGTTTATTCGATGTTTCAGGGTCATCACAAGTTACCGTCGGTACGTCGGTTCGCCGGAATATCCAGGCTACTACTAGAATGAAAGGAGATATCAAGAGAGAGTAAAGAAAGTATGTCGGATTGTAGGTTATGGGAGTCATCTATTGTAGGTTATGGGAGTCATCTATGATTATATGGAACGATTTCTCCAAATCAGTTAAGTCCAATTGATGATAATGGAGGCGCGATTTATCCGGACGGTTTTCATAAATGAGACGTGCCAATAAGAGTGGCGGGAAGATATGAGTGGCGGGAAGCAAATCAGGAATTTGACTTGGTTTGGTAGTTTATATTTTATTTTTTTATCGTTATGACTATTAATTACATATTTATTTTTATTAACCTTAAATTCCTTTTCTATGAAATAGAGCCAAGTTACCCGTGAGCTATTTGAGATCAGCTAAAAAAACTTGAATCGAGCCTAGCTTAAACGAGTTTGAGTTTGAGCCTGAGCCTAATAATAAATATGTTTCGTAAACGAGCCCGAGCTCCACCTATCTAGCTCGAGCATGCTCACGAGCCTAAACGAGTCCATTGTCTATATAATTTTTAATTAATAATCTATATATATGTTTAAATAAATGATAATTATTTATAAAATTATAAAAAAAAATCAACTAAAGTGTGTGTGTATATAATGTTACATACAAATTTATAATAAATAAAATATCGAGTCAACCAATTAAAATAAAACACAACTATAGTTTTACTAAAAAAAACTAAAACGATGGGAAGACTGTAATTTCGAACTAGGGGCAAAATCATAATCTTTAAATGGGGTAAAATCGTAACTTGTCAAAAGCTAAAAGAGTGGCAAGAATGTAAATTAGAAGTAGAGGCAAAATCATAATTTTGAAAAGCGAGGAAATCGTAATTTTAAACTATGGGTAAAATCGTAACTTGTCCGGGCCAATATGGGAGTAACGGGCAGCTGCTTGGCACTGTTCCCCCTAATGCTCTTTGTAGTATACTAGTTTATGCCCCGCCCGCGTTGCGGGGCGCTTGGCCAAATATTTCTCTAACAATTCAAACAAAACATTATCAAAGTTTTGCTAGAAAAAAAAATGAAACCGATGAAAAGACTGTAATTCTGAACTGGGGATCAATCGTAAGTTCAGCTGGGTATAATCTAATGTTTTAAAAACCGGTTCAAACTAGCCAGTTGTACTGATTAAACAATCTGGTCAAACCAGTTAAACCGCCCGGTACACCCGGTTGAGCCATCCGATACACTCGGTTAAACCGTTTTTTAGCCAAATCCGGTACGGTATAAAAACCGGATTTTAAAACATTGGTATAATCATAATTTGTCAAAAGCTACAATGGTGGCAACATTGTAATTTTGAACTGGGGGCAAAATCATAAATTTGACTGGGGTAAAATCGTAATTTGTCGAAATCTTCAATGATGGTAAAACTGGAATTTTGAACTGGGGGGCAAATCGTAATTCTAAGCTTGGGTAAAATCGTAATCTGTTCGGGCCAATGGGGAAGTGCCAGGCAGCTAGCTGCCTGACTATTCCCCTCCATGGATTTTGTATATTAACTGGGGTCAAAATCGTAATTCTAAGCTGGGGTAAAATCATAATTTGTTTGGGTCAACTGAGAAGTGTCAGGCAGCTGCCTGACACTATTCCCCTCTATGGATTTTGTATATTCATAAAATGAGTGCAAATAATATGAAAACGTTATAGAAATCAATTACCAGAATGATCTAATATGTTTAACTAGGGATGAGTTCAGGGTCAGCTGGTACTGAAAATCCTAAGAATGGGCACCGGCACCGAAAATACCTGGTACGGTACTGGTATTTGAGTGGTAAAACCGATAAATACCGGTACTGATCGGAGTGTCGCGCTCCGGACAAAGATGAGATTTATATACCCAAATTACCCTTAACAAATAGCTAGTGGTAGTAAGGGGTCAAACCACGAAGAGTATGTGGTTTACGAATGGACTTGATTGATTTTTAACGGTTGTCACAATTTATGAAGCTTGCTAGATTATTTTTATGGTTTTTATTTGTTTGAAAAGATGTTGAATAAAACTAACAAAGTTGATTAGATTGATTAACTACTAGAAATGAAACGATTGCAAGAAAGTTGATTAATGATAATAAAACAAGATGGAATAACAAGGTTCACACCCAGGTTCGAAAAATGCAAGACCTAGGGTTACTACACGTTTTAATTTGGTTTACTCGAATTAGTTCATTAACGGGTTAACAATCACAAAGCTTAGGTGCCAATCGCTATCAACGTTATGGACAACAGACCACGATGCACTTCGTTACCTTGGACTAGCAAATCCTTTCAAAAGACAAGGCATAAATACGTGTATTCGTTTCACAAAGTCAAATTTAATGATTCACTCGACAATTCGTAAATTCAATACAAACGTAGGACAATTGTCTAAAGATTCAAAGGCAATTCAAGTTGTCACAAACCAAACATCAAACAAGTAATAAGGACCCTAAATCTTACGAAAGTCTACACCGGGGTGAAACCTCCAAGAATTAGCCGTGCATGATCGAAAGGGCTTGAGCAACGAATGTTGGAAGCTTGATCTTGATCATCTTGAAGCTCGGAGAATGATGGAATGGAGCTTAGGGTTTGGTAATGGTGGAATTGAATGGATGGTGGAATGATTAGGGTTTGAGAGATGGAGGTGATGATGAATTCGATGATTGTTCGGTTGATAATGGATGATTGGTGATGTTAGGGATTGAAGTAGGTCATGAATAATGGTTCCAAGGTGAATTCAAAACTCAAGAACAAGTGTAACTCCCATAATAATGGTGAAAATCATCTTTTAATTCGTCAAAATATGAAAGAGACCAAAAGCGCGCGTCGGCAGAATCCGGGAGCCGTCGCCGACGGCCAAAAGTGGCGTCGGCGACGGGTTGTGTAAACCCTGAAATCAAGCGACGGTCTGTTCTCCAGTCTATGCTTAAATTGGACGAAGGGACTTTCTATGGGGCGTTGCTGATGGCCCTTTTGGGCATCGGCGACGGTGCTTCCAACTCCAGATCTCCGTTTTTTCCAATTTCATGAGTCCGATTGACCCGTTTCGCGTCCCGGTTGTCCGTTTTTCATCCCGGTTGTCGCAACCCCCATTCCCTATTTACCCGGGAACGGGCGGCCGCGAGATCAGATTCAGTGGTATCGGTGATTATCAATTTGGCAGCGGAAATTACATCAGGACCGTAGTTAGGAAATATTTTATCAGAGTAAAATACCACACTTTTATAATATTAAACACATGGGGAATTCCCAAGTTTCAAGTACACACATTTTTATAGGGACAAACCCTATTTTATTTAAATAAAACATCTCTTTATTTTAGGTAACTTTATAGCCACTTTTCCAAGCTTGCAGTGCTGTCCAGCTGGCTTCTATTTGGCTTTCACATTTGGTTACCTGAAATGCGTTTAAAAACATTTTGTCAGTGGGAAATACTGGTGAGTGAATCCCATTTTAAACAAGATAAGTAAAACCATTTTACAGTATTGAGGGGGGTCGCGCAATTACATTTGTTTCCATCTACTTTAATTACCACCCACTGTACTGTCAACCCGACTTGTGGTTATGTTACTACTCACAGTGTAGTAAAAAAATTTGTATACAAAACCCCAACATACCGACGATAATTGTAGAATACAAATACTCAATCACTGTTTAATATAATGTAAAACATTTTAGGTTTTGTAAAAACAGTTTATAAAAAGGAGATTACTCACATTGCTGTCTTAGGGTTTTCCTTTAGGATTTCCTGGTGATTATCTATTAATTACACAAATGCACACGCATTAGTATAATAACTCAATATTTACATTAGTAATACCCTCCCCGAGACGGCATTCCAACCACTACGTCGGGCAGAACCTCGACAGCCGTTACGGAACCCTAGATCAATCGGGCAGCGTATCTAATACGTAACAGGGGGTTATGATACTTACAACGAGGCAGGGCTTCGCTAATTAGGGGGGTATAATGCCCGGGAATTACTTTAACTATTCAGAAATTTAGAGAGGAAAGTGTGTGATGAACGAATTTCAACTGAACGTCGAAATCCAATTTATAGGGCTGAAACAGGGGGCCCTCGCGCCCCACGAAAGATGAAGCGGGGGCTTACGCGGCCCGCGAGCTTGGGGTGTAGGCCCTAGCCTTGCTAATTCGCCGAACTAGGTGTGACACGGGGCTGCCACATGGCAGCACCGGGTGAAGCCTCGTAGCCAGGCCGTCGCGCCTCGCGTAGGCCTCGTGCCTTCTCCGTCGCGGGCCGCGAGGCCGTATATTTATTTATTTTATTTGATTTTTGATAAAATTAAGGTATTTGGGGTCTTTTTTCGCATACGGGTTGTATTTTAGGACGTATTGAGACAATTTAAATATTTTTAGGGTGACGAAATTATTTGTGGAGGGTTGTTATACCGGTGACCCGTAAAGCTCCCAAAAAGCACCTTAAAAACATCAAGTGATGCCATTACGATCACCGTTATCCGACCACGTATCAGGTACCGTACCAAACCGGTACCAAACACGTCAAAAGTCGGTACCAAATATATTCGGTACCGGTACCGAGCACCATTTGCTCATCCATATGCTTAATTTAGTACGTATTATTTGTATGAGATAGCTATGTTAAATGTATTTATGTTTACATCAGTCCGTGTAAAATTGACTTTTTTTTAACTATCTTTTAAGTAATTAATATTTTTGCTTTTGATTTTTCTATTGTATATATTATTAGTTATTTTCTAATATTTCTTTTGTTCATTTTTGCTTATGGATTTTCTTACGCGTCTTTTTATTGTTTTTTGAATATTTATTTTGTTAGTTTTGCTATGGATTTGCTACCACTATTATTAATTAATTAAATTTTTTTTTTTGTTTTCGCAACGTATTTTGCTATGGATGTTGCGATGGATATTAGTAAATTATTTTTTGAATACTTTCTTTTTCTTATTTGCAATGAATTTTTCTATGGATTTGCTATAGATTTTGCTACGTTAGTTTTTAAAAATTTTTCTAGATTTTGCCACCAATTTCTCTACGGACTCTATTTACTTACCGATTTTGCTACCGTTTTTTTTAAACCTCAGTTAGTTAGTTTTTAAATATTTATTTTTATGATTTAGCTAAGGACTTTGCTACCAATTTTACTAAGTTTTTTTTATTATATTTATTTTCACAATTTTGCTATTGATTTTGCTACAGATTTTATTTTACTTTTTTAGTTTATTTCTAAATACTTATTTTCATGGTTTTACTACAGATTTTGCTACCGGTTTTGCTACATTATATGTTTTATATTAATTTCGTCAATTTTGCTACGGATTTGCTATGAGTTCTGCTACGAAATTCATTTGCGACGGAAGTTCGTAGCTGATCCGTAGCTAATTCGTAGCAAAATGTGTTCGTAGCTAATCCGTAGCTAACTCGTAGCAAAATTTACCACCATTTTTTTCTGTAGCAAAATTTCATAGCAAATGCCTATTTTTGTAGTAGTGATGGGTCACACAACTCCTCTTAACCCACTTGACCACACCATGGGCTCTCATTCGGTCCATATCATATGCTATTATCGAACCAGCCCGTTTTCGAAACAAGGCAGGTACGCTATGGACTTGGATAATGTCCGAATCGCGCTTTCAGACCTTTTATCCAAGTATCCTCGGATGACAGGTAGGTTGGTTCGAGATGTTGATGGTAAGTGGGAGGTTAGGTATAACGATGCTGGAGTTAGGATGTTCAAGGCTACTGTAGGGACCACTGTTGATGAATGGTTAAGATCTGCTGATGAATCTGATGAGAGGAATCTGACAGTGTGGGAAGACATGCCTGATGGTAATCCAACTTCATGGTCACCTTTCCAAATCCAGGTATGTTTAAGTTTTGGACTTTTGGTCTTCTTAGTTTGTTTTTGTTAACAATTTTTTAGGGGTGTGTGTTTTTTATGGTATGAAAGTACATAAGTTTTGCTAGATCAAACATGAAATGGAAAAGGGGACATTGGAAAATGATTACTCAGATATTGTAGCATTTAATACGTTTGGCATGTATGCAACCGTTTTTTTTTTTTTTTATTATAATCAAGTTGTACCAAGTGATTTTGAAAGTTGAAACGTTGATCATTTTTAAGCTGGTTTTTTACATATTTCTTTTTCCTAAAATGGCTTATTACATATTTATCTAATCTTTAAAATCAATTACATATTTCTCCTTCTTAGATCATTCACATCCAAAGAACTAAATTGTGAGTGTGGGGTTTTTAAAATATAAAGAGTATAAAAAATGGTTGTGCTGGAGGAGAGAGAAAATGTTACTGTTTATCTGTATATTTGGAAGGACACTGTTCACCCATTATAATTTTTTAATATATATTGAAAGTGGTTGCGAGTGAAGGAGAGAGAAAAATGTAATGATAAAGGTATAAAACTATTATTTAATTGAAAAGGAGAGAGAAAAATTATTTGTTTTTAATGGAAATATATTGATATGAGAGTTGTTTTTTAGTGGAATGTATGTATAATTTTAGGGGGCTGGATGTGAATGCTCTTAAACCATATATATTACATATTTCTTCTTCCTAAACCATACATACACTACAAGAAACTAGCTTATTACATATTTATATTTACCTAATCTTTAAAATCAATTATATATTTCCCCTTCTTAAACTATATATATTACATATTTCCCCTCCCTAAATCATATATATTACGTATTTATTCTTTACACTAAAATTACTCTTATGAAATTACTACTTTACTCTTAACGAACATATTAAATAATTATTTACAATTTTAATGAACTTGTCGATAGCCATTTACCATGAAAGAATTTTCATACCATAAAATCAAATTCCCTGATACTTTACCTTTAATTTATTTAATATCGTTCACTACAATCATTGTAATTTAATTAAATTACACTAAGATAAGAATTAATATTAAAAGAGTTAATTCCATATGTTTAATGATTTATTATTATTCAAACAACCGGATTAAAGCACACATGAGATTTAATTCCCTGTTATTTAAAGATTTAATTCCCTGTTATTCAAAGATTTAATTTAACTACAAATGAGATAAGAATTTTTATTCAAACAACTAAAATCAGGATTAACATCATCACCATCTGTTGTTGCCTGTTGTCACAAATATTTAATTTCAATCAAAGTTAATAGATATTTAAACTCAATAAAGTTAACAGATATTTTATTAATTCACAAAAAACAGAAGACATATTTCAATTACATACTTGTTTCCATCGATTTCAACAACTTACGTGTTTGTAGCAAACATATCGTGATATTTGCGAAGGTGTAGGGCACTGTGATGTTTGCAGCGTTTTTTTCAAAAGATGAAAGCGAGGAGAATTGTAACAGTTGTTTATCTTCATAAGAGTAAGAAAAGTTAGGTAATTTCTTGTAAAAAGGGGAAATATGTAATTAAATTAAATGATTGGGTAAATATGTAATAAGGCCTCTTATGAATGGGAAATATGTAAAAATCCCTTTTTTAAGACGATAATAGAATCGCAATTAATTGGAAAGGAAAAAAAACGTTCAAAAGGAAAAAAAAAACAAAATACACTTGCCGTTGTTTTTTTTTTTTTTGAACGGCGTAAAGTTAAGATGACGCTAACCGGGTTAGTAGTTAGTATGTTAGTATTAACAAGTTAGTATTATAATTCTCCATGCCTGAATTTGAACTCAGTTCCTCCAAGAGAAGCAAAACTTACCACCTCCCCCTTAACCACTATGCTAAAAGATCATTGGTTTGTCGTTGTTGATTATAGTATATATTTTACTATTTTGTTAAACTTAAAAAAACTTATATACTTCATTATTTTTTCAATTATATTTATAAAAAAAAGAGTCAAGAACTTTATTAATTTTAACTAGGATTGCGACCCGCCGCAATGCGGCGGGAATTCTTTAGTTATAACTAAATCAATCTAGGACCCGCACGTTATGTTAAACCTGTTAAACGGGGAAAAAATAGACGATGTAAAAACGTTCACCCACACACGCACGTTGCGTCGTGTTAACTCGCAAAATTTAGAACGAAATGTAAAAACGTTAAACCAAAGACGCACGTTGCGATGTGTTAAGTCACAAAATTTAGAACCAAGCATAAAGCGAAAAATTTTGCGGAAAATGAAAACTATAAATGATCAAAGTTGAAAGTAAAAAAAAGTTATGAGAATAGATTACAAAAGATAAAAAGTTTTGGGTTAAAAGTAAAAAAAAAACAAATAGTTTTGGGTTAAAAGTAATTTATGAAATACTTTTGTGTGAAAACTAAAAAAAATCTTTTTTTTTTTTTGAAAACCCCCAAAGCCAACATTACGACAACCATATGCATAACCATTTTTTCTTTGAAAACCTCCCAAAGCACACCCCGCGTTGCGGCGGGGCGTAAAACGGTGTGTCAAATAGTACTAATGTCACACAACCGTCATCGACCACCAATACTGACTCGACCTAGGATATGTGTGTTGTGAAGAACTTGTCAAACATGGAAAAATAGAGGTAAAAACGTTGAACCACACATGCACGTTGCGTCATATTAACTCGAAAAATTTAGAACTATACGTAAAATGAAAATTTGCGAAAGATGAAAATTATAAGTGACAAAAGTTGCGAAGTTAAATTGCAAATAATAAAAAGTTTTGGGTTAAAGTTAAAAAAACAAATTATTTAGGGTTAAAATTGAAAAAGGTAAAAACCTTTTGGTTAAAAGTAAAAAATCAAATTTTTTTTTGAAAAACTCACAAAGCACAATGTACAAGTAGTTATGCACAAAAAAGTTGCAAACTTATATATGGAATAGTGAAAAATTTAGAACTATACGTAAAACGAAAATTTACGAAAGATGAAAATTATAAGTGAAAAAAGTTGCGAAGATAAATTGCAAATAATGAAAAGTTTTGGGTTAAAGTTAAAAAAACAAATTATTTAGGGTTAAAATTGAAAAAGGTAAAAACTTTTTGGTTAAAAGTAAAAAAATCAACTTTTTTTTTTTTGAAAAACTCACAAAGCACAATGTACAAGTAGTTATCCACAAAAAAGTTGCAAACTTATATATAGAATAATTTAAGTGTATTTTATTTATATATATTTTAAACTTTAATGTATTGTTAATTATTATGCTGCAGAAAATAGTTACAACGGTACGTTGTTTAATTTTTATGTGTTAATGATAACATATCAAGGGCGGCTCAACCGCTTTGAGGGCCTACCGCAAATGAAAGAATTGAGGTCTTTTTCGGATAAAAATAATTACTTTTTTGTTCCAATATTGTGATCCATAAACTCTAAAAAATCAAAAACCAAGTTGATTTGTCTCTCTCTACATCTACATTTACAATATCTTAAAATATTACTTAATAAGGAGAGATTATTGATTGATTATTCTCTAAAATAACTATAAATTTCTCTTTTCCTATACGATATCTTGAAATATTTAGTTAATAAGGAGAGATTATTGATTGATTATTCTTCAAAATAACTATAAACTCCTCTTTTCCTCTAATGTTCTATAGAATTCATACACCCATATTGTTATAAGTAAAGGAAGAAAGGCACTTTTAACTAAAAAGAACTAGGGGCAATTACATATATCCCCCTGTTAACTTCAAAAATTACATATATACCCGGTGTAAAATTTTATTTACATATATCCCCTTCCTAAAAGTAAAAAAATACAAATATACCCATTTTGATTTATTTTAATAAAAATAAATTAGAGAATGACGAATTTACCCTTTTTATTCAAATAAAACTTCAAAATTTCTAGGTTTACCTATTTTTTTATTAAATTACAAAAACTCACCATCCCCTTCATCTACTTTTGTAACCTGTACTCTCTGCCATGAAGTAATGGTGAATTCGTATTCTCTGACGAACCCATAATAATGAACCCAAACACCGAAAAGATACCCATACTACTCATCTCCACCCATATGCAACAATTTCGTGAAGTCTAAACGTTCAGAACCCTCTTATAGAACTCAAAACAAGTTCCGGTCAACCTGCGTATTTTTCCGGCGAACTGCTGGAGAAGAAAGCTTAACAGGTTAAATTTATTATAATTTTTAATAATTAAACAAATATAAATCTGGTTGAACTAGCTAAGCTTGAAGCCCTTAAAACCTAAGATCTGATGTTCGAAGATCGAATCGTGTTCTCTATTATTTTTGTATTATGACTAATCCCGTTATATCACTAAATTATTAAATTCTTATTTTTCGTTTTTGATAACCCTTTGTAATTGTGGGTTTTGAAATCTTGGACCAAAACATGTAAACATGTAATAATGGTTATGCCTGGGAATTGCATTTGTTCTTCCTGCTTGCTTCTTTAATTTGGTTCTATTGTAATATAATTATCTAGAGCCACCGATTTCTACATAGCTTTAACGGTTACGTCTGGGGTATAATTCAGCAGTGTTTGTGTGGGGTATAATTCTTTTGTGTTGTAAGGGTATATGTGTCATTTTGCTATAAGAAGGGGAAATATGTAATTTAAATTTTAGGTTGGGTAAATATGTAATTAAGGTTCTTAATAGGGGGATATATGTAATAATCCCAAATATGAAGAAAAGAAAGGACAAATTGGAGGCCCTAAACCTTTATTTGGTTCTCAACATATCCATCTAAATTCACCTATAATTATACGGATTTGTATACCCTCACATGTGTTGCTTACCCGATCCTTCATTATGCTTCAATATATTCACTAAATTAATTACACTTTGTACAATATACTATTTTATATATGACCTTACATGGAAAAATGAAGTGTAGTAAGAAATTATACTAAAATCTTCGACATTAAAGTGTGAAGCACTGGTTAAAAGTGTCTTGACATAAAAGCTTAGACAAGTGGCAGGCGGTCGGCTCGTGTGGAGGGTGCAACTCCTGTCAAGTGGCAGGGGGCTGGAAATTTTCTCGGGGAGAGCCAAGCTCCCATTGCTACCGAAGCGTGGGCCCGGTTAAGACAACATAGTCTTCGGGACAGTAGTGGGGCGGGCCTGCGTCTAGCGGGTGCGATATTACCGTCTGTTGTGAAAGTCGCCTCTCAAAAAAAAATAAAAGCTTAGACAAATGGCATTTTTCTATTATTTCGACGTGTAGAATAATTTATTAAATTAATTGTAAAGTTTCAATATCATCTAGGTCTTCACAAGACAATAAACTTTGTTTTAAATTATTATTATTATTATTATTATTATTATTATTATTATTATTATTATCTATAGAAAATACTGTTGTTATCATTATCATTATATCTCTAAGACCTTTTTCCCTATTTGCTATCATTATATCTTTAAGACCTTTTTCCCTATTTGCTATTATTCAATAAGAGATGGTTAATAAATACATAACTAAACGAAGTTATACATAATTGTACTTCCTATACTATAGTGTGTTGTACAGTGTGAATTGATTGTGATATAAGTTTATGCATTCAAGATTTTAAATGTTGATATTAATTATTATGGTACCCACATGCAGATCAGTGAGTTTGAAGGTGGTGGGCTAGCAATTGGAATAAGTTTCCCTCATCTACTAGCTGACCCGACCAGTGCAGTCCTGTTCCACAAATCATGGACGGACGCCGAGCGCGGCAACCCCACCGGCCACCACCCTCCGATCCTCACTCTACCACCGCTCCACAACCGTCCGCCACCCACCACCACCGAAAACACATCCACCACTATCAAATACTTGCAAAAAAACTCAAAACTATCACCCATTAGTTCAACAAAAATGGCCACATTTTCCTTCAAGTTCTCCAACACAATGATCAAGCAAGGCCTTTCAAAATTTGCCGATAAATGTGCAAATGCCTCACCATTTGAATACTTGACAACATTGTTTTGGTTGCAAATCATCAAACTGAAAACCCTAATGGCAGATTCGGATACACATTCGATATCTTTATGTGTTGATGCCAGAAAGCTTCTTGATGTACCGATACCTATGAAGTTCTTTGGTAACGCGTTAACTTTTTCGCAATTATGTGTGCAAAACGAGGTGCTAAAGGGCGATAATGGCCTAGCCGAAGCTGTGCAGTTGGTGCATGATCATGTTAATGGGATAAAGAAGGATGACGTGGTTTCGATGATCGACTGGCTCGAGAGTTCTCCCGAAGCGATAGATGGGGTGTATCCGAAAGGGGTTCAAATGTATGGCCCGGAACTAACTTGTGTGAGCTTGGAGCACTTGATGGACCCTAAAGGTGAATTTGAGTCATTGGTTTATGAGTCTAAGTTTAGGAACAATGAGAAACCAGTTCATGTTAGTTACCATGTTGGGAAGGCGGAGGGTGCGGGTTTGATCATCGTTGCGCCTTCACCAGAGGGGGGGTTGTCGTGAACAGTGACGGTGACAATGCCGGCTGAGGAGGTTGTGAAGCTTTGTGAAGATCCGGTGATAATGGGAATGGAGCCAACTATAATTGTAAGTGGAAGGAGATAGTTCATTACTCTTACAAGTTTGTGTGGTTCCACTCTTGGTTTATCTTTCTAAACATTTTTGTTCTATAAATTGAAGGACGATTGATCATTATCTTTAGATTTGCTATTTCTTAGCAAACTTAAAAATGTTTAGAAGGATTAAACATGACTAGTTCTAGGTATTTATTAGTGATGCTTGTATTTCTTACCCGGTTTGTGACTTTCAAATAAATTATGTAATGGGCGACTCTTAAATAATATATTTACCCTTGTGTTATATGTTATGTGTGATCAGAAAGAACTCATGATTATGTATTAGAATAAATATCATAATTTGTTATGTGTGATCAGAAAGAACTCATGATGATTATGTATTAGGATAAATATCATAATGCCTCCCTTATTCCCACATACCCTATATCTTATGTTCACACCCCCTATTGTATACGGGTCGTATACAGTTATACGGCCCGTATAGAATGTTTTTGAACTAGAAAATGCGCAGGGAATGTTTTTATTTTATTTTATTATATACGGCCCGTATATAGTTATACGAGCCGTATACATGTGTATACGATTTGTAAAACGTATACGGCTCAATGGATTTATTTTGTGAGGTTTTTGATGTTACCACATGTATACGGGTCGTATATAATGGTGTTTTTTCAAGTATCACGTTTTTTCCAGTAAAAACACAATCATTCTAGGGTTTCTAAACTCTTCATCACCTTTAACAATGTCGATAAACGTTGATCGGAACACGCCGCTTAAATCGGAGCACAAGTAGAGTAACGTTACCGATCAGTCCGTTGATGGAAACCTTAGCGATCGCAGAGATCTTCATGTTAGTTATTTATCGATTCTGCTAGTTATCGGCGGGGATGGGTACAGAAACCACCAAGGGTGATTATGGATTGGTTACAGAAACCACTAGCAGAAGAACCCGACACGTCTTCTATGATGATCCAAAACATTCCGAATAACTAGCAGAAGAACCTGACACAAACAAGTTCTCCACAGTTTGTTATTCAGATCTCTATTCGGTCATCTTTCCAAACTACAACACACGATAACTTTAAACTTTATATTGTGTGATTTGACCAGGAAATGATTGGAGATGATTACTACTTTTAATAAGCTGTCATAGTTGTGAAATTCGTTGCGTGCATTCATATTTTTTAGACAATAACAGATAATAAACGGATTGTTGGACTTCTTGTTCCAAATGCACGCCTAAATTCATCTTTTTTACTCTTTTCTTCGATTTCAACAAATCTTTTCCTTTTCCTTCAATTTCTAGAACATTCTCCGTAACATGAAGATGTGTCGGGTTCTTCTACTAGCGGTATTTTAATGAAGTATTGAAGATTGAATATGCAAACCGCAACCGTTTTTTACTACGGAAACGGTGTCTATGCGAAATACAAACCGCAATCGTTTGTGACTATGGGAAACACAAGTTTTCTTTTTGAGCTTGATGGATGTCCGTTATCTCAGTTGAGGCGTGCATTGTTTAAATCTGAATATAACTAGATATTACGTGTAACTTCATTAAACCAAGAACAAAGCCTATTTTCAAAACACATTTAGATGAAGTCAAATGTGATCAAACTTAGACATCAGACGTAAATCTTGAAGCAAATATGTGGTTCCCAATTGGTTACAGAAACCACTAGCAGAAGAACCCGACACGTCTTCTATCTAGTCTAAAACTTGAAAATGGATATGATCATGTCAAGATCTTTATCTATCATGTCGTCGACCAACTGCTCGAAGTCTCTTTCGTTTCTCATGTTAGGGAGAATGTTCTCGAAATTGAAGGAAAAGGAAAAATGGTTGCTGATGTTTGAGAATTAAACGCATAAACGTGACAAAACAATAATCGTTCTAATAGATTAAAAGAAGGGGTTTATGGTGTTTTGGTAGGTTGAAAGAGGTGAATGGTCTTAAAAGATTTGTTGAAATCGAATAAAAGAGTAACTAGCAGAAGACGTGTCGGGTTCTTCTGCTAGTTATTCGGAATGTTTTGAATCATCACAGAAGACGTGTCGGGTTTGTATTTCTCATAGCCACCGTTTCCGTATACAAAACGGATGCAGTTTGCATATTCAATCTTCATATTGTTGGACTACTTGTTCCAAATGCAGTTGTAGGATCCGTACTTAAAGGTCTCTGTAAAATGCTTAGAAAATTGCATCAACTCTCCTATATCAACATACTCTTCTCCAGACGCTTAGTTGTTATGAATGACAACTTGAGGTGTAACACCCCGAAAATGTAAAACTTTATATTAGAATTATAAAGTATAAATAAACAAGAATTCACTAACTAGGAATTTTTAACCTAGTTAACTACAAATCTAGAAGTAACTTATGATAGGGTTAAAAACAACCAAACATTAAATAGAAATGAAAGATGAGGGGCCTATGTTGCTAAACTTGAAACTTAATTTCATAAAAACAAAAATTAAAACACACCAAACACGCTTTGAGTGTGTCTGGTCGTACAAGAAGCAGGAGGGCGACAAGGGTTCTTCACCAAACCCTAATTCTCACAAAAATTGATCAATTGAAGGTTCAATTCAGCCCAAAATCGAAATCTGAACATAGATTAGTGATCCTCATCACAAGGGGGGTACAAGGTATGTAAAATCTGATGTTAATTCTCTGTTGGAAATTCTCATGAATTTAGGAAATCTGAAAATTTATGATGCATGTTTGTTACTTGGGTAGATTAGAAAAGATAAAGTGTCTAGGAGCAAAACCTAGACAACAATATGTGAAATCATGATAAAATTCTGAAAATTTCATCAACACAATGAAGGTGATTCATGGGTTTTGTGAGATAATGGTAAACACTAGGATGATAGTGGTTGTTCTAGTAATGTTTGACATGTATGAAGTGATTTCAGAATTTTAGAAGATAAAGTTCATGTAAAATAGTTGATTTATGAAGAATTAAAGCTATATGATAAGTTGAGAACTTGATAATATATAGTGTAAATTTCTGCCCTTAAAGTGTTCGCATAAATGCCTCAAAGAAGGCTTAAATCTGAGAATTTAAGTTAAACCGCATGATTGTGATGTTTAGGCAAAATATGCGAATTGTGAATTGAAAAGAGTTCTAAACATGTTTTGGTTGAACTCAATAGGAAAGGATACCGGAGCTTCAAGCGGACAAGCCGGTGGCGACTTGCGTTTGAAGGGCGTGCACTAAAGGTATGTAACTTGACCCGTTACATTAAACGAATTGTTGTTAAGTTATGCGAAGTCTCATTTTAGGATAAATATGGTGTTGATTGTAGCGACCGTGATCGTTACTTGTAATACTAGGCTAAGAGTGACAAAGACTCGTTTGGTAGTCATCATATTGGGGAATTCCATAAGATGAGCCAAACGGGTCGATTAATTGTGTTTTAGTGTTTTAAAGAGTCAAAAATGGAGATGGAAATCACAAGAGCATTAAGCCATGAGATTGGTAAAGAAATGCAAGTGATGATAAGCCCGGGATATTGGGTATAAAGTATCATAAGTTTACTAGTTAAATGGTAGTAATTTGTGTCAAGTAGGAATGGGTCGAATAAATGCATAACGTTATATAGAATTTCTGTCCGTAAGTTGAAGTTTTGGCATGACTATCGTAATAGGCACGTTGGTAATGAAATTACAGACGTATAGGAAAAAGAATCACTAAAAACGGACTTACGAATCATAAGTTATGGCCAATTTAAGTTGGAACTTGATTAAACTTGGAGCTGGAATCTGCAGCATCAAACAAATGGACATTCTGTGAAAAACAGGGCCTGGCGTGACGCGAGGGACCTTGGCGTCACGTGGCGCCCCTTGATCCGAGAAAATTTTATTTTTTTGATTGTTTGACTCTAGGAACTTGTTTGTATCCATTTTAATCTTATCAAAACTAACAGTTGTTGTGGTTTTGATCTTAGGTGATGTTGGAATCTAACCGGAAGATGATCGAGCTAGATTTTGAAGAACCGAACACTATTTACAAGCTTCCGCAGTGTTTAAAATCTTTAATAGACTATGTTTATGGGTTGTAAACAAATTGACAAATAACTTTTGAATGTTTTAACTTAGTCGTTAGTTGACTAAGGTTTATGCTACTTGAAAACTTGACTTATGAAACTTATGTTAATTTGGTATCTTTTGTATAAAAATGACATGAATTATTATTAAATTCAAGTAAAATTAGACGGGTGTTACAAGTTGGTAATCAGAGCTTAAGGTTGTCAACAAAGTGTTCGGTTCAAGCTTGATTAATCGTCCGGTAAGAATTAACTTATTATGTTAACAAAATATGTCTTATGTAAGAATGAGAAAGAAATTGATGTGCATGGGAAGAGCGTGTTAACACACTCAAACCCGGAAAGTGCATTAAATATGAACGTTTAAAGCAAGTTGAGAACTTGGCTAAACCGAAATAAATGAAGCAATGTTAAGAATGAAATGTTTAACGTTTAAATGTAAACATTTCAGTTTCAAGATGTCTGATGGAAATGATGATAATCCGGTGCAAACAAGTACCGAACAAATGAAAGAGATAATTGCCGAAGAAGTAGGGAAGGCAATTGAAGGTAGTCTATCCGGGTTTATAGACAAGATTCAAAGCACGGTGTTGTCGCTTGTTGAAGAGCGAGTCAAAAGGTTGGAAGATAATGTCAACCTTATAAAAGAAAAGTCGGGAGAACGCAAAGGGTGTTCGTATAAGGAATTCATGGCGTGTAAACCGCCAATCTATAACGGGGAGGTTGACCCGATAATTTGCCAAAGATGGATAAGTGACGTTGAAGGGGTGTTTGAACGAACCCACTGTGACGTAGGTGACTTTGTTGCTTACGGAACGGGTCAATTGAGAAATCAAGCCAAGGATTGGTGGGACAATAAAAAGAAGGAAATGGGAGCCGAGGCGGCAAGGGTCATGACTTGGGATGAGTTTAAGGTGCCGTTCCTTAAACACCACAGTCCCAAAGCAGTTATCAATAGGATCAAAGAAGAATTCATCCAGCTAAGACAAAAGGGTGAAACAATTGATAAGATCACGGGCATCTTCATGGATAAGCTGAGATTCTGTGACGAGTTAGTCACCACTGAAGAGCAAAAGATATACTACTATTACAACATGCTGAGTGCCGAGTACCGTGAGTTCATGGCTCCGTCAAAGTATGAAACCCTCACGGAGATTATCAACACCGCCCGGGAGCGGGAAATAGAGTTAAAGAAACAAGTAGAAAGGGGCGAGCGGAGGGCACAAGATGTGAATCCAAGCCCTACAAAGAAAGCTAGAACTGCTGAATCGGGGAAGAAGGTGGAAGCTAAAGGCGGGTCGCCAAGTTGTAAAGTATGTGGAAAGGGGCACAAGGGTGAGTGCCGCTTCATAGACAAGCCGTGTCCGGTATGTGGGAAGACGGGGCACACTGCATCGCTATGCCCCGGAAAAGTTTCCGTTTGTTACAAGTGTTATCAACCCGGTCACAAGAAATCTGAATGCCCCGAGTTGGTGGGAAAGAGAGACACAAAAGAGTCTCCAACAGAAGCTCCCAAAGCGAAGGCTAGGTCCTTCCAACTAACCGCGGCTGAAGCGAAAACAGAACCCGATGTGGTCTCAGGTATATTCACAATTAACTCAATTCCAGCACGTGTATTGTTTGATACGGGTGCGAATAAATCCTTCATTTCGCATGAATTTATTCGACATCCTTCATTTGTATTGACGAAATTATCTGTGCCCTTAGAAGTTGAAATAGGGGACAACAAAAGTTTTATAGTTTGTGATGTTTGTCGAGGCTGCAAATTAAGCATCGACGACGAGGAATACTTGATAGACCTAATCCCGATGTCAATGGGGGAATTTCAAGTAGTCGTTGGGATGGATTGGCTATCTCAGCACCATGCAAAGGTCGTGTGTTTTCGTAAAGAGATAAAACTAACATCTCCGAGCGGGAAACACGTCACCATCTATGGCGAAAAAGGAGGTAACCCCATAGTATGCTCAATGTTGAAAGCTCACAAGCTTATGAAGCGAGGATGCAAGGCATTCCTGATATACGCAAATGAGCCCGAGAAAGAATCACGGAAGATTGAAGATGTACCGGTAGTACGAGACTATGAAGATGTGTTTCCGGAGGATTTACCGGGGATACCGCCTGAACGGGAGGTAGAGTTCGGAATCGAATTGATTCCGGGCGCAAAACCCGTAGCAAAAGCACCATACCGACTCGCACCGTCGGAATTACAAGAGTTGATGTCCCAGATTCAAGACTTGCTTGACAAAGGATTCATAAGGCCGAGTGTGTCTCCTTGGGGCGCACCGGTACTGTTCGTGAAAAAGAAGGACGGAAGCATGCGCATGTGTATCGATTACCGGGAGTTAAACAAACTCACGCTAAAGAATCGATACCCGCTTCCGAGGATAGATGATTTATTCGACCAACTACAAGGTGCAAACTGGTTTTCAAAAATTGACCTTAGATCGGGGTATCACCAATTAAAGGTTAAGGAGGAAGATGTGCCGAAGACGGCTTTCCGCACGAGATACGGACATTACGAATTCCTCGTGATGTCATTTGGGCTAACAAATGCACCCGCGGCTTTCATGGACCTCATGCACCGGGTTTGCAAGCCAATGTTGGATAAGTCGGTCATCGTGTTTATCGATGATATTTTGGTGTATTCGAAAAGCGAAGCTGAACACGCACATCACTTACAAGAAGTGTTAGAGACACTTAGACGAGAAAGGCTGTATGCGAAATTTTCTAAGTGTGCCTTTTGGTTACGAGAGGTACAATTTCTGGGCCACATCATAAGTGCCGACGGGGTATTGGTGGATCCGTCAAAGATCAAGGCCGTATCAAAATGGAATCCCCCGAAGAACCCTTCGGAAATTAGAAGCTTTTTGGGGCTCACGGGATACTATAGGAGATTCATTCAAGATTTCTCCAAGATTGCGTCACCGCTAACAAAGCTAACCCGGAAGGAAGAAAAGTTCATTTGGGGTGTCGACCAAGAAAGAGCGTTTCAAACGCTAAAAGAGAAGTTAACACAAGCTCCGGTACTGACATTGCCGGACGGGGTTGAAGATTTGGTGGTTTATTCGGAGGCTTCACTATCGGGGCTCGGATGCATTTTGATGCAACGGGGCAAGGTGATAGCTTATGCCTCGAGGCAATTGAAGATACACGAGAAGAAATATCCCACGCACGATCTTGAGTTGGCTGCGGTGGTATTTGCCTTAAAAATATGGAGGCACTACTTATATGGGGTAAAGTGCACCATATTCACTGATCACAAGAGCTTAAAATACTTCTTCGATCAGAAGGAGTTAAATATGCGACAAAGGCGATGGTTAGAAATGGTGAAAGATTTCGACTGTGAAATACACTATCACCCCGGAAAGGCAAATGTGGTGGCGGATGCTCTGAGCAGAAAAACGGACTATGTCCCAATACGAGTAAGGTCAATGCAGCTCGTGGTGACCTCGGGTATACTTGAACGTATTCGAGAGGCGCACTTAGAAGCAGTGAAAGAAGAGAATTGGAAGAAAGAAAGAATAATCGGTCAGTTGAAAGATTTGTCAGATGGGAATAACGGGTTGAAGACTCGATCCGGAAGGATATGGGTTCCAAATACTTGTGGGGTGAAGGCGCTTCTACTTGATGAAGCTCATAAATCCCGATATTCAATTCATCCGGGTGCGACCAAGATGTACAATGATCTGAAACAAAACTATTGGTGGCCTGGAATGAAAAGAGATGTGGCGAAGTATGTAGAAAAATGTTTGACATGCCTACAAGTCAAGGCGGAGCACCAAAAACCATACGGCAAACTCCAACCGTTAGAAATCCCGGTTTGGAAATGGGAACATATTACAATGGACCTATTAACCAAATTGCCTAAGACAAATCGTGGTTTCGATGCCATATGGGTAGTGGTGGATAGATTGACGAAAAGTGCTCACTTCATTCCGATTCGTGAGACTTATACGTCAGAAAATATGTCAGAAGTTTACACGAATGAGATAATAGCACGTCATGGAGTACCGGTATCCATCGTGTCTGATAGGGATACCCGGTTCACTTCAAATTTCTGGCAAGATTTCCAAGAGCAAATGGGAACCAAATTGTTCATTAGCACTGCGTACCATCCTCAAACAGATGGACAGAGTGAAAGAACAATACAAACATTGGAGGACATGCTACGGGCGTGTATAATCGACTTTGGAGGAAGTTGGGATGTTTACCTACCGTTAGTCGAGTTTTCGTATAATAACAGCTACCATGCTAGTATTAAGATGGCACCGTACGAAATGCTCTATGGTAGGAAGTGCCGAACCCCGGTATGTTGGGGTGAAGTGGGTCCACGTGAACTCGCCCACCAAGATGTAGTACGAGCCACTAATGAAAAGATTGATGTGGTTCGGGCACACTTGAAAGCGGCCCAAGATAGACAAAAGGCGTATGCTGACAAAAGGAATAGGCCAATCGAATTCCAGGTTGGCGACAAAGTTATGCTGAAAGTATCGCCGTGGAAGGGAATAATACGATTCAGAAAAAGAGGAAAGTTGAGCCCAAGATTTATTGGGCCATTCAGGATCATCGAACGGGTTGGTAAAGTAGCTTATCGTCTCGAATTACCCGAGGAGTTGAGTGGGATTCATAGCACATTCCACGTGTCACATCTCCGAAAATGTTTGGCAGACGAAACTGCTCGTATCCACTACGATGATATCGAGGTGGATAACAGCCTCAATTATGTAGTAAAACCAATTGGGATTTTAGATCGTAAAGAGAAGAGTTTGAGGAACAAAGTGATTAATCAAGTCAAGGTCAAATGGGAGCATAGGAAAGGTTCGGACACTACGTGGGAGTCCGAAGAGGAGATGCGACATCTCCACCCTACATTATTTGGTACGTACTTCGGTTTCGGGGACGAAACCCTTTTAAGGGGGGTGGACTTGTAACACCCCGAAAATGTAAAACTTTATATTAGAATTATAAAGTATAAATAAACAAGAATTCACTAACTAGGAATTTTTAACCTAGTTAACTACAAATCTAGAAGTAACTTATGATAGGGTTAAAAACAACCAAACATTAAATAGAAATGAAAGATGAGGGGCCTATGTTGCTAAACTTGAAACTTAATTCCATAAAAACAAAAATTAAAACACACCAAACACGCTTTGAGTGTGTCTGGTCGTACAAGAAGCAGGAGGGCGACAAGGGTTCTTCACCAAACCCTAATTCTCACAAAAATTGATCAATTGAAGGTTCAATTCAGCCCAAAATCGAAATCTGAACATAGATTAGTGATCCTCATCACAAGGGGGTTACAAGGTGTGTAAAATCTGATGTTAATTCTCTGTTGGAAATTCTCATGAATTTAGGAAATCTGAAAATTTATGATGCATGTTTGTTACTTGGGTAGATTAGAAAAGATAAAGTGTCTAGGAGCAAAACCTAGACAACAATATGTGAAATCATGATAAAATTCTGAAAATTTCATCAACACAATGAAGGTGATTCATGGGTTTTGTGAGATAATGGTAAACACTAGGATGATAGTGGTTGTTCTAGTAATGTTTGACATGTATGAAGTGATTTCAGAATTTTAGAAGATAAAGTTCATGTAAAATAGTTGATTTATGAAGAATTAAAGCTATATGATAAGTTGAGAACTTGATAATATATAGTGTAAATTTCTGCCCTTAAAGTGTTCGCATAAATGCCTCAAAGAAGGCTTAAATCTGAGAATTTAAGTTAAACCGCATGATTGTGATGTTTAGGCAAAATATGCGAATTATGAATTGAAAAGAGTTCTAAACATGTTTTGGTTGAACTCAATAGGAAAGGATACCGGAGCTTCAAGCGGACAAGCCGGTGGCGACTTGCGTTTGAAGGGCGTGCACTAAAGGTATGTAACTTGACCCGTTACATTAAACGAATTGTTGTTAAGTTATGCGAAGTCTCATTTTAGGATAAATATGGTGTTGATTGTAGCGACCATGATCGTTACTTGTAATACTAGGCTAAGAGTGACAAAGACTCGTTTGGTAGTCATCATATTGGGGAATTCCATAAGATGAGCCAAACGGGTCGATTAATTGTGTTTTAGTGTTTTAAAGAGTCAAAAATGGAGATGGAAATCACAAGAGCATTAAGCCATGAGATTGGTAAAGAAATGCAAGTGATGATAAGCCCGGGATATTGGGTATAAAGTATCATAAGTTTACTAGTTAAATGGTAGTAATTTGTGTCAAGTAGGAATGGGTCGAATAAATGCATAACGTTATATAGACTTTCTGTCCGTAAGTTGAAGTTTTGGCATGACTATCGTAATAGGCACGTTGGTAATGAAATTACAGACGTATAGGAAAAAGAATCACTAAAAACGGACTTACGAATCATAAGTTATGGCCAATTTAAGTTGGAACTTGATTAAACTTGGAGCTGGAATCTGCAGCATCAAACAAATGGACATTCTGTGAAAAACAGGGCCTGGCGTGACGCGAGGGACCTTGGCGTCACGTGGCGCCCCTTGATCCGAGAAAATTTTATTTTTTTGATTGTTTGACTCTAGGAACTTGTTTGTATCCATTTTAATCTTATCAAAACTAACAGTTGTTGTGGTTTTGATCTTAGGTGATGTTGGAATCTAACCGGAAGATGATCGAGCTAGATTTTGAAGAACCGAACACTATTTACAAGCTTCCGCAGTGTTTAAAATCTTTAATAGACTATGTTTATGGGTTGTAAACAAATTGACAAATAACTTTTGAATGTTTTAACTTAGTCGTTAGTTGACTAAGGTTTATGCTACTTGAAAACTTGACTTATGAAACTTATGTTAATTTGGTATCTTTTGTATAAAAATGACATGAATTATTATTAAATTCAAGTAAAATTAGACGGGTGTTACAAGTTGGTAATCAGAGCTTAAGGTTGTCAACAAAGTGTTCGGTTCAAGCTTGATTAATCGTCCGGTAAGAATTAACTTATTATGTTAACAAAATATGTCTTATGTAAGAATGAGAAAGAAATTGATGTGCATGGGAAGAGCGTGTTAACACACTCAAACCCGGAAAGTGCATTAAATATGAACGTTTAAAGCAAGTTGAGAACTTGGCTAAACCGAAATAAATGAAGCAATGTTAAGAATGAAATGTTTAACGTTTAAATGTAAACATTTCAGTTTCAAGATGTCTGATGGAAATGATGATAATCCGGTGCAAACAAGTACCGAACAAATGAAAGAGATAATTGCCGAAGAAGTAGGGAAGGCAATTGAAGGTAGTCTATCCGGGTTTATAGACAAGATTCAAAGCACGGTGTTGTCGCTTGTTGAAGAGCGAGTCAAAAGGTTGGAAGATAATGTCAACCTTATAAAAGAAAAGTCGGGAGAACGCAAAGGGTGTTCGTATAAGGAATTCATGGCGTGTAAACCGCCAATCTATAACGGGGAGGTTGACCCGATAATTTGCCAAAGATGGATAAGTGACGTTGAAGGGGTGTTTGAACGAACCCACTGTGACGTAGGTGACTTTGTTGCTTACGGAACGGGTCAATTGAGAAATCAAGCCAAGGATTGGTGGGACAATAAAAAGAAGGAAATGGGAGCCGAGGCGGCAAGGGTCATGACTTGGGATGAGTTTAAGGTGCCGTTCCTTAAACACCACAGTCCCAAAGCAGTTATCAATAGGATCAAAGAAGAATTCATCCAGCTAAGACAAAAGGGTGAAACAATTGATAAGATCACGGGCATCTTCATGGATAAGCTGAGATTCTGTGACGAGTTAGTCACCACTGAAGAGCAAAAGATATACTACTATTACAACATGCTGAGTGCCGAGTACCGTGAGTTCATGGCTCCGTCAAAGTATGAAACCCTCACGGAGATTATCAACACCGCCCGGGAGCGGGAAATAGAGTTAAAGAAACAAGTAGAAAGGGGCGAGCGGAGGGCACAAGATGTGAATCCAAGCCCTACAAAGAAAGCTAGAACTGCTGAATCGGGGAAGAAGGTGGAAGCTAAAGGCGGGTCGCCAAGTTGTAAAGTATGTGGAAAGGGGCACAAGGGTGAGTGCCGCTTCATAGACAAGCCGTGTCCGGTATGTGGGAAGACGGGGCACACTGCATCGCTATGCCCCGGAAAAGTTTCCGTTTGTTACAAGTGTTATCAACCCGGTCACAAGAAATCTGAATGCCCCGAGTTGGTGGGAAAGAGAGACACAAAAGAGTCTCCAACAGAAGCTCCCAAAGCGAAGGCTAGGTCCTTCCAACTAACCGCGGCTGAAGCGAAAACAGAACCCGATGTGGTCTCAGGTATATTCACAATTAACTCAATTCCAGCACGTGTATTGTTTGATACGGGTGCGAATAAATCCTTCATTTCGCATGAATTTATTCGACATCCTTCATTTGTATTGACGAAATTATCTGTGCCCTTAGAAGTTGAAATAGGGGACAACAAAAGTTTTATAGTTTGTGATGTTTGTCGAGGCTGCAAATTAAGCATCGACGACGAGGAATACTTGATAGACCTAATCCCGATGTCAATGGGGGAATTTCAAGTAGTCGTTGGGATGGATTGGCTATCTCAGCACCATGCAAAGGTCGTGTGTTTTCGTAAAGAGATAAAACTAACATCTCCGAGCGGGAAACACGTCACCATCTATGGCGAAAAAGGAGGTAACCCCATAGTATGCTCAATGTTGAAAGCTCACAAGCTTATGAAGCGAGGATGCAAGGCATTCCTGATATACGCAAATGAGCCCGAGAAAGAATCACGGAAGATTGAAGATGTACCGGTAGTACGAGACTATGAAGATGTGTTTCCGGAGGATTTACCGGGGATACCGCCTGAACGGGAGGTAGAGTTCGGAATCGAATTGATTCCGGGCGCAAAACCCGTAGCAAAAGCACCATACCGACTCGCACCGTCGGAATTACAAGAGTTGATGTCCCAGATTCAAGACTTGCTTGACAAAGGATTCATAAGGCCGAGTGTGTCTCCTTGGGGCGCACCGGTACTGTTCGTGAAAAAGAAGGACGGAAGCATGCGCATGTGTATCGATTACCGGGAGTTAAACAAACTCACGCTAAAGAATCGATACCCGCTTCCGAGGATAGATGATTTATTCGACCAACTACAAGGTGCAAACTGGTTTTCAAAAATTGACCTTAGATCGGGGTATCACCAATTAAAGGTTAAGGAGGAAGATGTGCCGAAGACGGCTTTCCGCACGAGATACGGACATTACGAATTCCTCGTGATGTCATTTGGGCTAACAAATGCACCCGCGGCTTTCATGGACCTCATGCACCGGGTTTGCAAGCCAATGTTGGATAAGTCGGTCATCGTGTTTATCGATGATATTTTGGTGTATTCGAAAAGCGAAGCTGAACACGCACATCACTTACAAGAAGTGTTAGAGACACTTAGACGAGAAAGGCTGTATGCGAAATTTTCTAAGTGTGCCTTTTGGTTACGAGAGGTACAATTTCTGGGCCACATCATAAGTGCCGACGGGGTATTGGTGGATCCGTCAAAGATCAAGGCCGTATCAAAATGGAATCCCCCGAAGAACCCTTCGGAAATTAGAAGCTTTTTGGGGCTCGCGGGATACTATAGGAGATTCATTCAAGATTTCTCCAAGATTGCGTCACCGCTAACAAAGCTAACCCGGAAGGAAGAAAAGTTCATTTGGGGTGTCGACCAAGAAAGAGCGTTTCAAACGCTAAAAGAGAAGTTAACACAAGCTCCGGTACTGACATTGCCGGACGGGGTTGAAGATTTGGTGGTTTATTCGGAGGCTTCACTATCGGGGCTCGGATGCATTTTGATGCAACGGGGCAAGGTGATAGCTTATGCCTCGAGGCAATTGAAGATACACGAGAAGAAATATCCCACGCACGATCTTGAGTTGGCTGCGGTGGTATTTGCCTTAAAAATATGGAGGCACTACTTATATGGGGTAAAGTGCACCATATTCACTGATCACAAGAGCTTAAAATACTTCTTCGATCAGAAGGAGTTAAATATGCGACAAAGGCGATGGTTAGAAATGGTGAAAGATTTCGACTGTGAAATACACTATCACCCCGGAAAGGCAAATGTGGTGGCGGATGCTCTGAGCAGAAAAACGGACTATGTCCCAATACGAGTAAGGTCAATGCAGCTCGTGGTGACCTCCGGTATACTTGAACGTATTCGAGAGGCGCACTTAGAAGCAGTGAAAGAAGAGAATTGGAAGAAAGAAAGAATAATCGGTCAGTTGAAAGATTTGTCAGATGGGAATAACGGGTTGAAGACTCGATCCGGAAGGATATGGGTTCCAAATACTTGTGGGGTGAAGGCGCTTCTACTTGATGAAGCTCATAAATCCCGATATTCAATTCATCCGGGTGCGACCAAGATGTACAATGATCTGAAACAAAACTATTGGTGGCCTGGAATGAAAAGAGATGTGGCGAAGTATGTAGAAAAATGTTTGACATGCCTACAAGTCAAGGCGGAGCACCAAAAACCATACGGCAAACTCCAACCGTTAGAAATCCCGGTTTGGAAATGGGAACATATTACAATGGACCTATTAACCAAATTGCCTAAGACAAATCGTGGTTTCGATGCCATATGGGTAGTGGTGGATAGATTGACGAAAAGTGCTCACTTCATTCCGATTCGTGAGACTTATACGTCAGAAAATATGTCAGAAGTTTACACGAATGAGATAATAGCACGTCATGGAGTACCGGTATCCATCGTGTCTGATAGGGATACCCGGTTCACTTCAAATTTCTGGCAAGATTTCCAAGAGCAAATGGGAACCAAATTGTTCATTAGCACTGCGTACCATCCTCAAACAGATGGACAGAGTGAAAGAACAATACAAACATTGGAGGACATGCTACGGGCGTGTATAATCGACTTTGGAGGAAGTTGGGATGTTTACCTACCGTTAGTCGAGTTTTCGTATAATAACAGCTACCATGCTAGTATTAAGATGGCACCGTACGAAATGCTCTATGGTAGGAAGTGCCGAACCCCGGTATGTTGGGGTGAAGTGGGTCCACGTGAACTCGCCCACCAAGATGTAGTACGAGCCACTAATGAAAAGATTGATGTGGTTCGGGCACACTTGAAAGCGGCCCAAGATAGACAAAAGGCGTATGCTGACAAAAGGAATAGGCCAATCGAATTCCAGGTTGGCGACAAAGTTATGCTGAAAGTATCGCCGTGGAAGGGAATAATACGATTCAGAAAAAGAGGAAAGTTGAGCCCAAGATTTATTGGGCCATTCAGGATCATCGAACGGGTTGGTAAAGTAGCTTATCGTCTCGAATTACCCGAGGAGTTGAGTGGGATTCATAGCACATTCCACGTGTCACATCTCCGAAAATGTTTGGCAGACGAAACTGCTCGTATCCACTACGATGATATCGAGGTGGATAACAGCCTCAATTATGTAGTAAAACCAATTGGGATTTTAGATCGTAAAGAGAAGAGTTTGAGGAACAAAGTGATTAATCAAGTCAAGGTCAAATGGGAGCATAGGAAAGGTTCGGACACTACGTGGGAGTCTGAAGAGGAGATGCGACGTCTCCACCCTACATTATTTGGTACGTACTTCGGTTTCGGGGACGAAACCCTTTTAAGGGGGGTGGACTTGTAACACCCCGAAAATGTAAAACTTTATATTAGAATTATAAAGTATAAATAAACAAGAATTCACTAACTAGGAATTTTTAACCTAGTTAACTACAAATCTAGAAGTAACTTATGATAGGGTTAAAAACAACCAAACATTAAATAGAAATGAAAGATGAGGGGCCTATGTTGCTAAACTTGAAACTTAATTTCATAAAAACAAAAATTAAAACACACCAAACACGCTTTGAGTGTGTCTGGTCGTACAAGAAGCAGGAGGGCGACAAGGGTTCTTCACCAAACCCTAATTCTCACAAAAATTGATCAATTGAAGGTTCAATTCAGCCCAAAATCGAAATCTGAACATAGATTAGTGATCCTCATCACAAGGGGGTTACAAGGTATGTAAAATCTGATGTTAATTCTCTGTTGGAAATTCTCATGAATTTAGGAAATCTGAAAATTTATGATGCATGTTTGTTACTTGGGTAGATTAGAAAAGATAAAGTGTCTAGGAGCAAAACCTAGACAACAATATGTGAAATCATGATAAAATTCTGAAAATTTCATCAACACAATGAAGGTGATTCATGGGTTTTGTGAGATAATGGTAAACACTAGGATGATAGTGGTTGTTCTAGTAATGTTTGACATGTATGAAGTGATTTCAGAATTTTAGAAGATAAAGTTCATGTAAAATAGTTGATTTATGAAGAATTAAAGCTATATGATAAGTTGAGAACTTGATAATATATAGTGTAAATTTCTGCCCTTAAAGTGTTCGCATAAATGCCTCAAAGAAGGCTTAAATCTGAGAATTTAAGTTAAACCGCATGATTGTGATGTTTAGGCAAAATATGCGAATTGTGAATTGAAAAGAGTTCTAAACATGTTTTGGTTGAACTCAATAGGAAAGGATACCGGAGCTTCAAGCGGACAAGCCGGTGGCGACTTGCGTTTGAAGGGCGTGCACTAAAGGTATGTAACTTGACCCGTTACATTAAACGAATTGTTGTTAAGTTATGCGAAGTCTCATTTTAGGATAAATATGGTGTTGATTGTAGCGACCATGATCGTTACTTGTAATACTAGGCTAAGAGTGACAAAGACTCGTTTGGTAGTCATCATATTGGGGAATTCCATAAGATGAGCCAAACGGGTCGATTAATTGTGTTTTAGTGTTTTAAAGAGTAAAAAATGGAGATGGAAATCACAAGAGCATTAAGCCATGAGATTGGTAAATAAATGCAAGTGATGATAAGCCCGGGATATTGGGTATAAAGTATCATAAGTTTACTAGTTAAATGGTAGTAATTTGTGTCAAGTAGGAATGGGTCGAATAAATGCATAACGTTATATAGACTTTCTGTCCGTAAGTTGAAGTTTTGGCATGACTATCGTAATAGGCACGTTGGTAATGAAATTACAGACGTATAGGAAAAAGAATCACTAAAAACGGACTTACGAATCATAAGTTATGGCCAATTTAAGTTGGAACTTGATTAAACTTGGAGCTGGGAATCTGCAGCATCAAACAAATGGACATTCTGTGAAAAACAGGGCCTGGCGTGATGCGAGGGACCTTGGTGTCACGCGGCGCCCCTTGATCCGAGAAAATTTTATTTTTTTGATTGTTTGACTCTAGGAACTTGTTTGTATCCATTTTAATCTTATGAAAACTAACAGTTGTTGTGGTTTTGATCTTAGGTGATGTTGGAATCTAACTGGAAGATGATCGAGCTAGATTTTAAAGAACCGAACACTATTTACAAGCTTCCGCAGTGTTTAAAATCTTTAATAGACTATGTTTATGGGTTGTAAACAAATTGACAAATAACTTTTGAATGTTTTAACTTAGTCGTTAGTTGACTAAGGTTTATGCTACTTGAAAACTTGACTTATGAAACTTATGTTAATTTGGTATCTTTTGTATAAAAATGACATGAATTATTATTAAATTCAAGTAAAATTAGACGGGTGTTACATGAGGGGTCTAGTTAACTTTCAGAATCAGATTCAGGAAGCAGATGATTTGTCAAAAGACATGGTTAATGTAGTAAAATGTGAGCTTTTACACCAACCATATCGAGATACTTTGTTTCTTATTAGCCATTATTCGACAGAGTAATCAGTTGTATTTTGTTACAGACATGTCGTGCATTGTTTAAATCAGAATCAGGTTCTCAAAACAAGGATCGTTCTAATAGATTAAAAAGAATAAACCCTCGTTTCTTCATCTTCATCTTCAAGAACAATGATGAACAGATGATGTTTTTTTTCGCAGAACCGTTGGTATACGTCGACACAACGAGAACAGTGCAGCGACAGTTAAGTCTCCTCCTTCGTTCCCGATGCAACAACCCTCGTGTCACAGCCGCAACTTACAAAGGGGAGGTGGTGAGTGAGTTATGAGAAAAGAGGTGGTGGTAGACGGCGACAACAGGTAGGGGCACGGGTCAAGCTAGCGATGGCAATGAGTGAAGGGAAGAGTTAGGGTTTTTTGAGAGGATAGAGAAATAGTAGAATTAAGAGATGCTTGGAGACTTTTGGCTGCAGCAAGTTGGTCATGCGGCGGTGCCGGTGGCTAGAAGAGACATAATCGTGGTGGATTGCGGTGGTTTGGGTCTAGGGTTGTCAAAGAGAGAAAAGGAGGGGAAGAGAGTCTATTAAAGAGAATAAACCATTTTTTACCTATAGTATACGGGCTGTATAATATTATACGGCCCGTATACAATCATCGTATACATTGTATACAACCTGGTAAAAAAAATTTCACTTTGTGTATACGGGCCGTATAATTGTATACGGCCCGTATTCATATGGTAAAAATGGTAAAAAATGGTTTATTCTCTTTAATCTATTAGAACGATCCAAAATACGAAAGGGATTTCGAGCCGTTGGTATTAAACCAATCATTTGTTGATGTATATAACAGAGTAACCCTCACTCTCAGTCATATCTATAGAGAGAGTTGGGTTTTCAACAAATCTTTGTGAAGTTATTTGGAATGTGTATTTGCTTACTCTGGAATTGGAGAACCGTTGTTTATCTGAATCAGGTTCTTAAACAAACACTACTAAAGATGATCTGGAATTGGACAACAGCAACTGTTTTAGTGCTTCTCAATCAGATATTATTTATTGAATTATAACTGATTCCGAAGCTGTTATTTCAGTTATTTTTGTTGATTCAGTACTTCAAGGCATGCCTATTGATTCATCCTTCTGTTGATTCAGTACTTCCGAGACGATTCAAGTGAGTCCTATGAAGCAAGTGTCTGTCTATTCAATTGAGATGAAAGATGACCGAATAGAGATCTGAACCAACCGAAATCCACAAATTGTGTCTAATGAAAGGATCTTTGAATGCGGTGTGTACGTTAAATGAGACATTTCATAGAGAACAAGTTCACAGCAGAATGAAATTTTATTGAAAACTTGTAATTTCTCCACTCACTGTGAAATCGAACAGTTTCTTTATAGATTCCGTCCGATTTCAAAGCCGGTTAAGGATTACGAGTGTTCTAGACTCATTCAAACCCGGTTGATGAAACCGAAGCTGTTATTTCTGTTGTTCAAGTGAGTCCTAACTGGAAACACTACTAAAGAAGAGTTGGTATTGAACCAAGAATACTTCAAACATTCTAAACGCTACCTGAAAACATACCAACAAAATCCTGATAGTGAAAAACATCAGCAACCATTTTTTTCTTTTCCTTCAATTTCAAGAACATTATCCCTGTGTATGTGCTTGTGCTGTAGAAACCAGTGATGAATTTGTGTACACAACCGAACGTTCATTACTGATCTGGAGAACCGTTGTGTATTTGCTTACTCTGGGATTGGAGAACCGTTGTTTATCTGAATCAGGTTCTCAAACACACACTACTAAAGATGAGTTTAATACCAACATTCCTTCAAACATTCTAAACCCTACCTAGAAACCGGTGTATGTGCTTGTGCTGTAGAAACCGGTGGTGAATTTGTGTACACAACTGAAGGTTCAGTGCACGGAAAGTTTCTAATGAAATGTACGCGACAAAACAAGGATGTTGGGAATTAAACGCATGTACGTGACAAAACAAGGATCGTTCTAATAGATTAAAGAGAATAAACCAAGTATAAATCATCTGCTTTCTGAATCTGAATCTGAATGTTAACTTTGACTCATAAACCCTTGAATCCCAACGCTTCTCTAAAAAAATTTGTTTCTTTCCTTTTCATGAGATAAAACCGGTTTCAACATCAAAGGTTGTTTTTCACCCTGTGTGAGCATTGGAAGCCCGACAAACAATCTTGCAATTACGTCTTCAATCAAGACCGCATTGTTAATTTTAATGATGATTCGAAACATTCCGAAACATTCACGAACCACAATGGACTCAGACTCATACTACTCACCCTTCCCTGAGGAAAAGTTTTCCCGACGACTCAAGATAAAGCAGTTGGTTTGTGTTCATATCAGCGTTGTTTATCACCCTGTGTGAGCATTGGAAGCCCGACCATTAGCAGAAGCTATTATTTCGGTTGTTCAGTACTTTCGAGACGAACAACAATGGACTCAGACTCATTGTTGCGAATTTGGTTTCTTCAGTACAGGCTGATGAAACCGAAGCTGTTATTTCGGTTGTTCAGTACTTTCGAGACGATTCAAGTGAGTCCTATGAAGCAAGTGTTTGTCTATTCAATTGAGAGGAATCATTGCATTATCATTGCATTACATCCCCGTTGAAAACAAGTGGTTGTAATGACGGAACCCTTGATTTCAACGCTTCTCCTTACAACTCTCATCAAACGCCTCACCCTTCCTTTTGTAAATATTAAATAAAGAATAACACAATGCCCGTAACCCCGCGTTGATAGCTTCCGTTTTATTACAGTCATATGACGCGGCTTTTTGTTCTTCAATCTTTGTTACTTGTTAATGTTTTATTTTTTCTACTTTTCAAAAGGTTTAACCACCTCACAACTGTAAAATCTCTCGTGTGATTGGCACCTTAAATCCCTTAAATACTTTGAGAAAAATCTAATTTTCGAAGAATACGGGCCGTATAACAGTATACGGCCCGTATACATCGTTCGTATACATTGTATACGACCAGGTAACTTATTTACACATGGTGTATACGGGCCGTATACTGTTATACGGCCCGTATGGAATTAAAAAAACTGACAAAGTCTGCTGGCACAGACTTTGTTAGTTTTTTAAATTCTATATGGGCCGTATAACATTATACGGCCCGTATACACCATGTGTAAATAAGTTTTTTCCATGTGTTAATATTAGGACCCTATCATAATTATTAGTGGTATGCGTCGTCATCATCATACTTATACTCTATAAATTTCACTAATAGTAAAACTAAAGTATGGTCTGAAGAGTGTAAGATATTGACAACCTTACCTTTACCCCGTAAGAATAGAGAGGTTGCTTCCAATGAGACAACCGTCTCGAAATTAGTTTTACATCAAGCCTTTAACATAAAGCACATAATACTCAACAATCGGGACAAAGGTCGATTAATGCATGTATCATTTTGTCTTTCAACTATCAATGTCACTACATACATGATGCATGATTAACCATATGCCGTTTTTAACGTTAAAATTAATGCAATTTCACTTTTGTCTCCCGATGGCCCACCCACGCGTGCACACACATATACATATACACATAAGGTTTTAAAAGGCGAACGATTTTAGTACAAAAAAGGTTTAAAAAATGAACGAATTTCGAACAAACAAATAGCCCAAAAATGGAGGATTTTAAAACGGATAAACGATTCAAGTAATGATTTAAAAATAAAAGTAATGCTTTACAAAAACGGTTCTAAAAGAAACGCTTTAAAAATATACGGTTTTAAAAATAAATGACTTTAAGAATGAGTTGTTTAAAAAACCTATGGTTTTAAAAAAGAATGGTAAAAAATGAACTGTTCAATTTATAAAAAAACGAGGACTTGAAAAAGAATGATGTTAAAAACTAACATTTTAAAAAGGAACGATTTTAAAAATGATAAACGGTTTCAAAAAGGTTAAAAATATTTTTTTTAAAACAAAATTTATAAAAAAACAAATTGTTAAAGAAATATGTATTTATTTGTATATTTAAAACGCATGTTGTTAACTAATAATTATGAAATAAATAAATTAAGTCATTACACAAATAAAAATATTAAAAGAACTTTATAACTTACATAAACAGCCCCTAAGCTATAAAAAGACCATAATACCCTGAGGTTTAACTAGAAAAAAGTAACATGGTTAGTGTTAGAGCATTCACATCCATTCCATCATATTTTCACCCTAAATTACACTAAAAACACTACATTTTCTCTCATATTTTCAATTAAATAATATTTTTTATACATTTATCATTACCTTTTCTCTCTCTCTTCCACTCACAACGACTTTCAAAATATATTAAAAAATTATAGGGGGTGAACAGTGTCCCCTCAAATATACAGATGAACAGTAACATTTTCTCTCTCATGCACTCACAACCACTTTTTATACTCTTTTTATTATAAAAACTTCACACACAGAATTTGATGGTATGGATGTTAATGCTCTTAGGGGCCAAAACAATTATAAAATGCAATCTCAAGGTCTAATTTGTTAAAAGTTTTTTTTTTTTTTTTTTTTTTTTTGCACTAAAAGGGTTAAACTGGTTAAACCACATGGGCCAAAATAGTAATTTACTCTTTTTTATTATTTTTTAATTTTCACGATTTTATTTAGCAAAATATGTGTTAAATATACAAATAAACATGTGTTTTCATTAACCGTTTGTTTTTATAAATATCGCTTTAAAAATAATTTGTTTTTTAACATTTTGTTTAAACCGTCTATCATTTTAAAATTGTTCATTTTTAAACCCTTTGATTTTCTTAAAATCGTTCTTTTTAAAGTTGTTGGTCTTTTAAAGTTTTTTTTAAACACTTTATTTCATACCATTCTCTTTATAATCATTTGTTTTTTAAACATTTTGAAACAACTCACTTTTTTAAGTCGTTCGCTTTTTTAAATTTTACAAAACGATATATATAAAAAAACAAAAGAAATGTAATATTTGAAAAAGATGAACATTATAATAAAAAGTTTGCCAAATATCGTTCATTTTTCAAATTTTTTTAAAGTGTTTTATTTCTTTTTCAAATCTTCTATTTCTTTGACTGTTTGTTTATTCAGAATTCAATATTTTTTTAACCTTTCATTTAATAAATTCATGTGTTTTTTTAAACCATACACTTGTTAACTTATTTTTTATAAGGTTTTGTATTTTATAAACTTCCTTTTTTTAATCTCCGTTTTTTAAACCACTCGTTAGTTTAAAAATCGATCATTTTTAAATTTCTTCAATTTTTGAAATCGTTCATTTTTTCTAACGGCTTTATGTAAGCTGAATACAAAGTTTCAAAAAATGAATGGTTTCAAAAACGGTTCCAAAAGGAACGGTGGAAAAAGAATCGCATTTAAAAATCAACAACTTAAAAAACGAATTATTTAAAAAAGTTCAAAAGAATTATTTTAAAAAGAACGGTGTTAAATGAATTGTATAAAAAACTTTAAAAGACAAACAACTTTAAAAAGAACAATTTTTATAAACAAACGGTTTAAAAAGTAATAATTTTAAAAACGATATACAAATTAAAAAAAGATTAAAAACAAATGATTTTAAAAACGACGTTTAAAAAACAAATGCTTAACGAAAATACATATTTATTCGTATATATAAAACATATTTTATTAAATAATAATCGTGAAAATAACGAAATAAAAAAAAAACTTGGTTAATTGCATTAATAATCTCTTAAATATTAAAAGAACTTTGTAATTATCAAAAACAACCCCTAAGGTATATAATGACCTAATTACTCTTATACTTAACTACAAAAAGTAACAAAGTTAGTGTCAGTGACCAAAACTATTATAAAATGCAAACTCGAGGTCTGATATGTTAAAATATTCATTTTTAGGCTGAAAGAGTTAAACTGACTAAACCAGGGGCCAAAACAGTAATTTACTCCACTATATATTACTACAAGAAATTTGGCCTTTTAAGTATTCCTTATTGAAACCTATAACTTACCTGGCAAAATGAAAATGAAATGGTACTCATGTTTTTCTATATATCCACCTATGGATTTCGAAAATAAGATTTTCTTATAAGATTTATTTTCATACATTTCAGTCGATGTCGAGTGAGTTAAAATGGTGGCAAGCATCCCTTGGTGATTTTACCAAAGAAAATTGAAGATGCGATTTTAGTTGAGGTGGTATCAATCGATGTAGGTTGAAATGGATCACCAAGGGCTTACCCTCAATGACTTGCTAAAAATTGTATTGTAATTACTGCCAAATCATCCTTTTTCATACTCTTTGTTGAATACCTCATTTTTTTAAGTTATGTTATTAATACTCACTCACCAAACCTGCCCACTGTAAGGAGCTACTCGACTTTAAATACAGGCATGACTTGGTCAAAGATGTTCTATGTGATGTGCTCAAGCGGACTGGAATCTCTGCCAAAAAAGAGGGCCCTATGAATTTCCTGACAAAGCCATTTGAAGGGAGGTCCACTCCGCGGCTGGCAGATTTTCTTGTTTTCGGTTAGGTATGAGGGAAACACGCTTGTGTGGACCTTATCGGAGTATCCCCCTTGTTGGGCTCAGGGAAAACCGTTTTGTGACTGGTCAGGCTGTGTTGAAGGCAGAATTAGAAAAAAGTTGCTAAGGATGAAAAAAGTTCGTGCTAAGAATCAACATGTTTTCATTCTCTTTGCCTTTGATACATTTGGTTCACTTGCTCCTAAAGCTATTGGTTTTTTGGACAGAGCGCGGAGGGTTGTGCACATCAATTTCTCGATTCCAAGGAACCACAATTTTATTTTCGGTAGAATTAGATTTGTTATTCAAAAGAGGGCTGTGGCACAGGTTGTTGCCTGTTTACCTGTCATTCTTATGTAATTTTTTACCTAAGTTAATTACTGTTTTCGTCTTTGTGGTTTGTCAAAAATCACTATTTCAGTCCATTAGTTTAAAAATTGCGATTTCAGTCCCTGTGGTTTCACTTTCGTAACCATTTCAGTCCACCTCGTAACCATTTCAGTCCCTGTACTAACAGAATAAATGGATTGAAATGGTTACGAAAGTGAAACCATAGAGACTGAAATGGTTACGAAAGTGAAACCACGGGGACTGAAATCGCAATTTTTAAACTAATGGACTGAAATAGTGATTTTTGACAAACCACAAAGACGAAAACAGTAATTAACTCTTTTTACCTTTATTATTAAAAAAATGTATTGCACTAAAAAATAAAATATATATATGGAAGACAAGAAATATTTGTTGAAATCGGTGGTTCGGGTTGTTATATGTGGCAAATCATCAATCGTTGAATGCCGTTCTAAGCTAATGTTTTGGTTGCTATTTTGTTAAAATCCATAGTCTCAGAACTAAAATCGGCTACACATGTGGTACCAAAAAGGTACGTGTTATATATGCACATGATCACCATGTTTTAGACTCCTCAGAAATGGGTGGTGTTGGAACAGGCATATGAGTGCTTGAAGTGGTTTTTGTTGTGTACTCAAAACATCTAAGTTGAGAAACCTATGGTGTAGTACATTAATGTTTATTTCTAGCTCTGGACTTAATACTTTATTGACAGGTTTCTATGGCTTAATAGAGTTACGAAATGTAATCTAGTGTACTATGCTTCTACATATGGTCATTTACTTCTAAGTCTTTAGGATTACCTCAGTGGCGGATTCAGAATTTTTTTCATTGGGGGCGAAAAGTTTTTTTTGCTCATTTTGTCTGTTGCTGTATAATAATTTTCTTTCAATTCAATGCGGGGCGGGTCGGGTCAGGGTGGATCGGCTCGGGAGCAAAAATTCTTACCAAGATTGTTATTAACATGGTTTGCACATAATCAAATTGTTATTAACATGGTTTTCACATAAAGTGTTGGTTTCAGAAGAAATGCCTAATGTTTTTTCGCCCGGAGAACTAATTGGATTGTTGCGAGCGGACCGAATGGGGCATGCTTTGAAAGAAGCGATCTGTTACCAAGAAAAGTAATATGCCAAGACTCATCTATTCTAAATAAAATTCCTAGACATTCTCTTACATCTGACTATTTCTAACTACTTTTTTTAACGGTAAATTTGGATCACTGACGGATCACCGGAGTATCATCGTGCCACCAGCGGAACCACCTGATCATATCCATTTTCACTAGGCATAATTAAGAGTCCGTCCCACAAGGCTCCTTTATCCATGTCCCCTTGTGGAGCATAAATATTCAGGACATTTATTTTCTCCCAATTGTATAACTATAAAATGGCTATGTCGGTGGGAAACTTTTTTTTTTTATTTTTTTTCTTTTCCTAGCAACCTTTGACTTTTCTTTTTTTTCTTAATTTACGTTTTTGGCCCTTATGCTTTGTGTGTTGTTTCTTAAATACCAACTTCTTTTGCAATTTACATTTTTCGTCAACTTTTTAACTTTACGTTTTTACCCCTTGCACTTACGTATTTTTTCCCATCTCTTGTAATATACATTTTCGGCCCTTATGCTTTGTTTGTTGTTTCTTAAATACCAAGTTCTTTTGTAATTTACAGTTTTCGTCAACGTTTAAACTTTACGCTTTTACCTCTTGCACGATTTTTTTCTTTCTTTTTGTGGTTTTGTTTTTTTACTTATAACCTTTAATTTTCAGCATTGACTCTTACAACCTCCTAAGTTTCTAAATACTTTTTAATCAACTTTGACGTCTTTATTTTTATTTACTTGTCGCTATAAACTTAAGTTGATTAGCATTCACACTGACAACCTTTTTACTTTGTAAATACTTTTCTAATCGAGTTTCCCACTTCATGTAAGACATGTGTCGACATACTTTTGTATCGGATCAAAAATCGGGTCACCCCGCCGCGAAGCGCGGGTGTAACACCCTAGTTTCCTTTTAAAAGGCCAGTGACAAGAAGAAAGTGTTGATTTTTTTATGGAGCTTTCATGGGAGAACAAGTTTGAATTCTACAGACTAGCCAAACCACTAGACCGCCCTGTAAAGTCAACTCCTAAATGTGTGTTTCCCCATAGAGTGAACCAATCGAAAGTGGATGTGTTTGAGCATAAGGATTCTTGAATACATAAGAAATCAATATCATTATCTCTTTTCAAGCCTTTTTCACCCAAATAATTTTGCGGGATTGACTGACCCCTTAAGATTAATGGTGAGAAAAACCATTGGGTCGTCTTATCTATCTCCTCGATGTTAACCAAACTTCTAACCTGCTCAGAGAAGTCATCAAGAACCATACCTGCTGAAGAACCAATCTCCAGTTTTATTAACCTCTTCCGACACCTCGTAAAAAAATAACTTTTTTAGATGATTAAGAAAAAAAATGATAAAAATGTATAATAATTTAATTTAATATATTTGGTCATGAGTAAATTATATATAAAAAAAATTAATCTAAAGCTTATTTTCAAAGATCATTGTTTTTAGCTGGGCTGGGCCTAATTATTGTTTAGGCTGGGCTTAACTAGTATTTGGGCTTTGCTGCCCATTTAGATACTCCAAGTTCATCTTCAAGCGTCAACACTCACTCCTGTGCAAAATCTTACCAACCAGTCTGAACATTAGCATCAGATCCACCATTTTCATAAGGTTTGTTTGCATCATCTCCTTCTTCAGTTCTTCCTCTGTTAGATTCAGTAAATTCGTAATCTTACTTTGATCTTTAATTTCTACAAGCTTGCATCAATTTTGCCCAAGTATCTTCAATTTTGCCTTATTTTAAAATTGGAAATTAGGTCGATTACAGTTCCATTTTTGTTATATGTTAGGGCTAACAGTAAAAGAATATGTTATCACTAGCATGAATTAGTTTTGTTTCAGAATTAGGTTTCTTAAAAAGCTGATCTTATCTTAACAACTGTTTTGTACCTTTGAGTTGTAAAACCCTAATTGTAACATGATTGCCTAACAGTCTTCTTGATCTAATGGCAATACAACTGTCCCCTAAAATGGTGATTTTGACTTCTTGAAAGTTGAGACCGGTCCGGGTCCGCAGCGGGTTCAAAATGAGTAAGGGACTAGTGGGTTACCACTTACCACCCGCACTCCGCAGCGGGTTCAAACCGTAGATAATAATAAGTACATCGTGATGGACCCGCGCTTCGCGACGGGTTCAGAACAAGATAAGGTAAGTGACTACGTATCTATAATTACGTTGTTGAAACCATAGTTGTCAGTAGTAGCTATAATTCTCACTATAGCGCACTACGTGGCGTGTAGGTCATATGTCGCTATATTGTATACAGCGATAAATAGAGACATTTATTTTCTCCTCTCCGCTGCTCGATACCTCAGGTTTGGTCTTATAACATGTATTTTTCTGTTTCTCTACTTTATCGCTAAGCATGAAATAGCAGGCGCTATTTCATGATTTCATCGCTATCGCTACCTAGCTTGTCGCTATTGACTGCTATTCACCATTGACAACTATGATTAAAACTAGCGTTAAGGAAAAAGAAGGCAAGAAAAGAAGACGTAAAAACATAATATATTTGAGTCGGCTCAAACATGTTTATAAAAAACGCACTGATTAAAATCTTAAAATTTTGTACGATTCAGAGAAAAAACTAAAACAAATGACATAAAAATAAGTAAGAGAAAAAAAAGTTGAAAGTTACTTTAGGGTCTTGACGGTAACTAAATAAAGTGTAAGGGAATTCAATGTTGTGATGTGTAGCTTTGTGGTTATTAATATATTATCACTTTGAGTAATGATGTTATTTTGTGTTTTGATCTTTGAAGCTGATGGCGGCGGAGGCTGGGAATTCAATGTTGTATTCTCTACTTCTCTTTGTTGTTACTCTCTCACTTCAAGAAATGTATAGAGGGAAGTTGGCATCTTCAGAACTATTCACCATACTTGGAGGATTTACCAGTTCTCTGGTGTTTCTTTTCTTACTGACGGTTAGTGCTTTGTAACTTCCAGTGATTCATGTGAAGTTGTTTGTGTTAGAGCTCTTTGGTGATGGGAGTAGTTGTTTGTTCTTTAATATTGAAAGTTGTGATTTGGTTATTATTTTTCTTTCGGTTTAAATGGCTTTCGGTAGTCAACATTACCTTCCATTCCCTTTGTGTGACAACGTTCAGTAGAATTAACATAATATATGGTTGCTGCTTATGTTTTAGTGCTTACTTAGCTCTTTCACCTTTTGCAGTTCATTGGAAATTACCAGGAAACTTATGGGGTTAAGACTGGATGGGGTGCTGGTGAGTTGATATTAGCCTTCTTGCTTCTTTAGAGGTGGTGGTTTCGACCCACTTACCTACAAATGGGTTGATTCGTGTGTTGTTTTATCTCTAACGAGCCAAAGGGATCAAACTAAATGGCTCATAAGGAAATGTGTGGCATGTGCCAAAAATTTTTCAGAGTGTTTTTTGTGTAGAAAACATCCTAATCATTTTTATTAAAAAGATTAGAACATATTGAAATGGCACTATTTTTGTAATCATGTTTGATACACTAATTTTCAATTTAAAAAGTCGAAATTTTTGGCAAGAAATGTTTCGGGTCAGCCCAACCTGACCTGTTTTGGCGTGTATCAAATCTTACCTAGTTTGACCCGTTATACAATCCGCCCGACCTGCGATTTTCCCACCTTACACTAGTTTATACCTTATAGTACTAATTTCTGTTGCAGTTGAACAGTTTGATTCACACTTAAAGTCTGTTCACTGTTGAACTAATTGATCTTAATTCAGTACTGGATTAAGTTATTAGTAGTTCTTATTTTGTTTTATGTTTTTTCTTCCACAGTAATTCTAGCAGAGGTTGTTGCTCTCGTTGCTGCTGGCACTGTGCATCGAGTTTGTATAACAACTTGGTACCATAGCTTCTCATAGTATATATATTTCACAGTTTGATTTTTTGCATACTTTGAAAAGTTTAGTCTCTATAATCTATCTTAAAATCGATTTAGGGTATATCTTAATTCCACCCCTGTGAAATGGGTTGAACGTTAACAACTCAGCTTAAGATCAAACGCCTGAAAAGTCAACCAAAAATGCTTACCATATTCTAAATTGCTTTCTTCAAAATTATATCTTTTTCACCCCCAAACATTGTCTGATCAAAGTTATATTTTTTATAAATATTCAGTGTGTTAAAACTTATATTATCTCCAGCTATAATCTGGCTTTATGAATAAAAGATGATTAAGGAGGTTTTGTGCTTGAAAATACACTTTGGTTGACTTTTGATGTACTTAACCCATTTGACCCTGTTTCCTCATAAGTTGATTTTTGACACTTGTTTGACCCTTTAGGGATAAAACATAACCCAATTCGACATATGGTTTGAAATAGATGTTTTACTTTTACAGCCTTTTGTTCTCCGCTGTAATATTGCTCAACATCAACGCCTTAAAAGTCAACCAGAAATGCTTACCATCTTCTGAATTGCTTCTTCAAAACTTTACTTTTTCATCCCAAACATTGTCTGACCAAAATTATATTTTTTTAAACATTCAGTCTTGTTAAAACTTATATTATCTCTTAGCTATAACCTGGCTTTTAGAATGAAAAATGATTTAAGAGACTTTGGTTGACTTTTGAGGTACTTGACCCATTTGACCCTGTTTCCTCATAAGTTAATTTTTCGTACTCGTTTGACCCTTTAGAGATGCAACATAACCTAATTCTACATATGGTTTGAAATGGATGTTTTGTTTTTACAGCTTCTTGTTCTCTGCTGTAATGTTGTACGAGGTGAAGAAGATTTCAGAAGTCATGGTTTCGAAAAGTGAAGCGAAAGGTCGAAGGCATTGAAAGAGGCAGGCTACTATCTGCTTTTGTCAAAGAGTTGGGGTTTAAACTGATATTAATGGGTAATATTTCAAGTATTAAATATGACTGATTGGAAAAATGGTTTAATGTAGATCACTTGATTGGAAGTTTGTTTTTGAGTTATGGCGTGACAAACAGTTGAGATCAAATCCGTAATTTTAGCTTATTACAGTAACAAGTAACATCCGTATGGTTTACCTCTAGTTTAGATTGAACATGTTATTCTTTCAAGAGTTACATCTATATTTATTTTAAGTTTGTAATCAAATACCGTTTTTGACTTCTGAGTTTTCACAGTAACAAGTAAATTTGGGGGTTTTCGTGAAGCTTAAACAAGGAAACGACACTCCTCTTCGCATTGGAAAGCCGCTCATGCTGTTTTATCTGTTGCTTTCGGCATGGCATATGTGACTTGTTTTTGTATATTGTCTCCGTCTCACGGATGTACGAGCATAGGATTTCAGGATCCTCAAAGGTGTTTACTACATCTGTTGCGGTGTGTCATTTTCTTGGTTATGGCAATCTTATTTACCACTACTTAGATTCGATACAGTTGCATTACACTTTTGGTGTTACTTGAAAGATAACTGTATATCTATGTGCCCGTCTTATTTTCTTTGATTTATGAATTACTTTATGTTGAATTCGTTGTTTTTTCATGTTATTTTGCTATTGTTGGCTTATCATTATTATATATATTTATAAGCAAACAATAACAAAATAACATATTGATTCAACACATAGTCAAGTTCATAAATCAAAATAAAATTAAAACGAGCACATAGACATAAAGTTCTCTTTTATGCAACACCAAAAGTGTAATGTGATTGTATCGAATCTAGACGGAAGTAAATAACATTGCTAGAAGTGAGAAAATTGTTACATGACAACACATGTAAACACCTCATGGGATCTTTGTAATCTGAACGCTCATATATGGAAGACAATACATTGAAAGTCACGTATGTCATGCCAGAAACATCAACAGATGAGGCTAATGGGTGTGGAGGAGGGTAGTCCCTTGAGGATGATCTGCCACATAGATGTCCACGTGTCGTCAGCGGGTGTGGAGGATGAGCCTAAAGTGATGGGCCTAGGGTGTGGAGATGAGCCCCTTTGTATATATGTATGTAAATGTGTGTGTCTATGTTGGAGGACCGTCGCCACAGGCTTGAGCAGGAGCCTGAGGGGGGCGGTGTAGCCATTCCTAGCCGGAGCTCACCGGCCCGGGGACGAGCCCCACACCAATGGCCTAAAAACATGAAGGGACTTGCAATGTGAAGAGGAGTATAGCTTCCTTATTTAAATATCTTCCTTTTTACTACATATTATGAGTTTTTCAAACACTCAGATGTCTGATTATCACAAAACACCAATGTTTGATACGGTAATTATTCAATAGCATATGATCACTTTCAAAACAAGTAAAATAACTTAAATTGTACACATTTAACAACATGCCTACAAAAAAAAAAAAATCAAACAAGATGTTTTTCAAACTCTGACCAAAAGACCCTCTTCAAGTTCAGCATTTAGGAAACCAACCCAAAACACATGATTGACAACAGATTTCAATTTCCATTCTTTTAGTTCCATCTGATAATAGCAGAGCCCCAAGTAAGACCCGCACCGAATCCCGATGTTGCAATAGTTTGACCTGGTTTGACTTTCCCACTACGCACGGCTTCATCTAATGCCAATGGAATAGAAGCCGCACTTGTGTTGCCATAGTTTGCCAAATTTGATATCACTCGGTCTGCTGGGATTTCTAAACGAGTTGCAACCGCGTCGAGGATCCTCTGGTTCGCCTGCATATTTAGCGGTTAAGTAATCAAGAATTTATAAACAGTTAAAATATATTTTTTTTATTTAAAACTTTAACTAGCAGAAGCGCATCCAAACACTATCATTAATATTACATACCTGATGGAGCAATAACCAGTCAATGCTAGAACGGGTCAGCCCAGCATTTTCTAACGCAATCTCAATTGATTGTGGAACAACGCGACAAGCAAACCTGAAAACTTCTTTACCGTTCATCTGGATAGATGAATAAGAAGAACGTTTTGGAGGAAAATCAACAACCGATCCATTAGTACCGAATTCTTCATTTGCTTTGATGCCCGTATGTAAATGCCTGAAAAATAATCCAATAGCATGATATTTAATAAACAGAATCAGATAATAAGGTGTACTAAAACAGACTTGTAGAGGATAGTGTTTGGATGTAGTTATGTTTTTTGAAGTTGTAGTAATGTGACATATATCCGCTAGTTTGAATATACTAACAAATAAAACAAAGTGAAGAGGTCTCAAATGGTGGGGGTGTCAAAGCGAGATAGGGTTTTGTGGATGTGTGAAAAGACCGTATTACCCCCATGACGTTAACTTTTTAACGGAAAAAACTAACAGTGTTAGCTCCAGGGACTCCAAGTGTAGCGCTTTTCAAACCACAGGGTCGCAGGTTTCCATTTTTGCAAAAGAGGAACTCATGTTGATTTTTGCCCCAAACCACAAGGATGCATATTGCACTTTACTCTTAAAAAAATGATTATTGAGATATGAAATAGCAATAATCGAATAATTAGTTCCAAAACACATATCCAAACACCGTCACACCGAAGAAAAGAATCATGTGAACTTCAAAACGTTCAAAATGGAGATAATTTGAGGTTTTATTGAACAAAACGGGCTAGAACCTGTATCCTTCACCATCACTGTGCAAATCGAAACCAAATACACCATCATCTTCACTTTCACACGCCTGCAAAAAGTCATAACGACTCAAGAACATATAAAGGCTGCAAGTTTCTACAAGAAACCGGAAGTGAAGTGTTACGGACCTGAACTAATACTGCGCCAGCAGCATCCCCAAATAAAATACAAGTCCCTCTATCGGTCCAATCAACATAACGAGACAGTGCATCTGCTCCAATCACAAGAACATTTTTAAATCCGCCACCTGCATTAAAAAGTGCCATTTTTATATTACTGTGATGAAATCAAGAAATAGAAGAAGATTTTATTGAATTGCAAAAGAAGAAAAAAAAGTTACCTCGGATATAACACGAAGCTGAGACTAGACCCAAAACAAATCCACTACAAGCAGCTGTAATATCAAATGCCAATGGATTTCCCTTGCACCCAAGTGCGGCTTGTATCTGATGTGAGATTAAGAGAAGTAATAAGACTTTTAATACGAGTTCTTGGTTTAGCTGGTTACCTAGTTTCTTTTGTTGTATCGTCTATAAATTGAGGTGTTATCCTCAAATGAAAAACAGACAAAAAAATGATTACAAGTTCAAATTAAGTAACTTGTTTCATTTTCAACATTAATGTAGATTTTCTTAAAATACTAGAGGTGGCAGTTTACATACACCAATTTACTTATGAAAAGATCTATTCAGGTTATGTTTTTTTTTTCTAAAAGGTCAAATGGGTGGGTTAAAAAGCAGTTAAAGAGAAAATGAGCCAAACGGGTAAACTGGAAAAAATTACCCAAAGTGAAACTTTAAGCAATAAACCTCATAAGCCAATTATTAAAATAAAATATTGTGGAAAATATTAAATGTTTGTAATCATACAACTATTTATTAAAAGAATATTTGGAGAGGAAGTGTTTCGGGTGAACCCAACCCATTTTGATGATTCGATCCGTATAAAAAAAGTTCCCCATTTTTAACATGTTAAAAGAATCCACCCCTCCGGCCCATTTTTTTCACCTATAATGTACACAGATTAATCTTTTTTTTTTTTTTTAAAAAACTTTTGAAAATTGGATCATGAGCAAACTGTAGAACTGTAGAAATCTAAAGTCTACAGCCAGTAGAAACATACAAAAATCCAGGAACGCGTTGAGATTACCATATAAGAAAAAAAATGTTAAAATCATTGCCAATTATTCAACAAGAAAATTATATGCAGTCAAATATTTTTATATACAACACAAATACTTCTTTAATTCCATAAATACTGCAACAATTTTTTTCTCAGGACATCCCACTAAAATTAAAAAAAAATGAATCCTTTTTAGGCACATTTGAAAACATCTATCTTCTGCAAGAATTTGAAGCAATACCTGTGGAGCACTACCAAATAGATCATCTGGGGTCGATGTGCATAAAAGAAGTAAATCCACATCATCAGCATCAACCTCTGCCATCTCAAGTGCTTTCTGAGCTGCCTCAACAGCCAATCCTGTCATCTTATCTTTCCCTGTCGACGAAGAATCGAAAAAGCATTCAACTTTATAAATTTATAGCCAATTGTGAACACTTGACAAGTGTTGCAGAGTAAAATTTGAAAATCACATCCAAAAACTTTTCAAATGATGAACTGTCGATTTTTTGTCGGAACTGTGTGAATTTGTGCCTTCTTGCAAATCATGTGCAAAAAATGTGCGTCATCATATTTGCATGTGGTAGGATTAAGCAAAAAAAATATTTTTGTTTACGAAAAAAGGGCCTGAGTTTATATTAGGACCCGCTTTAGACCCAAAAAGGTTGAGCCGGCCCTGGTAGAGAATTAGGCCAACCAATTATAGCGCCCCGGGGCGCCAACCACCATACCACCGCCGTTAAAGGGGGGGCACTATAGCCCTTCCGCCAGCGTGCTAACGGGCGTTTTTTGGCTTGATCGAGGCATTTGGTCAAGATAAGGGGGCGCTATGGCATTGAGGGGCTTTAAACCATTGCATGCAAGTTAAAGGAAGGGGCTTTAAAGCCCCCTATGTGACGTGGCGTTGAGGTGGCGCTTATGTGGCGTGATAAAGTCCCATGGGGCTTTATACCACACCCTCCAGCCTTACAACCTTTACAAGTGAAACCAACCTGTAATAACTCTGCGATTTCGAATACCAGTCCTAACAGATATCCACTCATCACTTGTATCAACAATCTTGGAAAGATCATCATTAGAAACCTCAAGTTTAGGCACAGCAGACCCACACCCAACCAGCTTACACCCCTTCCCAACTACCCTGAACACACACACACACAAAGAAAGAAAGAAACCAATTAAATTAAAACATTAATCAACCCAACAAAACAACAATTTCCAAATTCACAAAAACCATTTTTAAGATTGTACCTAGATGCTTTCAATTCAGAAACGGAGACCTTATCAGCACCATGAACAGCACTAAAGCATAAAACCCTTTTCAAGATTCGATCATGGGGGTAAACCCTGGATCGAAAAGTGGAAATTAATGGAGAAATCATGGGTTTGTTGAAGTGGGGGACTGAGGGGGTGAAAACCCATGATGCATTTGCCATAAAGGTGGTTAATTGGGGGGGATTTAGGGGGAGATATGATGAAAGTTGCTAGCTTTTGAAGGTGATTATAGTTGTGGATGAAGGAATGAGAACGTTGGGTGGGTGTTTAGAGCCCATATATTCGAAAGAATGAACATGCAGAAGGCGTTTTGAAGTTTGTGTTTTGAGTTTTGAGTTTTCTTCTTCAACAATTTTTCGGAGTAGTCGAGGCGAGGCTCACACCTAAATCTACCTCACTAGGATGTTTTCCCATTTTGGTGTCTGTTTTTTTTTAACAAAAATAATTATTTAATGTCATGTTTATTTAATGAAAGTGATACTAGGTTAGAACCCCGTGTATTACACGGGTTGAATAAATATAATTTTATATACTAAATTAAAACAGTTATTCTTTAAAAATCTCGTTTATTACACGAGTTGAACAAATGTAATTTTATATATTAAATAATAAAAAAATATATCTCTAAGAACCCCATGTATTATACTGATTAAATGTAATTTTATATACCAAATAATAAAAATCCGTGTATTGTACGGGTTGAATAAATCTAATTATATATACTAAATAAAAAAAAATTATATCTTTAAAAACACTGTGTATTACACGGGTTAAATAAATGTAATTTTGCAACCTTGTATACCACAAGTGGGGCGAATATATACTAAGTAATAAAAAAAGTTATATCTTTAAAAACACCATGTATTACATGGGTTAAATAAATGTAATTTTGTATAGTAAATAATATGCTATTGGATTCGTTTAAAAAATCATAAATTTGGTTCGGTTTAATTCGAATGAAATCACAAATTTGGTTAAGTTTAATTCGAATTGATTATAACCCCAATTTGAAAAATCAAAAATAGAATTATATTATTAGCTTCTCTTCCTAATTAGTGTTTTTTTTTTTAAGTTTGATCTAATGTCTAATAAGTTATTTTGTATATTTTGTTTGTACTTTAAATTTTTTATATGAGCGTATTATTGTTTTTTTAAGTTTAAGATTATTGTTTTGTGTTATTATTTAAAAAATATCTTTAATTTATAACTTAAATTTGAAGATAATATATTGTTAGAAAAAATAGAATGATTCTATCCGACATTCAAAGTAAGATAAGATTTAATATTAATTGATTATTTATTATTTAATTAATTGATATAAGATAAGTATGAAAAAACAGGAAATTGCAAATGTAGACGTCTTCAATGAATGACACGTGTCACTTATTGGTTTTTTTTTATTATATAGTATAGATTTGTGATATAAATATGTGTTAAAATGTTTTAAAATGAGGGTGGTCTATCCTTCTACTTAACCTATTTGGAGTTTTCTCTTGTCCATATCACTTGCCTACAACATATCCCTTGTAAAAGCATTATCAAAGAAAACCTTTTATAAATAGAAAACAGTAACTCAATAAAGTTCCTTAGATGTTTTGTTTAGGTGTGTTGATTGACCGTTTGGTATAATTTTTTGGTTTTGGTTATGTTTATAGCTCAAAACCGAATCGAACCACCATGTGCACATCATCAAATCACCAATCTAAGTGTTGTGTTCTCAGCCGCATCATGCGAGCACCACTCTAGTAAGTTAATAAATACTAAGTTACTAAGTTGTATACAAATACATATTTCTTAGGCCATTCGTAGTCATAAAGCCCCCGGGTGGGCGTTATGCGACACGTGTTGTGCCACGTCACACAGGGGCTTTATGGGGCGTTATATCACTAGTGTCCGTAGTCATAAAGCCCCTACCCATCATTACCTAATTATTAATTTTCAATTTTATTAATTAATTAAAAAACATTAACTAATTTTTGATAGGTGAGAGATTTGAAACTCCTCTCCATATGGGCGCTACCACCATACCGCCCGCAACATTTTCTTCCCCCATAAAGCCCCCCGTATTGGTGTTCCAGGCGTCATTGGGCGTTATGTTTGGATTTTTGGGGCATATAACGCCCCACTACATGTACTCTTAGGCTATCTCCATCCACAACCAACTCCAACCCAACTTTTTAATAAAAAAATAATTTCTCTCTCTTCCACCTACACAACCCAACCTACTTCAACATTTTACTCACATTCACAACCCAATCTTTAAAACATTTTATATTAAATATATATTTTATGCTTATTATTTATTCATAAATACCATAAAAATAATTACAATTAATATTTTCATAAAACATTTAAAACATTTTATAATAAAGTTATCGAAAAATACCATAAAAATAATTACTCACTCACATTCACAACCCAACCTTTAAAACATTTTATAATAAAGTTATCAAAAAAATCTAACGAACCAGTAAGATCAAAACATGTGGAAAACAAAGATATATGCATTTTTTTATAAAAAAATAATTAAAAATATATTTTTTGAATGAACTCGGTTTTTGATAAAATTTATATCGATATGTTCACAAAGAAAAGTTAAACAACACAGCGTTTTCAGATTTTTTTAATAATTAAATACTAAAAGTTATTAAAGAAAATCATGTTTTAGCTAGAATTAATTGTTATAAAACTAAAATAAAAAATATAATTATAAAACAACCAATTATAAGCCAACACGTGGCATTGATTAAATAATAATAAAAATCAACAACCAAGGTTGATGTGCCAACTTGGTCGTGAGCTGAATATGCATTTTTTATTTTTTATTTCACTTTTTGGCAACCAACCTTTCTCAGAGGTCACTGATGGTTGTAGCCTTAGGGGAGTGGGGGTGGTCACAAGTGATGGAATTCCATCACTCACAAACATCCAATCATGTTCCGTCATATCAGCAACCACTATTCTATCACTCACAAGCATTTTTTAGTGGCGGTGGTCATCACTAGTGATGGAATTCCATCACTCACAAATTTTTTTAATTTTTTTTAAATTAGAAATTAACAATAAAACACTAAAATTATAAATTTCATTAAAATCAAAACATACTAGTTCAATTTAACACACAAGAAATATTTTAGGCACCCAATCCGGAAATATTGCACGTTCGTCTTCTTTGATTATCATATTGTGCAATATGATACATGCATATACTATGCTATGTATGGATTTCTTGTTCATCGCACGAACCGGTCGGTGTAGTATACCCTTTAAAACACCAAAAGCCCTCTCAACATCTTTTCTTGCCGATTCTTGCAATTTTTTGAACACGATTTCTTTAGCCTCGACAGGAAATGAAGGAGCTTTCACAAAAACAGACCATGATGGGTAGATACCATCCACAAGAAAGAAGCCTCGTCTGTAATATCGTCCGTTAACATAGAATGGACAGAAGGGTGCAGTACCATCCGCTACAGTTTGAAACAACGGCGACGTGTGCAACACATTGATGTCGTTGTTTGAACCTGGAAAACCGAAATATGAATGCCAAATCCATAAATCATTCGACGCCACCGCTTCTAGTATGATGGTTGGTCTTTTGATGCCACCCCTAACATACGCCCCTCGCAACTCTCTTGGACAATTTTTCCACTCGATATGTGTACAATCGATGCTACCGAGCATCCCTGGAAAATGTCATCTAGCCTCATGTGCGGCGTAAATACGTGAGATGTCGTGGCTCGTCGGTTTACGTAAAAACTCTTTACCATACAACTTAATGACCGCGTTGCAAAAAAATTGCAGACATTCACGGGAAGTTCTGGACGCCATAACTAGGTATTCATCATATTGATCGGGAAGGTTACCTGTCGCTAGTTGGCGAATGGCGGACGTGCATTTTTGTATCGCCGTGAAACTTGGTTTGCCCCTCGCATCGTAACGTTCTTGAAACCATTCCTCGCTTGCTTCGATGTCTCCAACAATCTTTAAAAATAATTCTTTTGGTAAACGAAACCGATCTCTAAAAGTTTCGGCATTGTAAAGCAGATTCTCAACAAAATAATCGTTCATTAACACTGCGTAGGCACGTATACGATCACGGTCTACCATCTTCTTCTTTGGGCGGTACGAACTAGTATCAAGTTCGTTATACACCGATACAAAATATTTAAGCGTCTCATTGTCGGAAGATGAGTCGGTATCGCTATCGCTATCCATCGGAAACGTCGAATCCGTAGGAAACTCCATTTGAGAAAAAAGTAGATTGTGTGAAATGTGTTTGTGTTTTGGTGTGGGTGAAATGTTTAAAAATGGAGAAGTATATATAAAAGGTTTAAAGGTTATTTATTTTTTTTAAATAAAGTTTCCTGTTAAAAAAGGTCAAAAACAGCCCCAACGTTCAAGTTGTGCAACATTACAACGCGTGAAGAATTCCACGCGTTTTATATTTCACGCGTGGAAGTTAATGGTGGTGGCGGTGTTCCGATTCTCATCACTCGTGATGGGGGTGCCATCACGGACCACCCCCATTCCCCTTATGATTGTGATAAAGTGTTTTTTATGTAAGCATTGTTTGTCGGAGATGATGAAGCAAGGAGGTCAATCTAGTCGGCGTTATCAATTTAGATTTGGGGATAATAGCATATAGAGTTCGAAATAGTTTACGCATAACATGCACGTACACAGAGTGAAATGAGGCATGCTAGTTATCGACATGAACCTATCGATACCAATGACTGCGGGTTGACTGCCCGAGGCAGTTCGTAATACATGATCACCACTGTAAATTGTAATCCATGCAAATAATTATCCTTAACAACCCCCGAGTGAACGGGTGCTGAGTCCAAACTAATAGTACTATCGTTTCTAAGGCAGGTAGACAACATTCCATGTGTAAACATAACAAACAAGCATTCATTAAGTCATGTATAACATGCAGTAACGGTTAGCGTTAAAAGTATTGAGTAGTGTGTTCGATGTGATTTGAATATAAGTAACGTATGTAACACCCGAAAGTGCGTAAAGCAAAAGGGGATCGAGTATACTCACAGCGATGGATGGATTGAAGGGAGCGCTAGAAAGTAGGGTTAGCCTGATCAGAACGATAGCATAACGATAAGTAACGCGTAAAACGATGCAAGGTGTAAGTGGCTCGGACAACAGTTCGGTCGGATGGTAATCCGATCGGACAGCCAGTCGTGCGGATGACAATACGTTCGGATGGTTATCCGGTCGGACGGTAGTCCGGTCGGATGACTATTCGAGTGGATTGTTTCTTCCTTTGAGAAGGATGTGTTTGTGTATGATGGCTTGACCTTTGAAGTTTTCGTTGTAGCATTTTGAAAACATTGAAGTATCTCTACCTTTCAAGTCGGTCGATCGGACGGTCAGTCGTGCGGATGACAATCCGCTCGGATGGTTATCCGGTCGGACGGCGACTCGAGTGGCGAGGTTACTCAGTGAGAACAAATCCACAGCAGGGCGGTCACTCGGTCGGATGTCCATCCGAGCGGGTGGCAACCCTGTTGTTGAATCATGTTGAAAATTGTTTAAGTGTTAAAGTCCAAGTATCTCATGATCCGAAGAGTAATTCGGTCGGATGGTAGTCCGACCGGATTGTAACTCGTTCAGCACTCAGACTTCAGATAAAATTGGTTAAGTGTGGGACCCAAGATGTAGGTCGTTCGGATAGCCGGCCGCTCGGATGGCTACCCGTTCGGACAGTAGTCCGGTCGGATAGTACTCCGTCCCGGTTGTTCCGTTCGTCTTACACTTGGCCATTTTGATTGTTTGTTGTTTTATCGAGACGTTTTGACAACGTGTTAACCAACAGAACCCCATCTTGACCTAAGTGACCCGATCAAACAGGAATCACCCTAGCTCGACCAGTTAACCGGTTCAAGACGGTCGTTCTTGGTTAACCCGGAATCGGTGGTCTCGTGAGTAGAATTCAGATCTTGAGCTAGCACAACGCTGAGAATGAGTAGAAGACTAGATCAAATTCCGATCCTATCGGTTTTGAATTCATTGAGTGTAAAAGAGTTGAAAGAAAGTTAGAAACCATATTTTAATCCTTTTTCACCATGAATGTGTTTAGATCTATGCAAGATCTCTGTTTATTGGTATGGAAATCGGTTAGATCTAAGTTGTTCTTGGTGGATTGAAGCCAAAACATGAAGTTCATAAGAACACCATGATGATGTCATCCTAGAACACCTCATATCTAGTGATTTCACGGTTAAAAGTTAAGATTCAAAAGGTAGAAAGGTGTAGGAGTGCGTGTAGATCAAGGAAGTACAAGATTTAGGACGAGATCTTACCGGAATCGAGAGAAATCGAAGAAAACGTGAGGAGCACGGGCTGTTCTGACGTCAGTTGCCAAAAGTGGTAACTATGTGAGTGACATGGGGTATTTATAGGATACCTAAATGTAAGGACTCTCAAAAATATCCTAATTTAACCCATAAATGAAAACCTGGACCCCTGAAACCTTACCCTACATCAAAAATCAAGAAAAAAAAAACTTATAGGTTTCAGGCGGGCCGCGTAAGAGACAAGCTTGTCTTACGCGGGCCGCGTCAAACATGGGTTGACCAGATAAGCATAACCGGGCCACGTATCAACCACCTGTCAAACCTAAGCCATGACCATGCAAACCTATACGTAGACTGGGCGGCCACGCGGGCCGCGTAAGATATAGGGGATGGATTACGCGGGCCGCGTAAGGCCCTAAATTCAGCTATAAATAGCACGTCATTTGCACAGTCCACTGGTGTCGATCAAAACTTTCAAAAATGAAATTGTATCACTCTGAAGTCGAAATTTCATATATAATTAGCAAGGCGCTGCTCCGATACCCGGTATTAACTCGATCGCTGCTACGATTCAATGTCCGATCGATTAAACTATCCAATGGATGTTTAAGTGCTGCCCACATTAGGGTTTATGCTTTGTCATTCGTCGTTAAATCGATGGATGTTTAAGTATCGCATTTGTCATTCGTAGTGAAGGTTTTAATCTCGTGAGTTATCGTAAATGCTGTATTAGTTACTAACCGAGTTCGTGTGCATGTTATTAAATTTAGGTTAAAAGGCTAATCAGTAGGCTAAGCTCTGCTCATATAAATCTGCAATGTGAGTCATTCTCTTTTTATCAAATATTTTACAATACTCCATTGTATTTTCAAATGTTATAATTACAGGGATTAAGTCATGGTTATCTTAATCACTGGCTAGTGGGGTATTGTGCACATTACTAATTTCTCACGGGTTAGGCTAATAAGCCCTAACAGTGATAATCATCACTACTTGGGTGAAAGGACCCAATAGTGGTATCACCATCGTCACCATGAGGTGACACGGCGCCAGATAAAAATAAGATAGAAGCCATTGTTGTAACACCCTTAATATTTTGACGGAATTTAACTAATAATCATATGAACTTTATAAAAATCAGAGTTTACATAAAGTTTTCGTGTTTTAAACCATACACACTTGTGATAGTACCAAACACATCCAAGATAATGCATAACGAGTTTAAAGTTAACCCTTGCTAGTCAACTACAACTAGTTTAAAGGATTTCAAACATGGTTGACAAAAACATTTACAATATGATTAAAGTCTAGGCAAAGTTAAGTTTAGTGCGGAAGCTTCAAAATGCGTGTTCGGTTCTTGACAACGTACTTGATCACCATCCGGAATGAACTCATCCATACCTAGGGTCAAACACTAAAAACGTTAGTTTTGACATTAGTATAATACATATAAACGAATTCCGATATGGAATAATGTTAAATAAATACAAGTTTTTTTTTCTGGGTTCCACCGTAACTTACGGTGTCTACCGTAAGTTACGGTAGACCCTGAAAGACTATGGTTCTGCCGTAACACAGGGGCAAAACACCGTAACATTTTTGGTTTCCACCGTAAATTACGGTGGAACCGTAAGTTACGGTGGGCTCTGCATCTTTGTCCTTTAACTATTTTCCAACTTTAAAAGATCATAACTTTTTACTCATTAGTCCGATTTAACCGATTCTTTTTCCTATGAGTCCGTAATAAAATTACGGATCTAACCATATAAATTTCACATCACGGAATCCGAGATAACCAGCGTTCGGCTCACAATTTCCTTATTTCAATTATCCAAACCATTAGCAAAAGTGCTTAGTTCCATATTTCAATCCTAAAGACACTCTAGACATAGTTACTCCATTTCCCCGGGCTTATAACCTTGGAGTATTCGCGCCATACGATGGCTTTGCGTTCTCTTAGAACTAAACACTTGTTTTCACGGAATTCAAGCATTCCGTTTCCAACGACACATTCTATTGACTTCTATTATTTGACCCGATATCCCGGGTTAGTAGACTTAAAATATCATATCAAATTCATTGGTGTGATACCATCCATCACCTAACGAGATATGAGATTTTCAAGTTTCTACTCACGTGATTCCTTTAAAACCTTTATTTTGACCCGTTGGCTATCTAATGAAGACCATCACTTTATTGATAAGCCAAACCAAATTCCAAATCTTTATTTTGACCCGTTTGGCTATCTAGTGAAGACCATCACTTTATTGACAAGCCAAACCCAATTCCAAATCTTTATTTTGACCCGTTTGGCTATCTAGTGAAGACCATCACTTTATTGACAAGCCAAACCCAATTCCAAATCTTTATTTTGACCCGTTTGATGGTCTAGTGAACTTCGCCACTTTAATGACACATCAAACGCGTCCTTTACAGTACGACATCATTATTACACAAAAACCAAACATTTACATAATGTAACGAGACTGAAGTCACGCACCTTCGAAGCACACCTTTTCCATGCGTATCCCCTCCGGTGTGTCCGCTTGACGTTCCGGATTCCTTGCCTATAGAGTTCAATTCATAACAAGTTTTAGAACTCTTTCATAAGCTTTAACGCATTATTTCTTAACATAGTCAAATCTGCGTTTTCATCCATCTTATAACATTTTAGCCCTCATTTAGGCGTTTTATCAAACATCTTGCGGGTCAAATTTCTACATGATCTAAACCAAGTTCACAACTTGAATTTACCACCCAAATTAACTTCAAATAACCAATATACCCATATTTTAACATCAATGATTTTAGAGATTATCTCACAATTTCAGTTTACACCAGAACAAGAGTCTTAATCCTAGTGTTTATCAAGTTCTACTATCTTATTAATCACCCACTATAGTGATTTTGATCCTTACAATTAACATGCAAGGTTTTGACAAGAAATCATCTAGGGTTTGTCCCTAGACCTCACATTACTTCCAATTTCATGTTTTACATCACATAATCATGCTCAACCTTCAATTTCAATCACATGCAAGACTTTGAGTTGAATCAAAACAACTTAATTTGACATACCTTATGATCTCCTTGACGAGGTGATCACGATTCTATGTTCAAATTTCGATTACAACATGATTTGAGCCTTCAATTTGAGAGTTTAGTATAAGTTAGGGTTGTGGAAGTGTGGGTGTCGCCCCCTGTGGTTCTTGATCGACCAGACCCCCTCTAATGGGGTGTTTGGTTTGTTTTTAATCAAAACTAATAACAATAGTTTCAATTTTAATAATATTGGCCCTTCTACTTTTATTTAACTTATAGTTTGGTAATTTTAGCCTTAATTCTAGTTATTCATAGACTTATAGTTAACTAGGTTATAATTTCCTAGTTAGATAAATTCTTGTTTATTTAAACTTTATAATTCTAATATAAAGTTTTGTATTTTCGGGATGTTACAAGTCCACCCCCCCTTAAAAAGGGTTTCGTCCCCGAAACCGTAATACGTACCAAATAGTTTAGGGTAGAGCCGTTGCATCTCTTCTTCGGACTCCCATGTGGTATCCGCACCCTTCCTGTGTTCCCATTTAACCTTCACTTGGTTAATTACTTTGCTCCTCAAACTCTTCTCCTTACGATCTAATATCGCAATTGGCTTTACTGCATAGTTGAGGCTGTTATCCACCTCGATATCATCATAGTGAATGCGAGCGGTTTCATCTGCTAAACATTTTCGGAGATGTGACACGTGGAATGTGCTATGAATCCCACTCAACTCATCGGGTAGTTCAAGACGATATGCTACTTTACCAACCTGTTCGGTGATTCTGAATGGCCCAATAAATCTTGGGCTCAACTTCCCTCTTTTTCTAAACCGTATTATTCCCTTCCATGGCGATACTTTCAGCATTACCTTATCGCCCACTTGAAATTCAATCGGCCTATTTCGTTTATCTGCGTATGCTTTTTGTCGATCCTGAGCCGCCTTTAGGTGAGCTCGGACCAAGTCGATCTTCTCATTCGTAGTTCGGATTATATCAGTAGGTGCTAATCCTCGTGGTCCCACTTATCCCCAACACACCGGGGTTCGGCACTTTCTACCATATAACATCTCATACGGGGCCATTTTAATGCTCGATTGATAGCTATTGTTATATGAAAATTCGACCAAGGGTAGATAGACATCCCAACTACCCCCGAAGTCAATAATGCAAGCCCACAACATATCTTCCAACGTTTGTATCGTTCTATCACTTTGCCCATCCGTTTGTGGATGGTAAGCGGTGCTAATGAACAGTTTAGTCCCCATTTGTTCTTGGAAGTCGCGCCAAAAATTCGAAGTGAACCTTGTATCTCTGTCTGACACATTGGATATCGGTACCCCGTGACGTGCTATGATTTCATTGGTGTACACCTCCGACATCTTCTCGGACGTATAAGTCTCACGAATCGGTATGAAGTGAGCACTTTTTGTCAATCTATCCACGACTACCCATATAGCATCAAACCCGCGGTTGGTTTTGGGTAATTTGGTCAACAAATCCATGGTGATTTGTTCCCATTTCCAAACTGGGATATCCAACGGTTGCAACTTACCATATGGTTTTTGGTGCTCCGCTTTGACTTGTAAACATGTCAAACACTTCTCCACATACTTCACAATGTCTCGTTTCATTCCGGGCCACCAATAATTTTGTTTTAAATCATTATAAATCTTGGTAGCCCCCGGATGTATCGAATAACGAGACTTATGGGCTTCGTCAAGTAGAAGCGCCTTGGCCCCACACGTATTTGGAACCCAAATTCTCCCAAATCGAGTTTTCAATCCTTGGTTATCATCCTCCAGGTCTTTTAGTTGCCCAACTATCCTTTCCCTCTTCACATTTTCTTCCTTGATTGCTTCAATTTGAGATTTACGGATTTGTTCAAGCAAACCCGATGTCACAATTATTTGCATCGATCGTACTCGAATAGGCGTATAAGCTGTCTTTCGCCTCAACGCGTCTGCCACTACATTAGCCTTCCCGGGGTGGTAATGTATTTCACAATCAAAGTCTTTGACAGTTTCTAACCTCCGCCTCTGCCTCATATTTAATTCCTTCTGATCGAAGAAATACTTTAAGCGTTTATGGTCGGTAAAGATAGTGCACTTCACCCCATACAAATAATGCATCCATATTTTCAAGGCGAACACCACTGCTGCCAACTCGAGGTCATGGGTAGGATATCTCTTCTCATGAGTCTTTAGCTGCCTCGAGGCATAGGCTATAACCTTGCCCCGCTGCATCAAAACGCAGCCAAGTCCCGAATGCGACGCATCCGAGTAAACAACCATATCTTCCGTCCCATCCGGTAATGACAATACCGGTGCATGGGTCAGTTTCTCTTTGAGCGTTTGAAACGCCATTTCCTGATCTTCACCCCAAATAAACTTTTCGTCCTTACGGGTTAATTTGGTTAATGGCATGGCGATTTTGGAGAAATCTTGCATGAACCTCCGATAATAACCCGCAAGTCCCAAGAAACTTCTGATTTCTGAAGGATTTTTCGGTGGATTCCATCTTGCCACAACTTCTATTTTCGATGGGTCTACTAACACCCCATTTGCACTAATGATGTGCCCCAGAAATTGCACCTCCCGTAGCCAGAAGGCACACTTTGAGAATTTCGCATACAATTTCTCTCTTCTGAGCGTCTCCAACACTTCATGCAAATGACTTGCGTGTTCTACTTCACTCTTTGAATATATCAAGATGTCATCAATGAACACTATCACTGACTTGTCTAACATGGGTTTGCAAACCCGGTTCATAAGGTCCATGAAAGCCGCGGGTGCATTAGTTAACCCGAAGGACATCACGAGAAACTCGTAATGTCCGTACCGTTTACGGAAAGCCGTTTTCGGTACATCCTCCTCTTTGACTTTCAACTGATGATACCCCGATCTGAGGTCGATTTTTGAGAACCAACTTGCACCTTGTAATTGGTCAAATAGGTCATCAATTCTTGGAAGCGGATATCGATTCTTTACGGTGAGTTTGTTCAACTCCCGGTAATCAATGCACATACGCATGCTCCCGTCCTTCTTTCTCACGAATAATACTGGTGCGCCCCATGGAGACACACTTGGCCGAATAAATCCCTTGTCGAGCAATTCTTGGATTTGGGACATCAATTCTTGCAATTCTGATGGCGCTAACCGATACGGCGCCTTAGCCACAGGTTTCGCGCCCGAAATCAATTCAATTCCAAACTCTACCTCCCGTTCTGGCGGTACTCCCGGTAAATCGTCCGGAAATACATCAGCGTATTCACGTACCACTGGTACGTCTTCAATCGTTGGTGTCTCTTTATCAGGTTCGTTTGCGTATATCATGAAAGCTTTACATCCGCGCCTCATAAGTTTGTGAGCTTTTAGTATTGAGCACGTAACGGGACTACCCCCTTTTTCGTCATAGATAGTAACATGCTTCCCACTTGGAGATGTCAATTTTATCTCCTTGCGGAAACATATCACTTTTGCATGATGTCGGGATAACCAATCCATCCCGACCACTACTTGGAATTCTCCCATTGACATAGGGATCAAGTCTATTAAATATTCTTCATCATCAATGCTTATTTTGCAATCTCGACATACATCACATACAAGGAAACTTTTGTTATCACCTATTTCTACCTCTAATGGCATAGGCAATTTTGTTAGTACAAAAGAAGGATGTCGAATAAATCCATGTGAAACAAAATATTTATTCGCACCCGTATCAAATAACACATGTGCAGGAATTGAATTTATGGCAAATATACCTGAGACCACATCGGGTTCTGTTTTTGCCTCCATTGTTGTTAACTGGAAAGATCTCCCCTTTGCTCTTGGTGTCTCAGTGTGTGTATTCTTGTCATCTTTCTTTCCAATCAACTCCGGGAACTCAGATTTCTTGTGACCCGGTTGGTAGCATTTGTAACACACCGACACCTTCCCCGGGCACAATGCAGTCGTGTGCCCCGTCTTCCCACATATAGGACACGGTTTGTCCTTGAACCGGCACTCACCTTTGTGCTCCTTCCCGCATATCTTGCAGTTTGATGACCCGCCTTTCCCTTCTTGTTTCTTTGAGGATTCTGTTGTGCGCGCCTTTTTCGTTGGGCTTGGATTGACTATCTGAGCCCTTCTTTCACCTCTTTCAATCTGTTTCTTCAAATCTATCTCCCGTTCCCGAGCGACGTTTATAATCTCGGTGAGAGTCTCATACTTTGAAGGAGTCATAAACTCCCTATACTCGGCACTCAACATATTATAATAATAATATATTTTCTGCTCCTCATTCGTTATCAACTCATCACCAAACTTCATCTTATCCATGAACATTCCCGTGATTTTATCAATAGATTCACCCTTGTGTCGAAGCTGCATGAATTCTTCCTTGATCTTGTTAATGACTGCTTTGGGACTGTGATGTTTAAGAAACGGCGTCTTAAACTTGTCCCATGTCGCAGCTTTAGCCGCTTCGCTTCCAATTTCTTTCTTCTTGTTATCCCACCAGTCTTTCGCTTGACCCCTTAACTGACCCGTGCCATAGGCTACGTAGTCATCCGGATCACAATGAGTCCTTTCGAATACCCCATCCATATCGCTTAGCCACCGCTGACATATTATCGGGTCAACCTCCCCATTGTAAATGGGCGGTTTGCACGCCATGAACTCTTTATAAGAACAAGATTTTCGTCCTCCCGACTTCTCCTTTGCTAAATTGGTATTATCCTCCAATTTCTTGATTCTTTCTTCCACCACTGATAATACCGTGTTTTGGATTTTGTCGATGAATCCCGACAGACTGTTTTCGATTGCTTTTCCTACCTCCTCAGCAATCACTTCTCTCGTTTGCTCGGTGACTCTTGGCACCGCATCATCATTACCTTTATCCGTCATCCTTAACTGAAATGTTTACATTAAGCGTTAAACATTTCGTCTATGACATATGGTTTATTTATCTCGGTTTACTCAAGTTCATAACTTGTTTTCACCGTTCTTATTTAATGCATTTTCCGGGTTTGAGTGTGTTAACACGCTCTTCCCATGCATTTCTATTCATTATTTCCCTTTTTGTACTTAGTAACTCTATTTTAGAACAATTTAACTCTTACCGGATGTTTGATCAAGCTTGAACCGAACACTTGTTAACAACCTTGGGCTCTGATTACAAACTTGTAACACCCTTAATATTTTGACGGAATTTAACTAATAATCATATGAACTTTATAAAAATTAGAGTTTACAAAAAGTTTTCATGTTTTAAACCGTACACACTTGTGATAGTACCAAACACATCCAAGATAATGCATAACGAGTTTAAAGTTAACCCTTGCTAGTCAACTACAACTAGTTTAAAGGATTTCAAACATGGTTGACAAAACCATTTACAATATGATTAAAGTCTAGACAAAGTTAAGTTTAGTGCGGAAGCTTCAAAATGCGTGTTCGGTTCTTGACAACGTACTTGATCACCATCCGGAATGAACTCATCCATACCTAGGGTCAAACACTAAAAACGTTAGTTTTGACATTAGTATAATACATATAAACGAATTCCGATATGGAATAATGTTAAATAAATACAAGTTTTTTTTTCTGGGTTCCACCGTAACTTACGGTGTCTACCGTAAGTTACGGTAGACCCTGAAAGACTATGGTTCTGCCGTAACACAGGGGCAAAACACCGTAACATTTTTGGTTTCCACCGTAAATTACGGTGGAATCGTAAGTTACGGTGGGCTCTGCATCTTTGTCCTTTAACTATTTTCCAACTTTAAAATATCACAACTTTTTACTCATTAGTCCGATTTAACCGATTCTTTTTCCTATGTGTCCGTAATAAAATTACGGATCTAACCATATAAATTTCACATCACGGAATCCGAGATACCAGCGTTCGGCTCACAATTTCCTTATTTCAATTATCCAACCCATTAGCAAAAGTGCTTAGTTCCATATTTCAATCCTAAAGACACTCTAGACATAGTTACTCCATTTCCCCGGGCTTATAACCTTGGAGTATTCGCGCCATACGATGGCTTTGCGTTCTCTTAGAACTAAACACTTGTTTTCACGGAATTCAAGCATTTCGTTTCCAACGACACATTCTATTGACTTCTATTATTTGACCCGATATCCCGGGTTAGTAGACTTAAAATATCATATCAAATTCATTGGTGTGATACCATCCATCACCTAACGAGATATGAGATTTTCAAGTTTCTACTCACGTGATTCCTTTAAAACCTTTATTTTGACCCGTTGGCTATCTAATGAAGACCATCACTTTATTGATAAGCCAAACCAAATTCCAAATCTTTATTTTGACCCGTTTGGCTATCTAGTGAAGACGACCGTCACTTTATGGACAAGCCAAACCCAATTCCAAATCTTTATTTTGACCCGTTTGGCTATCTAGTGAAGACCATCACTTTATTGACAAGCCAAACCCAATTCCAAATCTTTATTTTGACCCGTTTGATGGTCTAGTGAACTTCACCACTTTAACGACACATCAAACGCGTCCTTTACACTACGACATCATTATTACACAAAAACCAAACATTTACATAATGTAACGAGACTGAAGTCATGCACCTTCAAAGCACACCTTTTCCACGCGTATCCCCTCCGGTGTGTCCGCTTGACTTTCCGGATTCCTTGCCTATAGAGTTCAATTCATAACAAGTTTTAGAACTCTTTCATAAGCTTTAACGCATTATTTCTTAACATAGTAAAATCTGCGTTTTCATCCAACTTATAACATTTTAGCCCTCATTTTTATCAAACATCTTGCGGGTCAAATTTCTACATGATCTAAACCAAGTTCACAACTTGAATTTACCACCCAAATTAACTTCAAATAGCCAATATACCCATATTTTAACATCAATGATTTTAGAGATTATCTCACAATTTCAGTTTACACCAGAACAAGAGTCTTAATCCTAGTGTTTATCAAGTTCTACTATCTTATTAATCACCCACTATAGTGATTTTGATCCTTACAATTAACATGCAAGGTTTTGACAAGAAATCATCTAGGGTTTGTCCCTAGACCTCACATTACTTCCAATTTCATGTTTTACATCACATAATCAAGCTCAACCTTCGATTTCAATCACATGCAAGAATTTGAGTTGAATCAAAACAACTTAATTTGACATACCTTATGATCTTGACGAGGTGATCACGATTCTATGTTCAGATTTCGATTACAACATGATTTGAGCCTTCAATTTGAGAGTTTAGTAGAAGTTAGGGTTGTGGAAGTGTGGGTGTCGCCCCCTGTGGTTCTTGATCGACCAGACCCCCTCTAATGGGGTGTTTGGTTTGTTTTTAATCAAAACTAATAACAATAGTTTCAATTTTAACAATATTGGCCCTTCTACTTTTATTTAACGTATAGTTTGGTAATTTTAGCCTTAATTCTAGTTATTCATAGACTTATAGTTAACTAGGTTATAATTTCCTAGTTAGATAAATTCTTGTTTATTTAAACTTTATAATTCTAATATAAAGTTTTGTATTTTCGGGATGTTACAATTGTAATCGCTCTTATGCTGTAATTCATAACTATGTGTCATTTTGTTAAAATGAATGATTCACCAGTATTTCCCCGCTGACAAAAATATTTTTAAAACATGTTTCAGGCGACCTGCTGTAAATCAAGGAAAACGTGCTACGGAGCACTAACAAGCTTGAAGAGATGGCTCAGTTAAAATAAATAAACATGTTTTAATAAATCAGGGAATTTCTTAGTAAAATTTCTCTATTGTAAATTACGGGCTTTATCCCGAATTATGAAATAAAATAATCGGGCATTTCAAAAAAAATTTTAAAGATCCTGTTTAAAATACTTTCGCTGTTGCATAAATCAAATACCACGGGTTCCTGTTCCGCGACTCCTGACCGGGTAAAAAAAACCGGGGCTGGGGCCATGACAGGAAAAGGTGGTATCAGAGCCACTGATCAAGCCACTGATTTAAGCCAATTAAGTATTTAGAAAATACTTAATCTTACTAAATTGCTATTCTGTGATTATATGTTTTATTATTTGAATATTTGTGTACAGTATGGGTAAGCAAAAGCTTTCAAACATCTATCTTAAATTAGATAGGTCATCAAACGAGAAGGGAAGTTCATCCCAAACAAAATCCTCAAATCACTCTGTAATTCCTGATGAAGGAATGTTTGTCCGTAAGGCACAATATGAGGAACCACTTTCTCCTAATAAAAGAAGTTTGATTATTAGGAAAAGTCAAGAGAAATTAAAGAAATCCAAAGGAGGGAAAGTTAATCAGAAAACCCAAGAACTAGACAGTAACCCTCCATGGGAGGACAAGTTAGATGAAAAATGGACAGATCTTTATATGCTAGCCACTGTAGCAGTAAATGCAAATCTTTAAATACTCTGACTCAAGTTTTAGCACCCTTATCACCTATAAGCCAGGAACCTTATCCAGTAAAATAAATAAGTTTACAATAAACCCTGGTGTGCTTTAATTATCAGTTGTTCTTTGTATAGTCACACGGTATGCAATAATATTTAAAGGTTATTTATGAAATTTGTTATAAAATTTTAACTTAGTAATTTTTTTTATGTATTTTGCATATGTGCTAAACAGATGAATGACTTGTCTGACGCCCTTCAAAATCTAAATCTCTATCCGGTGAAAATAGAGGTTTCCAGAGATTTTAATAGGTATATACCAGACATAGAAGAACCTATGGAATTCAATGCTCCACCTCCGGAGAAACCCAAGCCCAAGAAAAGGAGGAGATTTGTGGGATGGAGGCGTGTGCGCAGGAGGAAACCTGCAACTAGGAAGATTCCTAAAATAGAAAATCCCTTAGATAAAGGAAAGGGGATTGAAGTCAGGGAAGATTCTATACCAATAGAAATGGAGTTTGGGGAAGGTTCTAGGCAGATGGAAATGCAGGTTGGGGAATATTCTAGGCAAATGGAAATGGAGATTGGAGAAGGTTCTAGGCAAACCCAGAGGGAAATTGGGGAAAGTTCTAGACAGATTAAGGAGTTACCCTTTCAGGAGGAATTAGATCGTGCATTGGCGAGCTGTGATGTCGTCAGGCCTATTAATAATAATAATAATCTATACCCTTATCCTGCTGAAACACAACTACCAATAAACTTGGAACCATCAATCCCAGAACCTATAATTCATACCCAACCCCTAGGAATGGACGAGTGGTGGACCAATGATTGGCAGTTCCAAAACCTGCTCAACAGTCCTTATTCCTTTCTTCCTCAGTTCGACCCATAACCTATACCAAATCCACCCATGAGCACTGAAAACTTAGCTGAACTCCGCCACTTTGGCGAGGAACTGGTGGATGTAGGAAATAGGATCAGGGAGGTAGGAGAACAGATCTCCTGGAAATACGACGAGAGGGAACGTCGTTACTAAAATACCAACTGAAGAAGGATAATGTGGTGTGAGAATGTGAAACTGTGGTTGTAAATAAATAAGTAAACTATAATCCTGTAAAATAATCTAAAATAAAACTTTGTAAGATAAATGGTGTGTATTGACGCATATTATAAAATATAAAAATGGGAATCGAGAAATCAATAATTTTGGCTATATGTGTGTTGTGAAAGTGGTATGATTATTTTGTGTATAATTGTTATTTATTCGATACTAATAAATTATATATATTAATTATCAGATGGAAAACGCTAATAATGAACCAGTAAATGAGGTTAATCAATCTGAGCAACACCCGGGGGATCAATATATGACTAGGCAAGATATAGAAAATATTATTGCTCAAGGGATAGCCAATGCTATTCCAGCAATACTCGCTGCTGCTCAGAAACCTGTTGAACCCCAACAAATCGTTCCTAGTAAACGTATATCTGAAGATAACTTCAGTAATAGCATAAACGGAGGCGGTAATCATATTAACAACGATGATGATCCACGGCAGGCTCCGCTCCCTAAGAAAATGAGAGCTGCAACGCCTGGTTGCACTTACAAAGAATTTCTTGCCTGTAAACCAACTGAGTTTGCAGGTAACGAAGGGGCGACTGCAGCATTGCGTTGGTTAGAGAAAACCGAGGCAGTAAATTCCATAAGTAAATGTGCTGAAGAAGACCAGGTTATGTATGCGTCAAATCTTTTCAAAGAAGGGGCGCTAGAATGGTGGAACACGGTGCTACAAGAAAAAGGGAGGAGGATGGCGTATGCTATGAAATGGGAAGAATTTAAAAATCTCGTAGAAAGAAAATTCTGTCCTGAGTATGAAAAGGAACAAATGGCAAATAAGTTCCTGAATCATCGGATGATTGGTGTAGATTGTCGCGGGTATACTTCGACTTTCTTTGAATATGCGAGAGTAGTACCAACCCTGGCTTCGCCAGAACTAGTACTTATTTCCTGCCATGTTTGGGGACTCATTTGTGAAATTCGTAATATTGTCAAGGCTGCCAAACCCCGCACGATTGATGATGCGGTAGATTTAGCTAACACACTAACAGACGAGCTAGTACGTACAAGAGATGAAAATAGAAAAATGGAAGTGGCCCAAAAGATTACCCAATGATTCCGTATGGGTAACCGTAACAATTTCAAAAGAAGAGGGACTGGGCAATCTTCTACTGGTCCATTTTGCAATAATTGCAAAAGAAAGCATTTTGGAAAATGTAAGGGATATTGCAGTTTTTGCAAAATTCCGGGGCATCAAGAGGAAGAATGCAGGAAGAAGAAATTCACAGTTTGCTACAACTGTGGAGAAGCTGGACATTTCAGACCACATTGTCCAAAATTGGTTAAATCAGTAGACAACAAAGCCAAGACGGTCGACGGAGCTACCAAGAAGAATGTTCGAGCCTTCCAGTTAACTACTCAGGAAGCCGAGCTAATTCCTGATGTGATAGATGGTACGTTTCTAGTTCACAACATTTACGCAAAAGTATTATTTAACTCTGGTGCAAACCAAAGTTTTATAAATACTTCATTCTGCCAAGCTCTTAACTTACCTTTAACCAACCTTAGGCAGATTTTTACAGTCGAAACGGCAGATGGGAATTCTATTAACATAGATAAGGTTTTGCAAAAAGAAAATATAGAACTTTCAGGTCATAAATTTCATGCAAACCTATTGCCAATGAATCTAGCTGGATTCAATGTAGTATTAGGAATGGATTGGTTAGTAGCCAACCATGCTCGAATCCTTTGTGATAAGAACTCCATAGAAATTCGCACACCCACCGGAGAAGTAATTATGATTACAGGAGATAAACCGCGTAAACCCATGAAGTTCATATCAATAATGAAAGTTGCTAGTTATGAACGAAAGCAAGGAATAGTATATATGATTTCAGTAATCATTAGTACTAAGGGTAAAGAACTTAAAGAGATTCCTGTAGTCTCAGAATACCCAGATGTATTCCCAGAAGATTTACCAGGATTACCACCCGATAGGGAGGTAGAATTTAGAATTCATCTAATTCCAGGAACTATACCGATAGCTAAGGAACCTTATCGGTTAGCACCCACAGAAATGTTAGAACTGAAAAAGCAATTAGATGAATTACTAAGTAAAGGTTTCATACAACCTAGTTCATCCCCGTGGGGAGCACCAATGTTGTTTGTAAAGAAAAAGGATGGTTCGATGAGAATGTGTATTGATTATAGAGAATTGAATAAGGTTACAATTAAGAATCGATACCCATTACCTAGGATTGATGATCTTTTTGATCAACTTCAAGGAGCTAGATACTTTTCTAAGATTGATTTACGCTCCGGATACCGTCAATTAAAGGTACAAGAATAATATATACCTAAAACTGCTTTCAGAACTAGGTATGGTCATTACGAGTTTACATTCATGCCCTTCGGATTAACGAATGCACCTGCTGCATTCATGGACATGATGAATAGAATCTGTAAACCGTATTTGGATAAATTTGTAATTGTTTTTATTGACGATATACTTATTTATTCAAAAAGTCAGGACGAACATTATCAGACTTGCATGCACTCTTAACTTTATTAAGAAAAGAAAAACTTTACGCCAAATTCTCGAAATGTGAATTTTGGTTGCAAGAAGTGTAATTCTTAGGACACATGGTGAATCACCAAGGTATTCATGTAGATCCTGCTAAGATAGAGGCAATTATCAAATGGAAGGTTCCGCAATCCGCAATGGAAATTAGAAGTTTTATAGGTTTAGCCGGATACTATAGACGGTTTATTAAGGATTTTTCCAAGATAGCTGTATCATTAACTAAGCTAACCTGTAAATCAGTTAAGTTTGAATGGGGACCTAGCTTTACCAGAAGGGACTGAAGATTTTGAAGTTTACTGTGATGCTTCAAAACTAGGATTAGGATGTGTGTTAATGCAACGCAAAAAGGTAATTGTGTATGCATCAAGACAATTGAAAAAGCACGAGGAAAACTATACAACTCATGACTTAGAATTAGGAGCCATAATTTTTTCCCTTAAAATTTGGAGACATTATCTGTACGGAAGTAAATTTACTGTCTATACGGATCACAAAAGTTTAAGATATATATTTGGGCAAAAAGAGTTAAACATGAGGCAAAGAAGATGGATGGAAATTCTAAGTGACTATGATTGTGTTATCCAGTATCACGAAGGAAAGGCAAATGTAGTTGCAGATGCCTTAAGTCGTAAATACCATGAGAAACAACGACGGGTTCGTGCTCTTAGATTAAATCTAAAATTAGATTTAATATAACAACTGAAGAATGTTCAAGAGACAGCAATAGAGGATGCTGCTGAAGGAATGAAGGGATGAATAAAAGAATTAGAGTAAGGAAATGATGGAATTTGGAGATTCCATAAGAAAAGAATTTGGGTACCTAAACAAGGAGATTTAAGATATAAGATTTTAGAAGAAGCCCATACATCTAGGTATACCATACACCCTGGAAACAATAAAATGTACCAAGATTTAAGAAATAACTTTTGGTGGATAGGAATGAAAAAGGATATAGCTCGATATGTTTCTAAGTGTCTTACTTGTTCACAAGTTAAGGCAGAACATCAGAAACCTTCAGGTCTACTACAACAACTAGAAATGCCTGTATGGAAATGGGAACTCATAACAATGGATTTTGTTACTAAGTTAACCAAAAACCAGAAGAGGTAATGATGCGATTTGGGTAATTGTGGATCGATTAACCAAATCAGCTCATTTTCTACCAATGAAGGAAACCTTTAGCATGGAAAGGTTGGCAAAGTTGTATGTAGATGAAGTAGTATCCTTACATGGAGTTCCACTCTCCATTGTATCGGATAGGGATAGTATTTTTCACTTCCCATTTCTGGACAAGTTTCCAAAAAGCAATGGGAACTCAACTAAATTTAAGTACTGCATATCATCCTCAAACCGACGGATAAAGCGAACGAACAATCCAAACTCTGGAAGACATGCTTAGGTCATGTGTGATAGATTTTGGTGGAAACTGGGACGATCACCTACCTTTGATCGAATTCTCCTATAACAATAGTTATCATTCGAGCATCGAAGCTGCCCCATTCGAGGCACTGTATGGAAGAAAGTGCAGAACTCTAGTTTGTTGGGCAGAAATAGGAGAAAGTCAATTATCAGGTCCTGAGATAGTGCAAGAAACTACTGACAAAATTACACAGATCAAGGAAAGACTGAAGACGGCTCGAGATCGTCAGAAGAGTTATGCAGACAATAGACGGAAGCTGTTGGAATTCCAAGTAGGAGACAAAGTACTATTGAAAGTTTCTCCTTGGAAAGGAGTAGTTCGATTCGGTAAGAAAGGAAAGCTAAGTCCAAGATACGTAGGACCATTTTCAGTGATCCAACGTATAGGACTAGTTGCTTATCGTTTACAACTACCAGAAGAGTTAGCTGGAGTACATGATGTATTTCATGTATCCAACCTCAAGAAATCTCTATCAGACGAATCTTTGGTAGTACATCTCCAAAATATAGAGGTAAACGAAAAGCTAAAATTTGTTGAGAAACCTCTTCAAATAGAAGACAAAAAGGTGAAGTTTCTCAAACACAAACGGTTAGTACTTGTCAAGGTCAAGTGGGATTCAAAGAGAGGACCTGAATACACTTGGGAGCTGGAATCGGAAATGAAGCGAAAGTATCCTCACTTATTCCAATAAATCTCGAGGGCGAGATTTTAAATAAGGTGGGGAGGTTGTAAGGACTCTCAAAAATATCCTAATTTAACCCATAAATGAAAACCCGGACCCCTGAAACCTTACCCTACATCAAAAATCAAGAAAAAACAAAACTTATAGGTTTCAGGCGGGCCGCGTAAGAGACAAGCTTGTCTTACGCGGGCCGCGTCAAACATGGGTTGACCAGATAAGCATAACCGGGCCACGTATCAACCACCTGTCAAACCTAAGCCATGACCATGCAAACCTATACGTAGACTGTGCGGCCACGCGGGCCGCGTAGGATATAGGGGATGGATTACGCGGGCCGCGTAAGGCCCTAAATTCAGCTATAAATAGCCCGTCATTTGCACAGTCCACTAGTGTCGATCAAAACTTTCAAAAACGAAAGTGTATCACTCTGAAGTCGAAATTTCATATATAATTAGCAAGGCGCTGCTCCGATACCGGGTATTAACTTGATCGCTGCTACGATTCAATGTCCGATCGATTAAACTATCCAATGGATGTTTAAGTGCTGCCCACATTAGGGTTTATGCTTTGTCATTCGTCATTAAATCGATGGATGTTTAAGTATCTCACTTTGTCATTCGTTGTAAAGGTTTTAATCTCGTGAGTTATCGTAAATGCTATATTAGTTACTAACCGAGTTCGTGTGCATGTTATTAAATTTAGGTTAAAAGGCTAATCAGTAGGCTAAGCTCTGCTCATATAAATCTGCAATGTGAGTCATTCTCTTTTTATCAAATATTTTACAATGCTCCATTGTATTTTCAAATGTTATAATTACAGGGATTAAGTCATGGTTATCTTAATCACTGGCTAGTGGGGTATTGTTCACATTACTAATTTCTCACGGGTTAGGCTAATAAGCCCTAACACAGGTTAGGCTAATAAGCCCTAATAGTTTTAATCATCACTACTTGGGTGAAAGGACCCAATAGTGGTATGACCATCGTCACCATGAGGTGACACGGCGCCAGATAAAAATAAGATAGAAGCCATTGTAATCGCTCTTATGCTGTAATTCATAACTATGTGTCATTTTGTTAAAATGAATGATTCACCAGTATTTCCTTGCTGACAAAAATATTTTTAAAACATGTTTCAGGCGACCTGCTGTAAATCAAGGAAAACGTGCTACGGAGCACTAACAAGCTTGAAGAGATGGCTCAGTTAAAATAAATAAACATGTTTTAATAAATCAGGGAATTTCTTAGTAAAATTTCTCTATTGTAAATTACGGGGTTTATCCCGAATTATGTCAAAAAAATTTTTTAAAAGATCCTGTTTAAAATACTTCCGCTGTTGCATAAATCAAATACCACGGGTTCCTGTTCCGCGACTCCTGACCGGGTAAAAAAACCCAGGGCTGGGGCCGTGACACCAAACTGGAAAGTGTTGGTCGGTCGATGGCATCTCGCCCGGATGGCAATCCGGTCGGATGTCATCTCGGTCGGATGGCAGCCTGGCACCAGATCAAGTGACAGCCCGGTCGGATGGCACTTGGTTCGGGTGTTTGGCGCGACGATTTTTGCTGTTTCGATTTCGATTGCGATTGTTTCGATGCGATAGAGTTTTCTAGTCAAATTACTTTTAATCCCAACTACTCATATCTCGCGCTATCTCTTCTCTACCAATTATCATACTATTTCGATTGCGATTGAGTTCGATTGCGATTGCGTTTCGATTGATTACCACACATAACATAAATATCATGCACAAGTAACACATAAGGCACACACACACGTATAACAATAATCAAAGCGTAATTCGAGTTGTGAGTTCGATTGCGATTCGATATCGATTAAATTGGATTGATTAGCGTTTAGTTGACTTTGTCGCATTGTTACTTCCTATAGTTCACAATCGTACGTCGATTAGATAGCGAATAACACACGTCGATTATTGTAATTATTGACACTTTCTCCACATAATACAGCTAAAATAAACGCATAAAAGAAATTCACTACTAGTCAAGTCGCGCGAAATCGGTCGTTGACTTTGACCTTGACTTTGACTTTGACTTCAGAAACACGGGGTGTTACAGCCTCCCCTAGTTGAGGGAATTTCGTCCCGAAATTAGGCCGAAGCCGTAACAAACAACTGCGGGTACTTCGCCTTCATGTTGCTTTAGAGTTCCCAAGTGAACTCTGCGCCTCGTTTGCCTTCCCACCGGACTTTCACAATAGGAATGCGCGAGCGTCTTAGCTGCTTGGTTTGGTGATCCATGATTTCGACAGGTTTCTCCACGAAGTGTAGTGTTTCGTTTACTTGCAGGTCATCGAGAGGTACAATTAAATCATGCTCAGCCAGGCACTTTCGGAGGTTTGACATGTGGAAAGTCGGGTGGACGTTATTGAGTTCCTCCGGTAGTTCGAGTCTGTAGGTGACTTTTCCGATCCTTTCCAGAATCTTAAAAGGTCCAACATATCGAGGCGCTAGTTTCCCTTTCTTGCCGAATCTGACCACACCCTTCCAAGGTGATACCTTTAAGAGTACGTAGTCGCCAACGTCAAATTCAAGGGGCTTGCATCATCTATCAGCGTAACTTTTCTGTCGACTTCGAGCTTTCAACAAGTTGTCTCAAATCTGGAGGACTTTGTCAGTCGTTTCTTGCAATAGCTCAGGACCGGTTAATTGCGAGTGACCGATCTCGTGCCACACAATAGGCGATCTACATTTTCTTCCATATAAAGCCTCGAATGGTGCCATTTGAATGCTGGAATGATAACTGTTGTTATACGAGAACTCGACTAACGGCAGGTATGTATCCCAATTACCACCGAAGTCTATGACACACGAACGGAGCATGTCTTCAAGAGTACGAATCGTTCTTTCAGTCTGACCGTCGGTTTGAGGGTGGAATGCGGTACTTAGATTAAGCGATGTACCGATAGCCGTTTGAAACATTTCCCACAGTCGCGAGGTAAACCGAGCATCACGGTCAGAGATGATGTCGTGAGGCGTACCGTGATTACAAATGATCTCGTTGGTGTAGATTCGGGCTAATCGTTCTACCTTGTAGTCTTCCCGTATTGGTAAAAAGTGAGCAGATTTTGTCAGACGGTCAACAACAACCCAGATGCTGTCGTGACCTGATGACGTGTGCGGAAGCTTTGTTATGAAATCCATAGCTATACTCTCCCACTTCCACAGAGGGATAGGTGGTTGTTCGAGTAAGCTAGAGGGTCTTTGATGTTCAGCCTTGACTCTTGCACACGTTAGGCATTTTCCAACGTAGAGAGCAATATCCCTTTTCATGCCCGACCACCAGTACTTGTAGCGAAGATCCTGGTACATTTTGTCGGCACCGAGATGAATAGAATACCGGGATTTGTGGGCTTCGTCCATCAAAATCTGTCGCAGATCGGTCCATTTAGGGATCCAAATTCGATCCAGAAAGTGGAATATCCCATTCGACTTATTTACAAGTTGAGCTCCATCGTGATAGATTCGTTCCTTCTTCAGAGTCCGTTCATTAAAACATGCATGCTGGGCTTCGCGGATGAGGGTTTCGAGATCGTATTGGGCTTGGACGTTACGAGTGCTAAGCAGATAGCTCCGTCTGCTGAGTGCGTCGGCAGCAACATTTGCTTTGCCTGGGTGATAACGAATCTGACAGTCGTAATCGTTGAGAAGTTCTACCCATCGGCGTTGACGCAGATTAAGTTCTTTCTGATCAAAGATATGTTGTAGGCTTCTATGATCGGTGAAGATCGTACACTTTGTACCATACAGGTAGTGTCGCCAAATCTTTAACGCAAAAACAACTGCGCCTAGCTCGAGATCGTGGGTTGTTTAGTTCTTCTCGTGGATTTTGAGCTGACGAGATGCGTAAGCTATAACCTTGTCCCGCTGCATAAGGACACAACCAAGACCAAGGTTGGAAGCATCACAATAGACAATAAAATCATCGTTTCCATCGGGCAATGTGAGAACAGGAGCATTGCAAAGCATGTGCTTGAGGGTTTGGAAAGCAGACTCTTGTTCAGTTCCCCAAACAAAAGGCTTGTCTTTATGCGTGAGAGCGGTAAGCGGCACAACGATCTTTGAGAATCCTTCGATAAATCGTCGATAATATCCCGCTAGTCCGAGAAAAGAACGGACTTCAGACGGGTTCTTAGGTGTAATCCAACTCTTAACGGCTTCAATCTTCGCGGGATCGACGTGAATACCTTGACTAGTAACAATGTGACCCAGAAACTGAACTTCCTCCAACCAGAATTCACACTTGGAGAACTTGGCATAGAGTTGGTTCCCCTGGAGTAGCTCGAGAACCAAACGTAGATGTTGCGCATGTTCGGCTTTCGACTTGGAATAGATCAAGACATCGTCGATGAATACGATGACGAAACGGTCGAGATATGGTTTACACACGCGATTCATCAGATCCATGAAAACCGCGGGTGCGTTGGTGAGACCAAAAGGCATAACAACGAATTCGTAGTGGCCATATCGAGTGAGAAAAGCAGTTTTGGGTATATCCTCCTCTTGAATGCGTAGTTGGTGATAGTCTGAGCGTAGATCGATCTTCGAGAAACACGTAGCACCTTGTAGCTGATCAAACAAATCGTCGATGCGAGGCAGGGGATAGCGGTTCTTGATAGTTAACTTATTCAATTCCCGATAGTCGATGCACATCCTGAACGACCCATCCTTCTTTTTGACGAAAAGGACTGGCGCGCCCCAAGGAGAGGTGCTCGGGCGAATGAAGCCTTTCTCAAGTAATTCCTGAAGCTGACTCGAGAGTTCACGCATTTCGGAGGTGCGAGTCGGTAGGGAGCTTTGGCAATAGGGTTGGCTCCAGGAATGAGGTTGATACGAAAGTCGATATCACGACTTGGTGGTAAACCGGGAAGATCCTCAGGAAAAACGTTAGGAAATTCTCGAACCACTGGGATGTCGTTTACTCCTGGCCTACCTTTCTTTTCCTTCTCCGCTACTATAATGTTAGCCAAGAAAGCTTTGTATTCCTTGCGGAGATACCTGCTAGCATAGACACATGACATGAGTTTGAGACCTTTCGAAGCAGTTTCGCCGTAGACACACAATAAGTCACCATTCGCGAGCGAGAATCGAATCATCTTGTCGAAGCACACAGCTTCAGCATGGTTTTCGCTAAGAAAATCCATGCCTACTATGATGTCAAAACTTCCGAGTTGCATGGGAATAAGGTTGATTTGGAAGATGTGATTGTTGAGCTCAATAGTACAATCACGAAGAACATAATTGACGGCGACAGTTCTTCCAGTAGCGACTTCAACATTGAATGTCGAGGGGAGATGGGAGTGTTTACGACTAAGTAACTTCTCGAATTCGAATGACACAAAGCAATTATCGGCTCCAGTATCAAACAAACATGAAGCATAAATACCATTCACAAGGAACGTACCATTGACCACGTTGTTGTCAGCCTGGGCTTGGCGCACATTGATGTTAAAAGTTCTGGCGCGTGCGGCTTGCTGCTGTTGTTGTTGGTGCTGCTGCTGCTGCTGGGGCTCTTGTTTCACAACCCTATTCGGGCACATGTTCGCAAAGTGGTTGGGATCACCACATGCGAAGCAGACTCGGGCGTTGACCGCGGGTGCCTGAGCTGCTTGTTGGTCGTGCGGGGCTGGGAGCAGAGCTTGATAAGCGGTGGCTTGAGCTGGGGCTTGACGAGGACCAGTACGGCAGTTAGCAGTGAAGTGGCCGTACATATTGCAGTGAGCGCAGAAATGACAGGCGAGACCCAACGGGTGATGATAAGAACATGTTGGGCAAGCCGGGTGGTGGCTGTGTATGCACGCTTTGCTGGCGGTGCATAAGTAACTGGTGCTGGATGGTGATGATGCTGCTGCTGGGCCGGTACGACCTGGAGAGGAGCAGCAGTGGTGGTGACAGCACAGTTCTTGTTGCTGGAGCTGTTGTTGTTGTTCTTCTTCTTTCGGCGTGAGGACTTTGATGGTTGAGCGGTGACGGTGTCGGCAGTTGGTGCGGCGGTGACTTGGTGCAGATTCTTCGTAGCCTTATCCCAAAAACCAGCTTTTACTCGCTTGTCGTTGATTTCAGTGGCAAGCAAGTAAGTTTCTTCAATCGTGGTGGTCTTTGCGGCATGCACAAAATCTGCAACGCAGTCAGGTAGAGCTCGAATGTACTTCTTGATTGTCATGTCTGGAGACTTAACCTGATCAGGGCAGATGATACTGAGCTGCTTGAAGCGAGCAGTCAGGGCAGCGTTGTCCCCATCCTTCTGCTTTATGTTCCAAAACTCGTCCTCCAACTTTTGGCGTTCATGGGGAGGGCATAATTCCTCCATCATGATGGCTTTCAACTCTTCCCAAGTCAGCTCATAGGTTGCATCATTCCCGCGTTTGTTTCTCTCGTCAGTCCACCAGTCTAATGCACGGGACTGGAAGACGCCGGTAGCGTTTAGGGTACGGAGATTTTCAGGACAGCCGCTTTGGCGCAGAGTGACTTTGACGGAATCGAACCATTGAAACATAGCCGTGGGGCCATCTTCTCCAGTGAATTCCTTTGGACCACAAGCCTTGAACTACTTGAAGCTGAAAGCAGTTTTGGTAGCAGCTTTAGGAGCTTCGGTTCTTGACTCCTAAGACAATTTGCTGACGTTCTCGTAAATCTCACTCACAATCTGAGGCACAACCTTGGCCACTTGTTTCGCGAGTATGGCAGCAAGGCGTTTGTCCCTCTGTTCTTGACGAGAGAGTCATGGGTGACGGGATCCAGATGATGGTCCAGTTGACATTGTCTGCAACAGACATCGTCTTAGGTCTCAGACACATCATAATCGAATCTCACCTCACACGTCTGTTACTTACTAAAGCTTAGAAATATAGTGAAACATGTATCACATAAACACATAGACACGTAGTCATATAAACACAAAAGCACAGAATCACATAAGCACGTAGAGCACAGAATCACAGAAACACATAAAATCACAGAATCATAGACGCACTTAAGCACAAGAGGCAGTCAGAATACAGAAACCTATCATTCACAGTTCGCGAGTGTTCAAATATAGCGATCGCGTTTAGTATATCGAGTAGTGTAGTATAAGCGTATAGCATAGCATGAGGTCGTCCATAGTTTAGCGATTTGTTAGCGTTTTGAGATAGACGTGCAGTGCGAGTCGTGCGTGTCGATCGATGTGAAAGCAAAAGTCGAATAAATTTCCAAAATTTAAACATATAAACAGGTATATAAAACACATAAAATCAACTAATCATCAGAGTCAGCAGTTGCGGGCTCAGAATCAAAACACATAAAAATCGAGAAATAGATCGTCTGCGGCTATTAGACATTGACTATCCAAAGTGATTCGACTATTCACAAGGACTTGTTGTGAATATTTGACCTTCAGGGCAGTGCCTTTGCCTCGATTCTTGGGCGTTGGGCACGCATCCCGTTAGTCATATCGTGACTTCAGGTCGTTGGAGTCCGTCGAGACCTTGGTGAGAGTTTGAAAAAGGGCGGAACAAGTCGTCAAGGTTAGGGTTTCACCCCTGGCTTAACAACTTTGTCCCTGTTTCGATAAAATAAGAGAGAATTATGCGTCAAAGTATGGATTTCACTCCTGGTTCAATGCAATTTCTCGTGTTTATAGATAAAAATTATGGGTTGATCGAGCAGTTTAGTCGAGAGTTTGCGGTTTTCACACCTATTCTCGACTTAGTTGCTTTTTCATAGTTGAAAATTCGAGTGCGGTGATAGTGTAGCATAAGCGAGAATAGCGAGAAATAGTGGTAAGCTTTTGCAAAATCCCTAACGGATATGCACAAATCGGTCTGTGGTTCCTAACTATAGACTAGGTCTCTAAGACATCGACCCGGACTAGGTCGAGTCTTGCCTAATTCCCTATAGTTATGGCTCTGATACCAATCTGTCACACCCCAACCAATGGCGGAAACATCGGGGCATGGCACTGAGCGAAACAGATTGTCCAGAAGTTTCCATAACAATTATCATTACCAATCAATTTAAAGTAACATGTCCCATACCATGTCTAAAAAGGTAAACAAATTATTACAGACAAAATCTAGGCAAATAGTTCTATTCCGACAACTCAGATTTTTCAAATAGCCCAATTGTTTATCTGCTTCTAGAGACTCTTGATTTCTTTTGTACAGACAACTATTTGTTGGCCTCTAGAGCCTTATTCTAGCCTCGATTTCCTAGCAGATAAGCATCCTAAGCACCTGTCTCATACGTTAAAGTAAAAGTCAATACACATAGTGTAAAGGCGAGTATACAAGTTTAATAACAGCATATAGAGTTCGAAATAGTTTACGCATAACATGCACGTACACAGAGTGAAATGAGGCATGTTAGTTATCGACATGAACCTATCGATACCAATGACTGTGGGTTGACTGCCCGAGGCAGTTCGTAATACATGATCACCACTGTAATCCATGCAAATAATTGTCCTTAACAACCCCCGAGTGAACGAGTGCTGAGTCCAAACTAATAGTACTATCGTTGCTAAGGCAGGTAGACAGCATTCCATGTGTAAACATAACAAACAAGCATTCATTAAGTCACGTATAACATGCGTTAACGGTTAGCGTTAAAAGTATTGAGTAGTGTGTTCGATGTGATTTGAATATAAGTAACGTATGTAACACCCGAAAGTGCGTAAAGCAAAAAGGGATCGAGTATACTCACAGCGATGGATGGATTGAAGGGAGCGCTAGAAAGTAGGGTTAGTCTGATCAGAACGATAGCATAACGATAAGTAACGTGTAAAACGATGTAAGGTGTAAGTGGCTCGGACAGCAGTTCGGTCGGATGGTAATCTGATCGGACAGCCAGTCGTGCGGATGACAATCCGTTCGGATGGTTATCCGGTCGGATGACTATTCGAGTGGATTGTTTCTTCCTTTGAGAAGGATGTGTTTGTGTATGATGGCTTGACCTTTCAAGTTTTCGTTGTAGCATTTTGAAAACATTGAAGTATTTCTACCTTTCAAGTCGGTCGATCGGACGGTCAGTCGTGCGGATGACAATCCGCTCGGATGGTTATCCGGTCGGACGGCGACTCGAGTGGCGAGGTTACTCAGTGAGAACAAATCCACAGCAGGGCGATCACTCGGTCGGATGTCCATCCGAGCGGGTGGCAACCCTATTGTTGAATCATGTTGAAAATTGTTTAAGTGTTAAAGTCCAAGTATCTCATGATCTGAAGAGTAATTCGGTCTGATGGTAGTCCGACCGGATAGTAACTCGTTCAGCACTCAGACTTCAGATAAAATTGGTTAAGTGTGGGACCCAAGATGTAGGTCGTTCGGACAGCCGGCCGCTCAGATGGCTACCCGTTCGGACAGTAGTCCGGTCGGATAGTACTCCGTCCCGGTTGTTCCGTTCGTCTTACACTTGGCCGTTTTGATTGTTTGTTGTTTTATCGAGACGTTTTGACAACGTGTTAACCAACAGAACCCCATCTTGACCTAAGTGACCTGATCAAACAGGAATCATCCTAGCTCGACCAGTTAACCGGTTCAAGACAGTCGTTCTTGGTTAACCCGGAATCGGTGGTCTCATGAGTAGAATTCAGATCTTGAGCTAGCACAACGCTGAGAATGAGTAGAAGACTAGATCAAGGTCCGATCCTATCGGTTTTGAGTGCATTGAGTTTAAAAGAGTTGAAAGAAAGTTAGAAACCATCTTTCAATCCTTTTTCACCATGAATGTGTTTAGATCTATGCAAGATCTCTGTTTATTGGTGTGGAAATCGGTTAGATATAAGTTGTTCTTGGTGGATTGAAGCCAAAACATGAAGTTCATACGAACACCATGATGATGTCATCCTAGAACACCTCATATCTAGTGATTTCACGATTAAAAGTTAAGATTTAAAAGGTAGAAAGGTGTAGGAGTGTGTGTAGATCAAGGAAGTACAAGATTTAGGACGAGATCTTACCGGAATCGAGAGAAATCGAAGAAAAGGTGAGGAGCACGGGCTGTTCGGACGTCAGTTGCCAAAACTGGTAACTATGAGTGTGACATGGGGTATTTATAGGATACCCAAAGTGGAAAGTGTTGGTCGGTCGGATGGCAGCCTGGCACCAGATCAAGTGACAGCCCGGTCGGATGGCAATCCGGACGGATGGCACTTGGTTCGGGTGTTTGGCGCGACGATTTTTGCTGTTTCAATTTCGATACCGTTTCGATGTGATAGAGTTTCCTAGTCAAATTACTTTTAATCCCAACTACTCATATCTCGCGCTATCTCTTCTCTACTAATTATCATACTATTTCGATTGCGATTGAGTTCGATTGTGATTGTGTTTCGATTGATTACCACACATAATATAAATAACATGCACAAGTAACACATAAGGCACACACACACGTATAACAATAATCAAAACGTAATTCGAGTTGCGAGTTCGATTGCGATTCGATATCGATTAAATTGGATTGATTAGCGTTTAGTTGACTTTGTCGCATTGTTACTTCCTATAGTTCACAATCGTACGTCGATTAGATAGCGAATAACACACGTCGATTATTGTAATTATTGACACTTACTCCACATAATACAGCTAAAATAAACACATAAAAGAAATTCACTACTAGTCAAGTCGCGCGAAATCGGTCGTTGACTTTGACCTTGACTTTGACTTCAGAAACATGGGGTGTTACAATATGCATCAACAAAGTCCTTCAATGATTGAAACCAATGATATTTCGAGCACTCTCGTGCTGATAACGTGTTATAAAACAACGTCCTACTAGCAACCAATATACGTAGTATAAGAACATAAGAAGAGGTACCATAGGAATAGAGATAGAACGATAGAATAGTAATTCTTATTCATTGAGAATGTCCATTACAAATACAAGAACCATCTATTTATAGGGTGTTTACATTAATACAGAGGCAACGAAGAGACGGGAGTTAGAATGTGGATAGTCAACATAATATACTTATTTATAACACAATAATATTAGATCATCTGTTTAGATATCATGAACATTACTTCTTAACAAAAGTCTAGTATTCCATCATTCCCTAATGACATGTCCTGGAATGCATTTTATGGATCCCCCTCCTTACTTTACAATATATTAAACTATATCTCAAAATGCATGGTTGGTGGTTTCGGTCATGCCATTTCATATCATGAACATTACTTCTTAACAAAAGTCTAGTATTCCATCATTCCCAAATGACATGTCCTAGAGTGCATTTTATGGATCCCCTTCCTTACATTACATTATATTACACTATATCTCAAAATGCATGGTTGGTGGTTTCGGTCATGCCATTTCACGTGAACTCCCAACTTTAGAGATTTTATACATTCAACCCCTCTTCTTTGGTAAGTGACACATTAATCTTTAACTTGGTAATTGATAACTTTGATCCCCCAATTGTTTTTACCTGATAACTTCACACCTCATCTTCTCCAACATTTCAATTGTTTTGTTTATATTACTTTCATAGCTTTAAACCGCAACGTGCAAGACATTATATACTTATTTATCTATGCCTAACCATGTTAATGTCATGAAAGTAAAGTGGGTGACAAGGTAAAAAACGAGTCACGTCACACACAAGCATAACACGTTAATGTCATTATGGTAACGCATGTAATAAAGTCGCACACACGACAATGCCGCCACAACGCGTGACATGAGTCAAAAATTTAGTTTTTAATTCAAAACAAATGTAATAAAAAGTTAGTATAATTATGTTTTTTTTTGCCAAGATTAGTATAATTGTGTAACTTGTTATTTTAATTCATTAAACAAAACTACTACTTTTATTAATTAGTGTATTATTAGTACCTTTGTATAGTAACTGATAAGTATTTTATTAATCTATCTACTATAATAAAAGAAACCAACTTTTGAACACGTGTCATTCATTGAAGGTATCTTCAAATCTATACTTATCTTATATTAACTAAATAAATAATAAATTTGTCACACCCCAACCGATGGCGGAAACATCTGGGCGCGACACTGAGCGAAACATATTATCCAGGAGAATCCATAACAACTATTAATTATAATATATTAAAGGTTCATGTCCCATACCACAAACATATAAAATAAAAACAGTTATTACAGAAGTTGTTCTCAAAGACAAATGTCCATTCCGACAACTCAGATTTTATTTAGTTTGTTTCTAAACTCTCCTACATTGATTCCATAGCAGCTAACAAGCAAAAGCATCGTAAACACCTGTCACATACGTTAAAATAAAAGTCAATACACATAGTGTAAAGGTGAGCATACAAGTTTAGTAGTATAGTAGATAGCCAAAGCGGTTTACGCATAACCAACATGTAACATGTTGAAAAGTGAAGCTAGCAGGTTATCGACAATGAAATATGCACAGACATGACTGCGAGTTGTAGAATGCGCAAGACATATCACCACTGTGACACGTGAATAAATACCCTTAACAACCCCTGTCCACGACAGGTGCTGAGTCCAAACTATAGTACTATCGTTGCTAAGGTGTCAGGCAACAATCACTGTGTAAACATAACATAAAAGTATTCATCGAGTAACACGTATAACATGCAATAACGGTCAGTGTATAAAAGTGTTTGCGTTGTGTGTCGGTTGTGATTTGAAATAGGTAACGTATGTAACACCCAAAAGTGCGCAAAGCAAAAAGGGTTCGAGTATACTCACAGATTGTGTTAAATGAATAACACAGCCTTGGATTAGATTGAAGGGAGCGCTGGAAAGTTAGCCTGATTACAGAACGATAGTATAAGTGATGAACAGTGCGTTAAACAATGTGAGTGGAACAAAGTGGCGAAGGGTCATCCGATCGGATGACAATCCAGACGGATGGTCATCCGGTCGGATGGCCATTCTGTCGGACTGTCATTCGTCTGGGATGGATGTGTTTGTGTATGATGTGACTTTGAAGTTTTCGTTGTAGCATTTTCAAAATTTAGAAGTGTTTCTACAATTCAGGTCATCCGGCCGGATGGCCGTCCGATCAGAGGACGATTCGTTTGAAACTAAATCCTTGGAAACTTTGTGAAATTTGTTAAGTGTTGAAAGGCCACAAGTCATCCGTTCGGATTGTCGTTCGATCGGATGGCAATCCGATCGGACGGCAGTCCGTTTGGTGACCTGTTTGTTTTGAAACTTGAAAAATTTGATGAGTTTAGAAAGTTTTGTGTTTTAACCGAGACGGTATGACAACGTGTTAAACAACGGAAACCCCATCAAGTCCAAGTCGTCCGACCGGATGGGAATCACCCCGTCCGATCAGTTAACTGTTCTTGACGGTTGTTCATGTTCAACCCATGAATCGGTCGTCTTCTCCGATAGAAATCCATTCTCAGTCCAACACTTCACTATAGAATGAGTAGAAGACCTGAACGTCCCCTGATTCCATCGGTTTTGAGTGTAAGAGTGTAAAAGAGTTGAAAGAAGTTTAAATTGGTTCCATAATGTCTAGATTATGGCGAAATCAGTGCTTAAACATGTTGAAATCTCTTAGATCTGAGTTGTTCTTGGTGGAATGAGGTCACATTTTGAAGTTCATGAGAACCCATGATGACATCACCCTAGAACAGCCCAAATCAGCCGATTTCATGGTGAAAAGTTAAGATTTGATGGTGGAAATGATGAGAAAGTGTGTGTAGATCATAGAAGTACAAGATTTGAGGAGAAAACTTACAAGAATTGTGAGGAATCGAGAGAAAATAGGGCTGGAACGTGTTGGTCGAACGAGAGAGCTATCACATCACTGTTCATGATGTGACAGGTGCTATTTATAGGTGAGTGAGGAGAAAGGCGGTGCACAAGTGACGGATCGGAGGGCAGTCCGATCTGATGGCCATCCGATCGGATGGTCATCCGTTGTTTTCCGACGTTTCGTTTCGTGCGTTGAGCGTTGAGATGCGTTGCGAGTAAGCGATGCGATAGTATTAAACAATAGTTACACAAATAACCTAACTAACATACAACGTAAAAGTAAACCTTAAATTGTGAGTTCGCGATGAGATTGCGTTGCGATAGAGTTGCGATTGCGTTTTCGATTAAGCACCATAAAACAAATATAAACATGCACAAGCAAGACATAAATAGCACACACGTAAAACAATATATAGAATACATAATTCGAGTTGCGACGCGATAACGATGAGATAGAGTTAAGTCGATTAGCGATGAACTGCGATTATTACATTTACTCCACATAATACAACTAAAGTAGCATAAAATAGAGTATCGATTAACAAGTCAAAGAGTACAATCAATAATTAAGCAAAGAGTGACATGTCGCATTTAGCAATCTTTTCTTCCTTTGACTTTGACTTGTACTTTGACTTCAAAACGCGGGTTGTTACAATATTACTATTAAATCTTATTATACTTTAATAAAATATTATCCCCAAATCTAAATTGTTAATTTAATATATTTTTAAAGCAAATGCCTCTCTTTCCTACTTATCTTATATTAAATATATAAATAATAAATTAATATTAAATGTTATCCTAATTTATTAAAAATATAACTTTTTTATTATTTGATATACAAAATTATATTTATTCAACTCGTGTAAAACGCGAGGTTTTTAAAAATATAATTTTTTTATTTACTATACAAAATTACATTTATATAACCCGTGTAATACATGAAGTTTTTAAAGATATAAGGGTTTTTAAAATATAATTTTTTTATTTACTATACAAAGTTACATTTATATAACCCGTGTAATACATGAAGTTTTTAAAGATATAATTTTTTATCATTTGCTATGTAAAACTAGATTTATTTAACACGTGTAATACACGGGGTTTTTAAGGATACAATTTTTTTATTATTTCGTAGATTTTTCAACCCGGCTATACACGAGTTTTTTTAAAGATACAACGTTTTTAGAATTTAATATACAAAATTTCCAACCTATAAATTAGCAACATGTTTTTGCTTTATGTTGTTGTAATATGTGTATAGGGGGGTTTTGAAAAAAAAGTTTGCATTTTGCACTTTTAACTTAAGGTTTTTATCTTTTGCATTTTAACCCCCTTGACTTTTTTTGCTTTTAACCAAAAACTTTTCATATTTTACAACTTAACCCCAACACTTTTTATTTTCAACTTTGTACCCCCATGTTTTTCATCTTTCGCAAGTTTTTCATTTTACTTTTCATTTTAAATTTTATGAGTTAAAACGCCGCAACGTGTATGTGGGGTTCAATGTTTTTTTCGTCTGTTTTTCCCGTTCAACAGACCAGTCGCAACGCGTCTATTTTTCTTCGTTTGACAAGTTCGTCGCAACGCGCGGGTCCTAAATCGACTTAGTTATTTTTTCTACATTTTACCTTTATGTCTATTTTTTTCGCATTAACACGCCTCATTGGGCGTGCGTGATTTAAAGATTTTACGTCTGTTTTTCATTCGTTGTTATTTTTTACTTTTTTATTTATTTTAGAGTTAACTGCCATTTTCGTCCCTGTGGTTTGGTCACTTTGGCCATTTCAGTCCATTTCTCAAAAATACGCCATTTTCGTCCCCCACGTTCTGGAAAGGTGCCATTTCAGTCCAAAAATCATAACCCAGTTAAGTCAGTTTGTTAATAAGGACTGATTGTGTAAATTTGTAACATAAAGGACTGATTGTGTAAATTTGAACACCACCACCACTAGCCCTGCCACCACCACCACTCCGCTGCCACCACCACCACCACCGCCACCACAGCCACCACCGCCACCACAACCACTGCCACCACCACCGCCACCATCTTCATCTTCATCACCGCCCGTCTTCTTCAATCACTCCGACGGATCTCCTCCGACCACTGCCACCACCACCGCCACCATCTTCATCTTCATCACCACAACCTGCAACTCTCCTCCGTTCATCTTCTCCGGCAGCCACCCATTCATCCTGTAACACCGGTCATCTTCTTCTGCTCACCTCATTCATCACGTCCAAACCTCCAACTCATTATCTTCATATCATTATTCATCATCATCGATCATTATCTGTTATCATCATCATCGATCATCATCGACCTTCATCATGTGCAGTACTAATTGAACCCCTTGTTTTGTTCACGGTTGGACCTGGTCAAATGAGCAATTGCAAAAATATTAGAACCATACCATCGAAGCCAATAAAAATAGAAGTTGGTTTGTATGATTCGATCTGAACCTTTCATTTTGGTGATATTTTACACAAGCTTCTGTCATACCACATTTCTCATATTACTGATTTTGAAAATATTAATAAATTGCTTATGAAGATTTGAGTTTTTTAAATTGTTTTTGTAAACAAAAAATGTTCTAGTCTTCTAGATGTATACTGAGTAAAAGAATTGTAAATATTACAGGTACTGAATTTGTGTATCCATCTAGAGTACTGAATTTGGACCCTTAATATGAGAAATGTGGACCCTCAAATAATCTGTTGGTCCTTTTAATGTATTGTTTTAACTTACAAAAACTGTATATACGCAAACAATGAACACAGTTCCTCAACTAGAAGATCAGATTGGTTAACAATGGCCTGTTGTAGTATGAACAGCAGCTGCACTGAGCAAACCTCACCTGGTGAATCTGCTGCTAAAAGCCCTCTTTCTTTCTTTCTTTTTTTTTTAATTTTTGTATAAATTATATGCAGTTCCGATCCTAGCTTTATTGTTCTAATAATTCGAACCATACAGATATCCGTGCTCCCATTGATGGCGAGGTGCTGAAAAAGATAACTTATTTCCTTGAAAATTTACCACTTAAAGACGGTGAATCTGTTCTTGTTCTGTTATGGGTGCCAAAGGAAATTGGAGACGCGTGGTGGCTGTGGTGGCAGCGGAGTGGTGGTGGTGGCAGTGGCTGTGGTGGCGTGGTGGCTGTGGTGGCAGCAGAGTGGTGGCGGTGGTGGCGGTGGTGGCGGCAGTGGTTGTGGTGGCGGTGGTGGCTGTGGTGGCGGTGGTGGTGGTGGTGGCAGTGGCTGTGGTGGCGGTGGTGGGAACTGGTGTGGCGGTGGTGCCATTTCAGTCCATTTTTCAAATATTTATACATTTTACTTAAATGGTCCCTTATGTTACAAATTTACACAATCAGTCCTTATTAACAAACTGACTTAACTGGGTTATGATTTTTGGACTGAAATGGCACCTTTCCAGAACGTGGGGGACGAAAATGGCGCATTTTTGAGAAATGGACTGAAATGGCCAAAGTGACCAAACCACAGGGACGAAAATGGCAGTTAACTCTTTATTTTATTTGTACGAGCTCTTCTAATGTTGGTGGTTGCTAGCAGCGGTGTGGCATTAATGCTACTTGGTAAGATTTTACCGCTATACCTCCTTTACTTAAGAAAAACTAATTTTTTTACGTGCATATTTTTTGTACGTATCTGTATAAATTTGATTTGCCTACATTTCGACGTAAACCTTTTCTGGAAACGAGTCAGGTTAAATATAATAAGTTTTCTTTTAAAAAAACATATTTTACGTGAATATTTTTTATGTATGTTTCTGTATAAATACGAGTTGGTGTATGTTTCGACGTAAACTTTTTTGTGAAACGAGTCAGATCAAATATAATATGTTTTTGTAATTATTTTATGAATGTTTTGTAAATTTTGTTTCGATCCGAGTGGAGTCAAATTGTGGTTTCTTTTTTCCCTTTTTTTAAAAGCTCTAATCTCTTTTGATACAAAATTACATTTATTTAATCTGTGTAATACACATGGTTTTTAAAGATAAAACTTTTTTTTTATTATTTGATATATAAAATTACATTTATTTAACCCGTACAATATACGGGGTTCATAAAGATATAACTTTTTATTATTTAATATATAAAAATTACATTTATTCAACCCATGTAATATACGGGGTTCTAACCTAGTATTCATATATTTTTAAGTTATGTAATATGTGAAACATGGTAACATATTTTACATTAATTTAATAGATTTAAAATTTATAATTTTTTTTCTAGAAAGGGCACACTATATAAAAATTACGAAACCACCAACTAGAATAAACTAGAGGGTGAAAAAAGAAAAGTTCCATGACAAGAAGCAGATTTTTTAATATTTTCTAAGTGTTTTTGTTTTTTTAGTTCAAGGACAATCTAGTCATTTGACACATACTTAACTGAGATATTTAACATAAGTTAGTGATAAAGACATCCGAGTGCAAAAATTAAAACTACCGGAATCAAGTGTGTAATTATTGAAGTCTCGGGAACTAGTCTGCAATATCTGCAAACCACATGGATCAACCAGGCATTTAACTCTTCATTTAACAAATTTTAGTTCTTTTCTTTCAAAATAACTACCTGAACCTAAAATATTTGTGTACACTTTTTATGGATGGAAGATAGATGTTGCCTTTAAGGTGACATTCTATTAGTATGTGGTGTACTCTACAATCAAAAAGTTAAGAGTTCAAAGCGTATATGGAACAAAACTAATGGCACAATTGAGTTTTTAAGACATTTGAATGATGTTTGCTAGTTTGATGTAAAAGTTAAGAGTTCAAAGCGTATATGGTACAAAACTAATGGCACATTTGAGTTTTTAAGACATTTGAATGATGTTTGCTAGTTTGATGAGTGAAACTTAAGGGGTTGAAAATAAAATCTCATCAAGTTTCTTTGTCATTAACTCATTATGGGTGTGGATTAGGTTGGTTGGTTAGGATAATAGGAATTGAAGGCTTTGCTTATTAAACGGCTGTTCTCTTAAGTACATGGTTCACGTTTTTTGACCTTGTGGTAGAATCATCTGGAAACTTTAAATAACAATTAGTAAGTAACATCTTCTATAACTAAATATAACTTGAAAAATTAATAAATATTTAAAACAGAGACGATTACAGACTAATGACAGGTAGACGATATGCATCAAAAAAGTAAATAATACAAATTAGAAAATGAATAAATATTGAATATTAGGTCTTTGGGTATACTTTAACCTATGTTAACTCTATCTAAGTAGCACATCAACCTTTTTTTCTTATTTCACTTTGCCTCACTCCAAGAAAATCGTTTAATCCCATTAACTTCATCTAACCATATATTTTAGTGGGTTTTGATGTAAAAAAGAAAAAAATAATTAATTTAATCTCTTAACATTGTGTTAACATGTTAACACATAACCCATTTAATATATTTTAACTTGTCAGGTCACTGTTAAAATTCTATGTGTTAAAATACATCCTATAGCTTAAGGAAATCCTTCATGAGTAAAAAGAAATCTATTAGAAAGGAATTATTGATTGATTTTAAGTGAATAAATATAAAATGATCTATTATTGAATACAATTATTAAATTATAAAAGTGGAATTATAAAATAATTTAAAAAACTAAAAAATATAAAAGACATATGTTACAAATTTAAAAGTTATAAAATAATTTAAAAAACTAAAGAAATATAAGATACTTAAGTTACAAATTATACATATATTAAAAAACAAACTGAATGAAGTGCCTTTTTTTTACATATATTAAAAAACAAACTGAATGAACAGTAAATGAGCCTATTTTTTTTTAATTTCCTTTTATAATTAGAACACAACACAATCAACAATAAAATCATCAAGGGGATTAGCAAATTGTATCGGGTACTGGTACCAGTATCAAATTTATCAAACCGGGTATATTTTCGGTACTGAACCGGTACCGACTTTTGACATTTTCGGTATCGGTTCGGCACCGCTATTCACCGGTTTTTATACTCAAATACCGGTACCGTACCAGTACCTACAGGTACTGAACCGTACCATGCCAGGTATATTCGGTACCGGTACCCACTTTTGGGGATTTTCGGTAACGGTACTTTCGGTAACGGTTGGTACCGAGCTCATCAAATCCTGTACACACGTAGCAACGCAAGTAATTGCACCGTTTAGATTACTTTTCATACACAACCCAATGAATAGTAACAACATCAAGGGGATGAGCAAATGGTATCGGGTACCGGTACTGGTATCAAATTTACCAAACTGGGTATATTTTCGGTACCGAATGTTACCGACTTTTGACATTTTCGGTATCGGTTCGGCACCGGTACTGGTACCGTACCAGTACCGACCGGTACCGAACCGTACCGTACTAGGTATATTCAGTATCGGTACCCACTTTTGGGGATTTTCGGTAACGGTATTTTCGGTACCAGTTGGTACCGAACTCATCAAATCCTGTAGCAACGTAGCAACGCAAGTAATTGCACCGTTTAGATTACTTTTCATACACACTATAAGTAAACTATATTTCGTTTGAATGAGGTTTTATATAAAAAAACAATTTGTTTTCTTTTCTTTTTTGTCTTTTTCTATAATGAATGAATTGTAGCATGTAAAATTAACTTGGATATTTAGATTATTGATAAGCAAAGCATATCAAATCCTGTAATCAAAACGGTATCGTATCGGTACCAAATTTACTATACCAATCATTTTCGGTACCAATTTGGTACCCCTTTTGGCGTTTTCAGAATCGTTACTTGCGGTTCGACACCGGTCTAGCACCATACCTGTATTTACTGATTTTTACCTTCAAATACCATATCGTATGGTACCGAGCATTTTCGGTGCCGGTACCTAATTTCGATGATTTCCCGGATCGGTACTTTCGGTGTCGTTACCGGTACTAAGCTCATCCATATTTTAACGTGTTAGCACCGTAATAACTAAACTGAAAACAACCGAATTTCCAACGTGTAGGACGTATGGGTCCTATTATTATATATTAGATTATTTAAAATCGTTTTTTAAGGACGAAGTGACTATCGTTACCACGTCATTTTTATTTTTGTTTTGATACTTGGTATCTGCTTGTCGTTGCCGACACACGTTTTGCAGACATTAGGTCCCCGCCGCAACACGCGAGCGGAAAATCAACTAGTTAAAAAGAAAAACAGAAGATACAAAATACAAATAAAAAACAAAGGATTAGAAAAGGGGACTAAATAAATAAAAGAGTAAATTGCCATTTTAGTCTCTGAGGTTTGTCCAAATTTGTCATTTTAGTCTAAATAGTTTTTTTTTGCCTCTGGGTCCCCGACTTTTCCCTTTTGTTGACATTTTGATCATTTTGCACAACTCCGTCTAAAAACTCTAGTTTTAACTAGGGGTATTTTTGGCATTTTCATTTTTAACTTTTCAACTTGCCATTTTAGTCCAAACTTATAACATATTTAAACCACTACTTCATTCTTCAACCATGAACCACCGTAACCAAACCACCCACACCACCATTGATGCTCATACCACCATCAACTACCACACTCGCCGCCGTCAACCGTCTCGTGTCGCCGGTCGTCACCATGATTTCTCTCTCCACCAGATCTAGCTGATAACCACCACCATCTCAATTGAAAACCACAATATAGATTCCTCCTTCGTTTTCCCGGCGGTTCCACATCACCATGAAACCAACACCATAGATTTGGTAGCAACGTTCGGATCTGATAGCGACAAGGTTGGAGGACCCAATTCCGATGACCTAGGGTTTCGAACCAGCGACATCAGTGACGGACTTGGGTTCCGGTAGCGGCTTCACGGTTGGTATGAGGCGGAGGTAAGTAATACCGATGCGATTGGAATGATTGTAAAGATCAATTGACGGTTCACTGCAAATCCTTTAGCAGAGACACTTTTTTTGGAATGATTCTTATTTTTGGTTTCAACTTTGGGATTTTGTTTCTTGGAAATTTCCGTTCACTCCCACCCTTCACTTTTATTTCATTGGAAACACCCACCATCACTTTGAATCTGTTAGGATGAGATAACTGGGTGGAAAGTGGATATCATCTAAAAAAATATTAGTGGTTTAATTTGCACTGATTCTGCGATTAAACTTTAGGAGAACTTAGTTGATTTTGCATATTGAAGATACAATACCCAAATTGAAACAAAAGGTGTGGCTATAACCTGTAATGGATGATTTGTGATTGAAAAATAGGTGACCGAATTCAGCCCCAATTTATATAAATTTATTATTATTTTTTGATCGGAGATTGTTGCCATACATGATGACCAGAATCATGGTTGTGGCGGTGGTGTTAGGCGGTGATGGTAGTGGCGACATGTGGTGATGGCAACTAATATATACTGTAATAAAAGAATGGACCAAAATGGTAAATGAAAAGATTTAAATTGAAAATCCTCAAAATACCCCTAGTTAAAAATGGAGATTTTGGATAGAGTTAGGGTATGTGGTCAAAATGGCAACAAAAGGGATAAGTCAGGGACCCAGAGGCGAAAAAAAAAACTATTTGGACTAAAATGACAAATTTGGACAAAACTCAGGGACTAAAATGGCAATTTACTCTAAATAAAACCTTTCAAACAAATACGCCCTGTATGACCAAAATATTTCACTTGTTCATGCCATTGAAAACTACTATCCTTATCTCAGCAACTCATCAGATATCAAGATAGCGGTCTCGTTGATGAAGTATCGATCGTTACATAAGAGCATTCATAACCCATTCACCGAATTTTGAGAGAGAAGTTTTTATATTATAATAAGTGGTTGTAATTGGTTGTAAGTGGAGGAAAAAAAATGTTACTGTTTATCTGTATATTTGAGGAGGGTATAGAATCATATACAAACATGTATATTTGTACAAACTGTAAGAACCAACAGTTTAATGACTTGTGTCCTCAATTAAAAAAATTGATTTAAAAGTATTTTAAACTTTTGGTACCCTTTTATTTATATCTAACTAAAAACAATAATTAAATTATCACTAAATTCATGCAAGATTAATTTAAATCCTAATATCCTGATCTATTCTTCCTCATCGAATCAGCACCGTAATCAACATCATCATCAACACTGTAATCAGCATCATCAGTTGCACCGTAATCAGCATCATCGTCAACACCGTAATTAGCACATCGTCAACATCAGCACCTTAATCAGCACGGTAACACCACCGTCAGCACATCCGACGGTAACATCCCACACCACGACTGTCAGCACATCCCGTAATCAACATCATCATCAACACTGTTGTTAGGGGAGGATTTTCTAACAATTAGTGATCCTTATTCGTTATCCTAATTAGTGATCCTTACTTCTGTGACAGGTGGTGATCCTCAGAAGAGATTCAGGATCAGGATCATGGATCACTTTAAGGATCCTCGTACTGACGATTGTTTACTTATGTTTTGTACCATCTCGTAGGTATAACCAGCTTGACCAAGTCTTGGCGACATTCCTGGAGAATATTCCTAAACTATTCTGCACGTGCTTGGCCAAAAATGGACGTTATGGAGAACGTGGGGGCTTGGCACAAAAGTCGGATAGTTAGTTTGGTAGTTAAATTTCTATTTTAAAAAGGGGTAACGAGCTAGTAGAAAAACACTTAGTCATTTTGACAGCTACACACACTCGTATACTCGCACACTTGAAGCTCTCGACGAACATACATTCGTTTTCACTCACATTTACACATTTCACGATAGTGATCCTTGTACCTAGCTCGTTACTATCCGAAGTTGTAAACATTTATTCATTTATTTGAGCTTGGTGATCGGTAGTTTCCATCACTCGGGGTTTTTTGTGCCGGAGATCAACTCTTGATCAAGGGCTTTTTCCCCGTATAAATCCTTGTGTCATTTCAGCAATTTACATTGAAGTGATCCTTGTTATTGTTCTATATTGTTAGCATCATACCCCGTAACATAGAGTTTGGTTGCAATATCCTCAACAGATTTTTTTGACCAAAACAGTTTGGCGCCCACCGTGGGGAATTGGTGCTTCGTCCTTAGAAAAATTCGCATTTCTGTGCTCATTCCGGTTCACTACAACCAAGCAAATGGCTTCCTCAGCGAAGAATGCTTCAAATTTGATGCCCTCATTCACTTCTTCTCAAGGCGTTCCCCCTTTGCCTCCACCACCTTCTGGATCCCAGAAGAATGCTGAGAATGCTGCGAAGAAACCAACTCCCATTTTCTCAAAACCTCCAACTTCTTCTGCTTCTTACACTCCCACTACTAGTGACATGTTTACTTTGATTTTGCAGATGAAGGATCAGATACGGCAACAGGATAAGACCAATGAGAGGATTCTTAAAGAAATCAGAGATCTCAAGAAACAAAAGACAACGGCAGAGGATCATTCCCCACTGGTGCCAAAATCCTTGAATTTTGATACTCCGGTGATTACTTCTCAGCCATTAGTGGCTCCAGACGTTCAATATGTGGGTGGACCGAAAGGAGTGCACTACGGAACAACAACAGTGACCCAGGCATCAGGTTCATATTTCCAGCCAGCGGGATCCTATCCTCAGTATATGGGGTCCCTCACGAATTCAGGAGGATATTCAGGAATGCAGCAGGTTCAAGGATCCTCCTTTGTTCCAGGATCATCCCAGGTTCAAGGATCCTCCTTCATTCCAGGATCATCCCAGGTTCAAGGATCCTCCTTCATTCCAGGATCACCCCAGGTTCAAGGATCCTCCTTCTTCCCAGGATCATCCCAGGTTCAAGGATCCTCCCTTGTTCCAGGATCGTCCCAATTTCAGGGATCCTTCCAGATGCCAGGATCCTTGAGGAGTTTGCAAACAGGAAGTTCAGATGTCCATCAGGGAGATTTTATTCCAATGCAGACCAATGCTTCTACTGGTCCCTCGATCATTCCAGAGCCTCAACAATATGGACTAACATCCAATCTTCCTAATCTGAATCCAATGGGAGGTAACACTTTTAACAATTCTTATACTACTAACCATGGTCTTATGCAGGATCCAAGTATCAATCATGCCATGGCCAGAGAATTGCAAAAGTTAAAGGATATGATATCAAGTGTTCCAGGAGTGGTCAAACCTATCCCAGAGATTGCAGATGGGAGCCACAAGATATCTCGTTTTGCACCACCAATCTGCGATGCAGAGATACCCAAGAGGTTCCATGTGCCAACAATGAAGCTGTACGATGGTTCGACGGATCCTGAAGAACACATAGCACAATACAGGGAGAGGATGGAGATCAATCCAATTCCAGAAAGGTTAAAGGAAGCATGCCTGTGCAAGGGATTCAGATCCACTCTTACTGGATCAGCTCTCAAATGGCTGCTAAGTCTTCCTCCCTACTCCATTACCTCATTTGCTAATCTAGTTAATCTATTTAATAATCAGTTTTCTTGTAGTAGGAAATTTGAACGATTAACTAGTGATCTATATAGGATAACCCAGGGTCATAATGAATCATTAAGGGATTACATTACCAAATTCAGTAAAGAATCCTTAGACATTCCCAACTTAGATATAGCCACGGCTGTTGAGGCCTTTAAAATGGGATTGCTTAGGGATTCGTCTATCTATGATGATCTTGTTATGACACCATGCAGGAACTTAGATGAGGTAAGAACCCGAGCACTTAGGTTCATTCGACTAGAAGATGACAAGAGGATCCAGGAGAGGTTAGCAGGGTCCTCAAAGCAGGATAAGCAAGGATCCTCATTCAGGAACAATAAGTTCAGATCCTACAACAGATCTGATAACCAGAACGTGCATTCTATTGATCAAGAAGAGGATGATGAGGATTATCCTCCAATTTCTGAATATTGTTTTAGTGTTGATAATAATGAACTAATCCTTGCGATGCAGAGTCTAGGTGATAAAGCTAGATGGCCCAGAAAAAATGATAGGCCAGCTGCAACTAAGGATAAATCAAAGTGGTGTGCATATCATGAAGATTTTGGGCACCTCACAGAAGAATGCATCGCACTAAGAAAGGAAATTGGATACTTGTTGAGCAAAGGGCACCTAAAGGAATTGTTGGGAAGAAAAAAGTCAAGGACTCAGGATCCTGAAAGGATCCCTGAGAAGGCTCCAGCCCCTCCAGCAGATGCACAAGTGATAAACTTTATTTCTGGAGGATCAGACATTTGTGGCACATCTTTCTCAGCAGCTAAAAGGCATGCAAAGGAAACTAAAATGGATAATGGAGAAAGACCTGTTCGAACATCAAGTGTCTCCGAAGGAAAAGTCATAACCTTCGATGAGGATGATCGAGTTGATATCCAGGATCCTCATCACGATGGTTTAGTTATTACTCTTTTCATTTCTAACCATTTTGTCCGCGGGATCCTTATAGACGGAGGAAGCTCAGTGAACATTATCCAGCTTGATGTTCTGAAGAAGATGGGAATCCCTGAATCGGATATCATACCAAGATCCTCCGTGCTCGTGGGATTTAGTGGCGAAACTAAGAATACCCTGGGGGACATTAAACTCCCAATATACATCGAAGGCCTACACTCTTATCAAAAATTTTGTGTTATTGACTGTTTATCTTGTTGTAATGTTATCCTTGGCAGGCCTTGGATACACGACATGAAAGCAGTCCCATCTACCTACCATCAATGTGTGAAGCTCCCTAGTCCTTGGGGAATAGTGAAGATTGATAGTGATCAGCAGGAGGCTAAGAACTGCTACACTTCATCGATGAAACCAACCTCGAAGTCAAGGGAGCAATAGCAATCAAAGTATCCTCCAAGGGACGTCTTGGAGGCAAGAGAGCAGGATGTGATAGAAATCCTCATGGATCCTGATGATCCTGAATCCAAAATCTATATCGGATCAGGGATCCTTGGCGGAATGAAAGAAGACCTCATATCCTTCCTCAAAAGGAGAAAGACTACCTTTGCATGGAAACACGAAGACATGACTGGTATATCCAAAGATGTAATCACTCACAAACTCAGGATAGACAGATCCTTCAAACCAATCCATCAAAGGAGAAGAAAGTTTGCACCGGAAAGGAATGCCATTATCCAGGAGGAGGTAGAGAAATTGCTCCGGGCAGGTATGATTAGAGAGGTCAAGTATCCAAGATGGTTGGCCAATGTGGTTGTTGTTCAAAAGAAAAACGGAAAGTGGAGGGTATGTGTCGATTTTACCAATTTAAATAAGGCATGTCCCAAGGATCCTTTCCCATTACCCCACATTGACTCCATGGTGGATGCAACTGCGGGTCATGAACTGTTAACTTTTATGGATGCTTCATCTGGATTCCAACAAATCCAAATGGAAACATCTGACCAAGAGGATACAGCCTTCATGACTCCAACTGGTATATACTGCTATATTGCTATGCCGTTCGGACTAAGAAATGCAGGTGCAACATATCAAAGGCTGGTGAATATGATGTTCAAGGATCAGATTGGACAAACTATGGAGGTTTACATAGATGATATGGTGGTAAAATCCTTGAAAGCTGAGGATCATCTAAGAGACTTGGAGGAAGCATTCAATATCCTTGATAAATATAATATGAAGCTTAATCCTTCAAAATGTCACTTTGGTGTTAAAGCAGGTAAATTCTTAGGATATATGGTGACAAAGAGAGGCATTGAAGCTAGCCCGGAACAAATCAAAGCAATAGTGAACATCAAATCTCCGGCCAATGCTAAGGATGTTCAAAGGCTAACAGGCAGGATAGCAGCCTTGAACATATTTATATCCAAATCCTCCGAGAAGTGTAAAGAATTCTACGATATCCTAAGGAAGAATAAGAAATTTGAGTGGACGGAGAAGCATGAAAATGATTTAAGAGCCCTCAAGGAATACCTATCCTCAGCCCCAGCCTTGATGAAGCCAGAAAAAGGCGATGTGCTATCCTTGTATCTTGCAGTATCCTCAAAAGCAGTAAGTGCGGTCCTTGTTAAGGATCATGAAGGTACACAACATCCTGTCTATTATGTAAGTAAAAGTTTACTTGATGCTGAATCCAGGTATTCACACCTTGAAAAGCTTATTCTTGCATTAATTATGGCATCTACTAAGTTAAGACATTATTTTGAAACTCATGTTATCATTGTGAAAACTAATTTTCCAATTAAGAATGTCCTCAGGAAACCAGAGATGTCAGGTAGGATGGCTAAGTGGGCAGTGAAGCTGAGTGCATATGATATAAGATACGAGCCTAGGACAGCCATCAAATCCCAAGCATTAGCTGACTTTGTGGCTGATTTCAGTAGTGATTTACAAGAAGAAGCTGAGTTAGAAGTCCAGCAGCTAGAGGAGACCAAGGATCCTTGGATACTCTATACTGATGGATCCTCGAATGTCAAAGGCACAGGGCTTGGAATACTACTAAAATCGCCACAGGGGGACATAATACCCCACTCTATAGCTTGTGAGTTCCAAACCACTAACAATGAGGCTGAATATGAAGCCTTAATTGCTGGTTTGCAAATTGCAAAGCATATGGGGATCAGGTATCTTGAGGTACATGTAGATTCATTGTTAATTACAAACCACTTTAATGGATCCTACGCTGTTAAAGGTGAAAAGCTAACCAAATATTTAGAGATAGTCAAAAGTTTGGCACTCTCTTTTGTTTCCTTTAGTTTGACACAGGTACCAAGGGAAGAAAATACAGAAGCTGATGCATTGGCTAATTTAGGATCATCCTTGAAGATCCCGGAGGATATCAAGATCCCTATTATCCATATCCTGAACCCGGCTATTGAGGATCATGTGGCTATGGAGATAGGAAATGATTCTGCAGTGATCCCTAGTGAGGATACTCGATCCCATTCAGGATCAGGATCATGGATCTCACCAATTATGAGATACTTACAACATGGAGAGATTCCTACAGGAGAAAACCCTAGGGCTTTCAAATCTAAGGTATCTCAATTCACAATTTTAAATAATATGTTGTATAAACGATCTCTTGCAGGACCATACTTGAGATTCATAGAGGATCCTGAAGTCCAAGAAGTTTTAAAAGACTTCCATGAAGGAGATTGTGGAAACCACACTGGGGGCAGGGCATTATTCTCAAGGATCCTGAGGACAGGATACTACTGGCCAACCATGAAGAGAGATGCTGTGGAGTATGCTAAGAGATGTGATCCTTGTCAGAGACACAGCAATATCCTTCATCAACCAGCTGAATTATTGCATCCTATATCCCCCTCTTGGCCATTTATGAGATGGGGTATGGATATAGTTGGAAAGCTCCCTAAGGCACCTGGTGGAAAAGTATTCATGCTAGCTATGACTGATTACTTCTCCAAGTGGATAGAGGCTGAAGCTTTTGCCCAAGTCAGAGAAAAGGAAGTTATATCCTTCATTAAAAGAAATATTATAACTAGATTTGGAATTCCTTCTGAGATTATATGTTATAATGGTTCCCAATTTATTGGGGGCAGAACCACTAACTTTTGTGACAGCTGGGGGATTAAGATGATAACATCAACACCAGTCCACCCACAAGCTAATGGTCAGGCAGAATCATCCAACAAGATTGTTAGGGGAGGATTTTCTAACAATTAGTGATCCTTATTCGTTATCCTAACTAGTGATCCTTACTTCTGTGACAGGTGGTGATCCTCAGAAGAGCTTCAGGATCAGGATCATGGATCACTTTAAGGATCCTCGTACTGACGATTGTTTACTTATGTTTTGTAGCATCTCGCAGGTATATTGAGCTTGACCAAGTCTAAGCGACATTCCTGGAGAATATTCCTAAACTATTCTGCACGTGCTTGACCGAAAATAGACGTTATGGAGAACGTGGAGGCTTGGCACGGAAGTCGGATAGTTAGTTTAGGTGGTTTTTTCTATTTTAAAATGGAGTAACGAGCTAGTAGAACACACTTAGCCATTTTTCAGTTACACACACTCATACAAACGCTCATACAAACTCTCGTTCAATCACTTAGCAGCTTCATACACTTTTTACACATTTCACCCTAGTGATCCTTGTACCTAGCTCGTTACTATCCGAAGTTGTAAACATTTAACCATTTATTTTAGCTTGGTGATCGGTAGTTTCCATCACCCGGGGTTTTTTGTGCCGGAGATCAACTCTTGATCAAGGGCTTTTTCCCCGTATAAATCCTTGTGTTGTTTGTGCATTTTACATTGAAGTGATCCTCATCGCTGTTACATATTTAAAGCATCATTCCCCTAAACAAAGAGTTTGGTTGCAATATCCTCATCAGATTTTTTGACCAAAACAGTTTGGCGCCCACCGTGGGGCAATTGGTGCTTCGTCCTTAAGAAAATACGCATTTCTGTGCTTAATTCGGTTCACTACAACCAAGCAGATGGCCTCCTCATCGAAGAATGCTTCAAACTTGATGCCCTCATTCACTTCTTCACAAGGCGTTCCTCCTTTGCCTCCACCACCTTCTGGATCCCAGAAGAATACTGAGAATGCTGCGAAGAAACCGACTCCCATTTTCTCAAAACCACCTACTTCTTCTGTTTCAACTAATCCCACTACTAATGATCTCTATGCCTTGATTTTGCAGATGAGGAATCATGCACAAGAGCAGGATAAAACCAACGAAAGGATCCTCCGGGAGATTGACGAAATTAGGAAACAGAAGAAAACGGCAGAGAATCACTCCCCACTGATGCCCAGATCTTTGAATTTTGATACTCCGGTGATTACTTCTCAGCCATCAGTGGTTCCAGACATTCAATATGTGGGAGGACCAAAAGGAGTGCACTACGGAACAACAACCATGACCCAGGCATCAGGTTCACTTTTCTAGCCAGCGGGATCCTATCCTCAGCATATGGGATCCCTCACAAGTTCAGGAGTGCAGCAGGTTCAAGGATCCTCCTTCGTTCCAGGATCATCCCAAGTTCAAGGATCCTCCTCCGTTCCAGGGTCATCCCAGGTTCAAGGATCCTCTTTTATTCCAGGATCATCTCAGGTTCAAGGATCCTTCTTCGTTCCAGGATCGTCCCAGTTTCAAGGATCCTTTCAGATGCCAGGATCCTTGAGGAGTTTGCAAACAGGAAGTTCAGATGTCCATCAGGGAGATTTTATTCCAATGCAGACCAACGCTTCTACTGGTCCCTCGGTCATTCCAGAGCCCCAACAATATGGATTAACATCCATTCTCCCTAACTTGAATCCAATGGGAGGTAACACTTTTAACAATTCTTATACTACTAACCAAGGTCTTATGCAGGATCCAGGTATCAATCATGCCATGGCCAGAGAATTGCAAAAGCTAAAGGATATGATATCAAGTGTCCCGGGAGTAGTCAAACCTATCCCAGAGATTGCAGATGGGAGTCATAAGATATCTCGTTTTGCACCACCAATCTGTGATGCTGAGATACCCAAGAGGTTCCATGTGCCTACAATGAAGCTGTATGATGGCTCAACAGATCCTGAAGAACACATAGCACAATACAGGGAGAGGATGGAGATCAATCCAATCCCAGAAAGGTTAAAGGAAGCATGCCTGTGCAAAGGATTCGGATCCACTCTTACTGGATCAGCTCTCAAGTGGCTGCTAAGTCTTCCTCCCTATTCTATTACCTCATTTGCTAACCTAGTTAACTTGTTTAATAATCAGTTTTCTTGAAGTAGAAAATTTGAACGATTAACTAGTGATTTATATAGGATAACACAGGGTCATAATGAATCGTTAAGGGATTACATTACCAAATTCAGTAAAGAATCCTTAGACATTCCTAACTTAGATATAGCCACGGCTGTTGAGGCCTTCAAAATGGGATTGCTTAGGGATTCGTTATTTTATGATGATCTTGTTATGACACCATGCAGGAACTTAGATGAGGTAAGAACCCGAGCACTTAGGTACATTCGGCTAGAGGATGACAAGAGGATCCAGGAGAGGATAACAGGATCCTCAAAGCAGGATAAGCAAGGATCCTCATTCAGGAACAACAAGTTCAGATCCTACAACAGATCTGATAACCAGAACGTGCACTCTATTGATCAAGAAGAGGATGACGAAGATTATCCTCCACTCTCTGAATATTGCTTTAGTGTTGATAACAATGAATTAATCCTTGCTATGCAGAACCTAGGTGATAAAGCTAGATGGCCAAGAAAGAATGATAGGCCGGCTGCAACTAAGGATAAATCAAAGTGGTGTGCATATCATGAAGATTTTGGGCACCTTACAGAAGAATGCATTGCATTAAGAAAGGAAATTGGATACTTGTTGAGCAAAGGGCATCTAAAAGAGTTGTTGGGAAGAAAAAAGTCAAGGACTCAGGATCCTGAAAGGATCCCTGAGAAGGCTCCAGCTCCTCCAGCAGATGCACAAGTGATAAACTTTATTTCTGGAGGATCCGACATTTGTGGCACATCCTTCTCAGCAGCTAAAAGGCACGCGAAGGAAGCTAAGATGGATAATGGAGAAAGACCAGTTCGAACATCAAGTGTCTCCGAAGGAAAAGTCATAACCTTTGATGAAGAGGATCGTGTTGATATCCAGGATCCTCATCACGATGGTTTAGTTATTACTCTTTTCATATCTAACCATTTTGTCCGCAGGATCCTAATAGACGGAGGAAGTTCAGTGAACATTATCCAGCTTGATGTTCTAAAGAAGATGGGTATCCCTGAATCAGAGATCATACCAAGATCCTCCGTGCTCGTGGGATTTAGTGGCGAAACTAAGAACACCCTGGGGGACATTAAACTCCCAATATATATTGAAGGATTACACTCTTATCAAAAATTTTGCGTTATTGACTGTTTATCTTGTTGTAATGTTATCCTTGGCAGGCCCTGGATACACGATATGAAAGTAGTCCCGTCTACTTACCATCAATGTGTGAAGCTCCCTAGTCCTTGGGGAATAGTAAAGATTGATAGTGATCAGCAGGAGGCTAAGAATTGCTACACTTCATCAATGAAACCAGCCTCGAAGTCAAGGGAGCAATAGCAATCAAGGTATCCTCCAAGGAATGTCTTGGAGGCCAGAGAGCAGGATGTGGTAGAAATCCTCATGGATCCTGATGATCCTGAATCCAAAATCTATATCGGATCAGGGATCCTTGGCGAAATGAAAGAAGACCTCATATCCTTCCTCAAAAGGAGAAAGACTACCTTTGCATGGAAACACGAAGATATGACTGGCATATCTAAAGATGTTATCACTCACAAGCTCGGCATCGACAGATCCTTCAAACCAATCCATCAAAGGAGAAGGAAGTTTACACCAGAAAGGAATGCCATTATCCAGGAAGAGGTAGAGAAATTGCTCCGGGCAGGTATGATTAGAGAGGTCAAGTATCCAAGATGGTTGGCCAATGTGGTTGTTGTTCAAAAGAAAAACGGAAAATGGAGGGTATGTGTCGATTTTACCGATTTAAATAAGGCATGTCCCAAGGATCCTTTCCCTTTACCCCACATTGACTCCATGGTGGATGCAACTGCGGGTCATGAACTGTTAACTTTTATGGATGCTTCATCTGGATTTCAACAAATCCAAATGGAACCATCCGACCAAGAGGATACAGCCTTCATGACTCCAACTGGTATATATTGCTATATTGCTATGCCATTCGGATTGAGAAATGCAGGTGCAACGTACCAAAGGCTGGTGAATATGATGTTCAAGGATCAGATCGGACAAACTATGGAGGTTTATATAGATGATATGGTGGTAAAATCCATAAGAGCTGAGGATCACCTAAAGGATTTGGAGGAAGCATTTGATATCCTTGACAAATATAATATGAAGCTTAATCCTTCAAAATGTCATTTTGGTGTTAAAGCAGGTAAATTCTTAGGATACATGGTGACTAAGAGAGGCATTGAAGCTAGCCCGGAACAAATCAAAGCAATAGTAAACATCAAATCTCCGGCCAATGCTAAGGATGTTCAAAGGCTAACAGGCAGGATAGCAGCTTTGAACAGATTTATATCCAAATCCTCGGAGAAGTGCAAAGAATTCTATGATATCCTAAGGAAGAACAAGAAATTTGAGTGGACCGAGAAGCATGAAAATGCTTTGAGAGCCCTCAAAGATTACTTATCCTCAGCCCCATCCTTGATGAAACCGGAAAAAGGCGATGTGTTATCCTTGTATCTTGCAGTATCCTCAAAAGCAGTAAGTACGGTCCTTGTTAAGGATCATGAAGGTACACAACATCCTGTCTATTATGTAAGTAAAAGTTTACTTGATGCCGAAACCAGGTATTCACACCTTGAAAAACTTATTCTTGCATTAATTATGGCATCTACAAAGTTAAGACATTATTTTGAAACTCATATTATCATTGTTAAAACTAATTTCCCAATTAAGAATGTCCTCAGGAAACCAGAGATGTCAGGAAGGATGGCAAAGTGGGCAGTGAAGCTAAGTGCATATGATATAAGATATGAGCCTAGGACAGCCATCAAATCCCAAGCATTAGCTGACTTTGTGGCTGATTTCAGTAGTGATTTACAAGAAGAAGCTGAGTTAGAAGTCCAGCAGCTAGAAGAGACCAAGGATCCTTGGATACTATATACTGATGGATCCTCAAATGTCAAAGGCACAGGGCTTGGAATACTACTAAAATCGCCACAGGGGGACATAATACCCCATTCTATAGCTTGTGAGTTCCAAACCACTAACAATGAGGCTGAATATGAAGCCCTAATTGCTGGTTTGCAAATCGCTAAGCATATGGGAATCAGGTATCTTGAGGTACATGTAGATTCTTTGTTAATTACAAACCACTTTAATGGATCCTATGCTGTTAAAGGTGAAAAGCTAACCAAATATTTGGAGATAGTCAAAAGTTTGGCACTCTCTTTTGTTTCCTATAGTTTGTCACAGGTACCAAGGGAAGAGAATACAGAAGCTGATGCATTGGCTAACTTAGGATCATCTTTAAAGATCCCAGAGGATATCAAGATTCCTATTATCCATATCCTGACCCCGGCTATCGAGGATCACCAGACTATGGAGATAGGAAATGATTCTGCAGTCATCCCCAGTGAGGATACTCGATCCTATTCAGAATCAGGATCATGGATTTCACCAATTATGAGATACTTACAACATGGAGAGATTCCTACAGGAGAAAACCCTAGGGCTTTCAAATCTAAGGTATCTCAATTCACAATTATGAATAATATGTTGTATAAACGATCTCTTGCAGGACCATACTTGAGATGCATTGAGGATCCTGAAGTTCAAGAAGTTTTAAAAGACTTCCATGAAGGAGATTGTGGAAACCATACTGGGGGCAGGGCTTTATTTTCAAGGATCCTGAGGACAGGATACTACTGGCCAACCATGAAGAAAGATGCTATGGAGTTTGCCAGAAGATGTGATCCTTGCCAGAGACACAGCAATATCCTTCATCAACCAGCTGAATTATTGCATCCTATATCCTCCTCTTGGCCATTTATGAGATGGGGTATGGACATAGTTGGAAAGCTCCCTAAGGCACCTGGTGGGAAAGTATTCATGTTAGCCATGACTGATTACTTCTCCAAGTGGATAGAGGCTGAAGCTTTTGCCCAAGTCAGAGAAAAGGAAGTTATATCCTTCATTAAAAGAAATATTATAACTAGATTTGGAATTCCTTCTGAGATTATATGTGATAATGGTTCCCAATTTATTGGGGGCAAAACCACTAACTTTTGTGATAGCTGGGGGATTAAGATGATAACTTCAACACCAGTCCACCCACAAGCTAATGGCCAGGCAGAATCATCCAACAAGATCATCATCAACAATTTGAAGAAAAAGCTTGGATCCAAGAAAGGGAAATGGGCAAAAGAACTACCCTATGTGCTCTGGGCTGACAGGACAACCCTTAAGAATGCTACCGGTCAAACACCATTCTCTTTGGTGTTTGGGGCAGAATCGGTGATCCCAACAGAAATGGTGGTTCCTACTGCTAGAACAAGTACCCGTGATCCTGAGGAAAATAATGAAAACTTGGCTCAAGATCTGGATACTATTGAAGAAATCAGGGATATGGCTAGGATAAGGATGGCCAGTTATCAGCAAAGAATGGCTGGTGCTTACAATAAAAATGTCAGGATCAGGACGTTTCAAGTTGGAGATATGGTGTTAAGGAAAGCATTTCAAAATACCACCAATCCTGCTGATGGAAAATTGGCTCCAAAATGGGAAGGCCCTTATTTGATTGAAGCTGAAGCAGGAAAGGGGGCATATAGATTACTAACCATGGAAGGTGATTTGCTACCAAGAGCTTGGAATGCTGTCCACTTGAAGAAATATTTTATGTAAGCAGGATCCTTATGGCATAGGTGATCCTCACAATAGGGATGTCCTTAAAGGATCCTCAAAGTATCGGTGATCCTTACCTAGGTAATATCCTAAACTTAAGCTATTTCATTTCATTATTTTCTCTTATAAGGATAAGGATCATGTATCCTTTATCCATCTCTCACGTGAGTTCAAGTTTTGAAAGTTCAGGTACCTTTAGCACAACGTTGGTTATCCACAGAAGCAATCCGTCTTTCGGGTTAAACCCCAGTTATATGGGCTTGTCCCCAGATTCCGCCTGTAGCGCACGATGATCCTGGTGTAGTTCAAGGCTTTGGGACCAGTACTCGTTCTAGGGGCTGATAATTCCATTGTTCTGGCTATGCTTAGGATCCTACGTATAATGGTAGACGTACCATACATCCGTTCATAAGGTTTCTAACGTTTTCACGTTAGCTAAGGTTTCTAACGTTTTCACGTTAGCTAAGGTTTTGGCATCTTCATGTCACTAAGTTTGGATAGTCGCCAGTTAGGGCCATACTCCAGTTTACACACGATCCTTGGGCTTGTCCCCAGTTATCCTTGGGCTAGTCCCCAGTTATCCTTGGGCTTGTCCCCAGTTATCCTTGGGCTTGTCCCTAGTTGCTAACTCTTTTCTTATATTGGCTTAGTCCCAAGTTATGCTCTATTTCAGGTCCTTGAAGATAGGCAGCTAGGGATCCTTGATCCTTATTTCACTCTAAGGTTTATCTTATAGTTATCCTTATTAAGGTTAGGATTCTAACTTGGATCCTCAGGTATGATACTTAACTCTTTTGATTTTATTTATTATTCTTCTAAATAACCCTTATATTTGACAACTGAACTTGTATTTCTTAAATCATATCACTTTTTAAAACCTATCGGTTATGGGATATGTGATCCTTGTTCATTTCCTAAATTTTTTGGATATCTTTTCTAATTTTTCAAGGCTTGATAAGTATAAACAGAATGAACATTACAACAGTTGGAAAGTAACATACTAAAAAGGATAGCAACACAAGATAAGCGACAAAAGGTTAAGTTTTTATTTATTAACATAAGGCTAACCCTTTAAAGGTTGTCAAAATTACCTACCCGAGCTTCTACCAGCAAAACGTGGCCCGTCCGCTGGGGTAGGTAAAGGGTGTCCATGATAATGAGTTCAAAAGTAGTGCAGGAATATAAAGGCGACAGGATCACAATGGCTTCATCCCCCAAACAGAGGATCCCTCCACCAATTGCAATCCTGCCTATTGTCCAAAGGATCATACATGATCCTTAATCCTAAAACCTATTGTTCAAAGTACAAACCATGAAATTGTTTTAAACATCACAACCATCAAACTAAAAAAAATTGGGCTCCGGCCTTGGCACATATATCCATCATCGCCCAATTGTGCAGCCTACACCTTTGCTGCCTCCTCTTCTCCTCCAGCTGCGGTATCCTTCACCTGATCCTTCCCACTGCCACTTGCTTCAATTGTCAAGACCTCAGTAGCCTCCTCATCATCCTCAAGATCAGCCAACCTTTCCTTCCAACCCTCAACATCCCAGCTGTTTTTATCAAAGCTAGGATCTTGAGCTTCCTGGGCCATCTTCAATTTTGTCTGGTACATCGTAATGGCGGCAGAGACCTTAGCATTTTCCATAAGTTCATGCTTTTCATAATCAAGGTTGATCAGAAGTTTGGCTGTCTTAGTCTTCTCATCTAGGAGTTCCTTCCGAGCATCAGCAAGTGCAAGATCCTTGAGCACAGCAACCTGTTGGAGGTCGGCAATCTTTTTATCTAGATCCTCAACGTGGCCCACATAATCCTCAATCTCAGCAAATTTCTGCAAAAGAAAAGGATAAAAGCAGTTCAAGACCAAGTGATCCTTATGCGAGTAGGATACATAGGCAGAATAAAGGATCCTTACTTCATTGAAGTATTCAAGGAACTGGTGTCGGATCAGTGGTAGACCCTGAAGATCCTCAGCATCAGAAGTTTTCCTCTTCTTGACACCCTTTCCTTTAGTGGGTGCCTTTGGAATGGAAATGCTAGGACTGCTGGTGGATCTCTTCCTTCTGGGTCGTACGACATCAAGGTCAGCTGTGTTGAATTGGGATACAGGCTTGGCAGATTTTCCAGCACCTATACAATTAAAGCAAGATAAGTATCTTTTCCTAGTTCATATTTCATTATATATCTAAATTTTAAACAAGGATACTTACTTGACATTGTGACAGAGCCCGAGGATACCTCCTGCGAATCTTGAGTTGTTGTCTTGAAAGTTCTTGTCTCAGGATCAAGTCTCTTGAAAGCGAGGAGCCTTTCCTTAGCAGCAGGGGACAGTTTGAGGTGTGAAACGGTGATAGCTGTATAACAAGAAAGAAAAAATATCAGTTATCCTTACATCAAAAGGAAGTTCCTGGTGATCCTTCTCAGGATCCTCCATCCTACCATGGGTAGCCCATTTTTTAGGAAGATCCTTTCCATCCTGGATGGAATCTCTCTTGATAAAAAAGAAGCGCCGTTTCCAATTAGCATCATTTTTGGTGGCTTTGAAGATCGGGTGCTCTTCACCAGGTTTACGTTTGAACAAATAACGGTGAGAGCCAAAGGTGGTAAGATCATACAGTTCTCCCAGCTCTGCCATTCCTAGATCTATTCCTTCTTGATCGATGATCCTTTCAAGGGTGTGCAAAACCCTCCAAATCATCGGCATGGCTTGGATATAAGAGATGCCGGTTAGGGAAAAGAAAGATTGGGTGAATGCTGGAAAAGGATATGTATAGCCTATGGTGAAAGGAGTGACGGGGAAAGCAACCCACTTATCGGAGATATGATCGCTCAAGGCATTGGGGTCAAAAGGCCTGAATTCGGTGTTCGCCGGAAAACAATAGCGAATCCTATCTATCTGAGCATCATTGAAGCAGCAGCGTTCTTTAATGGAATCTTCAATGATCCCCTGGCTTTTCGGAGGACTGTTCTTTGGGTGATCCTTGCCCGGTGAACTTCGAAGCAACATTTTCGTACTGACGGAGATAAAGGTAGAGAAACAGAGTAAGAAGGGAGAAAGAGGAGAAAGAATTACCTGGTTGCTCGTCGACTGAGAATTTAAAGGGAGTCTCTTTCGAATTTGAATGCATGATGATCCTATCTATATCTCTATTTATAATTATGATTCTGCAGGATTGTCACTTCCGTGACATCATCATCGCAACGGCTAGTTCTATTTTAACGGCTATATATCCGTTAGTTTGTTACGGATAAGATCAAGAAAATATAACTCGCCAATTTTACAAATTACTCCTTATATTTTGGGGGCAATTGTTAGGGGAGGATTTTCTAACAATTAGTGATCCTTATTCGTTATCCTAACTAGTGATCCTTACTTCTGTGACAGGTGGTGATCCTCAGAAGAGCTTCAGGATCAGGATCATGGATCACTTTAAGGATCCTCGTACTGACGATTGTTTACTTATGTTTTGTAGCATCTCGCAGGTATATTGAGCTTGACCAAGTCTAAGCGACATTCCTGGAGAATATTCCTAAACTATTCTGCACGTGCTTGACCGAAAATAGACGTTATAGAGAACGTGGAGGCTTGGCACGAAAGTCGGATAGTTAGTTTAGGTGGTTTTTTCTATTTTAAAATGGAGTAACGAGCTAGTAGAACACACTTAGCCATTTTTCAGTTACACACACTCATACAAACGCTCATACAAACTCTCGTTCAATCACTTAGCAGCTTCATACACTTTTTACACATTTCACCCTAGTGATCCTTGTACCTAGCTCGTTACTATCCGAAGTTGTAAACATTTAACCATTTATTTTAGCTTGGTGATCGGTAGTTTCCATCACCCGGGGTTTTTTGTGCCGGAGATCAACTCTTGATCAAGGGCTTTTTCCCCGTATAAATCCTTGTGTTGTTTGTGCATTTTACATTGAAGTGATCCTCATCGCTGTTACATATTTAAAGCATCATTCCCCTAAACAAAGAGTTTGGTTGCAATATCCTCATCAGATTTTTTGACCAAAACAAAGATCATTATCAACAATTTGAAGAAGAAGCTTGGATCCAAGAAAGGGAAATGGGCAGAAGAACTACCCTATGTGCTTTGGGCTGATAGGACTACCCCCAAGAATGCTACTGGTCAAACGCCATTCTCTTTGGTATTTGGGGCAGAATCAGTGATCCCAACAGAAATGGTGGTTCCAACTGCAAGAACAAGTACCCGTGATCCTGATGAGAATGATGAGAACTTGGCTCAAGACCTGGATACTATTGAAGAAATCAGGGATATGGCTAAGATAAGGATGGCCAGTTATCAGCAAAGAATGGCTGGTGCTTACAACAAAAATGTCAGGATCAGGAAGTTTCAAGTTGGGGATATGGTATTAAGGAAAGCATTTCAGAATACCACCAATCCTGCCGATGGAAAATTGGCTCCAAAATGGGAAGGCCCTTATTTGATTGAAGCTGAAGCAGGAAAGGGGGCATATAGATTGCTAACCATGGAAGGTGATTTGCTACCAAGGGCTTGTAATGCTGTCCATTTGAAGAAATATTTCATGTGAGCAGGATCCTCATGGCATAGATGATCCCCACGATAGGGATATCCTTAAAGGATCCTCAGGGTATCGGTGATCCTTACTTAGGTAATATCCTAAACTTGAACTATTTCATTTCTTTATTTTCTCATATAAGGATAAGGATCATGTATCCTTTATCCATTTCTCACGTGAGTTTAAGTTTTGAAAGTTCAGGTATCCTTAGCATAACATTGGTTATCTGCTGAAGCAATCCGTTCCTTGGGTTTAACCCCAGTTATTTGGGCTTGACCCCAGTTCCGCCTGTAGCGCCCGTTGATCCTGGTATAGTTCAAGGCATTGGGACCAGTACTCGTTTTAGGGGCTGATAATTCCATTGTACTGGCTATGCTTAGGATCCTACGTATAATGGTAGACGTACCATACATCCGTTCCTAAGGTTTCTAACGTTTTCACGTTAGCTAAGGTTTCTAACGTTTTCACGTTAGCTAAGGTTTTGGCATTTTCATGTCACTAAGTTTGGATAGTCGCCAGTTAGGGCCATACTCCAGTTTACATACGATCCTTGGGCTTGTCCCCAGTTATCCTTGGGCTTGTCCCCAGTTATCCTTGGGCTTGTCCCCAGTTATCCTTGGGCTTGTCCCCAGTTGCTAACTCTTTTCTTATATTGGCTTAGTCCCAAGTTATGCTCTATTTCAGGTTCTTGAAGATAGGCAACTAGGGATCCTTGATCCTTACTTTATTCTAAGGTTTATTTTACAGTTATCCTTATTATGGTTAGGATCCTAACTTGGACCCTCAGGTATGATCCTTAACTATCTTTTATTCTATTCATTATTTATTTGTATAACCCTTAAAGTTTGACAACTAGACTTGTGATCCTTAAAACATATCGCTCTGTAAAATATTTTTAACTAAAGGATATCTGATCATGGATCATATCCTAAACATTTTCAGTCTGGCTTGTTCAAAATTGTTTATTCAATAAGTGTGTATCAAAACAAGGGAAAATCAAAAAACATAAGGATAACAACACAAGATAAGCGACAAAAGGTTAAGATTTTATTTATTAACAAAAGACTAACCCTTAAAAGGTTGTCAAAATTACCTACCCGAGCATCTACCAGCAAAACGTGGCCCGTCCGCTGGGGTAGGTAAAGGGTGTCCATGATAATAAGTTCAAAAGTAGTGCATGAATATAAAGGCGACAGGATCACAATGGCTTCATCCCCCAAACAGAGGATCCCTCCACCAACTGCAATCCTGCCTATTGTCCAAAGGATCATACATGATCCTTAATCCTAAAACCTATTGTTCAGTACAGACCATCATTGTTTTAAACATCATAACCAAAAAAAAAAAACTACCACCAGATATAAAAATTGGGCTCCGGCTGCGTCTAAGAATGTCCATCATCGCCCAATCATGCAGCCTAAACCTTCGCTGCATTGTCACCTCCAGCTCCACTTGCTTCATCACCTTCACCTTTGCCTCCAGCTTCAATTGTCAGGATCTCTTCAACCTCCTCAGCCTCTTCATCGTCCAGTTCAGCCAGCCTTGCCTTCCAACCTTCAATATCCCAGGTGCTCTTGTCAAAAGCAGGATCCTGAGCTTCCAAGGCCATTTGAAGCTTGGTCTTGTACATTGTAATGGCGGCAGAGACTTTGGCATCTTCGGTGATCTCACTCTTCTCATAGTCAACATTAACCAGCACCTTGGCCATCTGCTGTTTGGTATCCCGGACTTCCTTCTGAAGATCAGCAATTGTGAGATCCTTTAACACCGCAACTTGCTGGAGATCGGCAATCTTCCTATCCTGATCCTCAACGTGGCCCACATAGTCCTCAATCTCAGCGAATTTCTGTAAAAAGGATAAGGTCAGGATCAAGTAATCAGCAGGATATACCAGCAGGATATGTCAACAGGATATACGAGCAAAGACAGTGATCCTTACATCATTAAAGTACTCAAGGAATTGATGACGGATCAGAGGCAGACCCTGCAGATCCCCAGCTTCAGAGGCTTTTCTCTTCTTGATTGCCTTCCCTTTGAGGGGTGCCTTGGGGACCGAAGCTGTCGGACTGGTAGGAGCTTTTCTCTTGGAGGATCTGACAGTGGTGAGATCAGCAACATTAAACTTGGAAGCGGACTTGGTTGATTTTCCAGCACCTACACAACCAAAACAAGATAAGTATCTTTTCTTAATTCATATTTCACTATTTATTTAAATTTTAAACAAGGATACTTACTTGACATTGTGACAGAGCCTGAGGATACCTCCTGTGAATCTTGGGTTGTTGTCTTGAAAGTTCTTGTCTCAGGATCAAGTTTCTTGAAAGCAATGAGCCTTTCCTTAGCAGCAAGGGACAGTTTGAGGTGTGAGACGGTGATAGCTGCATAAAAAGAAAGCAAAAATATAAGTTATCCTTACATCAAAAGAAAGTTCTTGGTGATCCTTCTCAGGATCCTCCATCCTACCATGGGTAGCCCATTTTTTAGGTAGATCCTTTCCATCCTCGATGGAATCTCTCTTGATAAAAAAGAAACGCCGTTTCCAATTAGCATCATTCTTGGTGGCTTTGAAGATCGGGTGTTCCTCACCGGGTTTACGTTTAAACAAATAACGATGAGAGCCAAAGGTGGTAAGATCATACAGCTCTCCCAGCTCTGTCATTCCTAGATCAATTCCCTCCTGAACGATGATCCTTTCAAGGGTGTACAAAACCCTCCAAATCATCTGCATGGCTTGGATATAAGAGATGCCGGTTAGGGAAAAGAAAGATTGGGTGAAGGCTGGAAAAGGATATGTATAGCCTATGGTGAAAGGAGTGACGGGGAAAGCAACCCACTTATCGGAGATATGATCGCTCAGGGCATTTGGGTCAAAAGGCCTAAATTCGGTGTTCGCCGGGAAGCAGTGGCGGATCCTATCTATCTAAGCATCATTGAAGCAGCAGCGTTCTTTAATGGAGTCTTCAATGATCCCCTGGCTTTTCGGAGGACTGTTCTTTGGGTGATCCTTGGCTGGGGAATTTCGGAGCAACATCTTTGATGGAAAGAGACGAAAACAGAGCAAGAGAGGGAAGAAGATAGAGAGAGAGAATACCTGATCGTCTTCGGAATGCAGATTATAAAGGGAGTCTCTCTGAAAATTTGAATGCATTTGATCCTATCTATATCTCTATTTATAATTATGATTCTGCAGGATTGTCACTTATGTGACGTCATGATCGCAACGGCTAGTTCTATTTTAACGGCTATATATCCGCTAGTTAGTTGCGGATAAGATCAAGAAAACATAACTCGCTAATTTTACAAATTACTCCTTATATTTTGGGGGCAATTGTTAGGGGAGGATTTTCTAACAATTAGTGATCCTTATTCGTTATCCTAATTAGTGATCCTTACTTCTGTGACAGGTGGTGATCCTCAGAAGAGATTCAGGATCAGGATCATGGATCACTTTAAGGATCCTCGTACTGACGATTTTTTACTTATGTTTTGTACCATCTCGTAGGTATAACCAGCTTGACCAAGTCTTGGCGACATTCTTGGAGAATATTCCTAAACTATTCTGCACGTGCTTGGCCAAAAATGGACGTTATGGAGAACGTGGGGGCTTGGCACAAAAGTCGGATAGTTAGTTTGGTAGTTAAATTTCTATTTTAAAAAGGGGTAACGAGCTAGTAGAAAAACACTTAGTCATTTTGACAGCTACACACACTCGTATACTCGCACACTTGAAGCTCTCGACGAACATACATTCGTTTTCACTCACATTTACACATTTCACGATAGTGATCCTTGTACCTAGCTCGTTACTATCCGAAGTTGTAAACATTTATTCATTTATTTGAGCTTGGTGATCGGTAGTTTCCATCACCCGGGGTTTTTTGTGCCGGAGATCAACTCTTGATCAAGGGCTTTTTCCCCGTATAAATCCTTGTGTCATTTCAGCAATTTACATTGAAGTGATCCTTGTTATTGTTCTATATTGTTAGCATCGTACCCCGTAACATAGAGTTTGGTTGCAATATCCTCAACAGATTTTTTTGACCAAAACAACTGTAATCAGCATTATCAGCAACATCGTAATCAACATCATCAGTAGCACCGTAATCAGCATCATCAGCAGCACCGTAATCAGCATCATCGTCAACCTCAGCACCTTAATCAGCATGGTAACACCACCGTCAGCACATCCGACGGTAACATCCCACACCACGACCGTTAGCACATCTCGTAATCAACATAACACTGTAATCAACACATTAATCAGCACCGTAATCAGCATAATTTCATGTTTTTTTTTATTTTGTAAACAATAGATATTATTACATAACTAGCACGATTTCATTTTTTTTATTTTATAAACAACACATACTGTTACATACTAGCACGATTTCATGTTTTTGTTTTAATTTTGTAAATGGCACATACTATTACATAACTAGTAGAAAACAAGTTTATTTCCAAGTAGGCTCCCAATAACAACATAAAAGGCAAAAATAGCAACACATAAGAATTACACAACAAAATAAGAACTTACATATAAATTTAAAATCAACACAATACATTTTTCATATTAGCACCAACTACATAACTAGCACAATTATAAAACACCTTTTTGTAACTTTTTTAAAAGTCACTTTTATAAAAAAAAAAAGTATAGCAATATGGTACTCATATTAAAGATAAAAAACACTTGATTTTATGGTATAATTTTTTTTCTAAAAATAATGAAGTATATAAAAGTTATTTTAGTTTAAAAAACTTGGTGGAATTAGTTTTTAATGGGAAATGACTAAATGACTAAATACCCATAACTTATAGGGGTTTTATTTGTAATGAATACCAACTCTTTATTTAAACTATCAATGACTCAAATCTATTCTTACGATTCTTACAGTTAATACTGTTTGTACATGATCTCAACTCATTTGAGAAGACATTATTCACCTTCTATAATTTTTTAATTTAATTTAAAAGTGGTTGTGAGTGGAGGAGAAAGAATGTGTAATAATAAAGATATAAAAAAATATATTATTTAATTGAAATGAGAGAAAAAATGTATTTGTTTTTAGTTGAATTACAGGATAAATTTGATGGAAGAGATGTGAATGCTCTAAACACTACCGACAACTCAAGCATAATCTCGCCTCATTCCCTTGATCTATCACTTTTCCAACGAGTCTTATGTGATATGGTCATCACCTACAAACTTCAAGATATCTAATTAGCCACACTAGTCATTGTGGGGCTAGCCCACTTTGTTGAGACTTTTGTTTCTTAATGGAAGGTTTTGGGTTCAATCTCAAATAAGGAGTAGTTTAGAATTAAATTTGGTGTAAATTAGTAGTGAGTAAGCGTTGCTATTAAAAAAATAGCCACGCTAAAATAAAAAAAAACTTAAATAAAAAATAAAACAATAGAATGATTAAATAATAGTAATTATGAATATAAATTTAACATAAAAATATTTTTTAATAAAATAAAATGAAAAGTAAATGGAATAAAGTAAAATGGGATAAACGAAATCAACAAAGAAATTGGGCAAGTCAATTGACTCGACAACATGATTTTAATTGGATTAATAGTGCCTCAACAAAGACCAAACAGTCAAACACTAACCAATTAACTCAAGAATGAAGCATTGATCTAATCTTTTGCCTTAGAGCATGCATAGTCGTTGGGTGAATAATATCCCACCCTTAGACGTTATCAGCCACGTATTGTCTTAGTCAGTAAAGGGGCGTTACTCACAAAGGGACGTAGTAGTGATAACGCACAATAACGCCCCGTCAATCATTACACAATTATTTAATTATATAAAACAAAAACCATCAAAAAATCATATTGGACAAAGATAATGAAGATGAAGTGTAATTGAACCATCAAAATGGGGCTTGGGCGTGGAATAAAGCACGCTTCAACTGGATTTTGCCAAAAATACGCCCACAGGGGCGGTTAACACCGGCGTTTTCTACCAAACAAATGCCCAAACAAGATCGACTACACACGGTCTTACAACTAACAACTGGATCAATTAGGATTTTAATTAGGTAAAGAATGAAGCGCCCGTGGCATTATAGGTTAGTGGCATCTTGTCGGTGAGATAAGGCTTAGAGACCATTAGGTCCTAGGTTAGTTTATTTTGTTTTTAACTCATCCTGCATCCTGACCCAAACCCATCATAACTTTAATTTGGTAAAGAATGAAGCGCCCATGACATTATGGCCTAGTGGCATCTTGTCGGTGAGACAAGGCTTAGGGACCATTAGGTCCTGGTTATTTTATTTTGTTTTTAACTCATCTTAACTCGAACTCATCCTGACCCGAACCGTCATGACCTAAATCCATCCTAACCCAAACTCATCCTAACCTAGGACCCAAACGCACCCAACTTACACATGGCGTGCATACAAGCATACCCACATCAAATCTTTATCATTATCGGCTTCTTTTCTTCTGTTTTATTTTTCTTAACATAGCACCAAATCACCACAATCGCCGACCACCATTTCCATCACATAGCTATACAGGACATCATCTCTTCGACCCCTTCTTGCAATGGTAAGTCCCCAACTCTTGATTTAATATCTCAGTCACTTTATGATGAGCTTTGTATAGTATTTGATATTTGTTTAGGCACTGATTGACTTATATTTGGTATGCACACAAGGTGTTCGATCAAATGATTGTAGTACGTTCACTCTGATGTTTTGCCTTCTAAGAAGATAGTTTTGAATTCACTGCTTTTACTTTACACCCTAGTACCCTATACATGTAAATTATGATCATACATTAATTAGATTTCTTGATCTTTAATCTTTACAGTAGTATATGATTGTGTTGATCACTCATATTCCATTTCTTGCGGGTTTGTGTTGGTATATTGTTCTGCGTACCCATTGACTATGTAGGATTCAAACTATCAGTTATCATGAGACTTAGAGACTATACATCTGTTAACAGCATTGATACAAAGCACTATTTTTTCTAGGGTTCGTATATTGGTACACATAATCTACAGTTATTTAACATTTCGAAAAAAGTAATTATCATGAGGGCATTGTTGCAATTCTTTTGTGATAGATGATTTCATCCTACACATGGTTAAAAAAAAAAAAAAACATTTGAGGTGTGCGCCTTGAGGTGAGGCGGTAAGAAAACGTGTATGAGGCGCGCCTTATGGGGTTATGTTTGTGCGTATGTCTCTAAGGGCCGAGGTGGTAAGAAAACGTGCGCCTCAGTGGCACCTCATGGGGTTATGTGTGTTTTTGATGTTTTAGACTTCCTGTGTCAGTTATTTTATTTTTGATGAGTGTTTTTTATGTTCTAGACTTTCAGTCTCAACTTTACTAAGCTTGTTGAAAACGGGTCAAAATGGGCCCATATCGTAATAGTTTCTACATGCTGAACGGTTCACCCAAAGCTTTATGATGTTTCTTCTTGAGCATACGTTGGTTGTGAATTATGATGGCAAATTAAAAATTGGAAGTGCGTTTTAGGTCCATTCAGTGAATGATGATATTAGAATTACATATAGTTGTTCTTAATTCTAAGTAAGAAGCTGTGACGCATAAATGCTTTTAATAATACGAAAACCGTATTGGTAATTATGTGGTCCCTCTTCTCAACATTCCTAAGTTAGATATTCATTGACCGTTTTAGTCAATACGTTTGTTTTCTGAGATCTATATTCTATATTATTGAATCTATAATCATATCAGATGTATATACATCCAGAAGAAAACTTTAGAAAGTGTAAATTACACAAACTGCGAAGAAGATGGACCTAAAACATTCCGAAAATGGAATACAAAACCGTTGAATTAGAATATGAAAAATGGTGGGCTTGACAGTTGAATAATTCTATCTTTACATAGCACCTTATACCCGTGCTATTATTCTTCTTATATCTTAATTTCATATTATTCTTAAATTGGGTTTGTAACTTCACTTCTTCTGATAGCATTATTATTTTTGAATTTTAGGTGGCTCTTGACAATATGCTCCGAATGCTCATCAACCCAACAAAATCAAGTTTCAGAAATATTATTTGTTTAAGAGTGTATTTCTCAAGTGAAGCAAACAAAGAGGTACTCGATCCATCAAACCAAATATGCAAAATCTTAATGTCTTGTCCAAAACTCGGGGTTGCAACTGCACTTGACCAAAGTGGTTTACGACCTTCACCCGAAACAGTAGAAGAAGTCCTCAGAAGATTCCGGAACGCGGGCATGCTCGCGTACCAGTTTTTTGAATGGGCCGGAAAGCAACATCACTACCAACACAGTGTTCGGGCTTACCATGCAGTAATCGATTCTTTAGCCAAAATACGACAATACGAAATTATGTGGGATCTTATAAACACTATGAGGAACAATAACTTGCTCAATATTGAAACTTTTTGTATAATCATGAGAAAATACGCTCGGGCCCAGAAAGTTGAAGAGGCAATCTACACCTTCAATGTCATGGAAAAATACAACGTAACTCCGAATTTAGCCGCTTTTAACGGTTTGTTAAGTGCGTTATGCAAATCGAAAAATATACGAAAAGCGCAGGAGATTTTCAACACCATGAAAGATAGATTCATTCCGGATCAGAAAACGTATAGCATATTAATCGAAGGTTGGGGACGGGAACCGAATTTGCCAAAAGCAAGGGAAATTTACCGGGAAATGATTAACGACATGTGTCAGCCCGATATTGTGACGTACGGGATTATGGTTGATATTTTATGTAAAGCAGGTAGAGTAGATGAAGCTATTGATATTATCAAAGAAATGGAATGTAACAACTGTCAACCGACGTCTTTCATATACAGCATTTTGGTTCATACGTATGGAATAGAAAACCGGATTGAAGATGCCGTTGATACGTTTCTTGAAATGGAAAAGAACGGTGTCAGCGCTGACGTGGCGGTGTACAATGCGTTGATTAGCGCGTTTTGTAAAGTAAACAGGTTAAAAAACGCGTATAGGGTTTTAAACGAGATGGAATCTAAAAGGGTGAAGCCGAATTCACGAACGTGTAACATTCTTTTGAATTATTTGATAGAGCGTAAAGAAACCGATGAGGCGTTTAAGGTGTTCAGAAGGATGATCAAGATTTGTGACCCAGATGCCGATACGTATACGATAATGATAAAGATGTTTAGTGAGAGTGGTGATATTGAGATGGCTTTTAAGGTTTGGAAATTTATGAAACGAAAGCAGTTTGTTCCTAGCTTGCATACGTTTTCGGTTCTTATTAACGGGTTGTGTGAAAATGAGGATGCTTCTCAAGCTTGTATGCTAATGGAAGAAATGATTGAAAAAGGTATTAGACCGCCGAGGTTGACTTTCGGGAGGCTGAGGAAATTGCTTATCCAGCAAAAACGCGATGACGTGCTTGAATTTCTACAGCAGAAGCTGGATTTACTGGTGAAAGAGCCACTGTGTGATTAATTTCTTTTGATTAATCTGAGCTTTTAGGTGGCCTGCCTGCATTAGTATCTTCGTATAACGATTGTTTTGAATATGAAATGTGTTGAACGGGTCATAGAGGTTAGATGGTTCGGAAGATGGATTGATATATTGGAATTGTAATCATTTTTGATATACTAGTTATCTATAGAAGTTTTTTGTAATCCGTACTGAAATCGACCTGTCTTATTTGAAAAGTTTACCAGACCATATTAGTTTCACAACAGCTGTTTAGATTTCAAAACAGACAATCAATATATGTTAAACTATGTTTGAAGAACAAGAGAATTTAAAACTGAAGTTTTCAGAAAGTTACTTGTGTATTCATACGGTCTCATTTTATCGGTTAGGAGTGGGCGTGTTGGCCCCTCCATGCCGGGAACACTGCCCTGTGGGGTGGCATGGTGGTGATGGCGGGGTATTTTCTAGGGGGGGGGGGGGGGGGGGGCGGCAATCTTGACCCAAAGGTATTAGTATGGGTCATTCTGGGTGTTTTTTTTATACTATTATGGGTGGTTTTGGGTGAAGTAATACAAGTTAAAGGGTCAGACTGGGTCAATTTGAAAACAGAGGATATTTATGATGGGTGAAGTTGGGTTGGAAATTTATAAAGAACGGGTCATCTAGGTTTTCTGATAACGGGTCGATCTCTTGATGACGCTGCTTCTCTTCTTCGCTATTCTCACCGGATCTAGCATGCATGATGAATTGATGATGATAAAATACATACATCAAGACAATCCTCCAACAAGCAAGGTGATTCTGATATTCCTGTTGGAGTAGATCTCAAAGCCGATGATTCTCCAATCTTAACTCCTCTAATTCCTTCTCTTTCACATCCACAGTTTGCTTTCTTCATTCCCTGTGGTCCGATTTATCTTGATAATGGTGGAATTTGCTGGAACAAGTTTTTTTTTAGGGTTAGGGTTCGAGTTATGGTGATTGACGACGGGCCAGTGGGTAGGCCCACTTTACCCGCTCTGGACTATCTCTAGGAAGCCCAACTATGCAAAAAGGCCCAACAGGAGAAGTCACCTTGCCCATTAAGTTTCCTTCCCTTTTGTTATGAGCGGGAAAACAACTCAGTAAAGGTACAGGTCTCATTTAATGAGCGATAAGAATGGGATCTCGCCTGAGAATACTGTACTTCTCCGGCTGAAGCATTAAATGGGGAAGACATCTCGCCGCTGGGGGTCAGACACGTGTCTGCACCTCCCGATAACCTCTAAAAACCGTTGGATCTCATGGGAAAATATCTAATGTGATAAGGTTAGGCTGTTATATAAGAACAAAGAAAAAGAGAACAAAGGCAGGTATGATCTCCGGTTTCATTCTCATTTACTACATCCTCATTTACTCCACACACATTAACTTCCGACCATTATTCTATCGCATTTAATACACATCAATAAGATTCACACCATAAAGGGAAACCTTCCGGTGACTGCATTCATCGGAAGAAGCTCCTTTCTTTTCCGGCAAGTTTACTTACTCTCACGCCGGAGCTTGGTCACGGATCCCCCTCCCGGGGTCCCCCGTGACGAGGCTAACGGTTTATTCTTTTGTAGCAAGCAAGGGTAAAAGCTCTTGACGTCACCGAAGATCCATCCAACGTCAGTCGGAGGTTGGGTATTCGACATTGGCGCCATCCGTGGGACCTCAGCCTGCCTGGTGTTCCCACACAAACACTCGACGTCCAGAGAGCAGCTTATCCTGCTAAAAACAGCATGACAACCCCACATAACTCACGTGTCACTCAGACGGCACAAAACGACTTGGATAAAGTCACTGTAGAAGATATTACTCATGAAGAAGATGATGAGAATCAGGGAGGAAATCCGAGGGAAACGGAACATATCACTCCCGATTTTGTGGCCATGCACAGGGAAAGGTTAACCAAATGTCTTGAGGATCTAAAGAGACAGGAAAGACTCGACAGCCTCAGAGCCAGACTCTCTTTTGACACACCCTCCAGCCAGGAAGGAACGAACCTTCAGAACAAGAACAACAGTGGTGACCAGCTAGAAACATTTATGTCTGCCCTAAGGCAGATGTCCTCTGAAGAAAGGGAGGACCTGATCACAGGCCAGAAATCCAAGGGGAAGGAAAAAGGGAGAGACAACTCTGATGACAGCGGTTTGGACCAACCATACTTACCACGAGATTTGGCTGAGGTTTCAAAATTCACAAGAAGAATCTCAGAAGCACCTATGCCTCCCAAGACAAAACTACCACCAGGTTTTGATCGATATGATGGAACGAGGGATCCGGAAGATCACCTGCATGCCTTCAGAGGAGCAGGGCAACTAGGAAGATGGCCAATGCCGGTATGGTGCCACATGTTTGTACAAACCCTAACGGAAGGAGCCCGGCTTTGGTTCGACAGTCTGCCCCCAGGGAGCATAGACAGCTATGAAGAACTGAGTGAGAAATTCCTCAGGAACTTTGGCCAACAGAGGAAGGTGGTCAAAAATCCAAACGAAATCCTTCACATCAGACAAAGAGATAACGAGCGGATAGACCAATACATGGAAAGGTTTGTTAAAGAAAGTATGAACATCAAGGACGTCCCAGAAGTCATGAAGATTAGCGGTTTCATAAATGGGCTGAAACACGTACAGCTATGTGAAAAGCTGGGGGAGGAGTTTCCACCCTCCTTTGACAATCTTATGGACAGAGTCCGGGCCTTTGTCCGGGGAAAGGACACGGTCAGCAAAGCAAAGTAGACGGACGTCACACCTCGGAGGATTGCCCCGGCTGCAAGACCTCCTGACAAAGGTACACCCTATTCCCGGAAACCTTCTTTTGATAGAATGTTACATGACAGGGCAAGGCCCTCATACTCTCCCTATAGACCCCGAGGGAGAGGTCCTCCCCCTTACCCCGATAGCTTCACCCCTCTCATTAAAACCCCAAGTGAGATACTAGCCACAGAGAGAGTAAAGAATTCCTTCCCAAGGCCACCCCCCATAAAACCGGGACCAAAAGCACAACCAAACGAATACTGTGAATTCCACAAAGGTTTCGGGCACAAAACCGATGACTGTATGTACCTCAAAAGAGAAATAGAGGCTGCGGTGAAAACGGGGAGACTGGCCCATTTGGTCAAGGAAATCAAGGAAGGGGGAGGGGACCGCAAGGGAAGAGATGCACGGGAGCCGGGGAGGGCAGACGTTGATATGATTAGAAGGAGAAATGAGTTTGATACCACCCGAAGTGTAAAGGCCAGAATCCTAGGCTCCCCAAACTGCATGAAAGCTCCCATCCTCATGCCATATTTAGAAGAAAGCGAGGTGCAACGACTCCCGCTGAACATCTCAGCTGTGATAGCTGGACACAAGGTGTCCAGGATACATGTGGACGGAGGGTCAGGCGTTGAAGTAATATACGAACACTGCTTCCTTAGGTTCGATAGGGACATAAGGGATAGGTTGGAGGAAGATTCAATCCCATTGGTAGGATTCAACAACAGTGTGTCACATCCCCTGGGAAAAATCAGGCTCCCATTCACAGTCGGCGTGGGGGATCGGGTCCGGACAACAGATCTGACCTTTACGGTAGTCAGGGCACCCTCTAAGTACAATGCAATCTTGGGAAGACCCGGAATTGGTGATCTGCAGGCACATGCCTCTACCCCCCACGGAGCTTTGGTATTCCAAACGCCAAAAGGTCTCGCATGGGTTAAGTCCGCCTACGAGGTAGTTTCCTCCGTATCCAAAGAAGAAGAGCCAGGGAAGTCCCAGGGAAAGAAGGTGGAAGAGTGGGTCCTCTGTGATAGGTTCCCAGAACAGACAGTCAAGGTGGGGAGTCACTTGAGTGACAAATGTAAGAGTGCCCTGAAGGAGTTGCTCCTCCATAACATAGAGGTGTTTGCATTCCAACATGGAGACATGACGGGGGTCCCAAGGAGCCTAATGGAGCACCGACTTAACACATTTACATGGGCAAAACCAGTAAAACAAAAGAAGCGGAGTATGGGACCCAATAAAAGAAGGGCTGCTTGTGAAGAAACTCGGAAGCTGCTTAGAGCGGGGATAGTCAGGGAAGTCAAATACCCGTCCTGGGTTGCCAACCCTGTAATGGTTCAGAAAAAAGACGGAGGATGGAGGATGTGCATCGATTTCCAAGACCTCAACAAAGCATGTCCAAGGACTGTTATCCTCTTCCGGAGATAGACACCCAAGTGGACTCCTTGTCTCAATACCCCCTGAAGTGTTTCCTGGACGCCTACAAAGGGTACTACCAAATTCAAATGTCGATAGAAGACGAGGAGAAAACCGCCTTCATCACAGACGAAGGGACATTCTGCTACACCAAGATGCCCTTCGGCCTCAAGAACGCTGGGGCCACATACCAGAGTGTAACACCCGTTGTTATAAATCTAGGTTTAACGTATATTTTGCGAAAATAATCATGTGATTAATGATTACATCTACATCAAAAATGCGAGTTTGTTAAAACTTTTACAAATTATAAGTTATTCAACAAAACGTGATCGAATTCGTTGTTTAAAATTTACAACGTTACAAGTGCGGAAGCGTGTATCTTTATCGTGTTCGGTTCTTCGCTGAGCTTGATCGTCTGCCGGCATCCAAAAGTACCTACATTTCATAAAAACATGAAATTTTTTAGTCATACAGGATTTAATATGTATCTAAACGAGTCCGGGAAACAAAACTAATCAAAATACATTTTTGATCAGGGTCCACCGTAAATTACGGTGGACACCGTAATTTACGGTAGCCCTGATTTGAAAACACTCCACCGTAAAGCAGGAGCTAACCGCCGTAACATTTTTAATCCCCACCGTAACTTACGGTACCACCGTAAGTTACGGTGGACTCTGCATCAGCTTTTTCCATTTTGCCGTTTTTTTTTACACGAGGACTTTCGTATCTTTCAATCCGTTTATCCGTTTGACCTACCGTTTCTTCCTACGTGTTTGTAATTTAATTCTCCATCATGTGGAGTTAAAATCTCACATCCGGTTAAATAAAATTTCAGACTTCTAAGTCTTCGGCTTATTACCCTTTTTACTAAATTTGACCCATTCGTGTATTTATCAAACAAACATGTTTGTTTGACTCCAAAATCCTATCTTTTAACTATAAATCTGTTTAGAAACCATTATATTTTCTAAAACATTACGATTATAACTTAACTTATTCGGTTTACCTTTTAGATAACCGAATATCGAATTTTGACCTTGTTTAACTCTTCGAGAACCTCAAGTTCTAAAAGATGAATTAAACCCTTTTACATACCTGACTCGGATCAATGCATTAACCCGTTTTAATACCTTGATTTAGAAATCACTAATTAATAGTGAAGGAAATATCCATTCTATATAGGCTCCTGAAATCATACAACTCAACGGAAATCGTTAGTCAATTTTGTCAAAAGATGATATTTTCACCTTTTGACCCGTTTGGTCTAAATATCCGTTTATCTTTGCAAGACGATATTTATTACTGTCTCATCCAATTGACGCACTACGGTTTACACCGTATGGTTGTCCACCTATAACCCATTTCTCAACTCCTTTGACCCATTATGGCTTATGCCAAATGTGTCTTTCAAAAACAAATGTTTATTGTTAACGCATCCCCAAATTACTGTTTTCCTTATTTTTCGTTTGGCTTACCTTATGAGGTAACCATAAAATTTCATCTTTCTAATCGTTATGGTATAAACGATTAATCAATTTAAATCCTTTTTAACCATCAATGTGGTTTCCTATCATTTTCACTTATATTGTTCCATACAACTATATGTCGGAACATCACTTTTCTAGTGTTTGTCTATCTTACCCGAAATCAATACAATAAGATATTTTCCAGGAATTGACAAATGTGTAAGCTTTACTTACCTCGTATCCGATTATGCTTTTCTTCTCGTGCTTGATTCGTTTGACCGCTTCTTTCCCAAGCCTCCACCTAGCTCGTTAGGCGACAAACTATCATCATTCACAAGGTGGTTAGATTAGTCATTACAATTCACGACTATTCCACCTCACGTATTTTCTATGTCGAAACTACTATTTGACTTTATCATTGGTTAGTTTGACTTTTAAAAGTCAATTGACTTACCAATATATTCATATGCATATTTGGTTCTTTGTACTCACTTAGGCATATTTCATCCGAACTCTTAACAAAAAATCAATTTTTACATACTAACTAGTAAGCCGCGATTTCATTTAGGCATTTCATATCAATGAAAATTGGCTGTTTTTGGTGACTTGTTTAACCTGTTTACAAGTCTTCAAAAATTAAGATTTTTTTATGTGGCGTACCTCTCGGAGGGTTAGCCCTTGAGTTAAAATTTCAAGATCTAACTCTTTACCAAAAATTCGTGAAAATTCATTTACTAAGCTGCAATCAGATTCGTCACTTCTGACTGCAGCTTACGGAAAAATTCATATAAAATTCCTCGTTTATCCGATTGACGAAATTCCAATTGGAGATTTTTGGAATCACTTAATAATTTCTACAGTAAGAATTTGAGATCATAACTCAATTCCTAAATTGAGTTATGACATTCGTAATGGGCTGCAGATTCTGCCAGAAAACGCAGCTTGAACCTTTGATACGGAAAAATTCATAAAACGCTCAATTTTCGTCGAAAAAATGCGATTCCAGTGGGGTTTTAAAGATATTTCCTGGAACTACATTTTAGGCTCAAGAAACACATGTTTTTACCACGTTTTATGCAGGTTACAGCCAATACAAGTTGGCTGTAAATTCTGATCAAGAACCGTTTGAATTCAGCTTTCAAATTAAGCATGTTCTTGACATCATAACACTATTTCTTTAGCGATCAAAACCCTAAGAACATCTTATACCTCAATTTAGCATCAACAAAATCTGAATTTACTTGAGCTAAGCATGATTTCAATCTATACTTGTCTAGGGTTTACTCCTAGGCATTTAAATGTTCCTATTTCATCTACATATCATACATGCATCATCAAATTTCAGATTTCCCAATTTCATGAGAATTTCAAACAGAGAATTAACATCAAATTTTACATACCTTACAACCCTCTTGCAATGGGGATCACTAATCCGATCTCAGATTTCGATTTGGAGTAGATTTGCCCCTTCAATTTGATGAATTTGTGAGTGTTAGGGTTTTGAAGAGTGGGGGTCGCCCTTTTCTTGCTCCTGATCGAACCAGACATCCCAAATGGGGTGTTTGGTTTGTTTTTTTTTTTATTAAATCTAATAATACAAGTTTCGATTTTAACAACATTGGCCCCTCTAATTTGGTTAGTTAATTAAGTAGGGCACAACCTACTTATTTCTAACAATATTCCCCACTTTTTAACTAGGTTAAACATTCCTAATTAAATTAGTGGGTTTTGGGAATCTATAACTAAGTTTAGTTTTAAGTCCCGTTAACTCGGGCCTTCTACAAACTTTGTTTCCTCAAAGTATTTATCCTCCTTAAATCTTTTATTCACTCTTTTTTTTATTTAATATTAGGATTATTTATTTAAATCCTAATATTTACCGGGTTACTTTTACCGCTAACGGTATTTTACCCGTCATCTAGTATTAATGTGGTTTGATTACCAAACCCGTTTTCGGGGTGTTACAAGTCTACCCCACTTAGAGAGGTTTCGTCCTCGAAACCTTTTCTTACATAATTTATTGAGTTTAAACTCAATGTATTTGCTCTCGATAATCAATTGAGCATTGCTCATATCTTAACCAATTGTTAGTATTACCGGAAAAGTATGGTAATATCTTTTTGGTTATTAATCATCTACGTATCTTTTATGACATAATGCAACTTGGAATAACGTAATCTCGTTATTTCCACTAGTTTAATTAACTTAACAATATTCATCACTTGGTTCTAATATTCGTCACTCGGCTCTAATGTGATTATACTTCACATTACATTTCTTGACCGTGATCATGTCACGTCATGCCAAATTTTACATCAACTTTCTATCTTCAGAATTATCATTTTTCGAACATTTCGTCTTGCACCTATCAGTGTCAAGACTTATATATTTCATGTTTACTGTTTATACGTCTATCATAATTCATTCATTTTCATCATCATTCTTTTTTTTTGTAGAAATGTCATTTCTTATCAAAACCGAAGTTTTAGTTTAGCATCTTCTCTTCAACCTTTGTCAATTATCCATACCGGGATATTGACAGTCTAAAATTTATCCTTTTTTTTTTTTAGTCTTTGTCTTATGCGAGGATTCTCCATTTATTCCCTCACTTTGTCTTATTAACCCCTAGGTTTTATCACTTAGTCTATGAGCTATTTTATTAGACCTTCACCTCTTTAAGGCGAGGTCCTTATAATCTATTTCTTTCTAATCATGACCCGTGGGTCGTTTTAGTCCCGTAGATCTTTCATTTGTTTATAACCATAAAGGTTATGTTGATCCCGTAGATCACTCCTTACTCATGTCATTCTTAAAATACATGTTTGGTGTCAAGGCACCCTGTTTTTGTTCGAAGAATCGTTTGGTTTCAAGCTTAGGTCCCGCTAACCTTAATTGTAGTTTCATGGCTATAATTGTTTTCTTTCGGAAAATTTTCCGATTCTTATGACTTCTCACCCTTATCCAGTTCACATACATTCGAATTTGATTATGTCCCCTTACCGGGCTCATTATTCTTTTGCTTTTAACACTACCATTATCCCGCTTGCGTTTACTCATGTCGTCCGGCATGATATTATATTCGACCCGTTCAACTTTAAAATAGCTGAACATAATTTATTCAAAATTTCTATTTACATCATCTTGTCGTCTTTTAGTCATGACTTAAAATCCAAGTCTTTTAGTTTTCTACCCGAGTTCCCGTTTCTCGGTCTATGCATGTGTTTAAATCCTCACCCACCAACCGGTTGTTTTACCGAAGTCGTTATTATTGCACCCCTCCCGGTATGCATTAAGACTTCGCTTCACTTTTATATTCCGTCTTTGCCCTCAAGTTTGACGTTTTACAAAAACGGTCTGTTAAGAGGCATATTTGCGTTTTCCGGGTTCGAATGTAAGTACACTCCCTCCCAATACTTGTCTAAATCATTTTACATGCTTGCGTTTTCTGGGTTCGAGTGTAAGTACACTCCCCCCCAATACTTGTCTAAATCATTTTACATGCTTCTTCGTCCCTTCACTCGGGCTCATTATCCTAATGTAATACGCTTCCGTCACTCGGTTGTGCGTTTACATTATTATCAAACATCTTACTCATTTGATTCATTTGGGTACTTTTAAACTAGTCCCATATACCCCGCCCTTACTACATCGGATGTAAATGTGTCCGCTATAAGAAACTCGTGGTATCATATGCCACTACTTACTTGGCCAGAGTAAGCGATTAACACATGACATACACGACCTTCCTATAGTTTTCACATCACGCCCTATGTAAGTACTCTATTTAGTTTTCTTGGAAATGATATCCTGGATATGTATTTCTATTAAGGTTTTCCAAGTTTCTAATTTACCTATGCAACAATCATTCTCTACTTTGTTTATTGCATTTTACTATTTGTGTGATTATATTTAAAAGCGTGCACCTGGTATTGCTTGCCTTAACGGGCTTTCTTGCCATTACTTATTTGCAATCATTACGCGATTTAGGTCCTTGATGATTATGCTCTCCTTGCCATATCTCGGACCGTTCCATCATCATATCCACAATTCGTTTGACTCCCGTCGTCTTCAAACGCGAGTGTCCTTCGATTAAAACATTCACAAAAGTTAGTAACGTCAACTTCAATAATCGCCCGTATTATAATACAAGGCATTTTCTACAATAAGCGTCAACGCGCGTATTTTAATCAACTATATCAATCATTTTAATTGGGGTAACGTGTATCACACGATAGCCCTATGTGTTGTTTACAACACTTTAGTATACCAAACTATTAACATACATGTACTTATCAGAATTGCGATCAAGCCTCGAACCGAACACTATTCTTTATTAAGAGCATAAGGTTTAAGTCCAAGCATGGTCCTCCCCACCATACTTGAATCTCTTAAACCAAGGCTCTGATACCAACTTGTAACACCCGTTGTTATAAATCTAGGTTTAACGTATATTTTGCGAAAATAATCATGTGATTAATGATTACATCTACATCAAAAATGCGAGTTTGTTAAAACTTTTACAAATTATAAGTTATTCAACAAAACGTGATCGAATTCGTTGTTTAAAATTTACAACGTTACAAGTGCGGAATCGTGTATCTTTATCGTGTTCGGTTCTTCGCTGAGCTTGATCGTCTGCCGGCATCCAAAAGTACCTACATTTCATAAAAACATGAAATTTTTTAGTCATACGGGATTTAATATGTATCTAAACGAGTCCGGGAAACAAAACTAATCAAAATACATTTTTGATCAGGGCCGTAATTTACGGTAGCCTTGATTTGAAAACACTCCACCGTAAAGCAGGAGCTAACCGCCGTAACATTTTTAATCCCCACCGTAACTTACGGTACCACCGTAAGTTACGGTGGACTCTGCATCAGCTTCTTCCATTTTGCCGTTTTTTTGACACGAGGACTTTCGTATCTTTCAATCCGTTTATCCGTTTGACCTACCGTTTCTTCCTACGTGTTTGTAATTTAATTCTCCATCATGTGGAGTTAAAATCTCACATCCGGTTAAATAAAATTTCAGACTTCTAAGTCTTCGGCTTATTACCCTTTTTACTAAATTTGACCCATTCGTGTATTTATCAAACAAACATGTTTGTTTGACTCCAAAATCCTATCTTTTAACTATAAATCTGTTTAGAAACCATTATATTTTCTAAAACATTACGATTATAACTTAACTTATTCGGTTTACCTTTTAGATAACCGAATATCGAATTTTGACCTTGTTTAACTCTTCGAGAACCTCAAGTTCTAAAAGATGAATTAAACCCTTTTACATACCTGACTCGGATCAATGCATTAACCCGTTTTAATACCTTGATTTAGAAATCACTAATTAATAGTGAAGGAAATATCCATTCTATATAGGCTCCTGAAATCATACAACTCAACGGAAATCGTTAGTCAATTTTGTCAAAAGATGATATTTTCACCTTTTGACCCGTTTGGTCTAAATATCCGTTTATCTTTGCAAGACGATATTTATTACTGTCTCATCCAATTGACGCACTACGGTTTACACCGTATGGTTGTCCACCTATAACCCATTTCTCAACTCCTTTGACCCATTATGGCTTATGCCAAATGTGTCTTTCAAAAACAAATGTTTATTGTTAACGCATCCCCAAATTACTGTTTTCCTTATTTTTCGTTTGGCTTACCTTATGAGGTAACCATAAAATTTCATCTTTCTAATCGTTATGGTATAAACGATTAATCAATTTAAATCCTTTTTAACCATCAATGTGGTTTCCTATCATTTTCACTTATATTGTTCCATACAACTATATGTCGGAACATCACTTTTCTAGTGTTTGTCTATCTTACCCGAAATCAATACAATAAGATATTTTCCAGGAATTGACAAATGTGTAAGCTTTACTTACCTCGTATCCGATTATGCTTTTCTTCTCGTGCTTGATTCGTTTGACCGCTTCTTTCCCAAGCCTCCACCTAGCTCGTTAGGCGACAAACTATCATCATTCACAAGGTGGTTAGATTAGTCATTACAATTCACGACTATTCCACCTCACGTATTTTCTATGTCGAAACTACTATTTGACTTTATCATTGGTTAGTTTGACTTTTAAAAGTCAATTGACTTACCAATATATTCATATGCATATTTGGTTCTTTGTACTCACTTAGGCATATTTCATCCGAACTCTTAACAAAAAATCAATTTTTACATACTAACTAGTAAGCCGCGATTTCATTTAGGCATTTCATATCAATGAAAATTGGCTGTTTTTGGTGACTTGTTTAACCTGTTTACAAGTCTTCAAAAATTAAGATTTTTTTATGTGGCGTACCTCTCGGAGGGTTAGCCCTTGAGTTAAAATTTCAAGATCTAACTCTTTACCAAAAATTCGTGAAAATTCATTTACTAAGCTGCAATCAGATTCGTCACTTCTGACTGCAGCTTACGGAAAAATTCATATAAAATTCCTCGTTTATCCGATTGACGAAATTCCAATTGGAGATTTTTGGAATCACTTAATAATTTCTACAGTAAGAATTTGAGATCATAACTCAATTCCTAAATTGAGTTATGACATTCGTAATGGGCTGCAGATTCTGCCAGAAAATGCAGCTTGAACCTTTGATACGGAAAAATTCATAAAACGCTCAATTTTCGTCGAAAAAATGCGATTCCAGTGGGGTTTTAAAGATATTTCCTGGAACTACATTTTAGGCTCAAGAAACACATGTTTTTACCACGTTTTATGCAGGTTACAGCCAATACAAGTTGGCTGTAAATTCTGATCAAGAACCGTTTGAATTCAGCTTTCAAATTAAGCATGTTCTTGACATCATAACACTATTTCTTTAGCGATCAAAACCCTAAGAACATCTTATACCTCAATTTAGCATCAACAAAATCTGAATTTACTTGAGCTAAGCATGATTTCAATCTATACTTGTCTAGGGTTTACTCCTAGGTATTTAAATGTTCCTATTTCATCTACATATCATACATGCATCATCAAATTTCAGATTTCCCAATTTCATGAGAATTTCAAACAGAGAATTAACATCAAATTTTACATACCTTACAACCCTCTTGCAATGGGGATCACTAATCCGATCTCAGATTTCGATTTGGAGTAGATTTGCCCCTTCAATTTGATGAATTTGTGAGTGTTAGGGTTTTGAAGAGTGGGGGTCGCCCTTTTCTTGCTCCTGATCGAACCAGACATCCCAAATGGGGTGTTTGGTTTGTTTTTTTTTTTTATTAAATCTAATAATACAAGTTTCGATTTTAACAACATTGGCCCCTCTAATTTGGTTAGTTAATTAAGTAGGGCACAACCTACTTATTTCTAACAATATTCCCCACTTTTTAACTAGGTTAAACATTCCTAATTAAATTAGTGGGTTTTGGGAATCTATAACTAAGTTTAGTTTTAAGTCCCGTTAACTCGGGCCTTCTACAAACTTTGTTTCCTCAAAGTATTTATCCTCCTTAAATCTTTTATTCACTCTTTTTTTTTAATTAATATTAGGATTATTTATTTAAATCCTAATATTTACCGGGTTACTTTTACCGCTAACGGTATTTTACCCGTCATCTAGTATTAATGTGGTTTGATTACCAAACCCGTTTTCGGGGTGTTACACAGAGGTTTATGAACAGTCTGTTTAGGGAGCAACGAGGAAGGAACTTAGAGGTGTACGTCGACGATATTGTCATCAAAAGCTTAACGGAGACGGCCTTGATAAACGATGTAGCTGAGACTCTCCACACTATGCAGGACGTAAACATGAAGTTAAACCCTGGGAAGTGCTGTTTTGGAGTAGAGGAGGGGAATTTCCTGGGGGTAGTGGTCACCAAGGGCGGGATCAAGGCAAATCCGGAGAAAACCCAGGCGGTGGCTGAGATGCGATCCCCCAGGTCCCTAAAGGACATTCAGCAACTAAACGGAAGGCTAATAGCGTTAAACAGTTTTTTGTCCAAGGTGGCTGACAAGACTCTTCCCTTTATGAAAGTATTGAAAGACTGCCTTCAAACAAACAAGTTTAAATGGACAACGGAGGCTGAGACAGCCTTCCAAGAAATGAAAGCATACATCTGTCAGCTCCCGATGCTAGCCACCCCAGTACCCGGGGACCCACTGCTCCTATATCTATCTGCCTCAAAAACGACCATAAGTGCGGTCATGATGGTAGAGCGAGAAGGGAAACAAATCCCCATATATTTCATCAGTAGGACGCTTAAAGGGCCTGAAGAACGATACATGCCCCTGGAGAAGCTCACATTGGCTCTTGTCTTCGCATCCCGAAGACTCAGGAGGTATTTCCATGAACACAAGATTACCCTAATGACCGATCAACCCCTTCAGAAGGTACTCAGGAGGCCGGAACTGTCCGGACGGTTAGCCAAATGGGCTGTGGAGCTAGGGGAACACTCCCTGGAGTTTAAGCCCAGGACAACCATGAAGGGACAAATACTAGCCGACTTCTTAGCAGAAGTCCCGGAGGACGAAGAAAAGGAACTGTTAAAATGGGAGGCCTTAGAGAAAGAAGAAAGAGAGAAGGAGGATAAGGCGGTGTGGAAGTTGCTCACTGATGGAGCATCCAGTGAAGAAGGAAATGGAGCTGGAATCACATTGATAAGTCCAGAGGGGGTTGAGCTGACATATGCCGTAAGGCTGGATTTTGAGAACACAAACAATACCGCAGAATATGAGGCCCTCCTAGCAGGGATGAGACTAGCACAAAAAATGAAGGCAAAGCACGTAGAAGCCAGCACTGATTCACAGCTAGTAGTAAGACAATACCAAGGAGAATATGAGGCTAAGGATAACATCATGGCTCGATACGTGGAGAAAGTTAAGGAGACAGCTAAGGCGTTCAAAACTTTCAAGCTGGAATACATCCCCCGGGGAAGGAACAGGAAATCTGATGCGCTTAGCAAGTTAGCCTCGGTAGCATTCGATCATCTAGCAAAAGAAGTTAAAGTAGAGGTCCTGACATCCTCCTCCCTCAACACCGCGGAAGTGGCCACGGTTGAAAGCCCCCAGGAAACATGGATGACCCCGATAGTCAGATTTCTCCAAGACGGAACTCTACCCGAGGGGGAATGGGCGGCCCGGAAGATAAGGGTCAAGGCCCTACAGTATGAACTGATCGAAGGAGAGTTATACCGGAGGTCATATCTGGGTCCGTCCCTGAAGTGTGTTGACATGGAAGAAGCCGAATATGTAATTAGGGAGATGCATGAAGGGATTTGCGGAATGCACTCGGGGCCAAGAACAATAGTGAGAAGGGCAATGAATGCAGGGTTTTACTGGCCGCGAATGTACGAAATGGCATCTGAAGAAATCAAGAAGTGTGACAACTGCCAAGTGCATGCACCAATGACCCGCCAACACAAACACCCCATGGTACCAGTCTCGACGTCGTGGCCGTTCCAGAAATGGGCCATCGACATAATCGGACCTTTCCCGGACGGTCCGGGAGGGGTCAAATACGTGGTGGTGGCCATTGATTACTTCACTAAGTGGATTGAAGCGAAGCCATTGGCAAAAATTACTGGGGACCAGATGAGAAGGTTCGTACTGGATAACATCATATGCAGATATGGGGTTCCGAGGGAGTTAGTAAGTGACAACGGGGTCCAATTTGCTGGAAAGCCCTTCAAACCATGGTGCGAACAGATGCGGATCTAGCAAGTGTTTACTTCCGTTACCTACGCCCAGAGTAACGGGTTGGTGGAGAGAGCCAACCAAAGCGTCATCAAAGGAATGAATGGTAGGCTGGGGAGGAAACAGAAAGGCTGGCTGGAAGAGCTTCCATTTGTGTTGTGGGCATACAGAACCACCCCCAAAAGTTGCAACGGGGAGACCCCGTTCAGCCTTACTTATGGGACGGAGGCTGTCATCCCTGCTGAGATCGGATCCCCAACTGCTCGGATGAAACTCCGGGATGAAGAGAACGAGCAGGACCTCAGGATGAACCTAAATTTGTTGGAGGAAAGAAGGGAAATAGCAGCAGTTAAGGAGGCCCAATACAAAAAGCTCCTGGGAAGCTACTACAACGCCAGGATGAAGAAGCTCAACATCGTCCCTGGGGACCTAGTTCTCAGGGCCAACGAGGCTAGTCTGCAAGAAAATACCGGGAAGTTAGGACCCAACTGGGAAGGACCCTACAGAGTCACGTGGGCGAATGGAAAAGGGACTTGCAAGTTGGAAACGCTAGAAGGCAAGGAGGTTCCCAGGACCTGGAACCTCATGCAGCTCAGGAAGTATTACATGTAAGGGGTATACCCCCAAGGAAAACGGCCAAGAGCCACTTTTGTAATAGATAACTACATGTGTGGGGGACTGTTCCCTCAAGGGGATAAACCTTTTGTAAACAATCTATGATGGGAAGTGTAAGCCCCCAAAGATTAAATGAAAGACGGACGAAAACGTCCCATTTTGAGAAAACAATGGACAGTTACACCTGGGCAGACGTGCCCAAGGACACCATTAAATCTAAAACTAGAACAAACAAACACACGTGTATAAGGCATTCAAAGCATGCCCAAAAGCCCGGCCGTGGGGCTAGTAAAGGTCTAGCTAACCTAAAACGGACAAAACAAGTTAAAAACATAGCACCACGTTATAAACTTGTCCACCGATTGGCCTCGAACAGACAATCACAGTTTAACGAAGCAAACAACAAAAACAAAAAACAAATAATGCAAACACACCCACATGAACAAAACCACGAAAGGGAATCTGCTTTATTTACTGCAAAAGGCATATACAAAGAAAAGCCCTAACAACTTGGGCAAGAATTAGCAATGTACAAAAATTGCAAACGCAATAAGGCAAAACAAAAACATAGCTCCTCGCTAAAATAGCCTAGAAACCCCCAGGAAATCACCAAACTGGCCTCTAGAAAGAACTCCTGCAAAAGCAAAACAAGCAAGAAACAGGATACAAAACAAAAAGGCCATACAACACTGTGAGCCATATGGTTAAAAGGCGAAGTGGTCCCCAACACAAAAGACCACTCGCGATAGTCAAACAAAACAGACAAGTACCCTAGAGTAAGTTAAAGTTATTACAACCATATCGAAATGTATCAAATGTTTAGAATTCATTGGGGATCACCCCCGGAAAGAGATGGCGGAGACGAAGGACTGGCAGAAGAGAACAGGGCCTTCAATTCATCAATAGAAATCAGGGGATGCTCCAGGATTTTGGCAAGAATAGCTGGGGTCTTATGCCCAAACTCCTCATTCAGCTTGGATAGCTTCTTCTTAACCTTGGAGTCATACAGAGGAGTCTCCTTCCTATCCAAGCCTTGAGCGGAGTATTTGTAGCCATCCTTCAATCCCGATTGGTACCCAACATCCCTGTAGGCCCTGTACACCTGCTCCAAACCGCTCTTAAAATCCTCCGACTGAGCAACAGCAGCGAGGAAGGCCCCAAAACCTTCAGTAATTAGCCAATGCTTCTCCCCCGCCAATCGTTGATTATCATCAGAAGTTACTCCATAGTCCGCGTAAATAGTATTGAGCTGCTCCTGGGAAACGGAGCCAACCTCCTTCAAATGCCTCAGCTCAGCAGCAAGCTCCTCCTTCTCCTCAACCAACGATGCCATCTCCCGCTCCCAAGCTCGTTCCTTCCTCTCAAGCATAGCCCCAGCTCCCTAAACAAAGAATCAGTGAGTATGTATAAAAAAAAAGGAGGGGGGGGGGGGAGAAGACTACGCACCTTCTCCTCCTGTAACCTCCTCTCAGCATCAACCACCCGGCTCCTAAGCCCAGCAACAGCCGACTGGGAAGCCTTAAGCTCAGCCTTAAGTCCTTCGTTCGCCTTCCTCAGATCATCAACCCTTTGCAACATCCCAGCACCCCTGAAAAAGCTCTCACACAAGGACATACTGTATTGATCGTCAAAAAGATCATCCCGCAGGGCGGAGTTTACAAATTTATGTGAGGGAGGGACAGCATGGTTCAGAAAGTCCCTGGCAGCTTCAGGAGTCCCTATAACGGAAGAGTTAGTTACCTTCCACTTAGGGACATAAGTAAAGGGAAGGGCGTCGGAAAACAAAGGGGCAAGAGGGGATCGGTGAACAGGGCCTTCAAGGGCAGCAGACTTGCTAGTCCCAGTAGCATGTGGGGGAGAAAGGTCGAAAGCTGAGGAAAAACGAGCCACTCCCACCTCAGAAGCCTTGTCCCGGATGCAGGAAGGAGAGGGACCAGTAGGTATTTCTATAGGCTCCAAGGAACTCCCCTAAGAAATAAGAAAAGAAGCAATCAGGAACTACACAGAAAGACAAAGAAAAAACAGGAGAAAAGAAAGCTTACCAACAAAGGAGCACTCACTAAGCTTGAGGACTTCAAATGCTTAGACAAGGAACCCTTGACCCCAGCAGGAGGAAGATCAGAAACGGCTCTAGAGGAAGGGGGAAGCTTCTGGCCACTGGCACTACGAAGCCTCTGGCGGATGCTACGAGGTGCAGGATCCGGTTGGGGGCTAGCAGACCTCCTCTTACGAACCAACTTTATCTCCACATCTTCATCGTCACTTTGACCAGAAGGATGAACAGGAGGAAAGTCAGGAGAACTTTCCTCCTCCCCGGAAGGGTTCTCCTCATCACCACCTAGGGTGGCAGAACCTCCTGCCTGGACGGATCCCCCCAGTAACCTGCACTCCCACATTCAACCTGGGATCAACCTCATTATCAACCACATACTTTACATCCTTGGAATCACCCTGAAGAAGTCTCCACAAAGTTATCTCTGCACAAAAAGAAGGCACAAAAGATGACTACGGAATTTTCAAAGATGTAAAGGAAGAATGAATGTAAGAGGCAAACCAAGAACAAAGAGGTACCTTTCTTGCCGAAAAAAGCCCTCGGACGGACAGAATAAGAGGGACTCAGCCCCCCATAGCCAGCGTTCCTTCTGAAAAGGTGAATGCCCTCGTTGGATTGTCACACATCCGTTTCCACTGAAGGGTTTCGGCTGCGGAAAGAGTAGGAACAACGTCTTCGATTGCGGCATCAAGATCCTTCGGCAATGGAGAATCCGGCAACATGGTGGCAGAAACAAAGATAAATCTGCTTTTCCAATCTTTTGGATAAGTGGAGGTAGGCATAAAACTATAGCAAGGTCTCGAGACACCGTTTGGCCGTTTTGCAAAAGTAAACCAATCTCCGTCCGAAATTAGTCTGTAGAACATGCCGAACAAAGGGACAGAAGGCTCCCCTGAGACCGCTACACAAGCTAATTCAAAGTGGACTACCCGCATAAACCCTAGAGGGTGAATCTGGGAGAAATGGACACCAAAGTGACGAAGTAAAGAGACCTTGAAAGAGGAAAGAGGGTACCGTACCCCACAGGAAGAAAAGGCCAGGGTATAAACTGGGATTCTTTCCGGTGTGCATTCCGCTGACTCGTCAGGTCCCGGCAAGGAAGGGGAGAACCGCTCAGGGATGTTATATGTTTCAACAAAGGACTTCAAGTCCTTTGCCGTCAATACAGATCTTATGGATGAGCGCCCACCACGACTCATGATCGGAGAAGAAGAGGTAATCACGGAGAAATATCACAGAGAAAGAAAAAGGGATTTAAAAATGTTTGAATGAGAAATCGGAAAGGAGGAATGGGGTATTTAAAGAGACACGACTGATATGCAGGTAACCGTCGCGTCAATTGTCTCTTCAAAATTCAAAATAAGAGACACGTGTTATTAGGGGGCTGACTCCCGCTATAATAAAACCGGCGATGTAATGATTAGTGGAGATGGTTCATTACAACCGGTCCCAGAGGGACCCACTAGAAAAAACCACTCTTTGGACGGTTATGGCTCAGCCCTGGATCATGAGCCTCGGGTCTCAGAACCAGGGACTAAAGATGACTTGACGACGGGCCAGTGGGTAGGCCCACTTTACCCGCTCTGGACTATCTCTAGGAAGCCCAACTATGCAAAAAGGCCCAACAGGAGAAGTCACCTTGCCCATTAAGTTTCCTTCCCTTTTGTTATGAGCGGGAAAACAACTCAGTAAAGGTACAGGTCTCATTTAATGAGCGATAAGAATGGGATCTCGCCTGAGAATACTGTACTTCTCCGGCTGAAGCATTAAATGGGGAAGACATCTCGCCGCTGGGGGTCAGACACGTGTCTGCACCTCCCGATAACCTCTAAAAACCGTTGGATCTCATGGGAAAATATCTAATGTGATAAGGTTAGGCTGTTATATAAGAACAAAGAAAAAGAGAACAAAGGCAGGTATGATCTCCGGTTTCATTCTCATTTACTACATCCTCATTTACTCCACACACATTAACTTCCGACCATTATTCTATCGCATTTAATACACATCAATAAGATTCACACCATAAAGGGAAACCTTCCGGTGACTGCATTCATCGGAAGAAGCTCATTTCTTTTCCGGCAAGTTTACTTACTCTCACGTCGGAGCTTGGTCACGGATCCCCCTCCCGGGGTCCCCCGTGACGAGGCTAACGGTTTATTCTTTTGTAGCAAGCAAGGGTAAAAGCTCTTGACGTCACCGAAGATCCATCCAACGTCAGTCGGAGGTTGGGTATTCGACAGTGATGATATTTTGGGGGAAATTGGATAATCGTAATACCAATTTTCTTGGTGTATCATCTTTTCAATTGTAAAGTTATGATTTCTCAAATCAATTTGATATTCAATCGGAGCCTATTTGTAAACACCACACTCAGTTTGATATTCAATTAATCAATTGTTGAAGAGGTATGGTCCCAATTCCTTGCCCACATGGCAAGGACCATACCACTTTTTCCATCTTACGTGGCGTTGACATCAACGATACCATCCAGAAGCTTCCTGAAGCTTCTGGAAAATATGAAGGCAACACCAAAGATGCTCCATCCGACATAAAGGACAACACGTGTCACCAGTCATCGAGCGCCAGGTAAGCCTGCAACGAATCCAGGAGCAGTCCGACAACGCCAGTACGACGTTTCCAAGATAAGCAAATGCAGGCGCGCCACGTGTACCACTACACTGACCACATCAGAGGATACCAAGAAGATATTCCCCTTGGTCAGACAGCTGGCGCGCGTCTACAGCTGGCACCGCTGCTCCCTCCCTTCTTTGCCCTCCGGCTATAAATAGGACCCTTCACCATCCAGGTTGCTCAGCTTGCTCTCTATATTCTCGCACTTAACACACACTGTTTATTCTCCCTCAGGACAGTACTTATTCTCACGCCGGAGCCTGGTTAAGAGGGAAACCCCCATATTCCCCTCTTAACGAGACTAACGGTGTTGCTGTTTTGCAGGAACCGAGCCATTCCACGAGTAGAAAGAGAGATTGAACCCACAGAAGAAATAACCCCACAGATTAACCTTAGCGTCAACCTGTGTTTCATCATTGGCGCCATCCGCTTTTAGCAAAAACCACCCTCATTTCCTTTTCTTTTCAAAAAACACTCGTCAAAATGGCTGAACAAAACCACCCGGCAGATGGAGACGTTTCTTCTTTTGAACTCATTTCGGACAACATACACGTCCAAAGAGACCAACGGAACGAAGTTATCCAAGAAAGGCCGCTGAACAACGAGTTTCCTAGTATCTTTGGAAGTACATCCAGGATCGTGGCTCAAAACACACCTGGTGCTACTTTCCAAACTCCACCGAGAATCATCACTCAAACCACAAACGGAGCTACGTTCCAGCCTCCGTCAGAGGTAGTCCAACAGACACCACCACCAGTGCAAACTCAGAGCCATGGAGCTGGTCCCTCAGCTCCATCGGATCAAGCACAACTAAACTTCTCTGCACTACTAGGGCTACCTGAAGGAAAAACTCTGGCTTCCTGGTATGCCGAGCAAGTGGCGTCTATAAACCTTGTCTACACACAACTCAGCGCGCAGCAAGCTCTGCTTCAGGCACAAGCAAACCAGTCTGCATTTGTCACTCCACTGCCAAGGCCTTTGAGCGCTCCCATGCCTCAACAGGCCAATGCATTCAATCTACGCCCTGAGTCAGTACCTCCACCACATATTAGAAGACCAAGCGCGCACGACACGCGCGATACTTACGGTGAAACAGAAAGCAATTACGTGCAGTATTCTCAACAACCGAAGAAGCCAATACAAATCCGTTTAGGTCCGGGCAACATAAACGACGAATTTGAAGATGACGACGAGACGAACATAGTGTTCAGCAGGCTACCACCAGAGCATGAAGGGTACAAGCCTCGCAAGCGCGCAGGTTATGATCCAAAAGCAGAGCATGATTACACCTTGAGCTATCGTCCAGACGACATGGCTGAGAATTCAAAGTTCATTAGGGAGATCGCTACGGCTGCCATCGATAAAACGAAATTGCCACACAACGTGGGCAAATACAACGGGTTGACAGACCCAGATGATCACCTTCAGGTTTTCAATGGTGCTGGAGCTAGAGGTGGATGGAACTTACCAACATGGTGCCATCTCTTCGCTCAAACCTTCATAGGCGCAGCGCGTGTCTGATTTGACAGCCTGCCAGCAGGAAAAATCAAATCATGGGTCGATTTCCGAGAGAAGTTCTTGGCACACTTCTCGCAACAACGACGACACACCAGGGATCCAGCCGATTGTTTGAACATATGGCGAAGAGACCACGAAAGCGTGGAAGATTTCATTACAAGATACAACAAAGAATGTTTGGAGATCGGCGATGTAGGCGAGAAGATGATGCACACACTTCATGAGGGCTGTCAAGTGCGACGATCTAATTAAGCGCGTAAAAGGAAGAGACGGAGGACCCAAAGATTGGGAGACCTTCATTGAAGCGGCCAAAACCATCGCGCAGTCGGACAGACAGTTGACCGATGATGATCACCGGCAGCGCAGCTACAACCATAACGACAGGCATAGCAAGAAAGGCAGAAGCCAACCGTGGAAAGCATCCGGTCACAGAGAAAGAAGCCCGGTAAGAGAGGACGCGCGCCACACGATCAATCAAATAGCTCACCGGAAAGAGGTGAAACGAGAAAACAGGGAGAAACAGTGGACACCCCTCACAAAAACTCCTTCAGAAGTCTTGGCAACCGAGAACCACCAGTTCAAGCCACCGCTACAAATGCGCAACAAAAGGGGCCAAGACCCGAATCTTTTCTGCGAATTTCACAAGGACACAGGCCACTTAACCGACGTCAACAGATGAGCTCAGACCTGCAAAGACAAGAAAACCAGAACCACGTCAAGAGGCAGAGAAATGGGTGTTAAACAACGCATATCCAGAACAAATAATTACCTTGGGACATGCAATGTCTGACCAAACGCGCGCAGCGCTAAAGAAACTGTTGTTCCAAAACATGGACGTGTTCGCCTGGACACCGGCAGACATGGTGGGTGTTCCACGGCACATAGCCGAACACCGATTAAACGTCTCGAAGGACGCAAAGCCGGTAGTGCACGCCAAGCGCCACTTGGGAGACATAAAGCACGACGCCATGAAAGAGCAGGTGATAGAGCTGTTAAATGCGGGAATCATCAGGGAGGTCAGGTATCAAACGTGGGTAGCAAGCCCAGTGATGGTCCAAAAGAACAACGGTAGCTGGAGAATGTGCGTAGACTACAAGGATCTGAATAAGGCATGTCCACGCGACTGTTACGCCTTACCAGACATTGATGAAAAGATTGATTCACTTGCCACATTCCGATGGAAATGCTTCCTCGATTGCTACAAGGGGTACCACCAGGTACAGATGGCTGTGCAGGATGAAGACAAGACCGCGTTCCGCACACCAACAGGGCTATACTGTTATACCAAAATGCCCTTTGGATTAAAAAATGCGGGCGCGACTTATCAGAGGCTCATGAATGAAACTTTCCATGATACCATCGGCAAATACATAGAAATGTATATGGATGATCTGGTTATTATGAGCAAAGAGGAGAGTACAATGTTGCTGAACATACAAAAGACGTTCGACACCTTGCGCGGAGTCAGTATCAAGTTAAACCCAGCAAAATGCTCCTTCGGCATGGAAGAGGGGAAATTCCTAGGTTTCATTGTCACGAAAGATGGCTTCAAGGTGAACCCTGACAAGATACAAGCAATTGAACGCATGCCGTCACCCTCGACGATCAAGGAGATGCAAAAATTGGCAGGACGGTTGGCAGCACTTAACCGCTTCCTGGCCAATCATGCAGCCAAATCTTTTCCGTTTATAAAGACTCTCCGAAACTGCATGAAGAAGAGCCAATTTCAGTGGACTCCGGAAGCCGAGAGCGCATTCCGCGAGATGAAAGACTGCCTCATCAAGCTGCCAACATTAACTGCACCAGTCAAGGGCGAGCCTCTGGTGCTATACTTATCAGCCTCCGACAGAGCAGGAGCAGTATTACTTGTTGATCGACAGGGTGTTCAAACGCCAGTCTATTATGTGTCACGAACTCTGACTGACCCAGAAACCCGGTACGCAATCATGGAGAAACTAGTACTCGCACTAATCCATGCATCCAGACGGCTGCACAGGTACTTTGCCAATCACGTCATCCACGTGCTAACAAACTACAACATTGGCAATATCCTCGCAAGGCCAGAGATCTCAGGGAGACTAGCGAAGTGGGCAATAGAGCTCGGGGATCATAATGTGGTTTTCAGGCCAAGATCGGCGATCAAGGGCCAAGTCCTTGCAGACTTCATGACAGAGGTGCCGGACGACAAAGATCGAGAACGTAAGGCAATGGAAAAAGCCGAAAAGCAACAAGTAAAAGAACCATGGCTGTTATACATAGACGGTGCGTCTAATGAAGATGGCGCAGGCGCTGGGCTTCGACTGGTGAGCCCTGACAAACATGAGTTCACCTATGCCATACGCCTGGATTTCAAAAGCACAAACAATGAAGCAGAATATGAAGCTTTCCTCGCTGGTTTGAAGTTGGCAATCAAAATGGGCGTACGACACATCGAAGCGCATGTGGATTCCATGTTAGTGGTTGGTCAAATCAACGGGCAATACGAAGCCAGGGGAGATACAATGGCGCTTTTCCTAAATCAAGCAAAGACGTTGTTACAAACCTTCTATTCCTACAAGGTGCACCACATTAACAGAAGCGAGAATAAGCCAGCAGACGCGCTGAGTAAACTCGCCTCCACAAGTTTCCAACACCTAGCAAAGGATCTGCGCATAAAGGTTTTGAGCAACCCATCAGTGCCACTACGAGAAGTAAGCGTCGTTCAACTAGGGACAACGACTTGGATGACTTCGATAATCGCGTACCTCCAATCTGGAATACTCCCGGAAAACAAGGCAGAAGCGAGGAAAATCCAGTACAAATCCGAACATTACCAGATGGCTGATGGGATTTTGTACAGAAAATCATACCTCGGGCCTTTGTTAAGATGTGTTGATCCCGAAGACGCAAGCTATTTGATCAGAGAAGTGCACGAGGGAATCTGTGGTATACATGCCGGACCAAGAATGGTGGTAGCAAAGGTCATGAATGCAGGGTATTACTGGCCCGGAACGCATTTGGATGCGGTCAAAGAGTTGAGGAAATGCAGTGGATGTCAAAGACATGCCCCCAAAACGATGCGCCCCAAGAATGAATTGGTACCAGTCACCACGACGTGGCCCTTCCAACAATGGGGAATAGACATGGTCGGGCCTTTTCCCGAAGCCCCAGGAGCGGTCAAATTCATAATAGTCGCAGTCGACTATTTCACCAAATGGGTAGAGGCGAAGGCCCTCGCATCAACCACAGCCACCGTTGTCAAAAAAATCATTTGGGAACAAATCATATGTCGCTTTGGATTACCCCTCAAGATCATCACTGACAACGAAACCAACTTTGCCGAAGACAATCTTCAACAGTGGTTTAAAGAACTACACATCGAGCATACCTTCTCCTCGGTCGCGCACCCGCAGGGGAATGGTCAAGTTGAAGCCGTCAACAAGAGTATCATCGATGGAATCAAGGCAAGGTTAGGAGATAAAAGAAGAGGCTGGGTGGACGAACTGCCCAGCATTTTGTGGGCACACAGGACGATGCCCAAAACAAGCAACGGAGAAACACCGTTTAGCCTGGTTTATGGGTCAGAGGCAGTAATACCAGCGGGGATAGGACTACCGTCACCTCGAATGCTCTCAATGAACATGATCAACAATGAAGAAGAAAGGAGGATTGACCTTGACCTCCTAGAAGAGAGGAGAGAAATGGCGGCAATCAATGAAGCCAAGTACAAAGCGAAGCTGGAAAAATATTACAACTCTAAAGTCCGAGTCTGCACCTTCAATCCGGGAGAATACGTCCTCCGAGACAACGAGGCTTCGAATGCTGAAAAACCCGGAAAATTGGCTCCTAAGTGGGAAGGCCCGTATGTTATTGACACAGTACTCGGAAAGGGGGCCTACAAGCTACGCACCATCGACAACAAAGAGGTTCCACGAACTTGGAACGCTCAACAGCTGAGAAAGTGCTACTTGTAACAAGCTTATGTAACCGCAACGGCTAAACTGCCAACACCTTTATAGTAATACAAGAAGTGTTTGGCTATTTTTTCTATCATGCAAATTTCCTGTCACAACTGCATATATTACTTTGGGCATACACGAAAACATCAATGGCTCGACCATTAGGAAACGTTGTAGACCTCCAAGGCCTGTCACGAACAAGTGCACGGCCGGGTCAGATACACAACTAAAGCCTAACAAACGCCAAACAAACACTTTGTGCCCACGTAAAAACGAAAGCATCGAACCCAGGGTAAACGAACATTGTAAGAACCCCCAAGGCTGAGCACAGCTGGGTCCACGCAATAACCTGTAATTCGATCGCTCCGTACTCACGAATCAACCCGCGCATGTAAACGACAGAATAAAACGTTGTAATATACACAACACAACCTGTCAGCGCCATCATTCATTCGTGATACCTGAATCAAAGTAATTATACATGCACATATTATGACGGTAACAAAATTCGCATAAAAACAAACAACTATTATAGCAAATGTCAAACCATAGCCAAATATCCACAAGCATAACAAGAAAGTTAAAATTGTTCATCCAATTGTCAAGTACAAGACCAACCAAGGTCATACGCGGCGCGCAGGCCAGAATCCCTCATTCGGGATGACTAGGCCCAGCACCTCCAGCCGCACCACCTTCGTCGCCAAGCGCTTTTTTCAACAACACAGCACCATCAGATCTTCGAGCCAATTTCTTCGCAGCCTTAACCACAGCAAACTCCAACGACGAAAACTCTTGTCTTTTTTCAGCATAGGCTGCACCACAATCCTCTTTCCATAACTCAAAGCGATGCTCTTTCTCCTTATTAACAGCCGCAACTCTGCCCTCGATATAACCATCCTTACGCCCGCTATTATAACCCGCTTGCCCCAACTCAAACATATAGTTGGCCAGTTCGTGAGAGTTCACTATGCGATCAGCAATCTGCAAAAAAAACACAAATAAGAGAAGTAGTTCAAGAAAACCACAACATAAGTTAAAAAAGTTACCAGGGGCACCGCGCGCGAAAGCAACCACTTGCAATCAGCGGACGCTTCCTCAGCAAGGAGTTCAGAAGCCTTGCATTCAACAGTCTTCTCTTGAAGAAGACGATCGGCGGTCTCATACTACCTAGCAAGGTCTTCCAGTTTAGCTATACGCGCAATATACTCTTTTTCCTTCTCTTCAAACGCAACACGCGCCCTTTGAGCTTCCTCAGCAAGCTCAGTCTTTTCACCAGACAAACGAACAACCGTGTCACGTTGACTTTTCAGCTCTGCATTGGTACGCTCGCACGCAGCTTCCCAGTTCTTCTGCTTATCGGCGTTGATTTGCTTCTCTTGGGCTAGTTTCTCCTCCGCATAAGCTAATCTCCATACCAACCCCTTCTTCTCAGAGTTGAATTTCTCTTTCTCTTCCGCAAATTGTTTCTTCTCATTTTCAAATTCGAGAGTGTCTTCCCCCATCAGCTTCCACTCACGGACAATTTCCTGTGAAGTGGACCAGAAGTTAACTCCGGCTTGAACATGATCATCTAAGAGTTCTAACCGACGGCGCCTCTTCTGAAATAACCTTTCAGCTGGGGGGAGGGACAGAGAGAAAAACTCATGGCAATTGTCAAGGTCGTTCATCCGGGAGCCCTGAGTTAAGTGCCAGCGAGGGGCATGCGGAAGATCATCACAAGCAGGATTCGTCGTTTCAAAAGAATCAGCATGCACTTTTTCAAACCGGGGGCTGCGGACAGCACCTGAGGTTGCACCACCACCATCACCCGGTGGGCGTTTTGTATACACCGTTTGATGAGGAGTAGTCTCACTTACCTCCACTTCAACTTCAACATTCTTACCACGGTCACCACCAGCAACACCGCCCGCATCACCACCCGTATTACCACCACCTTCTCCAACCTGCTCAGCATTCACATCTTTTTTCTTCCCGTCAGGAGTATCATGAGGGGGAGACAACCCAAATGTCCTCGACGGCGGAGATTCTGGAGGAGTAATCTTGGAAATATCAATCTTGTGTCCACTCTTGGCTGTTTTGGCACCTGCTCCAAAACGAGCAGCATATTCAGAGAAAAGGAGGACAAACAAAATTTTTTAAGGAAAGTTGGAAGAAGATAAAACGAATACCAGACGCTTCAAAAATCTTCTGCAACAAATCCCCAGGTCTCTCAGCAAAAATACCCATGTCAATCTCCGATTCAGAAGGAGCAGGGGGATCCTCTTTTTGAAGCTTAATCTTTTTTTAGGCGAGCATAGCAGCAGCCTGCTCATCAAGCTTTCGCTTCCTATCATTAAACATCTTTTTCTGCATTATCTCTGTTAGAGTCGCGCGGTCTTCAGGGTCCGACTCAGGTCTTTTCTCTCCAACTCCTAAACCGGGCAACGTATCAGAAACGACAACATAATCAAGGATACGATGAGTACGAGGTCGCTTACGAGGAGGCTCAGCGGTAGTTTCTTCAACCCTTTTCCCTTTCCCTTCCGGCTTGTCAGCTTTTGCTTTTCTCCTCGTCTCCAACGGGTCAGCAGTTTCGACCGGAATCTCCAAATCATCACCAACAGGTTCGTTCACCGGTTCATGCACAACACCCTACGCCGGACCTGCACGCGCGGAACGAGAGGTTAGGTCTTCAAAAGATCTGCTAGACCCATCACTCGAGAGAACGATAACTTCCTCTCGAATAGAATCAAATGCATCATCATCATTCTCACTATCTTCACCTAAGACAGTGTTAACGAAAGCAGTGAAACTCTCATCATTCGGATGCAGAAAACGGCCACGGATCTGATCCAACCAGGGTCGTTTATCAGGTTTTTGTATCGCCTCAACCATTGCACCCGGTGCCTTAAGATCCAAAACGTTCAACAAAGTGAAACCTACTGCAAAAAACGCGGAGATAAAGAACAATACAAAAATAATGCAACGTACACATACAAAAGAGAGAAAAAAGGATATGAAGCAAACGTACACTTGCCATCATAACCCTAAACCGGAACCCCAAACGGATGTTTAGGAACCCACTTCATGCTCATACCGGCACCCACCAACGCCATCTCCTCAAGCTGGATTATTGGAGTGGCTTTACGAGTCAACTTCTTATACCAATCTTGGTCAGCAAAATCTGCAATCACATCAACCTTGGGGATACCCTCACCCACTGACCAGTAATGCATATCCACAGGAACAACACCCCGGCGAATATAAAAAAACTTTTGTTTCCAGTCATGTAGACTCTTCAACGGCACAGAGCAAACTGGAGATACGCCGGTACGAGCACTAAAGGAGTAGAAACCATTTGTATATGAAACAGTATAGAAGACGTTGAACATCTCAAACGTCGGATCCAAACGGTTAGCCATACAAACGAACTCGAAGTGAGTAATACGAGGGAGCCCAATGGCATTGATCTGAGATATGTGGAGACCATAACCCCTCAGCACGTCAGCAGTGAATCGAGTCATCGGAAGCCTGAAGTTACCCTCCCGGAAGAAAGCAGCGTACAAAGTCATATACCCGGGAGGAGCATCCATGGCGGTGGAACCAGCAATAGGGTACTGAGCACCCCACTCAGGGAGAAAACCCATCTCCCTCACCAGGTTGTGGAATTCTTCCTCTTTCCACCCTATTACCGCCTGCTTCGGGCCAGGGGGAGTTTTCCCTTTGTTCCTTCTCTTCCTCGACGAAGGATGTGCAGAAGACATTGAGAGAAAATGAACAACAATGCAGACGAACTCAAGAGAAGAAGAGAGGAAACGAGGGAAGATGAAAGAAATCCAGAATTCAAATTTTGAAAAGTGTTGGAAAAGGAGAAAACCACCGGATACTTACACCCATCGCATTTAATGCGATGGGTAGTGGGCCGTCTAAATACAAAAGGACAACCAACGGGGAGGGAACACGTCAGAGGAGAGAGAAGACGCCGCCTCTTTTTTCGGAAACGTGGGTAACAGACGCCTGCCACCATGACATAAAGTAACTGACATGACTGAAAAGGCGCCTGTTCACCTGACACCAGACGGTCACATCAGCCACTCTTTCCCAAGACAACAAAGCTTCTCCCTGAAGACAACCTTTATAAAGCGCCAAAACCCATGCGCATGCGCCATGCGTCCATTTGGTTCACTTTGACAAGTAGTCAAAACCCATGCGCCATGCGTCCATTTGGCTCACTTTAACAAGTAGTCAAAACCCATGCGCCATGCGTCATGCGTCCATTTGGCTCAGTTTGACAAGTAGTCAAAACCCATGCGCCATACGCCACGCGTCCATTTGGCTCACTTTCACATGGAGCAAAACTCATGCGCCATGCGTCCATTTGGCTCACTTTCGCAAGGAGTCAAAACACATGCGCCATGCGCCACGCGTCCATTTGGCTCACTTTCGCATGGAGCAAAACTCATACGCCATGCGCCATGCGTCCATTTGGCTCACTTTCGCAAGGAGTCAAGACCCATGCGCCATGCGTCCACTTGGCTCACTTTCATAAAGAATCAAAAACCATCATGTGCAAACGCCTTGAGCCTCTCACAACAAACGTCTTAAGGAAACACACTACCTTCATAAGTCCAGAATCCCTCCTAGACGATCAACTCAACTAGAAGGCACACTGGACTGGGGGGACTTGAAGAGGTATGGTCCCAATTCCTTGCCCACATGGCAAGGACCATACCACTCTTTCCATCTTACGTGGCGCTGACATCAACGATACCATCCAGAAGCTTCCAGAAGCTTCTGGAAAATATGAAGGCAACACCAAAGATGCTCCATCCGACATAAAGGACAACACGTGTCACCAGTCATCGAGCGCCAGGTAAGCCTGCAACGAATCCAGGAGCAGTCCGACAACGCCAGTACGACGTTTCCAAGATAAGCAAATGCAGGCGCGCCACGTGTACCACTACACTGACCACAGTAGAGGAGACCAAGAGGATATTTCCCTTGGTCGGACAGCTGGCGCGCGTCTACAGCTGGCACCGCTGCTTCCTCCCTTCTTCGCCCTCCGGCTATAAATAGGACCCTTCACCATCCAGGTTGCTCAGCTTGCTCTCTATATTCTCGCACTTAACACACACTGTTTATTCTCCCTCAGGACAGTACTTATTCTCACGCCGGAGCCTGGTTAAGAGGGAAACCCCCATATTCCCCTCTTAACGAGACTAACGGTGTTGCTTTTTTGCAGGAACCGAGCCATTCCACGAGTAGAAAGAGAGATTGAACCCACAAAAGAAATAACCCCACAGATTAACCTTAGCGTTAACCTGTGTTTCATCAATTGTATTAGTTACATTAATCAAATGCTTCTTCGTTGGCGTATCATCTTTTCAATTGTGATGATTTGCAGTCTTTCGTTCGTTTTATAGCGCCTTGTGAGCTTAACGGGCTAGGTTGTAAAGCGGAATATCATCCTCACCGTGTGGCTATGCAGTGTGGTTTTGATCAAGACATCCCTAGTGATCTGTCTAGTTACAAATCTTGTAAATTTGGCAAGTTTTTTGTTCCATCGAGATCGTTCCAACCTGGAGTTTCAAAGAGGTACTGCGATTGGTGGAAGAGTGTTGATCTAATGGGTGTCGAAAACGAGCAAGATTCGTGGTTAGGTGAGAGGGTGAATGCATCAGTGGAATGTGGGAAGTTTGAACAAGTAAATTGTGATAAAAAAATGTGATTCTGAGTTAGTTGAAGATGAGTTTGATGACATAGGAACCCTCGAGAAAATCTGGTCAGGCGACATAGCGGTCGTGCCCGGAATCAAAAGGTTAACGGAGAAAACAGTAGAGTTAGTCAACAGTGACATTCTGGACATAGATTCAGTCATTTTAGCAACTGGGTATTTCAGCAACATCCCATTTGAATAGAGTTGTTGATTGGAAGACTGGGAAACGTTTGAGTAGTTAATTTTTTTTTGCATTTTTTGGTCCAAAATAGTTTCCTTTTTGCAATCTCAGTCAAAAGTAGGTATTTTTTTTGGTGACAGTAAGGTTCAGGATCGTTAAAACTGTTGTTTAAGTGTGTTCACTTGGGCCCAAAAAATAGTTTGCATATACTTTTTGCAGCTTATCTTGTTAAATTTGTTCAACTGGTTGCTATTGCTAGTGAATGTAATTTTGAATTGGCTGAAGTATATGAAGGTGTAGTCATGTATGTTTTATGGGCCCTTTAATCTTAAATTTTCCTAAATAATCTTTTTGACTGATAATGGAGCTGCCTTGGTGCAAGTCGAGAAGACAAGTTTTTATAGACGACTCACATTTATGGTTGGCAGCTCATTGATTCGTTCATTTAAGTGCTATGTACATGAACGCTTAAACGAACAAGTCTTCTCAATCGTCTGTGTTTGTTCTTTACAAAAATATGTGTTTGTTTACTAGCTTTTTTTAAAGCACTGGAATAGCAGGCGCAAAAAAAAACTTCAGGAACCGAAAAAAAAAAAAAAAAAAAACTGACCCAACCCGACCCGAAACCCGTTCTGACCCGGACCCGACCCGAAACCCATTCTGACCCGGACCCGTTTCGACCCGAACCAAAACAACCCTATTTTATAATTGACCCGTTTTGACCCGAACCCGTTTTGACCTGAACCCGTTTTGACCTATGACCCGACCCGGCCCGACCCGACCCGTTTGCCAGGTCTAGTATTTTCCATTGGCGTGTGAGGCATTTGGGTTGTGAGGTGGAGGCTCTTGATTGGTGGGTGGATTTTGGTGTGTTTAAATTGGTTGATGTTTATTTGTTTATTATTTTTAAAAACGTTACTTTCACACCTCTCCTATTCCGTGCTTTTTTTATTATTTTTTTTTATCACGCCCCCTTACTGACGTGGCTGCCACATGACAATTAATGCCCCTCTTCGCATTATTGTTAAAACACAAGCCATTAGTTGGCGGTGGTAATGCACAACAGGGTAGTCAGATAGCTTACGGTTACTAAATCTTGGTTATGCATTTTTTTACAAATTCTTATGCTACATGGTTTCACCTGGTCTGATGAAGCCTTAAAACTTATAATTTGGTGTTCTTCGAATATCAATTTGAATATAAATTTATAATTTGTGATTTAGTTTTGTTAAACCATGAATTTTAGGGTTGATGGAACTATTATTGAAAAGAAAATTATAAACGAATTAGTGTTTTCATTATGTTCATGTATTTTTATTATGATTTCGTACTTTATTACGTTCTCGGCCTGAAAATTCTAACGTTTGGTTGTGAATAATTTGACCACTGAAAAATGTGAAACCATAAGAAAAAAATCATGGATTCGCTAACATAAGAAAAAAGAAAAAACATAGGCGAAAATGATAAAAGGAGATATTAGATCACCCGTCACGCAAACGTTGTCAAACGTTATGCATAGAGTTGGTGTCTTAACTCTAAATTCTCAACAGGATTCAAGAAGCACAAGAACACACAAAAAGAAATATAATTGGACAAGTAAAAACTTGATTGAAGATTCTCTAGGTTTAAAACTGTGAAAGTAGAGTGATTCCAAATTTCATATCTTGAACTAAGTCGTTAAAATCGGTTTCTCAAACTGTGGATCGAAACGGATTTACAATAGTTTAACCGGTTCGGCCGGTTTTCACCCGTTTATGACTTATCATATCCAGGTAGAGTTTATGACTTATCCTATCTAGGTAGAGGTGTACAAAACTAGTTTTTTTTTTTTCATCATAGAGTCAAACCGGTTCAGGTTATAAACTGATTTAGGAGAGAAAATGTTTAAACCTATCAAATTGATCGGAGTCAGGTTATAAACCAATTTGGGACAAAACCGATTGTTACCAAATATTAAAGCAATGGTTAATGTACGTCACCATTGTGTCTTATATATCAACTAGGTTATAACCCGTGAATACTCACGGGTTGTTAATCTATCTTTCTAAACAAATAAATATATACATATATAAATGATTTATGTTAGTTATCCTAAACGGACTGTACGAATAAAATTATAATGACAATCTGAATTTAAAATATTAAAAATAAGAAACGCATTGTACCGCAAACGTAAATAAAGGGGGATCGAAAAGTAAATGTAAGATATATGTTTTCTCGGGTTTTAAATACAAACTGAAATTGTATTACTGTATCGCTTATGCTTGCTGGAGTTTCGTAACCAATAATTTGGAATTCGTTTTCGACCAGTTGAAAAAACAATCGTCACCTAAGGAAATATGTTCAGCTTCAAGTATATCATGCCATCCAACAACACCGTACCTATGGTAGATAAAATATGAAAAAAATTTGTTAGTAATACATATACAAATACGGTAAAAGATAAATAATAAATAAGATATTAAATTGATTGACAAACCTTATTTGACCATCAATATTGTGTGTACGAAGATTCTTAACCCAAGTATTTCCTTTAACAACTTTGATCTTTACTTCCGAAAACTCATTTAAACCACTTAAGTTAGTAATCAATTTGGGAAGGATCTACATTTTGTAAGAATATTAAAAATTTGTAAATGTTATTAAATGAAAACAATAAAAATTAACAAAAAAATAAACATAAAACAGCATAGTATAATATCAATTCATTAGTTACTGTCATTGCGAAAAAGGGATAGTTAGGATCGTCACTAACTTGTCGATAACCTTCCACATTGCTAATATGTTCATATTCTGTCTCAATCAAAGGAGTGTTGTTTAACAAAACTTGACGACCGTCTTTATTGAATATGGTAATATTAAAATGTTTCACGTCGTTTATTTTAAAACACAAAATATCCCCCGGATTTAACCTTAGATCTTCAATAAATTTAAACCAACCATCAGCAAAACAATAATTTGGACCAATCTTTCTAATACGGACTTCCCATTTATGATTCTCGGATACGTTAAGTATAACCTTGTTATCCGGTAAAGGATAATCATAATGTTTTGAAAGAAAAGTATCTGGTAGAACCTGTAAAAAAATCAATTATTACAAATTTATGAGTATTATGTTTTTAATAAATCAAGAAAAAAAATCTATAATAAAATTACGTACCATTGGAGTTTGTAAAGGATTCTGAATAATTTTACAAAACGGTTTCCCCCACTCATTATTTGGATCATGACAGAAGAGCTTGAACTTGAAAGTACGATCTCCAAGATAGTTGAAAATAATAAAGAAATATCCATGGCCAAAGTAATTTAAAACCTTAGACCATCCATCCGTAAAGTAGAATACATCTTCTATTAATTTGATAACAACACACCATGAATGCTTTTCATCAAATTTAAGACTAACAGTTGAGGATTCTAACTTATTCATCCATATAAATCTACTCATACATATAGGTATAGCCTGAAAATAAAAAAAAAAACAAAGGGAAAATTTCTTTCTAGTAAAAGATAAAACAATATATACTAATCATTAGTTTAAATAAAATAATACTAAAACTTATGTACCTGTTGAAGGGATAGCGGATCAAGTATAGTTATGATAAAATACGGACCATGACGATACATGTTAACCGAAACACAAAAGTTCAGAAAGAAGACCAACAATCGAACAGTACTGGCAACACATAGAATGAAACAAAAAAATAATGAGTATGTATTTATATGAGAAAATTGGCAAAGTATAATTAAAAACAATATAGAATCAAAAGTTGTTATAACTATTTATGTAAATAATTATTCAAGTAAATATTGGCAAAGAAATTTAACAGATTTATAAAATCTAATAATAAAAATTTAACAGATTTATATAAAATCTTCCTAGTAATAAAAATTTAATAGATTTCTAAAATCTTGCTAGTAATAAAAAATTAACACATTTAACGAATTTAAAAAATATTGGTAGTCATTAGGTAATATCTATTTTCTATTTATGTACAATATTCAAATAAATAATGTGCAAAAAAAAAAAACAACCTTAAGGTCAAATTTTGAAATAAACGGATTTATACAAAATAAAAATATCAATACTTAAAAATTAAAATTAAAATACCTACTACAATCATCAGATATCAACTCAATACTCCTTCAACACTCTATCATCTTCAATCAAAAATCACATAGCTCAAGACAACTTAAAACCACGGTTGAAGAAGAAATTGGTAAAGTAAGTTTACCGACTTATTTTCCGATCATTTAACGGCAATCTTCTCTTTGATTTACACACTTATTAACAAATCACTTGAACCCCAATTTTCGCTTTGCTTCACTTCAGCGACTTGTTTCCGGCGATTCTTGATAAATTACACGTTAAATCGGGTTTTATTTTTTTTATGAAATATAATGTTCTGTATGTTATGTGTATCTAAAAGAGATTAGATTCTATTGCATGTGTTTCAAAGTATATAATTTCTTTTAATTAGATGATTTGGTTGATATATTTTGTGGATTTGTTGTCAAAATTCAAATTTCTTGATTAACATTGTTATTTGGATGATTGAATAGGTTAGAACATATAATTTCTTGATTAACATTGTTATTTGTTGTGTATGTTATGTGTATCTAAGATGATTAGATTGTACTGTATGTTTTTGAAAGTATAAAATTTAGGTTAATAAAGTAATTTGATTGATATATTTTGTGGATCATCTTGTGAAAAAAGTTATGATTTTTTTTGTTTAACATTGTTATTTGGATGATTGAATATTGATGTAGCGCGTGATACGGAAACGAAGATCAAACACGTTGATTCTAAGAATACCCGTGTGTTCTTCCCCAACCCCCAAATTGCAACCCAAAGGCCACGGAATTTGAAGTGAAAAATCAGTTTTCTCAAAATTCAATTCTAAACTTCTCATTAGCTTTAGCAACATATAAATAGAGACTGAAATTCGAAACGGGCCTAAAAAAGATAACGGGCCAAACACACGGCCTAAAACAAAAAGCCCAAAATAGTTCAAAAAACATAAAAATGCAAATAAGTAATAGAAATAAGCGTTTTTTTGGCCCGGACGATGACCCAAACCGCCGTAGGCATTTGCAGCAAGATGGAGCTTTTTCTCACGTTCGTTTCGCCTGGTCGCACGCCCAAAACGGACCTCCGTAGCCCAAGTTAGAGCCATTTTAGTGAAGCCCCTTTTGTTACGCGGTCTTGGGCCTCCAAATACAAAATAGCCTGTTCCTCCACACTTGGGCCCGCATCATTCCCCCCTGGATAGACAAAATTCGCCCTCGAATTACCAACAGGTTCATCATCAGAAGATTCTCCATAATAAGGCAACAGATGCTTCACGTTAAACACATCAGAACAACGGATGTGACTAGGCAGCTTTAGACGATATGCATTCGGATTGATCTTCTCCACGATTTCAATTGGGCCAATCTTCCTCGCTGATAACTTGTTGTAGTCCCCAACTGTAAAACGATCTTTAGTCAAAACAGCCCAAACAAAATCACCTTCCTCGAACTCAACATGCCTACGCTTCTGATCAGCAGCTTGCTTATACTTCAGATTAGCACTGGTCAAATGATCATACACAGCATTATGAACTTCATGTAAACCCTCCACAAAATCCTGAACTTTCTTTGGAACAGATCCAGAAACAGGAAGAGACATCAAATCAAGTGGTCCTCGAGGCTGAGAAGAATAAACTATCTGAAATGGGCTATATCCAGTGCTCCGATTAACAACATGATTATGAGCAAACTCAGCTTGACACAATTTTTGATCCCATGCCTTCACATGATCACCAACCAAACACCTCAACAAATTCCCAAGCGACCGATTAACAACTTCAGTTTGCCCATCAGTTTGCGGGTGATAAGCACTACTGAAGTTGAGTTGAGTATTCACCATCTTCCACAAGCTACGCCAAAAATGACTCAGAAATCGGGTATCCCGATCAGACACAATAGAAGAAGGTAGCCCATGCAGACGGTACACATCACAAAAAAAGAGTTGGGCTACATTAACAACATCAGTCGTCTTCTTGCAAGGAATAAAATGGACCATCTTAGAAAACCGATCCACCACAACAAAGATGGAATCATTACCTCTCTGAGTACGAGGTAATCCCAACACGAAATCCATACTAATATCAACCCATGGCTGCGAGGGGACTGGCAAAGGCATATAGAGACCCGCATTGGTGGCCGTGCCCTTGGAAACCTGACAAATACGGCACCTCTTCACATAACGATCCACCTCTTTTCTCATAGTAGGCCAATAATAAGAAGCTTGAACCAACTGTAAAGTACGATCACGACCAACATGCCCTTCACCATGCAGCTCCTTAATAATCTTTAAACGAAGACTAGAATCGGGGATACATAGCTGATTTCCCCTGAACAGAAACCCATCATGCAAAAGAAAGTCTGACTTTTTCCCAGTTTCCACATCCTGCAAAATAACTGAGAAATAAGGGTCAATGGCTAACTGCTCACGAATGACCTCCAAACCTGGCACATCAACCCTCATAGATACAAGCAGATTACTCCTCCTGCTTAAGACATCAGCAACCCTATTTGAAACACCAGTCTTGTGTTTGACCATAAAAGTAAACTTCTCAAGAAAGGCCAACCATCGCCCATGCTTGTGAGATACCTTGTCTTGAGTACGAATATGCCTTAGGGAATCATGATCAGTGAATAAAACAAACTCCTTTTGAAACAAGTAATGACGCCAATGCTTTACAGCTTGGACCACTGCATAAAACTCTAGGTCATAAGTACTGTACCTCAACTTAGGCCCAGTGAGCTTCTCACTAAAATAAGCAACAGGTCGACCACCTTGACTAAGAACCCCACCAATTCCAACCTTTGAGGCATCAATATGAACTTCAAAAACTTGAGAAAAATTAGGCAATACCAGAATTGGTGCTGTAGTGAGCTTCTCTTTCACAACTTGAAAAGCCAACTCTGCCTCATCTGTCCATACAAACGTCTTCCCCTTTATACAATCTGTCACTGGAGCCATAATAGAACTGAAGTGTGGAATAAACCGTCTGTAAAAAGAAGCAAGCCCATGGAAACTACGAACTTCAGTAATGGTAGTAGGAGTTGGCCAATTTTGAACAGCCGCCACTTTGGATTCATCAACCTGTATCCCATCACCAGAAATAACATACCCCAGAAATAACACTTTAGGGGTCATGAACACACACTTCTTGGTGGCTGCATAAAAACGGTCCCTACGAAGTAAGGCCAAAACTTGCCTCATATGCACAACATGGTCGCTGAAAGAAGCACTAAAAATGAGAATGTCATCAAAATACACAACCACAAACTTCCCAATAAAAGGCCTAAGCAACTGATTCATCACACGCATAAAAGTACTAGGAGCGTTTGATAAACCAAATGGCATCACCAACCACTCATACAACCCTTCACGAGTCTTGAAGGCAGTCTTGCACTCGTCACCCTGTCTAAGACGAATCTGGTAATAACCACTCTTCAAATCTAACTTCGTAAAAATAGTAGCACCACTAAGTTGATCAAGCAAATCATCAAGTCGAGGAATAGGAAACCTGTACCTCACAGTAATCTTGTTGATTGCTCGACTGTCAACACACATACGCCAAGTGCCATCTTTTTTTGGAGTCAATAAAGCAGGAACAGCACAAGGGCTCATACTTTCACGAACATGCCCCTTAGAAATCAATTCCTCAACCTGCCTTCGCAACTCTTCATGCTCACCAGGGCTCATCCTGTAATGTGGTCTATTGGGTAACTGTGACCCAGGCTCCAAATCAATATGATGTTGGATGCCACGCAAAGGTGGCAATCCATCGGGCAATTCAACAGGAAACACATCAGAAAATTCCTCAAGAAAAGGAACCATAGCATCAGGAATTTCGACTTCCTCGGGCACTGCCTTCCCTATCAAAACAAAAACACTGTCTGTGTCCTCCAATTCATCTTGAAACTGACTGATGGTCAACAAATTACCCGACTGTTTTGTGGCTAACTGTTTAGGCTTGCTAGGGACAAGAGTGATCTTCACACCACCAAACATAAAGCTATAAGTATTGGACCGCCCGCGATGCTCTATATTACGTTCATATTCCCAAGGTCTACCCAACAATAAGTGACACGCGTCCATAGGGACCACATCACACACAACATCCTCTTTGTACGTTGACCCAATAGAAATAGAAACAAGTGCCCTTTTAGATACCGTCACTTCACCTCCCTTTTTAAGCCATTGAAGCTTGTACGGTTTCGGATGACTCTCTGTCTTCAAGGCCAACTTTTGAACTGCCTCTTCAGAAATCAGATTGTCACAACTCCCCGAATCAATGACAAACGTGCAAACCTTTCCCAAAATGGTACATGTTGAGTGGAAGATGTTATGCTTCAGCCAATCATCTCCATCTACCTTTGGTGTATAGCAAGAACGTCTAACCACCAAGTTCACCCCAACATCACCGGTCACAACCTCCTCTTCATATTCATTTTCTTCATCGTACACTGGGTGATCTTCATATTCTTCATACTGTTCATCCTCAGACTCAGCAAACAAGTGTCGTTTACCAGCCTTCTTGCACTCAGCTTGACGATGGCCCGTCTCACCACAACTGAAACATCTCGGACCACTACTACTAGCCCCCTTAGAAGAAGACCCAGTATTGTTAACCCCTGGTTTTTGCTGACTTGGCCCACCACGAGGTGCCCCACTGGCCGACCCAACGTTTCCCCCAGCAGGAGTAAATGAACCGCCCACCCGACGGTTTTGCTTCTCAAAGGCCAACGCCCGTTGGTGTGCCTCTGGAATGGTTAACGGATCAAAAAGATTAACGGACTCCATGATTTGAACCCTTAGACCCCCAATATACCGAGAAACAAGTTGCTCCTCCGGTTCTTGAATATCATTCCTCGCAATCAATTGATAAAACTCCGTTGTATAATCATCAACAGATTTCGCCCCCTGTTTTAAATTCTGCAGACGTTGGTACATCAACCTTTGAAAATTATGAGGCAAAAAGTTGGACCGCAAGCACTTCCTCATCTTGGCCCATGTCACGATCCTTGACTTTCCGAGCCTGTTTCGTGTTAACTTCAATTGCTGCCACCACACAGAGGCCCTACCACGCAACCTGGTAGCGATCAAGGCCACCCGCTTATTTTCAGGCACCTCCTTGTACTCAAACACCTCCTCCACGGTAGCCAACCAATCGATGAACCCCTCCGGATTCAAATTAGACTCATCAAATTCTGGAATATCAACTCTTATCCCAGAATCCCAACGCCTGTTTCCCCCTCCACGTTCACCCCTTGGTCGCCCTTCCTGTTCGTCTTCGGAAGCCGAACCATCACCAAATGGGTTACTAAAATCAGAACCATACCCGTCATTGGGTCCCTGCCTCCTACGATTGATCAAATCGGCCATCCGATCAGTCAACTGATTGACCACTTGATCCAACCGTTCATCCATCCTCGCCATAAGTCGCTGCTCCAACTCTCGTTCATACACTTCATCAAGAGGCCTGTTGTTGTTTCTCCTCGGAGGCATTTTGAGCCAGGAATTCGGCTCTGATACCAACTGATGTAGCGCGTGATACGGAAACGAAGATCAAACACGTTGATTCTAAGAATACCCGTGTGTTCTTCCCCAACCCCCAAATTGCAACCCAAAGGCCACGGAATTTGAAGTGAAAAATCAGTTTTCTCAAAATTCAATTCTAAACTTCTCATTAGCTTTAGCAACATATAAATAGAGACTGAAATTCGAAACGGGCCTAAAAAAGATAACGGGCCAAACACACGGCCTAAAACAAAAAGCCCAAAATAGTTCAAAAAACATAAAAATGCAAATAAGTAATAGAAATAAGCGTTTTTTTGGCCCGGGCGATGACCCAAACCGCCGTAGGCGTTTGCAGCAAGATGGAGCTTTTTCTCACGTTCGTTTCGCCTGGTCGCACGCCCAAAACGGACCTCCGTAGCCCAAGTTAGAGCCATTTTAGTGAAGCCTCTTTTGTTACGCGGTCTTGGGCCTCCAAATACAAAATAGCCTGTTCCTCCACACTTGGACCCGCATCAAATATATTATCAGGATTACATAAAATTTAAAATTGATAATATTTTTTTTTGACTTATATTCCAATAGGATTACATTATAGTGATATACTTTTCTTTTTCATTATATATGAGAATATATGTATACAGTAAGATTAAACACTAAAAAAAGTGGTATGTTGTTATAAATTGATGAAGTAAATAGAGTATTTATTTAGTTGTAATCAAATACATTGATCAGATAACAGTTCCTTTTTTATTGTTTATATGTAGATTGTATATTGTATTATTGTATATTGTATATTGTAATCAAATATAAAGATGCTATGTTACATGTATACACAAATGACTTCGTCATGCGTAACTGTGTTAGATGAGGATTTCTCGATGAAACTGGTATGCTACAAATGTTACAAAAAAAGTATATCTAAATTGGGTTACATAATATCTAAAACATAAATTTAACCACAGGTGCTGCCAATTGACTTTGTTAAGAGTGTATATGGTGATTATTGGCAAAGAACTAAAGTAATGATACATCATGAAAGTCGAAGAAGTTGGCCAGTTTATTTGAGAAGTATAAGCGGGGAATCTGTTATAACTGATGGTTGGAATAATGTGGTAAGGGATCTTCAGTTGACAAAGCAGACATTCTTGTGCTTAAGGATAATCGAAGATAAAAATATTGAAATGGATTGTTTCGTCGAGAACATCTGTGGTGAATCTTTTTTAACAGTAAACCGTTACGGCATTTTAAAGATAATAGTAAGTATACGACTATCTATGAATCTATTTATGTATTATAGATGTAAAATAAATGATATACGTATATATTTGAGAGTGAAATGCTACATAACTTTTCAGGTTATTCCAGAAGCTTATGTCACAAAATGTTACTCTTACACGCCAGTAAACGATTGTTATAACATACGTGCAGCAGGTCAGATTTGGAATGTTGAGACGGACAAAATAAATGATAATTATGTTTTTACAAAAGGTTGTCCGAAGTTATTTGATGATCTTGGGATAGAAGATGATGATATAATGTTGTTGATGAAGACGGACAGCAAAACATTTGAGTTAAAGATTTATCGTCGAGGAGTTGAGCTTGTTTTGACCAAACCAGAAGAAACTGAAGATGATTCTCTACTGGAAATACCTAAAGACACATACTACAAAAACGTCCAGTTTGTAAGTATTTTCAACTTCAAGTCTAACGGTTTACTAATAAATACATCTCTTTTGCTAATATGTTATTGTATACCAGACATTCTGTGATGATGATGAGTCGATAGATGAGATGATTTCTGAGGTACAAAGCTTATATTTATGTAGATTAAAATACATTACAATCCGATTTTGTAATTTTATTAACTATCATACACAGATTCAGGAAGATAGTAAAACACAGGAGGTGAATAAGAAGATTGATGGGAAAGAAAAGTCGAAGGTAGAAACAAAGATTTCGATGACAGAAGAGCCAAATAAACCAACAAAAGATGATGTAATTATTTCAAACACAATGATACATGATTAGTTTCATTAATATATGTATACATATTTATTTAATACTCGTTGCTTATTGTTAAGTGAATTTAATGGTTCTCTTAACAGGTTAAGAAGAAAGGAAAACAGGTAGAGGCATATTATCATGCGGATGTCAGTAAGGAGCTGATATGTGGGACAGAAGTTGAAATGCCAAATGTCTCAACAGTTGGACAGCGAACTCGGAAACGCATGGTACGTATATGAGAAAATAACAATATGTAGTGATAAAAAGTTGTTATAATTTTAGATATTATTCTAAATATAATGTATGTCTTATAAATAAGGTAAACGAAAAAAGAAAGAGATTTGATCATGCGCTGAAGATATTGGATGTTGAAGGAAAAGTTGTTGCAATGACAAAAACTGTTGAGAAAATTGGTAAATATGATTTCACACAGAAAGGAGAAAACCGTATGGTATGTTTTTTTTACATACTCAATAATAAACTGAAATACTATAACATGCATATGGCTGATTTACTTGTTAAATATGGCATTCATGCAGAGAATGCCTGCCGATGTTGTAAGAGTTGCCGGATTCAGAAATAAAGTGCATGAGTTGAAAGTCAGGAACATGAATGGAAAAACCATCAAAATGAATCTTAGGCGCCAGAAGAATGGAAATGCTGTAAGGTATGCAATAGAAGGTTGGCCGAAGTTCATGAAGGAGAATGGCCTTTGTTTGGGTGAGACACTGCATTTCACATTTGTAAGTTCAGGAAATCTCCTGATCTTATCACACGTGGATGGGGTTAATGCATGTTAACAGCTAATCTAATGATGAAGGTTTTTGTGTAGAAGAAATGATGACTGTTTTGGGATCATGTTTTTATGTTTAGTCTTGGTTGGACAAATCATCTATGGTTATCATGTTTTATTTTGTTCCTAGGTAGTTTAAGGTTAAAGACAATTACTATTATATCATCCAACCAAGTGCCATATTTTTGAATGTAATTAACAGTTGGTATCGTGTATAAACACTTGTTGGTTATCAATGTTTAAATATATCTATTTACAAACTAAACTGTGTTTGTTTATATGTGCTTCAGATTGTTTATAAAAAATTTATGTAACATATATTACAAATGTAATGTAAAAAAAATTCTATAGTAAAAAGTAAAGACAAATATCGGAATAAAGCAAGGAATAATATGACAGTTGAAATTTAATATTAAAAAAAGTCAAACTATAAAACAAACTATAATTTTGAGAATATCTCTTTGTAAACGTCATTTGTAGTTCTATTCGTAACGTTCCAATAAGCATCTAATATGAACATCCTTAAACGATCCATGCTATTTTTGTGTTAACATGTTTTAAAGTTACAATCTTTATGTACTTTGGACTTTTAATATGTAACCGTGTTTATAAATATCTACTTGGTCTACTTTTTGTTTATATGTTATATTTAATACATAGAAACATCGTCTTATATTGATATAACAATGAGGTTAAGTCTATATATACAAAAAATAATATTATATATTAATAACATGACAATTAGGAAAAACAACAGTGATAACATATATATATGAAAAAAAAATAATAAAACAGAATTAGTAAAACATTGATGTTTGGATTAATCAAACTCAAAACAACAGTTGAAACTACAATTTTCCGAATATTTCTTTGTAAACAACGTTTGCAGTTTTATTTGTTGTCCTCCCATCTTTGTCGAATATTAAAACCTTAACGCCATCTTTAGTCTTTACTCTCGACAAAGCAACATAAAGCTGACCATGTGAGAACACAGGGTCTCTCAGGTATAGACCAACTCTCGATAAAGATTGTCCTTGACTTTTGTTAATAGTCATCGCAAAACATACGGTTATTGGAAACTGCCTTCGTTGAAACTTAAAGGGTATTTTCTTGTCAGATGGTATCATGCTAATTCTTGGGATGTAAGTTCTTGAACCAACATTACTTCCAGATAATATCTCAGCCTCGATAACATGTTTACCAAGACGTGTGATTTGAAGCCGCGTACCATTACACAGACCATTCTGCTGATCAATATTCCTCAAAAGCATAACCGGCACACCTAATTTTAATACCAATCTATGATTTGGTAATCCTGATACTTTCACACTGTTCAAGACATCTGGATTATATAAATCTTGATGTAACGGATCATTAATTTCCTCTGTCGGACATAAACTATCAGAGCTAAGATACTCTACTTCTTCACCGGGAAACAACGAAAGCAATCGATCATTTATCTCATGAACAACTTCATTCTTAGGAGCGAGTATAGCTCTTTCAGAAAAGTAGTCACGGTTTTTAAAACGATAAAGCACCGAAGGATATACAAAGTCAATCAAGCCTTGAATTGGATCATTTTCATCAGTTATTAAAAGATGATCAGGTATTTCAATATTTGCATCACCATCGTTACAATCACCAACATTGCCTTCGCCGATCTCAAGAAGCCATTTACCAAATTCGTTTATCTCCTCGATGTTTGAGCTACTTGATCCAACCGACAAACGCATGTTGGTTGTCAATTTTAACACCTTGCAACTGGACCAGATATGGGATGAACATAAAGAGGCATTTACGATTTCTTGCCTGCTTCCATTTTGTACAACAGGTAGGATTTGTCTAAAGTCACCACCAAAGACAATAGCTTTTCCACCAAATGGAAGTTCTGAATTTCGTGAATCAAACACACTCAAAACATCCTTCATTGTACGATCAAGAGCCTCGAAAGCATGTTTATGTACCATCGGTGCCTCATCCCAAATAATCAACTTGGCTTCGTATAGAAGATTTGCGACTTCAGTATTAGGCTTGATATGGCAAATAGAATCTTCATTGAGATTAATTGGAATATGAAATCGAGAGTGAGCAGTACGACCTCGTGATAACAACAAAGATGGAATATCACTTGAAGCAACATTGATAACAATCTGTCCATTGCATCGAATGGAAGCACCTAAAGTTTTCCACAGAAAAGTCTTGCCCGTACCACCATAACCGTACACAAAAAACACACCACCCTTCCCACTTCGAACAACATCCATAATTTCATTATACACTGCTCTTTGATCGTCGTTTAGAGACCTGTGAAGATTATTGAACTCAGCCCTAACTTCATCCATGTCAAAAGAAAGCTCCTCGTTTATCAGACGGTTGCTCTCGGACATTAGATAGTCATCATCAGGATAAGGCATTGGTGAGAACCTGTGCAAACTGGATCCATTACGAAGAAGGAATTTTTCAATTTTTGACAACATTATATTCTTTAAACGTTCGTCAGAAACAACGAATCCTACAATGAAAACGAAATTTATTTAATATAACGAAACAACTTGTTAATATAACATCACAAAACATAACAAAAGGCTTAAAAACATACCACTCATGCCAGAATCTTTCCGCATATTGTATAAAATGTCCTCGGACAATAGCTCCCACGTTTTTTCCCAAACAACTTCAGGTCTAGAAAGTGTATTAGACAATAGAAGTGTTCCAAACAAAGAATGAAGATAATGACCGTTTCCAGTAAAACTGGATTCTTTAATACACTCGATATATTCATTGTCATCATCTAACAGGCCACGTGCATAACACGCGTCCCTAAAAGTAGGATACACAACACCATCATATGTTCTGATTTCTTCAAATGATCGTGGCCCTTTAACCTTAGTAAGAAGAATTCGTAGGTAATAAGCCTCACCAAGCGAAGGAGACGCAGAATAAATTCTCCCAATAACAACATAATTATGGCGTTGCTGCCAGCAACGATCTTTTAACTTCCACACATATTTTGAAGGAAACTCAACATAAGTAAGTTCTCTTGCTTCAGGCTTAGAATTGTTCATCTTCATCCATTCTAAGAAAATTGAGGAATTTACTTGAGGTTTGTTTAGGACATCCTCAATATCATCGTCACAACTAAATACAACATTTTGTTGTCCTGGAAGATGAAAGGGTAATCTCATAACAGAAGGATACCTATAATGGACATCATTGGCAAATATTCTCCAGCTGGCTTCACATGCGGAAACATATCTAGCTTCGTAATATTCTTTAATTTCATCTTTTGGGATCTCCTCATCGGGACCTCTGTCTGAATCAAAAACAGCAACAGTGGCTCGATCAGGTCCTTTATTAATGTATTTAAACAAATACTTAATTGAGCCAGCCTGATTGCACCACTCCACGTTGATGTGCGCCTGATATCTTTTAAGAAGCTTTTTGTTATATGGAACTACACTCCTATTGTCCAAAGTAACACCCTTCTTCACAACCGTGTGACCATAATCTCTTCTCCTATAAACGGGAAATCCATCAGAATCAATGGAAGTGGATTCCAAAAACCTCTTTGGGAAATTTTTAGAACAACGGTTCCCAACCATGCATGGACATTTCATGTTGGCATGTCCGCAAGGACCATGAATCATAAAGTCACTCACAATAGAATACAACTCAGGATCCTCATTTTTATCAGGAATTTCAGCTGAGATAAAGGGATCGATGTGTTCAACCGTAGGAAGCTTATGATCAGCTTTCATAAATAAGCAAATATGCGCATGTGGCAAACCACGCTTCTGAAACTCAACTGTGTAAACAACTACACAAAAAAAATATACTAACGATTAGTAAAAAATATTAAATAAAATGTATAAAAATAAACCAAAAATTTGTATAAAATGAAAGTAGGTGTAGCATTGACATACCTGCATTAATATCGCCAAAAATGTTTTTTTGCTTCATATCTTTTATCAATTCATCAAGTTTCATCTTAAACAATCGACAAAGTATGTCAGGTCTGTCTTCTGGCTTAATTGAAGAGTCACCAATAAATCTTACAATCTCAGGCCATTTCGGATTACATGTGATTGTAATAAAGAAATCTGGATACCCATACGTCCTACATAACGCCATAGCATCCAAGTAATTTTGCATCATGTAGCGAGAACCACCAGTAAAAGATGACGGTAATATAACAGGTTGTCCTGTATGACTCAAATCACTCTGACCAACGTCTTGAACATTTTTAAGACTGTTAAGCGAATCAGATCTCAGTTTGATTTGCTGAAAACGAATGTAGTTTAGTCTCTCACTTTCAATCATTGTGTAGGCATCGACTAAAAACTGCTGAAACAACCTCCTTGCATTAAGAATTAGAGAAAACTTGTTATGCCTATCCTGAATTCTATAAGAAAAAAACTCCCTCATTGTACAAGTTGGTCTTGTCTTCTTTGTATTAGGACCAAAATCCCTATGAGGAATATTAATCCTATAGCCATCGTCTCCGTACGGAAAAAGAATTGGATACTGTAGAGCAAGATAAGAAGGATGTAACTCGCTAATACGCTTAAGAACTCCAGAACGCTTTTCGACAATAATATCACGGCTTTCTATCTTGAGATCAGGTTCATCAACTATTAAAGCAGCAACTTCAGAACACGTAGGTAAATTGTAAGTCCTACCATCCCGATCTCTCTGTGATATTATACGAAGCTTAAGGGTAACATTAGGATTCTCATGTAGATGGTCTCGTACCATCCTGTAAGTTTTAACCAACATATTTGTAGAATCTAACATGTTCGTAAGAAACTTTATAAATTTAACATCAAGTTCCTTTGCCCTTATAGATGCTTTGCTTGAAGAATCACTGTAAGAAAATGATACGTTTTAAATTACAGTTTGAAACGTTGAAATGGAAAAAATATAATTCTACATTGTAACTTAATTTTAAGATACTGATAAGAAATAAAATATACCTGAATAACAACTCTCTATTAGCAAGCTCATTCTCAGTATCATAGATATAAAGCTGTGAAAATTTTGGCTGGTCTCCGTGCTTAGGAAGAAGACTACCCATACTATGTGCATTCTGACCGCTGATTCTATAAACAAATGGAGCATTACCTTTGTTTATTTTAGTATCTACTTTTCCTCCCATTGAAGTAAAGGAAAACATAGAATTGTAGCGTCTTATGTTCTTTAAGAAAAACTTGCTTTCCTGATCTAAACATCGAAAAAGCATCTGATAAGATGGATCAAAATCTTTATATTCAGGCAAGTCAACTTTACCATATCCACAACATAAGCTATATGTTTGCTTTTGAAGTGTAATGCGACCCTTTCCACCTTCGGTTGGCCATAACTTTGCAAAGCATAAACCACACGTAAGAGATTGGTCACCATGGTCAACATAATCTGAACATTTAACATAAATTGAACAATAAAGTAGGTAAAATAAAATATGAAATAACAATGAATAACATTAATCAGTTACCTTTAGATACACCTTTCGTGGTGTCTAACACAACCTCGTGAACATGATTTTCATCATCAGAATCAAGAACAGCCATTGGTATGGGTTCTATTTCAATTGGTTTATGGATAAGTCTACGCTTTCCAGAAGACAGTTTTTGTATCGAACTAAATTTTGAGGTCGAAGATGTTGTGTTACGTTTATTCTTTATTCTGGGATTAACAGAATAGCAGTCATTCAATTGTAAAGTTGAAGAGCTTGCAATATTATCTGAATAAAAAAGAAAAATTAATTTTTCGTTAACTATATGAATTAAACAGTTAAAATGTATGTAATAATATAATTATAATATTTACCATGTGATATACGATTCAAAGAAGACATAGCATTAGAAAAATCCGGAACACTTTGAAGTTGAGAACGTATGTTTGTAATACACGATATTGGAGTTATGTTTTCTTTGTTTGACAACGTATTTCGTCGTGTTGAGGTAGAAGAATCTTGCAAAACATTTGTCTTTCTATTATGATCTGAAAATGCTACAGATGAATAAGCTACATTTCTCGAATAATTATAATTATTTCGTAACAAAAAAAAATACAAATACGTATGTTAAAAATAATTAGTTCAAATAGTATATGTAGTAAAAACAAACAAAATGTGAAACATCACCAAGTACTAACTGTTTTTTTTTAATTTACAAACCTGGGATTATGTTTTCTATGTTTGCAAACGGTGTACGGTTGGGTGTTGTAAACTAATCTTGTAGTACATTTCCTTTCTTCTTCAAAGTAGAATGTGTAACAATGGAAGATCTTGCACTAACAGACGAATTTAAAGGATTACCTAATAAGATATAAACAATCATTATATAATATGTAATATAAACGAACTGGAGTTGACGAACTAAATTAGTAATGTGAAATTTGTAACATTATCTAATATAAATCTAAACTTACTTGTCCCTCTAACATTTGAAGATTCGGGAGGAAAGGTTGTGATTGAAATATTGGGAGTTAAATTCTCTTTGTTATTTAAAAGGATTCGTGTTGATGATGACGACGTTGAAGCACCACCTCGAGAAATGAATTTTTTAGTAATCTTTGATCTCTTACTATCAAGTATTAGTTTTCTTAACTTGCGCCTGTGTTTAGCCTCTACCGCTATAATATAAAAATAGAATAAAGAATAAAATTTGACATATGTAAAAGTAAACATTAAAAATAATACAATAGTAAAAAAAATTACTTTACTTAATTACAACAAATGTGATATATACAACTTAAATGTTATTAAATATAATCAAAACATATATGCATAGAAAAATGATATAAAATTTACCTCTAAAAAAATAATCCGGAAATGCATCTGCACTTCTTCTTATCAAGATATAGTTTTCTTAACGAACGATAACATTTAGCTTGCTCAGCTAAAATGGAAAAAAATAAACAATAAAAAAAAAATAAGAAGAAAACAAATTTAGAATTTATAACATAAAACGTTTTCAAAAAAAAATTGAATACTATTTAAAATGTTTGAGATAAAAGAAAAAAAAACACTTACATTTATTATCAAGGCCAATATGTGGACGTTCAGAAGAATACGACGTAAGTTGTTCAACCCTATTATGCATTTTTTAACCAACACAAAGAACTACAACAAAAAAACTAATAGGTTTACAATGAAAACCAAACGCATGAATAAATATAAATAAAATTATAACGAACTATATAAAAACTTACTGGAAATGTAAAGAATGATGAAAATAAATTATTCAACCGTAGAAGAAAGCTAAGAATGCAAATTCAGATAAGTATGACGATGTTTCAAAAGTTTGTGAAGTATTTGAGTTTATAGACCTAAGGTATAAGTTATTTATAGAGTTAATAATATACATTACAAAAATAAATTGTAATCAAATTAATGATCATAAATATGAAAACAATTCTATATTTATTAGTTTCGAAATTTGAAGATATTGTGTCATTTAGTAAAAATAGAATTGCTAAAATTACGAAATTTCTAAAAAAAAAGTTTAGAATTGTAACTGAATAGTAAAAATTGACATGATTAGCATATTTCTTAAAATGAATCATGAATTGTAACGGAATAGTAAAACTATAATCTATATATATAAAGTCTAACTAATACACAAAAAAAATTTATTTTTCCATTATTTAGTCTTATCGCGTTATTACATTAAAAAAATATAAAAGTAATCAACGTAGTCTCATACAATAAAGAATATAACCAAACATAATTCTCAACCAAAAAGGTTATATAGGATAACTCAAAAACTGACGATATATAGGCAAAACATAAACTGTCTTCAAACATCAAAAACTCATACGAACAAAACAAAATAACAATATTCAAATACCAAATAAATTGTTTTTTTTATTAAAACCACCATTTGCATATCTTCTTTATCAATTCTTCTCAACACACATGCGAGGCTTACTTGCTGACGACGCCAATCCCTCTTCATTCAAATAAACATCATCAAGGTTACGCTTCATATCAGAAGATGATTGTTTCAAGTCACCCACATAATCCTTTGAAACAGGTGTGGTGTTATCCCCAGTGTAAGAATCAACATCCTAAAGAAATAAACAAATTATAACTAATACAACTATAAACTTGTATATAACTTTATTTTTTTAAAGTTATACCTTAAAACATTCACCACCAGAAGTTTGGAACTCAGACTGGCTCATACCAAAAGAATCAGAAACATCAAGCTGTGAATTCATGATAAGCAAACAACAAATAGTTCAACATATTTTAAACGGTTTTCAAAGTGCAACTGTATATTAATAAAACAATCACTTACTTGGTCAATTTTAAATTTTTTGTTCAGCTTATCCAAGATGTCATCATCAGTCGTAACAAATGATATTCCATAATTCTCAACAGCATTGACAATATTAAAGTCAGTTACTTTAATCACGAAAGCACACTTTAGGTTAACCAACGTTTCAAATTCAACTGGATATTCTCTTGGAAAATCATTTGTCTTCAATAACTATATTAAAAAAAATATATATAATGTGTCATCACAATAAATGTTTAAAATTTATTTTATATAAATATAATGTATAACTAAATATAACCTCGTCCTGAATTGCTATAAGTTCCTTTGCAGTTTTCCCAACAAACTTCAAAGCCTCATGGTCAAATAATGTAAGCGTCACAGTACCGGTTGAATCTTGAACGCGAACCGGTATTTTAAACCTTAACAAACGGTATATAAATAATTAACAAACATATGTGAATAGATAATATAGACGATCTACGTTGTTGTTGTTGTATGAACAATAATTAGAAGTATGACTAACAAACACTTTACCTGGATAGCGGGAAAAATTCTTTTCCATTACAATCCTTGTTAGAACATTGAAACAATTTCTCATCTCTAACATCACTTGTTCCATCATCCTTATCATAGGTTTCAAACTTCTGCTCAACTTTGGACTTGCAATAGTTACAACCATCATAATACCACATCTTGTCTGAAGCAATTGCTACAATAGTTCCAACAACAACAACTTTCTTTGGCTGTTTAATATAATAAAAGAAAAAAATTCATTAATATGCTGTTAAAATATACCAACTAAAACATGAAATGTTAAGGAAAACCTCTAAGATTGATGCAAGATAAGCAATTGGTGAAAAAACATCATTCTTTAAAAATTCATCTTCGACAGAAGACATCATATATGACCCAGCATGGCTACTTGACTCAGTTGAAGCAGCAAGTTTTGCAAGATACCTAAAACACATTTTGAATAAACATAAATGTTTAATTAAAAACAATTACAAACAATACCTAAAGTTTATAAAATTTAAAAAATATGTTTAAATAATAACACTTACTTTTGCTTGAAGGATAGCATGTCATCAAAATTGTCGTTAATGAAAAGTCGTGAACCATCAAAGTTATTAGAAAATCCCCATTTGCCTATTGTTAGGTAAAAATAATTTAAACAATAAAAAAAATTCATACGAATTAACATCATCTATTGAAATTTGTTTGGTATAAAATGAACTATGACTTAAATACCTTTGTATGTCTTAACAGCACCAAAATGGACAACAACGACAACATGTGTTTCACGTTTTTCACTAACCATGTAAGAATACATGTCCTTAGCATAATCATCTGTAGGTCCCTCGGAGGTTGAGGTTAAACCTATTCCTTGTTATGTCTAACACACTAGCAAGTGCGGAATCCAAGCTAGCATGCAAACCGAGATAGAACAAGCACAAACACAACACACAATCTTCAACGATTAAAACCTCTTGTATTAATACGTATGAAAGGTCTGTTACAATGCAATGTTTACAAATCTGTTTTGCAAACTCTCTCAGTGTGTGTGTGTTCTCTCTATTTTCTGCACTCTCTTTTTATCTCTCTGTGTCTAGCTAAAGAAGTGAACACAATGCATGGGTATATATACCCAACACAGATCGTCTGGTCGAAGGATCAGACAGACTGATCGTAAGATCATCTGTCGACCAGAAACCTATCGAAGGATCCCATATACCTCGAAGGATGATATCCTTCGAAGTTCATCCATCGAAGGTTTATCTTTCGAGCTCATCGAAGGATATAAACAATCCTTCGATGACACATCCTTCGACACAGACATATTACAACCAATTTGTTAACTGTTTGGCCAAGTCAAACCGGAGGATGGTTGACTTGGTCAAACTTACAAGACTAACAAAGACATCGTTTCGTATCATGACAAAATACAGACAAAGTACAGACACAAGCGCACCAACAAACTCCCCCTTGGCTGTAGCTTTGTCTCGATCTTAATTTGTCTCGATCTTAATTCTTGTAGGTCCCTCGTGTCTTCAAGTCTTTCGTGTCCTTTCAAGTCTACAATGTCGGAGGATCTTTAAAGTCTTCACGTCTTGAAAGCAGAAAGTGTATTAACAAACTCCCCGTTTCAAGTAGGAAGTGTGTTGACAAACTCCCCCTAGACATAAGCTCCCCCTTGAGTTATGCTCGTGAATATCTTGATCTTTATGAATTGAGATCCTTGTGGTGTTGATGATGGCCAGCGGCAACTCGATCATCTTCATCATTTGAGCGCCTTCACGTTGTGCCTTCATTCCAAAGCTTGTCATCGACCATGTTTTCCTTGCCTTTAGAATCTGCACATGCAAGAAATCTAAACGCGTAATGAGAACAGCTGCCTAGAATATCATAAGCAAACGACACACATGTGACCATTGTTCAAACAAACACCGTCCGACAGTTTGAAAGATTAATAAAACTTGCAAATTTCGACCGTTTATGAAGATATAGTCGATTTGGGTTTTCAATCAGGTTTCAGGTAACGAAGACTCGAGATCCAACATCGTACGATCGAAAATAAGATAGAAATAAAATCTTTTTGGCTTTTATAAAGTTTATATTAAAACACACCTAAAATCTTTTTGGTATTTTGAATATTTCAAATTTAAAGACGGAAAGCAGTAAATACATATATACAAAGATGCAGAAACTGAAAGCATTAAATAAATATTTACAGACATTCTTTTTGTGAGTTTCGAGGGTAAGAGAATCATATCAGTGTATGGTCATGTCAAAACACTCTCTTTGTTCAAATAGTTAACATTAAGATAAGCATCCTATAACAATTATCGGTATTGTTGTCCACATAAGCTCAACTTATCAGATGTAATCATGGCGAGAGGATACGTTAAGGTATGATTTATACTTACCGACCGGTGTTCATCCACATCACGACACATTCCCGTATCAAGGTATGCACGAGAGTTCATCTTACCGGTGAGTATACCGATTATCATCTGTTTGACCGTATATGATGTGAGATTCTCACTTATTTTGATTGAAAACAAGCCCTATGTGATAGAATCACTTATTGAAGAGGAACTTGATTTTCGATGCATGAGGGCACAGGAGCAAGTCCGTGAACAGGTCAGTACTTTCGTACAGCAGAGAGACGAACTTGACTCCCGGATAAATGTGATATATTATCACTTATTTTGTTTGGACATGTGATTGTTGATCACTTATTGAGGTCGAATGCAATATGTACACGTATGTATAGTATCATGGAAGATCTAGACTTGCGTCCCCGTTAAATTTCGGTAAAAGATACAACCATGATACCCAGATGATAAGCAGCATAAAGACCGAATATCTCAGAACCTCGGCAATCTCTCAAACGAAATTTCGGTACTAAGACCATATGCCAATGAATGGTTCCCACCTGGTCATCAGTCGATTTAAGTTTATATCACCCTGCACACTTTAAAATGATTGTGAGCCTACCGATACATCTTATATAGAGCTGCTTATCGTTTTGCATTTAAGGTTTATAGAGGTTTAGACAGACCACTGATGTACTATCATTTTCTCTTTTGCTCGCCAGGAAACTCATTTTTGTTTTTCTATTGTTTTTGTGTTTTTGAAATTTTTCGATGTTTTTGGATTTTTTTTAAATTTGGATTTACTCCCCCTAAAATCAATAAACTAAGACAAATTTAAAACACAAAGGTATTTACAAAAATGATTTTCCGATGTTGGTTTTACTCTTGCTTGACCTTAACGCCGTTTACCAGTAATAAGTAGTCAAATCTTGATTTGTCAAATGCTTTGGTAAAAAGGTCGGCACGTTGGTCATCGGTGTGGACATAAGCAACATCGATTAGCCTTTTCTCAAAGCAATCACGTATGAAGTGATACTTAATTTCGATGTGCTTAGTCTTTGAATGCTGCACAGGATTTTTAGTGATCTATAAGGCAGCAGAATTATCAACGTAAATAGGAGTAGTTAGAAATTCAAAACCGTAGTCACGCATTTGTTGTTGGATCCATAGGACTTGGGAGCAACAACTTGAGGCAGCAATGTATTCAGCTTCGCATGTTGATGTAGCGACGCACGTCTGCTTCTTGCACTGCCATGTGACTAGGGGATTTCCCAAAAACTGACATCCAGCTGTTGTGGATTTGCCGTCGATTTTGCATCCGCCAAAATCAGAATCACTGAATGCGATTAAGTCAAAGTTATTATCCCTAGGGTACCATAGACCGGTGTCAGGGTAACCCTTCAAATAACGAAAAATCCTTTTTACAGCTGCAAGATGTGAGGCCTTCGGGTTGACTTGATATCTGGCAAGCAGGCACGTTGGGTACATTATATCTGGTCTTGATGCTGTGAGGTACATAAGGGATCCGATCATCGCGCGGTAGTATGAGGGGCTAGTAGCTTCACCCTTCAAGTCTGGAGTAATTCCGTGATTTTGTGGCAATGGGGTACCGATGGGCGTTGCATCAGACATCTGGAACCGGCTCAAGATGTCACCAACATCTTTAGTCTGATGTATGAATATCCCAGACTCTGTTTGTTGTACTTGTAGGCCCAAAAAGAAAGTCATTTCCCCCATAGCACTCATCTCGAATTTATCCTGCATAATGCGCTCGAAATTCCTACACAAAACATCATTAGTAGAACCAAATATAATATCATCAACGTATACCTGTACCAGTAGAAGATCTCCATCTTGTTCTTTGATGAAAAGAGTACAGTCGATAAGACCTCTGCGAAATCCATTTTCCAGCAAATAATTAGATAAGGTTGCGTACCAAGCTCGCGGTGCTTGATGTAGACCATAGAGAGCTTTGTTGAGCAACCAAACCCGATCGGGATGGATAGGATCTTCAAAACCTGGAGGCTGTTCGACGTACACCTCTTCTTCCACCACACCATGTAAGAATGCACTTTTCACGTCCATCTGGTATACCTTGAAACCTTTGAATGAGGCATAAGCCAGAAAAATCCGAATTGCTTCTATACGTGCAACAGGTGCATACACTTCGTTGTAGTCGATCCCTTTTATCTGACGAAAACCTTGAACGACTAGCCTTGCTTTGTTTCGAATAACGACTCCACGGTAATCCTTTTTGCATTTAAACACCCAACGGGTACCAATCTTCTTGTAACCAGCAGGTTTCTCTACGAGTTTCCAGACACCAAGCTTCTGGAATTGTTGCAGCTCTTCCTGCATTGCTTCAACCCAAGAGTTATCTTTCAAGGCATCTTTCCAAGTTCTTGGCTCTTCCTGTGAGACATAACACGCGAAAGACCAATCATTTTGTTGACCAGATTCTCGGATATCTGTATACAAGCCTGCATTGTTGTTGTTTCGCAACATGTTTCTTGTTTGAACGCCACTTTGTACATTTCCGATGATGTTTTGTTGAGGATGGGTATTGTGAATCCTTGTTTCTGGATTATCTTGAACTGGAATATTTGTACCCAGATTGTTGAGATTGAGATCAACAATCAATTCAAGGCCCGGAATTGACGAAGAGGATGATGCAGTAGCTTCAGCTATTCTAGGGACATCCACTGGAGGTGTACCTTCTGAAGTACCATGTACTGCTGTTGTTGGAGCTTCTTGATCTGCATCGAGAAATTCATCATCCTCTGAAGATTCGTTCAACTCGGTAGCATCGTGAAAATCCTCATTGTCGAGAGCATTATTGTTCACTGAAGATGGTTCTTGATTGACAACAATTGGACGAACCAACGGTGAATCTGTTGCATTATCACTCTCGAAAAACATCCTTGCCACAACATTTTCTTCAACGGCTTCAACATTGATCGAATTGAAAAAGTCATCGTACTCAAACATCCAAGGCTGACCAGGACATTTGACTGGTAAAGTGTGCCTTTGTACTCTGACTTCAGACCATTCCTCGACCCTTTTAGTCTCTAGATTCCAGACTCTTAAGTTCGGGGTGGCATACCCAAGAAAGTATCCATCAATTGCTTTTGCCCCAAACTTTCCATTAGGATCGATTATTGTGCACGGAGCTCCAAACGGTTCAAGATATGACAAATCTGGTTTCCGTTTGTTAATAAGCTCAAAGCAGGTCTTGTTGTGCCTTTTGACTGTAAGGACCCGGTTCAACGTATAACATGCAGATGCCACAGCTTCAGTCCAAAATGGAATCGGCAATTGTGACTCTACCAACATAGTCCTAGCAGTCTCGATCAATGTGCGGTTCTTACGTTCAGCGACGCCATTCTGTTGAGGAGTGTAAGCTGCACTAAATTCGTGAAGAATACCTTTTGAAGTGCAAAACTCCGCCATGGCATGATTTTTAAATTCAGTACCATTGTCGCTACGTATCCGCCTAACCTTCAACTTATATAGATTCTCAATCTGAATGATCAAGTTTTTGATAATACCGAAGGTTTCACTCTTATGAGCCATGAACGCCACCCAAGAAAATCTTGAATAATCATCAGTTATCACGAGGCAATATTGATCATTTCTAATGCTTTTGTGCTTGACAGGACCGAACAAATCCATGTGCAAACGTTCAAGAGGAACAGCCACCGTGTTGATTTTCTTTGTAGGGTGTCGCTTCTTCGTTTGTTTTCCTTTCTGGCACGAGACACAGACGTCTTGAAGATGGAAGTTTTTAAGAGGAACACCATTCACCAATTCATTTGACACCAAATGATTCATTTTGCGTAAGTGAATGTGACCCATTCGTCTGTGCCAAGAGATTGTGTCTTTTTCTGTGGCTTTGGAAACGAAACAAGTTGCTTGTGCAGATGTTGTGATAGCTTGGCTCATATCAAGGACATACAGATCATTTATCCTTGGAGCCGACAAGAGAATCCATTCTTTCGGAATTTTGAAGCCGGGTTTCAGCACATAACATCCATTTGCATCAAAGTGTACTGAGAACTGCTTATCACAAATTTGAGAAACACTAAGAAGATTGTGATCAAGTTGTTGTACGAAGTTGATCTTATCAAAGCTAACAACCCCGTTGGAAATCATTCCTTCACCCGTAATATATCCGCCTTTATCTCCAGCAAAAGCAACATAACCTCCTCTAATAGATTTGACGTCGTAGAGAAGCTTCATGTCGCCTGTCATGTGCCTGGATGCCCCACTATCAACAATCCAATGACTACTGATAGTTCCTCCTGGAACACCCTGCACATGAACTCACATAATTAGTTGGAGATGGGGACCCAAGCCATTGTGGTCTTGGGTCTTCCATTTTCATCAACAACAATAACTTCTATTCTTTGATGATTCGAAAATTGTGATGGTCCCCCTGAATTTGTGGTTATTTTAGGTTTCCATGTCTGTTGAGATTTACCAGTTTGATTGTTTGAACATTTTGAACTTTCTGGTTTAACTGGAACCGATTGTTTTTGAACCACTTCAGTTTTAAGTGCCTTTTCAATCACCTTGACTTGTTGGCGTTTCTGTTTCTCTTCCCTTTCTCTTACAAGTCGGGGATCTTGTTTTACAGACACAGATCGCTTTTGGTGATTGCGTTCACGGGGATCATCATCAATTGCTTTCAACTTATGAAGATACGGACAGTTTCGAATTATATGTCCAATTGTACCACATTCAAAACATGATCTTCGTTCAACAAACCCCGAAGTATCATGTGATCGTCTTGTCGATGATGAACTTTGTGATCCCGAGGTACTAGGTTTTGAACTATTTGGTTCATTCCTTTTCATCACTGTTGCTTTCTTGACAAAATCTAAGTTAGATTGATTTTCAAACGTTGCAATTTTGTCCGTTCCCTTAGATTTCACAAAGTTCACATTCTTGTTCTTCTTCTTATTCGGCTTCCTTTGACTTTGAGTCGGTGTCTTACCTCTTGGTTTGGTATGATTTTGCTGCCTTTTCTCTGTTGGTAATTTCTGATTCCCAAATTGTTTTCTAATTTCAGCCTTTGGGATAGGAGGGCACTGTGTTACCACAATGTGTGATCCTTTCTTACCCAAAAACTTACTTGTTGAATTTTCAAAGACTTTACTGATTAACGATTGATTAACATTCTTAATAGGAAAATCTTTGTCAGAATAAATTTTATCATCACCAACAAGAGTGTACAGCAAATCCACACTCTCCGACCCTTTTTCAGACGAGGACTCGATTGCAACAGTCTTAGCGGGTTTTGCAGGAGGATCACACAGAATATGATTCTCAAGAGGTATGTCCTCTTCTTTTATCACCGCATCAGACTTTGCTGAATCAGTATCATCAGATTCATCATCAGAAGAATCAGCATCCTCAACAACAACTGGAGGATCCTGATTCTGTTCAGCAGAAGACACACATGTATCTGCTGACACATCCGAATCTGACGAAGCTTCTTTCTTGTATCCAAGCCCTGTTGCAAATTCCTCAACGTCCAAAGGAACAGATGGTTCAAAGTGAGTTCTATACTCCTCATCAGGCATGGCATCATAATTGTTTCTCATGGGTGGTGGACATTTCTTGTAACCTATGCAAGTGACATCCCGTTTCTCTTTCTGAACGTCAATGATGTGATCCAACACATAGCTAGAGCTCAAATAACTGTCTAACTTGAGTCGGATCGCCTCACTTTCAGTTTTAACACAGGCCATTTCCTTTTGCATTACCTCAAGACGAGTTATATACAAATTAATGTCAGTTTGTTTTCTGGAAACCATTTTTGTCAGCTCTGTTTTATCTTTCTTTAACGTTTTAATCATTGATTTAAATTCCTTTTCATGGTTTTCATAAAACATGTTGGCTTCTGTGCACTTGGAAAGATCAACGGTCAACTTCTGGTTGTGAATGAATGTCACATCATATTTCTCTTGCAAAGCCTCGTGTTTGCTTTGCAATTCACACCACTTATCATTCAATGAAACATGTTTGTCTTGCAAGTCAAACAAACTAGCTTGTAAAGCATCATGTTTGCCTTGCAACTCAGACATGTTTGCATCCAAATCAGCACATCTAACATGCAATTTATCACAATTATCACAAATAGCAGCAGTGGGTTCATCGACACATACCTGACTTGATGAACTGTCGACATTAGCCATAAAGGCTGAATGGAGAGAAGACGAAGAATAAGCAGCTTGATCCACCAAAATAGATCTTCTTTGAGTTCCTGCTGCAGCTTCTTCCAAAATCTCATCAATGTCCGCATCGACTGACGCACTCGATGTCTCATCCACCTGATCATTGCCTGAAGTGGAGGATTCTTCATCTGAGCTTCCACTATAACCAGAACTGTCTTCATCCTCAGAAGATTTATCACCATTGGTGGAAGATTCTCCACCACTGGCGTGATTTAAATCCTTAACGACTTCAGCAAAACACGCTGTTCCATTTGGAGCATCATTTCCCAACTGGATTGACCAATCACAGCCTTCATCTACTTGAACCACAAGTGCCTGGTTGGCATTAGATGGTCCTGCTTGACTCTGGTTGTTGACAGGCACCAGTGTGCGCTCGTTGTTCCTTACTTGGTTCTGATTTGCCCTGTTGCCTTGACCTCTGAAAGGATTTTGGTTCCCATGTTGAGATGGCCTCGTACATTCACGCTTGAAATGACCACGTTCACCACAATTGAAACACTTAACAGCCTGCTTATCAAACCCATACTTGGTGTCTTTCTTGCTCTCCAAGCTGGTTCTGCCTGTTCTTTCCATGAAATCCTTTGCTCGCCTAACAGCACTGGCAAAGGCCCACTTGATGTCCATCATCTCCATCTCCTCTTTATCGATCTGCTGATAGTCTTCTTGTGTCAGATTAATGTTACCAATCTGACCTTCCACTAATCCACAGTATGCGCTCACCAAAGTGTTTAGCAGCTCCATGTGTTCCTTTGCTACTTCCACACTGACTTTAGAAAAGCTTGAGGTGTCGAGCCGTACTGTATTTGGCTTTGATTGTTGACCAGCAGATGATGTGCTTCCATAACAAGCTTGCTGTTGAGGAGGAAGTGGATTCCCATACATGTCTGTTGGTACGGTAGATTGAGGAGGAAATGGATTCCCATACATGTCTGTTGGTCCGGTAGATCGAACAGGTAATGGATTTCCGAACATATCAGTTGCTCTGATAGGTCGTTGGCTTTGCTGTTGTGGTGCTGGTTGGGGAACTGGTTCAAGCGGATTTCCATACATGTCTGTTGCAGGAGGCTTGACCGGAACTTGGATAGTATTGCCATATATGTCAGTGCTAGACACAAACGCTGTTTGAATTGGAGCGTGTGAATAAGGCTTTGTAGAAGTGCTAGAAGTTCCATAATACATTTCAGGATTTTGTGGCACGGGAACTCTTTTTGCCTTGAGAGTTTCTTCCTGATTCTTGTTTTCCAGGAGTTGAACAAAGTCATTGAAGCTCGTGGTAGCTAAAGTACCATTGTACTTCATGATTTCCAAGAAAGTATTCCATTGAGGTGGCAACGCATCTGCAAACCTTTTTACAATCTCTGCTGAAGTTGTAACAACCCCAAAATTTGCCAATTCAGTCAGCAAATGATTAAATCAACTTGTCAAATCTCCTAAAGACTCATTCTCCATACAAGTAAAACCATCAAACTCTTTCTTTAGCAGGTCTTTTCTCAATTGACGTGTCGCTTCATTTCCTACGCCCCTTGTCTTCAACGCGTCCCACAACCTCTTCGTCGTCTTGTAACTGACAAATTGATGATAAATATCTTTACTTAACGCCTGAGTAAGAATGACATATGCCTTCTTTTCCAAATCATAGACCTTCTTCTGATCTTCCGTAAGATCTGCAAACGTAGCAACAGATGATGCGGCAACCTCTATTGTTTGATCGAAATCTGTAATGAACCGCAACCACAATTCTGTATTTTGACCAAGAACGTATGTATGAAATCTATCAATCCATCCTGGATATTCGTATAAGTGCATCAACTTTGGAGGCCGATTCAAACTTCTGGTTTCGCTCTCGCTTAAGAGAATGCTTTGAATACTTGGAGTTTGATTTGATACGAATGCCCATTGACCGGTAGAAGTTGCATTAGCTTGAGAAGATACCGGTGCGGGAGACGGAGTACCAAAATACATGTCTGTATTTACCGGAGTACCCCATCTTGGATTCATTTTTGATCAAGAATAATAAAACCTGAAAATCACAAACTTGTTAAACATAAACAGACTAAGTTCGAAAGATCAACACTTGTTCGAAGGATCAACAGTGTTCGAAAGATTACTGTTGAGTTTCGAACAATGATTTCGAAAGACTCCCCAATCGTAGGATCCTTGTCTTTCGAATAAGAGCAGTAAAACGAAAGATGTATCCTTCGAAAATATTCCTTGGATCGAAGGATAAGTCACAGAGTTCGAAGGATGTTCGAAGGATGATTATCTATCGAACCTCCTTTGATCGAAAGATGATCTTTCGACTTCGAAGGATATCTTTCGAACTGCCCTGACACAGTTGACAAATGTGACAGGTTGGTGAAAAAGTTGATGGGTTGGTAGAAACTTTCGGCAGAAGGTATGTTCAGACCATACTTTCTGCCAAAGCAGATTTTGAAACAAATAAAATATACCCCAAAAAGGACAGATCTAACCCAGAAACCGATCACCGGAGAAGCCGGAATTTTGGCCGGAAAATACCAAACACCTCAAAAACAAGTTTTTAAGTTACCCAACCCGTTCCTTAACACACCCGGTTAGTTTAGAACACGTTTTAACGTAAAGATAAGCGAGAAAAACAGTAAAAACGGCTGCAAAAACCAAGTGAGTTTTGTCCAAACACTCCAAAGTCTTGTAAACTCGGTTTTTAACAGGGAAAAGAGCCACGGCTCTGATACCACTTGTAGGTCCCTCGGAGGTTGAGGTTAAACCTATTCCTTGTTATGTCTAACACACTAGCAAGTGCGGAATCCAAGCTAGCATGCAAACCGAGATAGAACAAGCACAAACACAACACACAATCTTCAACGATTAACACCTCTTGTATTAATACGTATGAAAGGTATGTTACAATGCAATGTTTACAAATCTGTTTTGCAAACTCCCTCAGTGTGTGTGTGTTCTCTCTATTTTCTGCACTCTCTTTTTATCTCTCTGTGTCTAGCTAAAGAAGTGAACACAATGCATGGGTATATATACCCAACACAGATCGTCTGGTCGAAGGATCAGACAGACTGATCGTAAGATCATCTGTCGACCAGAAACCTATCGAAGGATCCCATATACCTCGAAGGATGATATCCTTCGAAGTTCATCCATCGAAGGTTTATCTTTCGAGCTCATCGAAGGATATAAACAATCCTTCGATGACACATCCTTCGACACAGACATATTACAACCAATTTGTTAACTGTTTGGCCAAGTCAAACCGGAGGATGGTTGACTTGGTCAAACTTACAAGACTAACAAAGACATCGTTTCGTATCATGACAAAATACAGACAAAGTACAGACACAAGCGCACCAACATCATCCCAAAGAGTTAAATCGATCTGAACATCTCTACAATAGAATATAAGAAAAAAAATATAAGTTTAAAAATATTTTTTAAACTTTAAAGAATAAAATGGAAAAAAATAAATTAAACACAATTTATAATATGTATTACTCAAGATCTTGAAGCTTAAGATTAAGACGTTTCCCTTTACTACCATCCTTTTTGTTAGTCTCCTCAATGTTATAACACACACCAACATAACCAATGAAATCTACCAAAAATATAAAATACATGTCAGCATATATATAAACATAAAAACATCTATAAAATCAGGAAAGAAATATAATGCTATATAAAGATTGTAAATCAAAAGTAAACATACCTACAGTCGTACCCTCTTTAATTTTCTGGGAAAGAACATCATTAAACTGAACAAAATTGAACACGTACTGCGGACCTTCCCATATATTGCACTTTTCAACAAAGGTATGATAATAAAAAGATAGCTTCTGATTGTTAGGAACAATCTTGAAAGATGCAGTGTTGGCAGCAAGAGATGGCCGTTTAATGATAAGGCATTCATCAACATTAAGATGCCTCTCAAACTTTGAAAATAGCTTATGCAAGCAAGAAGCTTGAATCTTGGTACCCTGTGTGTAAATACAGAATAACATGCAAAGGATATGTAAAAATGCAATCAAACTGAGCATAATTAACACAAAAAAAATTAAATAAATAATTTACCATTTCATCCATCAGTATCATATATATACGATATGTCTCTCTTTCATTATCTCTCATCTTCTTCCTCCACAAACTAACAATTTTAACCTTAATAGTGTAGTTTGTGCTTACAGCATCGATATCGTTCAGCAAGGTGATCTGACCTTCGTTCTCCATTATAGCTAAGAAGAAATACGTTTTAAATCAAAGGACTGTTGCAAAAAAATTAGTTGGGCTTAAAAAGAAAACAAATGATGTATTTATATGAAATTAATAAAGTTAATATTTTAAGTAATATATTATTACTAATTCTACTCAACATAAACATCATTTTTAAAATAAAGTAAATAAGGAAACGGTATATTTATAATTATATAAAACGAATTAACATAAATTCAAATTTGTAAAAAACGGAAACTGCACATATTAAATATATAACTTCCAGTGCATATTACGAATTTAAAAATTTAAAAATCTATATATAAATATGATTCTTTAAAATTTTATATTTGTATCATATTTTCCATAATTGACAACGTTTACTAAAATATAAATAAAAGATTTTTTTACATTTTTATGAATAATGAGTCTGCATAATTATAAGTTTTAACTTACAAAGTAAGGACGAAATTTTATGATTAATCAATTGAAAATTATGAAGGAAATTTTGTAATTGCAACATACAAATTGAAATTTGACTTTCTATAATTAAAACGAATATAAACTGGGTTATTTATGTTAAATGTTATATAAAAACCTTATAATGAAACATGTCAAAACTATAATGAAAGGTTTAAAAATGACAATCATAGTGTTATCTATGTATTCTATATGTAGTACTAAAGGTTCATAATACTATCTTATAATAATTTAAACTATACTATCTGTACAATAATGAAAAACAAAAAAGAAAGAATGGGATCCAGATTTTTTTAAATAATGTAAAATGCTTAATTGATTAACATAACATAGTGTTTGATATACTTTTTTGAAAAAAATTGTAACATCATTAGCATCAGTTAAGGATTTATAAAATTTAATAAATAACTACTAAACACATAAATTAAACTTTCAACACATGACAAATGAGTGGTTAAAACGAAATTAATAATATGAAAAAAATATAATAACTTGAAATTAAAAACCATAACGAATGTCCAAAACGAAAAAAACCCATATAAAAACTTAATATCTAACATATGAAAGGCTACCAAACATGCACTAAATGTCATATAACTAATGACTACGGCTAACGTAACGTACAACTCGTTCAACAATCAACACCTGTTCATTTTCATCAAAACAATAGTCAACCGTGTCACGGACCTTAATTCTAGCAGCTTTCATGAACTTCTTCCAACCGGTTAACGCGTATCGCCAACCTCCGCCGCTTTTTTTTCACGTCTAGTACCGTTGGTAATTTGCTTTGGTGGATTCAGATTCATAAGCCTCACGGTTATATCTTTTAAACCTTCATCAAGTCTAGCCATCCGTGAAACAGGATCAGGAATCCTCTGTATTGTTGAAAAAATCAAATTATTAAAAAATATGTTCTGTAAAATAACAATGTTTATTAAGTAACAAACAATTGTAAAACTTGTTTTCCAGTGGTTTGTAAAATGATATTAACACTTACAAAATAACGTTCACCAGCCATACGAGTAAAACGACGAACACCACCATGTATTTGTTCATCAACCTCATTTTCAGCATCGATAGGTGCAACTTCAACCTGCAAATTAGTTATACAACATGTATTACATTAACATATATATACATATATAGTTAATTAACAAAATGCAGGTTACCTCATCTACATCCACATCAGGAAAAAAAATTTCAACGTCGTTTCTTCCAAAAATTTTTAAATGGAAAAAATGACCAAAACCTTTTGTAAATAACAAAATACAACCTGCCTTCAACTGTAACTGAGCAACAATTACGTCAAGACCAACGGTAAAACCAACATTACCGTCAGGCGTTTCAATGGCAACTTTAAACGTTTTGTTGTCTACATTTACAGTACAAATTACATCATTTGAGGAATAATCATAAACTTTTGGCAGGATACGTTCAGGAATGACCTGTGGGAAATGATAAAAAAGAAAAAATTAAGTGTTAATATAAGTAAAGTAATACATCAATACAATAGGAAAATAAAAATATAATTTATCTTACATAAAAATGATATGATAGAGGGAGCAAATACGTCCAAAAAGAGCCACGACTAACCCCATCAACGAAAGCTGTTAATTTAAACGTAGTAGTATCTACATGATTAAATACTACCAAACAGCCTCTGGTTAGTCGCAAATGTTCAACAACTTTGGACCAACCATGGAAGAAGAAAAACTTTCCTTTACAAAACCTTAAATAAACATTAAATAATCGGTCAGCTTCAGTGTGTATCATAACATTTGTAGGGCCTTTATCAACACCCCATAGTCTGCACGCAGCATCATCTGGAATGGACTAATAAAAAAATGCAAAATTAATTATGATTATAGTGAAAATATATTAATGATACAATAATAATAAAAAGTATTTAATAATAAGTAAAAAAAATCTATGTAATAATATATCATTTACCAGAATAAGTTCATCTGCTCCATTCATTAGCCTTAAGAACCACGGTAGTTTGAAACTGAATAAAAAATTAAGATGTTAATAAAGTGTAACATGTTAAGGTTAGTCTGAGGAAAAAATAAATAAATTAACAAAAAACTCATATTGTACAAATTAAATGTTACATAAAGTCACAAAATGAACAAAAACATACCTTGATGAACTTTCAGCCATATCAAAAACCTAAAAAAACACGTCACATAAACACACCATGAAATGATGAATTATTAAAATAAAGATAAATGACAAAAAAAACAAAAAGAAAAACAATGTGAAAGAAATGTTATAATAACATTCAATATGTAACAAACATCATAATAAGTATCTTTTATTCCTAAATCTATAACAAATGGAGGCAACCGATGATATAAAAATTATGAAACATCATAATAAAAATTATTGTAAGCAAATGATTTACACTGAAAATTATCAACATTTAAATAAAATACAAATATACAATCATATTATCCTATCGTCAAATACAGATAAAGTGACCTAAAAATTTGATAAATTACATAAAGATGTGAAAGAAAAAGAAAATCATAAGAATTTCAATGACAATCAGAATATGGGTTTCTATAACAAAAATTTAATCAATACATAAGAATAAAAAAATCATATAAACATAATCATACCAAAATAAAATACTAAAATTCATAAAAAAAACTATATTCAATTACAATCGGATTCGGATTTATGCTTTTGCATTACATTCACAAAGTTATTGTAACACCCCGAAAAATGTAAAACCTTAAACGGGAATTAGTAAGGTTTAAATAAACGAGAATTTACTAACTAGGAAATTTAACCTAATTAGTTAAAAGTCTAGAAATAACCATAAAGTAGAGTTAAAGCTCACTAAAATCAATAACGATCAAAGTGAAGGGGTTAAAGTTGTTAAAACTGAAACTTTAAATCTAATAAACAAACAAAACACAAACTTAACCCCCACTTCAATTCCCTGGTCGACCAGAGACATCAGGGGCGACACCCACCATGAATCAACCCTAGAATTCTACTAAAATCCACAATTGAAGGAGCAAATCTGGTCCAAACGAAAATCCGAGCATAGAATCGTGATCCTCATCACAAGAGGATTACAAGGTATGTAAAATTTAAGGATTTTCTCTCAACTTGAAATTCTCATGATTTTGAAAATCTGAAATTAGATGCTTGCATGTGTGTTGTTTGGTTAGATTAAAGTTGATTAGGTGTTTAGAAGTAAAACCTAGCTAACTATTTGAGAAATCATGACCAAATTCAGAAAGTTCCATGAACACCTTGAAGGTGGGTTGTGGGTTTACAAGATGATGATGAACACTAGGGTTAAGAAGGGTTATTCTAGTGTAATTTGATTGTTGAAAGTGATTCCAGAAAGATATGATGCTTAAAACACTATAGGAGGGCTCTATTGTTGTCAAGTTAACTAATTAGCAAGCTAAGAAGTTGATTTCTAAAGATATAAAAATTCTGCATATGAAGTGTTTGTTGAAATGCCTCTATGAAGGCTTAAAAAATTGAAATTTCGAGTTAAAACGCATAAATATGATGTCCGGTGTATTATGCGAATTATGATATGAAAAGAGTTCTAAAAATGTATTGAATTGAACTCTATAGGACAAGATACCGGAACGTCAAGTGGACAAGCCGGTGGGGATTCACGGTTGAAGGGCGCGCGCTAAGGTATGTAACTTGACCCGTTACATTTAATAGATTTGATGTTATGCTATGAAATAAAGCATTTATGTCGTTATATAGAATAATTGGTTAAAAATTGGTTATAGTCCGTTGGTAGTGGTCATAAGGAAGGAATTTCCGTAGACAAGCTAAACGGGTCGAATAACCAAAATAAAGCATGATTAATACTACGGAATAAATGGATTCCATTTTGGTATTGGTTGACATATAACATGTTAGAAATATTAGAATTTGATGTATTGAATTCTTAGAAAAACAAAATCCGAAAGTTGGGTTTGAGAGCCTTGAACAAAACAAGCAAAAATAAGGATTTCCAGGTACTACCGTAAATTACGGTAGTACCGTAATTTACGGTAGAGGTTAAGACTGTTACGGTAGTTCTTTACTGGTTTACGGCGACCAAACAATTCTAGGTCTCACCGTAAATTACGGTGAGACCGTAATTTACGGTGAACCCAGAAAAGCTTTGATATGTTTGTTAGTTCATATGTATTGTTAAACTTGAAGTCATATTATATAACAACGTCAAAACTAATGTTTTTAATGGTTTTGATGATAGGTAATTTTGGTAGATCTTACGGTTGACGATCAAGCGATTAAATGAAGAACCGAACACTCCGTTTTGAAGCTTCCGCAATATTTTAGATCCTTGTAGTTTTTGTGAATGGGTTGTAAACGCATGTTTAAACAATTTTTGAAACGTCTTAACTTAGTCATTAGTTGATTAAGGTCTTAGTTACTTATGAATTTCGTTAATGAAAGTTTTGTACTTAAACTATTTTTGTCTAAATTTAAGGTTTAAAGTTAGGGTGTTACAAGTTGGTAATCAGAGCTCAAGGTTGTCAATAAGTGTTCGGTTCAAGCTTGATCGATCGTCCGGTAAAAACTAGCTTATTTGTTAATAAATTAGGTACTACGTAAAGAATAAGAAATGAACAATATGCATGAAACAAGTGTGTAAGCTCACTCAAAACAAGAAATGCATGAAACACGAATTATTAAATCAAGTTACGAACTTGATTGAATTGAAACAAGAATGATTAAATCAAGTTACGAACTTGATTGAATTGAAACAAGAATTATTAAATCAAGTTACGAACTTGATTGAATCGAAACAAGAATGATTAAATCAAGTTATGAACTTGATTAAATCAAAACAACTAAAGCATGTGTTATAAATGGAATGTTTAACAATCTATGTAAACATTTCAGAAATCGAGATGGCTGAAGGAGGCAATAATAATGCGGTGCTAAGAGTCACCGAACAAGTGAGGGAAGTGATTGCCGAAGAGGTTGGTAAGGCGATCGAAAACAGTTTGTCGGGCTTTATTGATAAAATTCAAAACACAATTTTATCAATAGTAGAAGATAGAATCAAGAAGCTGGAAGATGATTCAAATGTAGCAAAGGAAAAGCGTGGAGGACGAAAGCCTTGTTCATACAAGGAATTCATGGCTTGTAAACCACCAATATATAATGGGGAGGTTGACCCAATAGTATGCCAACGATGGCTAAGTGACATCGAAGGGGTATTCGAGAGAACCCATTGTGACGAAGAAGACTACGTAGCCTATGGTACGGGTCAACTAAGGAGTCAAGCGAAAGACTGGTGGGATAACAAAAAGAAGGAGATTGGAAGTGAAGCGGCTAAGGCCATGACTTGGGAGGAGTTTAAGACGCCGTTTCTTAAACACCATAGTCCCAAGGCAGTCATAAATAAAATCAAGGAAGAATTCATGCAACTCAGACACAAAGGTGAATCCATAGACAAGATCACGGGGATGTTTATGGACAAGATGAAGTTCTGTGATGATTTGATAACGAATGAAGAGCAAAAGGTTTATTATTATCATAACATGCTAAGCGCGGAATATAGAGAGTTCATAACCCCTTCAAAGTACGAGATCCTTACCGAGATTGTCAACGCCGCTCGGGAAAGGGAGATTGAATTGAAGAAGAGTATAGAACGGGGTGAACGAAGGGCACAAGATGTGAATCCAAGCCCTGCCAAGAAAGCAAGAATGAATGAATCAGCAAAGAAATCAGATGCTAAAGGTAGTACATCAGGTTGCAAAATTTGTGGGAAGAATCATAAAGGCGAATGTCGTTACAAGGATAAGCCTTGTCCCATATGCAAGAAAACGGGACATATGGCTATGTCTTGTCCGGAGAAAGTGACGGTTTGTTACAAATGTTATCGAACGGGTCACAAGAAGTCGGAATGCCCGGAACTGGTTGGAAAGAAGGATGGGCAAGAACCGAAAGGTGAATCCCCGAAAGCAAAGGCAAGATCTTTCCAACTAACTGCCGCAGAAGCGAAGATTGAACCTGACGTGGTCTCAGGTATATTTGCTGTAAATTCAATTCCCGCACACGTGTTATTTGATACGGGTGCGAATAAATCCTTTGTTTCATATGGGTTTATTCGACATCCTTCATTTGTTCTAACCAAATTACCTGTGCCTTTAGAAGTAGAGATAGGTAATAACAAAAGCTTTATTGTTTGTGATGTATGTGAAAATTGTAAACTGAGCATCGATGATGAAGAATATTTGATAAATCTAATCCCGATGTCGATGGGAGAATTCCAAGTAGTCGTGGGGATGGATTGGCTATCTCAATACCATGCAAAGGTCGTGTGTTTTCGCAAAGAGATAAAACTAACATCTCCGAGCGGAAAACACGTCACCATTTATGGCGAAAAACGAGGCAACCCCATAGTATGTTCTATGTTGAAAGCTCACAAGCTCATGAAGCGAGGATGCAAGGCATTCATAATTTATGCAAATGGGGCCGAGAAGGAATCACGAAAGATTGGAGATGTACCGGTAGTACGAGATTATGAAGATGTTTTTCCGGAAGATTTACCAGGGATACCGCCCGAACGGGAAGTAGAGTTCGGGATCGAATTGATTCCGGGCGCGAAACCCGTAGCAAAAGCCCCGTACCGACTTGCACCGTCGGAATTACAAGAGTTGATGTCCCAAATTCAAGATTTGCTTGACAAGGGATTCATAAGGCCGAGTGTGTCTCCTTGGGGCGCACCGGTGTTGTTTGTTAGAAAGAAGGACTGGAGCATGCGCATGTGTATCGATTATCGGGAGTTAAACAAACTCAGGGTAAAGAACCGATACCCGCTCCCGAGGATAGATGACTTATTTGACCAACTACAAGGCGCGAGTTGGTTTTCAAAAATTGACCTTAGGTCGGGGTATCACCAACTAAAGGTCAAAGAAGAAGATGTGCCGAAGACGGCTTTTCGCACAAGATACGGACATTATGAATTTCTCGTGATGTCATTTGGGCTAACAAACGCGCCCGCGGCTTTCATGGACCTCATGAACCGGGTTTGCAAGCCAATGTTGGATAAGTCGGTCATCGTGTTTATCGATGATATCTTGGTGTACTCGAAAAATGAAGCTGAACACGCACACCATTTACAAGAAGTGTTAGAGACACTTAGGCGAGAGAAGTTATATGCAAAATTCTCTAAATGTGCCTTTTGGTTACGAGAGGTTCAATTTTTAGGTCATGTCATAAATGCCGACGGAGTATTGGTGGATCCGTCAAAGATAGAAGCAGTGTCAAAATGGAATTCCCCGAAGAACCCTTCGGAAATTAGAAGCTTTCTGGGGCTTGCTGGATATTACAGGAGATTCATTCAAGATTTCTCCAAGATCGCATCACCGCTAACAAAGTTAACCCAAAAGAAAACAAAGTTTATTTGGGGAGTCAATCAAGAAAAAGCGTTTCGGACGCTAAAAGAAAGGCTAACTCAAGCTCCGGTACTGACATTGCCGGACGGAGTCGAAGACATGGTGGTTTATTCGGATGCTTCATTATCGGGGCTCGGTTGTGTGCTGATGCAACGGGGCAAGGTAATAGCCTATGCCTCGAGACAATTGAAGATACACGAGAAGAAATACCACACGCACGATCTCGAGTTGGCAGCGGTGGTATTTGCATTAAAAATATGGAGGCATTACTTGTATGGGGTAAAATGCACCATATTCACCGACCACAAGAGTCTGAAATACTTCTTCGATCAGAAGGAGTTAAATATGCGACAAAGGCGATGGCTGGAAACGGTGAAGGACTATGATTGTGAGATACACTATCACCCCGGAAAGGCAAATGTGGTAGCGGATGCTCTAAGCAGAAAAGCGGACTATGTCCCAATACGAGTGAGGTCGATGCAACTCGTGGTAACCTCGGGTATACTTGAACGTATTCGAGAAGCGCAAGTAGAAGCAGTAAAAGAAGAGAATTGGAAGAAGGAAAGAATAATTGGGCAGTTGAAAGACTTGTCGGATGGGAATCACGGGTTAAAGACTCGATCCGGAAGGATATGGGTCCCACATACCTGTGGAGTAAAGGCGCTTCTACTTGATGAAGCTCATAAATCCCGTTATTCAATTCATCCGGGTGCGACCAAGATGTACAATGATTTGAAACAAAATTATTGGTGGCCCGGAATGAAGAGGGATGTGGCGAAGTATGTGGAAAAATGTTTGACATGTTTACAAGTCAAGGCGGAGCATCAGAAACCCTATGGCAAACTCCAACCGTTAGAAATTCCGGTTTGGAAATGGGAACATATTACAATGGACCTGTTAACCAAGTTGCCTAAGACGAATCGTGGTTTTGATGCAATATGGGTAGTGGTGGATAGATTGACGAAAAGTGCTCACTTCATTCCGATTCGTGAGACTTATACGTCAGAAAAGATGTCAGAAGTCTATACCAATGAAATCATAGCACGTCATGGAGTGCCGGTGTCCATCGTGTCTGATAGGGATACCCGGTTTACTTCGAATTTCTGGCGTGATTTCCAAGAACAAATGGGGACCAAATTGTTCATTAGCACTGCGTACCATCCTCAAACAGATGGACAAAGTGAAAGAATGATACAAATATTGGGAGACATGCTACGGGCGTGTATAATCAACTTTGGAGGCAGTTGGGATGTTCACCTACCGTTAGTCGAGTTTTCGTATAACAACAGTTACCAATCTAGTATTAAAATGGCACCATACGAACTGCTTTACGGTAGGAAGTGTCGAACCCCGGTTTGTTGGGGTGAAGTGGGTCCACGCGAACTCGCCCATCAAGACATAGTAAGAGCCACGAACGAAAAGATCGATAAAGTTCGGGCACACTTGAAAGCGGCTCAAGACAGGCAAAAGGCGTATGTAGATAAAAGGAAAAGGCCAATTGAATTTCAAGTGGGTGACATGGTCATGCTAAAAGTGTCCCCATGGAAAGGCGTTATTAGATTTAGAAAGAAGGGGAAGTTAAGCCCAAGGTTTATCGGGCCATTTAAAATTATCGGGAGAGTTGGCAAGGTAGCTTACCGTCTTGAACTACCGGAGGAGCTAAGTGGGATCCATGGCACGTTTCACGTATCTCAATTAAGAAAGTGCCTAGCTGACGAAACAACCTATATCCATTACGATGATATCGAAGTGGATAATAGTCTAAATTATGTGGTGAGACCGGTTGAAATTTTAGACAGAAAGGTCAAACGTTTACGAAATAAACAAATCGATCAAGTTAAAGTCAAATGGGAGCATAGGAAGGGTTCGGACACTACATGGGAGTCCGAAGAGGAAATACGACGTCTTCACCCTACTTTATTTGGTACGTATTGCGGTTTCGAGGACGAAACCCTTTTTAAGGGGGGTGGACTTGTAACACCCCGAAAAATGTAAAACCTTAAACTGGAATTAGTAAGGTTTAAATAAACAAGAATTTACTAACTAGGAAATTTAACCTAATTAGTTAAAAGTCTAGAAATAACCATAAAGTAGAGTTAAAGCTCACTAAAATCAATAACGATCAAAGTGAAGGGGTTAAAGTTGTTAAAACTGAAACTTTAAATCTAATAAACAAACAAAACACAAACTTAACCCCCACTTCAATTCCCTGGTCGACCAGAGACATCAGGGGCGACACCCACCATGAGTCAACCCTAGAATTCTACTAAAATCCACAATTGAAGGAGCAAATCTGGTCCAAACGAAAATCCGAGCATAGAATCGTGATCCTCATCACAAGAGGATTACAAGGTATGTAAAATTTAAGGATTTTCTCTCAACTTGAAATTCTCATGATTTTGAAAATCTGAAATTAGATGCTTGCATGTGTGTTGTTTGGTTAGATTAAAGTTGATTAGGTGTTTAGAAGTAAAACCTAGCTAGCTATTTGAGAAATCATGACCAAATTCAGAAAGTTCCATGAACACCTTGAAGGTGGGTTGTGGGTTTACAAGATGATGATGAACACTAGGGTTAAGAAGGGTTATTCTAGTGTAATTTGATTGTTGAAAGTGATTCCAGAAAGATATGATGCTTAAAACACTATAGGAGGGCTCTATTGTTGTCAAGTTAACTAATTAGCAAGCTAAGAAGTTGATTTCTAAAGATATAAAAATTCTGCATATGAAGTGTTTGTTGAAATGCCTCTATGAAGGCTTAAAAAATTGAAATTTCGAGTTAAAACGCATAAATATGATGTCCGGTGTATTATGCGAATTATGATATGAAAAGGGTTCTAAAAATGTATTGAATTGAACTCTATAGGACAAGATACCGGAACGTCAAGTGGACAAGCCGGTGGGGATTCACGGTTGAAGGGCGTGCGCTAAGGTATGTAACTTGACCCGTTACATTTAATAGATTTGATGTTATGCTATGAAATAAAGCATTTATGTCGTTATATAGAATAATTGGTTAAAAATTGGTTATAGTCCGTTGGTAGTGGTCATAAGGAAGGAATTTCCGTAGACAAGCTAAACGGGTCGAATAACCAAAATAAAGCATGATTAATACTACGGAATAAATGGATTCCATTTTGGTATTGGTTGACATATAACATGTTAGAAATATTAGAATTTGATGTATTGAATTCTTAGAAAAACAAAATCCGAAAGTTGGGTTTGAGAGCCTTCAACAAAACAAGCAAAAATAAGGATTTCCAGGTACTACCGTAAATTACGGTAGTACCGTAATTTACGGTAGAGGGTAAGACTGTTACGGTAGTTCTTTACTGGTTTACGGCGACCAAACAATTCTAGGTCTCACCGTAAATTACGGTGAGACCGTAATTTACGGTGAACCCAGAAAAGCTTTGATATGTTTGTTAGTTCATATGTATTGTTAAACTTGAAGTCATATTATATAACAACGTCAAAACTAATGTTTTTAATGGTTTTGATGATAGGTAATTTTGGTAGATCTTACGGTTGACGATCAAGCGATTAAATGAAGAACCGAACACTCCGTTTTGAAGCTTCCGCAATATTTTAGATCCTTGTGGTTTTTGTGAATGGGTTGTAAACGCATGTTTAAACAATTTTTGAAACGTCTTAACTTAGTCATTAGTTGATTAAGGTCTTAGTTACTTATGAATTTCGTTAATGAAAGTTTTGTACTTAAACTATTTTTGTCTAAATTTAAGGTTTAAAGTTAGGGTGTTACAGTTATTAACAATCACAATCAAATAAAAGTTATTTTAAATCATTTCAAATAAAACTTAAGACAGATATTCATAACAATCAGATGTAGGGTTTCATATAAAGTTGATACAATAAATAAACATTAGAAAGAACACATATTCTGCATCAACATTGGTTTTAAGGTTATTAACGTAAACAACCACTACTAGAAAAATTAAAATTTCTGACACCATTTTCCGTAGGAAATGCATCACAACTCACGATTTTCTACAAATTTGTGACGAAATGCATATGTAGGAAAACCACTCGTAGGAAACTGGTTTCTTACGCATTTTCTACGCATTTTCCTACCCATTTCTGACAGAAAAGGGCTGTCACAAATTGCTACACATTTTCTACGCATTTTCCTACCCATTTAACGGAAGTTAATTTTTAATTTTTGCTACACAATTGTCACGAAATTTAATTTTCTACGAATTTGTGACAAAATGCATATGTAGTTAAACCACTCGTAGGAAACTGGTTTCTTTACACATTTTTTACGCATTTTCCTACCTATTTCTGACAGAAAAGGGCTGTCACAAATTGCTACACATTTTCTACGCATTTTCCTACCCATTTAACGGAAGTTAATTTTTTATTTTTGCTACACAATTGTCACGAAATTTAATGTTTTTTCTAGTTTTATTTTATTTATAAAACATCCGAGAGATCGGATACAAAAGCAAATAAAACTAAAAACTATAAAAATTCAATAACATTAATCATAAATTTACAGTGATCAATCTATAAACTAAATCATAAATAACTGATTTCTAGTCAGTCTACAAACAGCTTTCCCTCGAAATATCTTGCAATCAACTACAAATTAGCCTAAAAACAACAAAAACACAACAAAAATATCTTGCAGAAGGTGACGTCAGCACTTGAGCTTGATCTTCGAGCGTTGAATTCGCTTGAACAACGGCAATGGAGTACTCGCCGGAAGCGTGTGGCTTCAAGTCGATGTTCCATAGAAGTCCGTCGTCACCGCCGCTGCCGAAACACCGCTCCAGCGGCCTGTAACAGGACTCTAGCATCGGAGCTCAACTGCCTGTTTCTCTCTCTAGAAGTAGTGTTTCTCTCTCTAGAACGCGTTTTTAACACAGGGTGAGAGAGGTTGTTGTGGTTGTTTGTTTGGTGGTTGGGTTTTTGATTATTTTGTTTCTTGCGGTGTGAAAGACCGAAAGAACAGACGAGAGTGTGAACTTGGAGAGAAAATTTACAAACAGGACTCTAGCATCGGAGAAAATTTTGTTTGGTGGTCGGTCGGAGATAAAGCGATATCTTGGCCCTCATAAGTTGAACTGAACTTTGATGGGTGGTATTTTGATATTTGTGGGTTTAAGGATTTTGTGTTTCTAGATGTATTTTTAAACCGTTGGATTGAAAATTAGGTGAGCAATGGACCATAGGATGGTGATCCGTGTGAAGTTTAACTAAAGCTTTTGATTGGCTCACATTAAAAGTGTAATTATATCAATTACTTGTATTATTATTAACTAGTTAATTAATGAAAAAATATTATTATTATTATTATTATTATTATATCGATTTGTTTTTATAAATCACATTAAAAGTGTAATTATATCAATTTTTTTTTAAATCTCCCTTAAGTATAGAGTACAACTACTCAATGCATCAACATGTTGATAATTTATAATGTATAAATATGTTTCGTTATTCTTTTTATTTACAACTATCAAATAAGATTTAATTATTAATTCCAAAACATACTTACAAAAATTATATGTATTATAGTTATATAATAATTAGGGCTGCATACGAACCAAACGTTCGGCGAACAGAATTATAAAAGAACATGAACAGAGGTAACGTTCGCCTTAAACGTTTGGCGAACAGTTTACCGATTGTCACAGCATTTTGAACATATTTTTCAATCCAAATCGGATTTAGAGTTAAATAAACATAAACATAGTTTACACACATTAAATAAAAGGAAGAACACATGAATAATGATTAAAGAATGAATAAAAAAAAACCAACTTACAGGTTTATAGAGCGATATGTCAAATTCAGATATCGATTCAAGAATGAGTAAATGTAAATGCATACGGTGAAGAATGTCAAACCATATATATATGTAAATCCACTTAAGAAATACATTGTTATATGGAAACCGATCGTATTCTTGAAATAAGATTGGAGGGAAGTTGATGAGTTTATTGGAACCATAACTGCAAAGGAAAGTAAATTTTTTTAAAAAATATAACCGCAACCTAATTAAAGAAACAATGCATAATTACAGAAACATAATTATAATTCAAAATTCAAAAATTAAGTTAAAAACATTACTCTGTTTATAGAAAAAAAAACCTTTTTAAAAATAAATTAAACATATCTTTACAACAAATTTTAAAAAAGTGATAACTGAATAATAAAGTAAGAATATTTTCAAAACACTGTTAATTTAATAAGAATAAGACATATATTATCAATTAAATAAACGATATACCATAATACCTTCATAAAAATAGTATTAATTAAAAAAAAAGTGAACAGAAAACATAAAATTATATATCATAAACTTAAAAAAAATAAAAAAAGTATAAGATTGAACTAACCTTTGTTGCTTGACGAATAATGGGATTGGGATTGTTATGACGGAGTTATGGATTGACATGAAAAAAAAAAATAAAACAAAATCAGTAACAGCGATAAATATGGCCGGATCTACATAAAACTTTTTAATCAATAACTTGATTTTGTTTCAAACAAAAAACTACAACAAACTCTGATATATATTTTTGTTTATAATAAAAGTAAACATATTGAAATCTGTTAGATAAAAATCAATACTAAACAACAAAGTAAAAAAACATACCTGCAAGATTTATGGTCGGATCTACATAAATCAGACCAAATAAAAAGTTAATATAAGTACAAACGAATAACATTAAATCAAACTCCAATATTCATTCAGAAGTTATAATAACAAATATTTAGCTTCTATTTCGTGTATTTACCTTTTATGTTTACCTAATTTTTTAAAATCGCTGAGATAGATTTGATGAAATTTTTAAGAGGGGTCGGTGACATTGTCGAGGAGTGTACGGAAATGATATCACTTAGCATTTGCTGACACTCCTCGACAACATCACCGACGCCTCAATGTTTCCATCAAAACACTAACACTGGTTGCTTATTAAACATAGGGTTTCTTGTTAATACCTTGAACATGTAAAATCTAAAATGTATTTGACACATCCTTTGTCTCTTCCTCTCTTCCTTAATAGGTAAAAACATGACAGGTTTGGTACCATCGTGATTTTTTAATTTCTGAAAACACAACATGGAATCAAAATCCAGGAATTAGAAATGTAATTTGTAAATGTTCTAAAATTAAGCAAATTACTACAAAAAGGTAATAAAATAAAATTATATAATACAGATTAATTATTTAATATAACGAAACAGATTAATTATTTAAAAAAGTATAAGATTTAACTAACCTTTGTTGCTTGACGAATGATGGGATTCCGATTTTTATGACGGAGTTAGGGATTCACATGAAAAAAAATTCAACCAAAATCAGTAACTGCGATAAATATGATCGGATCTGACGAAATCAAGAAAAAAAAAACTTGATTTTGTTTCAAACAAAAATCTACAACAACATCTGGTATATATTTTGGTTTATAAAAAAAACTAAACATGTTTAATCGGTTAGATTAAAGATGAATACTACATAAACAACAAAGTAAAACAACATACCTTCAAGATTTATGCTCGGATCTACATAAATCATACAAAATAAAAACTAAAATCAAACTCCGATCTTGAAAAAAAATATAAAATCAAATGAATAACATAAAATCAAACTCAGATCTTGATTCAGAAGATATAATAACAAATATTAAGCTTCAATTTAGTGTATTTACCTTTGAATATGACCTAATTTTTTTAAACTTCGTAAGAAGATAATCGATTGAATCGATTGAATATGACCTAATTTTTTTAAACTTCGTAATTTTTTTAAACTTCGTAGGTAGTCAGCATAAAAAATGTTTTTTTGTCCTATATGCACACCCTGCAGTGTCGAGCTGTGGTCAAAGCGCTGCGTTTTGGTCCGGTCAACCAGACAAAGACTGACGGGTGTCTGACGGGTCTGTTGACCGGACCAAAACGCCGAGCTTTGGCCGCGTTTTGGTCCTGACAACCAGACATCCAGTCAGTCTTTTTTCTGATTGACGGGACCAAAAAGCGGCCAAAGCTCGGCGTTTTGATCGAGTCAATAGACCCGTCAGACACCCGTCAGTCTTTTGTCTGGTTGACCGGACCAAAACGCCGCGCTTTGGTCATAGCTCGACATTGCAGGGTGTGCATATAGGACAAAAAAACCATTTTTAGTGTGCATATAGGCATTTGGGTGTGCCAATAGTACACCCTTTTTTAAATTTACAATGAGTCACCCTTTATTTATTTAAATTTATCATTTATACCCTAGTCTTTTTTCAATTTCTTTTCGTTCTAATATTTTTAGCCAATTACTATTTGCAAGTGTCCACTCGTAATTTTCTTTTTTTTTTTCTTATAATTTTAAAATATGATGTATTATAAAATTTCGAATATACCGTTACGACGTGGTTATTTTTATTTACGTTTCAGTGTAAGTTTCGTTTAAACGAATTGGCGTGTGATAATGTACAAGTCATCCAAGCACCTATGTACACGACGTTAAAGTTGTACACATATTCGATGTCAAACTTTTCCATGGCACAACGCCCTCGACAGAACGCTAAGGGTGGATCCACCTAAAGGTTTTGATTTCATCTTATAATTAACTAGTTTTTTTTATATAAACTAGTGGGAATGCCAGTGCATTGCCGCGGGTATTTATGTCTTTTGGTTGCACTGCTCGACGGGTTCCATGTATTTTACCCATCACACGGAGCTATAAAATTGAGGTTCCAAGTGAGTGGTTCAAAGTGGGTTCAACTTAAACGTTTGATTCCAAGCGCACATAGATTTTTTTAATAAAATCGACTTTTCCGTCTCAAACCTTTGGTTAAATAGATATAGATTTTGATTTTTGATAATGTGAAACTAAATAATCATTCAACTGATATAGTCATAAGAGAACAAGTATATGATAAAGGTACACTATCCCAATGCATTTGGTACAAAATCACTATATCATCACATGTACTGAGTTTGATAAGTTCCACTCCAGAATCGTTGTAACCTTTGGAAATACGGACAGAAACAAGACATAGAAACAACTCAAACTTCTTAATCAAAGACATGTCATTCAACATCTTCTCAATAGCTTCATCATCGCGTCCCCATTCCTTCGACTGAAAAAACATAACAAACTTTCAACGGATAGATAATAACACACGATTCCTCGAATTACAAATGTTTTGGTATGTTTTAAAGTAGTACCTTGATAGACGGAACCATAGCAATGGATTCCTCCACAGTTTCAGGGCAAAGGTTTCCAAAAACACAAAGTTGCATGTCAGTTGGATAACAATGAGCATATGCAGTTCAGAATAAAATCAACAAAAAAAGGGAGATAACTTAGAAATCATTTGTGTGAGAACATTACCTCGAATTCTGCTAACTCAGTAATCTGAATGTTAGTTAAGAAAAATCAAACTAGTTTCACTACATAAACTAAACTTGTCACCTAGGCACAACTGACCCACTTTCCCGTTAATAAAAAATGTAATCACTGATACCCTCGAACTTGTCAAACAAAAACTGGATTCTTGTAACGATTGAAACAATTCACATATTGAAGGGCCCTCTCAAACACACTGACCAAAAGCGTAAAAACATTTAGTATTTTTAATGACTAAAAGAAAACCGTCTTGTGGGTTCCACCCCAAGATCAAATAGAAAAAATAATGGAAATCGAAGGATTTATGAGTACATATGCTATAAGATGTGCAGATAGAAGCCAAAGAGAAAGTACTACCATCGCTTATCTTCAACTCGGCAACATTCTCTTCCTTTTCTCCAGACATTTAAGTTAATCTACTGTTTTGGCCGGAGTTGCCAGACAACAAATCTATCCTGTTATTGATTATGATAACAAGCCTCCAAATGGTGAAAAATATACTAAATCATATGATAATGGTTAACTATTATAACAAGAAAAGATGTAATATATGCTTATTTGTGTTTTATACTTTTATGGCCTTACTTTGGTTTAGTAACAAAGTGCAAGCAATAGGGTCTCCAAAGCGTAGGCGAAGGCGCATGCATCACATCTGCAAGGTGCAGGTTATACAAAATGCTTTGAAATTACTTACACATTAAAGTTACTACACTTTAAATGCTTAAACATCAGAAAAGTTCAACTATAGGTGAAAGTCAATGAAAAATGCAACATTTTTTTAAACTTAAAAAGTATTTTATAAAAAGAGAATAAATAATATAATATGCCATTGATTAAACAAAAAAACTTCAGAATATCTACAAGAGTTCAAAAGTTCAATGATCAGACCATCACTTTCAAAACGCGAGAGATATACCTTCATGTAGTTACGTACATGAGTCAGACTTTCGGGAACGGTTCACTTCTTAAAATGAGCAAGAGCCACCTCAAGATGGTAAAGCTTTGGGGCAGACTCAAATCAACAGTTGAGATCATTTCTCCACTAACATAACTTATGTTACATAAGGCCCCTAAAATGTTAACATAAATATTAGTTTTTATTCAAATAAAACACATATTTTTGTATCAACTAAATTGAACAAAAAACAATCATTTTGAAAAAGCATACTTTACTCTTGAAGTGTTCATCTATTGCATTCAATTCATCAAGCAAAGCTTGTTCAGTCCCATCATTAGCATCCTTGCTCTCTAGAAATGCCACAACTTAGGTTAGCGGGTCAAACCCATACTTTTTTTTTTTTTGAACGGCAAATTTGGATCACTGACGGACCACTGGAGTATCATCGTGCCACCAGTAGAACCACCCGATCATATCCATCACCATTAGGCAATAATGCCTATACACAAATTCAGGAGGAAACCCAATAAATCTGGGAAAAACCCCCTTTATAGGAATCGAACCCATGATCTAATGGTCATAAGCCTTATCCCACCCCCAAGATACCACTAGACTATAATGCTATGGGTGGGTCAAACCCATACTGACCTGAAAATTTGACAAGAACCCGAACATAATAAGAATTAAAAAACATGTCATACACATGAACCCAGATACGACTCAAGCTTTCATGGATTGACACAAACACGACCCGTTGAACCCAATATTTTTATTTATTTATTGCGATATTTGTACCTGAAAATTAAAAATCACAACAATATATAATAAAGTAATTACGTTTAAACTATAACCTTAAAATAATAAGCGTAGTTAAAAATACATAAAAAATGAACCAGGACATAATACACCCATAACAGCTCAGCAACGTGAATTCCTCGCCTTGGGCCTTAACTTTCACCTACACAACTCTTTTAATAAGAGTGTACCTATTGGCACACTAAAGTGCCTATTGGCACACCAAACCCTAGCAAAATTAGGGTTTACCTACGCTGCGTATTGGTCAATACGCATCGTATAGGGTTAAACTAATACGCTGCGTATTGACCAATACGCAGCGTAGATAGCCCGTAGATCTCAGTGCCTGATTACCAATCATTGCACAGAAAACAAGGTGTGTCTATGCTGCGTATTGACCAATACGTAGCGTATTAAAATTTACACATATGGTCCCTGGAGTTTCAAAAATTGACACCAATGGTCCCTTATTTTTGATATATTTATACTTTGGTCCCTTAAGTTTCAGTTTTTACAAAAATAGTCCCTGTTGTTTCATAAATTGACATAAATGGTCCCTGTCAGGGACTATTTTTGTAAAAACTGAAACTTAAGGGACCAAAGTGTAAATATATCAAAAATGTGTAAAAAGGGGGTCTTCTTTAAAGAACCGACCCTTGCAAGACTCGAACTCGTGACCTGTCGTTTAGAACCGCAACGCCTTAACCAGTTTATCCTCTGTCCAGAACTGTTAGAATATGAAACTTAATTCTTATATACACTATTTAGTTAATACGCTGCGTATTGCTCAATACGCAGCGTATGTAAAACATGGGCAAAATTGGGGTCATTTTAGTAGGTTTGAAGTATCAAAAGTTTACCAGGTTTATATACGTTGCGTATTGGTCAATACGCAGCGTATATAACTTTCTGAATTTTAAAACTTCCAGAACTTTATCTAGAACTTTATCTATACAACAGAACATGTTAAATAACCTGCCAGAATTTTATATGTACACCATAGTATATAACATTTCAAAATATGTTAAACCGTTTACACCGAAAGTTTGATATATACAACAAAAGTTTGTGCATACATAACAAAATGATAAAATACTACTGCTGCTGCTCCAGATGTTGCTGCTGATGTTGATCCCATTCCGCATCCGCAATGAAGGGTAGTGGAGGTAACCCGTCATGCTGTCGCTGCTGCTGCAGCGCCGCAGCCACCCACTCCAACATATAGTTGTTCCTTTCAACGTTCCGAAGCAGCCGCTGATGTGACAGGTCAGGGCCGGGCCAAACATGGCGTGGGAACTGAGGCGCCCCGGGAGGTCCACGCGGCTGTGGTGGCTGCGGAAGAACGGCGACCGGCTCATGCGGCTCCGGCGGCTCCGGATCGTGCGGAGGATAATAGAGAGGGAACTGTTCTGGCAGTTGTGTAAGCTCCTATTGCGTGCCGTCTAGTTTCTTTAACCGCTTCCCGCACGGAAAGTCTTTGGTAATATGCATCCCGTTTACTGTGTTCATCCCCATCCGCTTTGGCTGTGTCGCCGGGCCTACACGGCCGCGGTCGTTTTCCGGATGATAGCCCAACGAATGGGCTATCTTGGTCACATAGGCGCCGCCGAATAGCAGTCCGCGCTCCTGTCGATGATGCGCGGAGGCGAAGTACTGCGCCAACCCGTGGGCGAGAGCGCACGGCCTCTTGTATAAGAGGCAATATAAAAAGAACAAGTCACCACTCGTACACCACTCCCGGCTTTTGTTTCGAGCAGTGATCGAAGTGGAAATCATTTTGTGCAAATACCTGCATAAATGGAAACCAGTCAGTAAATAATAATCAGGCGACATCGATTAAATGAGGATAAAAAAACAATATATTTTTTACTCGTTACGGATTTTGACGCACGTAACGGCTGCCGGTTACGTAAATTATATTATTTTTTTATTATTTAGTCCATGTCGAACCGTAAGTCGCGTAGGTCCCTAACGGGCGTTTAAACGGCTGCAGACGCAGCCGCAAACGGCAAACGGCAGCGATTTCGCTGCCGTTTGCGGCTGCGTTTGCAGCCGTAAACGGGCGTTTATACGACTGCAAACGCAGCCGCAAACGGCTGCGAAATCGATGCCGTTTGGGGTTGTGTTTGCAGCCGTTTAAACGCCGGTTTACGGCTGCAAACGCAACCCCAAACGGCTGCCGGTTTAAACGCCGGTTACGGTTCGACTTCGACTAAATAATTAAAAAAAAATTCTGTTTAAAAAGAAATTTTGTTTAAATTGTCCCTGGAGTTTCAAAAATTGACACAAATGGTCCCTTTTTTGATATATTTACACTTTGGCCCCTAAAGTTTCAATTTTTACAAAAATGGTCCCTAAGGTTTCAAAAATTGACACAAACGGTCCCTAACGAGCGTAGAAACTAAGTTCGTCGAAAATATAAAAAAATAATATTTTTTTTTATTATTTAGTCGAAGTCGAACCGTTAGGACCGTACGCACCTAACGAGCGTCGAAACAAAGTTCGTCGTTAAATTATATATATTTTTTTATTATTTAGTCGAAGTCGGACCGTAAGGTGCGTAGGTCCCTAACGAGCGTCGAAACTAAGTTCATCGTTAAAATATAAAACGACGAACTTAGTTTCGACGCTCGTTAGAGACCTACGCGCCTTACGGTTCGACTTCGACTAAATAATAAAAAAAATATATATTTTCACGACGAACTTAGTTTCGACGCTCGTTAGGACCGTACGCGCCTTACGAGCGTCAAAACTAGAATCGTCGTTAAATTATATTATTTTTTTATTATTTAGTCCATGTTGAACCGTAAGTCGCGTAGGTCCCTAACGGGCGTTTAAACGCGATTTCACTGCCGTTTGCGGCTGCGTTTGCAGCCGTAAACGGGCGTTTAAACGGCTGCGAAATCGCTGCCGTTTAAACGCCGGTTTACGGCTGCAAACGCAACCCCAAACGGCTGCCGGTTTAAACGCCGGTTACGGTTTGACTTCGACTAAATAATTAAAAAAAAAATTTGTTTAAAAAAAATTTCTGTTTAAAAAGAAATTTTGTTTAAATGGTCCCTGGAGTTTCAAAAATTGACACAAATGGTCCCTTTTTTGATATATTTACACTTTGGTCCCTGAAGTTTCAATTTTTACAAAAATGGTCCCTGATGTTTCAAAAATTGACACAAACGGTCCCTAACGAGTGTCGAAACTAAGTTCGTCGAAAATATAAAAAAATAATATATATTTTTTTCTTATTTAGTCGAAGTCGAACCGTAAGGCGCGTACGGTCCTAACGAGCGTCGAAACTAAGTTCGTCGTTAAAATATATATTTTTTTTATTATTTAGTCGAAGTCGAACCGTAAGGCGCGTAGGTCCCTAACGAGTGTCGAAACTAAGTTCGTCGTTAAAATATAAAACGACGAACTTAGTTTCGACGCTCGTTAGAGACCTACGCGCCTTACGGTTCGACTTCGACTAAATAATAAAAAAATATATATTTTAACGAAGAACTTAGTTTCGACGCTCGTTAGGACCGTACGCGCCTTACGAGCGTCAAAACTAAGATCGTCGTTAAATTATATTATTTTTTTATTATTTAGTCCATGTCGAACCGTAAGTCGCGTAGGTCCCTAACGGGCGTTTAAACGGCTGCAAACGCAGCCGCAAACGGCTGCGAAATCGCTGTCGTTTGGGGCTGTGTTTGCCGCCGTTTAAACGCCGGTTTACGGCTGCAAACGCAGCCCCAAATGGCTGCCGGTTTAAACGCCGGTTACGGTTCGACTTTGACTAAATAATTAAAAAAAAATTCTGTTTAAAATAAATTTCTGTTTAAAAAGAAATTTTGTTTAAAAAAAATCTGTTTAAAAAAAAAGCTGTTTAATAACTAACGTACCTGAAGAGCGGATCCTTAATCAGCGTAACCCTCCCCTTGGATTGATTGTGGTCCCAATAAGTGATGTCCGCGATCTCAGCCCAAAACCCTAATAGCGTGGGTTTATCAACCAATACTAGCCCCTGTTTACACGAATGTTTATTAAACGTTAAATTAATATTAAATCTTAAATGTTATATATTAAAATAATAATAATAACAATACAAAATTTGTGTTAAACGTACCTTCGTATAAAGATCCGTAGCGATCTCAGCCTCCGTATACAAACCGCTATGCACCGCAAACTGTGCAAGTGACATAGAACGATCCTGGCCAGCCATGCAAAAAGAAACCTCGGGCGGGGGAGGGGGCTACGCGGGGTCCTCAACCTGATCTTGCCGACGAGGGTGAAACTCGAACGACGACAGAAACTCGACCAGTATATCCCTGTAGGTCGGCGTAAACGATAGCTCAAACAGACGATCCCACGGTGATTCAAGGGGAACAAACCCCCGCGCCCAATCTTCAACCTCGAGCTTCCGGAGGGTTTTCTAAGAAACAGCAAAATGTTCACCAATATGCATATTCCGAAGCTTCTCGCAACGGAGAGCAGCGTCGGACTCCGGAGGAAACTCCAAATACGGGTGATTCTCGAGAGGATCTGGCGGTGGACGCGCCCGCCGCTTCCGCTGCGGCTCCTCCGGAATATTTTCTTCTAAATTCATTTCCTCCATTTTTCTGTTTTAAAAAAAAAACAATTTAAGTTTAAAAAAAATATATATTTTCTGTTTAAAAATATATATTTTCTGTTTAAATTCCCACTTATCGTGAAGCCGAACATAGACCCCCCGCCCGTTTTCCTAAATTGTCATCACGTATTCCACATGAATTCATAACCATTCGATAATTTCCGTGCATACATAATTCACAAACTAAGTTTTCATGTAAGGATCAAGACTTCTTGCGAGTCCATTGATGTGGCAAGCAAACTCCTCGAGTTTGCAGCATGACTAGCAAAAATTGCATTGAGTTCGCTGGTAAAAACCGCAAACTCCTCGAGTTTACTCTTAACTTTTGACACTCACTTGTCTAACTAGCGAACTCAAATAATAACATAGTCAACTTACCTTGAGTTAATAAACTGTCTATTTGTTTAACATATTATTAAAACCTCAGAGTCACTTATGAAATATCAATACCACTAGGAATTTAGAAAGAAAAAAAAAGATCAATCTCAAATATTGGTGCTTTGGTAATATGTACATACATCTATTTATAGTTTATTTGTTCTGGATTCTTAACATGTTATTCCAAAATTCCGTATCGATTAGTCATATTATTAAAACCTCATAGAGTCACTTATGAAATATCAATACCACTAGGAATTTAGAAAGAAAAAAAAAGATCAATCTCAAATATTGGTGCTTTGGTAATATGTACATACATCTATTTATAGTTTATTTGTTCTGGATTCTTAACATGTTATTCCAAAATTCCGTATTGATTAGTGATCACATGGAACAGGACAAAGTTAAAGCACATTGAACAAGAATGTGTGTTTTTAAGGAAATGTTGTGCAGCCCTTAGCGATGAGAACTGCAGACTTAAAAAAGAGCTGCGAGAAGCACGACGTGGTTCGTTAAAGTTTGATCATACTCAGCAGCGGCAGCCGCAGCCACAGCCACCACAACATCCGCCACCTTTCTATATTGGATACCAAACTACAACGGAGACACGTCATACATGCATGGGACATAACTGGAAAAAACTTCGGATAAAAAACAGTGAACAGAATAATTGTACTAAAAAGCGGTAAATTGTGATGGCTGGAAGTACGACGACTTTAATTATATTATCAATTAATAATTTGAACTAGGGTTTCTCTAGGGCTTTTTGCAAGCTGTTAATAATAATTTATACTTATGATTATATGTACCGTATAAGAACAATCTATTAAGATTAAGGCTAAGGATAGTTTTAATAAACTGAATTATTGTAAGTTCATATTATTAGGTCAAGTGCAGACTGATATATGTGGCGTACACAAATCTACTCAAGCCCTAATTCACTGTAAACCGTAGACATGTAAAGCAACTAGACACAACAATCAAACAAATCAAACAAACACCCCTAATTCACTGTAAACCCTAATTTACCTAAGATACACCCCTAATTTATGGATAAAATACTAAAAAAAAATCAAAATTAGTTAAATAGGTTGAGAATGTACCTCGTTTATACTTCGAATTCGCCTGTATACGGTCGTAAATACGTAGTCGCCTGCGTATGTCTCTGTATTTTTGTGTGTGTAATTTGGGGAAGAACAGAGATGCGTAGGGGTTTTCCTGATTTAAATCAGAACCTCTACGCATCGTAGAGGCCCCTACGAAGCGTATGCAATAGTCAAAAAAGGTGTTTGACTTATGAAATTACCATTTAGCCCTTCCTATAGGGCTATACGGGGCTGACTATAAGGGCAAAAAGGTCATTTTCTGACCTTTATCTACGCTCCGTATGGATCTCTACGATGCGTATTTAAGGGTCAGGAGAATGACCTATATACCCTTCTTTTGAGCCTATACGAAGCATGGATAGAAGGGTATAAGGGTCATTGTCATGACCTTTATATACGCGTCGTAGAGAGCCTTACGGAGCGTATATAAAGGTCAGAAAATGACCTTTTTGCCCTTATTGTCAGCCCCGTATAGCCCTAACAGAAGGGCAAAAACGTAATTTAACATATTTATATTTTTAAACTTTGATTTGGGGGAAAAATTATCCGCCTTTGACATACGATGCGTAGGGATCAATACGCTCCCTATTTGTTTGCCATTTTACGGTTTTACCCTTGTTCTGAGGCTAAAGGAAGCCAAAAACAGGGGCTTTATTGTCATTTGCTTATCATAGGATGCGTAGGGATCTCTACGCAGTGTATAGGTCCATTTTTTTTTGTGTTTTCCTTGGTTTGTATTTATAGAAAACAATATTTTTTGATAAATAATGGCACAAATATAATTTAGAAAAGCTAAAAATAATACAAAAATTATGTTTATAAAAATATGAATTAAAAATTAATTAAAAATGATATTATTTGAATTATAAAAATTAAAAATGATACAAACTTTATAGAGTTAAATGCTTGGTTGGTCCCTGTGGTTTGCAAAAATTGCAGACTTGGTCCTAGTGGTTTACTAATTACACGCGTGGTCCCCAAACTTGTCAAAAATGCACTCGGTTGGTCCCCAGCCCTAACCTCAGTTAAATTTCTCAGTTAACTATGTGTGAAATGACAATATTACCCTTGACCAATTAAAAACCTAAAACTAAGAATTAAAAAATTAAAAACCCAGCCACAACCTTCATCATCTGCATCACAGCTCTGAACTGTGACGGAACCAAGCCGCCGCCGCCGCGAATGGCGTCGCCGGAACCAAGCCGCCGCCGGAACCAACTCGAGACCTGAACAGCCGGAACCAAGCCGCCGCCGCCGCGAATGGCGTTGCCCCTTCTCTTGCCTCGTCTTTGATTCTCTCTCTCAGCTCTGAACTGCCGTACGCCACCAACGATCTGTGGTGGCCGGCCGTTTTATTTCCGCAAAGGGGAGTGAGGTGTCGGTGTGGTAGTTTAAGGCGGAGAGGGAAGGTGAGGGTGGTTATGGGGGTTCGCCGGAGGAACCTGTTGCCGGAGATCGCCGGAAATCGGGCTCCCTTGACTGGTTCGCATAGAGAGAAGCAGAGGTGAGTGTGTGGTGTGCGTGTTTGGGGTTCAAGGTCTGATGAATGAGACAGGGTTCACTACCCTTTTATAGTTAGGCAATGGTATTTTGGTCATTTAACATGAACTTAACTGAGAAATTTAACTGAGGTTAGGGCTGGGGACCAACCGAGTGCATTTTTGACAAGTTTGAGGACCACGCGTGTAATTAGTAAACCACTGGGACCAAGTCTGCAACTTTTGCAAACCACTGGGACCAACCAAGCATTTAACTCAACTTTACAAATTAAAAAAAAATTCTACAATTTACAAAAATACAAGTTTCCGGTTAATCTTCGATTTCATTTATACTCGGTTCTCTGTCTTTGTTTGCTTTAGGATTGATTAACTCGTAGTAGTGCTGTAACCGCGGTCTATACATTTCTTCCCACCGTTCCGCAGCTATTGATCGATGTGTCAACCACAACGGGGTCGCTAAAGGCATGGGGTAGTCTCCTTCCAACTTAGCATGTATGAAGTGTCCCCCGTCAACATGTACGAGCGTTATCGCTTGAGGTCGTGGATCTAGTGGGGCATCCCTTAATGGGAAGATGGTAGTGCTCCATTCGATGCTTCGCACGTGGAGGACAATATTATACCTTTGCGCTACGAGAAGCCCTACATGGTGCATTTCCATCTAGTGACTTGGACCGCACGCTTGCAATGAATGCCATTCGATGCCCTTACGTATTCGTTCAAAGTCTCCTTTGTTATATGTTTCGAATACATGTTTCCAACGCGCCTTGTTATGGTCAATCTCCAGTAGTAAATCTCTTCGAATATTGGACCATGCGTGTTCCGTAAAACCTAACCCGACAGCCACAGACCTGTACCCACAATGACCGTCTGGGGTCACATCTTGTATACGCGATATGTAAGAGTGAAACTCTGAGGGAATTTGATCCTTAAACCTCTCAATGCTTAACAAGTGCTCGTCCCCCTTCATTAATGGAAAACCGTTATCATCCCGCGTCTCCTTCTTTTTATAACTTGTTGAACTGTTTCGTTGCATTTTAGGTTTTTCAGACTTTATAACCAAACCAGTTCCACGAGAGCCCTCTGACGGTACGTATGAGCTGTGTCGGGGTAAATCGTACCTATGTTTGGGGGAAGCGGTATATACGTTGCTATCCTCGCCATAGGAGCTGTGTCTCGCAGCTTCGTCTAACCTCGCAGCTTCATCTAGCCTTTCTTGTACTTTCTTTAATGTAGGCCGACCGCGAGTATATTGATGGACGATCGGTGGTTTCTTGGTTGACGATTTCGGGTTGAAGACCGCTTTTATCTTTGAAAGCAAACTCTTTTGCTGAACGGGGGACTGCGCCTCTAAATGTTGCCGCACATTATTTAGCTCTGCTACAACATCGACCTCCTCGTCTACCAGTTTACACGGGAGCAAGTCAAGCTTACGCCAGAATACATCTATGTCGTCGAGTTGTATCATACGCCCTGCACAGTTAAGTTAATACGGTGTGAGAAACAGCTAAGTCGTACAAAATAACAAAAGGTTTGTAGTTTTAATATTTTTTACCTGTACATTTGTAGTTTTCCAGCCTACAAGCACACGGCAATCCATTGCTAAGCCACATATGGCAACCACATGATGCGTTAAGTTTACGCAACACCTCCATCTTCCTCAGTAGCTCTTTTGCCAGCAAATCAAGTGCTTCATGGGAAACCTTTCCACGTAGGTTGTCCAACAGTCGGTGTCTGTGGTGGTTCATCGTTTTTTCAATGCTCTCAGTGAAACTTTTTTGTATTTCATCGCACTGAGTTTCAACTATATCAATGACGCATCTTGCTATTCGCTCCAATGAACTCCCGCGCGTAATGTATCTTTTTAAATTTGCGTGCTGGCTCTCAACTCTGTTGGTGGTGCGCTGACCAAAGTTGCGACACTTATCGGTCCACGCATAAACGAACATTTCTTTATAGTCTTTGAGCCAGTTTTCGTAGACGTAATCATAGACACCTGCAAAAATAAAATAATGAAATGTAAAAGCGTGTGTAAAATATAATAGATTGGGTGAGTCGTTTGTTGAAGGAACACTTACTTTCTCGGTTGGCAACCACGAGTCGGTTATACATTTTCTCCAAGTTGTACTTGTACATGGGCTCTGATGAAGATTCGCACAATCTATTCCAGTACGACATAAATTTCCCCCAATCTTCTTTATCGAACCCTTTCTTGCAATTTCTAGCTATATTTTGTTGGATGTGAAAGTGGCATAGAAGCCTGGTTGCGTTCGGGAATACTTTAGAACACGCTTTAATTAGGGCAAGCTCCCTATCCGTGACTATCACACGCGGCATCATACATTCATGCAATATTGACTTGATCCGCTCAAGCACCCACACGTAGTTACCCCTTCGTTCTTTACAAATAACGGCATATGCTATACAAAAAGACTTCGCAGTCGACGTCATACCCACAACCTGGACAAATGGCATGTTGTAGAGGTTTGTTTTGTAGGTCGCGTCGATCAACATCACGTGCGGGAATGCACGCCACATAGTGATTGAATAAGGATGAACAAAGAAAATCTCTGTTACGACATCTGTTTTGGGTTCCTGCCGGGTGTCGTAGATGAATCGGTGGTCATGCAGCAGGCTTTCCAGTGCCTGAATAGGATTCCTTCCGTCCATTATTGTCGCTCTAATTTTTTGTACCGCATTTTGCACGTCTTTCTGAACGTGCAGGCTGTCGGGGAACTGCTTTCTTAGGGTTTGAAATATGATACGTGGCTCCATGTTTTGAGCAGTTAGCTGCTCCACTAGCTTGTATTCGGCTTTAGTAAATCTTCGCACAAAAGCGTGGCCCAACTGACTCGTCGTAGGTTCGTGGTTATGGTTCGCACAGTCCACTTTTAACTCCCACGTGTCATTCGTCACGTCCCGGATGACGAGTAATGAAAATGGGCAACCGATTTTTTTGCTACCTGCTTTCCTAACTGTTGCTTTACTATGGTGCTCACCACTACGGTCTCACACAAGCCATATCATCCCAGTAGTACCGCCAATATTTTTTGATCGGCGGGTAACAGTTACGTAACCACACTCCTTTCCCGTTTCTTGTACCCAATTCTTCAAATCAGTTAGAGACATGAAACGCTAAAAAAAGTTACGTTAATAATAATAATAATAATAATAATAATAATAATAATAATAATAATAATAATAATAATAATAATAATAATAATAATAATAATAATTATAATATAATTGAAACTCATACTTCAGGGACTAATATGGTCATTATTGAAACTATTTTAACTGAATGGTTTAACCAGGTTAACTTTCATATAAAGATTTCTTCTTTAAACACTAACTCAGTTAGCATACTTAACTGAACAGTACAGGGACCATTTGTGTCAATTTTCGAAACTTCAGGGACCATTTGTGACAATTTTCGAAACCTCAGGGACCATTTGTGTCAATTTTCGAAACCTCAGGGACAATAATAATAATAATAACAATAATAAGAACAATAATAACAATAATAACAATAATAACAATAACAATAATAACAATAATAACAATAACAATAACAATAATAACAATAATAATAATAATAATAATGTGATACCTCCTTTATTTGAAACGGATTGCCCGGGGTAGATGGTTCATAAAGTGATGTATCGTATCCACTGTATCCACCTTCACCCACGTATCCACTGTAACCACCTTCACCCCCATATCTATCGTATCCACTGTGTCCACCTTCACCCACGTATCCACTGTAACCACCTTCACCCCCATATCTATCGTATCCACTGTGTCCACTTTCACCCCCGTATCCACTGTAACCACCATCACCCCCGTATCCACCTTCACCACCGTATCCACTGTAACTTCCGTATCCAGCTTCATCCCCGTATACCCCGTAACCCGGATACGATTGCTGGATCGGGTAATATGGTTCATCAACAGGTGCATTCTCAGCACTGTATCCACTTTGTTGCACGTATGTAGATTCATACCCGTATCCGTAATCTGGATACACTTGATGCGCCGGGTAATTTGGTTCATCAACAGGTGGAGTGGGAGTCTTGTTCAAGTCTGGCAATTGTGTTTTTTGATCAACAGGGACTCCAGACACAACCTCCTCCTCCTCGTTGGCAGCATTTGCTCCCCATATGTCGTTAGAATAACGATTACCGAAATAATTATCGTTCCAAAATGATGACATTTTAACAAGATTGAAGAAAAAACAGAACAAATAATGTTGGATCAAGGGTGTAAATTGTTTACTGAAAGAGGAAGATGAAAAAGAAAGCAGAGGATTGAGAATTCGAATTGTGAACAGATGGATAAATAGACTTTCATGTGACATTTCAATAGGCAGCGTATTGCTCTCTACTCCCCGTATTACTTTATTCACGTGCCTGGACAACATCGTATCGATGTCAAATCAGTCTGACATACGCTGCGTATGGACCACTACGCAGCGTATAGGTTTACATCTATACGATGCGTATTGATCACTACGCACCCTATGTCAGATTGATTTGACCATGGTACTAGGTTTGACTGTCTGGTAGTGTACCAACCACTAACATACGCTGCGTATTGAGCAATACGCAACGTATTACCTAACGAGTGTATATAAGGATTTAAGTTTCATATTCTAACAGCTCTGGACAGAGGATAAACTGGTTAAGGCGTTGCGGTTCTAAACGAGAGGTCATGAGTTCGAGTCTTGCAAGGGCCGGTTCTTAAATGAAGACCCCCTTTTTCCCTTTTTTTGATATATTTACAAAAATGGTCCCTGAGATTTCGTAAATTTACACAAATGGTCCCTGGTTTTTCAAAAATTTACAAAAAGGTCCCTAAAGTTTCGAAAACTGACAAATATGGTCCTTGAAGTTTCATAAATTTACAAAAATGGTCTCTGGTTATACGCTACGTATTTCTCAATACGCAGCGTATGCGGACCTTGTTTTCTGTGCAATGATTGGTTATCAGGCACTGGGATCTATGGTCTACCTACGCTGCGTATTGGTCAATACGCAGCGTATAACCCTATACGCTGCGTATTGACCAATACGCAGCGTATTTAAACCCTAAGTGTGCAGATAGGCAAACTGAGTGTGCAGATAGTGGGGGCCTTTAATAAAAGTGGTACACTTGATCAAATTTTTGAATAGTTTGGAAAAAAAAACACCCAGATGGGATGCTAACAAACCTTAAACAAATGACACCATCCAATTGAAGTACATGAATACCGACAATTGTGTTCAAAACATAGAAGCAACAAGTGAAGTGAAGTGATGTCTGTAGCAACTTGATGGTGTTCGGTTTTTAGTTTTTGCTGGTCTTCCTCAAGTCCTCCGTTACATGGCTTGCGGAGAACTAGAACACAACATGCCGGCCTCTTTGTTGCAAGTGCATTTGCAATATCCTACAATAGACATTTTGTCATCAGCCTCATTGGTTATTAATTGGGCCAGGAAAAAAGTATAGAGAAAGATGAAAATTTAAACCACCCGTCCCTCTTCTTCCTTTCAAAACACACAAATAGAAAAAAAAAGGTGGATACCATCGCTAACACCACAAGCAAGCCATCTAGGGTGGGTGAACCCGAACACAATACGAACCTAAACAATTAGGTCAGATACATTAACCCAAACATGACATGAGTTTTCACTACTTAACAAAAATATGACTTGTTTAACCTGATTTTATTTTCTTTTAATTTTTACATTTAATTCTTTAAAATTAGAAGTTTAGAGCAAATATCATACCATAAAACTTGATGCCCATTCTGGTTTTAAACATAAACAATTTTCATTATTAAGTATAAAATTAAATTGGTCAAAACGTGACCAACCTAGGGTTGTTCACGAGCCGAGCCGAACCGACCGGACCTTTGCTCATGTTTGGCTCGTTTACAAACCGAACCGAGCAGAGCGGCTCATTTAAAACCGAGCCTCAAATCAAGCGAGCATTTTCCGAGCAGTGAATATTCTGAGCAAGCGGCGAGCGGATTTCGAGCAATTTTAACAACTGTGTCGCGTGATTTAAATTTTCGGAGAGAGATAGTGACAATGTTAGCACTCAAGTTTTTTATGTCTTTTAAAAACATGCACATTTTATGGCATAATATTTTTCATATAAATAATAATGTTGTGTCCTATGAGGCGATATTCATATTGCACGAACAATGACGTAGAGAGCAGGAGACATTGAGACGATGAGCAGACTGTCATTTAGCGGTTTAGGGTTTGGTTTTAACTTTTAGATTTGGTGTTAAGTTTGTTATTGGCGTGATTAGGTTGGTACGTGTATATAGTAAACCAAGTGGTATATATAAAACTATAAATTAAATTTATATTTATGTATTTATGTATTTATGTATGTGTTTGTATGTGTATATACGTGTTTATATATGTATGTCACAATATGTGTATATGTATATGTATATACTAATTAAAAACAATAATTCGAGCCAACCGAACCGAGCGGACCTTTGCTCATGCTTGGCTCGTTTACAAACCGAACCGAGCAGAGCGGCTCATTTAAAATCGAGCCTCAAATAAAGCGAGCATTTTCCGAGCAGTGAATATTTTGAGCAAGCGGCGAGCAGATTTCGAGCGATTAACTGTGTCGCGCGATTTAAATTTTCGGAGAGAGATAGTGACAATGTTGGCACTCAAAATTTTTATGTCTTTAAAAAACATGTACATTTCATGGCATAATATTTTTCATATAAATAATAATGTTGTGTCCTATGAGGCGATATTCATATTGCACGAACAATGACGTTGAGAGCAGGAGACGATCAACTTAGGGTAACAACATGAGACATTGAGGCGATGAGCAGACTGTCGTTTAGCGGTTTAGGGTTTGGTTTAACTTTTAGATTTGGTGTTAAGTTTGTTATTAGCGTGATTAGGCTGGTACGTGTATATAGTAAACCAAAATCTAACAGAGTAGTATATTTAAAACTACGAATTAAATTTATATTTATGTATTTATGTATGTGTTTGTATGTGTATATACGTGTTTATATATGTATGTCACAATATGTGTATGTGTATGTGATATGTATATACTAATTAAAAACAATAATTCGAGCCGAACCGAGCCGAGCGGACCTTTGCTCTTGCTTGGCTCGTTTACAAACCGAACTGAGCAAAGCGGCTCGTTTACAATCGAGCCTCAAATCAAATGAGCATTTTTTGAGCAATTTATGAGCGAGCGTCGAGCGAGTGACGAGCGGCGATCAGATTGAACGGCCAATGTCGACCCTCTTATAATTAACTATTTTTTTTTCATTACATATAAACTAGTGGGATTCCCCTACGTTACATGACAAGTGTTCTATTGGTATCAGTTTGGTTCGTTACGGTATAGCAACCGAAAGAGAAAATCCAAAAATTAAAGTCGTGAAAGGCCCAACACAATAGAGACATGTGTTTTACATCGACCGCAAACCATAAAAACAAATTCGACACAGGCTCCAATAATACAAATCAGTTCGTCAAGGTAACGATCCTCACTATAGCTTAGGATACCAAAAAAACCTCTATTAGAACTCTGTTTTCAATAAAAATCACACACACACACACACACATATATATATATATATATATATTTATATTTAGGATCTTCTTATCATTTATTATATGTTTTTTTATGATTATATACATGTTAAATGTAGTTTAAATATGTGTAATTGCCAAAGTATATATACATATATATATATATATATATATATATATATAGGGAGCCGCTAAAATAAGAACCACCTCCAGTTGTAAGAACCGCTAGAACCACTCTCAACCAATCAGAATATGACAACTCAAAGGGTATTATGGTCATTTACCCCAAATGTCACCCTCTCTCCTCATTTATAAAATGTCATTTTCTCTCCCCTCATTTATACATGTCAGTCTATCTCTCGTCAACATACTTTCATCCCTGTTCTCCTTCCTGTTTGTGAGTTTGTGATTACTTCTTCCCACCCTCTCTCTTGCAAATGAAAAGAAAAACCCTCCCCCCCTCCGGTTCTCCTTCATCCCTGGTTCTCCTTCAAAAGAAACCACCCCGGTTCTCCTTCATCCCCCCTTCACCGTCGCAATCATCACAAAGATGAAGTTATTCGCCGGCGTTTCGCCGGTGCTAAACCTTTGATGGAATACCTCTCTCTCATCGTTCCACCGTCAAAATTTAGGGGGGTTTGCTCAGATCTGAACGGGTGTGGCGGTGAGGACTGTCGGAGACGGTGGTGGTGGTGAGGACTGTCGGAGACGGTGGTGGCAGTGTTGGGGTTTTCACGGCGACAGTGGTGGTGATTGGTTAGATATTTTGGTATGCTTTATTAACGTTTTTTGCTTGGTGATTTTTTGATTGTTTGAATGTTATAATCTGTGAACTTTTTGAATGGTTTTGAATGTTTCGAACAGTGATTTTTGGCAGATTCGAGCAGTGATTTTTGACTTTCTGGGTTTGATTCTGTTGAATCTGGGTTTGAATGTTGTTCATGTTGAATCTGGGTTTGAATGATGTTATTGGGACCTTTTTTGATCATGTTGAATCTGGGTTTGAATGATATTCTTTTTTTGAATAATGTTCATGTTGAATCTGGGTTTGAATGATGTTCATGTTGAATCTGGGTTTGAATGATGTTTTGTTTTTGGGACCTTTTTGATTCTGTTGAATCTGGATTTGAATGATGTTCATGTTCCTTCTGGGTTTGGACGATGTTCATGTTCCTTTTGAATGTTTAAACCGGTTGAATCTGGTGGCTTTTTGAATCGGCGGTGATGATGCAAAAAAAAAACGGACGATGGCGCGGCAAGGATGATGGTGGGTAGGTTTTTGAACCCGCAACCCCACTTTGCAGCCTCTGATATTCGGAAAATCTGAGCCGAAACTTTGTTTTTTTTTCCAGAATCCACTCGTTCTTTTTAATTTTTGTTTGTTGGGTTTTTTATATTTTTTTTGAGGCGTCGATGATGATAGCAAACTATCTGAGACACCTACCGAGTAACGATTTTCTGAGTGCGTTCGTTTTTGTGTAAAAAAGTTTTTGTAAAAGAAAAAAAGCTTAAACCGTAAACTTTTTAAAGTAAACCGTAAAATTTTTTACGTAAAACGTAAAAAGTTTTACGTAAAGCGTAAAACGTAAAAAGTTTTACGTCAAACGTAAAACTTTTTACGTACCGTAAATTTTTTTACGTAAAGCGTAAAAATTTTAACGTAAAACGTAAAAAGTTTTACGTAAAACGTTAACGTAAAAAACCGGCGCGTAAAACGTAAAAAACCGGCGCGTAAAATGTAAATTACGTTAACGTAAAAATGGCGCGTAAAACGTAAAAAAACGTTAACGTAAAAAACTGACGCGTAAAAAGTAAAAAACAGGGGCGTAAAACGTAAAAAACCGACGCGTAAAACGTAAAATAACGTTAACGTAAATGACCGGCTCGTAAAACGTAAAAAAACGTTAACGTAAAAAACCGGGGCGTAAAACGTAAAAACGGCGCGTTGAAAAAACGACGCGTGAAAAAGCCGGGCGTAAAAACGGCGCGTCAAAAAACGAGGCGTGAAAAGGCCGGGCGTAAAAACGTAAAACGTTAAACGTAAAAATCTGTAAATAAATCTGAATTTGAAAATGTTTAATAAAAAAAACTAAGTTTAAAAAATAAAAATCTAATATAATAATACCAAAAAGTTATAAAAAACAATAAAGAAAAAAAGACAAAATAGTGTAATTTTACTTAAATACCCTTTTGAATTAAAATATAAAAGACATAATAAGACAAAAAATACTTAATATTATTTTTTAATGCTTTTAATCTCATCCATCCATCTACTTGATCTAATGGATAGAAAGTGGTTCTCGCGGTTCTTACAACTGGATGTGGTTCTCATTCTAGCGGTCCCCTATATATATATAGAGTAGGGATAGTGTACAAAGTGTCTAAAGTATGAGAAGTGTAAGAAGTGTTTTAAACCATTAGATCTTTGATCTAATTGTTGAGATCAATAGGGACCAAATTATAAATTGTGTTTTAATTATATGGACTGATTTGAAAATTGTAGGGGTAATGGTGTCTTTGTATATGTTTCAAATTGTGTAACTTCTCCTAAATTCTAGCCATTTAAATTTAACTTCTAAATTCTATCGATCCTAAATTCTAAAAAAAACTGAAATATGTAACTGCTACAAGAAATGTATAACACTATACAGGGCTTGGCTATACAAGAAACCCCATCTTTTTTAAGAAACCTTGGAAACCCAATGTGAGCCATTGATTGTCTCTCATCACACTTGATCAATGGCTCTCATAATTTTGGTAACAATTAGATTTAAAAGAAATGTAATAATACACATTAGTCAACTGAAAATGGCATTTTGGGTAGAACATTTCCTTCTCTCTCCACTGGCTAGTCTTATCATCTCTCTTTAATGCAATCATCTTTCTCTCTCTTCATATCCAATTCAAAATCACAATCCCTCTCTCTAAAAATCACAGATCTCATCTTCTCCTCCCCCGAATCAAAACCCTAGCCCCCATGACTTTCCCTTCTCTCTACACAACACTTACAACCTGCAAGCCTAGAGTGAGAGCCGTGAGAGAGAGAGTACCAGAGAAATCGAAAGAGAAAGAGATGTCCAGAGAAATCGAAAGAGAGATAGAAAACTGGTATGTTTCCAGCCAAGAACACACATACAAGTGTGTAAGAGAGAAGAAGTTTGAAGTATGTTGTTTTAGAGAGAGAATGATGACACACGCACGAGTGTGTGTGTGAGAAGAAGGTTTGAAGATCTTCTTCATGTTCATCGGACGGTTATAGATCCGGTAAGTGTTCTTGAAATATCATTTCACACTTGATTTTTTGTTGAAATGGTTATTAATATGTTTTTGTGTGCTGAAAATGTTTTAGTAATGGTTGTTAATATGATTTTGTATTTTAAATAAATCAAAAACTTTAGGATGAGATTTTGAACGAGTTTTTTTTGTTGGTTTGGTTGCTTGTTAGATGCTTTTGATCTTAATAGTAGCTGTTTTTTTGTTGGTTTGGGTTCCTTGTTTGGGTTTTTGATCTGAACAGTAAATGTTTTTTTGTTTGGTTTCTTGATTCACAGACTCAGACCCATAACATGTGTTAAGCCCCCTGTTAGAATGTTATGTAACGTGTGTTGATTTACAAAAACAAACCCATAAAGGTTTAGGTTGCTTGTTTGGGTTGCTTGTTTGGGTTTTTGATCTGAACAATAAGTGTTTTTTTTTGTTAACAATAATTGTTTTTTTTGTTGGGTTGCTTGATTTACAAAGACAGACCCATAACATGTGTTAAGCACCTGTTAGAATGATATATAACGCGTGTTAATCATAATATGTTGATTATGATAACAATTACTCATTTTGTTTATTAGAGGCAATGTTACTTTTTCGGTAAATTGGGATTGCATATTCAACATATTAGTTTGTTGTGATGAGCAGGAGCTTGAGAAAACAGCACTGAAAGAAAGGAAACTAGGATTCTTCTCATGTGGAACTGGAAATCCCATTGATGACTGCTGGACGTGTGCCCCGAACTGCCAAAAGAACCGCATGCGCCTTGCAGACTGTGGTATCGGTTTTGGGCGGAATGCCATTGGAGGCAACGACTTAACGGTTTTACATGGTCACGGATTCTGGAGACGAGTCATTTATAGTAACACATGTACCGGTAATGTGGATAGTATGTAACGTGTAATATGAAACGAGCCATTTATGGTAACACGTGTATCGGTAATTTTGGAATATATAATATGAAACAGGTCATTTGTTTTGCACAATTTTGGAAGTATAACATGTGTTAAGCCTCTGTTATAATCTTTTTGTAACCTGACATGTATTCATGTTTAAGCTAGTGGTTTACAAAACACCATGATGTGTATATACTGATCTAACATGTGTTACAATTTTTCTGTTTGGAACATGTAATTGCTTAACATGTGTTAAGCCTCTGCTATAATCTTGGTTTAACCCAACATGGTGTCATGTATAAGCTAGTGGTTTCCAAAACAATATTAACTTGTATAATCTTGGTTTAACCCAACATGGTGTCATGTACAAGTAATAAAAGTACAAGTTAGTATGTAACGTGCAATATGAAACGAGCCATTTATGGTAACACATGTACCGGTAATTTTGGAATATGTAATATGAAACGGGTCATTTGTTTTGCACATCTTGTAAATGTATAACATGTGTTAAGACTCTGTTATAATCTTTTTGTAACCTGACATGTATTCATGTATAAGCTAGTGGTTTACAAAACACCATGATATGTATATACTGATCTAACATGTGTTACAATTTGTTTTGCACATTTTGGAATGTATAACAATTTCATGCAAAGGACGAGTCAGCAAATTTAGCAGATAAACAGCAAAGACAGACCGTCAACGGAAGATCCATCCCTTCTTAGTCCGCCATGAGACTCACCAACAAGCAAAAAAGGATATTTGTGTTACTATTGGGCTCTATGCATCCATTTTTGTTGTAAACTCACCAACAAAAATGTTTTGTGTTGGAGTCACCCGTTTTTGACGCATGCTAACATGTTAACAAACGTTATATATCATATGTTCCGGATGTTAATGAAAACAAATGTGAAAACAAACGCTGACATAAACGTAACACATGTTAATGAAAACAAATGTGACCTTACATGTACACTAACACATGTTAGTATCTGACCAACTATTGAGGGCAGTCATTTTTCCATCGTGCGATCCATTCGGTCTTAGAGAAACAAAAATGATATTTTTTGGATTCAACAACACGTACCAGTAACACATGAACCACCAAATATCCCCTGGTTCAGGATGTTTGCTTTTGAACTACTGTTTTATTGTAAACTCACCAACAAAAATGTTTTGTGTTGGCGCCATGGTTCGGGATGTTTGCTTTTGAACTACTGTTTTATTTAAATGTTATAAAAATATACCAATTAAATGACAACCATAGATCTAGTTAATAGAACATAATCAATGGTTGATGTTTGGCTTCATAGAATTTCACAATGGTTTCGAATGTCAATCTAGTCAAATGAAATAAAATACATGGTCTACATTTATCCACATGGTCAAAGAAGTAATCATGTTCTTTTTGTCCTTTGTACATACTTTTTAAATTAACAAAGGTTAACACACGTTATATATCATTCTATCAGGGGCTTAACACATGTTATACATGAACACATGTCAGGTTACATCATGGAGTTCTGTTACAGCATGAACCACTAACACATGTTATAAATGAACGAATAGTTCCTTCCCAAAAAATGTGACCTATTGAATATCTTTTTTTTAACACATGTCCCCGCATTAACGTCGCCTACATCCATCCAGCTTGTCGATTGAATATCTTTATTGGTCTGTTTCTGTAAATCAACACACGTTATATATCATTCTAACAGGGGATTAACACATGTTATGGGTCTGTTTCTGTACTATAACGCACAAAAACAGTTACTATTCAGATCAAAAGCCCAAAACAAAACAAAGCAACCTAACCAACAAAAAACAGTTACTATTCAGATCAAAAAGCACCAAACAAGGCAACCAAACCAACAAAAAAACAGTTACTGTTCAGATCAAAATCCCCAAACCATCAAACACATTTTTTTAACACAAAAATAACTAATCCATGAATCAAAATCAAACGAGTTTGAAACCAAAACAAGTAATCCATGAATCAAAATCAAAATTTATAAACACCAGAAGAATGAAAACCAAACTAAGATCAATAGTATTGAAATTTATTACCTATAAACGTCATTCTTTTTTTTTGAAACAATAATCAATGGTATTGAAAAATAATTAATCTTTTGGCAACATTCTTAATTCTGGAAAAAAATAAAACCAATTGTGAAGAACGAAAATCAAAGTAAATGACAATTAAAAAATGAAAACCAACTTATTATTGACAGGATCTTGATTCTTCGACAGTATCTTGGTTCTTCGATTTCTTTTAAGAAATTAACATGTAAAGTTGAATTTGGGGTGTAAAAAAGAAAAAAAAAACTCGAACCCATAAAAAAAGGATGAAAAACCTTGATCATTCTTGTCCTCGTCAGTAGGGAACTCGTTGTGAATGACGTTCCCGTCAGTGGGGATCTTGAAATGGATGTTTTGAAATGGTGGATCTTGAAACCGAAATGAAGTTCATGGAAATGGATCTTGGGTAGAACTTGAAACAAATATGAAGTTAATGGAAAATGGAGGTTTTGAAAGAGTGGATCTTGAAACACAGAGATGAAGTAAGTTAATGAAAAAATGGAGGTTTTGAATGGTGGATCTTGGGTTTTGAAAGTAAATTTGGATGTGATGGGGTATTAATTATTGTCAAATCAAAAAGGGGAAATATCTAAGATAGAGGTGAAAATACCATAATGCCCTCAAGGATAAAAAGAATATGATATTTACTATGGACACATGGCAAAATCTAGACCATGCATTGAGTTTGCTAAGTTTTCTAAAAAAATAGGGTTTCTTGTAGAGCATTATCCACACTATACATCCATCATATAACATTATACATCCATCATATAACACTATATAACACCATATAACACTATGTAATACCATATAACACCATGTAACACTATGTAACACTATATAACAATATATAACACTATACATCCATTATAGACATGTTACTAGAAAAATATAACACAATATAACACTATGCATCCATCATATAACACTATATAAACCAAAGAACACTATATAACACCATATAACACCATGTAACACTATATACAAATATATAACACTATGCAGTTCTGAATGGTGGTTGCACTACAGAATTAATAATGATGGTGTTATATAGTGTTTTTTGATGGTTGCACTACAGAATTATATAACACTACAAAATTATATAACACCAAAAACCATTATATAATACCATATAACACCATGTAACACTATATAACACTATATAAAAATATATAACACTATATAGTTCTGAATTGTCGTTGCACTACAGAATTATATAACACTACAAAATTAATAACCGGTGAACGAGATGACACAAATTCATAGATTAAATCTTAAATTCGAATTCCTATAATAAAGGGTGGTGGTTATTTTGGATCGTTATCTTTTAATCAATTAATTGAAAGAAATATAAAATTACTAATTCACCCACTACTAGAAATCTTCATTTTTTACTACAAAAGTTTCCCACAAATTTTTTACAACTAAATTTTTACTACAACTTTCCTACAGTTTTTGTGACAAAAAAGAGAAAAAAAAAAAACTTAAAACTTTTCCGCAATTTTCAGACAAAATCGCCACACAACATGAATTTGTAGGAAATTTGTAGTAAATTGAGCCAGTTTCCTATAGTTTTCCCACAAAATGAAGTAAGTTATTTAATTTTAGTAAATTAAACAATTTTAATAAATAAAATACTTATTTTGTCGAAATTTTGTAGCGAATTGAGTTAGGTTGCTACAGTTTTCCGACAAAAAAAATTACTTTATTTTATATTTCTTAATTTTAATAAATACTATAATTTAAAAAAAAATAAAATGTTATATTTGTCGAAAATTTGTAGCAAACTGAGTTATGTTGCTACAGTTTTCAGACAAAACAAAAATTACTTTACTTTTTATTTCTTAATTTTAATTAATACTATAATTTAAAAAATAAAATGTTAATTTTGTCAAAAATTTGTAGCATATTGAGTTAGGTTGCTACAGGTTTCCGACAACAAAATTATTTTATTTTTAATTTTAATTAAGTGAATAATTTTAAAAAATAAAATGTTAAATTGGTAGTAAATTTGTAGCAAACTGGCTCAATTTGCTACAAATTTCCGACAAAAAATTGTTTTATTTCTTATTTCTTAATTTTACTTAAGTAAATAATTTTAAAAAATAAAATGTTAAATTTGTAGGAAATTTGTAAAAAATTGAGCCAGTTTGCTACAATTTTTTCACAAAAAAATGTTATTATTATATACAAGTAAAGTAAATAATGTTAAAAAATACAACACTATAGTACATATCTTTTACGACATGATACAATACGATACAATATACTATACTATGTCACACCATGCCTATACCATATCACACCATACTACCCATCTATACCATACCATACTACCCATCCATACCATACCATACCATGCCATGCCATGCCATACCATACCATACCATACCCGAACCTGATCCTACTCGAACCTGACCTTAACTCCTTGCAACCAGTTTCTACATCAGACCCAGTAACACCTTGTCAAATGCACCCGTTTCTATATGTATGTATGTATGTATGTATGTATGTATGTATGTATGTATGTATGTATGTATGTATGTACGTGTGTGTGTTTTGATATATGCATATCGCAAATTTGTCGGAATCTGGTAACTTTATTTCTGTAGGAAATTTGTAGGTATCGTGTCGCAAAAAAAACTAAAATTTGTAGGAAATTTGTCTAAAATAGTTTTTAGAGTTTGTAGGAAATTTGTCGAAAATGGTTTTTTAATTAATTGTTTTCTTAATTTATTATTATTAAAAATGACTAAAATAAAATACTAATAAAGTATGTTAAAAGTGGGATTTGTGACAAATTTGTCGAAAAATGGTAGAAAAAGGCTTTAAAAAAATTGTCAGAATTGTGGAAAATTTTGCGATGGTTGTTATTTGTCGGAAAGTTGTAGCAAATTTTGTGGTAGTTTTGTCGCAATCATACTTTCCGACAAGGATTTTTCACACGGACCTGTTTTGTCGCAAATTTGTAGCTAAGGCCAATTTTCCACAGATTTGCTACAAATATGCTTATCGTAAATCTGGCTGTTTTCTAGTAGTGACCCTTTTGAATTAATTTAGATATAGGACACTTGTCATCACCGCATTATTTCTCACCATTCTCACAATATATTATATTAATATACAAGATCCTCTACCTATATATATATATATATATATATATGTGTGTGTGTGTGTGTGTGTGTGTCATAACTAACATATATGTAAAAAAAACTAGTTTATATATGTGTAATTATAAAATTACATATAAAATGATAAAATTACTCTTAACACATATGTAATTATAAAAATATACGTAATAAATAATAAAATAATCCTAAACATAAACATATATAAATAAAAAGGTTGTTTATTAGGAGTTCTGTAAATATTTAGAGTTCTGAAATGATAAAGTATACTTTTCTACGAGTTCTATATTTGTTTATTTTTATTAAACATTTTACTTTTCTACCCTTAAACTTTAATAAAGTATCATATAGCCCTAAACTTTAATAAAGTTGTCAGTTAAATTCGTCTACGCCTACATTCTCCGTCACGTAAGTCACTTGGTGTTAGAAATTCATATTTTTGTTTTACGCCTTTTCCCAATTTTGGTCGTCGTTAGGTTAGCACCGTTACACGCTAAAACCTTTTAGGAACATTTGTCTACTTCATCATACACCATGCCATACCAATTACTGTTCTATTCAATCGTCCCACAACCATGTTTTGTTGAGGCGAACAAGGGGTGTAAGGTTCTCTCGAATTGCATTTGTTTCACACCATTAAACTCGTTTGTTGTGAATTCCCCTCCTCTGTTAGTTCCGAGGACACAATTTTTAACCTTGTGCCTTTCACCATCAAACCCTAGAATCTCTTAATCTCTTGAGCACCTCAAAAGTTTTATCCTTAGACATTAGCAAATAACACCACATGTAGTGAAAAAAAACCATCAACTATCAAGAATATGTATTTCTTTCCCGCCAGTTTTGTCACACCTCACTAAGGCATAAACGCGTTGGTTGTAACTACGAAAGATTTTCAAGATTTTGATTAAGCAAACATCTATGTGATTAAAACATAATCATCGATACCGAATAGTTCAAGAGTTACAAGACTGCAAAAGTACATGTTCAAACGGTTACATCAGCACAAATAGGGGTGGACCTACCTTATGATAAGGGCTCTCGCTACCCCTTAGCGCTCCGGCGGTAGTGTAAATTTTGAAAATTTTTGACGTTTTTTGATATTTTTTTATTTCGTTACCCTTTTTTTTTTAAATGTTACCCCTATAAAGATTTTCTAGATCCGCCACTGAGCACAAAACATTTATTAAAAATGACAAGGGATTAAACAACTATATCTCATGGTGAACAAGATTCTTCAAAAGCGGTATAATATGATGAATGCTTATTTTAGCAAACTCCACAACTTCAAATCATTTCCCTGAAAAACATGCTTAAAATCGTTAACATAGTGTTGGTGACTTCACAGGTTTAAAGACTCAACTATAAAATTTGTTTCCCCATGGAAACGGTTTATGAAAATGTACGTGTAGCTTTTGCAATATAAATGACTATATTAATATTTAGCAAAGACACTAACAACTCTTCTAACATGAGTCCATAACCAAACTGAGACAATCCACTGCGCCCCACAGATTGAACAATTAAGGCAACAACAATCCTAAAGGCAATTAAGACTCATTTTTAATAGCATCCCAAGTCCCCTAAGGCTCTTGAATTCTCAGGGACGGTCCTAGGTTAAAAATATTTTAGGCCCATTTTTACTAGCCGTACTGGGCTTTTGAATTAATGATATCTCTGAATTTTTCTTCTAGATCCGCTACTGACCTAAGCATCTATTAGGTTATTTGCAGGATTATAAGAATTATTATGTTAGCATGTGCTAAGGTATGCCAAATTAGTAATATATTATCTTTTTCTTACCAGCTAAAATTATTATTTAAAAACACAACTGGAAAAGGACTACGAAGTTTATTTTTTTTCTTACCTGCTAAATATATTATTTTTAATAGTCGCCCAAGTCCCCTAAGGCTTGAATTCTCAAGGACGACCCATTTTTACTAACCGTAGTGGGCTCTTGAATTTATTTGCAGCATTATAAGAACTATTATATTAGCATGTGCTAAGGTATGCCAAATTAGTAATATATTATCTTTTTCTTACCAGCTATTTAAAAATACAGCTGGAAAAGGACTACGAAGTTTCTTGTTTAACTATTTCATTTTTGGTACATATCGGTTAAGTTAAGCTGTAAATTGACTGAAACAATAAACGTAACCGAATAAATGATAGGTCGAATGAATTATTATTTTTTTTGTTCGTGTTTGTTTAAAAAATAGATTTGTGTATAGTTTATGCTCATTCCTTAATGTAAAGCAAGCGAATATAAACAAACGTAGACACAAATATATAATATGTTATACGACACATAATTTAAATGTGACAATTTTTTTATAGAGATCAATAACAGACAAAAAGAATAGTTGGTTTAAATGTGACTATTGTATTTTATTCAACATATTAAATTTGTTTTGCTAAGAAGGAATAGAGATTTGGATTTTAGTTCCTTTTAAATATTTTATTATGCTTAATTTTACTTTGACCAACGAAATGTAGTAAAATAAAAGCAACCACCATGTGAGTACCCATTTACCCGTGGTCTTGCACCAACACCTAACAAAGTTCAAACAATAAAAGTATGTAGGGTCACATGTTTTCCAGATTTGGTATCGGAAATAACACTTGTTTTTTATACATCTAACAGTTCTTTTTATGAACTTTAATCCTTATTATCGTCGGATAAAACAAGTGTTGAAATAAGAAAATTGTTTTATAAACCCTCTTATATTCTTTTCATGTCATGATTTCTCGTAAGTTATTCATGATTAATTCAACTTTATATTTCTAAAGGTGTTCTCTGCAAATAGTTAATTGTTATGCACTGAGACCATTGCAAAGTATGAGAATTGTCATACGTCGGTTGTATGGACAACCAATATGGGGTTAATATATACCAAATGAGCTCTTTTACCCACCAGACTAGTTTTTTGGGTTAAGTTATCTCATTTGGTATGTAACATTAATACAAACGTTGATTTGATCTATGGTACTGTGTTTTTTCACATGTCTATCAATTTTTTGGTGCGACCTGAATTCAGTTTTTAATCGAAATTCTTACCACTACGCCAACTCGGTTAGTGAAGTTGGTGTTTATTTGCTCCACACAAATCTTTTAAATATTTGTTTACGATGCGGGAGATGTTAAAAACCACATTTCAAATTTACAATGTAGAAGATGTTATAAACTGTATGTAAATATGTAAATGTGTAATGAAAATTATTAAATCAATAACATAATGTCAAACCTTTGGAAATCAAAACGTATTTTCCTATACATGGTATCCAAATTCGAAACATTATTTTCAAGACAACGACGTTAAGGTCTATGTTTAGCTTATGACCCAACTAACAACGTAATTTCCTAAATCTAGAAGGTACATAACCACGTAATCACCCACCTAAGATCATGTGTAGTAGGGAAGTGATATAATGTCCTTCCTTTAGACATGAATTGACATGTGACATATAGAGCATTATGAGGGGTGAAGCTAAAAAGGGGTATAGTGAAGATTTGTGAAGACGTGGGAAATCTGATTTTTAATTTTTTCTAAAGTTAAAAAAGGTTCAATTTTTTTTTTAAAACGAATCAGGTATCATTCCACACGAAAAAGGGCAATTACAAAGCAAAGGCAGGTAGTCGGGCAACAAGTTGCGCCGCCACCCCCTTTTGAATAGAAAAACCAATTCTACTAAACACAAAGTTTGAAACCTTTAGCGACGAAGAATTACTATTAACGATTTTTTGAACCCGATTCAAGAGTCGCACAGCGTCAGGAGCGAGACCACCAAAGGTATCAAACGCAAACGGGACAAACACATGTTGATTCTCCCGGCAGGCTTTCTCATGTTTTGCCACTTTGCTCGCCTCTGCCTTGAGCACCGCTTGGCCTACACAAAACCCTTTTCCTTGAGCCCGACAAGGGGGGAGACTCCAATTAGATCTACACAAGCGTGTTTCCCCCTTTCCCATCCAAACACAAGAATGTCCGCCGGACGTAAAGTGGACCTCCCCTCTAAGGGGTCAGTCAGGAAATTTACTAGAGCCTCCTTTTTGGCAGAGATCCCGGCCCGCTTAAGAACATCACATAACACATCTCTCACCCAATCATGCCGATATTTAAACCCTGGTAGCTGTTTAAAGTGGATCGCGTGCTCGCCAAAAGAATCTAAACACGCTTTGCGGCGTACTGGACATGGCTCGTCAACTGGGAACAAAGGAATCATCAGTCGGTATCTAAGGATAGCACGTTATTCCACAGGCGACATGTGTTGTCCCAAGCCTTCAATAGGTGCGACAGACAGAAAATCCTGAGCATGTGGGGCACATAGACATTCAAACACAGCTCTTTGCCTAGGGGATAAAACAAACTTCTCTTCAAACCTCTTGACAATTTCGCCATATAAGGCATTCGCCAGAATTTTCTGGGATTTAGGAGGGGCGGTGTCTTTAATGTAGAAACCGCCAATATCAAGGTCGGGAAGAGAACTATGCAAAATGTCCAACGCACTCCTGTAATCGGAGTCTAAAACATCCCCACCACATTTTCGGAGTATGTGGTCTTGTAAACCCCAAGATTGGGCCCTTGAAGCCACGAAAGCATACGAAGAGGCATCCTCGGCCGTACAAATCCCTAAACCTCCGAACCGGGTCGGGAGAGAAGCCAACCTCCACTGGAGATCACCAAAAAAGGCACCCCCACAAACAACAATATCCTCTAATGCTCCCCGGAGACCTTCATAAAAAACAGAGACAGCTCCCCCGACCAAAGAAGGTTGACACGTTCAAAATAGATGTGGAAGGATCTGATTGGCCATTTAAATTTATCTCGGGCGTGTTTGAGGAAACACCATTAAGAAAAGGGAAAAAAAAACGCCTTTGGGGCGGTGTGGTGTACTTTATGAGGCATTTTCGGGACATTTCACACCCAATTCCACCCCACTACGGGTGGTCTAATCTATTATATATACAAATAAAGAAACCAAGAAATTAACGAGTTTGTGCTTAAAACACAATATATTCTTCCTAAAGTAAATGTCTATACATCAAATTTAACTACCTCAACACATTACACACAATCTGTTAGTGGCAATCATAGACCACCAAATATGGAAAAACACCATCTGTTCTTGTTTCTCATCTCTGTCCTCCTCCTCTTCTCCTCTTCAACTCATGCATCAAACTCTTCTTCATGCCCCATAGACTTTGCCTACGTCAACACCTTCCCATGGGACACTTCCGACTGCACCACTGCCACCACCAACGCCACCCAAAACTGCTGCTCCGGCCTCCGGAGCCTCTTCGGCATTGGCCTCTCCAACCACCTACACAAAAACAAAACCTTCTATTTTCCAACCCTTCAAGCCTCCAATTCTTGTTTCAATGACTTCCAATCCCACCTCTCTTCATTAAACATTAAACAAATCTTTTCCACCTGCCTCACATCCCCTGAAGAGTTCGTTGCTAATCCGTCGAGTTGTGCGGGGATAATGACGGTTTCTGATTGGATCAAGACCGTTGGTCCCAAGCCAGTTTTTGAGTCCTCATGTGATGGAGATCTTGGTGGATATTTGAAGTGTAGATCTTGTCTTGATGCAGGTATGGCGGTTAATTCTGGGTTGGTTTCCTTGAACCAAAACTCAACCAAATGTTTTCAGTTCACTGCTCTATATGCTGCTGGAATCATCAACAGTTTTGGACCCGAAGATACTCGAACTGCGGATTGTATACTCGCGGTATCTGTGTCCAAACCCAAGTCTAAATCCAATTCAAGATCGAAAAAGAACATCATTTTTGCTGTTTTAGGAGCTTTGGTTGGAACCCTAGTTGTTTTAGGTGGAATCTTGGTTTACAGAAGATGTAGGTTCAAGAGGAAAGAGACTCAGTTGCATAAAGATTATGTAAAGAATGTGAAAGATCGAGTCTTGCCCAATACCGGTGCAAAATGGTTTCAGATAGAGGATCTTGATGCAGCCACAAAAGGGTTTTCACAACAAAATTTGATTGGTCAAGGTGGGTTTGGGGTTGTTTACAAAGGAACCCTCTCTGATGGAACTGTTGTTGCTGTGAAAAAGATGACTAGCTCTGACACAGAAGCTGATGATGATTTTGTTAATGAGGCTGAGATTATAAGCAAGATCCGGCATCGGAATCTTCTGCCGTTGAGAGGGTTTTGTGCGACGAGCGATCCGGTTAATGGGACCGAAAGGTATCTTGTTTATGATTTTATGTCGAATGGTAGTTTACATGATCATATATTTGATCAAACGGGGTCAAGCAAGAGGTTAAGTTGGCCTCAAAGAAAGTCTATTATTCTTGATGTGGCTAATGGGCTGTCTTATTTGCATAATGGGATTAAACCCGCAATATTTCATCGCGATATAAAGGCAACAAATATCCTATTGGATTCGAATATGAAAGCATTAGTTGCAGATTTCGGGTTAGCTAAGCAAAGTAGAGATGGACAGTCTCATATGACTACAAGAATTGCGGGGACTTATGGTTATGTGGCTCCTGAATATGCGCTTTATGGACAACTGACAGAAAAGAGTGATGTTTATAGCTTTGGGATCATAGTTCTCGAGATCATGAGTGGGAGAAAGGTGCTTGAAGAGGTGAATGGAGTGAACTCTGGGATGGTTTTGATTGCGGATTGGGCATGGGATTTGGTGAAATCGGGTAGAATTGATGAGGTTTTTGATAGTTCAATGAGAGATGGAACGTTGCCAAAGAGTGTGATGGGTAGATTTGTAAGAGTTGGATTATTATGTGCTCATGTGATGGTGGCAATTCGGCCTACGATTTCTGAAGCTCTCAAGATGTTGGAAGGTGACATTGATATCCCACGGTTGCCGGACCGCCCACCACCTCTTGGTCACGAGTCATCTAGATCAAGTTTCGAGCATAGCAACAGTGTGTGGTCGAGCACCCAAGGATCTGTGTTTGGTTCTAGTCACAACCTTTGAATATGAGTCAAGACTCAATTAAGACTTATTATTCCATTTTGAACTATTTACTAGTCATTGAATGTAATATACTTCTTTACTGATAATGTACAGGTCACATGACAACCACTGAGTGGTTTGTATTCTTTTGTGTAACATACTCTGGGAAACTCAATACAGGTTGTCATGCTTTTATTACGAATCTGTCAACCATATCTCAAAGATACAAGATAATATAAATCTCCAAAATAAGTTAATACGTCATAACATACAAGATACAAGTACTTCTAAAAAAACGTTCTTTTTCGCATAATGAAAGTACTAGAATTAATTATTACTAGATAAGGTTAAGGGAAAACAAAAATAAAAAAACAAACATATGCACTTATATGATTTGGGTATATGGTTTGGATAAATGACATGTGCTTTCGGGTAATAGGGTTAGATATCACCTATTACCATATTCGTATTTGAACCCGTAATTTTTTTAGGGTGTACCTATTGGCACACCAATGTGTCTATTGACACACCATGTAAGATTAAATATATTATGGTATAATATTTAATCTAGTAGCCATTTATAATCATTTACATTATATAGACCAAAATACATAACAACCTATTAAATAATTAGTTGGTAATTGTTGATGGACCATATTGCCCTTATTAACTAATTAGGTTTCCTCCTGGGTGCTTATATAAGGAGAATTATGTGGAGGTTAAGAGGTTACTCAGTTACACAATTAGACACACCCCATAAGCATAACATCATAATCGAGACATCTTCTCCTATACCGATTCCCTTATTCTGTTTTCTTAGTCCCCATCATCAGTTAGCACCCTAAGGAGGAACCAGACCAAGATGACAACCATGTCAAACCTTATTGCTGCGTCTCCATCTGGATTCTCTGCTAGCATGTGCTGATGCAATCAAAGGTATGTTTTCATGTTTTCCCTCATGTATAAACAGAACTGATCCAACATGTGGTATCAGAGCATATGTTGATTAGTCGGTTCTGTTTTCATATCCATTATTCTGGAATTGAAATCATGAAAACAGAAATTTTGAATGAATTCGTAAACATAACTGCCGATTTTGGGTCTTGGACCGAAATCACTGTTTTCAGAAAAGAATGGTTTATCATGTGACTCGAAATCAAGAACGGGTAAAAATTATGTCCGAAATCTGTTTAGAAAACTATTAAAATTCAGGTTTCGGGTTCCAGAATTTATGTTTTAATTTTTAGGGTTCATCATGTTCTTAGGAAAATTCGAAAATTCCTTTATGTTTTGGAATATAATTTGGATTTTTGAGTGTTATTTCCTGTTTTGATCTGTTTTACATTCTAAAGATTTTCGAAATCTGTTAATAGATAATCAGATAAAATTTTCGAAATATTATGATAAAATTAGATCATCACTAAAACAGGAAACCATATCTCAAAATCCCTTAAATTTCGAATTTTCAGTTATGTTTTGCATTAACAGCTGTTAACAGGAAGTTTCAAGATCAATTTTAACGACCCGAAACCAAGATCTCGACTCGAGACTACGAGATCTCGACTCGAAATCATAAATGTTCTCAAATATTCACAACACGAGACAACGATTTCGACTCGAGACCACTAAAGGTTTCAACTAAGGACTTCAATCTTCATCACTCGAGACCATGGTTGTGACTCGAGACCTCATCAAGGAACTGAGATCTCATAAAACATACTAGTCGAGACCATGATTACGACTCGAGACTGAGATTGCGACTCGAGACAGAGGTCTCGACTCGAGACCATAAGATCATAACTCGAGACAAAGGTCTTGACTCGAGACCATAAGGTCATAACTCGAGACAACAAGGTTGTGACTCGAAACCTCATTATTTTAAGCTGTTTAATGTGAACTAAATATTTGGTTTTTGTAAATATTTAGTTAATTAATAAGGATTAAATAATGTTTTACAAAACCAAAATAGCTTAACTTGAATGAGCTTTTGATGTATCATTTCTGGCAAAAGCTGACTTGATACATCCACTTATCGTTCAAGTATTACGAAAGCTATGTTAAGTATGCATCATAAGCATGAATGTCTTAATTTCTGGCCAAAGCTGATTTAATTCATTCATAGATGGCATACTTAACAAGTGCATAACTAAAGTGATTGTCTCAATTTCTGGCCAAAGCTGATTTGTTACAACCACTTTGCACATATGCTTAAATGATTACACTTCTGGCCAAAGCTGTTTTGTCTTCGTTTAAGTAGAATTTTTAGCTAAGTCTATTATTTTAATGTTAGTAATAGACATATCACAACCTCTTCACACAATGATCCTTATATTAATGATCCTTAATTATTTTTTTTATGATCATTTCGTCTGCCTTATTCTTAGTACCCATAATTTTTACTCACTATAATTTTCTTCTATAAGTCTATATCTCATCCACTCTAATTCCTAAATCTAATATGTTTTGCTTAAAGTTTCTAGAAGAATTAGCTCTTAAATTAAATCCTTGATTATCTCTTAAGACACGATAATCCTACTGCTCTCTTCTGATAAAGCACTACATAAGAAAAGTAGAGCATGGTGATTAGGATAAATCGAACATGATGTCTCTTATGATAATCAAGAATAAGTGCTGTCACTAAAAGGTTATTCCAAATAAAGTCTTTCCTAAGACTAATCTATAATTGTGGAATAATCATACGAATTCCTAAGATGCATGCCTTCATTTGAAATTCTAAACTATAAAGTTAAGTGGTATATGTGAATACATTATAATGTACAAAATCATGACCCATAATGTTAAGAGCTTACGCATGGAAATAAGTACATTTTTCCAGTACATTACATACTAAGATTTTCACTTGTACAATTTGATGCCTTATAAATCAACTATAACACTCAAAAGTACCAAAGTATAATGAGTGTGTTGATAAGCAACATATGTACAAAGAAATAAATGTTTAAAGCTGGAAAATAAGTTGTTACTCACCTTACAACCACTAAAACCTTAAAAGAGGATTATTCTAAGGTCCATAGACAAATTACAAGTGCTAATTCCACCTCTAAGGTTCTTCAAGTGAAAATCTCACTGCATAATTGTGCCATTAGACTAGGCATAAGCAACGAGACTATCCATTATTCAGAAGAACAGTTGGATAAGTTAATTAGGTAGTCACTTACTAATGATATTTAAGTCTGATAATTTTAATATTCCAATTAACACATGATTAGTTGACTCTAGTTCCAACACACCAAACCTTAGTTGAATCAGAGTTCACCTACGTTGCGTATAGGTCTATACGCTGCATAGGTAAAGCATGGATCTCAGAGCCTGATCAACAATCATTGCACAAAAAATAAGGGTTTATATACGTTGCGTATAGCTCTATACGCAGCGTATATAAACCATCTGAACTTTTGGGGTCATTTTGGTGGGTTTGAAGCATCAGTTTTTTCACAAAGTTTATATACGCTGCGTATAGACCTATACGCAGCGTATATAACCTTTCATAATTTTGTTTGGTCATTCGGTATATTTGTGGTATAAATTCTCACTACAACGTTAAGTCGCTTAAAATATATAACGAGTTAAAAATATATAATGTTTTTTTATTATTTAGTCGATGTCGTCGTTAATTTATTTAGTCGATGTCGTCGAAAAGCGTATAACATTAAAATTTTGAAAAGCGTATATACGGTTCAAATATATAATATCGTTATCGAGGTTTTGAAATAAATTATTCAACCAAGTCTAGTGCCGTTCGAATATTATAAACGTTTAAATATTATACCGTTAATTATTTTTAAGTGTGCGGTTCGAATACTATAACGTTAAAATATTATACCGTTAAATAATTTGAAATGCCCGAGTACTGTTCGAATATGTTACACCGTTTACAACAAAAGTTTGTACCTAAATAACAAAATGATAAAATACTATGGCAGTGGATCCTACTGCTCCTCCTGCTCATGCTGCTGATGCCATTCCGCAGGCAGAATGACTTGTCGTGGAGGTAACCCCTCACACTCTGAAAGCCTCTGTAGCTCTACAGCCATCCACTCCACCACATACGTCAGCCTGTCGACGTCGCGACGTAGCCGCTGATATGATGGGGCAGGGCCGGGCCCAACATGTCGTGGGAACTGAGGCGCCCCGGGTGGTCCACGCGGCTGTGGTGGCTCCGGAATGACCATGTCCGGCTCATGCTCCTCCGGATCGCGCGGGGGATATACCAGCTCGAACTGTGCCGTCAGCTGTGTAAGCGCGTAAGGCAGGCCGTCCGCACCCTTAAACCGCTTCCCGCATGGGAATTTTTTGGTAACGTGCATTCCCGATATCGTGTTCATCCCCATCCGCTTCAGATGTATCGCCGGGCCTACACGCGGGTGGTCATTCTCCAGGTGATAGCCCTACGAAAGGGCTATCCTAGTGACATAGGCGCCGCCGTATAACTTTCCGCGCTCCTGTCGATGATGCGCAACTGTGTTTTTTGATCAACAGGGACTCCAGACACAACCTCCTCCTCATTAGCATCATTTACTCCCAATGCTTCGTTAGAATAGCGATTAAAGAAATAATTCTCGTCCCAAAATGATGACATTTTAACAATATTGATACAAAGGAAATGAATATATACAGAACAAAGGTATTGAACAAACTTAACTTCTGTTTGAAGTCGAAGGCAGAGATGCATGTCTAAATAGACTTTTGAATTTACAATCATACGCCTCGTATAGCTCTATACTCTGCGTATAGCTTTATTCACGTGCCTAGACAACATCGTATCAGTTTCAAATCTGTCTGACATACGCTGCGTATAGGTCTATACGCAGCGTCTTACTTTATGTTCATACGCTGTATAGGTCTATACGCAGCGTATGTCAGACTGATTTGACATGGTACTAGGTTTGACTGTCTGGTCGTGTACCTACCCCTTATACGCAGTGTAGCTAAACCCTAAGTGTGTAGATAGCCAACCAAAATGTGCAGATAGTGTAAGCCTTTTTTTTTATCAACCACATACCCAATTTCATACTCAATTTCCCGTCATGGGTATTTTGTTGTTCTTGATATTCTACTCGAGTTCAGGCATAAACTTCTACTGTTACCTCTTGAATACCCCATATCCCATATGTACCTTAAAGCTTATTCAATTTTGAACTAATTACTAGTCATTGAGTGTAACATATATAAGTCTTTACTGTCTAAGGTTACGTGTTATAGTAATCCTTCTATCATTGATCTTTCATTGTAATCTTAGGTTGTGTTTGTTTTTTTTGCAAAAGTACTTCTGAACCTCTTTTGTCTTCTCCACGCAGATGACGCGCAGACATAGGTCTTTGCAGCTTGTTTGTTTTTTAGAAGTGTTTTCACTAAAAAACCTATTCCTAAGCTCTTTTTCGCGCAGATCTAAACACAACTCTTCTGACCTCTTCTCCACAAAGCTCTCTCTTCTGAAATAAACCCTAAAAGGAAAGAACACAGCTCACTTCTCTCCAGCCTCTCCACAGCCGCCATCTCTCCTTCAGCGACCTCCGCCACCCCTTATCCTTCACCGGCGCATCCCCTTCTTCTTCCCCGACGTCCGCCACCCCTCCTCCTCCGTCGCCGCACCTTCTTCTCCCGCGAACCACCACTTCAACCACCGAAAGCAGCCCCCGTCGCGAGCTACTCAGACCCACCGCCACCTCCTCTGCCCCGTCTCTATCTCCTCTGCCCTATCACCACCCACATCAGCCCCATCGCGACTCACCTCAGCACCACCGCCACATCCTCAGCCCATCGAGACACCTCCAGTAGGTATGATGTTATTGTTGGTACACTTTATTGTAACACCCTAAGTTATACCCTTGATATTTATAATAGTTTGTATCATTTCTAGTAAAATATTATTTACAAAACCTGACTTTCATTATCAAAGTTCATAACTTACATCAAAATTAGTCAACTAATAACTAAGTTGAAACATTTAAAAAGATGTTCAAAACATGTTTACATTCCATACACAAACGTTTTAAAGATTCAAACATAGCGGAAGCTTAGATATGTAGTGTTCGGTTCTTCATTGATCACTTGATCGCCATCCGTAAGATTTGCCAATTTACCTAAAATTTAAAACCATTAAAAACATTAGTTTTAATGTTATTGTATAATATAATTCCGAGGTTGAACATCACATTTGAAATGATAAAAACAAAACAACTAATCTGATTCCACCGTAAATTACGGTATCACCGTAATTTACGGTGAACCCTGAAGGTTTCTGGTCACCGTAAACCAGGAGACATTCACCGTAACATGTTTGACCCTTACCGTAAATTACGGTATTACCGTAATTTACGGTAGGTCCTGGAAATCAATGTCTTGTTTGTTTAGTTCACCTCATTCAAACCAAATCTTGTAATTTACCTTAAATCAACCCATTACATCAATTCTAATATTTCTAATAATGTGATAAATATTAACCAAAAATCATAGCACCATCCATCATATTCCGGAGTATAAATCATGATTCACTCGATTATTTGACCCGTTTAGATACCAAGAGTTAATCAACAACAATGTAATACAAACATCAAATTTCTAACAATTGTTTTGACCCATCTCACTTGATTAAGACGAAGGTCACTTCCGTGATATATTGAACTATCTTGTTTACCATGTTTTCGAAACTACAACATAAAACTATTAGTTAATTCATAATGTAACGAAATGGTAATTTCGTACCTCTAGAGCACGCCTTTCCCCCGTGGATTCCCTCCGGCTTGTCCGCTTGATGATCCGGACTCTTTGCCTAGAAAAATTCAGTTTTACAACCTTTTTAGAAATCTTTCCATGACCATAATCACATCGTTATGAGTCATGATAAATTCTGCGTTTTCCTCCTATTCTAACATTTAACTCTTCGATTAGGCATTTCAACGAACACCTAACGAGTCAGATTTTTCTACAATTATTGCTAAGTTCAAGACTTGCAATTTAACATCTAATTTCACTATAATTAAGCCATTTGTACTCCTTTAAACATTCAAATTAGCTGAATTTCATCATACCATTCAGTTTTTCTCTAGATTAAAATTCATAATCCTAGTACTTGTCTAGTCTTTACACTATCATAAATCACCTACAATGGTGATTATAATTTCTTCAAGTAACATGCAATGATTTTCACAATTTATCATCTAGGGTTTAATCCTAAACAACATATTACTTCCAGATTCCTTCATTCATGACATATCTAGGTTCAATTTCAGCTCTTCACCATTAACCTAGAATTCATGGTGGAGCAAAATATCAAAATTATACATACCTTTTGATCCCTATGACGAGGTGACCACTAATTCATGTTTAGAATTCGATTTGAAACAGATTTGAGGCTTCAATTTAGTAGATTTTGATGTGAAGCTAGGGTTGGAGAAACCCCTGTGTCGCCCCCTTTCCTCCTGGTCGACCAGACACACAAGTTTTGTGTGTTTGGTTTGATTTTGTTACTATTAGTGATTATCTTTCACATTTGACAAGTTTAACCCCTCTACTATGATTTTCCTTTAAGTTTGAGTATCTTAACTATGTTATGAACTATTTCAAGACTTAAATTTAACTAGGTTAAGTTCCTAGTTGGTAAATTCTTGTTTGTTATTTCATTGGAATTCTAATATAAGGATTTATATTTTCGGGGTGTTACAAGTTCACCCCCCTTAAAAAGGGTTTCATCCCCGAAACCGAATTACGTACCAAATAAAGTAGGGTGAAGACGTCGCATCTCTTCTTCGGACTCCCACGTAGTGTCCGAACCTTTCCTATGCTCCCATTTGACTTTAACTTGGTCAATTTGTTTATTTCGTAAATGTTTGACCTTTCTATCTAAAATCTCCACCGGTCTTACCGCATAATTCAGACTATTATCCACTTCGATATCATCGTAATGGATATAAGCCGTTTCGTCTGCTAGGCACTTTCTTAATTGCGACACGTGAAACGTGCCATGGATTCCACTTAGCTCCTCCGGTAATTCAAGGCGGTAAGCTACCTTGCCTACTCTCCCTATAATTTTAAATGGTCCAATAAACCTTGGGCTTAGTTTTCCCCTTTTTCTGAACCTAATAACACCTTTCCACGGGGAGACTTTTAGCATGACCATGTCACCAACTTGGAATTCGATTGGCCTTTTCCTTTTATCAGCATACGCCTTTTGCCTGTCTTGAGCCGCTTTCAAGTGTGCCCGAACTTTATCAATCTTTTCATTTGTGGCTCGTACTATATCTTGGTGGGCGAGTTCGCGTGGACCCACTTCACCCCAACATACCGGAGTTCGACACTTCCTACCGTAAAGCATTTCGTACGGTGCCATCTTAATACTAGATTGGTAACTGTTATTATACGAAAACTCTACTAACGGTAGATGAACATCCCAACTGCCTCCAAAGTCGATTATACACGCCCGTAGCATGTCTCCCAATGTTTGTATCGTTCTTTCACTTTGCCCATCCGTTTGAGGATGGTACGCGGTGCTAATGAACAATTTGGTTCCCATTTGCTCTTGGAAATCCCGCCAGAAATTCGAAGTAAACCGGGTATCCCTATCAGACACAATGGACACCAGCACACCATGACGGGCTATTATTTCATTGGTATAAACTTCTGACATCTTTTCTGACGTATAAGTCTCACGAATCGGAATAAAGTGAGCACTTTTTGTCAATCTATCCACCACTACCCATATGGCATCAAAACCACGATTTGTCTTAGGCAACTTAGTTAATAGGTCCATTGTAATATGTTCCCATTTCCAAACCGGAATCTCTAACGGTTGGAGTTTGCCGTATGGTTTCTGATGCTCCGCCTTGACTTGTAAACATGTCAAGCATTTTTCCACATACTTCGCCACATCTCTCTTCATTCCGGGCCACCAATAGTTTTGTTTCAAATCATTATACATCTTGGTCGCACCCGGATGAATTGAATAACGGGATTTATGAGCTTCATTAAGTAGAAGCGCCTTCACTCTACAGGTATGCGGAACCCATATCCTTCCGGATCGAGTCTTTAATCCGTGATTCCCGTCCGACAAATCTTTCAGTTGACCAATTATTCTTTCTTTCTTCCAATTTTCTTCTTTTACTGCTTCTAATTGCGCCTCTCGAATACGTTCAAGTATACCCGAAGTTACCACGAGTTGCATCGATCGTACTCGTATCGGGACATAATCCGCTTTTCTGCTCAGAGCGTCCGCTACCACATTTGCTTTTCCGGGGTGATAATGTATCTCACAATCATAGTCTTTCACCGTTTCCAACCATCGCCTTTGTCGCATATTTAACTCCTTCTGATCGAAGAAGTATTTCAAGCTCTTGTGGTCGGTGAATATGGTGCATTTTACCCCATACAAGTAATGCCTCCATATTTTTAATGCAAATACCATCGCTGCCAACTCGAGGTCGTGCGTGGGATATTTCTTCTCGTGTATCTTCAATTGTCTCGAGGCATAGGCTATTACCTTGCCCCGTTGCATCAACACGCAACCGAGCCCCGATAATGAAGCATCCGAATAAACCACCATGTCTTCGACTCCGTCCGGCAATGTCAGTACCGGAGCTTGAGTTAGCCTTTCTTTTAGCGTTTGAAACGCTTTTTCTTGATCGATTCCCCAAATAAACTTTGCTTTCTTTTGGGTTAATTTCGTTAGCGGCGACGCAATCTTGGAGAAATCTTGAATGAATCTCCTATAGTACCCTGCAAGCCCCAAAAAGCTTCTAATTTCAGAAGGGTTCTTCGGGGGTTTCCATTTTGCCACAGCCTCTATCTTTGACGGATCCACCAATACTCCGTCGGCATTTATGACATGGCCTAAAAATTGGACCTCTCGTAACCAAAAGGCACATTTAGAGAATTTTGCATATAACTTCTCTCGCCTAAGTGTCTCTAACACTTCTTGTAAGTGGTGTGCGTGTTCAGCTTCACTCCTCGAGTACACCAAAATATCGTCGATAAACCCGATGACCGACTTATCCAACATTGGCTTGCAAACCCGGTTCATGAGGTCCATGAAAGCAGCGGGTGCATTTGTTAACCCAAATGACATCACGAGGAATTCGTAATGTCCGTATCTCGTGCGGAAAGCCGTCTTCGGCACATCTTCTTCTTTGACCTTTAGTTGATGATACCCCGATCTAAGGTCAATTTTGGAAAACCAATTCGCACCTTGTAGCTGGTCGAATAAATCATCTATCCTCGGGAGCGGGTATCGGTTCTTTACCGTGAGTTTGTTTAGCTCCCGGTAATCAATACAGATACGCATGCTCCCGTCTTTCTTTCTCACGAACAATACCGGTGCGCCCCAAGGAGACACACTCGGCCTTATGAATCCCTTGTCAAGCAGGTCTTGGATTTGGGACATCAACTCTTGTAGTTCCGACGGTGCAAGTCGGTACGGGGCTTTTGCTACGGGTTTCGCGCCCAGAATCAATTCGATCCCGAACTCTACTTCCCGTTCAGGCGGTATCCCCGGTAAATCTTCCGGAAAAACATCTTCATAATCTCGTACTACCGGTACATCTCCAATCCTTCGTGATTCTTTTTCTGGCTCATTAGCGTATATCATAAATGCCTTGCATCCTCACTTCATGAGCTTGTGAGCTTTCAACATCGAACATACTATGGGGTTGCCTCCTTTTTCGCCATAAATGGTGACGTGTTTTCCGCTCGGAGATGTTAGTTTTATCTCTTTGCGAAAACACACGACCTTTGCATGGTATTGAGATAGCCAATCCATCCCCACGACCACTTGGAATTCTCCCATCGACATCGGGATTAGATTTATTAAATATTCTTCATCATCGATGCTCAGTTTACAATTTTCACATACATCACAAACAATAAAGCTTTTGTTATTACCTATCTCTACTTCTAAAGGCACAGGTAATTTGGTTAGAACAAATGAAGGATGTCGAATAAACCCATATGAAACAAAGGATTTATTCGCACCCGTATCAAATAACACGTGTGCGGGAATTGAATTTACAGCAAATATACCTGAGACCACGTCAGGTTCAATCTTCGCTTCTGCGTTGGTTAATTGAAAAGATCTTGCCTTTGCTTTTGGGGCTTCACCTTTCGGTTCCTGCCCATCTTTCTTTCCAACCAGTTCCGGGCATTCCGACTTTTTGTGACCCGTTCGATAACAATTGTAACAAACCGTCACCTTCTCCGGGCACGACATAGCCATATGTCCCGTTTTCTTGCATATAGGACAAGGCCTATCCTTGTAACGACATTCGCCTTTATGATTCTTCCCACAAATTTTGCAACCTGATGTACTACCTTTAGCATCTGATTTCTTTGTTGATTCATTCGTTCTTGCTTTCTTGGCAGGGCTTGGATTCACATCTTGTGCCCTTCGTTCACCCCGTTCTATACTCTTCTTCAATTCAATCTCCCTTTCCCGAGCTGCATTGACAATCTCGGTAAGGGTCTCGTACTTTGAAGGGGTTATGAACTCTCTTTATTCCGCGCTTAGCATGTTATGATAATAATAGACCTTTTGCTCTTCATTCGTTATCAAATCATCACAGAACTTCATCTTGTCCATAAACATCCCCGTGATCTTGTCTATGGATTCACCTTTGTGTCTGAGTTGCATGAACTCTTCCTTGATTTTATTTATGACCGCCTTGGGACTATGGTGTTTAAGAAATGGCGTCTTAAACTCCTCCCATGTCATGGCCTTAGCTACTTCACTTCCAATCTCCTTCTTTTTGTTATCCCACCAGTCTTTCGCTTGGCCTCTTAATTGACCCCTACCATAAGCTACGTAGTCATTTTCATCACAATGAGTTCTCTCGAATACTCTTCAATGTCACTTAGCCATCGTTGGCACACGATTGGATCAACCTCTCCATTATATATTGGTGGTTTACAAGCCATGAATTCCTTGTATGAACAAGGCTTTCGTCCACCTTGCTTTTCCTTTGTTGAATTGGAATCATCTTCCAATTTCTTGATTCTCCCTTCCACTATTGATAAAACTGTGTTTTGAATTTTATCAATAAAGCCCGACAAACTGTTTTCGATCGCCTTTCCAACCTCTTCGGCAATCACTTCTTTCATTTGTTCGGTGACTCTTGGCACCGCATTATCATTACCTCCATCAGCCATCTCGATTTCTGAAATGTTTACATAGATTATTAAACATTCCATTTATAACACATGCTTTACTTGTTTTGATTTAATCAAGTTCATAACTCGATTTAATCATTCTTGTTTCAATTCAATCAAGTTCGTAACTTGATTTAGTAATTCTTGTTTCAATTTAATCAAGTTCGTAACTTGATTTAGTAATTCTTGTTTCAATTTAATCAAGTTCGTAACTTGATTTAGTAATTCTTGTTTCATGCATTTCTTGTTTTTGAGTGAGCTTATACACACTCTTTTCATTTTCATGCATATTTATTCATTTCTCATTCTATACGTAATACATAATTTATTAACAAAATAAGTTAATTCTTACCAGACGATCGATCAAGCTTGAACCGAACACTTATTGACAACCTTGAGCTCTGATTACCAACTTGTAACACCCTAAGTTATACCCTTGATATTTATAATAGTTTGTATCATTTCTAGTAAAATATTATTTACAAAACCTGACTTTCATTATCAAAGTTCATAACTTACATCAAAATTAGTCAACTAATAACTAAGTTGAAACATTTAAAAAGATGTTCAAAACATGTTTACATTCCATACACAAACGTTTTAAAGATTCAAACATAGCGGAAGCTTAGATATGTAGTGTTCGGTTCTTCATTGATCACTTGATCGCCATCCGTAAGATTTGCCAATTTACCTAAAATTTAAAACCATTAAAAACATTAGTTTTAATGTTATTGTATAATATAATTCTGAGGTTGAACATCACATTTGAAATGATAAAAACAAAACAACTAATCTGATTCCACCGTAAATTACGGTATCACCGTAATTTACGGTGAACCCTGAAGGTTTCTGGTCACCGTAAACCAGGAGACATTCACCGTAACATGTTTGACCCTTACCGTAAATTACGGTATTACCGTAATTTACGGTAGGTCCTGGAAATCAATGTCTTGTTTGTTTAGTTCACCTCATTCAAACCAAATCTTGTAATTTACCTTAAATCAACCCATTACATCAATTCTAATATTTCTAATAATGTGATAAATATTAACCAAAAATCATAGCACCATCCATCATATTCCGGAGTATAAATCATGATTCACTCGATTATTTGACCCGTTTAGATACCAAGAGTTAATCAACAACAATGTAATACAAACATCAAATTTCTAACAATTGTTTTGACCCATCTCACTTGATTAAGACGAAGGTCACTTCCGTGATATATTGAACTATCTTGTTTACCATGTTTTCGAAACTACAACATAAAACTATTAGTTAATTCATAATGTAACGAAATGGTAATTTCGTACCTCTAGAGCACGCCTTTCCCCCGTGGATTCCCTCCGGCTTGTCCGCTTGATGATCCAGACTCTTTGCCTAGAAAAATTCAGTTTTACAACCTTTTTAGAAATCTTTCCATGACCATAATCACATCGTTATGAGTCATGATAAATTCTACGTTTTCCTCCTATTCTAACATTTAACTCTTCGATTAGGCATTTCAACGAACACCTAACGAGTCAGATTTTTCTACAATTATTGCTAAGTTCAAGACTTGCAATTTAACATCTAATTTCACTATAATTAAGCCATTTGTACTCCTTTAAACATTCAAATTAGCTGAATTTCATCATACCATTCAGCTTTTCTCTAGATTAAAATTCATAATCCTAGTACTTGTCTAGTCTTTACACTATCATAAATCACCTACAATGGTGATTATAATTTCTTCAAGTAACATGCAATGATTTTCACAATTTATCATCTAGGGTTTAATCCTAAGCAACATATTACTTCCAGATTCCTTCATGCATGACATATCTAGGTTCAATTTCAGCTCTTCACCATTAACCTAGAATTCATGGTGGAGCAAAATATCAAAATTATACATACCTTTTGATCCCTATGACGAGGTGACCACTAATTCATGTTTAGAATTCGATTTGAAACATATTTGAGGCTTCAATTTAGTAGATTTTGATGTGAAGCTAGGGTTGGAGAAACCCCTGTGTCGCCCCCTTTCCTCCTGGTCGACCAGACACACAAGTTTTGTGTGTTTGGTTTGATTTTGTTACTATTAGTGATTATCTTTCACATTTGACAAGTTTAACCCCTCTACTTTGATTTTCCTTTAAGTTTGAGTATCTTAACTATGTTATGAACTATTTCAAGACTTAAATTTAACTAGGTTAAGTTCCTAGTTGGTAAATTCTTGTTTGTTATTTCATTGGAATTCTAATATAAGGATTTATATTTTCGGTGTGTTACATTTATGTGGACGCGACTCGGCTCGGTTCGACTCGGCTCAGTTCGACTTGGTTTCGACTCGGTTAGGTCCAGCTCAAGCCAGACAACACGACATTCCTCCGTCGTGCGCCCCATAGTTCGTCACGCGAAGCACGGAGCGCCGCGAACGACATTCCTCCGTCGTGCACCCCAAAGTTCGACACGCGAGGCACGGAAAGCCGCAAGCAAATTCCCGCAAACACATCACCATGACATCACCTTTGTGATGTCATGATGATGTCAGCTTTTGTCTCATATGGGAAATTGGTGAAAGATTACAACAGAATTGAACCGGGCCGTAACTTTCAACATGGGCCGCAAATACTTCAGTTGGGCTTTGTCTTCAGTTGGGCTTCAACAACAAACGACGAAACATATTAGAATTAATATGTATGTCGATGAAACAAGGTGTGTTTCGTCGACTTTAGTGTTTCGCCGGGTCCTTATTTGTGTTTCGTCTTATATGTGTTTGTCTTAGTATAAATACCCCAATCAGTTTCTGTGTGAGACTGATGAGCTGTGAAACTTTGAGAGAGAGTCTTTAAACATTGTTTGTATATGTTTGTTCTCGGTTTTCATCCCGTTTAATCAATAGAGTGTGTATCATTGGTTACGTGTGTGTTATACACTTTGTTTGGTTTGCACCGTCTCGGGGATTCCGCACCCGTTACCGTGTTCGTGATAAACAAGGATAGGTTTTCGTTATCGATCCTCACCGGAAAAACGGGACCTACAATTGGTATCAGAGCTTTTGGCTCTTTTCCTTGTTTAAAACCAAACAAGTTTGGGTTTTTATCAAGTGTTTTTAACTGTTATTTTTTTCTCTGAAAGTGTTCTTCAAGTTCATATATTTTTTTCTGGAAAAAGTGACTAAAATCCGTGTTTATCTTAGTTTTTTTTCTAAAAGTTTGTTCAAAAACCTTGTTTGTTTGAATGTTTACATGTTACTAGTGGGTTTTTGTTGAAGTTTAAGCAAAATCGTATTCGATAATTTTTCCGGTGACCGGAAAACCCATCGAGTTCATCACTGTTCTTGGTGGTCTTCAAAGTGTTCATAATTTTTTTTATATAAAATCTATGTTTGATCTGGATTTTTGTTTGAACTAAAGTGTTGTTGTTTATTATATATTAATTTGACTTGTGAGTACAAAGCCATAATAGTTTACTGATGTTGTTTGTTTGAAAAGGTGTGCTGAAGTTTGAAAATAGAGACTAGTGTGTCAGAAGCAAGATAAGGTCAAGTTGAAATATCTCACCACTCCCAAACCTTATCCATCAAGTTGTTTCGTCGACATCACAACAGTAATTCAGTTTCGTCAATGCATTGATTATCTTTCTGTTTCGTCGCTAAAATAACCAGTTTCATCGAGACCATATATCAATTTGTTTCGTCGGATATATAAATACATATCAGTCAATTAGTGGTCAACAGTCTAATATGTCGGCTCAATTATTTAAATCATAACACGTGTTTCGTCAAAATTGATTAAATTACAAATCCATTTCGTCGTGCATGTGTATTGGGCTTCACATGGGCTTCAAAGTGTTTTGGGCTTCAAATTTGTTGGTGCACTGAATGTCTGTTGATTACATCATTATCAAGTCTTGTGTCTAGGATTGTTTGATTAAACATGTATTAGGATTTAAGTTAGGGTTTTATGTGATTAAACACAAGATTTCGCTTGAGATGGTTTGTGATAGCTTGAAGCGAAATCAACATGAAGATTTCGCTTGAACAATCCTCAAGCGAAATCATGGTTCCTATATATAGGTGGTTAGTTCCTTGAAGGGAAATCACTAGGTCATTGTATGTGTGACTAAGTGCTGACGGATTTGTATCAGAAAACCTTGTACAAGCACTTAAATCAATTAGAAAAGAAAGATTAAAAGGATTAAAGCTGTTATGACTTAGTTTACTTTGATTCCGCCTCTGTAAACTCAGATGAACTGCCTTGACTGACGTTTTAGGGTCATACAACGGTCCAACAAGTGGTATCAGAGCTCAGGACGAGGAGTTCATACCATAGCAGCGGATTATTTTCTTTCTACTCACTTCTTTTTACATTTTTCAGATCTGAACTATTTCCAACGGTCAAAATGGTCTAATTTTCGAATATAACGTGTAAAAATGAGTTTTAACAAAGCCTACAAAGTTTCGGATTAAAATTCAGCTTAAAAAGTGTTAAAATTGACCTAGAACTAGATTTCGCTTGAAAGGTGTTCGAGTTTATAAGTTGATTTCGCTTCAGATCTACTATTTGGACTGGTTCGCTTGAAAATCTGCTGAAGCGAAATAGAGTTGTTTGATTTCGCTTGGAGGTCTGTTTTCCTGAAGCGAAATAGAGTTGTTTGATTTCGCTTGAAGTTTGATTTTGGTTGAAGCGAAATAGTTGGGTTCGCTTGAAACGTTTTGGTTTGTATCTTGTTTTGTTGAAGCGAAATAGAGTATTTCGCTTGAATTAGTGTGTTATCTGATTTCGCTTGAAGGCTGTTTACTTCAAGTATTTCGCTTGAACTGTTAATCTTTTCAAAACCTAAAATTTTTCTAAGTGTTTGATAATCTTGCAGGTACGATCAAGATGGATGATATTTTCATGAATCCCTTCAGCGACATGTACGCATTCGCTGGAGATTCCGGAAACAAAGAAACGTCTTCAAGTGATGCAAACAAAAGTCCACCGAAAGAAAGGAAAAAGGAAGCTTGGGAGTCCGAAAGCGCATTTGGAACGTTTAACAAACCTCCTAAGCTGATGGCTATAGAAGATTATAGTAGGTGGGCAACAAAATTCGAAGACTGGTTGATGGCATTTGCTTTTCCTAGCTGGAAGAGTATGAATAATGGTTTTGAACAAGGAAAGAAAAATGGTGAAGCATTAAGATCAACTGAAGAGATTGACAATTTTGTGGCTGAGCAAAAATGTGTGGCATTATTGTTTCAGTCGGTGCGTGAAGACATCATTTCACTGATTGATTACTCAAATTCTAAAGACTTATGGGAAAAACTTGAAAAGAAGTGTCTTGGAAGCAAAGAGATTGTAAAAAATAAAAGGAAACTTCTTAGGAAAGAGTTTGATATGTTTGGTTGTCTTAAAAATGAATCGGTGTGTAAAATGATTGAAAGGTTTGGTCATCTGAAGTTGGAATTAGCAAGACATGATATCAAATATTCTGATGAGGAGCAAGTAGACAAGTTGTTCGATGCATTGCCAGACGAGATGGAGTGGAGATATTATGTTCTCATGCTTAAGAACACTATTCCTTCTGATTTGTTGAAACCAGATTTGGTGATTGAGAAACTGGAAAGTCATGAACTGGAATTGAAGATGACGTACAAAGTTAATCATTCATCTTATCAACAAAATCTGGATTTATACTATCCAAAGAGCATGATGCCAAAAGCTACTTCTCCAAAGACTGCATTTTCTGCTGAAAATGTGTCGACAGTCGGCAAAGAAAGTCAAAGTGGTCAAAGCAGTGGAAGTCATAGTGGTTATCACAGTGGATCTACGTCTTCTGCAAATCATTCTGATGCGAAGTTTTCTTGCAATATCGCTATAGATCTGAAGAACGCACAGAATTTTGATGCAGAGTCGGCCAAGCAACAAATGGTCTTTCTAGCGTCTGTTTTGGAATCCTACGAAGGATTGGTAGCTGGAAAAATTGGGAATACAAATCTGACGAAAGAAGACTACGATCAGATAGACCCTGAAGAAATGGAGCTGATCGATATTCGTTGGGCAATGGCAAGTGCAGTTCGACGTGCACAACGCTTCATGGAGATTACAGGGAGAAAAACGATCGGTGGTCCGTCTACTAAGTTGGGGTTCGATAAATCGAAGGTGACTTGCTTCAAGTGTAAGCATAAGGGTCATTTTAAGAGAGAATGCCGAAACGCTTATGCTGATGAATCGGAGAATCCTTTTCGAGATGATTATTACAAAAAGGCAATCTACCATCAGAATAAATCCGAGCTGCCTAGATTGAAGCAGTCTGAAGATAACAGAGACAAATCAAGGGCTCTTGCTGTGATTTATGATGATGAGGGGTATGATTGGAGTAAGGAAGTTCTACCGGAAGAAGATGCGGTTGGTTACGCATTCATGGCAAGCAATGATGAACCTAAGCCATGGAAAGATGATCGTACTGAAGAACAGAAATATAAATACCGGAAGATGACTGCTGAAACAAAGATTATCAGACTTTCTGGTATCTTTCTGGAAGCTAGAAGAGCAAACAGATGGGATCCAGATAGAGAGTGTTATCTTGATAGGTATGGCAACATTGCAATTGATGACAAAACGATTGATATCGAAGCCATCATCAAGGAGTACCAAGAAGAAGATGAATATTGGCAGCACAAGTGGTGGGGAACACCAACATCAAAGATGATTGAAGAAGCGAAAGAGAAAGAGAGAAAGGAGAAAGAAGAGAAAGAGGAGAAAGAGAAGAAAGAAAAGCAGGTTGATACAGGCATAATTGATACTACGCAAGAGTTGACAGCTGAGAACCTGGGAGTGATGGCTGACAAAGTGCTAGCTGCAAAAGCACTTGAGGTAGATCCTAATTCTGTCACTGAGTCAAAGGGATCGGTCAGTCAAAGTGTGTCAACAAATGCGTCAGGTAACAAGTTTGATGGAAATGCTGACTGCAAAAATTGCACCAAACAATGCAATTTTTGTAGCACTGTCACGTATCTTAACAATGAGAAAATTCAGAATCTGACAACAAAGGTTAGAAATGTTGAAAATCAGATTCTTGATCGTGACAAAAGTGTAAGAGCTTCAACTGAACGGAACAAAGAATTAACGGCTCAAATTGAAAATGATAAAAAGGAACATGAGAAACTAAAATCTGAAAATGAAAAGTTAATTCTTGAAAACCGTCAAATTTCTGAAAAGTTTGAGAAATTGAAAAGCATTGTCAAAGATAGTGATGATCGAAATGGCAAAACTTTTAAAGAAAATGAACATCTAAGAGCTGTTTTGAGATTAAAAGAAGAATCGATTAATGAACAACTGGATCAAATTGCTAAATTGAAACTTAAAGTTCAAGAAGCTGAAATTGAGAATGAACGAATCCAGTTGAAGCTTAACAGCTATAAATCGGCAAGCTTTGTTTTGCAGCATATTGTTCCTAAACCTATAGGGAAAAACAAAGATGGCGAGGATGTGTTTTCTGATGGAACGGGTATAGGTTTTCACAAAGTTCCACCTCCAATTTTAGACAACTACACGAAAAAGGAGTCTAGTTTGGTGGAAATTGAGGAAGAAAGTGAAGTTAAACTTCCTGAAAACATTGATGTCACGTTTACATCTTCCAATGAAGAGGGTGTCCAAAGTGATGTGGTGAAAAGTGTGGTAGACAAAGTGCTTAAACCGGATTGTGACACTTCTGAGGAGGATGGGTGTTTTTTTGATAAATACATTCCGAAACAAAAGTCCAAGAACAACTTAGATGAAGAATCAAACCTTGTCATGTACAAGATGATGGGTTCGGATAAGTTGTTTTCGGATTCAGAGTTTCCAATAGAGAATGTTAACATGAACAAATTGACAAATGTTTTCAAACTTGTTGAAGTCGAGTTGTCAGCTGTGAACAATCTGAGTCGAAAGAAAGACAGGGTTTATAACAAGAAAACTGTTTATTCACCACGTTTTTACAATAACAATCGAAACAATTGGTCGGGTGATTATCGGGGTGGTAATAGTTATCGGAAGAACAGTTTTCAAAACAAGAGGTTTACTGAAAAGAAGGTGTTTGTGAATGGTTCACGGTTACTTTCTGATGAGAAAAATGAAATTTTTTCAAAATCGAATGAAGAGTTCTTTGAGAAGAGAGCTTCACAGGCTCAGTCTGAAGGCATGAGTCGAGTAGTTGATACTCGTACTTGTTTTAGATGTGAACAAGTTGGTCATATTGCACGAAAGTGTACATATGTGAAGCCTAAGACTGAAGCTGTGAAGGTTCAACAAAAGAAGGTTGATGTGAAGGGTAAATCACCTATGTATGTTGAGAAGAAAGTGGTTGAGAAGCAAACGTTAAAATCAACAATGTAAAAGCAAAAAATGAACCTGTAAAGAAATTGGTAACTCAAAATGACAAGTTTTATAAACGGGTTGCATTAACTGAACAAATTTGGAAACCAAAAGGTGAAATGAAAAGTTCAACTTCTGAAGTGAAAAAGGCTGAAGAATCAATTTCGGTTGATTATGATGCAAATTTTCCGCCTTTGAAGGCTAAAAATTTCAAAATTCAAATTGCGAGAGTCAAGGCTACACCTAAGGCTGATGAGGCCTGGGTGGACACCATGTTTGAATAAGTAGTTTGAATTTCCGGAGCTTCCTGGATCGCGAAGCATGAATCGGCATCTTTCTTGAAGTTGGTTAAATTGTAGTTTGTTTTGTGCAGGATCTTCCACAACTAATATCCAGATGGATTATGGATAGTGGTGCATCTCGACATATGACAGGGAAGACCGCATTGCTGTATGATGTGAGAAACATTAATGGTGGTTATGTGGGATTTGCTGGTCATGAAGGTGGTAGAATTGTTGGTGAAGGAACGTTGTCCAATGGGATAGTGACGTTTGAGAGAGTTAACTACATCACTGAGCTGGAGAACAATTTGCTTAGTATCTCACAGATTTGTGACAATCAGTATACTACTCACTTCACTGATAAAGAGTGTTTGATTTTGAAACCTGGTTTTGTTGTTCCTGAAGAATGGATTATCATGAGGGCACCTAGAGTAAACGATTTATATGTGTTAGATATGTCGGTAGCAACTACAACTACTGGTCAAGCACATTGTTTCGTGTCTAGAGCAACTGAGAAAGAATCCAGATTGTGGCACCGAAAGATGGGGCATATTCACCTAAGGAAGATGAATCACTTGGTGCAAAATGATTTGGTATTGGGAGTTAATATCAAAGGTTTTCATCTGGAAGGGGAGTGCATTAGCTGTGTCAAAGGCAAGCAGAAGAAAAAGTCACACCCTACAAAGCAAGTCAATTCAGTTTCGAGACCTCTGGAAAGACTTCACATGGATTTGTTTGGTCCAGTAAATGTCAAAAGTGTTACAGGAGATTACTATTGTTTGGTCGTTACTGATGATTATTCCAGATTTTCGTGGGTATCTTTCTTGAAGACGAAAGATGAAACATTTGACAGTTTGATGAGTCTGTTCAGGAAGATAGAGAATTTGTACCAAAGGCGTATCAAGAAAATTCGAAGTGATAATGGTACTGAATTCAAGAACAGCAAGATGGAAGAATTTTGTGATGAAAGAGGTATTTTGCATGAGTTTAGTGCTCCGTACACTCCGCAGCAGAATGGAGTCGCAGAACGCAAAAACCGGACGCTAATCGAGACGGCTAGAACTATGCTCGCAGATTCAAAGTTACCGATTAATTTTTGGGCTGAAGCTGTTTCTGCCGCATGCTATACGCTCAACAGGGTTCTTACTGTCAAGAAGTTCAACAAAACATGCTTTGAGCTAATCAATAACCGCAAACCGAATTTGAAGTATCTAGAACCGTTCGGGTCACCTTGTACGGTTATAGAGCCTTTTGGAAAGTTTGGTCCGAAGTGCATTGAGGGTATATTTGTTGGTTATTCAAATCCATTGCTACGTGTCTTCGTTCCAAGTGAGAAGCGGATTATTGAAGCTGCAAATGTTGAATGTCAAGGTTATACAATGCCGCCGCAGAATCCTGGTGATTCATGGCGTTATCATTATGACAAACTTTGGGATTCGTTTGACATGAGAGAAGAATCAGAGGATGACGAAGATTTCTTTGATGAGTTGGATATTTTGCGTGAATATGAGTCACAGTTAAGGTTCCCAGCTGAGTATTCAAGAAGACCACGGGAAACTTCAAATGATGATGAAGCAGGTCCAAGTAATGCTGGTGAACATGATGATGTCCAACAGAATGAAGTTGCTCAAGATAATCAGTCGGTTCAGAATGATGATTTAGAAGCTGAAAACATGCCAGTATTTGATCATGGTGATTCAGATTCTGAGGGGGAGCAAATTCAGATTTCAAGTCAAACAAACCAAGTTGGTGAACAAGATGCAGAGCAGAATGTTACTAATCTAGAGGGAAATGTAGATGTTCCAAGCGAAGTGATGCCGCGAACTTTTTCATATCATCCAGAGGAGTTGATCATAGGAGAATTACAAGCTGGAGTTCGCACTCGAAATCAGATTGATAAAGGGCTTACATGTTTTTATACAAAAGTTGCTCCTTTGCAAACTGAATTTTCTTTGAGTTGTTTTATCTCGCAGGTTGAGCCAAGAACTTACAAAGAGGCGCTTACTGAAGACTCTTGGGTCAATGCTATGCAGGAGGAACTTAGTCAATTTGAGAAATTGGGAGTGTGGAAGTTAGTTGATTTGCCGGATGGTCAAAGGAAAATTAACACTAAGTGGGTGTTTAAGTGTAAGAGGGACGATAGAGGAGTTGTCATAAGGAACAAAGCTCGACTCGTTGTTCAGGGCTTTAGTCAACAGGAGGGGATTGATTTTACCGAAGTCTATGCTCCTGTAGCACGACTAGAGGCAATCAGATTTTTTCTTGCATTTGCGTCTTGGAAGAATTTCAAAGTATATCAGTTGGATGTTAAATCGGCGTTTCTTTACGGGAAGGTTAAAGAGGAGGTTTATGTTGGTCAGCCGTCGGGCTTTACTGACCCAATCCACAAAAACAAGGTCTACTTATTGGACAAAGCGTTGTATGGTCTACATCAGGCACCGAGAGCCTGGTACGAGACTTTGTCTCAACACCTACTCGCTAACAAGTTCATACGTGGAACAGTGGATGCCACTCTCTTCACGAAAGTCGTTGATGGTCATTTGCTGATAGTACAGATTTATGTGGACGATATAATCTTTGGGTCGACGAATGAAAATCTATGCAAAGATTTTGAATCAGTGATGAAGATAAAGTTTGAAATGTCATCAATGGGGGAGATGAAATTCTTTCTGGGATTACAAGTTGAACAACTTCCTGAGGGAATTTTCATTCATCAGTCAAAGTATGTTCATGATATTCTAGAGAAATTTGGGATGTCAAGTTCTACTCCAGCTGTTACCCCACTTGCAACAAATCATGGGATTCACCCAGATCTCACCGGAGACAGGGCTGATGAAACTTTTTATCGATCCATGATAGGTTCTTTAATGTACCTAACTGCTTCACGTCCTGATATTATGTACCCAACGTGCCTCGCAGCAAGATTTCAGTCTAACCCGAGAGCATCACATATGATTATTGTGAAGAGGATATTGCGCTACCTGAAAGGAACTCCTTCATTGGGGTTGTGGTATCCTAGGAAAGGTGATTTTACGCTCGAAGGGTATTCCGATTCGGATTTCGGATGCTGCAAAGTCAATTCAAAATCAACAACTGCAGGATGCCAGTTCTTTGGTCCTAGATTGGTTACCTGGCAGTGTAAGAAACAAACATCGGTGGCGTTATCTACATGTGAAGCGGAGTATGTTTCTGCTAGCAGTTGCTGCTCTCAGATCTTGTGGATACAGCAACAGATGCGCGACTACGGTTTGCAGTTTCTTAACACACCTCTTTTTGTTGATAATGAGGCCGCAATAAATATAACTAAAAATCCAGTACATCACGCTAAAACGAAACACATAGAAATTCGTCATCACTTTATTCGTGATTGCTTTGAGAAAAAGTTGATACGAATTGAAAAAATCCACACTGACGAACAGAAAGCTGATTTACATACCAAAGCTTTTGATAAAAATCGGTTTAAATATCTGTTAAAACTGAATGGTATGAAGCTTCTGTCGGTGTCGGATGGCATTATTGGCGTTGATGAGGGTACTGTTGCGAATGAAGACGAGAAACAATCTGCAATGGTTTGTCGCATTTTTACTTGTTTTGGTATTTAGGGGGAGTAGATGTTTGTACATAGTTTATTTTTCTGAAAATACAAAAACAGTAAAAAATGCAAAAATACAAAAACATGATAAAATCTGAAAAAGAGCTTGTGTATATGGGAAAATGATAGTACATTGGCTAGACGATCACGGTATGCTAAAGATTTGGAATGTTTAAAAGAGTTAAACAATCTTACTGATGATGTGTCGATAGGTTTTCATACATTTAGTAGATTTATTCGGGATATAAACCTAAATTCAAACTTGTGAATTCGTGAGGAACACTACTTGGATATATAGGTAACCCCTGAAATCTCGTTTGAAAGGTTTCGTAATCTGATATACTAGGTCTTTATACTCTATGATGTCTGGGGTATTATTCCGGGACTTCTGCTGAACGGTAGTTCTGACCTAGTCCCTGGCTAATACTTGCTTTAATGCTTGAAACACAGCATTACACCCTCAGCATGCTGAAACAATAAAATTGATATATGCTGCTGTTGTAAGCAAAAAGATCCTCTAAAGGGGACACACCTGAAAGTCGAAGCTGATATCTCTCTGCGTATACGGAAGTATCGATCTGAGATCCCTCGGCCCTCGCATACCTAAATTATATACAGATATCATTGTAGTATTCTCACCTGTAAGACTGATTATTGAGATTCTGGATACGGGAGTATATTCAAGAGGTGGGACACATGAATGATCTAAGTTCTTAATTCATCTAAATCGTATCCTGAATAAATTGAAATTTGTGTGAGAATTTAAGATGGATCAGTATATCGACAATCGAGGTAAATTGTTTAAGTCTGAGTATGAAATGTAGCTTAACGGTACTTGTGATTTGTCTGAAAAAGCTGATATGATTCCCTGACACGCTCATCAAAAATATGTTTGTAAATAGTTTACTTTGTTTAATTTCTGCAATTTAAGTTTCTTGTATTTCATTTCTTAGTTTAGATCACTTTATAAAATCCAAAAAGATTTTATTTCTGCTTTATTTTAGACAAACCAAAGTGGAGAGTTGATTGTTGGATTCTCAGATGTTTGAAGCAGATGCAGGAGATCCTGAGCTGAAGAATGAGGAGAGCTTACTTTGAAGAAGTTTTGATTTGTTTTGAAATGACAAAAACAAGTTCATTAACTTGATACTTGTTATTTTCAGAAAAAGTTTGAAAATGTTGTTTTTAAAATCAGTTTGATTCGTCAAAAGATCAACCAAGGTCATTAATTTGGACTTGGTAGATTAATTGAGTAATCAGGGTCATTAACTTGAACTTGAATACTTGAGTGGATTGTTAAAGCTGATTGAGTTTGTGTTTTATTGTTGAAAAGGTAGAATAGTTATGTTTGTTGGTTGAGTAACAGGATTGGACTTCATTATTTCCAACAGAAGCTTATTGACAAAGCTTGAACCAGATATCTCAGATTCTAGCATATTGAGAGGGGGAGTCTGTGAAAGGGGGAGTCTGGATCAACAGTCAAAGGGAAGATTGAAGTTTAAAGTTTAAAGCTTGAAGATAAAGATTGATGAGAGTTTTTACAATGTTTGAAGATTGTGAAAGACAAAGACTTGAATCCAAAGACTTCATCAACATCCAAGGGGGAGTCTGTTGGTGCACTGAATGTCTGTTGATTACATCATTATCAAGTCTTGTGTCTAGGATTGTTTGATTAAACATGTATTAGGATTTAAGTTAGGGTTTTATGTGATTAAACACAAGATTTCGCTTGAGATGGTTTGTGATAGCTTGAAGCGAAATCAACATGAAGATTTCGCTTGAACAATCCTCAAGCGAAATCATGGTTCCTATATATAGGTGGTTAGTTCCTTGAAGGGAAATCACTAGGTCATTGTATGTGTGACTAAGTGCTGACGGATTTGTATCAGAAAACCTTGTACAAGCACTTAAATCAATCAGAAAAGAAAGATTAAAAGGATTAAAGCTGTTATGACTTAGTTTACTTTGATTCCGCCTCTGTAAACTCAGATGAACTGCCTTGACTGACGTTTTAGGGTCATACAACGGTCCAACAAAATTAAACTGGGCTTCAACAGTTTATAAATCTGTTTCGTAACAAGTCAAGTGTTTCGCCAATATCAACATACAACAACTGTTTCGTCGACAACAAGAATCAATTCTGTTTCGTCGACAAGGTTACACTTCTGTTTCGTCGACCAGTTTACAGTTCTGTTTCGTCAACAAGGTTTCATTTCTGTTTCGTCGACACATCAAAGCATAATCAGTTTCGTCGACACATCAACAAATTCTGTTTCGTCGATAGGGTCTCACACCTGTTTCGTCGAGATACTTATCAATTTTTAACAGAGGACTTCCAAAAGTGTGATAACAGTCTGTTTTCAAGAGTGTGATCAGTTATTCACTTACATACATCAAATATGAGTTGTACGTGGAGTACGGACTCACAATCAGCGTTTTATGCTGAAATTATCAAGAATACCAAGAGTGCCAAGGAGATGAAATGTCAAAATTCTGACTTGATCAAGAAAGCTGATGCTACATCAAAAGAAATGGAGAAGATTCTCACTGAAGACAGATCTTTCTCTTCTCAGACTGCCTTTATGGCTAATGTCACAGCTTCTACAAGTCAGGTAAAATCCGAAACTCCTAGAATATGTAGTGATTGTGCTTATATGAAACATGAATGTGATAGAGTGAAACTTGAATGTGGCACAATTCATGGTCACAATCAAAGTTTGGTTGTTGAGATGTCAAAGTGCAAAGAGGCAAATATGGCTTTAACAAGAAACGAAAAGGACTTTAAATCTTTAATTGAAAATTTAAAGAAAAGTGTTTCTGAAACTACCAAAGTTGTTTATCATAAACAAATTAGTATTAACAATTACATTAATATTGTTGAGGAAACCAAAAAGGAACTAGCCATTGCCAAATGCGAGCATGATGCAATCAAGCAAAAGTTGGAGAGTTATTCTAACTCCCGATTTGTGCTCGATCACATTATTGACGTTCAACAACTGAAGGGAAACGTGAGTGGTGTTGGGTATAAGAAATGTCCGCCCCCTTTGAGACACAATTATGCTCCACCACCTGATGAAGAGGATATTCCGCGTTTTGAACCAACTGTACCTCTTAATTATGAGGAATTTACTACTGGATTAGGGTTCAAACCGAACAATTCCTCGGGAACCTCATCTGTTGAAACAGAAACTTCAACATCTGTGAGTCAAAGTCCTCCAATTGTTGAGGATTATGATTCGTCCGATGATGAACCAGATGTGAGTGATGAGGATAAATCTCTTGAGAAGAACAAAGGAGTAGAAGTGCCTTTTGAGAATCACATTCTGTGTGATCCTCCTACTCCTGTTGTGCAATCATCTGCTGTTAAACAAGAGATAGATCCTATCACTGAGACAGTGTCTACTGTTAGGAGTAATAACGTGTTGTATACCTTGGTGGGTGATTCTAAAATTTACTCAGATAATGATTTTCCAATTAAAAATGTCAATCCATCATCGATTGATAATGTTTTTGAAAATAACACAAGTAAGTTTTTGGGAAAGTTGATTCCTGGAGTTATTGTAACTCAATGTGATCCAGTTCCTAAGGCTGAAATCAAAAAGCAATTTGGAAATCAAAATTCACCAACAAAGCAAAAACCTATTGCTCCTAAGGGCAAACAACCAGTTCAACGAGCTCAAAGGCCTAATGTTTCTAAATCAAAATTTGAAACAAAAGGAGCTCGTTTCAAGAAGAAAAACAATGATGTTAAATTTGTAGCATCCAATGGTACTGATAAAATTAAGACTTTTGAAAACAAATCAAACACCGATTTTGTCCAACAAGTCAAGATTTTAAAACGTAACGCTCAAAACAATTACACCCAACACACAAACGGGTGTAAAGCTAGTACCTCAGGGTCTACAACTTCAACGTCAGGCCGTCGATCAGATTCTCCTAAGTTTGTTGAAAGGAGAAAATGTTTTAAGTGTGGGAAGTTTGGGCACATCATTAAAGACTGCACAAACTCACCCAAACCAAATTTTGTGGAAAGACCCCCTTCTGAACAAGGTCACCAACAACGTCGTCCTGTGTCACCAAAAAGTGACAAACGCACTGTTAAAGAACATGAAACAAAACAACAACGTCAAAATGTGAAGGTGATCGAAAAAGCTTTAAAACCAGAAACTGTTAAAAGGAAACCAATTTTGTCACAACCGTTAAAACCGGAGATTTCTAAATCTATAAATAATACGCAATCCGGTAAACAAAAACAAACTTGGAAACCAAAAACAGGTTAGGATTCAGGAGGAGGCTTGCAATTTAAGGACCTTCAAGAAATTGAAATTACATTTCTTGATGCTCAGGGACAACCCAAGTCTATGAAGGCTTGGGTCCCCCTCTCCAACTAATCTCTGAGTGAGTGTGTAGGATGTTCCAGGAGGAACTATCGATAGTCATCAGATTGTTGATAGTGGAGTGTCCATGCACAAGATAGGCGACTCAAAGCTCCAAGATATTGTTATTTCTAGGAGTGGTTGCCTTTGATGGAGAGAAGAAGAAAAAGAAGACAGAAGTGTCTGTCGAAAGAGATTGAAACCTTCGACAAAATGAAAATCATTCAAAAGTGTGATTGTTCAAGGCTTTGATCGGGTCCCCATGGTAGATTCAAATCAAAATGTACGCACCTGCAGCACGTCTGAAGTTCAAACTCAACAAGATGAACGTGCAGTGTACATTTCTTCGCGGTGTGATTGAAGAAAATGTGTTCGTTGAACAAACCAACCGGGTGTGCAGATGCCTTGGCGTGGATTGATCAACCGCACACTACTTCTCAAGAGAAAGACAAAGACCTTCGCTGGTGCAATGTGGAAGACCAGCCGGACCCAACGGTTTATAATCTTGTTGCTGTGAAGAGATTTCTCAGTAGCTACAAAATCGACTTTGAAATCCACACCGGGTGGATATCCAGTTTGGGAGAGCGCTCAGATTCCTTGCAATGCACGAAGTAGTTGCAGGATACGGTTTTAAATTCTAATCTCTCCTTTACTTGTCGATATTTAAGCTGCTTTATGAATTTTTTATCATCTCATACAGTACTCTTTGGCCTGACACGTTGAACTCGAATATCACTTCACACGTGATTGTTTCACTATGAAACTCGTCAATGTTGTCATGGTCCTCACCGCTTACCGACATGCCAACTGATTTTTCCAAAATTCGATAAATCATTTCTGATTCAAATTTAATTTTGGTAAACGGCATTGAGGTAAAACATGAGTTAACCAACATCGGGAAATCGTTTTTGTAAATATCTTTGTGTCTTTTAAATTTATCATAGTTTGTTGATTTTAGGGGGAGTAAATCCAAATTTGAAAAATTCAAAAACAGTGAAAAATTTCAAAACTCAAAAACATTGAAAAACAAAAATGAGTTTCCTGGCGAGAAAAAGAGAAAATGATAGTAGATCAGTGGTCTGTCGAAACTTCTTTAAACTGAAATGCAAAATGAAAAATGTTAAGCAGCTCTATATAAGATGTATCGGTAGGCTCTCAATCATTTTAAAGTGTGCAGGGCGATATAAATTCTTAAATCGACTGAAGACCAGGTGGGAACCGCACATTGGCATATGGTCTTAGTACCGAAATTTCGTCTGAGAGATTGCCGAGGTTCTGAGATATTCGGTCTTTATGCTGCTTATCATCTGGGTATCATGGTTGTATCAAACCGTAAAAATAACGGAGACGAAGTATAGATCTTCCATGATACTATACATACGTGTACATATTGCATTCGACCTCAATAAGTGATCAACAATCACATGTCCAAACAAAATAAGTGATATTATATCACAGATTCTTTGCGGGAGTCAAGTTCGTCTCTTTGCTGTACGAAAGTACTGACCTGTTCACGGACTTGCTCTTGTGCCCTCATGCATATGAAAATCAAGTTCCTCATCAATAAGTGATTCTATCACATAGGGCTTGTTTTCAGTCAAAATAAGTGAGTTTCTCACATTTTTATACGGTCAAACAGATGATAAATGGTATACTCACCGGTAAGATGAACTCTCGTGCATACCTTGATACGGGAATGTGTCGTGTGTGGATGAACACCGGTCGGTAAGTATAAATCATACCTTAACGTATCCACTCGCCATGATTACATCTGATAAGTTGAGCTTATGTGGACAACAATACCGATAATTGTTATAGGATGCTTATCTAATTGTTAACTAAAAGAACAACAAGAGTGTTTTGGTGTGACCGTTCACTGATATGATTCTCTTACCCTCGAAACTCGCAAAAAGAATGTCTGTAAATACTTATTTACTGCTTTTCGTTTCTGCATCTTTGTATATATTTATTTATTGCTTTCCGTCTTTACATTTGAAAAATGAAAAATTCCAAAAAGATTTTAGGTGTGTTTTTAATTTAAACTTTATAAAATCCAAAAAGATTTTGCTTCTAGTTTATTTTTGATTGACCGATGTTGGAACTCGAGTCTATCCTACCCAAAATCCTGATCGTAAGCCGGAAAACAATTGCACCTTCATAAACTATCGAAGTTAACAAGTTTTGAAAGTTAAAAGTTTAAATCTGAACATTTTCTAAACTTTCAAACTGTTGTCGATTGGTGTTTGATTGAGATTTGATCTCATATGTCTCGTTTGTTTAAATGTTAACTATATTCCAAGTGGTTGTTCTCATTACGTGTTTAGCTTTCTTGTATGTGCAGATGCTAAAGGCGAGGATAACATGTTCGATGACAAGCTTTGGAATGAAGACACGAAGTGGAGGCACTCAAAAGATAAAAATGATCGAGTTGCCGCTGACCATTCATCAACACCACAAGGATCTGAAGATTTGACAAGATTGAAAGATTCACGAGCATAACTCAATGGAGAGTTCATTCTAAGGGGGAGTTTGTTAACACACTACCTAAATGAAAAGGGAGTTTGTTGATACACTTTCTTCTTACGACGCGTGAAGACTTTGAAGATCCTCCGACATGAAAGACACAGAAGACTAACCTCACGAGTAGCGTCCAAGGGGGAGATTGTTGGTACACTTTATGTGGACGCGACTCGGCTCGGTTCGACTCGGCTCAGTTCGACTTGGTTTCGACACGGTTAGGTCCGGCTCAAGCCCGACGTCACGACATTCCTCCGTCGTGCGCCCCAGAGTTCGACACGCGAGGCACGGAAAGCCGCAAGCAAATTCCCGCAAACACATCACCATGACATCAATGTCATGATGATGTCAGCTTTTGTCTCATATGGGAAATTGGTGAAAGATTACAACAGAATTGAACCGGGCCGTAACTTTCAACATGGGCCGCAAATACTTCAGTTGGGCTTTGTCTTCAGTTGGGCTTCAACAACAAACGACGAAACATATTAGAATTAATATGTATGTCGACGAAACAAGGTGTGTTTCGTCGACTTTAGTGTTTCGCCGGGTCCTTATTTGTGTTTCGTCTTATATGTGTCTGTCTTAGTATAAATACCCCAATCAGTTTCTGTGTGAGACTGATGAGCTGTGAAACTTTGAGAGAGAGTCTTTAAACATTGTTTGTATATGTTTGTTCTCGGTTTTCATCCCGTTTAATCAATAGAGTGTGTATCATTGGTTATACGTGTGTGTTATACACTTTGTTTGGTTTGCACCGTCTCGGGGATTCCGCACCCGTTACCGTGTTCGTGATAAACTAGGATAGGTTTTCGTTATCGATCCTCACCGGAAAAACGGGACCTACAGTTATTGTTTTTCAATTATTGTTAATGTTTTTCAATAATTATTTTTAATGTTGATGTTAATTTTTTCTAAATAATTGTTAATGTTTTTCAATAATTGTTTTTAATGCTTGATGTTTGATTATAAATGGTTAGTTCGTTGTTTGTTAGTTCGTAGTTTATTAGTTCATAATGTTTGATGGTAGATTAAAAATGGTTAATTTGTTGTATGTTTGTTCATAATGTTTGATGTTAGATTATAAATGGTTAATTTGTTGTTTGTTAGTTTATAATGTTTGATGATAGATTAAAAATGGTTAATTTGGTGTTTATTTATATTTCAGTTTATTTCAGCAGTTTGCTGAAGTAAAAAAACAAACAGTCTTCTTCTTGCAGACTGCAGACATTTGGTCCAGCACTTCTGCTGCAGATGTCTGCAGATGTGGTCCGCAGACTGCAGACCTTTTTCCTGCAGAAAAAACAAACACAACCTTAGTGTCACATTATCATCCTCTCCATCCCTCACCTTTATCACTCAACTTATGCTATATTTATCCTCTCATCCCTCAACCCATTTTTCTATATTTATTTTAACCTTATCTTATTCCCACATTCCTACATCTTATTTTCACATCTTTTTTACTCTATTTCTCTCTCTTTGTATATCTATGTATATATAGAGAGAGATAGAGTGGAGTGGTGTGTGAATATTAACACTCTTATTTTATTATTTAAATTTAGAGAGAGAGAGAGGAGGGGAGGGTGAAAGTTGGTGAAATGATGGACGAGGTGATTAATGTCTCTTCAGAATTTTTGTGGTAAGAGAAAGCAGTGTTTCTCTTCATCATGTGACGACATGGCACCATCCCTTTGTCCATCCCATAACCATAACACATAGATCTAATAGATTGATCACATGACGATCTTAAGGTGGGTTTTATTCTATACCTATTATGTATTTTGGAAACTCAAGTCAAATCTTTTTTTATTTCTAATGTATCAATCAAACAAACCTAATTGGTATTAGTTATATTTTACTTTATTAATTACTAAACTATCAATAAACACACCTTTATTTTGTACGCAGTGGCGAAGCTTAAGATTTCCGATTGCGGGGTCGAAAACGTGTGTACCTAAAAAAATTATAAAACCGGAGGTTGAAAACATATATACCTAAAAAATTCTATACGAAAACTATATACCGAACACTACGGAGCAAAAATTTCGGGGGATCGGGCGGCCCCCGGTCCCTTCTATCTTGCGCCCATGTTTGTACGTAGTGTCAACCAAACAAGCCTAATTGGAATCCAATTATATTTTACTTTATTACTAAATATCTACTGTTAATTGATTCAAAGAAAATAGAAAAGAAGCTTGAAAGAACTTGAAGATTTTTAGACCACCCGTAGTGGGGCGATATACCGCGGTGGAGGGAGCAATAGCGCCCCCATAGCGCCCGGCCACACACCGGTGCTATGGGTTGATTTTTTTTTGTGTCCTCGCGAAATTCATGACGTCAGAGAAATTGTGGGTTTTCAAAAAATGACCGTTGAACGGTCATCTTAATTAAAAAAAATTAATTTTAAATTTCTATATATAATCACCCTTTCAACTCATTTTTTTTAAAACCTACACACTCTACCACCATCTTCTCTTTATCTTTATTTTATAAAAATCTAGGTTTTTATACAATGCATCCCTACAACCGCGGTTTTATTCCTCAGCGTTTTAGTGTGGACACGAACCAAATGACCAATCCTAGCCAAGCCGTTTCGCCGGTTCCCACTTGACCCACGCCATACGGATCCGGTTTTGTCGAGTACAATCAAAATCAAACCGGGTTCATGAACCTATTGAACCAACCCCTCTCATGGGACCCAAATCTATACGGTTGGAACCTGAATCATAATATGGGAGGAATCGGGTCGTCTCAAGCCTTCGGCTCAGCACAAGCATTCGGCTCGCCACTACGCGAGTCTGACTTCGTATTGGATACACAACCGGTAGTTGAGGAGGCGCAACAAAACAAAACCAAACACAACCATAAAAAGAAAACCGAAACCCGAACGAAAAAAAAAAAACGTGCAACCATGGGAAGATAAAGAGGAGTACGCATTAACTCGAGCTTGGCTCGACGTGTCGGAGGACCCCCGGAATATATAATATTTTTTAAACTTTTTAAAGGGTTCGCTATTAGTTTTTTGTATTCATTTTTTGATTTTTAGCAAATAACCAAAATAAAAGTGTGTTTCGGAGACGAATTCGAGAACTATATTTCGGGGTCATGGGTAGAGGGAGAACTACCGGCTACTGGATTCAATATTAGACAAGTGGACCGATATCAACAAAAAGTGTACAAATTTTCAACTCGTTTACCAGCGGGTTAAAAAACGGATGGAAAAGTGGCCATAACGACGAGGACATTATGCGGGCCGCCTTAGTAGAATATCAAGCCGGTCAAGGTAATTTCCCATACTTGAAGTGTTGGCAAATTCTTTGTAATAGCGCCAAATGGGCCAACGTCCCTACCACGGTAGGAACTACTTCGGGTCAATCGGAAAATAAAAAGTTGTCAAAGAGATCAAAAACCATCGAGTCGGTTGAACCCGAAATGCCAACGTCCTACCGACGGTCGAAACGCGGACGTAAACGATATTAAGCTGTTATTCATCGGGGAGGAAGGAGCGGATGAGCCGGCGGAAGAGCTAGCACGACTCGCCGGAAAAAGAAGCGGTGCAAGATCGAGGAGGCCGGAGTCACCGTCGGTGGGATCCGACTTGACTAATGCATTTTCGGAGATGAACCGACGCCTTCAAGACATACGCGACCTAGAGACTCAACGTATGGAAGAGAAACTAGAAGTGACCGAGATTATGTGGGATAGACAATGAGAAAAAGACTTTGAATTCTACTCGAAACCGCACGACCACCTTACCGGAAAAGCGTTGAAGATGACGATACAACAAAAGGAGCACATCATAAAAAAATATAATCTTTGAGTTTTAGAATTTTTTAAATTTTATTGTAATGTTATTTTAATTTAATGAAATGGTTTTTTTTACTTTTTTTAATGGTTTTTAATTTTATAAAGTTAGAAATTAATTATAAAAAAATAGAAAATTAATAATTGAGTAATGATGGGTATGAGGTCTTATGACTACACGCTCTTGTGATATAAAGCCTCATAAAGCCTCTCTCTTGCACTTTTCGCCACTTGTCGCATAACGCCCCTAGGCTTTATGACTACACATAGACTATTCGTAATGGACAATGCCCTTTAAGGGACATTTTTCACCACATCAGCATCATCAAGCCCTATGCCCGTTAATGCCCTTTCATTCATTACTTTCCCTATTTTCCTTCTCACTGAGCATTATTCTAGAAATGTCCCTTCCTATTCATGCCTCTATAATACCCATGGTAGATGGGGGCGTTATCAAACACTTTCACACCCCCTGTAATGCCCATTAGACATGGCCTTAGAAGATACTCAATTCATATTTTTCATTCATATCCATTTACCAATAACTTACTACAAGAATATCGACCAATGTTAATAGCGGCGACATGTCGCCGCTAAAAGTTAGCCAGTAAAGGCTCCTTTGTCGCCGCTATTACCACCTATTGCCGCTATTGATATCGACTTTTAGCGGCAACACGTGCCTTCGCTAAAGAGTCCTCGCTAAAAGGTATGCATTAATAGTGGCGACACATGTCGCCGCTAAAAGTTGATTTTTTTTAAATATTTTGCTGCATTTTCAGTATGCATTCATAGCGACGACACGTGTCTTCGCTAAAGGGTCCTCGCTAAAAGGTATGCATTGGTGTAGATCTTGGTGAAATTGATGAAGAATCGTTGAATTGAGGGGTAAAGCCGTGAAGGAGATGAAGATTTTGGTGGGAAAATGGGTGAAAATTGGAGAAATCCTGCTTTTAGACCTGCTGTCCGCGTAAAGTCAATAGGGGCGACGTGTGTCTCCGCTATTGACCTAAACATGTCGCCGCTATTGAGTGTTTTCAACCCCAGTTAGATCAAGATAACAAATGAATGGCTGGGGTTTAATATTGGACACCGCATTCCGGATCGACTAATAGCGGCGACTTATTACTTGTCGCCGCTATTGATGTCGCTGCTATTGGTCGATGTCACACCCCGACCACGTAGAACATACAAAACGTGGCGGAAACATCGGGGAGTGTTGTAACAGAATTAATGTTTCATAACCATGTAAATTAAAGTTTTGTTTTATTGATTAAAAGTGTTACAATGTCTTAACAAACAAAGAAATACAACATAATTAACTAGTCTTGCATCTTTTATTGTCACTAAAGCCCATGTTCGCCTAAGTGTATCTTGATCATCTTATGCAACAGCTCCTGAAAAACACATGTGAAAATATGGTACGTCAGCATAAAGATGCCGGTGAGATACATAGGTTTTGTGAAAATAAGATTCATGACTTGTGTTTGAGAAAATATTCCGTCATGAACCTTGTAATTTGCTTTGTTTTGTAAATCATTTGAAAATCGATAAGATCAGATGATATGTATAAATAATGAAAAATGTATGGTTAACTGAATAACCATGTAACTGAGTTTGTATAAGATAAGTTGTTGTAAAACAATGTCTTGTGAAAAATATGTTATTTGTATAAAATGTCATATGTATTAAACTGAAATGATTCAAATAACGTTACGCTATGTAATATTATACAAACACTTATATATAGGAAGTACCAGCGGCGTATCCACCATGCTTGTATCATATTACACACGCATCGTTACTTAATCACTTAATCAAACCAAACCAATCAATGTAAGATGTCTATGTTTAAACCAATTGCCAAATGTATTGAATAATATGTCAAAATGTTTATGTCAAGATGTAAACCATGTAATGTGTAACCAAAATGATATGTATGGCTAGTGAAATGCATCAACTAAACCATATGCACAAGAACATAGTATTGAAGTAAAACTTGGTTTAAATCAAAGTTATGTTTTGTGTAGTAAATGCATGATCAATGTAAATCATGTAATATGCGTCCAAAATGTAAGTATGTGATGAATAACAAATGTACTAAGTATGAAGAACAATGCAACGATTGAACATACATAGCATGTGAACTGTACTAAGTATGCAACAACATACATACGTAGCATGCGACCTGTACTAAGTATGCAACAATAGACATACGTAGCATGTGATGTAATGTAAAACAATGTACTAAGTAATGCACACAATGGCACACCTAGTATGAAATGTAATGAAATCATGTACTATAATGTACTAATGAACATAGGAAGTATATGATGTGAAAACGGAAAGCATGAAAGTAACAAGTAGGCACATGTGTTTCACCCCAAAACAGTTTGGAAAACAGTAAAAGAGGGGTCTATGTACTCACTTGAGATTGCTCAGTTGTCTAAAGATGACCACCAAGTAATGCTAGAGATCACGGAAATCAAACGGCACCTAAATAGGTAACTATGTTAATTAACCGGACCTAAATCGGAAGACTGGGTAGCATTAGGGTTTGTAAACCAAATGAGTGTAGGAACTCATATGATATGGTTTAACAAAGCCTACATGCTAAATGAAACTTAACCTAAGTCTTATCGACCCATTACGACCCGTTTAGGAAGCTTATGCTACTTTAACGCGTCGTGCGCGTGTAACGCGTTCGGACTGCCTAACTAGTCCTATGACAAGTGTTATATGCCTAAACATGTTACATAATCAGTTATGTGACAAAAGTTTAGGTTACATATGCTTAATTACCAATTATACATGAAAAGGGTATTCTGGTAATTTACCTAAGGCATATAAACTACCTATCATACAACTACTTAAACGATGTGACCATAGGGTATAACCTCGGAAGGTTATGCCCTATACTAGGGTCACCTAATGTATTTGGTCAGATCCTAATGATCGACCAAACTGGGTCGAGTTCGAAGGTATAGGCGATTTATTAGATCGCCTACCCTACGACTCTAGACAACGTGGTAATCAGTGGGCATAGTCCCAAAGGACTATGACCAACGTGATTACACTCACGTTGCGAAGTTCAAACGAACTTCGCATTGACCATTACTGGTCAACGCTGAAAGTCAAACAAAGTTTGACTTTCTGACTCGAAAAGCAGTAAAATAAGGAAAAGAACGAAAGAATACTAACCCAGGGTCCCCGAATGCTAATCCCGACTCAAGAACTCAGGTATGAAACAATGGTTTCAACTTAGAGCTCTCAAATCAGAATTCTTGTGAGTTTTAAAGCAATGGGGGGTGGGGTATTTATAGTATTCGGTCCACCGTTAAGATCGTTTCAAGGAAACCGTGCCATGAATCCAACCCGTACACTTGTCGGGACCTTATGGTGACTAGAATTCCATCCTAATCTGATGACTAAGCAAAAAGGAACATGTGGTGGTGGTTTAAACAGCTGAAAACAGGCTGTTTAAACATTGTATCTGGTCAGAAGACCCCCTGCGCATCGTAGCCAAAAAGTGGCTACGCATCGTAGGGGTGAAGTTTGGCAGAAAGTCAGTTTTGGTCCCTGTAGTGCAATCAGTCCATTTTTGACACGTTTAAGGCCCGTTAACCCCATTTCAAAGCTCTAAAATGAAGTTAAAGTATAGGGAACTTAAAATGTGCTCAAAAATATCTCGGATGTCGGTTCGTTTAGCCGTACGAACGCGATGTTCGCTCAATTACGACGGAATGCGCATAAGCGCGAAAAACGATCCAAATGACGCGACGAATGGATTTTTCTTATGGCGAACACTAAAATATAATGTAGTCATGCTCACATAAATTTTTGGATGTCCGGATGTATTCAGAACGTAAGTTATGCGCGAAAATGCAAACTTGTGCACTTTTTGACACTTTTAGTCCCTGAATGACACAAAAGTTTATTTTAGCATACCGAACACCTCAAAGCCTATTTCTAAGCTATGTAAAGGATATTTATGGTATGTTTAACTTATGGTCATGTTCCGGAAGGTCTGTTACAGTTCAAATTGGCATACTTTCGCAGTTTGTCAACTTTAGTCCCTGTAAGCGATTAAACTTTGATTTCACCACACCAAACCTTCCAAAACTTATATCTAAGTTATGTATAGGTTATTTAAGGTATGTTAAGCCTATTTCACTATTCCGGAGTGTTCGTTGGATTAAACTGGTTATATCTACACATCAGAGCGCGTATAACCCTCCAGAAAGCGATTTAAAGCTTGAAATTGAACAATAATTGATATGTGTAAACGATACACATATTTTTACAAATCCCAAGTATGAAATACTATATTTCATTGGTTTGGAATTTGTCTGATGGTTGGAGTGACACAGGTGTTACAGTCTCCCCTACTTTAGGAAATTTCGTCCCGAAATTAATTCGTAGGAGTCTAACTGTGGCTTTGTGTCAAATAACCACCAGAGATATGAAAGGCATAATCCTGTTATTTCTCTTTAACGGACATTCTTCAGATTTGAAAAATGAACGGAGTTATTTTCAACAGGCATTCTTTAGAAACAAAAAAATGAACGGAATAGTCATTTTACATCTTCAGAAACAAAAATGAACCGAATGGGTCATTTTACATCTTCAGAAACAAAAATGAACCGAATGAGTCATTTTACATCTTCAGAAACAAAAATGAACCGAATGAGTCATTTTACATCTTCAGAAACAAAAATGAACGGAATAGTCATTTTACATCTTCAGAAACAAAAATGAACCGAATGAGTCATTTTACATCTTCAGAACAAAAATGAACCGAATGAGTCATTTTACATCTTCAGAAACAAAAATGAACGGAATAGTCATTTTACATCTTCAGAAACAAAAATGAATGGAATAGTCATTTTACATCTTCAGAAACAAAAATGAACCGAATGAGTCATTTTACATCTTCAGAACAAAAATGAACCGAATGAGTCATTTTACATCTTCAGAAACAAAAATGAACCGAATGAGTCATTTTACATCTTCAGAAACAAAAATGAACGGAATAGTCATTTTACATCTTCAGAAACAAAAATGAACCGAATGAGTCATTTTACATCTTCAGAAACAAAAATGAACGGAATACATGACAAAATTCGCTGTGGTCTCTGTGCACTGAATTTCCATAATTATGTACGCGTCCATAATTACGTAATTCCTTGCACAGTTCGCACAGTGCATTTCATGACGTGTAGGGGAAGAAAATATCAAACCTGTGATGAGTGTGACTAGACTACCATAGGGTCCTTTTAATCAGATCAACACATGATCTTTTTAATTAGACCTCCAAGGAGTCCTTTCAGCTATATCATCATTTGATATACTTAACCAGATTTTTGGATCAATCTGTTTAACTAGACCACTCAAGGGGTCTAATTATAGAATAGTACAATAAAATCCAAGGGACTTAACTACAACGTAGAAGCCCATTGAGGATTTAATATAGTACCTTTGGATATCCTACTATGAATCCCTTATACGAAGATATGGAAGATTCTATGAGGATTTGGATGACAAAACTTGGATCACACAAAAACATAAAAGGAAACACATAAGCACATAATCACATAGTTGTTTGACTTGTTTATTAATTTGTTATCTTTGGACGCGGATACTTAAAGCACACCAGGAATCCAATTCGTGGATTTCATTTGGCACTTTAATCATTTCAAGAATCCATCCATGAAAATAGGATGATCTACTAAAAATTCGATTTTCGTTTTCAGGAAAACGCAATATTCGAATTAAGGTACACAATAATTTAGGACATACGGAAATACCCTTGAGTACCCTATTAAGAATTTATAGTGGTACTTGGGGTATTCGTACAGAATTATAACTTGCACCTTGTACCTCATCTCTTTGCAAGAGACGGGTACTTAGGATCTTTGTGTAAAACGCAAGAGATTGTAAAATGGAAGAATTTTGGGGTTTGTCTGTTCTTCAAGGAATGCGGTTCCCCTATTGTCGGTATTGTAAGGGATATGTTGTTTATACATACAATCACATAAATACATTATGATGTAAATAAAAGATTTATTTATAAACAATGATAACAACTGTTTCACGGACATTGACAACAAAAGAAAATAATACATAAGACATGATTATTTCTAAACGGTGTTGTCTTCTAGTCGGTCAGATGTTCATCTTCGTATTGGATTAGCATTAGCAAGCCTTGGGCAATTTCTTCGGAAATGTCCCATCTCACCACACTTGTTGCACGAACCCGGTGGAAAGCGAGCTCGGGCAGGTTTGTTGTTAGCTTGATTCGGTGCAACTGCTGCAACGCAAACTTTTGCCACATGACCTTTAAGTCCACAAATTTGGCATTCGTGGCACTTCACATTAGCATGATGATGTATACCACATCGGTTGCACAAGGGTGAAGTTCCGTTGTATGGCTTCCTAGCACGGGGTTTAGCTGGTTGGTTGGGGGCGGCTTGATCATTGTGAGCGACCATGGCGAAGTTCTGAGAAGCCTTTTGCTTCTTTGACCACTCAAGGGATCCAGTCTGTTCATCCATGGTCTTTGATTCCTCGAGCGGTTTCTTGTCACCCTTTCGGAAAAGCTTACGTTTCCTGATCTGAGATTCAGTCAGGGTTGCAGATAGCTCAATGGTCTGCCTAACCGTAGTGGGGTTACTACCGGTAACAATGTCTTGAACCAAGTCAGGGAGACCATCAATGTATTTTTCGATCGCCTTATCCAAAGGTGTAACCATGGTAGGACACAACAGGCTCAGCTCCTCATATCGATCAGTGTATGCTCGATGTTCGCCACTGTCTTGCTTAAGATCGTCGAATTCTCTTTCCAATGCCCTGATCTCGTGACGAGGACAGAATTCCTTCATCATCAGTGCTCTAAGTTCTTCCCATGTCTGAGCCAGTGCCACATCGGCACCCCTATCTCTCACCACACCGTTCCACCACGTCAAAGCTCGTTTCTCAAAGACACTAGATGCAAAATCTACCTTTCGCTCGTTTGGACATTGAACATGCCTGAAGGTGCTTTCTAGACTCTCGAACCATTGCAGAAGTGCAGTCGCTCCTTGAGACCCAGAAAACTTGGATGGCTTAGCTGAGTTGAACGTCTTGAAACTGCAGAGAGCCTTATTGTTGTTGATAGCTTGGTAACATTGAGCAATGACGTTCGGGATTGCAGCAGTCATTTGCTGTGTAATGACAGCTGCCAGCTCGTCAACAGATACAGGATTTTCGCGTCGTGGAGGCATTCTAAAAGAGAAGAACATGAAAGGGAACGAGTGAGAGAATTAGACGAAAAGAATGAGATGAACAAATCTGATGAAAGCAAGGGTAGTGGTCATTTGTTTGTTACTACAAAGCAACAAACGACACACAGTGATTTATCAAAGTAAATAGGTCAAAAATAATGTATCGCGAAGACATGCTCGCCTATAAGTGAACACTCATCCCAAGAATTCCCAGGTAAGCACAACTGGTCTCGCGTCTGATGAGATGTATACGAAGTGCTTGCCTAGACAGAAAACCCAGAATACAGGCATTCACCCTTCCAGTTTGCACGTGTTCACATTATTTAAAACCCAAAACCTTGATGAGATTTTGAAAACTCATAGGGGTTCAAAACCATATAACAGAGAGTTCAAAACCTTACAATAGAGGGTTCAAAACCTAGTAATCAATCATCCTAGAACAGATGATTAGTTTTCAAAGCGGTTTTGAAATTTATGTTCTTGTTGTGGTAGTCGCCTAAGGATAGGTGACGGTATTGTTTTATGACTAAACGCAAGTAAACTCGCGTTAGGGTCCTAAGAAAGTTATAGACTAGGTCAAAGCATTACTAATAACCTAATTCCCTATAACCATTGGCTCTGATACCATCTTTTCTGTCACACCCCGACCACGTAGAACATACAAAACGTGGCGGAAACATCGGGGAGTGTTGTAACAGAATTAATGTTTCATAACCATGTAAATTAAAGTTTTGTTTTATTGATTAAAAGTGTTACAATGTCTTAACAAACAAAGAAATACAACATAATTAACTAGTCTTGCATCTTTTATTGTCACTAAAGCCCATGTTCGCCTAAGTGTATCTTGATCATCTTATGCAACAGCTCCTGAAAAACACATGTGAAAATATGGTACGTCAGCATAAAGATGCCGGTGAGATACATAGGTTTTGTGAAAATAAGATTCATGACTTGTGTTTGAGAAAATATTCCGTCATGAACCTTGTAATTTGCTTTGTTTTGTAAATCATTTGAAAATCGATAAGATCAGATGATATGTATAAATAATGAAAAATGTATGGTTAACTGAATAACCATGTAACTGAGTTTGTATAAGATAAGTTGTTGTAAAACAATGTCTTGTGAAAAATATGTTATTTGTATAAAATGTCATATGTATTAAACTGAAATGATTCAAATAACGTTACGCTATGTAATATTATACAAACACTTATATATAGGAAGTACCAGCGGCGTATCCACCATGCTTGTATCATATTACACACGCATCGTTACTTAATCACTTAATCAAACCAAACCAATCAATGTAAGATGTCTATGTTTAAACCAATTGCCAAATGTATTGAATAATATGTCAAAATGTTTATGTCAAGATGTAAACCATGTAATGTGTAACCAAAATGATATGTATGGCTAGTGAAATGCATCAACTAAACCATATGCACAAGAACATAGTATTGAAGTAAAACTTGGTTTAAATCAAAGTTATGTTTTGTGTAGTAAATGCATGATCAATGTAAATCATGTAATATGCGTCCAAAATGTAAGTATGTGATGAATAACAAATGTACTAAGTATGAAGAACAATGCAACGATTGAACATACATAGCATGTGAACTGTACTAAGTATGCAACAACATACATACGTAGCATGCGACCTGTACTAAGTATGCAACAATAGACATACGTAGCATGTGATGTAATGTAAAACAATGTACTAAGTAATGCACACAATGGCACACCTAGTATGAAATGTAATGAAATCATGTACTATAATGTACTAATGAACATAGGAAGTATATGATGTGAAAACGGAAAGCATGAAAGTAACAAGTAGGCACATGTGTTTCACCCCAAAACAGTTTGGAAAACAGTAAAAGAGGGGTCTATGTACTCACTTGAGATTGCTCAGTTGTCTAAAGATGACCACCAAGTAATGCTAGAGATCACGGAAATCAAACGGCACCTAAATAGGTAACTATGTTAATTAACCGGACCTAAATCGGAAGACTGGGTAGCATTAGGGTTTGTAAACCAAATGAGTGTAGGAACTCATATGATATGGTTTAACAAAGCCTACATGCTAAATGAAACTTAACCTAAGTCTTATCGACCCATTACGACCCGTTTAGGAAGCTTATGCTACTTTAACGCGTCGTGCGCGTGTAACGCGTTCGGACTGCCTAACTAGTCCTATGACAAGTGTTATATGCCTAAACATGTTACATAATCAGTTATGTGACAAAAGTTTAGGTTACATATGCTTAATTACCAATTATACATGAAAAGGGTATTCTGGTAATTTACCTAAGGCATATAAACTACCTATCATACAACTACTTAAACGATGTGACCATAGGGTATAACCTCGGAAGGTTATGCCCTATACTAGGGTCACCTAATGTATTTGGTCAGATCCTAATGATCGACCAAACTGGGTCGAGTTCGAAGGTATAGGCGATTTATTAGATCGCCTACCCTACGACTCTAGACAACGTGGTAATCAGTGGGCATAGTCCCAAAGGACTATGACCAACGTGATTACACTCACGTTGCGAAGTTCAAACGAACTTCGCATTGACCATTACTGGTCAACGCTGAAAGTCAAACAAAGTTTGACTTTCTGACTCGAAAAGCAGTAAAATAAGGAAAAGAACGAAAGAATACTAACCCAGGGTCCCCGAATGCTAATCCCGACTCAAGAACTCAGGTATGAAACAATGGTTTCAACTTAGAGCTCTCAAATCAGAATTCTTGTGAGTTTTAAAGCAATGGGGGGTGGGGTATTTATAGTATTCGGTCCACCGTTAAGATCGTTTCAAGGAAACCGTGCCATGAATCCAACCCGTACACTTGTCGGGACCTTATGGTGACTAGAATTCCATCCTAATCTGATGACTAAGCAAAAAGGAACATGTGGTGGTGGTTTAAACAGCTGAAAACAGGCTGTTTAAACATTGTATCTGGTCAGAAGACCCCCTGCGCATCGTAGCCAAAAAGTGGCTACGCATCGTAGGGGTGAAGTTTGGCAGAAAGTCAGTTTTGGTCCCTGTAGTGCAATCAGTCCATTTTTGACACGTTTAAGGCCCGTTAACCCCATTTCAAAGCTCTAAAATGAAGTTAAAGTATAGGGAACTTAAAATGTGCTCAAAAATATCTCGGATGTCGGTTCGTTTAGCCGTACGAACGCGATGTTCGCTCAATTACGACGGAATGCGCATAAGCGCGAAAAACGATCCAAATGACGCGACGAATGGATTTTTCTTATGGCGAACACTAAAATATAATGTAGTCATGCTCACATAAATTTTTGGATGTCCGGATGTATTCAGAACGTAAGTTATGCGCGAAAATGCAAACTTGTGCACTTTTTGACACTTTTAGTCCCTGAATGACACAAAAGTTTATTTTAGCATACCGAACACCTCAAAGCCTATTTCTAAGCTATGTAAAGGATATTTATGGTATGTTTAACTTATGGTCATGTTCCGGAAGGTCTGTTACAGTTCAAATTGGCATACTTTCGCAGTTTGTCAACTTTAGTCCCTGTAAGCGATTAAACTTTGATTTCACCACACCAAACCTTCCAAAACTTATATCTAAGTTATGTATAGGTTATTTAAGGTATGTTAAGCCTATTTCACTATTCCGGAGTGTTCGTTGGATTAAACTGGTTATATCTACACATCAGAGCGCGTATAACCCTCCAGAAAGCGATTTAAAGCTTGAAATTGAACAATAATTGATATGTGTAAACGATACACATATTTTTACAAATCCCAAGTATGAAATACTATATTTCATTGGTTTGGAATTTGTCTGATGGTTGGAGTGACACGGGTGTTACAGTCGATATTCTTGTAGCGACTAAACTCCTTAAAAGGTTGCAAGAATTAGAAACTGCTAACATCTACTTAAAATACTGAGGACATGTGAGGAACATGGTAACTACCCATCATCCCTTTTATTTGACCCACTCAAATGCACTAAATAACATGACTTGAAAATAGGAAAATAATTTGCGTTGAAAAAAAAAAGGATATTTAATGTAGTATCATTTCACATCTGTCGAGACTACACTCGTTCAAATATTACACTTTTGGTGGAATTTAAACATTGATTTATGTTAACTAAAAGTTAAGGCTAGCATCTTTGAATTTTAAGACCACCCGTATTGGGTTTTTTGGCGTTTTTCCCTAAAAAAACGCCCATCCACGCCATTTGACCTCCCTTATGGGCGTTTTTCTTGAAAAAAATGGTTGGGGCGTTCCAAATAAAACGCCGGGTCGATAGTTGTTGTGCCAATGAAAACTTTTTTTTAATGGTTTTTTATTTAAATTTAATTTCAATGTGTAATCATTGCAAGGGACATTTGTTTTACACACCATTACACTCATTTTTAACTTCAAGCCTCTATCCTGACTAGGAGCCACGTGTCGCTTCATGCCCAAGTGCGGGGCATTTGTTTCACTCACCACTACACATGGTCTAAGTTATATTAAAAATAACGTCCGTTAAAATTTTTTGTTAAAACTAAGGGCATTCTTATTTTTAACTAATAAGTACCGATTATGTAAATTTATTAATATAAAGTTCCATTTAAGTAATTTATTTAATTAGAAAAACACATCTTGTGTACTTCTCTCTCTAAGGCCACCCGGGTGGTGCAAATTTTGTGCATGATGCACGCGTGGAACAAGACCAAACACCACTGTCACCCCTCTAATTCAACCCGTGAAACTTGATTCGTGTTATATTTTTGACGCGTTATAAATTCTTAAATCCGACCGTTTGCATGTTATGTTTAATTAAAAAAAAAAACCTTTAAACAAGTGATGACCATTTCCACTAAAAAATTTGTAAGTGATGAAATAATGGCTGATGATGTGGCGGAACTTGATTGGAAGTTGTAAATGATAAATTGGTGGTGAGTGATGACCACCCCTACCCTCTAAACATACACACACAAACACCTACACTGCTTCTTCTTCTCTCTAAACACATCAAACCCTAACTTTACTCAAAACACACAAACCCTAACACATCAAACCCTAACACCCTTATTTTATTATTTAAATTTAGAGAAATAAAGAGAAAGAGAGGGAGGGGGGTGAAAGTTGGTGAAATGATGGACGAGGTGAGTAATGTCTCTTCAGAATTTTTGTGATAAGAGAAAGGGGGTGCAGTGTTTCTCTTCATTCTGTGACGACATGGCACCATCCCTTTGTCCATCCTATAACCATAACACATAGATCTAATAGATTGATCACATGCTGATCTTAAGGTGGGTTTTATTCAGGCCCGGTGATAAGTAGGGGCAGGTAGGGCTGCTGATCCAGGCCCAAAGCTCTTGAGGGCCCATAATTTAAAAAAAAAATCCATATACTATAATTTTGTTTTTGGGCCTTTATTGCTTTAACCTAGTTATAATTTTCTCTTCAATTGTCATTTTGGTACAATACTTTTATTTTGATGATTGTTTTAACAATTAGTGTCATATTATAGTTTTTTTATATATGATTATTGTGTTTAAATTATATGGGCCCGATTTATTTTTAGTGGCTCCAGGCCCAAAACGTTTCGAGATTTCTCGGAGACGGCACTGGTTTTATTCTATACGAATATATAATTATATATTTTAGAAACTCAAGTCAATACAAGTTGTAATCCTTTTTTTATTTCTAAGGCTATAGGGTGTGTTTATGATCCTTATGACCACCATGACCCTCCACGTCATTGCCATGTCACCCACCTCTAATCCATCATCTAAAACCACTACTTTAAAGGTGTGGTCACCACCCAAACCACTATCCCCTTATTTATTTTAATTTATTTTTGTCTAAAGACAAAGGAAAGGAAATCATGAAAAATGGAAACTAGGACCATGGTTGCCATGGGAATCATGGTGGATCAAGCAAGGGGATGGTGTAGCCTTCTATTCATGTTTCTACATGGCGAATCATGTCCCAACCATGATCCCTACAACCTTTAGCCTAATGTATCAATCAAACAAACCTTATCTTTTGTACGCAGTGGTGAAGCTTGAGATTTCCGACCGCAGGGTCTAAAACGTATATACCTAAAAAAATTATAAAACCGGGGGTCGAAAACATATATACTTAAAAATTTCTATACGACAACGAAATACCGAACATTACTGAGCGAAAAGTTCGAGGAGTCGGGCGCCCGCCTGCCCCTTCTATCTTGCGCCCCTGTTTGTACGTACCGTCTGAACCAAACAAACCTAATTGGAATCCAATTATATTTTACTTTATTACTAAATATCAATTGTTACGAACCGAATCGTTAACCAACTGATCCAAAGACAACAGATAAGAAGTTCCATCCTCAACATTTTTGAAACATTTTTGAAACGTGCCACTTCAATCCAAGAAAATAACGTCCGTTAAAATTTTTTGTTAAAACTAATGGCATTCTTATTTTTAACTAATAAAGATTGATTATCTAAATTTGTTAATATAAAGGACCATTTAAGTAATTTATTTAATTAGAAAAACACATCTTCTGTACTTCTTCTCTTTCTAAACATACACACATAAACACTTAGAGCATTCACATCCAATCCATTAAATTATACATACATTCCACTAAAAAACAACTCCTATATCAATATATTTCCATTAAAAACAAATACTTTTTCTCTCTCCTTTCAATTAAATATTATTATCATTACATTTTTCTCTCACTTCCACTCACAACCACTTTCAAAATATATTAAAAAATTATAACGGGTGAACAGTGTCCCCCCAAATATACAGATGAACAGTAACATTTTCTCTCTCCTCTACTCACAACCACTTTTTATACCCTTTATAATATAAAAACCCCTCCTCACATAATTTGATGGTTAGGATGTGAATGCTCTTACACTGCTTCTTCTTCTCTCTAAACACATCAAACCCAAACTTTTCTCAAAACACACAAACACTTATTCTCTCTTGAAGCAGATCAATCTTCCTCTTTCTTTGCTGCCTTAAGTCAGTGAGGGAAATGGAGTCTGGGAGTGAAATTAGAACTTAGGGTTTTCATTTGGGGTTTTAGCGGTGAGGAAAAACGGTGGTGTAGGTGGGGATTGATGACGGTGCACGACGGAGGTGGTTGAAGTGGACAGATTTCATGTTGCAGGCGTTGGAGGTGGTTAATCAGAGGTTGTATGGTGCAACGAAGGTGATGGATTTTGGATGTAGGGTTTGAGGAGCTGCTTATTGCACCGATGGAGAAGGAGGGTGGTACAGTGTGGTATGGTGGCGAAGCTATGGGGGTTTTATGGTGGAGGTGAACGGTGATGCCAATGGTGGCCGGATCTGTTGGTGATGACGACGGTGGTGGTGGTTTGCAGAGCTGTTGGTTGCAATGGTGGAAATTGAGGGTGGTACGGTGTGGTTGCCAATCTGTGGGGATTATATCTGGTGACCGTAGCTGTGGTGGAGGTGGTAGCTGTGGTTGGTGGTGGCAGTGGCTGTGGTGGGGATCGGTGGTGTAGGTGCTTGGTGGTGAAGAATGTAGAGAGATAAGAGAATATTATCAGAGTTTGTGTGTATGTGTATATATATACATATTATGTGTGTGTATATATACATATTATGTGTGTATATGTATTATTAGTATATGTGTGTATGTATATATATACACTACTGCAAATAGAACCATCACTCCACCACTCTACCAGAATTCCACAATTAGAACCCTCATTCCACCACTGGACCACAATCTACCCTAGCAATTGTCTTCATGGAGGTCTTTTGTGAGCACTAAACAAATCATATCCAACAAGTTTTCCCCAAATCCAACTGCTGCCACCACCACTTACCACCACCTTTAACCCTAAATGCATACAAAATCCCCAAATCTCAAATCCTCATTCGAGCAGTAGCAGCAGAGCCGTGACGGCTCCAATGCGTGGCATTCTCCTGTTTATTTGCTCCGACGATGTGATGCAGCAACAACAACGACGTGATGGCCGCAGAAGCAGCTACGCCGGATGCGACGGTAGGGTTGGGAGCTCCGATGGATGAAGGTTGTGTGTGTGTGTGGGGGGGGGATGGAGAGAGAGTGGTGGTTGATGGCGGTTGTTGGTGGTGGCTGATGGTTGTTGGTGGTGGTGGTGGTCTGGTGGATAAAGGTAGAGAGAGGGACAGAGAGAGGGGGAACGAGAAAGATACGGTGATTCTTCTACCATCTGTGTAATATACATATACATATATTATTTATATATGTTATAAATTATATAATATTAACTTGTTAATCTTATATCTGTTTTATTATTATTTAAAAAATATATATATTGGTAAAAAGACTAAATTACCCTTGTGTGATATGATTTAACAAAAAAAATCTAACTAGGTTAGGACAAAAGTGTGAATGCACTATGTCTATTGCTTCCATCAATCACGTGTTTTAACGTTAAATATGCCGAGTCGTAGTTAATCAGATAGATAAGACAAGATTAGGGTTGTAATGTGTGCGCATAAGAGTATTGTAGGTCCGCACGAACCAGCGCAGGCTGATCCACACGGATCAACCTGATCCGCACAAGTGGGTTCGCACGAACCTACGCAGGTCCGTGATTAGAGTTTCGTGCGGATGGAGTCTTGCTATATATAGGCACTTGTCTTGTTCATTTGTATCTTCTTGGTGAACTTGAGTGGGGAAACTCTGTCCAAGTGATTTCACGGTTTTGTACTTGCATATCATCAATAGAAATCATTATTAATTACTTGTTCTTGTTCAAGTCAACCTTGTACTTGGATTCCGCACAAGATACGAGATCACAACAATCAATCGTACATCAAAGAAGATCGTGATCGGTCCAAACACGTTCCTACAAGTGGTATCAGAGCGGGTGATTGATTGCAAGGACTGAAGATACAAGAAACAAGAAGATTCAAGCAAATCAGAGTCAAATTAGAGCTAAATTTCCTCATTTTCTATTCATTCTTCTTCTACTTATCTTTTTCAAGTTTAAAATACAAATTAACGACGAATCGATGATTAAAATTGGCTGATTTTTGAATATGTTGTGCGAAACTATGTTTTAATCAATCCTCTAAAAAATCAGATCAAAATTCGAGGTAAATCACCAAAAATTCTTTAAAAACCTTGAAAAACATGGCTGGTAGTTGCGCATTCATGTGAGTGGGTTCGCACGGATCAACATCTTCTATTTTGTGCGGACCTAGTCAAAGTCAGTACGCACGGATCTAGTCCAGTTGACTTGCACGAATCAACACTAGTGTCATTTGCACAGATCTCGGGTTTGGGTTCGCACGGATCTACATTATTTGTTTACGCAGATCTATTATTCTCCATTCGCACGGATTAGTTAATCTCCATACATGCGGATCAACATATCCTCGTTCGCGCGGATCAAGGTTTTAGTGTACTTGGTTTTCAAAGTTATTTGATCTATTGTTGATTTGTGCAGGTACTTCTTGATTGTTCAAATTTTGAAATCATGGATCCGGAATTCTATAACGAATTCTACGATTCTTTCACATCCGTTACAACATCCACACCAAAGAATGCTTCGAATGTCATATCTGAAAATTTAAATATTGAAAATGCATACGGAACCTATCAGAAACCACCCAAATTGATGAACATAGAAGATTACAATAGGTGGAAAGATAGATTTGAGAATTGGGTAAAAGCTTATGCTTTTGAAAGCTGGAAAATGTTAACGTTTGGATATAAATTTCTAGAAAATGATCAGGGAGAAAAAATAGCAATTTCACAGTTTAAAGCAGATGATAAAAATGATTTTTCTAACGAACAAAAAATGATTACATTGTTACAACAATCAGTTAGAGATGCTATACTTTCTTTGCTCCAACATGATAAATCATCTAAATCTATGTGGGAAGCGTTAAAAATTAAAGCTGAAAGTGGAAAAGAGATAACGAAAAACAAAATATCATTGCTTAAGAAAGAGTTTGATCTGTTTAGCTGTCTGAAGGGTGAGAATGTTCGATAGATGATAGAACGTTTCTGTCATCTAAAACATGAGCTGGAAAGATTCAAGATCAGAAAAGACGAAGAAGAAATCATTATGATTGGCAAACATATATCATGATTTTGAAAACGGTGCAAAGTTTGATGAAATAAATTTAGAAACATTGATTGAAAAGCTTGAAGGCCATGAGCTGGAACTCCAAAAAGAAAATCACGATTAACAGCTAAAATTATCAGCAGAACGTGAATCTATATTATCGTGGAAGCATGCTGATGAACAACCAATCGTCAAAGATTGGTACTGGTTTTAGTGCAGTAAGTTCAAATGATTCACCACAAAGCAGTTCTTCGAAGTGTGGTTATTCAAGTTTAAATACTAAGAATCAATCATCTTCAACATCAAACAATTCTAATCCAAATGTGGTTCAATGCAATATTTCCCTGAATTTGAACAATTCTTAGAGTATGAATGCTGATTCAACCAAGCAACAGATGATCTTCTTAGCATCAATTATGGAATCCTATGAAATTTTGGTGGTGGGTAAAATTGGAAACCCGAAAATGACCAAGGAAGACTACGATCAAATCGATCCAGAAGAGATGGAGCTTATAGATATCAGATGGTGTATGGAGAGCCTAATAAGAAGAGCTCAAAGATTCATGGAGATTACTGGTAGACAATGTCTTGGAGGTCCTACAACAAAACTGGGATTTGATAAATCCAAGGTCACTTGCTTCAAATGCAAATAGAAAGGACACTTAAAGAGAGAATGTTCAAATCAGGATGTGGATGAAAGCATGAATCCGTTCCATGATGATTACTACCGAAAAGCAATTTATCATCGCACCAATGAATAACCGCCAAAGAAAAATCGATCACAAATCGATGAAGGTTCTTCGAAAGAAAGAAAGCTCTGGTGGTGACTCAGGAAGATGAGGGGTTGAATTGGAACAAATATATTTCAAGCGAGAAAGTTTCATTGGCTGCGGAGGTAAGATTTAGTCGAAAAGAACGCATAGCGCGTAGGAGATTGGATGAAGTGTACTACACCTTTAAATAGGCAAAGCAGGCCAAGAGATGGGGTGATGAGAGGAAATGCTATTTCGATCCTTAAGGAAATCCTATAGTAGATCCAAAGAATGTAGATTTTGATGCACTGCTTGGTGTTATTCCTACTGCTGTAGAATTTTATTCAAAGATAAAAGAAGATAAATTTTTTTAGGAAGAAGTGGAGAAGCGCATAAAAAGGGTGAGTAATGCGAGTTTAGAAAAGTCGACTGAGACTTTGAAGAAGAATGTGGAAGAGATCATTGATGAGAGCCAAAAGATGATGGATGAAATTTTGAATAAAACGACTGACAAAACAAAAATGGCAGATCAAAGAAAGGTAAAAATTCAAACTGAATCCTCTAAGTTGTTAAACCAGGTTAAATCAATGGGTAATAATAATGAAATTGGTGACAAATCTGAAAACAAAAATGAAGTGCAGTGAAGGAAATGCATGGAAACATGTAGTGCCTGTACTGAGATGGATTGAAAATTTAAGATCCAGAAACATTGAATTTACTAAAATTGAAAACTTATTCAAAGAAAAATGTATTGAAATGATTGAAAACGAAAAGATTTTGAAACAAAAGAAGAGGAGCTGACACTGAAATGCAATGGTTTTGAAAAAGAAAATGAAATTTTAAAGCAAAAGTGTTCAGCAGAATGCAATGAAGGTTTTCAGAAAGATAATATCATTCGAGAATTGCAAAAAGTATATGATGGGATTAAATACTCACATCATAGAGTAAAAGAAACATATGATAACTTGAAAAGTCAAGTTAAACGTCTTGAAGAAACTTTTTTAAAGTATTCTGAAAATACAAAATTTATTGAAGCCAATTATAAAGGTAAACAATTGGTATTAAATAATTATATTGATCAAGTGGCTGTGTTAAAACAAGAATTGATTGAAAAGGAAAAGAAGAATAATAAACTACAAAGTTATCATGCTTCTTCATATATTCTCGAACGTATTTTCAACATCACACCAGATGATAATGATTCTGAAAAGAACAAAAAGGGCATTGGATCAGAATATCATCGAGTTCCACCACCATTGGAGAAAAATTATACTTTCTATGATGATGAAAAGGTGGCAAAGACAATAAACATGGTTGATCAATTGCCTGAAAACATTGATGTGATTTACTCCAAATCTGATGATGTTGGTGATTCAGAGGTGGTAAGTAAGGTTGTTGAAAGCGTTCTGAAAAAGAAAATCAAAATGATTCTACGAAAAATGATAATTCCGAATCACACGTTGAAGATAAGGAAAGTTTTCATAGAAATTATCTGAAAAATTCAAAATCTGAGACAAATACGAATGATGATTCAATTAGATTGGCATATTATATGGTTAGATCAGATAAATTATTCTCAGATATTGAAGTTCCGATTCAAAATGTGATTACAGAAAAGATTGGAAAAGTGTTTAAATTGGTAGAAATCGAAAATATTGAAATTGAAAAGTTTGCCGGTAAAGCGAGCAAGAAAACTTTTTATAACAAACCAGGTTACAAAAAGAAAAACACAAAGGCTGGGTTGGGTTATAAAAAGAAACAAAATCAAAAGAAAAGGTTTGAAAAGACAAAATTTCAGAAAAAGATGAACTTTGTTCAGGGAACAAGTTCAGAAGAAGAGAAAGAACTCCGATTTAGTCGACATACTAACGAATAGTTTTATCCTCGAAAGAAACAACAACAACAAGCCAAAGATATTTAAAAGAAAATATGTTTTAAATGTCAACAAATTGGAAACGTTGGTCGCAAATGTCCAAATCCAAAGCCTGTTGATGTTGAGAAAAAGAAATATGAGTTTGTGGAATAGAAGTCACCCAAATTTGAACCAAAACATATTTGGAAACAAAAGGATGATATATCAAAATAAAAACAAATTTGGAAACCAAAGGATGATTTGTTAAAACGAAATGTTCAAAATGATTCAAGATTTTTTTTAAAAGAATGTTTCAAAAGGACAAAAAAATTTGGGTTACAAAGAAACAAAGTACTTCTGTGAATGAGAAAAGGAAAATTGATTCAAACAAAAAGGTTGAAATCAAGAATGAAATATTGTTTGTGAAAAACGACAAAGATTTTCCGAAAATGAATGATTCGTATTTGTCAAAATACCCAACGTCAAAAAGGCTTGTTTGAATTATTCAAGTAATTGAGTTGATTGAATGTGCAGGTGTTCCAGAAGTCAATCCACGTTCATCAAGGGCAATGGAGCAGCCTGGCACGCGAAGAGGATCCTTGTAATTGAAATTAGGGAGTGTTGGTTTATAATAATAGAAATAAAAATAAAAATAAAAAATAAACAAAAGTAGAAAAAGAAAAATAAAAAGGTTAATGGAATACGCCGAAACCCTCACGGTTGAACAAACAAGACATGATAAAACAAGATTGAAAAATGGTTTAAAAATGTTTAAATATCAATGTTTTGGTAATCATGGGTGTGTGTGAGAAAAACAGAGAATGTAAAGCAGAAAATGGATGGCAAGATAAAGCTATCTACATCGGTTTGTCAAATTTTCTTTAAAATGTTTTGAATTTTAGGGGGAATAAAAAATATTGAAAAATTCAAAAACATTTGAAAAATTGAAAAAGTACAAAAACATGAAACATTCAAAAGAGTTTTGTGTAAAAAGAGGAAATGATAGTACTTCAGTAAGACAGTCACAACATGTTAAAGAAATGGAAAGATAAAATGTGATAAACGGTCTCACTGATGATATGCCAGTAGGTTTTTAGGCATTTAGTAAATTGATTTCGAGATATAAATCTAAATCAATAACTTTCTTAATTCGTGGGGAACATCTCTCGGATATATGGGCTTAGTACTCCGAAATTTCGTTTGATAGGTTGCCTGATTTTGAGATATTAGATCTTTATACTTATTGATATCCGGGGTATTATACCTGGTGTTCTGATTTTGCGTCAGTAATGGTCTCGACTTCGTATAATGCTTTTGCACTTAAAACTTTATGTCTGCATAAAAATTGAGAAAATATCGAAAGATATATATCAAGTGCAGTTGTAAAGAAGATTCCTAAGTGGAGCACACCTTAAGTCGAACCTTCATCTCTTTATCTGAACGGAAGTTCTAACATGAGCTATCAAGGACTCGCACTAACCCAGAGACAAATATCATTTAGGTATATTCACCTGTAAGACTGAATCCAGGGAATCTTGATAAGGGAGTATATTCTGAGGTGGGAAACGCGATTAAGTTAAGTTCTTAAAACACTAATCACATATCTTGAATCAATTAAAGTTTGTGTTAGAATTTAAGTGGATCAGTATACTAACAATCTAAGTGAATCGTTTAAAATTTAAAGTTTATAAAGATCGATGGTGCTATTGCTTTGTCATAAACCGATATGATCATCGGACACAAATTGTAACATTTCAATTTTTTTTTATTAAAATAAAGTATATAAAACTTATATTATTAAACGGTTAGATTACGAGTAAATTGACTGTTAGAAATATGAGATATTTAGACGAACATAGAATCTATTTAATAATTAAATTATAAAAATACATTATATTTGACTTTACTCCGTTTTTAATGAAACTTAGGTCAAAATGTAGATAAAATATTCTCGTTCTAACGACATATTCATAGTTTTATAAAACGTTATATTTTAGAAGTTATAAGCGCTAAATGAGTGAAGCAACTGAATTAATTGTAATATATAAATAATAAAAAAATAAAAAAAATCAAACTATTTGAATTAAAAGCTTAGTGGACGTGTGTGCATGAGAATGTGGACGTGTGTGCATGTGTCTAATGAGAATGTGTACGTAGCTACACTTTTCTCGCACTCCAAGAAGTGTGGAATTGACTATAAATAGAAGCATGCAGTTTTACTTTCAAATTGCAAAACTTCTTTTGTCTGTCTGCTCTCGTTCGCCCTCCTCTCTCTATCTCTTCATATAAAACTATTTTTTCTTTAATATTTCACTCTAAAACTCTGCCCCGTTTTAAGTGTTTTAACCCCTGATCACTATGATCACTAAGTCGATACCCTGTCCGATTGATCTACAACCCAACAACGCATGTCAAAGCTTTACCTGACTAAGTACGTTGGGGTTATGTCTTGTGACGTATTGATAAAGTTGAATTTGGATTATTATACTTAATGTGAGTGCATTATATATTTTATTAAATAGCTCAGGAGTTATACCAAAGATTATACCAGGAGGCTTTTAGTTGAACCCTAAAATTACAAAATGAGTCATTCTTCTTTTTCTCACATTAATGTGAACCATTTTATTTAAAATGCTTTGCAAAACACTGATTTTTATAAACTTATATTTACCGTATAAAACTTATATTATTAACTCTAGTTGAAACATAGGTTTATATTTCCGATAAAATATGACTTGCGGTATAAAAACTTATATTTATTAATTCTTTTGGGTAAAAATAAGTTTTCATAACATTGTGCTCTAGTCGAAATATAAGTTTACAATAATCACTCTAGTTGAGAATATGACTATTTAAATATAACTGTAATATTTAAATATTGTAAGATGAATAAGACAACTAGATCATTCAGTTCTATTTATTGTGAAATTATATCATATTAGTGATATTTAACCCATATATATATCATAATTGAAGACCTATCTGTGAGTTGAAAGGTATATCTATATTAAATTGAATTAAATATAGGTTAGATACTATGTTAACGCCAAGTCTATATTAACATTCAATTCAATAGGAAATATATGTTATTTAAATTTGTAACTGACGCAATTGTGATTTATCTACTACTTCTAATAAAGCAAAACAAACTTATGCCACATGGCATTTGCTTAAACCGTTACTTGCCATGTGGCACTCTAAAACCATTCCCTCAGAGACTTTCAGCGCCAATTCTTTTTCATTCGCTCTTTTGCACACACTCAGTTTGTTCGAGATTGATACAATCCGGACTTTCCATAAATTTGATATCAGTTTCCTTTCAATCTTGATTCCAATCACAAATTCTAATTTAAGCCAATTTCACCATCATTCTCTTCCGTTTGTTTTCTTCAAACCCTAGAATTTATTATTCTTTGTTGAGGCTTGAAGTTATGGCATATGGAATTCTCTCGGTCGTGTAGATTTGTGTATTTCTTCTTCAATCGGATCAAAGTATGTTTTTTTATGATTCGTCTTTCATATTGTTTAATCTTGATTTATCATTCAAAAACCCTAATTCTCAGTGAGCCGATTCTTATATATCTTCGATTCATCTTATACTCAGATTCAGGTCCCATATATCGCTGATTTCTTTCACAAACACTAAATCTATACAAGGCGATTCTCTCACGTGGTTATCAAAAACCCTAAATTGGAACCAGTCGGATCTGATACAGGTAATTGTTTTTACGTATAGTGGAAGTTATGAGGAGGCTATGAAAGTGGTAATAGGGTTTGAATCAAGGCTGGAGAATAAGATTCAAAAGAAATTGACTTTGTCATTTGATTCGTCTGTTCTTGATATCAACTTATTAGTCGAGAGTTTAGTGTAACCTATGTTCTGGTTTGTTGATATTCTGTCTTAATAGTAGGTGATTTCATAAGTAGAAATTGATGGTATATATGAATATAGAAAGAGATGTATACTGCTAATGTTGTATCTATTTGTGCATTATTTTCTTTTACATTATGTGCTTTTAGTTAAACATATTGATTATACTTGATTTGACACCTTGAATACGTGTGTTATACTGCTATCCTGTCCCTGATCTAGGCTATTATTGAGGTGTTTGTGAAATTTTTTGACAAGTCTGTTTGATTAATGCGACTTTAATAGTGTTATTAAAATGCACTTCTGGTACTCTAATCGTTGCGCTGATTAGCCTGAGCTATTGTTGGTAGATCACTGGTGGGTGATTCTTTAACCCGTATCAAATACAAAGTGTTCAAATGAGGCTGTGATGATAGAACACAAACAAACTTAAAATCGCTGCACCATGTGTGACAACCCGAGACTTCAAGTTCCTTGCTACGTATCTCTTGTTCCGAAATTCTTGTGACAAATTGTTTTAGTTTTTGTAATATGCTTTGAATGCTATTGGACCGAATAGCCTGAGTGATTAATATGTTGGGCCGCTCAACAATTTACAAATTGTTCTTATTGAGTTCACATGCACCTATTTAATGATTGCTTATGTAAATGGCCGACATGAATGGTAATGCTTTTGGACTTTTATATTTTTTGAAAATAAATGATTCACAACTAATTATGATCAGCACGTGGACTATAGGATTTTAGTGGAACGTTTTTAGCTGAACATTTATTATACACACAGGCCAAGGATATTTTGACCGGATCACTTTATATGTAATGTTTTGGGATCTTCGCCATAGACGACGAAGATTGATCTTACGTCGTCACCATATACATTGTGACGAAACTCATGTTTCATCGAAGATGATTTTTCGCCAAAAAGGGTTGTGGCGCAGTTGAATCCTCGGGCCCAATACGGAACCAATCTAGGCCCGACTCACCCAAGAGGTCGCTTATGACCCTGTCTACGGTTTCTAAAATCCGAGAATCATATTTTGGTAGTTGCAAACCCTAGCAGTCTTCTCTCCTCCTCTCATGATCGACGGAAGAAGCTCTTGTCCGCAACTATCCTCCTCGTTTTGTCGTAGCACTCTCGCATACTCAACCTTCCGGTTAGTGTATCACCTTCTTTGATCGTCCTAGTTTTCCAGTTGTACATGATCTTTTGAGTGCTTATGTGGTTAAGGTGTGCATGATCAAGGATGTGATTAAATAACATGATTTTGTGTGGGACGAACCCGTCGCTTGTTATTGTTGAATTGGATCCCTTAACATAAATTGGTCCATGATAGACAACTAGTAAACTAGGGTTGCATGCTAAAAGATTTTGTAGTTTTGAATAACGGGAATTGCGGGCTTGAAATAATATTCGATGTTTGCTGATTGGTTCGATTAATCGTTAGTAATATTAGTTGCTACTGTAATGAGGAGATGATTGGTTGCTATTGATAAGGTAGGATGTGATATTTTTGGGCATGTGATCCTTGTCTGCTTGTCGATTATGTTAACTGCCATTGAATGAATGAATTAATTACTAGGATGTATTTGAATCATAACACCAAGATGATTGAACAGTTCTGAATGTTGATTGATGGGTTAAATCGAGCTATAGGGGAATGTGTAACTATTTTGATCTCACTAAAAGTGTGTAACCGATGTTGTGTAATCAAGGCCTTGTAACTGATCCCGACGAAACATGGGGATGTTTCGTCATAGGTAACCCGACGAAACATAGGGATGTTTCATCATGCTTAGTCTCGACGAAATACATTTTTCGTGGTCTATGAAGTTTTGTCGGAACAGTAGAAGTATATGGAGTGTAAGGTTGGATGATTGTGTTTACGAATGTTAACTGTTATGTATCTTGCGAAATATGAACTTGTGATATGAACTTGTAAATGAGCCAACCACCTACTATGAGATTTCATAACCGGCTATTAAGTTTTAATTGAAACTTGCACTTGTGAAGTAAACATGTATGTGGCACAGTAATCTGTTGTATGGATAAACATTGTTAACATGAGTGATGTGTGACATGGCTAACAGTTATAACATGCATATTATGAACGTAACTTGTGTAATATATGACGAAGTACGTGGATCAATGTGAATATAAAACTGATTGTTATTGGTAAACCATGTTAGGACGTACTTGATCAATTGATAAAGAAAGTAACTAATCTTACCGAGCAAACCAAAGGTGAGTTCATTTCTCTTGAGCATGCGTCCCGGTGGTTGGGACAGTCATTGGGCATCCCTGAGAGGGATGGGTTTGGGTAAATCAATTGGGTATTCCTGAGAGGAATACGTCTTGTGGTAAATCTGGAATGTTGGATAATATACTCGTCCTATCACCTTTAAAGTCCCTCCGTGTTGTTTGGTTACCTGAGAGGTAACAAGGTATTAGTTGGTAGCGCTACTTAGGTTTGGCACCCTTACCCCGTACCGGAGAGGACGGGTGTGAACTAATGACCTAGTCATGACCAATGCTTTGATAGGAACATTGGGGAAAGGGCAAAATAAACCAGGAGCCGTCTTATATCCGAGGTATTATCAACATTGTAATCAATGAACGGAATTAAACACTTGGTAACTAACATTTTTGTAAAACTATGAACTCACCAGTGTTGTCTGATACACGTGTGTGCATGCTCGCAGGTTATAGGTATGTGTGGATGTGGAACTTGCTGTCTGGGATGTTGGAGTGGTCATGGGCCAAGATACATGGAATCGCGAGACGAGTCTAATGGTTATCATCCATATGAAACACTTAACTAATGTTTTATGCTTCCGCTGAATACGATGATTTGTAATTACTGTTTTGTAATACTTTATGTTAATGAATGAAAGTTTTATTTAAAAACTTGTATGAGTTCAATGTGATTGGTGGCTAGATCCTGGTACGTCACACGCCTCGCGGGGGTTTCCGCTTGGGGTATTTTTGGGGGTGTGACAGTTTGGTATCAGAGCCACTGGTTATAGTGAATTTGGTTTTAAAACGTTTTTGTAAAATCAGACTATAACCGAACAATCTGAATACGTGAATACGCCCATGACACTCAGCTCCAGATTGCAAGGTTCATCTTTCTCACTTGATGCATACATTACATGACTAGTGTACACCTGTTTATGATGTAGCATACGGACACACACTCGTCACTATAGCACAATTACATGAATTGCTTGTTCACGTTATGATGTGTTGTTAGTGTGTCGTAGCCCTGGGATTCTTGTGACCTTGATGTTTTGATAACCTCCGTTTGATATTTGGGTTTGAGGAACCATTTGACATGAGTTAGGAGGAACTGAGATGAGCATGCAAATCACAATATTATTGTGGGTGCACACATAATAATAATGTGGGGTGCATGCGAGTCCCAGTGAGCCTTAGCAAGTGAAAAAGGGGTTCTGTTATGTTATTTAATCAGTGAGAAACGTAACAACTTTATGGGAGTCACAACAGTGATTGTCTCCTACTCGAGTGTGGTCTTTTCACTTCTCTCCGAATTCTTACGAATCTCGATGCTATCGAGTATTACCTGAACAAACATCTGAATGCCTAGCGAACCGTGTAGAATGTTAGGTGCTTGCAAGAACGTCCCTGAGTTGGATGTCGCAGCATTGAATGATTGGTCGATACCTTTCTCACTTTTCTTCGTTTGCTGGAACTCAATGTATTGATGTCTTAGATCCCGAAGTGCGACCACTTCTACAACACTCTTGTAACATACCATGTATTACTCAACTAACTTGTTAGATCGATGGACAAGAGGATGAGCGTAGTACTTTACCAGTCTCAGTATTTGGACAACCCTGATTACCGGCAACAAACACCAGCGGACTGACTTCAATCGAATCCTTACCTGTAACAACTCTCATTAAAAAGTACTAATTATTACTTAATTGACCAATAGGAAACCCTAATTAAGACACCCAATTGATTCTAAACAAGCCCTAAAATTTTCAGAACAATCGGAATTAGAATCAGGGCCCCTAAAACTCAGGGGGGGGGGGGTAAAACCTAGTTGAATTATGTAACACCCGCTCTTATAAATCAAGGTTTAACGTATATTTTGCGAAAATAATCATGTAATTAATGGTTATATATACATCGGAAATACGGGTTTGTAAAAAAAACTTTTCCAATTTAAGTGATATACATAATGTGATTTGATTCGCCGTTTAGAATAACGACAAAACAACGTTGCGGAAGCTTTGTTTAATGTGTGTTCGGTTCTTGCTCGATGCTCGATCTTCATCCGGGACTCTCGACATTCACCTGTGATCAAAACCAACTTAAATGTCAGTTTTGATAATTAATTAAACTAATACAACGGGGAAATTAGGAAAATCCAACATGGATATCTTAAACCCAAAACAAAAAACTCATTTCTGACCTCCACCGTAACTTACGGTGTCACCGTAAGTTACGGTGGCCTCTATGTTTCAATTATTCAACCGTACAACAGTAGGCATTTACCGTAACCAAATCATGTCCACCGTAACTTACGGTGGCACCGTAAGTTACGGTGGCCCCTGCATCATTCCTTTCCTTTTTGCCGTTTTTGACACGAAAACTTTCGTATCTTTCAATCCGCTCGTCCGTTTAACCCACCGTTTCTTCCTACGTGTTTTAAATTTGATTCTCCATAATAAGGGGTTAAAATCTAACATCCGGTTTAACAAAATTTCTGACTTTTAAGTCTTTGGCTTATTACCCTTTTTGCCAACTTTTGACCCGTTCGTGATTTCATCATCAAACTTGTGTATTTAACCTTTATATCTCATATACTTCTTCAACTTAATGTTATTTACCATACTAGATTATAATCCCCGGTTTATTACACAATTTAAACCCGTTTTCGTTTGTATGTTTATTTTGACCCGTTAAGGGTATTTATGCACTAAGGTCCCATAACATCCCTTTTATACTCATCTTAAGGATTTAATCTACCAAAACACTTATTTCCAACAACCTTTAAAGGTCGTTTGCCCGGTTTACCCAACAAGGGCATTTTAGTCAACTTTAGCCCCTCATTTACGACGAAGGGCATTTGCTACTTATTTGACCCAAAAAAAATGTATGTTTAACCACAATCGTATTTATACGTACCTGGCTCGAGTCAACCTAGTGACCCGTTTCAACACCTTGCTTTTATTACCGATATTCTATGGCGACGCAATTATCCAAATTACCATTCGCTCCTGTAACACATGACTTGACCACCACATTAGTTGATTTTGTCAAATGACGTTATTCCCACCATTTGACCCGTTCGATCTATATAACCCAACATTTTCATATGTAACAAAAACACGGTTTTTATTTACAATTCACACATCCGAACCATTTCGGATTTTCTCACTAGATCCCTTTCTTTCTAAAGTCAATTTCCTATTTTTTAACCCATTTGGCTTATGCTATGGGTGTCCTTTGAAACTTATTTTACTTTAGTCAATACTTGACTAAATTTCCATTTTTACCCATTTTCCATTACTAGTTACGCTATAAGGTAACTTTAAGAAAACTCTGAAACTATTAACCAATTCATGACTAGTTTACCATTTTGCCTTTTTCACCATTAGTCATGGTTTAAAATGTTTCTATTCGTTCCAACCCAATTCGTTTCGTGTTGGAACCCATAATTCGAACCAAATCCTTTGTTGTATTTATCGCATATAAAATAAACACGTATACTACAAGTAGGTGTAAGTTTTACTTACCTTGCATCCGAAACATGCTTTTACTTCTTATTTGCTTCGTTTGACCCGCTTCCTTTCCAAGCCTCCACCTAGCTCGTCAAGCGTCAAACTATCATCATAATTCGTAAGACGGTTAGTTTAGTCATTTTCACATACGACTATTCCATCTTACAAACTCTATGTCGGAACTATTATCCGACTTTAATATTGGTTTATTTGACTTTCGATAGTCAACTAACTTCAATCATATTACACGCACAATAAGTTCAATCAACATCACGTTTAGAACCCATATTATTCCGTATTACACGTAGTTAGTCGAGTTAGCCAATTACGCGTTTCTTTCCTAATTTCATTATGTCAACATTCATTCGGGATTTTAACAAACACCTAATGTGCATAATATCACTTATTTACTAACTAGTTCATAACTAGTTATCTTTACCAAGATTTACATCAACATATTCAAAACTCTAAGTCTAGTGTTCATGAACTACATCAAGAACTTATATCATAACCTCAATATTCATCAATCTTACATTCTAATCTGAGTGTTCATCATCTTAACATAAAACCCACTTAGCACATAGTAGGGTAATTACCAAATCCCTAGTTTTGACAACAATTCATCAAATTTTCTGCTAGGGTTTGTTTCTAGACCAAGATATAATCACAATAACACTCATAGATTCAACATTCATTCCAAAATTTCTACTAATTAAACTTTACCCAAAAATCAAACATCACCGAATCTGAAATTGCAACTTACCTAATGTTAGACAAGTGTAGGTGATCAAGATTTTTGATTCATGCAGCGATTACATGCCTAATTCACCCTTCAATTGATCAAATTAGATGAAATAAGGGTTTGGGGGTTCTTCCCCTCTGCTGGTCGCTCCCATCCACGCACACACTGATGTGTGTGTGTGTTTGATTTTTTTTATTTTTTTATAAAAATCTAGTTTGGCCACTTATACATAATCAGCCCCTTTAGTTTATCTTTTTAGACTATTTGCACATCAAACTAACTTCTTTCATTTAATTACAAGACTTGTACTAAGTTATTTATTTCCTAGTTACTTTATCTTGTTCACAACCCGTTTTATTTTAAGTCCCGTTAAATCTTGGGCCTTTTCATATACTTTGCTTTCTCAAAGTATTTCTCCTCCTTTTGATATATATATATATATATTAGATTTATTTATTTAAATCCTATAATTTACCGGGTAAGTTTTATCACTTACTGTATTTTACCCGTCGTGTAGTGTTAACGTGGTTTGATTACCAAACCCGTTTTCGGGGTGTTACAACTCTACCCCCCTTAAAGAGGTTTCGTCCTCGAAACCTTTTCTTACATAATTCATTGAGTTTAAACTCAATGTATTTGAGCCGAGAATTCTTTTAAACATTACTTATACTTTTATCCAATTGTTAGTATTACCAGAAAAGTATGGTAACATCTTTTTGGTTATTATTTGTCTACGTATCTCATACGACACAGTGCAACTCGGAATAACGTGATCTCGTTATTTCCACTAGTTTAGTTACTTGGCGATATTCATCACTTTCATATACTATCGAATTCTTTATGGATCCGTTACTTTGACCCGTTTAAAAGGTCTTTAGTGAAATCTTTCACTTTTAGCAACAATTTCTTTTGTTTTCAAATTCATTTATTCGGTTCAGTTATACCGAATCCACCTCTTACAAGCAACCAACTTACTTAAATGACCTTAACCGGTCTCACTAACTAGACTTATTAGTCCAGTTGCTTGTTACCGCTCACTTGGTGATAATGTGATTCCACTTCACATTGCATTTCTTGACCGTGATCGTGTCACGTCATGTTTAATTTATATCAACCTTTCATTTTCGAAAATACCACTTTTTTGAATATATCGTCTTGCACCTATCGATGTTAAGACCCATACTCTTTGATATTTGTTATTTCCAAATTCGTCTTATAGTATTCATATTTGTTAAAACGTTGTTTCTTACTAAAACTGAATTTTAGTTTAACGTTTTTCCTTTTAACTATGTCAATTATTCATATTAAGGAAATTGACAACCCATAATTTATTCTTTTCCGTTCTCATTTTACGCGGGGAATCATGACTAGTTCCCTTGCTTTACACTATTGACCCGTAAGTTCTTTCACTTAGCCTCATAGGCTATTTCTTTAAATTTTTCACCTTTTTAAGGTGAGATATTAACAACTCGTTTCCTTCTCTTTATAACCCGAGGGTCTTTTTGGTCCCGTAGACCTTAACACTGTGTTTAATACCGTAGGTTATGATGATCCCGTAGATCATCTTTTATTGTTGTCTATATTCAAATGTATATATACATATATAGCTTCAAGGCATCTCTTATTATGTTTGGAATCGTTTATTTTCGCTCTTGAACCTCAATTGACCTTGACCGTAGTCTAAGGCTTCATTTGTTTACTTCCGGACTAATCCTCCGACTTTATGACTTCTGACGTTATTTACGCGTCAGTTTGTTCTACGCTTACCGTTTCCCGGTTCATACTTATACTTCTATACAACCCATTACCCGGGTTCTTTTATCTTAACGTTCTTATTGCCCATAACCCTTTACATAGGTTAGTTAACATCTCACACTTTTACTTATTCAGTCCGCGCCTACTTATATTAGTAAGCGTCATCATTTATTTAATTCGTTTGACTTGTTCGTGTGAAATTTCATCACTGGTGAACGTCAAATTTCATTCTTTGTTCGACCCGTTCGACTTTTAACAAGCCGAACGAATTTTTATTTTTATTTTTTTTTAATCAAAATTTATGTTTGCGAAAATTCTTGTCATCTTTTAGTCATGACTCATATTCCGAGTCTTTTGACTTTCTATTTCGCGTTCCTGTTTCTCAGTCTACGTATGCGTTTAAATCCTTACCCACCAACCGGGTGTTTTACCGAAGTCGCTACTATTGCAACCCTCCTGGTATGCATTAAGACCTCGCTTCAATCTTACATTCCGACTTTGTCTTTAAGTTTGACGTTTTACAAAAACGACTCGTTAAGGGACATATTTTGCATTTTCCGGGTTCGAGTGTAACTACACTCCCTCCCAATACTTGTCTAAATCATTTTACAAGCTTGCGTTTTCTGGGTTCGAGTGTAAGTACACTCCCTCCCAATACTTGTCTAAATCATTTTACATGCTTGCGTTTTCTGGGTTCGAGTGTAAGTACACTCCCTCCCAATACTTGTCTAAATCATTTTACATGCTTGCGTTTTCTGGGTTCGAGTATAAGTACACTCCCTCCCAATACTTGTCTAAATCATTTTACATGCTTCTTTGTCCCTTCACTCGGGCTCATTATCCTGATGTAATACGCTTCCGTCACTCGGTTGTGCGTTTACATTATTATCAAATATTTTGCTTATCCGATTCATTTGGGTACTTTTTAATTAGTCCCATTCACTCCGCCCTTACTACATCGGATGTAAATGTGTCCGCCATAAGAAATTCATGGTTTCATATGCCACTACTTACTTGGCCAGAGTAAGCGATTAACACATGACCTTTTTATAGTTTTCACATCACACCCTATGTAAGTAACGCCTCTATTTGTTTCTCTTGGAAACAATATCCCGAATACTTTCTCTATTCGGATTTTTCCAAGTTTTTCAATCTACATATGCAACTTTCAATTTCTACTTATTTGTTGCATATTACTATTTGTGCGATTATTTAAAATGTGCACCTGGTAATGTTTGCCCCAACGGGCGTTCCTTGCCATTAACCTTGTTCGCGGTCGTTACGCGATTTAGTCCTCGGTGAGCATGCCCCTCTCGTCATACTTCGGACCGTTCCTCTATCATATCCTTAATTTTGTTCAACTCTTGTCATCTTTAAATGCAAGTGTCCTTCAATCAAGATATTCACAAAAGTTAGTAATATCAACTTCAATAATTGCATGTATTATAATACAAGGCTTTTTCTACTGTACGCGTCAACGCGCGTATTTTTTTTGTCAACTATATCAATCATTTAATTGGGGTAACGTGTATTACACGGTAACCCTATGTGTTGTCTACAACACTTTAATACGCTAGACCATTAGCATACATGCACTTACCGGATTTGCGATCAAGTCTCGAACCGAACACTATTCTTTGTCAAGAGCATAAGGTTTAAGTCCAAGCATGGTTCCTCCCCACCATACTCGAATCTCTTAAACCAAGGCTCTAATATCAACTTGTAACACCCGTTCTTATAAATCAAGGTTTAACGTATATTTTGCGAAAATAATCATGTAATTAATGATTATATATACATCGGAAATACGGGTTTGTAAAAAAAAACTTTTCCAATTTAAGTGATATACATAATGTGATTTGATTCGCCGTTTAGAATAACAACAAAACAACGTTGCGGAAGCTTTGTTTAATGTGTGTTCGGTTCTTGCTCGATGCTCGATCTTCATCCGGGACTCTCGACATTCACCTATGATCAAAACCAACTTAAATGTCAGTTTTGATAATTAATTAAACTAATACAACGGGGAAATTAGGAAAATCCAACATGGATATCTTAAACCCAAAACAAAAACTCATTTCTGACCTCCACCGTAACTTACGGTGTCACCGTAAGTTACGGTGGCCTCTGTGTTTCAATTATTCAACCGTACAACAGTAGGCATTTACCGTAACCAAATCATGTCCACCGTAACTTACGGTGGCACCGTAAGTTACGGTGGCCCCTGCATCATTCCTTTCCTTTTTGCCGTTTTTGACACGAAAACTTTCGTATCTTTCAATCCGCTCGTCCGTTTAACCCATCGTTTCTTCCTACGTGTTTGTAATTTGATTCTCCATCATAAGGGGTTAAAATCTAACATCCGGTTTAACAAAATTTCAGACTTTTAAGTCTTTGGCTTATTACCCTTTTTGCCAACTTTTGACCCGTTCGTGATTTCATCATCAAACTTGTGTATTTAACCTTTATATCTCATATACTTCTTCAACTTAATGTTATTTACCATACTAGATTATAATCCCCTGTTTATTACACAATTTAAACCCGTTTTCGTTTGTATGCTTATTTTGACCCGTTAAGGGTATTTATGCACTAAGGTCCCATAACATCCCTTTTATACTTATCTTAAGGATTTAATCTACCAACACACTTATTTCCAACAACCTTTAAATATCGTTTGCCCGGTTTACCCAACAAGGGCATTTTAGTCAACTTTAGCCCCTCATTTACGACGAAGGGCATTTGCTACTTATTTGACCCAAAAAAAATGTATGTTTAACCACAATCGTATTTATACGTACCTGGCTCGAGTCAACCTAGTGACCCGTTTCAACACCTTGCTTTTATTACCGATATTCTATGGCGACGCAATTATCCAAATTACCATTCGCTCCTGTAACACATGACTTGACCACCACATTAGTTGATTTTGTCAAATGACGTTATTCCCACCATTTGACCCGTTCGATCTATATAACCCAACATTTTCATATGTAACAAAAACATGGTTTTTATTTACAATTCACACATCCGAACCATTTCGGATTTTCTCACTAGATCCCTTTCTTTCTAAAGTCAATTTCCTATATTTTTAACCCATTCGGCTTATGCTATGGGTGTCCTTTGAAACGTATTTTACTTTAGTAAATACTTGACTAAATTTCTATTTTTACCCATTTTCCATTACTAGTTACGCTATAAGGTAACTTTAAGAAAACTCTTAAACTATTAACCAATTCATGACTAGTTTACCATTTTGCCTTTTTCACCATTAGTCATGGTTTAAATGTTTCTATTCGTTCCAACCCAATTTGTTTTGTGTTGGAACCCATAATTCGAACCAAATCCTTTGTTGTATTTATCGCCTATAAAATAAACACGTATACTACAAGTAGGTGTAAGTTTTACTTACCTTGCATCCGAAACATGCTTTTACTTCTTATTTGCTTCGTTTGACCCGCTTCCTTTCCAAGCCTCCACCTAGCTCGTCAAGCGTCAAACTATCATCATAATTCGTAAGACGGTTAGTTTAGTCATTTTCACATACGACTATTCCATCTTACAAACTCTATGTCGGAACTACTATCCGACTTTAATATTGGTTTATTTGACTTTCGATAGTCAACTAACTTCAATCATATTACACGCACAATAAGTTCAATCAACATCACGTTTAGAACCCATATTATTCCGTATTACACGTAGTTAGTCGAGTTAGCCAATTACGCGTTTCTTTCCTAATTTCATTATGTCAACATTCATTCGGGCATTTTAACAAACACCTAATGTGCATAATATCACTTATTTACTAACTAGTTCATAACTAGTTATCTTTACCAAGATTTACATCAACATATTCAAAACTCTAAGTCTAGTGTTCATGAACTACATCAAGAACTTATATCATAACCTCAATATTCATCAATCTTACATTCTAATCTGAGTGTTCATCATCTTAACATAAAACCCACTTAGCACATAGTAGGGTAATTACCAAATCCCTAGTTTTGACAACAATTCATCAAATTTTCTGCTAGGGTTTGTTTCTAGACTAAGATATAATCACAATAACACTCATAGATTCAACATTCATTCCAAAATTTCTACTAATTAAACTTTACCCAAAAATCAAACATCACTGAATCTGAAATTGCAACTTTCCTAATGTTAGACAAGTGTAGGTGATCAAGATTTTTGATTCATGCAGCGATTACATGCCCAATTCACCCTTCAATTGATCAAATTAGATGAAATAAGGGTTTGGGGGTTCTTCCCCTCTCCTGGTCGCTCCCATCCACGCACACACTGATGTGTGTGTGTGTTTGATTTATTTTATTTTTTATAAAAATCTAGTTTGGCCACTTATACATAATCAACCCCTTTAGTTTATCTTTTTAGACTATTTGCACATCAAACTAACTTCTTTCATTTAATTACAAGACTTGTACTAAGTTATTTATTTCCTAGTTACTTTATCTTGTTCACAACCCGTTTTATTTTAAGTCCCGTTAAATCTCGGGCCTTTTTATATACTTTGCTTTCTCAAAGTATTTCTCCTCCTTTTGATATATATATTAGATTTATTTATTTAAATCCTATAATTTACCGGGTAAGTTTTATCACTTACTGTATTTTACCCGTCGTGTAGTGTTAACGTGGTTTGATTACCAAACCCGTTTTCGGGGTGTTACATATTATCTTTACAGATTTACGTGGAAATTGAATTTTAACGAATTGTCGACTCACCTGAGCTAGTTGGACACGTACCTACCCTACCTTAAAAATGTCACCACAGGCGACACGCGGCACGTGATACGGATTCTTCCGCGACTAGCGGGAGGTGCAAATTTTGGGTATAAATAGAAGGGCCTGGCACTTGCATTCTGTTGTTCGTTCGACGAAGAAATTCCAAATATACACTGAGTTATGCTCTGTTTACCACAATTAACACACACGGATCACTAATCGACGCCGCAATCAGGGTAATAACTCGATCGCTATTAGGATTCATTTTCCGATCGATCAATGTACTCAATGGATGTTTAAGTGCTGCCCACATTAGGGTGATGCTTTGTCATTATACGTTAATTCGATGGATGTTTAAGCATAGCACTTTGTCATTCATTGTGAGGGTTGATCTCGTGAGTTATCGTAAATGCTGTATTGATTACTAACCCAGAAGTGTGTGCCTGTTATTAAATTTAGGTTAAAAAGGCTAATCAGTAGGCTAGGCTCTGCTCAAATTAAATTTGCAATGTGAGTCATTCTCTTTTTATCAACTATTTTACAATACCTCAAATTATTTTCAAAAGTCATAATTACAGGGACTAAGTCGTGGATATCTTGAATCACTGGCTAGTGGGGTATTGTGCACATTACTAATTTTCTCCCAGTTAGGTTCATTGACCTACTCGGGATAATCACTGTTAGGTTCATTGACCTACTCGGGATAATCACTGTTAGGTTCATTGACCTACAGGGATAATCATCACTATTAAGGTTCATTGACCTAATAGTGGTATGACCATCGTCACCATTGTGACATGTCACCATTGTGACAGGGCGCCAGATAAAAATATGATAGAAGCCATTGTAATCGCTCTTATGCTGTAATTAATAACTAAGCATCATTTTATGTAAATAGAATGACTCACTCTGTATTTCCCGCTGACAAAACCCTTTTCAAACATGTTTCAGGTGATCTATTATGATCCAGGAAAAGTGCCGTGAAGCACTACAAGCTTGAGAAAGTGGCTCAGGATAAAATAAAGAAACATGTTTTGCAAAATAAAAGATTTCTCCGTGAAATCTCAAGATTGTAAATTATCGGGTTTTATCCCGAGTTGTGAAATAAATAATCGGGAAATATTTCAGTTTAAAAAAAAAGATCCTGATGATAAACTTTCGCTGTTAAACTCAATTAAATAAATACCACGGGATTTCTGTCCCGCGGCTCCTGAAACGGGTCGAATCGGGACGGGGGCTGTGACAGAAAAATGTGGTATTAGAGCCACTTATCGAGCCACTGATTTAAGCCAATTAAGTATTTAGAAATACTTAATAATTTTTATTAATTGCTATTTTGTGATTATGTGTTTTATTATCTGACTAATTTTGTACAGTATGGGCAAATCTTTATATGTTAACCACTGTAGCAGTAAATGCAAATCCTTAAATAATTTGACTCAAAATTTTAGCACCTTTATTATCTACAGTCTAGAAACTTACCCAGTAAATAAATAAGTAAACCTTAGTGTGTTTTAATTTTCAGTTGATTTTTACCCAGTATGAAATAATATTTAAAGGTTTTCTATGAAATTTGATATAATTTTTAACTTAGTAATTGTGTGTATTTTGCATAAACAGCATGAGTGATTTGTCGGAAGCCCTTCAGAATTTAAATCTCTATCCAGTAAGAATAGAAGTTTCCAGAGATTTCAATAGGTATATACCAGACATAGAAGAACCTATAGAATTCAACGCTTTACCTCTTGAGAAACCCAAGCCTAAGAAAATGGAAATTGGGGAAAGCTCTGGACAAATTAAGGGGTTACCATCTCAGGAAGAGCTAGATTTTATAATGGCAAGCTATAATACTATTAAACCTGTTAATGAAAATGTTTTTATTCAATCTCTTGAAACACCACTACTAATGAACTTAGAACCAGCTATTCCAAACTCTTCAATCCACTCGCAAATAGACGAATGGTTGACTAATGAAATACAGTTACAAAACAATCCCTATAAGCTTTTTCCTAAGTTCAATCAAGAACCTTTACCAAATCCACCAATGAGTAACGAGAATATGGCTGAATTCCGCCACTTTGGTGAAGAACTAATGGATACTGGGAATAGGATCCAAGAGATTGGGGGACAGATCTCCTGGAAATACGATGAAAGTAAACGCCGTTACTAGAATATCATCTGACAAAGGATAGGGGATTTATGGAACTATGGTGGTGTAATAGTAATAGTAAAATCAGTATTTGTAAAATAAATAATACAATGGTTGTATATAGAAGCATGCAATAATCTATAAAACAAATAAAATTTTAGAAAATTTACAAATTTTGTTTGTATATTCGTTTATGTGATTATGTGCAATTAATTGTGACATTGGATTATTTCTTTTATACTAATTATTTAACTATAAATTAGATATCAGATGGAAAACGCTAATAATGAACCAGTTAATGAGATTAATCAATATGAGCAACAACCGGGGGATCAATATATGACTAGGCAGGATATAGAAAATATCGTTGCTCAAGGGATAGCCAACGATATTCCAGCAATAGTTACTCAAGGGATAGCCAACGCTATTCCATCAATCGTTACTGCTATTAAAAATCCAATCGAACCGCAACAAATTGTTCCTAGCAAACGTATTTCTGAAGATAACTTCAGTAATAGCGTAAACGGAGGCAATGATCATATTAATCATGAGAATGAACCATGGCAAGCTCCTCCTCCTAAGAAAATAAAAGCTGCAACGCCTGGTTGCACTTACAAAGAATTTCTTGCTTGTAAACCTACTGAGTTTGCAGGCAACGAAGGAGCAACTGCGGCACTGCGTTGGTTAGAGAAAACCGAGGCAGTAATTGTCATAAGTAAATGTGCTCAGGATGATCAGGTCATGTATGCGTCAAACCTTTTCAAAGAAGGGGCACTAGAATGGTGGAATACGGTGTTACAAGCAAAAGGAAGAAGGATGGCGTATGCTATGAACTGGGAAGAATTTAAGAGCTTTGTAGAAAGAAAATTCTGTCCCAAATATGAAAAGGAACAAATGACAAATAAGTTTCTAACCCACCAGATGGTGGATGTAGATTGTCGAGGGTATACTTCGACATTCTTCGAGTATGCTCGAGTAGTACCAACCCTGGCTTCGCCAGAGCCGGTACTTATTTCTCGTTATATTTGGGGATTAATTGCCGAAATCCGTAATATCGTCAAAGCTGCGAAACCTCGCACGATTGATGATGCGGTAGATTTAGCCAATACTCTGACTGACGAACTAGTACGGACAAGAGAAGAAAATAGAAGGAAAGAAGTAGCCCAAAAGATTACCCAAGGATTCCGTCCGGATAACCATAACAATTTCAAGAAAAGAGGGAATGGGCAATCTTCTACTAGTCCATTTTGCAATTTTTGCAAAAGGAAGCATTTTGGAAGATGCAAAGGATATTGCAATTTTTGCAAAATTCCGGGGCATCAAGAAGAAGACTGCAGGAGGAAGAAATTTTCAGTATGCTACAACTGTGGAGAAGCTGGACATCTTAGGCCAGATTGTCCAAAACTGAACAAACCATCTGACAATAAAGCCAAACCTGCAGAAGGAGCAAAAAGGAATGTAAGAGCCTTCCAACTAACTGCTAAGGAAGAAGAACTCATTCCAGATGTGATAGCCGGTACGTTCTTAGTTCACAACGTTTACACAAAAGTATTATTTAACTCTGGTGCAAACCAAAGTTTTATAAATACTTGATTTCGCCAAACTCTTAACTTATCTTTAATCACTATTAGGCAAATTTCTACAATAGAAACCGCAGATGGAAATTCAGTTAAAATAGATCAGGTTTTGTAAAAAAAAAATAGAAATAGAACTTTCAGGTCATAAATTTTCTGCAACCTTATTAGTTGAATTCGATGTTGTGTTAGGAATGGATTGGTTAGTAAACAATCATGCTCGAATTATCTGTGATAAGAATTCCATAGAAATTTGTGAATCCACTAGAAAAGTAATAATGATTACAGGAGATAAGCCATGTAAAACCATAAAGTTCATATCAGTAATGAAAGTTGTTAATTATGAACGAAAGCAAGGAATAGTATATATGATTTCAGTAATCATTAATACTAAAGATAAAGAACTTAAGGAATTACTGTAGTTTCAGAATACCCAGATATATTCCCAGAAGAGTTACCAGGATTACCACCAGATAGGGAAGTAGAGTTTAGGATTCATCTAATTCCAGGAACTATACCGATAGCCAAGGCACCTTATCGGTTAGCACTCACAGAAATATTAAAACTAAGAAAGAAATTAGATGAATTATTAAGTAAAGTTTTCATACAACTTAGTTTATTCCCGTATGGGGCACCAGTGTTGTTTATTAAGAAAAAGGATGGTTTGATTGATTATAGGGAATTGAATAAAGTTACAATTAAGAATCGATACCCATTACCTAGAATTGATGATCTATTCGATCAATTCCAGGGAAATAGATATTTTTCTAAGATCAACTTACGTTCTGGATATCATCAATTGAAAGTACAAGAGGAAGACATACCTAAAACTATTTTCAGAACTAGGTATGGTCATTACAAGTTTACAGTCATGCCCTTCGGATTAACGAATGCACCTGCAACATTCATGGAAATGATGAATAGGATCTGTAAACTATATTGGATAAATTTGTAATTATCTTCATCGACGATATACTTATTTATTACAAAAGTCAGGAAGAACATTGTCAGCACTTGCATGCACTCTTAACTTTGTTAAGAAAAGAGAAGCTTTACACCAAATTCTCGAAGTGTGAATTTTGGCTGCCAGAAGTGCAATTTCTAGGTCATATGGTGAATCATGAAGGTATTTACGTAGATCCTGATAAGATATCAGCAATTACCAAATGAAAGGTTCCGCAATCCGCAATGGAAATTAGGAGTTTGTAGGGTTAGCCGGATACTATAGACTGTTTATTAAGGATTTTTCCAAAGATAGCTATACCATTAACTAAGCTAACCTGTAAAACAGTTAAGTTGAATAGGGAATAAACAAGAAAAGCCTTTAGAATCTTGAAACAGAAATTAACAAATGCCCCAATCATAGCCTTACCCGAAGGAACAGAAGATTTTAAAGTATACGGTGATGCTTCAAAACTAGGATTTGGATATAAGTTAATGCAACGCAAAAAGGTAATTGCGTATGCATCAAGGCAATTGAAAAAGCACGAAGAAAACTATACCATTTATGACTTAGAATTAGGAGCCATAATTTTTTTCCTTTAATATTTGGAGACATTATCTGTATGGAAGTAAGTTTGCTGTCTATACGGATTATAAGAATTTAAGACATATATTTGGGCAAAATGAATTAAACATGAGGCAAAGGAGATGAATGAAAATCCTAAGGGACTACGACTGTGATATTCAGTATCACGAAGGAAAGGCTAAAGAAGGCTAGAGATCGTCAGAAAAGTTATACAGATAATAGACGAAAGCCGTTGGAGTTTCAAGTTGGAGACACAATGCTATTTAAAGTACCTCCTTGGAAAGGAATTGTTAGATTCAGTAAGAAAGGAAAGCTAAGTTCAAGGTACGTAGGACCGTTTCCAGTGATCCAACGTATAGGACCAGTTGCTTATCGTTTACAACTACTAGGAGAGTTAGCTGGAGTACCTGATGTAGTTCATGTATCCAATATCAAGAAATGTCTATCAGACAAATCTTTGGTAGTACATCTCCAAGATATAGAGGTAAACGAAAAGTTAAAATTTGTGGCGAAACCTCTTCAGATAGAAGATAAAAAGATCAATTTTCTCAAAACACAAATGATTAGTGTTAGTTCAAGTAAAGTGGGATTCAAAGATAGGACCCTAATACACTTGGGAACTGGAATTAGAAAAGAAGTGAAGGTATCCTCAATTATTCCAGTAAATCTCGAGGACGAGATTTTTATTAAGTTAGGGAGAATGTAACAACTCTCATTAAAAAGTACTAATTATTACTTTAATTGACCAATAGAAAACCCTAATTAAGACACCCAATTGATTCTAAACAAGCCCTAAAATTTTCAGAACAATCGGAATTAGAATCAGGGCCCCTAAAACTCAGGGGGGGGGGGGTAAAACCTAGTTGATATTATCTTTACAGATTTACGTGGAAATTGAATTTTAACGAATTGTCGACTCACCTGAGCTAGTTGGACACGTACCTACCCTACCCTAAAAATGTCACCACAGGCGACACGCGGCACGTGACACAGATTCTTCCGCGACTAGCGGGAGGTGCAAATTTTGGGTATAAATAGAAGGGCCTGGCACTTGCATTCTGTTGTTCGTTTGACGAAGAAATTCCAAATGTACACTGAGTTATGCTCTGTTTACCACAATTAACACACACGGATCACTAATCGACGCCGCAATCAGGGTAATAACTCGATCGCTATTATGATTCATTTTCCGATCGATCAATGTACTCAATGGATGTTTAAGTGCTGCCCACATTAGGGTGATGCTTTGTCATTAGTCGTTAATTCGATGGATGTTTAAGCATAGCACTTTGTCATTCGTTGTGAGGGTTGATCTCGTGAGTTATCGTAAATGCTGTATTGATTACTAACCCAGAAGTGTGTGCCTGTTATTAAATTTAGGTTAAAAAGGCTAATCAGTAGGCTAGGCTCTGCTCAAATTAAATCTGCAATGTGAGTCATTCTCTTTTTATCAACTATTTTACAATACCTCAAATTATTTTCAAAAGTTATAATTACAGGGACTAAGTCGTGGATATCTTGAATCACTGGCTAGTGGGGTATTGTGCACATTACTAATTTTCTCCCAGTTAGGTTCATTGACCTACTCGGGATAATCACTGTTAGGTTCATTGACCTACTCGGGATAATCACTGTTATGTTCATTGACCTACAGGGATAATCATCACTATTTAGGTTCATTGACCTAATAGTGGTATGACCATCGTCACCATTGTGACATGTCACCATTGTGACAGGGCGCCAGATAAAAATAAGATAGAAGCCATTGTAATCGCTCTTATGCTGTAATTAATAACTAAGCATCATTTTATGTAAATAGAATGATTCACTCAGTATTTTCCGCTTACAAAACCTTTTTCAAACATGTTTCAGGTGATCTATTATGATCCAGGAAAAGTGCTGTGAAGCACTACAAGCTTGAGAAAGTGGCTCAGGATAAAATAAAGAAACATGTTTTGTAAAATAAAAGATTTCTCCGTGAAATCTCAAGATTGTAAATTATCGGGTTTTATCCCGAGTTGTGAAATAAATAATCGGGAAATATTCCAGTTTAAAAAAAAAGATCCTGATGATAAACTTCCGCTGTTAAACTCAATTAAATAAATACCACGGGATTTCTGTCCCGCGGCTCCTGAAACGGGTCAAACCGGGACGGGGGCCATGACATTACCCTAGACAACGACTTATGGGAGTCAACTCTTACGAATCAAGCGGGACATGAACGATGACAATGGACTGTAGAGCGGGATGTACAACCGCCCGCACCATGAGTAGTGCCTTAGGACGTAGGACACCGTTACAGGCAACAACATTTGAGGCAAGAGTCGCAGCAACATCAAGGTACTCGTAATCGTAGCCTACGGCACGGAAAAAAAGGTGACTTCGAAAAGGATTGACTGTGTTAAGTCAAGGTGACAACAACCAAGGGAATGACGGCAGTACTGGAAACTCTCGTAACGAAAACAACACTGGAAATGATGCTCATGGAAGCACATTTAGGATTGGCATAGGCGATGCCAGGCATAATAGCAACACGATAGCTTGGATGGGTAGCTATTCGATTCTTCTCTGATTCGTTTGCCCCTTATGCTTCTTGAAACCAACCTGTTGTGGAATCGACTGATGGCAAGTCAATTGAAACCTCATATGTCCGATGGAATGCAAACTCGACCTTGTGGGACAAGTGTACGACATCGACCTTACTTCTACTACCCTTGATGGTTTTGATGCAGTAGTTAGTGCGGATTGATTATTCAGATATCGCGCGGATATACCCTGTGAGAAGAAAATTTTGTGTATCCTTCTCCCTAGTGGAGAATCGTTATCTGTTCTAAAGCATCAGAGTGGTGCAAGGGTTAGCACCATTTTAGCAATGAAAGCCAGGACCGTCTACGGAGGGACTACCCCGCTATGTTGGCAACCGTTACCAATGTTTGGGCTAAGGAAAGAGTATCGAGGATCCACCAATTGTTCATGATTCCTCTCGGTGTGCTATCCGAGGAACTTCCAGGTTTACCCCCACACTTTTAGGGAAGAATCTCAGTTTGATCTCGCGCCAGAAGCAGCCCTGATTACTCGTACTCCTTACCGTCTTGCACCAGGAGGGTTGCAAGAGCTGTCTAATCAACTACAGGAACTGTTGGGCATGAGTTTATCAGACCTAGTTTATCGCTTTGGAGAGCCCCAGTTATATCCGTGAAGGTAAGCCTTTTCGTATGTGTACTGATTTTCGAGAACTTAACAAGGTGACAGTCAGGAACGTTTGCCTCGACCATGTATTGACAACCTATCGACCAGTTGCGAGGGAAAAGCTTCCATTTGAGGATCGACTAACGAGCGAACAATCATCAGATGGAGGTCCAAGGGGAGGATGTTCCTAAAACGATATATCTAACGCCATGCTGCCATTGCAACCTTGTATTCCATGACCTTTGGGCTAATCAACACACCAGCAGCTTTATGGATCACATGAATCGACCGTGTTTAGTGTTGATGTTTTGAATCATTTCCAGGAGAAAGGAACATCATGGACGGCATTTGTATCTTATTTTAGAGCTCCCGAGGGAGGAGCCAACCCACGCGAAGTTTTGTTATATGTGACTTCTGGATTTGAGAGGTACATTCTTGGTTATGTAATCAACGAAGTTGGAATACACGTGGATCTTGATAAAGATCCATTTTATTAGATATTGATCAGCACCAAAGAATCCATCGGGGATACAATCATTTCTTGGTGTAGCTAGATACTATCGCAGATGCATCGTGGAAATTTTCGGAGATCGCGCAACTTTAATCTCTATAGCACAGCAGGGTGCTGTGTATTCGTGGGAGACAAAATAGGATGGCGTCTTTTCAGCTTTTGAAAGTCAACTCTACAATGCACCGAGCATCGTATTTACCCGGGGGTGCGGGTGATCTAGTGGTGTACCATGAAGGTCCGAATCAGAATCTCAGCTACACGACGATGCAACACGAGAGAGTGATGACTTACGTAGTGGAGTTAAAAAGAGGAACTGAATGACACACAACCCGCAGTGGAAACCGTGGTATTTGGATTTAAGTTGGAGGCATTACTTGGAAGGTACCAAATGCATTACTTAGACCGATCACAAGGGCATCCCGTGTATCGTAGTTTCGAAAAAGGCAAAAGCATGAAATGACATCGCTAGAGGGAACTTTTGAAGGATTACGACTGTGAAACCTAAACGTGCACGAGCTTTGCAGCTCACTATCGACTCTAACATACCTAATCAGACTCGCTCTGTTCAAACTGAAGAACTGAAGGAAGAGATTTCTCAAGATTAAACCATGCGGGGCATGGGGAAGCAACATTTGGCAGGTTGGACGATATTCGCTATTTCATGGAACGAATGTGGGCCTCACTATATGGCAACCGCAGGGAACTTGTGTTGAGCAAAGTACACCGGTCTCGATATTCTAGTCGTCTGGGTTTGATGAGAGACATTAGGACTCATAATTCTTGTACTGGTGATCGGGCATGAAGGCCCACCTGGCAATGTATGTGAATGATTTTTTACTTGTGCGAAAGCCAAGGCGGAACATCAGAAACCTTCTGGTTTGTGTCAGTAATCAGAAACACCCATTTGGAGAATTGGGACAAACTGCCACGGATTTTATCTCTGGTCTACCTAAAACTCAAAACGGAAACAGTATCACCTGGGTGATCGTTGATTGTCTCATGCAACCAGTACACTCTCTTGCAATCAAGGAAACTGACGAGTCATCACAGCTTGAGAATATTCCTCTGAGAGAGGCGGCTTTTTAGGCACGAGGTGCCAACTTCTGTTATCTCTGATTTTGATCTATACCTGAATTATGACAAGCATTACACAACACTCTTGGCTCGCGTATAGCCATGAGCATTATTCATCATCATAGGACAAACGATTAGAGTAAACGAACCATCCTGACACTTGAAGACATGCTGCGAGCATGTGTGTGATCGGCTTAGTAAATTGGGAGGACACCTACCTTTGGTTGAGTTCACAGCAACAGTTACCATTCTAGTATTCAGACAACTCTGTTTGAGGCATTGCATGGACAGTAACGCTAATCTCCTTGTTAGGTTAAGGTCCTCGAAACTCTTGGGAAGTTTGCTTGGATCGGAAACCGGTTGGCGGCAACGCGTGATCGTCAGAAAAGTTGACAAGCTTAGGAAACACTGGGAGTTCACTGTAGGCGATCGTATCATGTTGAAAGTCTCACCCTGGGAGGGTGTGGTACGCTTGTGAAGTGTGGCAAGCTTGATTTACGTTACGCTGAGTCATTTAGAATTCTGGAAAGAATCGGTCACGTGGCCTACAAACTCGAGTTACCCGACGAATTGGGTAACGTGCAAAATGTCATTCATGTCTCGAATCTAAGGCAGTGTTTGATGAAACATTTGTGATACCTTTATTAGACAAGTTGCAGTTGTCGAGGAGCTAATCAAAGTCATAGACGAGGACGTAAGGTTCGTTAACATAGCCCAATTTCAAATTGTGAGAGTCCGTTGGAACTCAAGACGTGGACCGGAGTTCACGTGGGGATGCAATAACCGGAGTAAGCTCCAGTATCCTCGGTTGTTCAAATGGTTGTATCAACTTCTGTTATCATTGGCGAATTTCGGGACGAAATTCTCTTTCAAGTTGGGGATGATGTGGCACCCGCGGAAAATCCACAATCATCCTGATCCAACATCTTGCCACTTTGGATTACTTGTCAAATTTCGGGATGAAATTTCTTTCAAGTTGGGGACGATGTGACAACCCGAGACTTCAAGTTACTTCCTACGTATCTCTTGTTCCGAAATTCTTGTGACAAATTGTTTTACTTTTTGTAATATGCTTTGAATGCTATTGGACCGAATAGCCTGAGTGATTCATATGTTGGGCCGCTCAACAATTTACAAATTGTTCTTATTGAGTTCACATGCACCTATTTAATGATTGCTTATGTAAATGGCCGACATGAATGGTAATGCTTTTGGACTTTTATATTTTTTTGAAAATAAATGATTCACAACTAATTATGATCAGCATGTGGACTATAGGATTTTAGTGGACCGTTTTTAGCTGAACATTTATTATACACACATGGGCCAAGGATATTTTGACCGGATCACTTTATATGTAATGTTTTGGGATCTTCGCCATAGACGACGAAGATCGATCTTTCGTCGTCACCATATACATTGTGACGAAACTCATGTTTCGTCGAAGATGATTTTTCGCCAAAAAGGGTTGTGGCCCAGTTGAATCCTCGGGCCCAATACGAAACCAATCTAGGCCCGACTCACCCAAGAGGTCACTTATGACCCTGTCTACGGTTTCAAAAATCTGAGAATCATATTTTGGAAGTTGGAAACCCTAGCAGTCTTCTCTCCTCCTCTCATGATCGACGACAGAAGCTCTTGTCCGCAACTATCCTCCTCGTTTTGTCGTGGGACTCTCGCACACTCAACCTTCCGGTTAGTGTATCACCTTCTTTGATCGTCCTAGTTTTCCAGTTGTACATGATCTTTTGAGTGCTTATGTGGTTAAGGTGTGCATGATCAAGGATGTGATTAAATAACATGATTTTGTGTGGGACGAACCCATCGCTTGTTATTGTTGAATTGGATCCCTTAACATAAATTGGTCCATGATAGATAACTAGTAAACTAGGGTTGCATGCTAAAAGATTTCGTAGTTTTGAATAACGGGAATTACGGGCTTGAAATAATATTCGATGTTTGCTGATTGGTTCGGTTAATCGTTAGTAATATTAGTCGCTACTGTAATGAGGAGATGATTGGTTGCTATTGATAAGGTAGGATGTGATATTTTTGGGCATGTGATCCTTGTCTGCTTGTCGATTATGTTAACTGCCATTGAATGAATTAATTAATTACTAGGATTTATTTGAATCATAACACCAAGATGATTGAACAGTTCTGAATGTTGATTGATGGGTTAAATCGAGCTATAGGGGAATGTGTAAATGTTTTGATCTCACTAAAATTGTGTAACCGATGTTGTGTAATCAAGGCCTTGTAACTGATCCCGACGAAACATGGGGATGTTTCGTCATAGGTAACCCAACGAAACATAGGGATGTTTCGTCAGGCTTAGTCTCGAAGAAATACATTTTTCGTCGCCTATGAAGTTTCGTCGGAACAGTAGAAGTATATGGAGTGTAAGGTTGGATGATTGTGTTTACGAATGTTAACTGTTATGTGTCTTGCGAAATATGAACTTTTAAATGAGCCAACCACCTACTATGCGATTTCATAACCGGCTGTTAAGTGTTAATTGAAACTTGGACTTGTGAAGTAAACGTGTATGTGGCACAGTAATCTGTTTTATGGATAAACGTTGTTAACATGAGTGATGTGTGACATGGCTAACTGTTATAACATGCATATTATGAATGTAACTTGTGTAATATATGACGAAGTACGTGGATCAATGTGAATACAAAATTGATTGTTATTGGTAAACCATGTTAGGACGTACTTGATCAATTCATAAACAAAGTAACTAATCTTACCGAGCAAACCAAAGGTGAGTTCATTTCTCTTGAGCATGTGTCCCGGTGGTTGGGACAGTCATTGGGCATCCCTGTGAGGGATGAGTTTGGGTAAATCAATTGGGTATTCCTGAGAGGAATACGTCTTGTGGTAAATCTGGAATGTTGGATAATATACTCGTCCTATCACCTTTAAAGTCCCTCCGTGTTGTTTGGTTACCTGAGAGGTAACAAGGTATTAGTTGGTAGCGCTACTTAGGTTTGGCACCCTCACCCAGTACCGGAGAGGACGGGTGTGAACTAATGACCTAGTCATGACCAATGCTTTGATAGGAGCATTGGGGAAAGGGCAAAATAAATCAGGAGTCGTCTTGTGTCCGAGGTATTATCAACATTGTAATCAATGAACGGAATTAAACACTTGGTAACTAACATTTTTGTAAAACTATGAACTCACCAGCGTTGTCTGATACACGTGTGTGCATGTTCGCAGGTTATAGGTATGTGTGGATGTGGAACTTGCTGTCTGGGATGCTAGAGTGGTCATGGGTCGAGATACATGGAATCGCGAGACGAGTCTAATGGTTATCATCCATATGAAGCACTTAACTAATGTTTTATGCTTCCGCTGAATACGATGATTTGTAATTACTGTTTTGTAATACTTTATGTTAATGAATGAAAGTTTTATTTAAAAACTTGTATGAGTTCAATGTGATTGGTGGCTAGATCCTGGTACGTCACATGCCTCGCGGGGGTTTCCGCTTGGGGTATTTTTGGGGGTGTGACACCATGGATGACTGTTTTGATTCTTTTATGTCTTCAAGGTATCACTGTAAGGTTTTCTTTCCCTCTTTAATACTTTGCATCATAATATCATATTATTCGTGTTGTATCTATTGTGTGCATTATTTTTTCTGCTGTGTTTTTTGGTTAAACAACTGGATTATACCATGATTGACAACATTCAGTGTGTACAAGGCTAGAGGTGTACAAAAAAACCAGTTTTAGAACTGAAACCGAAAAAAATGGAAAGAAGTTTGGTGTTGGAATTAATTTAATTGAACTAACATCTATGATGTTGAATTTCAGGATTTTACCATTGTTGACTGTGATTTTAGATTGTATTTGTGTTTTGGAAACCTAATTGGTATGTTCTTGATTAACCATTAAACATTTAAACAAAATGATGATGCTGATTTTGTTGTAGATGGTGTTGGTGAGTTAGATTAGAAAGAAGTCGAGAAACAGAGTAGTTAATTGATTTGAATGGTTCAGTTTTGCAGAAAATTGCTAAAAGTGGAGGGTATTGATGAAGTTCAGGCGGACCGACCACTAGAACTCTTCGCTTTTGATTGCAAGCAACAAGGGAAGTTTTTTTTTTCTTTTGATGTTTTGTGTTCCATACCTGGATAATCTTGAATTAATAAACAAAGAAAATGTTTTCATGTTTTTCCGATTATGATTCTGAAATCGCAGTTCGTGTTTCAATATCACCATTCATTCTTATTCAGCCGTATCCAAACCCTAATTCTCATCTAGGCCTCGCTTTGAAGTTTCTAATATTTCAATCACTGCTTAATCGCTGCTTCATCTCCTATTTTTAGTTATTCCTTTTCTAATCGATTAAGAACAGCATCATAAAGCCTACAAGACGAATGATTAGAAGAGAAGAAAGAAATGCGAAGATGTGAAAATGGAAACTGATTCACGGTTGTCACCCCAAAACATGAGCGCTCAATTTGCTAGCTCCAACCTGTCCGTTTCCAATCTGTCTATCTTGGTGATTAAGGTAACTACGCTATCTCTACTTCATAAGTTTTGTTTTTGGTTTTTTTATGTGGAAAAAAATGGTCCAACTTCTGCAACCTCTTAATTAATTTGCCTTAAGAAAAACTAACTGATTGTATATTTCATCGCTTCTCTGGTCCTGAAAAGTCTCTAAATTAAAGGTAATTTTGATTGATTTTCGATATGGATTGTGTATATTTCTGTGATTTACAGTCTGGAGAAGAAGATGTTGGATTGTGGATTGCAGGTACATCTTCTGTTTTGTTGTAATCCGTTAATATAAATTTGAATGAACTTCTGTTTCTTTTCATCTAAAATCAAACCCTGAAACAAATTATCACCGAATAATATTGGTCGGATGAGAATTTGCTCCTGTGGTGATAGTGAGTAATGCTATTGTTCAAGATGTGAATTGTGGTGTTGATGAGAGGCAACCAAAGGAACCAAAATGTGTAGAAACAAATGTGTCTAACTATGAAGAAGTCGTAAAAAGCAAGTCATCTATTGATCAATTAATCGAGGCTGAACTTAACGAGCTGAAATGTAAAACCAAGGTGAGTTTATTTCTTTTAGATGGAAGGTCTGATGAACGGTTTCGTCTTATTACTCCTTATTATTATTTGTGAGAAATAGTGTTAACATGTTAACTTATGAGATTATATCATCAATATAATATGATAGAACGGCCTTGACTGAGTGGCTGGCTGCCATATGATAAAACAGCAGCGAGTCTAACTGAGGAGTTGGAGAAAAAGGCATGACACGTGAAAGGCCGTGAAGATATTAAAGGTAGCAGGACTTCTTTAATCACAAGTTTTACCATACATTTTCTCATCAATTGATCAAATTCTTGAATTTGTTTTCAGCCCATGCGTCAATCTTTGCTGGAAATGATTATATCTTTGGAACCACAATGCTATTGACAAAGTTGGTAAGAGAAGGAAGGCTTTGCTATTACATATTGCCATCGTCACATGTAGACTTTTGACCCGTGTGGCTAATTAAAAAAAATATTCTTTTAGTTAATTTTTACGATGTTATAGGCCACAATTTGTCTTATGGAGCTCATAACATGATGGGTCTAATGGGACATTATGATCATGGTAAGTTCAAGCATGGCACGTTTGGTAAGCACGGGAAGTTTTGTAAACATGGGAAGTTTGGTAAGCACAAGGGCAAGCACTCGTGCTACAAGAAATGAAAGTAATTTGCGTATGATGTTAATGTTATGGCTTATGAAATGTTCCTGAGTGTGAAAACGGGGCTGAATAGTAGCTGCCTTGAGCATTGGGTTAACCTATTTCGAACAATTGTACGCGGCTAATTTTCTACAAGAACATATTTCTTGATCATGTAATGACACAAAACAATTATCGAAACTGTAATCAGTCAATTAATAACGTGTTACTGAACTCATGTGTACATCTGGCAGGCAGAACCAACGAATCAGCTGGTGATGGTACAACCACATCATCGGTTCTTTCAGTGAGATTATTAAACTTGGTCCCCTGAGTGTCACCTCTGGTACTACCCAGTGCCGTTGAAGAAAGGTATTGATAAAACAGCAGCGGGTCTAATTGAGGAGTTGGAGAAAAAGGCTTGACACGTGAAAGGCTGTTGGATCTGAGTTTCTTTTTGATTGTATTTTTCGTTTGAAATTAAGATGGAAATGAAAGAGTTGTGCAGCGGAATTAAGATGAAAACAAACTTTGCATACAATCAAACAGGAGTAATACTTTTAATCAAACATCTTTACACAATGAACCGAATGATTGAATTTGTTTCAACAACAATTACAATGATTGATGTAAGAATGTAAACTCCCCCTCAGCCAGAGCTCAGTAGTTTGTTCGTGCAAAGAAGACGATGTGGTGAAAGAGCTAATAGAACAGTACCAAGTACCGAACTATTTATAGGCACTTGCAAACCACTGAGCATCTTTAGCTGACGTCACCATGAAAGTGACATCTAACCTCCTAACAAACTCTAACCTCTGATCTATAAACACTGATGTACTAACTACTGCTATTACATTGTGTTACATAAAAGACACTTAAACATCTGCTGCATACTTCCACTGCTGTGACCCCAGCAGTGCTTGTCCGGATCAGCAGTACTTGACTCAAGGCAGTAGATTGAGTCAGCAGAGCTTTGGTCTTCCATCAGTCTTTGACATTGGTCAGTAGATGCAAAGTAGCAGTTGTAGGTCAGCACTTAGTAAGATCAGCAGATAGGAGGTCAGTTGATACAAGATCACTTTCAAGGGGAGAGATTTGCATGAACTAATCTGTAATCGTCTGCTTATTCTTGATCCACTGCTCTGATCCAGTTTTGGCTTTAATTATCTGTTCCTCTGATAGGGTTCAATCCCAACAATCTCCCCCTGGAACAGATAATGCCAAAACTCTTCATTATTTGTGGAATTCTTTATTGCCTCATCAACAGCTCCCTTATCTGAGCTTTGAATTGTAATTCAAAGTCTAGGGCATCTGTATCTTCATCATCCCTGCTAAGTGGAAGATCAAGGAGATCCTGCAAATCTTCAAGACTCAGGCCAAGAGCTTGTTCCCTTGATATTTTCTCCACTTCTCCACCAGGCCTGAGCAAAGTCAATACGCAGGTCTGTTTGTCAGTTTCCCACTTTTGTATTTTTGAGCCTAGTGGGTTTCTTGGGAGATGTTTATTTGCAGAAGTATTTGGTGAGGCTAGCCTGTTCATAGCTGGCTGAGCAGCACATGCAGATTGTTCCAATTCAAGATCTTCTTTTATCATTACTTCCGTGCCAGCTTTTACAATGGCATCTCCGGCTAGAAGATCTTGAATTGTTTCCATGCTGAACTGGTTTTTGCTCCTTCTTTTGTAGATGGCAGCACCAGCTGGAGCAGTGGTTCTTTTGATTTGCAGCTTTGGTGGTCTTTTAGAAACCTCTGCTTTGGAATAGTCAGGCTTTTGTGGAACTCTTGGATCTTTCTTTCTGAGTTCCTCTAATCTTTTATAAGTTGCCCTGACTCTATCTTCTCCCCACTTTGACACTGAATTCCTTGACCCATAATCTGCTGTAATCAGCTCCTCTTTCATTCTCCTTAGCTCTATCATCTTTTCAGCTTCAAGTTGCTTGAATCTTTCAGGAGGAGTTTGCTTGACCTTATTTGTGATCATGTATTGAATCCTGGCTGCTTCTCTTTCAAGCTCAGGAATAGTCCAGGTCTTGTACATGTGTTTCTCCCCCTTGTATTTCTTGTAGGTCATGATGTTTTCAATGTAGTCTTTTCTTAAGGACTCATCTGCCCTTTCTGAAATTTTCTGACATACATTTTTAGCAAAACGCTCCATAGCATTTACCTGTGAGAGTAAAAACTGATAGTTTTGTTGAAATTCTCTATCAGATTTCCCTTTTCTGTTTTTTATTGCAATATCCTCTGCTTGTTTGGCTTTAAGTTTCAAGTATTCTTCAATATTGTTAGGCCTGGGATAAGTTGCAATTGATGGCAAACTCCTTTTGGCTGGGTCATCTTCATAATAAAAAGATTTGATTTCTTCTCTGACTGCAATGAGTTCCAGAGGAAATGAGACACCAGCAGGAGGTAGTGGTTTTACAATTTGAGCTGAAGAGAAAGGTACGGGTTTAGGAATAGTGACAAGTGATAGGGATTTTGAAGATGTTGGTGATGGAGGTGTGTCATCATCTTTCAAAATTAGCCTTCTCCTTTTTGGTTGAGGAGAGACTGATGATGTTTTGAATGGAACAGTGGTTGTAGATGTAGTGGCAGTGGATTGTGATTGACTAACAGTTGTTGAAACAACTGGTGTTTCAACCACTGTTGTCATTACAACAGATGTTATAACATCTGCCCTCTTCTGCTGTATGTCAGCAGGTGTTGTTTTTGGTGGTGATGATGGTAAAGCAGTGGATGTTGTGTGTGTTGAAGTGGTGTGTGTTGATGGAACAACTGTTTGGCAAGCAGTGGTTTTTGTAACTCCTGTTGCATCAGCTGTTTTGTATGGTGGTTTGTGAGCAGACTTTGAACGTCTGATAGGAATGGATTTGGGTTGCCTTACTTTTCTAGTAGGCCTCTTCTTTTCCTCAACAGGATTTTCATGATCCCTTGACCCAGAAGTACCCTGTTCTGGATGATCCATTTTGTCCACCCTGGCTTTCCTTTTGGCCTCTCTATCTCTTTTCACACTTGCAGCTGCTTCTGCTAGTGCATTTATTGTCACATCAATTTTCTTACTACCATCTGGCAGAGGGATCTGTTTGGTCATGTTTGAATTTTCTGGTTCAAGATAAAGACCATCTTCTATAACCTTCTGTTTCCACTCCTTCATTTTCTCCCCCTTTTTGGCATTATCTTCTGGGAGTTGATAAATGTAGCGTACTTGTGGAGGAGCAGTGCCAGTGGTGTGCAAGATCTGAGTTTTGAGAGCCTTTAAGTCAGCCTTAGTGTTGTTGAACCTTGACTCCATTGCATTTCTCAGCTGTTGTACATGTGTTTCATGTTGCTGATCTGCTAATTGTGCTTGTTGTTGGAGAAAAGATTGAAATAACAACCAGAGCTCTTTTGGAGCAGATGCCCTTTGTGGAGCAGGTGCTTGAGATGGAACAGCAGTTGATTGTACCTTCTGAACTTGTAACACCTGTTGTAGCATATCTTTGAGTTCTGCAACAGAGTTATCAAGTTTTTCAATGCGATCCGTCAATTTCTGGTACTTTAAACCATCACCCAAGTTAATGGGATCATCTGATTTCCCACTAGCAGTGGTTTTATCAGTGGTAGATATAGGGAGTATACTCCAAACATTAACCACTGATGCCCCTTTTTCTTGGTACTGGGGTCTTCTTCCTTCAACACTTGACAACCTTTTGATGTTGCCAGTAGGATACAGAAATCCACTGGTGGTTGGCAGAGATGCTATAAAAGGAATTGCCTCCAAGGAAGTCTTATTAATGTAACCACTGTCCAAGTATAACCCAGTGGGTGTAACACTTGTAGTGGCTGCTTCACTTGGATTACCACCAAGAGTTACTTGTAACTCAAGGGGTGTAACCTCCTCAGGTTGTGTTGGTGGGTTAGCCAAGATTGATACATCAGACCCAGTTAGTTGTTGAGGTATATTCTCATTTGTAGGTGATTGAGAAGGACTGGATAATGCCTGGTTCAAATCAATTGCATCCAACAGTGGTTTTATTGGTGAGGGAATTGTGGATGTAAAGGATGGTGTAGAAAGTGGAGTTGCCCCGGGTATTGAGCTGTGGATGATAGAAACGAGTGTTTCTAGAGCATCATGATGTGGAGACCCTATTTGTACAACCTGTTCTTTTTGTGAAGAAGCAGGAGGAGTTGTGGTTATGGGTTGAGATATTTGTACCAACTGCTGTGAGGAAGTAGCAGCAGTGGTTTCTTGTGACATTTGTGTTGTCATAGGCAGGAGCTCTGGTATCTCATCCTCCAGAGTTGCCTTTTTGATGGGTTTTGTGGGTTTTTGAATTTTTCTTTTTGGCTTTTTGGAGATAGTAGGTGTGGGTTTCAAAACAGTTGTGCTGCTGCTTTGATCACCTTGAGTAGTGGGCTCAGCAGCAGATACCTGAGGAGCAGTTGTAACTGCTAAAATCTGCTCAGGCACCTCTGCTTGTGTTTTGCAAGGTGCTAACATTCTTGAAAAAGTTTCAGTTGTTAGACTGTTTATTTGAATTGAATCACCTTGGTTTATTAAAGCTAAATCATCCTTACTGAATTTCTTTGTAAAATAGTAACTCAAAAACCTTGGAAACAGTAAGAATGATTTTGTTACAACATTATTAACCAAATCTTTAAAAATTTCCCGAGAATAGTTAAAATTTTCGCCTTGAAGAATTGCATATCCCAGATTTTGAATCTTTAAAGGAATTTCATTGAAAGAAGTGGTTTTGTTTGAAACACATAATAGGAGGGTATGAAATAAAAATCTGGTTGCAGAAGGAAAATAACCTTTTTCTAAGGTAATTTTCTTCATCATTGTGGCTTCATACCCTCTCTCAATGAAGTCAGTTTGTAACTCGTTTTTAGTGAAAGAAATTTTACCTTCCTCATCACCGAGTTGAAAGACCTCTGAAATGGATTGTGGCGTGATTTGGACAACTTTACCCTTTATTGAAGAGTTTATGGTGGTTGCAATGTCTCCTTGTTTTTCAAGGGTTGCATTTTTCCAGAACTCCCGTTGGGTCGCCAAATAGATTGGTGCATCGGCAGTAAACAAAGTTTTGTACTTTGATTTTGCCATGAGATCAATGGTGGAATCGAAAATATTGGTGGTTCCTGGTTTTGTGAGAAGACCCAGGAGATTGTGAGATGGTTTATGTGGAATCTCAGTGAAGATTGCCTTTTGAGAGGCTGTTTTCGATGATGATTTGGATGAGGGTTTTGAAGATTTCTTTGATTTTGTCATTTTGAGGATGATTGATCGAAGAAATTTGTGAAAGAAAATGAGATGAAAAACTGCTTTGAGAAGAGAATTTTTTAAGAATTCAATTCGACAGTAAAACCCTGTTTTGATGGTGAGTGGGGGTTTTTATAGGGAAGAAAGTGAATGCTGAGGTGGCAGCCGTTACAAAAGGTCTGACCAATATGTACTGTCCACGTGACAACCCCTGTTGAAAGTGAAGGACAGTACTTTTGTGAAAGTGACTGATGAAGGCAGTGGTATGAAAGCAGTGGATGATTTTTACTATCAGTGGATAGCATATCAGTGGATAAGACACTGCTTTTGAACAACAGAGTTTATCAAAATAATGAGAGAGCAGGGGTTGACTTTCAGCAGTGGACAGACTTTTGAAGTAGAGCAGACTTTTGAACAATCAGTGGTTAATGGCAGACTTTTAAGGATTTTAATGAAAAATTTTCATTTTTAGCTATTTTTAAGGATGGAGTTTTGATTTCCTGAAAACATTTTGTTGCTTTTATACATAGAAAAACAAGATGTTGCTTGTTATTCCATGTTTAGCATCCCAATCCTAGAGACCAAGCTTTCAAAAGTGGTTGTATCAAGTGCTTTTGTGAGCACATCAGCCAGCTGGTCTTTAGTTGGAACATGATGCAGAGAAATCAAACCTTTTTCATAGCAATCCCTCACAAAGTGATGTCTGATGTCGATGTGTTTGGTGGTTGAGTGGGAGACTGGATTTTTGATGATATTTTCTACTGCCTGGCTGTCCAACATGAGTGGTGTCTTTAAGGCAGTGATACCAAAATCCAGCAACTGATTTTGAAGCCACAGGAGTTGGGCTGTACAGCTTGCAGCAGCAATGTATTCAGCTTCAGCAGTGGATGTTGAAACAGCTGCTTGCTTTTTGCTTTGCCATGAAACTAAGCAATAACCTAGAAACTGGCACCCTCCTGATGTGGACTTCCTTGTGGTGTGACATCCAGCAAAGTCACTGTCTGAGAAACCTGAAAGCTTGATGTTCCCATTAGCTGGATACCAGATACCAAGTGTGGGAGCACCTTTTATGTACCTGAAGATCCTTTTTACAGCAATGAGATTTGATTTTCTGGGAGCTGATTGACTTCTTGCACAGACACATGTTGCAAACATGATGTCTAGTCTAGATGCAGTTAGGTACAATAGAGACCCAATCATGCGTCTATAAAGTGTTTGGTCAATCAGCTCATCCTTTTCATCAGACATGACCAGCTTATTTGTTGCCATGGGTGTGCTGCATGGTTTACAATCATTCATATCAAATTTTGTCAAAAGTTCTTTAGCATATTTGCTTTGATGAATGAAGGTTCCATTTTGCATTTGCTGAACTTGGAGACCAAGAAAGCATTGCAGCTCACCCATTGCACTCATTTCAAACTCAGCTGTCATGAGTTCTCTAAACTCTTCACACATTGCATTACATGTGCTTCCAAAAATAATGTCATCCACATAAATCTGGACAATCATTAAATCCTTCCCTCTCCATTTTAAAAACAGTGTTTTATCAATGGTACCTCTTTTGAAACCATTTGAGAGTAGGAAGTTGGAAAGAGTTTCATACCAGGCCCTTGGTGCTTGTTTCAAGCCATACAAGGCTTTGTTTAGCCTGTAGACATGATCTGGATAAAATGGATCCTCAAAACCTGGAGGTTGACAAACATACACCTCTTCTTGAATTGTACCATAGAGGAAAGCACTTTTGATATCCATTTGAAACACCTTCATATTGTGGTTGACAGCAAAGGCCAGGAACAGTCTAATGGCTTCCAATCTTGCAACAGGGGCAAATGTTTCATTATAATCAATCCCCTCTTCCTGTCTGTAACCTTGAACCACAAGCCTGGCTTTATTCTTGACAACAATACCCCTTTCATCAGTTTTGTTCTTGAAGACCCACTTTGTGCCAATGGGACTAACCTCTTCTGGCAGTGGTACAAGCTCCCATACTTGTTGTCTTTTAAACTGTTGGAGCTCCTCTTGCATGGCTTCTACCCAGCTGTTGTCTTTTAGTGCCTCTTGGTACTTGACTGGCTGATGAAGTGATAGAAAACCAGCAAAAAGACAAATGTTTTGGGTTTGGCTTCTTGTGAGCACCCCTTCATTTATGTTGCCAATGATTTGATCAGGTGGATGAAATCTCAAGAAGATTAAATCTCCTTGGTATGGTATGATGGCATTGGTTGGTGAAGGCTGCAAATGTGTATCATCTGAGCTAACCACTGCTGGGGACTTTGATGATCCAGCAGTGGCTTCAAAAGGTGGTGGTATAGGTGGTAATGAAGTGGACAATTGCTGACTTTTATCCACTGTTTGAGGACTTTTGTCAGCATTGTTTGAGGATGTGGAAGCAGTGGTTGATGGGCTACTTTGGTCAACAACTGTTGAGGTAGCAGTGGTTGAGCTTTGACAACTGTTTTGAACAGCTGGTGCTTTTCCCTTTGTGGCAGACCTTTGAGGGATGATGATTTCATACCCATAGTCTGGTGTTGTATCCTCTGATGGACCTGCACTGTTAGTCTTGACAGCAGTATTTTCAAAAGTGAATTTTTCAAGATCAAACAGATCTGCAGGGTTTGCTGGGATTTTCATTGATGAGAGTTCATTGAACTTAACATTCAAAGTCTCCTCCACTGCCTTGGTCCATGTATTGAACACTTTGTAGGCCTTGGCAGTGGATGAGTATCCCAGATGATAACCACAATCAATTTTGGCTGCAAATTTTGAAATGGAATCTTTTAAGTTCAAAATAAAGCATGGGCAGCCAAACACTTTGAAATATGAGATCAGTGGTTTAATTTTATACAGAATTTCATAGGCAGTCTTTTTGTGCCTGGGGTTTATTAAAACTATGTTCTGAACATAGCAAGCAGTGTTTACTGCCTCTGCCCAGAAAGTTAATGGCAAACCTGAATCTGCAAGCATGGTTCTGGCAGCTTCAATCAGAGTTCTGTTCTTCCTTTCCACTACCCCATTCTGCTCTGGTGTTCTTGGGATGCTGTACTGCCTTACAATCCCTTTCTTCACACAGAAGGCATCTAACTCCCTATTTTTGAATTCTGTGCCATTGTCACTCCTGAAGCTTTTCACTGGAAGGTCAAATTGCTTTTCAACCTGTGTTACAAAGTCTTGCAAAATGCCTGCAGTTTCATCTTTTGAGTGCAAAAAGAAAGTCCATGTGAACCTAGAAAAGTCATCAACAATAACCAAACAATATTTTTTTCTTTTTGAGGCTCATGACTTGAACTGGGCCAAACAAATCCATGTGTAGCATTTTCAAACACTGGGTTGTTTTGGACTCTTCAATGGACTTGTAAGAACTTTTATGCTGTTTTCCTTTTAAACAGGAAATGCAATGTTCAGGACATGAAAACAATTTTTGTGGAAGGCCTCTCACCAAACCATTTTTTGAAATTTCTGTGATTGTCTTAAGATTTGTGTGTCCCAGCCTTCTGTGCCAAAGTTCTGTCTCTTTGTTAGAGGCAGCTGAGAACAGACAGGCATCAGCTCTGGGACACTCTTTTGACATGTCAACAACATAAACATTGCCACTTCTTTGAGCAACAAGTTTAGTTTGACCAGATTTGATTATTGCTTCAATCTTTTTGACCATTTCTGGTCCAACAATCCTACAACAATCTTTTGTGAAGAATGACCCAAAACCCTTGTCACTCATTTGGGACACACTCAGAAGGTTGAATTTTAGATTGTCTATTAGATTGACATTTTCAAATTTTACTTTCCCAGACTCCACTGTACCCGACCCCAGAACTTTTCCTTTACTATTATTCCCAAAGGATATATCACCCCCTCCATGGATTTTAAAGTCTTTGAGGAGGGCTTTACATCCTGTCATGTGCCTGGAGCCTCCACTATCTACATACCAAAGACTATCAAAGCATGCAGAAGCTCCCTGCACATGAAGTAAAAAGATTAGTTCATTAAGGTCTCCAAAGCCAACAGGGCTTTGGATGGGGTCTCAACAGTGTCTGGGATGGATGCAGAATGATGGACAGTGGTTAGGTCAGAGGTTTAAATTGTTTTAGGACAGTGTCTTTCTAACCACTGTTGTGGGTCCTGACCAATCATCTGCTGGTAACCAAAAGGATGCCTGTTCACTTTGGGTTTAGAGGGCCTTTTGTAGGCCTCATAAACGTGAGGAATCCTTTGGAAAGACTGTTTTACTTTGCCTTTTCTGAATTGATTGGCAGGGGGTGCATCAGTAACCTGAACATCTCTTTTGACAGATGTTTGGTTCAGCTGTTTTTGTAACAGCTGTTTGAACTGGCACAAACAGTGGTTGTTTCTTGGTGAATTTGACAGGTGTTGATGATGATGGTGGACTCAAGGATGTTTTAGCCATGTACTCATTCTTTTTCACATCAAAGTTTTTGAGATACACACATGCTTGAGTTTTGTGGTTTATCTTACCACAAACAATGCAACTTTCTGCTGAAACAATGACACTTGTTTTGTTTAAATCATAAGCTTTCAAGTGGAAACAATCTTTTGTTAGATGATTCCTTTTTTCACAAAATTCACAAAACAAGTTATCAATTTTTTCTTTCTTCTTTCTCTTTTCAGACTCCTTTGCAGCAGAGGTTTTAACCACTGCTGGGATGTCCTTGAGAGGTATGACTTTAGCTTTTGGAGCTTTAACACCATCAGTTGATGTAAAGTCCATTGGCTTGAAATTTTCAAGAATATCACACTCGTCAGACCAGGTAGGTTTAAACTGATATTTTTCAAGTTCTTCAAAAGTTGAGGAACTCCTTGTTCTGTCAAGTGTGATTTTGTTACCAAGTTTGTCAGTGATTTTCACTTCTTGGCCATTCTTGTTTGTGGGGATGAACTCAGTGGTTACATCAGTGTTTTGAACAGATTTTTCACAAGCAATGTGTTCATCATCATATTTTCTATACCCAACCCCAAATTTCACATTACTTTCAATCTGTTTAGCAAGCATCACCTCATATCCTCTGCAGGATTCCACCCATCTTTCACAAGTAATCTGGGTGGATTCCAACTCCTTTTTGCAACTTTGGCATTTTTCTACCATAGTTTGAAGTTGGGTTTTGGTGATGCTTTGCTCTTCTTTTAGACAACTGATTTCTTTTTCTTTTTCAGTCAGTTTGTTTTTAAGTTCTTTTAAAGAGCTTTCAAATTTGACCTCATCAGACAAGATTTTATCCCGAAGGTTTTCATTCACCTCTTTAATGTTTGCAAAAGCAATTATGCAATTGTCAGAACACAGTTTTTCAAGAACTTGAGGAGATACCTTGGCAGCTGCCATCATTGTACAATCACATTGATAATCTTCATCATCATCAGCTTTTACCTTCTTTTCACCAGCCTTTTCTTCTATCTCTTCTTCTTTGTCCTCTATGGACCATGGATCTGTCATTGGTTCAATCAGGGTACCTGAACTTTCTCCCAACAGTATTTCATCAGCCACTGCAGTAACCACTGCTTCAGTCACCTCTTCCACTGTTTCAAAGCACTGCTGTTCCTCCTCAGCTTCAACCCCCTCCTGTATTGACTCTAGTGCCATCAAACAAAACTCATCATGAGAAGAATCATTAGAAGCATAGAGTGCAAAATTTTCATCACAAAGATCATCAGGCATACTGCTCCAGTCAACAAATCCTTGAGTGTAAAAACTTTGTTGATCTGGTTGTGTTGCTGCTGGAGCAGTGGTTTGAGGTGCAACAGGTTGCACTTGTACCTGTGGAGCAGGGGTTTGAACATATTGGATTTGTGGAACAGTAGTTTGGACATAATGTTCTGGCACAGGGGCAGCAGCATAGTGAGCAGTGTTCACTTGTGCTGCTGGGGCATATTGGGCATAGTGCACAGTGTTTTGGTTTTGAGGTCGAGGATTTGAGCTAGGATGAGTAATTATGGGACCAGTGGTTTGACTCCTACATTCCCTAGCGAAATGTCCCAACCTATTACACTTATAGCACTTGATTTTCGATTTATCCAACCCAACCCTTAGATTCCCATGCAAACCTGGGAATTTTCTCCCTGTTCTTTTGTAGAACTTGCTAGTTCTAACACTTAGCAAAGCCAGTTGGTGCAGGATGTCCATTTTCTCTAAATCAGTGGGATCAAAATGTTGTAAATCATTGAGTTCAAAGCTTAAATTGTCTGACATCTGGTTTTCGTTAGCAGTGAATGCATAACTTGCAGAGTGAGGATCAGGGTTGTTAAAATTTGCACCAGCAGTTATGTCAATGAAGTGATCATAACCCTAATCCTTACCACTGCTCCCAGATTCTTCTTGACCCAGAAGAGCAGTATTACCGAAAGTGTAATCATCGGTAACTTTTCCTGACTCTTGTAACCTCCTTTTCTGGTTCAACTCCCTTTCGAAGGTCAGGAGTCGACCATGGAGTTGGGTCAAGGTCAGATCCTTGAATTCAGATGAATTTCGAGTGACAAAAGCTATAGTGTCCCATTTTTCTGGCAGTGACCTGAGGAACCTGCTATTTTGAGTTGAGTTTGTAAAAGTGGTGTTAACAAGCCTCAGTTCACTGATGAGACAACTAAAACGCTCAAATTGTTGCGTTAGTGATTCACCTTTAATGTAGCAAAATGTTTCATACTGTTGGTTCAGGATTTCCCTATTGCTTTCTATGACTTCTTCAGTTCCACCAAACTGTTCCTTAAGTGCGTCCCATAACTCTTTGGCACTGTTACAGTGTAACAGTCCAGCATATATCTCATTGGGCAGCGCTGATGCTATGATGCTAAAAGCTTTAGCATCTAGTTCGATCTTTTGAAAGTCGGTTTCGGTATAATTTTCAATTGGTTTTGGAACGAACTTTTTAGCATCTTCAGCGCTTGGCACTGAAGGAACATGGGGACCATAAATGACAGACCTCCAACAACCTGTGCTTTGTTGAGCGAGGATGTGACCCATCCTCCTCTGCCAGATGTTGTACTCATTTCTCTTTAGCATAGGTGGTTTAAAAAGTGAGCCGATGTTGTTTTTATCATCTTGAGATTGTGACGTCATTCTTGTTGTTTTACAGACACTGAGAAATCAACTTTAATGGTGATTAATCCTTGCTCTGTTTTTCAACGGACGAACAAACGATCAGTATCAACTGTTATGAGCTGAACTATTTACGTCAAAATGATTGTTAAATCAAATTTGACTGTCCAAGCTCTGATACCAATTATTGGATCTGAGTTTCTTTTTTATTGTATTTTTCGTTTGAAATTAAGATGGAAATGAAAGAGTTGTGCAGCGGAATTAAGATGAAAACAAACTTTGCATACAATCAAACAGGAGTAATACTTTTAATCAAACATCTTTACACAATGAACCGAATGATTGAATTTGTTTCAACAACGATTACAATGATTGATGTAAGAATGCAAACTCCCCCTCAGCCAGAGCTCAGTAGTTTGTTCGTGCAAAGAAGACGATGTGGTGAAAGAGCTAATAGAACAGTACCAAGTACCGAACTATTTATAGGCACTTGCAAACCACTGAGCATCTTTAGCTGACGTCACCATGAAAGTGACATCTAACCTCCTAACAAACTCTAACCTCTGATCTATAAACACTGATGTACTAACTACTGCTATTACATTGTGTTACATAAAAGACACTTAAACATCTGCTGCATACTTCCACTGCTGTGACCCCAGCAGTGCTTGTCCGAATCAGCAGTACTTGACTCAAGGCAGTAGATTGAGTCAGCAGAGCTTTGGTCTTCCATCAGTCTTTGACATTGGTCAGTAGATGCAAAGCAGCAGTTGTAGGTCAGCACTTAGTAAGATCAGCAGATAGGAGGTCAGTTGATACAAGATCACTTTCAAGGGGAGAGATTTGCATGAACTAATTTGTAATCGTCTGCTTATTCTTGATCCACTGCTCTGATCCAGTTTTGGCTTTAATTATCTGTTCCTCTGATAGGGTTCAATCACAACAAAGGCCGTGAAGATATTAAAGGTAGCAGGACTTCTTTAATCACAAGTTTTACCATAAATTTTCTCATCAATTGATCAAATTCTTGAATTTGTTTTCAGCCCATGCGTCAATCTTTGCTGGAAATGATTATATCTTTGGAACCACAATGCTATTGAAAAAGTTGGTAAGAGAAGGAAGGCTTTGCTATTAGATATTACCATCGTCACAGGTATACTCTTGACCCGTGTGGCTAATTTAAAAAAATATTCTTTTAATTAATTTTTACGATGTTATAGCAAAGCCTCCCTTCTCTCACTGAAACCATGTAGATTTTGACCGCTGTAGCCATCATCGTAGATAGACTTTTGACCCGTGTGGCCATCTTCGTAGATAACTCATGGAACTGAGCAATGGTGAGACAAATTTTTCTTCCTTTAAAGTTTATAATTTTGATGATTTCCTTTTCATGGATTTTAATAAATTGTTTTTTGTATTGATGCGTCAGGTTGTGATTTACAATGTTCGGACCAGGTTTATCGTATCAATACCTTTCTAAATTAGCATCAAGTTGTTGCTTCTTTGCCATCTAAGTACTAATTTTATACTTGCATTATCCTATTTTTAGAGAATTGTCAACTTTTCACGTAACATACCACACAGCTGCTACTAGATTCTTTTGGTTTCTCAGCTGGCACATCTTTCCCTGATTTGCCCATATCTCCTGTTTGTGATTGAGCCTGCGCCTGTGTTTGTGGATGGGCCTGAGACTATGTATGTGACTGGGTCGGAGACACTGTTTGAGACTAGGCGTGAGACTGTGTGTGACTGAGACTGGGCATGAGACACTGTGTGTGATTGGGCTTGAGACTCTGTGGTTTGCCCCTGACTATCAGTTGAGAGTCCTGTGGTGTTCCAAGAACCGCCAGTATGGACCTGAAAACTAAGATATGAGAGTCCTGTGTGGTTTGCCCCTGACTATCCGTTGTTTCCAGTGTGATAGACTTAAAAGGCAAGTGAAACAAAAACTTAGAGATGAGAAAAATAGGCTGGGTAACATGGAAACTCTGAAAGTTTTGTCCAATGTTTAATAAATATTTGTGTGCCAAATATGATTACAAGAATAAAATCATATAAATTGTTTATATAAAATGGTTTAAGAAGTTTTTTGCATAAAATATTGACACAACACAACTTTGATCCGTTCGAGAGAGAAAACATAACATGAACCGGCCCGTTTATAAGTAAACATTTCTAAATAGCCATGATATGAATTTACAAATTTTGTTCGACTAATGTATTCAAAAAGATGTCAACTATAGGGAGTCAACATGTCACCAGCAAGATCCTGTCGAAGGTTATTGAGTACTGTAAAAAGTACGTGGAATCGATGAAAACGGGGGAAGGTAACTGGTGAGGATCTAAAAGCTTCTGATTCAGAGTTTGTGGAAGTGGAGCAAGGATCAAACGACTCTTTTTTACTTAATTCTGGTAAGTGTCTTTTGTTTCCTTTTAATTTCATCTAATTGAAATACTACAGTTAGATTTCACTTACCCTTTCGTATTACCGACATCCTTACGGTCCGCACGAGGAAAACCCAAAATGTTCTACCTTCTTGCTAGGGTACATCTATTATACTCAACACTGTTGTGCTAGCTCCTATGGCTACAATCTCACCCACAAAACCTCAATCCACGCCATTTGCAAAAAACAACTAACAAAAAATTTCACAGGCCACTGGTATGTTATTCTTAGTTTGTAACCTACTAAGTTTACTAATTTTATTACCTTTTGATTAATTTTTATTAGGGATAGAGATTGGAATTTGACCTTTCACTAACTTCACAAAAAACGTAAAGTAGTCGAATGGTTGATATTTCGTACTTAGTTTTAAGCTGGAATAAAAAAGAGTAAGCTATCATCAATCTATGTAGATGCATGATGAAAAAAACCTTGAGCAGATGTTACCTTTTACAGCTAAAGTTGTTAATACATTTAACTTATAAGTTATCTTCATAGGTAGCTATGCTGACCCACTCACTTATGAATGTGTTGTTATGTTATACTTCTAGCACTTCTAGCGGGTCAAGCTGGTAAAATAAACTAAATTAGCCAAAAATGTAAACGAGTCGATCTGGACGAAAGTCATCGAAAGTGTATTTTAAATTCATCTAAATCATATTTTATAAAAATTATATAACATATTAATATGCTATGCGGTTCCATTCTCCGAATGGAGGATTTGTTTTATTTTCTTGGATGGAAAAAGCTGATAAAAGTAGTTTATGTATATAAACTGGTTATGGATTCTAAATTTAGGCAGTAGAGAATAAAAGCTTCCAATAACAAGTTTGCACAGAACTGGCAAGAAAGCAACTAAATCATTTATTCAATTAATTTTTTTTTCTGAATTTCTAAATTTTAATGTGTCACTCTCTCTGACAGATTAGAATCATTTTTCAAACCTGTTCTTAGCACGTATGTTTCCATTAAAAGAAAGGTAAAGTTTCATTTGAATTTTGTTGATTCTTTTATCTTACTTTGTGTATTTCTTCTTAAGTGTTAATAAGTTCAGATTCAACTTAGTTAGCATTGGTTTTCCATGGTAGTAGCCTTTTTTTCAATTATCACATTGATTCCTCTTATCATTTGTCTTCTTGTGTACTATATGGAACAAGTTAGAAAACAAACCTAATCTATTAGCTTTGACTTCCTTTTTCAAACTTTGAACCAAATTTTGCTTTCTGCTTCAACCTTTGAAGGGTGATAATGAGTGGAGGTGGGGGCTCATGGTGGATTGGTATGATACTATGATATGTGATGAAAGATGGATGTGCGGAGGGGTTGTGGTAGGTGGAAATGAAGTGTGATGGTGGTTATTGTTGAAGAAGGTGGTTAACAAAGGTTTGTGGTCGTTAATGATTGTGGTAGCTGGCATCGGAAATGCTATATCGTTTCTTTATATTATTCTCTAAAATTTTGAGATAAAATATGTAATTATGTATAGAGGGTGGGATGTGAACGCTCAAAAAACTTGAACATGAGTGTGACGATCAGCCTAGAGTATCATTCAAAACATCAACCTCTGCTACGTAGCAAGTTCATTGATTGTGTCGGGTGGTTCAAGCTGTCCTTAATACAAATTTAGTGGATAAAAAGGACGGGTCAAAGAGCTGCTATAAGGGCTGACATTGTGTGTGTTATCATAATGAACGCGTTGTTTTTCTATTATAAAGTATTATTGGATAAAAAAGACGGGTCAAAGTTTTGCTTTCCAAATTTAAAACTTAAGCAAATTTAGTGTCCCAGAAAATTATTAGCGCTTCTAAGTTTGTAAGGCTTGACTACGATATATTCCGTTTTGATTATTTCCCTCATAACAAGTGATCTTTAGACTCTAAGAAGGTTGAGCTCATCTTTATAAATGTAATTTTTATGACTGATTATTACTTTGTTTCTTTCTATTTTGATAAACATATATACAGGGGATGGCATTGACGAGAGTACTGAAGCGCGGGATCAGGTATTCTCATTTTCAAAATCTCTGGAATTTGTGGTGCATTTTGTAAAAGCCAGGGATTGAATAAGGCAAATTTAATCTATACTTGGATTACCCCCCCCCCCCCTCCTTAAGCTCTCGAAAATGTTATGAGATTTCCAAGTAAATATTTAAGCTCTTGAAATTGTTATGAGATTTGCAAGTAAATAAAAGTTGGATACTTATATAAAAGCTTGGTTTTATAAGTGTTTGGTTAATTATAAAACTTTGGAAGTGCATAAATGATAAGGTCATCGGGTTTTCCCGCTCATTCCCTCATCCATCTTGGAAGCCCTAAAAAGGGATGTCGCACATACTCATTGAGAACTCCCAGTCGATTCTTTGTTTAATCTTAGGGTTTTCAATTCCTCTTTCAAAGGCGTGTTCATGTTACAATTACTTTGCTTTATTTTACTGATCTAGGGAATAGCGGTTTAGAATCGGTAAATAACGGATATGGATGGTTCATCGTTGGAGGTTGATCACGGTAGGAGTGATGATATTGATAGTAATGCCTGGATCGGAGGAGAGTCTAAAGGAGGCTGCGGCTGGGGAGGATTCTCCCGCTTCGCCAGCTCAGCCGGTTCATTCTCAAGTACTGCTGGAACAAGATGGCTACCCCCAAAGTCAACTAATTCGGCTCTTGAGGTGTTCTTTTCTTTTTTTAGTTACCATAATCTCTACAAAACTTATTGTTGAGCTACCAATGTATGTAACTCTCTTCATATACTTGACTTTTTTTTTGTCTAGGGTTAGGATGGAGTATTTCCATGCTACCTGGTGCGGGGACTGTGTGCTAACAAGGTAATATATTTGTCTTTTATCCTTATATGATGCACTTTGTTTCTTACATGAAGTACCATAATAAAACTATTATACTTGCTTTCTTTCTCACATAGTGGCTATTCGATTTTACAACTAAACTAACCCGGCATATATATTGATAAGATAAAATATAAGTATCATTGGCTTCTACAGGACACTATAAAGCTCATTCTTCATAATTCTCAAATTGAAAACAACAGCTAACTTGAAGTTTAGAACCTATTCTAATATCTATCCCCTTATTCTTATAAATATTAACAAGCTATCAAATTTAAGTATAAATTATTTTACTGTTTACTCATAGGTATCAATTTTTTATATAGTTATTATGCCATCTACATCTACATGCTACAGGTACTACGTCAATGCCACTATATTTTGAATTACAAGACTGTGAACGGAAAATGAGGAGCTGAATGAGAATGGAGAAGAAATTATTGAAGATGGAGTAAATCAATAAATTTACGTCTATGTTTAATTTATTAAATCAATAGATTTATATTGAAAAGTTTTTTCATTACAAAGTTCATCTTAATGTTAGTAGATATTATATGTTTGTGTTAAGCCACCCGTGAAACTCGCGGGATCTTAGACTATATGAATTTAAATAAGAATTTAGATATTGAAGTTTATATAAACTTGATGTCAATCAAGTATATAAAGGTTCGTTGGTATGTAACAGGTTTTTGGAGAGGGAAGTGATCACTCTGTTCGGTTTTGGGTTTGTGCCGGTTAGGGTCGTATATTGTCTGTTTGGGACCTGTTTTAACCCTTAGACGTGAAGCCTAAGTTTGGAAAGGCCTAGAAAAAAATGATGATCTACATGGGCTTCAATGCCGGTAGATATTATATGTTTGTGTTAAGTCACCCGCGAAACTCGTGGGATCTTAGGCTAGTTTAATTTAAATTAAAACTAATGGGTACTATTCAAGCATTATTTCTGGATAGGATGCAACATTTAATATTCTAGGAAAATTTGTTTTGTGCCATAGAAAATATATTTGACAAAGTGATATTATGAGTTTTATAGTATATACTTTATATACACTACTAGTTCAGCGTCACTAGTTGAGAGAATGATCAACAGTGATATGACTAGAGTCACTAGTTGAGAGAATGATCAACAGTGATATAACCACAGTCACTAGTTGAGAGAATGATCAACATTGATATGACCAAAGTCACTAGTTGAGAGAACAATCAATAGTTATACGATCACCGGCACTAGTTGAGAGAATGATCAACAGTGTCATGACCACAGTCACTAGTTGAAAGAATGATCAACAGTGATATGACCACCGTCACGGGAATCGCCTAGTGACAAATACCTTTGAATAATAGCAAGATATAATATATTCCGATTATAAACAATATGGATATACTTGCTACCATTTCGGTTTTTAGTAAGTGATTAATGACTTATACAAAAGTAAGAATATTTATAATAAATTTATTATATCGTTGTTCATTATAAGTCATAGTTACTTAGATAGTGTATAAATGAATAATTAAGTATTTAATTTCATGATTAGTATAAAGGTTATTTATACTTATATCTGTTAGTGGTAATAACAATATAGTAGTAAGTTAACTCTATCTTAATATTTTTATATTAAATTACTTGATAATCTTCATTATAGAACGAAAGTTAGCCAATGAGTGATATGACCAACGTCACATCGGAACTGCCACCATGTGACAAATACTGATTGAGTTTTGGATAAATATATAAACAAATATAAAAACCCTTAATGCTGTAAAGTATAACAATATATTTTTATAAAAATGGAATGAACTCGCTAGTATTTATTACTGATAAAATGTTTTCAAAACACGTTTCAGGTAATTTGCTGCAAAAATAATAGAAGCCAGCTATGGAGCACTAGCTATGGAGCACTAGCTATGGAGCACTAGCTATGGAGCACTAGCTATGGAGCACTAGCTATGGAGCATTGAAGGCTTAAATAAAGTGGCTATAAATACCTGAATAAAAGAAGAAATTTATGTTTTATTTATTTGGGTTTATCCCTATAAAAACATTTGAGTGTAATATGGGTTTTAGCCCATTTGTTTAATATTAAAAGTTTGATGTTTTACAAACTTTGAAATTATTTCCTAACTACGATACTGATGAAAAATTTTCCGTTGCGTATTTAATAAACACCGGTACCACTTGACTGGTTCACGACTCCCGCTCCCAGGGTGGGGTCGGGGGTTGTGACAGAAGGTGGTATCAGAGCCACTGGTTTAAGCTATATAGGAGTTATTTTAATACCTAAATTTTAAAAAATAAAGTTAGAAAATTAATCCAAAGTAACATATGTGTTATTTTTGTGAATGTAGATATATATAGTGTGTGAGGTTCATTGGGGAACACTAAAAAAATGGGGAACAGTGGGGAACCGACTCAAACGAACTCCGATTGGACTCATTCCAGCGGCGTTGGAACCGGCTCGTCGAACCCAAACTAGGATCTCTTAACCCTAAACCCTAAATCATAACCCCTAAACCCTAAATATATTAGGGTTTGGCTTTTAAGGTTTAGCTTTAGGGTTTAGCTTTAGGGTTTAGCTTTAGGTTTAGCCTTTAGGGTTTAGATTGTAGGGTTTATAGTTTAGATTTTACGCTTTAACTTAGGTTTTAGCCTTATTTTTTTAGCTTTAGGGTTTAGAGTTTAGGAGTTAGGATTTAAGGTTTAGGGTTAAGAGATCCTAGTTAGGGTTCGACGAGCCGGTTCCAACGCCGCTGGAATGAGTCCAATCGGAGTTCGTTTGAGTCGGTTCCCCGCTGTTCCCCAATGAACCTTCCCCTAAATATATATATATATATATATATATATATATATATATGCACATATGATTCTTGAAAGTATTGTTTTATTTTAATTATTCAGTGATATTAATATATGAAAATGTTTGCAATTCAGATGTCGAATGAAGTATCACATAATCTAGAAGTTCATACTAATAATGAAAATCCTTTGGATAAAAATGATATAGAAAATATAATAGCACAAGGAATAGCTAATGCTATACCTTTAATAATTAAAGCTGTTAAAAACCCCGTATAACACACCAAAGCTGTGAGTAGCAAGCATACTCGTGACGACAGTTTTAGCCATAGTGTCAATGGAGGCCATGATGATACTATCAAAACCCCATTTCCCAAGAAAATGAAGGCGATGACTCTCAGGTGCACCTACAAAGAATTTATAGCTTGTAAACCAACTGAGTTCGCAGGAAGCGAAGGAGCTACGACTGCCTGCGATGATTGGAAAAGACGGAAGCTGTTCTTAAAATCAGCAAATGTGCCGAAGAACATAAGGTGATGTATGCTTCCAACCTCTTTAAAGAAGAAGCCTTAAAATGGTGGAATACAATTCTTCAGGCAAAAGGAAGTGACATGGCTTATGCCATGAACTGGGAAAAAATCAAGGAAATGGCAGAAAGGAAATTTTGTCCTCCTTATAAAAAGGAACGAATGGCTAACGGGTTCCTAAATCATAAAATCATAAATGTGAAGTGTCGTGAATATACAAAAAAGTTCTTCAAATACGCAAGAATGGTACCAACTCTGGCTTCACCAGAACTCGTACTAATTTCTCGTTATATTTGGGATTAGTTAGTGAAATCCGAGGCATGGTCAAGGCCGCTAGACCACAGACTATTGAAGAAGCAGTTGAACTGGCTAGCATCCTGACAGATGAACTAAACCGCACAATAGAAGAAAACAAGAAGAAACAGTTAGCCCAGAAATTTTCCTACGAATTCAAGAAGAAAGGAATTGAACCGTCATTGGAGCAACCTACCTGTAAAAATTGTAATAAAAACATTCAGGAAGATGCCATTTCAGGAGAACACCTTACTGTAACTTTTGCAAGACGACCGGGCATACAAAGGAAGAATGTAGAAGGAAAACTAATATATGTTTCAATTGCGGAGAAACAGGACACATCAAACCATATTGCCCGAACCTGACTAAAGCACCCGACAACAAGGCAAAAACAGACGGAGCTAAGAAGAACGCGTAAGCATTCGTACTTACTACGCAGGAAGCAGAAATGATTCCAGACGCAATCGCTGATATGTAAGATCTAAGTTAAGTTATTATTTGAACCTAGTATAAATCAAACTTTATAAATAAATGCGTCCTGTCAAGTACTTCATCTATTCAGAACCTTAATAGACTTGTTTGGTCTTCACTATCATTGAATCATTTATTTGGTTACGACACCTTGTGGTGGCATTTTCATTAACTTGAAGCTTAAGCTAATCTTATTTTCACACCTGATGTATGGATTTATTTTCTGTTAGTTCATTATCTTAAAGAGTCTTAATACACTTATGTGTTAAGATAAGAGTACACAAATTCGTATTATATTCCGGTTTATCTCTAAAGATTCTTTAATCATTGATAAAAAAATTATGATATTCATTTGTTCTTTCATTATCAATTGAAATCTTATAAGATTTATTTGAAATGAATATCCAAAATTATTTCATTTAAACTCTCAGTTGATTACGAGCACGATGAAATTGTTCGGTCACCGTAATTATTAAACTATTTCAATCATTACGACACCTTGCGGCGTCAGTATAAACTTGTTGCTTGGGCTAATCATAATCATACAATTCATGCAAAACCACGTACGTCTTTCATTTGATTCATCATGGAAAATAGTCTTAATGCAATTATGTATTAAAACAATGATACACTAAACTCTACTGTATTTGGTGTATCCTTGCAATTCAATAATGTCAAGACTCTGATTTTTTCTCATATCATGATTTGATAATTGACAGCTTATTTTTGTACTTGTATTTCATTTGATCTTGTTGATTCTAAGTCTTCCTTAATTGACAATTAAAGTAAGTTTTCCTTTGACAATGAATTCTTTTGATTCTAAAAGGTCATCCACAACTTGTAAACATTCGATTTAGACATCTATTGATCATAAATCTTTCTTTTGGCTTGAACCTAGTCACCTTGGAAATTATATCATTTCTTCTCGTTCATTTGACATCGATTTCTGAAAATAATTCAATTGAACCATTGAATCTTGTTTATTGTAAAACTCATATTAACAAAATTTGAACATGTCTTGATTCTGTGTCATTTACCTTAATATTGTTCTTATTGACTAAGACATAACATAACTCTAAAGGAGACATAGTAGCCCAAATCTCTAGGATGAGATTTAAAACAAGGTGGGGAGGATGTAACATTTCCATTTTTTATATTAAAATAAAGTATATAAAACTTGTATTATTAAACGGTTAGATTACGGGTAAGTTGACTGTTAGAAATATGAGATATTTAGACGAACATAGGATCCGTTTAATAATTAAATTATAAAAATACATTATATTTGACTTTACTCCGTTTTTAATGAAACTTAGGTCAAAATGTAGATAAAAATATTCTCGTTCTAATGACATATTCATAGTTTTAAAAAATGTTATATTTTAGAAGTTATAAGCGCTAAATGAGTGAAGCAGCTGAATTAATTATAATATATAAATAATAAAATAATAATAAAAAATAAAAAATAAAAAATAAAACTATTTGAATTAAAAGCTAAGTGGACGTGTTTGCATGAGAATGTGGACGTGTGTGCATGTGTTTAATGAGAATGTGTACGTGGCTACACTTTTCTTGCACTCCAAGAAGTGTGGAATTGACTATAAATAGTGGCATACAGTTTTAGTTTCAAATTGCCCAACTTCTTTTGTCTGCCTGCTCTTTTTCGCCCTCCTCTCTTTATCTCTTCATATAAATCTATTTTTTTCTTTAATATTTCACTCCAAAACTATTCCCCGTTTTAAGTGTTTTAACCCCTGATTACTGAGTCGATACCTTGTCTGATTGATCTACAACCCAGCAACGCATGTCATGGCTCTACCTGACTAAGTACGTTGGGGTTCTGTCTCGTGACGTATTGATAAAGTTGAATTTTGGTTATTATTTTTTACGCAAATGCATTATATATTTTATTAAATAGCTCAGGAGTTATACCCAAGATTATACCAGGAGGCATTTAGTTGAACTCTAAAATTACAAAGTGAGTCATTCTTCTTTTTCTCATATGAATGTGAACCATTTTATTTAAAATGCTTTGCAAAACCCTAATTTTTATAAACTTATATTTACCCTATAAAAACTTATATTATTAACTTTAGTTGAAACATAAGTTTATATTTTCGATAAAATATGACTTGTGGTATAAAAACTTATATTTATTAATTCTTTTGGGTAAACATAAGTTTTCCTAACATTCTGCTCTAGTTGAAATATAAGTTTACAGTAATCACTCTAGTTGAGAATATGACTATTTAAATATAACTGTAATATTTAAATATTGTAAGATGAATAAGGCAACTAGAGGGCAAGATTCATTTCAGAAGAAAATTTAATTGAGAAGAAAAAGAACAAAGGGTACAATTGTAAAACATTAAATACTTTTTCACTTATCTCATTTATTATCATATTTAACCAATTAGTTAGTCATAAGGTTACATGGTATGGTGCCGATCCTCCCTTGGAGGATGATCCGCCACCTAGGCGCCACATCATAGTCCTCCCAAGGCTGGTCCATCCCCCAAATTTAGTGGAAATGGGAGGATGATCGTAGATGATCCTACCCCATCACTTTTTTATTTTTTATTTTTTTAATTTCCCACTTTTTTTAACATTTAACAAATAAATTAAGAAAATATTTTCATTAATATTAAAAAACAATACATAAACTTAAAAAAACATAAACTTAAAAAACACATAGACTAAAAAAAACATAAACTAAAAAAAACATAAAATTAAAGAAAAATCCTAATATATTAAATAAAGCTACTAGTCTTCGTCCAGCATGTGGTCGTCTGGTTCGTTTTGAGCGTTGTTCCAAATGTACTCCACCAAGTCCGCTTGTAGGTTATGATGTGTGTACTCGTTACGTAGAGAGAACATGTTCAAATCTTGTTATTCCAAACTAACTGGAACAGAATTTTCGGTAGACGCGTTTTCGTCGTACTCGCATATTGCTCTACCTTCGTCTTCAATGACCATGTTATGAAGGATGATACAAGCGTACATAATGTGTCGTAACCTCTTTGGTGTAGCTGAACGTGCTGGATGTTCAATGATATGCCATTTTTTTTGTAGAACACCAAAAGCCCGTTCAACATCTTTTCTCGCACCCTCTTGATATTTCGCAAATTTTTTTCTTTTTTCGTCTGTTGGGTGCGGAATAGTTTTAACGATTGTCGAGTACGTTGGGTATATTCCATCTGCTAGGTAGTAACCTCGCCTGTATTCCACCCCTGAAACCGTAAAATTTGTGTCTGGACCTGTTTCCGCCACTACATCGTCAGATATCTGTGACTGGTATACGATGTTAAGGTCATTGAGCGAACCAGGTAGACCAAAAAAAGCATGCCAGATCCAGAGATCCTGTGACGCAATAGCCTCTAGAATAATAGTCGGATGTCCATGATCTCCCCTAGTATACTAACCTTGCCATGGAACTGGGCAGTTCTGCGATGGCCAATGCATGTAATCAATGCTCCCGAGCATTCCTGGGAAACCATGTCTCTGTTCGTGTGCTTGATATAATTTTTGAACGTCGTTTGCGTTCGGTCTCCGCAGGTATCTCTTGCTATATAATTTGACAACCCATTCGCAAAACTTGTGCAAACATAGACGTGCGGTTCTTTCGGACATTTTTAAATACTCGTCTAATGCATCGGGTGCGTAACCGTATGCCAGTTGGCGAATGGCTAATGTACGTTTTTGTAAATTACTTAAACCCCTTTGCCCCCTAGCGTCGTATCGCAGTGTAAAAAACGGATCAGACTGGGCCATGTCGCATGCAATACGTAAAAAAAAGACGACGACTCATGCGGAAACGACGTCGAAACATCTCGTCTGTGTACACGGGTTCGTCAGCAAAATAATCGGCTACTAGTTTATCGTGGGCGGCTATTTATTTAAAACGAAAAATATATGAAATTAATTAATAAATACATTTTCAAATCTAAATAAACATACGGAAAAAATAGTAAAGTACCTTTTTGGTCTCGGTTTAATTTTGCTCGTCTAGTTAGCCGTTGGGACGACGCTTCATCACCTGCCATGAAGACCTGAGCCGCGTTCATAATCATGTTTTCCATAAATGCGTCATTCTCTTCCGAAGATGATGAATACCACGTAGACGAAGAAGATGAAGAAATGGAAGAAATGAAAGAAGGTGAAGCCATGGTAAATTTTGGGAGAGAGAGAGAGAGATGGGGTGGTAGTGGGTAAAAAATGGTATAAAAATGTTGAGTATATATAAAAATGGAAAAATGTTTCTAAAATATGAGAGAGATATGAGATTGTAATGGGTGAAAAGGTGTGAAAAATGGTGCAAAAGTGGTGAGTATTTATAAAAGTTAGAGTGAATTTGGTATAAATTTAAAAAATGGCCGTTGGTAATTAAATGAAAAATTGACTTTAATTTTTTTTATTCAAACGGTCGAATATCCCTCGGTCCCCACACTCTTTTGTCCTTTACTGGCCCGTCTCAAACGTCTAGAGGAGGACGGTCAAGACGGGGACGGTCCGGGCGGCACGGTGTTTGGGGCGGCGCCGTTCTGCGACTATCCGGGGACGGTCCCCAAACCCAGTAGCCTAAAAACTATCATCTTTTACACTAATGTTTTTTTGACCACACACATCAAAAGTTACCTACACCTTTCGAAATTTACCCTACATATGTTGAAATTTATCATACACAACCTATAATTTATCATATATACACATTGTAATTTATTTTACACTCTAAATTATTTTATTTTATTTTTTTGAAATAATATATATTTTAAAGACAAATTACAAATTTTAATTTAGTTAGCTATTAAAGAGGAATACTACTAATTAATGATTTTTGTAGGTTTACCATATTACCCTTAGGCTATGGGGTATACTTTCACACCCTTTAACTACACATAGGCACCACATCACCTACTTGACCGTTTTTCACTTCACCGCACACCAAGGAAATGGTTTAACCCCATTAACACCCCTTAACACTAATTGAAATACACATATATATATATATATATATATATATATATATATATATATATATATATAGCATGTTGTTGTTGTGTGTGTGTATAAATTTTGCAATGCTTGATTCCCTCACTCTCTCTCCTAGTTAACTTCTTAACATGTGAAGCTTTTAATGCCACTTCACACCCTTCAGGAGCGGTTTAACATGTGTTAACGAATGCCAACTAGGATTAACACCTATTGGTGTTAGAGTATACCAGGTAGCCTTATAGTAACATCAAATACTTATATTAAATAAAGTAAAATGAAGCATTATTATTGGTTAAAATTTCTTCTTAAAAAAAGTTTCTTCTCATTTGAACTCTCCAGTAGTGATATTTAACCCATATATATATATATATATATATAGGGGGCCGCTAACATGAAAACCACCTCCAGTACCGAGAGAACCACTTTCTAGCCATTAGATCTTCAAGATCAATGGATAAGATTAAAAGTAATTAAAAATAATATTAAATACTTTTTGTCTTATTATGTCTTTAATATTTTAATTTAAAAGGGTAATTTAGTAAAATGACTCGATTTTTCTTTTTGTCTTTATTGTTTTTTATTAATTTTTTGTATTATTATATTACTTTTTATTTTTTAAACATAATTTTTTTTATTAAAAACATCTTCTAAATTCAGATTTTTTTTAAAAGATTTTTTATACTTTTTATATTTTACGTTTTACGTTTGTACGTTAACTTTTTTACGTTCTACGTTTTATGTTAAACTTTTTACGTTTTACGTTAACCTTTTTTCGTTTTACGTTAAACTTTTTATGCTTTACATTTTTCGTTAAACTTTTTAGGTTTTACGTTTTTACGTTTTACATTTTTACGTTAACCTTTTTTCGTTTTACGATTTACGTTTTTACGTTTTACGTTTTACGTTTTCACGTTTTACGTTTTAACGTTTTACGTTTTATGTTTTACGTTTTAATGTTTTACGTTAAACTTTTTATGTTTTACGTTAAACTTTTTATGTTTTACGTTTTACGTTAAACTTTTTATGTTTTATGTTTTTACGTTTTACGTTTAACGTTAAACTTTTTACGTTTTTACGTTAAAATTGTTGCGTTTTACATTTTATGTTAAAAAGTTTAAAGTTTAACTTTTTTTTCACAAAAACTTTTTTACGCAAAACGAACGCACCCAGAAATCGCAACCTCGGTAGGTGTCTCAGATAGATTGTTATCGTCATCGACTGGGGAAAAGAATATAAAAAACCAACAACATCAAAACAAAAGTGTATCTGGAAAAGAAACGGCGTTTGCCCAGATTTTCCGATAATTAAAAGGTTGCAAAGTGCTGGAAAAGAAACGGGGTTTGCCCAGATTTTCCGATAATTAAAAGGCTGCAAAATGGGGTTGCGGGTTCAAAAACCTACCCTCCACCATCGTTGCCGCACCATCATCATCAAAATCTAGTTTTTTTTTTGCATTATCGCCACCCAAAAAACCCACAGTTCAAAAACTCAATATCAACACACAGTTGTATGAAACATTACACAAAATCAAAAACATTATATGAAACCCTAGTTGCATCATCAAGTTGTATGAAACCCCATCACAGATTCAAAATCAAAAACATTATACAGGATTCAAAATCAAAAATTCAAGAACACCCACCAAGAGAACAACCCAAAAAGTGGGTATTTAATAGAAGCAATACCTGGTAAAATACCCAAATCAAAGTAAAACCCAACAAACAATATCAAATAAACATGTTGTCAGATCAAACCCACCGTCAACCACCACTGCCGCCACACCACCAAACCCACCGCCGCCGGCACCAACACATCGACTTCCGAACACCCCACACCCATCACCGTCTTCCGCCACCGACCACCACCTCCCCACCAAACGTCTTACCCACCAACACCTCCCCATCCTCGATGTGAATCTGGTCGGCGACAGCTTCAAGCAGAAGAAGCAGAGAATGACATAACACCACAACTCATCATAGCGATGATGACGGCGACGGTGGTGATGTCGCCGGACGGGAAACGATTGAGAATATGAAGGGGGCGACGAATGGCGGCGGTGGTGATGTCGCCGGAATCTGATGAAGATGATGAAGAGTTGCTTTAAGAGAGGATGAAGCTTCATCAAAATCTTCATCAGTTAGAGAGATGAGTTTCAAATGAAGAGAGAGAGAGAGACAAAGATGACTTTTAAAGAGATGAGTTTGAAATGGAGAGAGAGAGAGAGAGAGACAAAGATGGCTTTTAAATGATCTAACAATTAGAAAAGCTGATGGTTTTAATTGAGGAAAGAGGTATAGATTTTGACATTTGGGGTAAATGACCAAACTACCCTTTTTGTTGGCAGAATATGATTGGTGAAGAGTGGTTCTCATGATTCTTACAACTGGAGGTGGTTTCTATTTTAGCGCTAAATGAGTGAAGCAGCTGAATTAATTATAATATATAAATAATAAAATAATAATAAAAAATAAAACTATTTGAATTAAAAGCTAAGTGGACGTGTGTGCATGAGAATGTGGACGTGTGTGCATGTGTTTAATGAGAATGTGTACATGCTACACTTTTCTTGCACTCCAAGAAGTGTGGAATTGACTATAAATAGAAGCATACAGTTTTACTTTCAAATTGCTCAACTTCTTTTGTCTGCCTGCTCTTTTTCGCCCTCCCCTCTTTATCTCTTCATATAAATCTATTTTTTTCTTTAATATTTCACTCCAAAACTCTTCCCCGTTTTAAGTGTTTTAACCCCTGATTACTGAGTCGATACCTTGTCCGATTGATTTACAACCCAGCAACGCATGTCATGGCTCTACCTGACAAAGTACGTTGGGGTTCTGTCTCGTGACGTATTGATAAAGTTGAATTTTGGTTATGATTTTTAACGCAAATGCATTATATATTTTATTAAATAGCTCAGGAGTTATACCCAAGATTATACCAGGAGGCATTTAGTTGAACTCTAAAATTACAAAGTGAGTCATTCTTCTTTTTCTCATATGAATGTGAACCATTTTATTTAAAATGCTTTGCAAAACCCTGATTTTTATAAACTTATATTTACCCTATAAAAACTTATATTATTAACTTTAGTTGAAACATAAGTTTATATTTTCGATAAAATATGACTTGTGGTATAAAAACTTATATTTATTAATTCTTTTGGGTAAACATAAGTTTTCCTAACATTCTGCTCTAGTTGAAATATAAGTTTACAGTAATCACTCTAGTTGAGAATATGACTATTTAAATATAACTGTAATATTTAAATATTGTAAGATGAATAAGGCAACTAGAGGGCAAGATTCATTTGAGAAGAAAATTTAATTGAGAAGAAAAAGAACAAATGGTACAATTGTAAAACATTAAATACTTTTTCACTTATCTCATTTATTATCATATTTGACCAATTAGTTAGTCATAAGGTTACATGGTATGGTGCCGATCCTCCCTTGGAGGATGATCCGCCACCTAGGCGCCACATCATAGTCCTCCCAAGGCTGGTCCATCCCCCAAATTTAGTGGAAATGGGAGGATGATCGTAGATGATCCTACCCCATCACTTTTTTATTTTTTATTTTTTTAATCTTCCACTTTTTTTTTAACATTTAACAAATAAATTAAGAAAATATTTTCATTAATATTAAAAAACAATACATAAACTTAAAAAAACATAAACTTAAAAAAAACATAGACTAAAAAAAACATAAACTAAAAAAAACATAAAATTAAAGAAAAATCTTAATATATTAAATAAAGCTACTAGTCTTCGTCCTGCATGTGGTCGTCTGGTTCGTTTTGAGCGTTGTTCCAAATGTACTCCACCAAGTCCGCTTGTAGGTTATGATGTGTGTACTCGTTACGTAGAGAGAACATGTTTAAATCTTGTTATTCCAAACTAACTGGAACAAAATTTTCGGTAGACGCGTTTTCGTCGTACTCACATATTGCTCTACCTTCGTCTTCAATGACCATGTTATGAAGGATGATACAAGCGTACATAATGTGTCGTAACCTCTTTGGTGTAGCTGAACGTGCTGGATGTTCAATGATATGCCATTTTTTTGTAGAACACCAAAAGCCCGTTCAATATCTTTTCTCGCACCCTCTTGATACTTCGCAAATTTTTTTCTTTTTTCGTCTGTTGGGTGCGGAATAGTTTTAACGATTGTCGAGTACGTTGGGTATATTCCATCTGCTAGGTAGTAACCTCGCCTGTATTCCACCCCTGAAACCGTAAAACTTGTGTCTGGACCTGTTTCCGCCACTACATCGTCAGATATATGTGACTGGTATATGATGTTAAGGTCATTGAGCGAACCAGGTAGACCAAAAAAAGCATGCCAGATCCAGAGATCCTGTGACGCAATAGCCTCTAGAATAATAGTCGGATGTCCATGATCTCCCCTATTATACTAACCTTGTCATGCAACTGGGCAGTTCTGCGACGGCCAATGCATGTAATCAATGCTCCCGAGCATTCCTGGGAAACCATGTCTCTGTTCGTGTGCTTGATATAATTTTTGAACGTCGTTTGCATTCGGTCTCTGCAGGTATCTCTTGCTATATAATTTGACAACCCATTCGCAAAACTTGTGCAAACATAGACGTGCGGTTCTTTCGGACATTTTTAAATACTCGTCTAATGCATCGGGTGTGTAACCGTATGCCAGTTGGCGAAGGGCTGATGTACGTTTTTGTAAATTAGTTAAACCCCTTTGCCCCCTAGCGTCGTATCGCAGTGTAAAAAACGGATCAGACTGGGCCATGTCGCATGCAATACGTAAAAAAAAAGACGACGACTCATGCGGAACCGATGTCGAAACATCTCATCTGTGTACACGGGTTCGTCGGCAAAATAATCGGCTACTAGTTTATCGCGGGCGGCTATATATTTAAAACGAAAAATATATGAAATTAATTAATAAATACATTTTCAAATCTAAATAAACATACGGAAAAAATAGTAAAGTACCTTCTTGGTCTCGGTTTAATTTTGCTCGTCTAGTTAGCCGTTGGGACGACGCTTCATCACCTGCCATGAAGACCTGAGCCGCGTTCATAATCATGTTTTCCATAAATGCGTCATTCTCTTCCGAAGATGATGAATACCACGTAGACGAAGAAGATGAAGAAATGGAAGAAATGAAAGAAGGTGAAGCCATGGTAAATTTTGAGAGAGAGAGAGAGAGAGAGAGATTGGGTGGTAGTGGGTAAAAAATGGTATAAAAAATATTGAGTTTATATAAAAAGGGAAGAATGTTTCTAAAATATGAGAGAGATATGAGATTGTAATGGGTGAAAAGGTGTGAAAAATGGTGCAAAAGTGGTGAGTATTTATAAAAGTTAGAGTGAATTTGGTATAAATTTAAAAAATGGCCGTTGGTAATTAAATGAAAAATTGACTTTAATTTTTTTATTCAAACGGTCGAATATCCCTCGGTCCCCACACTCTTTTGTCCTTTACTGGCCCGTCTCAAACGTCTACAGGAGGACGGTCAAGACGGGGACGGTCCGGGCGGCACGGTGTTTGGGGCGGTGCCGTTTCGCGACTATCCGGGGACGGTCCCCATACCCAGTAGCCTAAAAACTATTATCTTTTACACTAATGTTTTTTTGACCACACACATCAAAAGTTACCTACACCTTTCGAAATTTACCCTACATATGTTGAAATTTCTCATACACAACCTATAATTTATCATATATACACATTGTAATTTATTCTACACTCTAAATTATTTTATTTTATTTTTTTGAAATAATATATATTTTAAAGACAAGTTACAAATTTTAATTTAGTTAGCTATTCAAGAGGAATACTACTAATTAATGATTTTTGTAGGTTTACCATATTACCCTTAGGCTAGGCTATGGGGTATACTTTCACACCCTTTAACTACACATAGGCACCACATCAACTACTTGACCCTTTTTCACTTCACCGCACACCAAGGAAATGGTTTAACCCCATTAACACCCCTTAAAACTAATTGAAATACATATATATATATATATAGCATGTTGTTGTTGTGTGTGTGTATAAATTTTGCAATGCTTGATTCCCTCACTCTCTCTCCTAGTTAACTTCTTAACATGTGAAGCTTTTAATGCCACTTCACACCCTTCAGGAGCGGTTTAACATGTGTTAACGGATGCCAACTAGGATTAACACCTATTGGTGTTAGAGTATACCAGGTGGCCTTATAATAACATCAAATACTTATATTAAATAAAGTAAAATGAAGCATTATTATTGGTTAAAATTTCTTCTTAAAAAAAGTTTCTTCTCATTTGAACTCTCCAGTAGTGATATTTAACCCATATATATATATATATACCACCTCTTATTGTGAGAACCGCGAGAACCAATGTGAACACACAAAAAATGCCTAATAATAGCTAAAAATCACACAAATTTTTTTTTTTGATTTTTTTAATATTTTTAGGTTAAATATAAACACGTAAAACTCGATTACAAAGTCTTTAGAAAGTCAAAGGGTTATAAGTGTCAATACTAAAAATTGAAGGGCAAAAGTAAAAAAAACAAAAAAAATTTCAAAAAATTGAAAATTGTTCACATTTTTATATATAACAATTCATGTATGGCACATACGTACGTCTCATTGGACCACGTGTAATGTTGCTACTGGACCACGTTTTTTTAACACGCACGGAAAAGCTAAAACTCACTCTTTGTTAGATATTTTAGTGTAATCGGGATTGATTTGGTTATCAAAGTGAATAATAATACACATCAAGCAAGTTAGGAGGTGTGAGAGTGCGCACTTGTTTGAGTTATTATAATTCAAAGTATACGGGCGAAGCCCGTAACGCCCCCTTGGCGGGGCCCGGGGCTTCGAAAAGTAGCGATTTTAACCTAAAAAATATTAAAAAAATCAAAAAAAAAAATTTGGATTTTTTTTGATTTTTTTAGGTTTTTTGGGGGTTTAGTTTTTAGCATTTTAGCTTGGGTGGGAGAGGGGGGTTTAGGTTTTTTTTTTTTGGGGGGGGGGGGGGGGTTAGGTTTTTTTTAGGGTTTTTTTTAGCTATTTTAGGTTGTGTTCACATTGGTTCTCGCGGTTCTCACAATAAGGGTGGTTCTCGCATGAGCCCCTCCCTATATATATATATATATATATATATATATATATATATATATATATATATATATATATATATATAGGGGGCCGCTAACACGAAAACCACCTCCACCGAGAGAACCACTTTCTAGCCATTAGATCTTCAAGATCAATGGATAAGATTAAAAGTAATTAAAAATAATATTAAATACTTTTTGTCTTATTATGTTTTTAATATTTTAATTTAAAAGGGTAATTTAGTAAAATGACTCGATATTTCTTTTTGTCTTTATTGTTTTTTATTAGTTTTTTGTATTATTATATTACTTTTTATTTTTTAAACATATTTTTTTTATTAAAAACATCTTTTAAATTCAGATTTTTTTAAAAGATTTTTTATACTTTTTATACTTTTTATATTTTACGTTTTACGTTTTACGTTTTACGTTTGTACGTTAACGTTTTTACGTTTTAAGTTTTATGTTAAACTTTTTATGTTTTTCATTTTTGTTAAACTTTTTACGTTTTACGTTTTTACGTTAACCTTTTTTCGTTTTACGTTAAACTTTTTATGTTTTACATTTTTCGTTAAACTTTTTAGGTTTTACGTTTTTACGTTTTACGTTTTAAGGTTTTACGTTTTATGTTTTACGTTTTAATGTTTTACGTTAAACTTTTTATGTTTTACGTTAAACTTTTTATGTTTTACGTTTTACGTTAAACTTTTTATGTTTTATGTTTTTACGTTTTACGTTGAACGTTAAACTTTTTACGTTTTTACGTTAAAATTGTTGCGTTTTACATTTTATGTTAAAAAGTTTACGGTTTAACTTTTTTTTTCACAAAAACTTTTTTACGCAAAACGAACGCACCCAGAAATCGCAACCTCGGTAGGTGTCTCAGATAGATTGTTATCGTCATCAACTGGGGAAAAGAATATAAAAAACCAACAACGTCAAAACAAAAGTGTATCTGGAAAAGAAACGGGGTTTGCCTAGATTTTCCGATAATTAAAAGGCTGCAAAGTGCTGGAAAAGAAACGGGGTTTGCCCAGATTTTCCGATAATTAAAAGGCTGCAAAGTGGGGTTGCGGGTTCAAAAACCTACCCTCCACCATCGTTGCCGCGCCATCATCATCAAAATCTAGTTTTTTTTGCATTATCGCCACCCAAAAAACCCACAGTTCAAAAACTCAATATCAACACACAGTTGTATGAAACATTACACAAAATCAAAAACATTATATGAAACCCTAGTTGCATCATCAAGTTGTATGAAACCCCATCACAGATTCAAAATCAAAAACATTATACAGGATTAAAAATCAAAAATTCAAGAACACCCACCAAAAGAACAACCCAATAAGTGGGTATTTAATAGAAGCAATACCTGGTAAAATACCCAAATCAAAGTAAAACCCAACAAACAATATCAAATAAACATGTTGTCAGATCAAATCCACCGTCAACCACCACTGCCGCCACACCACCAAACCCACCGCCGCCGGCACCAACACATCGACTTCCGAACACCCCACACCCATCACCGTCTTCCGCCACCGACCACCACCTCCCCACCAAACGTCTTACCCACCAACACCTCCCCATCCTCGATGTGAATCTGGTCGGCGACGGCTTCAAGCAGAAGAAGCAGAGAATGACATAACACCACAACTCATCATAGAGATTATGACGGCGGCGGTGGTGATGTCGCCGGACGGGAAACGATTGAGAAGATGAAGGGGGCGACGAATGGCGGCGGTGGTGATGTCGCCGGAATCTGATGAAGATGATGAAGAGTTGCTTTAAGAGAGGATGAAGCTTCATCAAAATCTTCATCAGTTTGAGAGATGAGTTTCAAATGAAGAGAGAGAAAGACAAAGATGACTTTTAAAGAGATGAGTTTCAAATGGAGAGAGAGAGAGAGAGACAAAGATGGATTTTAAATGATCTAACAATTAGAAAAGCTGATGGTTTTAATTGAGGAGAGAGAGAGAGAAAGATGGCTTTTAAATTTCTATTTTAGCGGCTCCCTATATATATATATAGGGAGCCGCTAGAATGAGAACCACCACGAGTTATGAGAACCACGAGAACCGCGCCCCGCGGGTGGCCGTCGGCGACGAAATTTTTTTTACACAAGATCCGTATATTTTAGTGGGGGGTTTAAATTTTCGGTTCAAACGGCGCGCCCGAGGGGGTAGTTTTTTACGCCCAAAGTTTGGTAAAAAAAAAGAAAAATTAAAAAAATCCAAACTTTGGGCGTAAAAAACTACCCACTCGGGCACGCCGTTTGAACCGAAAATTTAAACCCCCCACTAAAATATACGGATCTAGGTGTAAAAAAAATTTCGTCGCCGACGGCCACCCGCGGGGCGCGGTTCTCGTGGTTCTCATAACTCGTGGTGGTTCTCATTCTAGCGATCCCCTATATATATATATATATATATATATATATATATAGAGTAGGGTTCGCACGGAAAGTGTGTTTTTCCTAGAAAGTCTAGGAAGCGATCTGGTCCATCCGATTGGTATGTTTAAGGGTTGAGATTAAATCAATGGCAATCTTGTAATATTTGAGTTTAATTAATTGATTGTTTTACATGAGTATGGGCAATTTTGTCAATGGTCGTGTTTTAAATCAATTAGATAACCGCCCAGTTCCTAAATTCAAGCGATTTTCCCGCTCTCTCTCCAAACCCATCTTGGAAACCCCAATCCCTACCAAAAATAACTACAATCATGGAAGAAGATAACTTTAGAAACGATGGAGAGCACCGGATCAAATTAAAACACTTATCCATCTCCACCATCTCCGAGTTCATCATCACCATTCAAATATTGTTCTTATCATCTCCGTTTTCTTGACGATGTGTTTTAACAGCAAGCAGATTCATGCAGTTGTGTTTTAGCATTCAGATTCATACAGATGTGTTTTAACAGCAAACAGATTCATACAGTTGTGTTTTAACAGCAAGCAGATTCATACAGTTGTGTTTTAGCATTCAGATTCATACAGATGTGTTTTAACAGCAATCAGATTCATACAGTTGTGTTTTAGCATTCAGACTCATACAGATGTGTTTTAATAGCAAACAGATTCATACAGATGTGTTTTAACAGCAAGCAGATTCATATAGTTGTGTTTTAGCAAGCAGATTCATACAGATGTGTTTTAACAGCAAACAGATTCATACAGTTGTGTTTTAACAGCAAGCAGATTCATACAGATGTGTTTTAACAGCAAGCAGATTCATACAGTTGTGTTTTAGCATTCAGATTCATACAGTTGTGTTTTAGCATCCAGATTCATACAGATGTGTTTTAACAGCAAGCAGATTCATACAGTTGTGTTTTAGCATTCAGATTCATACAGTTGTGTTTTAACAACAAACAGATTCATACAGTTGTGTTTTAAGAGCAAGCAGATTCATACACTTGTGTTTTAGCATTCAGATTCATACAGTTGTGTTTTAACAACAATCAGATTCATACAGTTGTGTTTTAGCATTCAGATTCATACAGTTGTGTTTTAACATCAATCAGATTCATACACTGTGTTTTACCATCTTTATATTGTGGGATCTATAAAAAAATTGACTTTAGCCCTGTAAACTGTTAAAACACAGCACCAAGAACATGCTAATAAATTCCAGTAATCTTCTGAACAATGGAATATGCGATGTAATGTGACATGGAATTTTAGTTAATGAACACATTGACTTCCAGATTTGAATTAGAAAATAATAAAAATTCCAAAAATCATGGAATTTTAGTTAATGAAGATACATTCCAAAAATAAAATTAAAATGTGAAATTACATGATAGCCCTTTCTACTTAAAATCCCTCAATGACACATGTCAAATTCTTATTCCTTCCTAGACTTTCTAGGAAAAATAGACTTTCCACCCAACTCCTACTCTATATATATATATATCATAACTGAAGACCTATCTGTGAGTTGAAAGGTATATCTATATTAAATTGAATTAAATATAGATTAGACACTATGTTAAAGCCCAGTCTATATTAACATTCAATTCGACAGGAAATATATGTTATTTAAATTTATAACTGACGCAATTGTGATTTATTTAATTTAAAACTAATGAGTACTATTCAAGCATTATTTCTAGATAGGCTGCAACATGTAATATTCTAGGCAAATCTGTTTTGTGCCATAGAAAATATATTTGACAAAGTGATATCATAAGTTTTATAGTGTATACTTTATATACACTACTAGTTCAGCGTCACTAGTTGAGAGAATGATCAACAGTGATATAACCACAGTCACTAGTTGAGAGAATAATCAACAGTGATATGACCAAAGTCACTACTTGAGAGAACGATCAACAGTGATACGATCACCGGTACTAGTTGAGAGAATGATCAACAGTGTCATGACCACAATCACTAGTTGAAAGAATGATCAACAGTGATATGACCACTGTCACGGGAATCACCTAGTGACAAATAACTTTGAATAATAGCAATATATAATATATTGCGATTATAAACAATATGGATATACTTGCTACCATTTATGTTGTTAGTAAGTGATTAATGACTTATACAAAAGTAAGAATATATATGATAAATTTATTATATCGTTGTTCATTATCAGTCATAGTTACTTAGATAGTGTATAAATGAATAATTAAGTATTTAATTTCATGATTAGTATAAAGGTTATTTATACTTATATCTGTTAGTGGTAATAACAATATAGTAGTAAGTTAACTATATCTTAATATTTTTATATTAAATTACTTGATAATCTTCACTATGGGACGAAAGTTAGCCAATGAGTGAAATGACCAACATCACATCGAAACTGCCACCATGTGACAAATACTGATTGAGTTTTGGCTAAATATATAAACAAACATAAAAACCCTTAATGCTGTAAAGTATAACAATATATTTTTAAAAAAATGGAATGAACTCGCTAGTATGTATTACTGATAAAATGTTTTCAAAACGCGTTTCAAGTAATTTGCTCTAAAGATAATAGAAGCCAACTATAGAGCACTGAAGGCTTAAATAAAGTGGCTATAAATACCTGAAGAAAAGAAGAAATTTATGTTTTATTTATTTGGGTTTATCCCTATAAAAATATTTGAGTGGAATATGGGTTTTAGCTCATTTGTTTAATATTAAAAGTTTGGTGTTTTACAAGCTCTGAAATTATTTCCTAACTACGATCCTGATGAAAAATTTTCCGCTACGTATTTAATAAACACAGGTTCCACTTGACTGGTTTACGGCTCCCGCTCCCAGGGTGGGGTCGGGGGTTGTGACAAACTCAACAAAAATATGTCCGTAAATATTTTGTGGTTGTATTTCATTCCAGATAAAATCACAAAAAGATTTTAGGTGTGTTTTAGCATAAAGTTTCTTAAAATACGAAAAGATTTTGATTCACTTTATGTTTCGACAACTGGTGTTGGAAAACTGAGTTTCAAAATCTAAAGTATGCTGAACTTGTCTCAGAAAATAACAAGTTCATTAATTTGAAACTTGAGGTTTTTAATGAAAAATAAAAAAAGTTTGAAATTGTCTCCAAGGTCATTAATTTGAACTTAGTAGAGTATCTAGATAATTCAAGGTCATTAAATTGAACTTGATTATATGTGAGGGTTTATAAAGTTTGGATGCTTTAGAGTCAAATTCAATTTTGATTGTTAATAAAAGTAATTTGATAGGGGGAGTTGAGTCAGGTTTTGATCATGAATTCACAAGTAATATGTTGGTTTTAATGTCAAAATATTTGTGTTTAGAGCCAGACAAGAATTTTGGGAGATTTAAGTGTCAAATGAATCTTACAGAGAGCTAGGTTTTTGGTCCTGAAATTGAAAATAGTTCTTATGAATGTTTATAATTGTCAAATGATCAAATAATCAAAGAGCCTGGTACAGATCTTGAAAGATTGAAGCAAAAAGGAATTTGTTGAACAGAGAGTCTGTTGAAAGAGGGAGATGATGAATCAAGATGTAAGGGGGAGTCTGTGATTTGAGAATGTTAAAGCTTCTTAAAGATTCAGAGTTGAAGAAGACTAGCTACGAGATTGACTGTATCAATATCCAAGGGGGAGTCTGTGAATGCACTATGTCTATTGCTTCCGTCAATCACGTGTTTTAATGTTAAATATGTCGAGTCGTAGTTAATAAGATTGATAAGACAAGATTAGGGTTGTAATGTGTGCGCATAAGAGTATTGTAGGTCCGCACAAACCAGCGCAGGCTGATCCACACGGATCAACCTGATCCTCACTAATCAACCTGATCCTCACAAGTAGGTTTGCACGAACCTGCACAGGTCCGTGATTAGGGTTTCGTGCGGATGGAGTCTTGCTAAATATAGGGCACTTGTCTTGTTCATTTGTATCTTCTTGGATGACTTGAGTGGGGAAACTCAGTCCAAGTGATTTCACGGTTTTGTACTTACATATCATCAATAGATATCTGTAAGGTCCGCTTATTCATATTAATAAAAACAACAATTTTAACGATTTAAAGACCTTATACTTCACACATTCGTAAACTTTTAACAAAAATTGGGCATGACCCGTTGGAAACACGAACATGCCCCCTGTTTTGAACTTGATTCACTAATAAACATTCTACGAACCGTTTGATATAAAAATACTAAAAACAAGACAACAAGTTTTAACAAGCACGACTACTAACTAAGTTAGACAAAATAACAAGTCATGGACCAAAAGATGCGAATGAGCTAGCGGAAGCGTTCGGTATAACAAGACATGGACATGTGCTAGCTCCAATCTCCCGATCGCCTAAAGTGAGGATTTACCTACATTCAACAACAAGGATTAAAAAAATTAGTTATCATACTTGTTAAACTATAACTCCCTCATTTTAGTTTCCTTCGAATATGAGCTTTCATCTTTCTCATGCATTCGACTACCCAATTACTTGGGTTTGGCATAAACACTCTCAATGAGAGTTAAGCATACAAATTCAACCCATTTAATCGGGTTATTTGCTTTCAACGTAAATTCTTCTTTCTATCCGTATAACGGATTGAGCTTTTAGCATTTATCATAGCATTCAAAATCCACCCGTTCAAAATGGACGGGAGCTTATTCTTGTTCGACTTGTTCACTTGAACCGGTCGACTTGCATAGCTTTTCTAATTCTCATAACAACCAAATCCGCAAGGGATTTACTAGTTACTTACTAATCACCATAACAATTTGACAATAACTAATTATGATGTTATAACAAGATTATAAATAAAATATTTGTATGCAACGAAACATACCTCGGTCTTGTGATCCTTCCGATTTCTTAGAATTCGAACCTTCTTCTTTCACACCTAGATCAACATATTCATTCATTCGTTTAGTACCCTAACTTTCATTCCATCACATTTCAATTTACACATAATTACTCTTTCAAGCATTTCATCAAACACCTAGTGTGCGTTACATTAATAAAGCATAGTGTACAAGCATTTTAAGCATGATTTGCTATTTCATCCTATATGTCATCACTACTCAATCTAATTCTTACAATTCCTTTAATCTATATCAATTTATCTAGCATTCGGGTACTACAAGCTGAATTACATGCCAAATTACATATATTCATCATTCCTATAATCTTCATGTTCATAACACCAATTCACAAAGTGGGTTTATAGAAACTTTCTTTCAATTAACCAAAATTAAGCATGATTTCTACTCTAGGGATTATCCTTAACATCTATACAACACAAATCATATCACAATTTTATGATTGGGTCGAAACCCTAATTCTACAATTCATCAAATCCAGAAATTCGACTTACCACTTGATTGGGTATGGGTAAATGATCGAAATTCTACCACATGCAACTGATAAGCATCGATTTTTCCTTGTTAATTTGGTGAATTTGGTGAAAACAAGGGTGAACCCTTGTTTTTCTTTGCTCCTGGTCGATCCACACACGTACAGTGTGTGTGTTTTGTGGTTTAGTCACAATTAACCTTACTAGTTTGACAAATATCATGTTTTCCCCTTAAAGTTTATTAACTTGTAAATCTTACTCTAAAAACCCCATTTAAGTACCATATTACTTTTACATTTTATCCTAAGTGGAATAAACATTTTTGGGGTGTTACAAGTCCACCCCCCTTAATAGAGGTTTCGTCCCCGAAACCTAAACATATAACAAATCAATTAATGTCATACCAAAGAGAAACGGATAGTGCTTCCTCATTTCGTATTCTGCTTCCCATGTGAGTTCCGACCCCTTTCGGTGTTGCCATTGAACCAACACTTGTTTAACGGATTTGTTGCGGAGATTCTTCACCTTAATGTCTTTAATGGCTATGGGTCTTTCGACATAATTTAACCCCTCTTTCAACTTGATGTCATCGAGAGGTACTAATGCTGTTTCGTCCGCAAGACCCCTCTTTCAACTTGATGTCATCGAGAGGTACTAATGCTGTTTCGGCCACCAATAATTGGTTTTCAAGTCTTGATACATCTTTGTAGCCCCGGGGTGAACCGAATACCGTGACTTATGAGCTTCTTCAAGTAACGCAGTCTTTACTTCACAGAAACGAGGTATCCAAATTCGGCCGAATCTCGTCTTGAGTCCGATCGAATTTTCTTCTAGTTTATCGGCTACACATTTTAATCTTTCTTTCTTTTCATCTTCCGCTCCAAGCGACTTTATTTGGGAATCACGTATCGTCTCGAGTAATCATGGTGTAACTATCATCTTCATGGATTTTACTCTAATAGGAGACGGATACTCTTTTCGGCTTAACGCGTCGGCTACCACATTCGCTTTTCCCGGGTGATAAAGGAAATCACAATCGTAATCTTTGATAAGTTCCAACCACCTCCGTTGCCTCATATTTAAGTCTTTCTGCTCAAAGAAATACTTAAGGCTTTTGTGATCTGAGTAGATTGTGCATTTAACACCATATAGATAATGCCTCCAAATTTTTAAGGCAAATACTACCGCTGCCAGTTCCAAATCGTGTGTTGGGTAGTTTACTTCATGCAGCTTCAGTTGTCGTGAAGCATATGCGATAACCCTTCCCCTTTGCATCAAAACGCAACCTAAACCCTGGTGTGAAGCGTCTGAATAGACCACCAGGTCTTCAGTCCCATCCGGTAATGTCAAGACCGGTGGACATGATAACTTCTCTTTTAATACTCGAAAGGCTTCCTCCTGTTCCTTACCCCACACAAACTTCTCTTTCTTCCTCGTCAGCTTTGTTAAGGGTAAAGCTATCTTCGAAAAATCCTGTATGAACCTCCTGTAATATCCCGCGAGGCCTAGAAAACTTCTTATTTCAGTCGGGTTCTTCGGAGGAACCCATTTCATTACAGCATCGATCTTTGATGGATCTACTAAGACACCCTCCGAATTGATCACATGACCCAGAAACTGCACCTCTCTGAGCCAAAAGGCGCATTTTGAAAATTTCGCGTAAAGTTTCTCTTTACAGAGTACTTCAAGTACTTCACACAAGTGTCTTGCATGTTCGGCCTTGCTTCGCGAGTAGACTAGAATATCATCTATGAACACGATCACAGATTTATCTAACATGGGGCGACATACCCGGTTCATAAGATCCATAAACGCAGCCGGCGCATTCGTCAATCCGAAAGACATGACTAAAAATTCATAATGCCCATAACGGGTTCTGAACGCGGTTTTCGGAATATCTTCTTCCCGTACTCTAACTTGATGGTACCCCGAACGCAAATCTATCTTGGAGAACCAACTCGCCCCTTGCAATTGATCAAAAAGATCGTCAATTCTTGGTAAAGGGTAGCGGTTCTTGATAGTTAGCTTGTTTAATTCTCTGTAGTCAATGCACATGCGCATTGACCCGTCTTTCTTCTTAACAAATAAGACGGGCGCTCCCCAAGGTGACACACTCGGACGTATAAAGCCCTTGTCTAGCAAGTCTTGTAATTGTGTCATTAGCTCCCGCATCTCGGTGGGAGCTAATCTATAAGGAGCCTTCGCAACCGGCTTCGCAACCGGATTCAGTTCGATGCGAAACTCTATTTCTCTTTCGGGAGGAAGTCCCGGCAATTCATCCGGAAATACATCCGGAAATTCATTCACGATTTCTACGTCTTCAAGCTTCGGGAAATCTCGTTGAGCATCTACCACGTAAGCTAGGTATGCCCTACCCCCGTTAAGTGTATACTTAGCGGCTTGAACGAGGGTACAAAGTTTCGCTTCCATCCTTCTCTCTCCTTGTATAGTTATTCGTTTTCCACTTGGGGACTGGACATGTACTGTTTTGGTTTCACAATTAATTCCTGCTTGGTGTCGGGTCATCCAATCCATACCCACAATCATTTTAAATTCCCCCAAAACCATAGGTATGAGGTCGATATCGAATTCTTCATCTTCTATGGTAAATTTGCAATTTTTACAAATCTCGTGTAACATATAAATCTTACTATCAGCTATTTCTACTTCTAAAGGCATCGGCATTCGTTCGATCTTAAATGAAGGATGTTGCATGATTTCATTTGAAATAAACGACATGGTGGCCCCGGTATCGAACAAAACATAAACCGGTATGTAGTTTAATAGAAAGATACCTGAAACCACATTTGGGTGAGACTTAGCTTCTTCGGAGGTGATTTGGAACATCCTCCCCTTCGCTTTAGAGCTTTCTTCGTTCTTTCCTTCCTTCTTTGATCCTTGTTGGAGTTTTGGACACTCCGATTTAACATGCCCCTTTTCGAAACAGTTGAAACAAGTTTTTGTGTTATTTGGACATTGAAAAGACGAATGCCCCTCCTTACCACATTTGTAGCACCCCTTCTTTCCTAACAGACACTCCCCAGTATGAAGCTTTCCACAAGTCTTACAAGGAGTCATACCACCTTTCGACTTATTTTTCCTTCCTTGCTCTTGATACTTCCCCTTTTTGGACGGACTCGAACTTGCACCTTTCTCGCTTGATCTCTTTTCCCCACGTTATTCTTGTCTCTTAATTTCGATTTCTCTATCTCGTGCCAGATTGATGAGCTCATCAAGGGTCTCACATTTCGAAGGAGTAATGAACTCCCTAAATTCCGCCTTTAGCACCCCGTAGAAACGATTGATCTTCATCCTTTCAGTCTTCACAAAATCTCCACAGAACTTCATTTTATCCATGAAAGTATTTGATATTTCATTTATCGACTCATTTTTCTGTCGGAGGCGCAAGAAATCCTCCTGGATCTTATCAATAGCCGACTGAGGGCAATGGTATCTCATAAAGGGTTCCTTAAATTCTTGCCAAGACATCACTTGGAGTCTATCTTCCCCTATTTCTTTACTGTGTGCGTCCCACCAATCCTTTGCTTGAAGAGTGAGTTGGCCAGTAGCGAACATCACCTTATCTTCGTTATCACAATGACTTCGGATAAATACTGCTTCTATATTTGACACCCATCTTTGGCATGCGATCGGGTCGATTTTACCATCGTACGTTGCGGGATTGCATGCCATAAAGTCTTTATACGTGCACTGTCGTTCTTTGCTTTTGTTTTTAGATCCCTCTATCCATTCTTTCAGTTCTTCAATCTTACTAGTCATCATGGCATCCACAACTCCCAACACCCGGCTTTCTACTTCTTGAGCTAATCGTGGAAGATTAGCTTGCATAACCCCTTCTGCCACTTTCGTGACTTTATTGTATATTACTTCTTGACGAGCAGTATCGTCGTCAAGATTAGCGTTTCTTGCATCAGCCATCTACACAATATCATGCTTTCATTTAATACAAATCACAACTTTTAGTATATCATTATTCTTTAATCAGCATTTACTTAATCCATATCGTGTCATTCGGTTCATCACTTATGATTCATACAAATTTATTCTTGTTGTAATCACTAACTGATATTACATACACCTATTAACCCTTTTACGGCCTTCATATAATCATGAAATAAGTTTTCGGACAACCCGGAAACACAAAATGTGAAAAAAAAAATCAGCAAGTTGATCTTTACGTAAGCCGTCGGCGACGGCTAGTATGCCCGTCGGCGACGGGCTCTTAATAGTGGTCGTCGGACAGTTTTTCCCGTCGACAGTAAGTTTAGGCGTCAGACCAGGGCAGGCTGTCGGCGACGGGGGTCTAACCCGTCGGCGACGGGCTTTCGTTTAACAGAACGCTGCAGATCCATTTTAAGCGTTCTCCTTCGATTCTTCCCATTCCGTTTAGGATCTATGGCACCTGAACTTCTCATTTAACCTTCCCACATATCTCATTCATTATTTTCATCATACATATCATAAACACTCTTGCAATCTATTTATAATTTAAAGGTTACCTCATGGGCGATCTTGGAGCGAGCACTCTTTCGAACGAGCCATCGGTTTGAGTTCAAGCGTCGCGTTTAACGCTCGAATCCCTCAAACCTTGGCTCTGATACCAACTTGCAAGGTCCGCTTATTCATATTAATAAAAACAACAATTTTAATGATTTAAAGACCTTATACTTCACACATTCGTAAACTTTTAACAAAAATTGGGCATGACCCGTTGGAAACACGAACATGCCCCCTGTTTTGAACTTGATTCACTAATAAACATTCTACGAACCGTTTGATATAAAAATACTAAAAACAAGACAACAAGTTTTAACAAGCACGACTACTAACTAAGTTAGACAAAATAACAAGTCATGGACCAAAAGATGCGAATGAGCTAGAGGAAGCGTTCGGTATAACAAGACATGGACATGTGCTCGCTCCAATCTCCCGATCGCCTAAAGTGAGGATTTACCTACATTCAACAACAAGGATTAAAAAAATTAGTCATCATACTTGTTAAACTATAACTCCTTCATTTTAGTTTCCTTCGAATATGAGCTTTCAACTTTCTCATGCATTCGACTACCCAATTACTTGGGTTTGGCATAAACACTCTCAATGAGAGTTAAGCATACATATTCAACCCATTTAATCGGGTTATTTGCTTTCAACGTAAATTCTTCTTTCTATCCGTATAACGGATTGAGCTTTTAGCATTTATCATAGCATTCAAAATCCACCCGTTCAAAATGGACGGGAGCTTATTCTTGTTCGACTTGTTCACTTGAACCGGTCGACTTGCATAGCTTTTCTAATTCTCATAACAACCAAATCCGCAAGGGATTTACTAGTTACTTACTAATCACCATAACAATTTGACAATAACTAATTATGATGTTATAACAAGATTATAAATAAAATATTTGTATGCAACGAAACATACCTCGGTCTTGTGATCCTTCCGATTTCTTAGAATTCGAACCTTCTTCTTTCACACCTAGATCAACATATTCATTCATTCGTTTAGTACCCTAACTTTCATTCCATCACATTTCAATTTACACATAATTACTCTTTCAAGCATTTCATCAAACACCTAGTGTGCGTTACATTAATAAAGCATAGTGTACAAGCATTTTAAGCATGATTTGCTATTTCATCCTATATGTCATCACTACTCAATCTAATTCTTACAATTCCTTTAATCTATATCAATTTATCTAGCATTCGGGTACTACAAGCTGAATTACATGCCAAATTACATATATTCATCATTCCTATAATCTTCATGTTCATAACACCAATTTCACAAAGTGGGTTTATAGAAACTTTCTTTCAATTAACCAAAATCAAGCATGATTTCTACTCTAGGGATTATCCTTAACATCTAAACAACACAAATCATATCACAATTTCTTGATTGGGTCGAAACCCTAATTCTACAATTCATCAAATCCAGAAATTCGACTTACCACTTGATTGGGTATGGGTAAATGATCGAAATTCTACCACATGCAACTGATAAGCATCGATTTTTCCTTGTTAATTTGGTGAATTTGGTGAAAACAAGGGTGAACCCTTGTTTTTCTTTGCTCCTGGTCGATCCACACACGTACAGTGTGTGTGTTTTGTGGTTTAGTCACAATTAACCTTACTAGTTTGACAAATATCATGTTTTCCCCTTAAAGTTTATTAACTTGTAAATCTTACTCTAAAAACCCCCTTTAAGTACCATATTACTTTTACATTTTATCCTAAGTGGAATAAACATTTTTGGGGTGTTACAATATCATTGTTCATTATTATTCAAGTCAACCTCATACTTTGATTCTGCACAAGATACGAGATCACAACAATCAATCGTACATCAAAGAAGATCGTGATCGGTCCAAACACGTTCCTACATAAAGGACATAGCGTGCATGATTTTGAAACATTATATAATAATACAAAAAGCAACTTGTCACCAGTTTACAATCGAACCATCATCGCACCGTTTGAAAAGAGGTAACCAAACCAATATGCCGTTTGAAAAGTGGTAATTGTGTTGCGATACATCGCATCATGTTTCACGCGTCATGTTCTTTTCATGTTGTTTTAATTGCTAAGAATCATAAAGATAAAAAGATATGTAGGTTAGCATGAAAATCAAATATATCAGGCCATAAAATAATCCAGTGAACCGCCTAAAACATTCCTGCCAAAACTGACCAAACCGACGGCCCTCCTCCCACCATCGCTTCTACCAGTCTCGCCTCCTCCCACCATCAACCGATCGTTTGCCACCTTTTCACCACACTATTTAAGCATCACCACCATTACAAAAACCACCGTTCATGGCATGTCCCAACAATTTAATTAAATTCTTCAAATTGTTTTCTGTAAATCGCCATGTTCATTTGTGTTGGGATTCAACCATGTTTGCAGCGGAACTTAGTGACAGACTTGGTTCAGTATTCATGGTTAACTAGAAATGGATATGCAGAAACAATAAAAGATCAAGAGTAATAGAAGAGAATGAAAGGACAATTCTAGTGAATCTAAAATTGTCTTGGTGCCGGAACTTGTTGCCGGACTTCATCTATTTATACATGTGATATTTGGCGGTTCCTTGTGGCGGGAATAACTGCCAATGGCAGTTTGAATTCCATCCGCTTATCACCATCATCATAAGTCATTATACATATCGGTTATATATATATATATAAGTTTATATATATATATATATATATAAGTTTATATATATATAAGTTATTATAAATACACACATACTAGCATAATTAAGTTTATATATCTAACACTTTCCCCTTAACTTGATTGTGCTTGTCATCATACATGAGAACACTTTGGTTTGCTTCATCCACGACCTTCCTCGCCTGCTTGAAATCAAATTTTTGACGTTTCTTTTTCATCTTTATGGCTCCTTCCCAGTCATTCCCAGCAAATAAAGCATAATGTTGCATGGCCTCTTCGTCTTGTACATCATCAGCACTCATCCTTCTTTCGTGGCGAACGTCTGACGAGCTTTCACCTTCCCTGATCATTTCTTTATCGATCACTTTCCCCTACACCGTCTTGAACCTGTAATAATACACCAGCACATCGAGATACATTGCATAAATGATCTTCATGAACTCGCCATCGTGGTACTCATACCCCATGTGTTTTGCAACCACCAGCCATAAGTTATTATCGGTGACATTCCGGTAGCCTCCATCACCTTTGACCACCATGTATAAACCAAGCAAGTCTACTTTCCTGTTATCAGCCGCATAGGGTGGAATGGGTCTTGTTGTAATTCCCAGTTTGACATTAATGAACCATGTCAACATCTCTTCGAACTTTCCCTCCAATTCATGTTTATACTTAAACACAAATTCACCATCTTCTATCATTTCCAACAGAGACTTGCAATTGGAGAAATAATGAAATTCCATAGCCCGGATAATCATTTGACTCAAATCGGGTTCTTTAGTGGATAAATTCAGATCTTTGAAATAAGAATTAAGATAATTCTCTTTGTGTTCTTCATTCACAGCACTTAACTCTATCACTCTTTGCTTTTCTTTTAAACCAAGTTCTTCTTTGGTTAAACCATTAACATCGTTCACCGAATTAGCGACTGGTGCAGAGAACATTGGATAAATCTTACACGTATCACATGATTTTTAACCGTATATCCTTGTAGAATTAACTAATCAAGGCTTAGTATGTTTCAATCTAATTCCGGTGAATAAAACACACTTTGCATTCATAACATGTCGTTACCAGATCTTATTTCCACAGCCTCAATTCCTTGGATATAAAGAAAATTATTCTCCCCTGATTTCGTTTCTACCCCAACCAAATGTTTGATACGCTTAAACACATTTAAATTACCGGCGAAGTGATGATTAAAAGTTGAACTTACATACCAGATATCATCCCACTGGCCACCCTCTGTTCCGGTATCAATCATTTCATTCCGGCAGACAACTTCATCCTCTTGTCTCTGAATACCGGCGTTTATTGCTTGATTAATCAGTTGAGTGGCTTCGTCATGTTCCTTCGCTTTGCACGAGTATATCTGATGGCCGGGTTGATGACAATAGTAACATAGCCTTACACGGGGAAGTTTTTTTTTCTTTTTCAGTTTTTTTCATCGAGTCAGTGTTGACAGGGCATTGTTGTTGAAGTTGGTTGGATTTCTGCAATCCTTGGCAACGTGGCTCTGATACCACTATGTTGCGATTCAACCATGTTTGCAGCGGAACTTAGTGACAGACTTGGTACGGTATTCATGGTTAACAAGAAAGGGAAATGCAGAAACAGTAAAAGATCAAGAGTAATCGAAGAGAATGAAAGGACAATTCGAGTGAATCTAAATTTGTCTTGGTGCCGGAACTTGTTGCCAGACTTCATCTATTTATACATGTGATATTTGGCGGTTCCTTGTGGCGGGAATAACTGCCAATGGCAGTTTGAATTCCATCCGCTTATCACCATCATCATAAGTCATTATACATATGGGCTATATATATATATATATAAGTTATTATAAATACACACATACTAGCATAATTAAGTTTATATATCTAACAATCTGAAATCTATGTGGAATCCAACGAAGTATTTGTAATTGTTTTCTCCCCGTCCATTTAACGACCCCTGACCAGTACGATTCTAAGCCGCCAGATTCTTTTAAATCGGCATGCCTACAGGCTACAATGAAGGCGCTCCCTAGTCAGATTCGGGAGTACTCGGGAAGTACTCGGCTTAGGCGGAGATTCCTGTAACGCCCTGCTTATTTGTACTTTCCATTTATAGCAAGTCTTGTTCGTATTTCTATTTTTAGAAGTCTCGGGTCTCTTGTAATCGTTCTTTCTTCGTAATCGTTGTAAATCGGAGACTTGATTCATAAATAAAACTCGTATTTCTTTAATTTCGTGTTAAATATACTTATTACATGCTCATACATTTAATTTCATGAAACATTTGTTGCATATTCGTAATTCTTAGAAACTTTTTCCAATATTGCAAATACGTGGAACTCGTACACCTTTTGAACGAAATATTATTCAAGGGTTCTTGATTCTTTATTTACCGACACTCGATGTAACAACTCTTATCAAAATCACTATTTCTTATTTTAATTTGTCCAATAGGAAACCCTAATTGAGACCCCCAAGTAATCTTACATAACCCCTAAAATTTTCAGAACAATCGGAATCAGGATCAGGGCCCCTAAAAATCAGGGGGGGTATCCCCTAGTGGATAATTATCATCATATCTCGCTGTAAAAATCAAATTTCTTCGATCCGTCGACTCACACAAGCTAGTTGGAAACGTAGCTACCCTATGCTAAAAAAGGCGCCGTCGCGCCACGCGACAGCCTGTCGCGCCACTCGACAGGGACAATTTTCCAGTATAAATAGAGGGCCTTGGAACTTGAAGTTTGGCGTTGGTTCGACGTAAAAACTCGTTTCCTACACTGAGTTATACTCCATTTCGTTCAAAAACACACAAACACGAAAATCTGCCGCGATAACAGGGTAATAGGTCGATCACTGCTACGTTTCAAACTGCTCAATTCTTTTCTTTCCTTCATCTTTTATTATAATAAATTGTAGCTCGGGGTTATACCTTCTAAATCCCGAAACTCTGCCCGTTATTAGGGTAATAACTCTAATCACTGGTACGATACTTTATCCGATCGATTGAAATCAATCCGATGAATGTTTAAGTGCTGCTCATAGTCGGGTTATACTTTGTCATTCATCGTGAATTCGATGGATGTTTAAGTATCGCACTTTGTCATTCACTGTGAAGGTTTTGAATCTCGTGAGTTATCGTAAAAGTTGAATTGAGTTACTACACTAATACGAGTTCCATTGTGTCTAGAAATTAAAACTCGTAATCAGGGAGCTACTAGAATACTTAGCAACTAAGTAAACTTAGTAGTTAAATAAACTTAGTAAACTTACTAATTACGTACACTTAGTTGTTAAGGAAACCTAGCAGTTAAGCTAGTTGAGTAGATTAATTAATCTGCTAATTAAGTTAAGTAATCGACTAAGCAAATTATAAGAGTTAAGATAAATTAATTAGTTAAGTAGTTAATTAATTATTTAAGTTAAGAAAGGTTAATTAAGATTAATTAAGATTTATTAATCAGTTAAGCAAGATTAATTAAGCTAAACAAGATTTATTTAAGCTAAATAAGATTAAATAAACATCTAGATAGATATACATGAAAAAATAAATATATATGAAATAGATAATATTAAAGGAAGGTGCTAGGAAGGTGTTAGAGGATATATATGTAGGTAGGAAGCTTCATAGAAGATGTATAGGTAACTTCCTAGAAAAGATATAGGTAATTTCCTAGAAAATACAAAGGAAACTTCCTAAAAATTTCATACTTCTTACCTATAAATAGGAAGCCTAGGAATTCATTTCCTTTGCTCATTTCTTTTCTTCTTCTCTCTATACGTTGGTGTTCTAACCAATAATCACCGATGCGATGTTTTGTCCGATCGATTCAGGAAACAACTAACGGATGCCAAAGTGCTGTACTTTGTGAGTTCGTTAAACGGATGCCAAAGTGCTGTACTTTGTGAGTTCGTTAAACGGATGCCAAAGTGCTGTCTAAACAAGACTATACTTTGTGAATTTCGTTAAGGTTCGGGTCTCGTGACCATCGTTAGGTTTGATGTGGTTTTAGACTAATATGTATTCCACTCTGTTAAACTAAATGTTTAACTACCCTAAACTATACACCATACTCTTACAATCAAAATGGATGCTTAATCATCAGAAGATTCAGAACCATAAAGTAGATGCTTAGAATCAAGATGCTTGTTTAAACAAGACTATATGCTAACAAGGTGAGTCATTCTCTTTTTATCAAATTGCTTTACAAAACCCTAAATGTTTTCAAGGTTATAATTACAGGGATTAAGTCTTTGTAGTCTTCAATTACTGCCGGTGTGTGGGGTTTTGTATACATTACTTGTTTCCCGTCACCATTGGACAACGAGTTAGCCAATGGGTGATCTGACCATAGTCACAGATATAGTCGAGTGACAAATACCGTTGGGGTAATTGGTTGATATAAACATTGTAATCACCCTTAATACTGTAAGTTATAACAAAGTTGTAATTGTAGTGACTAAGTCTTTGCCAATCTTGAGGAAGCAAATGTAAAAACTCTTAATGCTGTGAATTATAACAAATGTGTTTTTGTACAAAAATGAATGAACTCATCAGTATTTCCTGCTAACCAAATGTTTTTAAAACGCGTTTCAGGTAATTACTGTAGATCGGAATAAGAGATAGATACGGCACCAACAAGGCTTATAGAAGTAGCACATTTTATCAATTAAATTAAATTAAGAAAAGTTGTTTTATGCAATCAGATTTATTCTATATGAAAGCTACCTTTCAAAACATGGTTTTATCCCATCTATTTAATAAATAAAATCCGGTGTTTTCTAAACTTTGATATTTTCCTAACTCACGGTCCTGATGAAATTTCCACTGCACTACTTTTTCAAAATAACCACCGGTACCACTGGGCTGCTCACGTCTCTCGATCCCGTCTAGGGTGGGGTCGGGGGTCGTGACAGAAGGTGGTATTAGAGCCACTTGTATAAGCAACTAGGTGTTGTAATAATAATACCTACGCTTAAACGAAAGAGTTAGGAATTGCTATTAAATGGTAGCACACGTGATGGTATTTAGACTTGAACCTAAGAAAAATGCTTTAGTTTTAGCTTCAAGATAAGCTAATTACATGCGTAGATAAAATGTGATGGGTGTTAGTATGCTGTGAGGATGATGACTAGAACGTTGCAAGTATGGTAAATAAGCAATAACACTTGGCCACTGTTATTTCTTATTTATTGGTACTACTTGGTTCTGGAATATGATCCATCATGTGAATACTAATTACCTTGTTCTTTGATAAAAGCTCTAATAAAAGATTCATTTTTTTATCATGAATTGAGAAGATTCTATTTATGGGAAATACAAATTACCTCTCCGACGAGAACCGGGTAAGATGAGGTTACCTCTCCGGTGAGAACCGGGTAAGATGGGGTATATAATATGTCAAACAAGTGACAGAATTCCCTAAATAGTATCATGACCTGATGTCTGACTTTATTTTTGGAATCATGAATCTGTTAAATACATTGTCCTTATGAATGGTATGTATATTACAGTATACGATGATATAGATATGTATATCTATAAGGAAATACAAAAACCATAAGGATTGATCATTTAAAATACATCACAAGCCTGTGTGTCAATAATAATTCTAGAATTTTTAATTCCGACATCGAAAAACTATTCCATTTGATCACCCGTCTCGTAACTCGTGCGACAAGATGAACGATGTGAACCCTTAAAGTTGGGACACCATCGAAAGTATAAGAATTCCCTCTGCGTTACCTTAGATTATTAATGCATTAGGAAAAGTTGTGCTAGGTACAAAACGTCTCATAACCTACGCTAATGAGAATAATTTTACTTTCCTTAAGAACTCTTACGAAGATAAGAGTAACCGCGACTAGATGCACCTACAAAGACTCTCTTCACCTATAAAGATTTCCAGTAATAAAGAAGCTGTTACGAAATACATAGACTTCAAAGGACTAAAGTTGTCCAAACCATTAGTATATATGTTATGAAAAATGAAGTAAGGTATGCTTCAAAATTTAGACATTTAGATAGTGAAACCCGATCTTCGAAACACAGGATCAAGACATATGCCATGAAATGAAAAGAATGAAAAGAACCGACAGAAAGGAAATCCTGTCTGCTTCATAAAAAAACATGGAAACGATGATTCCAGAGGTAGTTGCTGACTTAGGTTTAGGTTTGCAAGCCAACCGGAGAAGTAACCACAAGGAAGCAAGACAGACCAGCAGACAAAGTTCGTATCTGTGAGGAAAGCTGCGAGTTATGAACGGAAGTAAGACATAGCGTATATGGTCTCGGAGTTCATTAACATTAGAGGCATGGAACTGAAAGAAATTCCGAACGACGTTTCCCAGAGGATCTACTTAGACTATCACCCGATCGTGAGAAAAAAACTTAGAATTCATCCGAGACTAGGAACAACACCGATTGTTATATCACAAAGTTAAAATTAATATAGTAGTTAATGCTTTAAGTCATAAGTCTCATAGGAAGCTGAATCAAGTACGTGCTTTTAGCTTAAATTGCGGATAAATTTAATGAAATAATTAAAGAGTACCCAAGAAACAGCAATCAAGGATGATGCTGAAGGATTACAAAGAAATAATGAAGCAATCAGAAAAAGGAACTAATGGAAATTAGTGATTCCATAAAGAATTCGGGTACCTATTCAAGGAAACCTACAAGAAAGGATTCTCAAAGAAGCTCATAAAACTAAGTAGTTGCATCGTGTAAGTGATATGAGGTATCAAGAGTTTTATAAGAATTACTGATAGATAGCAAGTTATGCCTCTAAGTATTTAATCTGTTAGCAAGTTAAAGTTGAACGTTAGAAACCTTTAGGTTGACTTCAACAATTAGAAACGCCTATTTGGAAATGGCAACTAATAACCATGGATTTTGTTACTAAGTTACCCAAAAACAGAAAAGGTAACGGCGCAATTTGGGTAATTGTGGATCGATTAACCAAATCAGCTCATTTCCTACCCATGAAGGAAACCTTTAGCATGGAAAGGTTAGCCAAGTTATACGTAGACGAGGTAGTATCCTTACATGGAGTCCCACTCTCCATTGTATCGGATAGAGATAGTCGTTTCACTTCCCATTTCTGGACCATTTTCCAAGAAGCAATGGGAACCCGACTAAATTTAAGTACAGCCTACCATCCTCAAACAGACGGACAAAGTGAAAGGACGATCCAAGCCCTGGACGACATGCTCAGGGCATGTGTGATAGATTTTAGAAGAAACTGGGATAACCATTTACCTTTAAATTGAATTTTCCTATAAATTGTTATAGGAGAAAGTCAATTATCATTCAAGCATCGAAGCTGCCCCGTTCGAAGCACTGTATGGACGAAGGTGCAGAACTCCAGTTCGTTGGGCGGAAATAGGAGAAAGTCAATTATCAGGTCCTGAAATTGTGCAAGAGACCACCGACAATATCACTCAAATCAAGGAAAGACTAAAGACGGCTCGAGATCGCTAGAAGAGTTATGCTGACAATAGACGCAAGCCGCTAGAATTTCAAGTTGGAGACAAGGTACTCTTGAAAGTTTCTCCTTGGAAAGGAGTAGTTCGGTTTGGTAAGAAAGGGAAACTGAGTCCAAGGTACGTAGAACCATTCCCAATAATCCAGCGTATAGGACTAGTTTCCTATCGCTTACAACTACCAGAAGAGCTAGCCGGGGTACATAACGTATTTCATGTATCCAACCTCAAGAAATGTCTATCTGATGAATCCTTGGTAGTATCTCTTCAAGATGTAGAGGTAAACGAGAAATTAAAATTTGTTGAGAAGCCACTGCAGATAGAGGACAGAAAGGTCAAATTCCTCAAACATAAAAGTCTAGTACTGGTCAAAGTCAAGTAGGATTCAAAGAAAGGATCTGAGTACACTTGGGAGCTGGAATCAGAGATGAAGCAAAAATATCCCTACTTGTTCTAATAAATCTCGAGGACGAGATTTTTATAAGGTGGGGAGGATGTAACAACTCTTATCAAAAACACTATTTCTTATTTTAATTTGTCCAATAGGAAACCCTAATTGAGACCCCCAAGTAATCTTGCATAACCCCTAAAATTTTCAGAACGATCGGAATCAGGATCAGGGCCCATAAAACTCAGGGGTATCCCCTAGTGGATAATTATCATCATATCTCGCTGTAAAAATCAAATTTCATCGATCCGTCGACTCACACAAGCTAGTTGGAAACGTGGCTACCCTATGCTAAAAAGGGCGCCGTCGTGCCACGCGACAGCCTGTCGCGCCACGCGACAGCCTGTCGCGCCACGCGACAGGGACAGTTTTCCAGTATAAATAGAGGGCCTTGGCACTTGAAGTTTGGCATTGGTTCGACGTAAAAACTCGTTTCCTACACTGAGTTATACTCCATTTCGTTCAAAAACACACAAACACGAAAATCTGCCGCGATAACAGGGTAATAGCTCGATCACTACTACGTTTCAAACTGCTCAATTCTTTTCTTTCCTTCAGCTTTTATTATAATAAATAGTAGCTCGGGGTTATACCTTCTAAATCCCGAAACTCTGCCTGTTATTAGGGTAATAACTCTAATCACTGGTACGATACTTTATCCGATCGATTGAAACCAATCCGATGAATGTTTAAGTGTTGCTCAAACTCGGGTTATACTTTGTCATTCGTCGTGAATTCGATGGATGTTTAAGTATCTGTAACGCCCCAAAACTCGAATTACTAAACTTGTTAGTGTGACCCCATGTTTAATAAAATGGAGTGAAATAACCAGGTTATTATACCTAGTCAAATGTTTAGCAAAACACACAAGGGAACAAACTAGAGGGACCAAAGATGAACAAGGAGAAAGTTATGTTTTAATTAACAAACCAAACACACACATAAACACACACATCTTGTGCGTGTTCGAGAAGGAGCCAGGAGCTCCATGAGAGCTCAAACCCTAACTCAACTAAATCACCAAATTGAAGGGTGAATCGAGTCCCAAATTCACAACCGAACATGAATTAGTGACCACCTTCACAAGGAGATCGTAAGGTATGTATTAAATCTAAGATTGGTGATCATGTGTGAAGTGGGTTATGTTCTAATCCGTGAGTTAATATGAAATTGATCATGTGTAAGGGTTAGAATCATCATATAGAACATAGGTTATGTATGGTTTGTGTTAATTTGATGTTTAATGATGAAACCCGTTTGTTATAATGAAGATGATGACATGGGTAAATCATCTATGTCTAAATTCTTGCTTAATATTGATGTAGTTTGATATGTATGGTAGATTCTTGTTAGAGGAATTGAAAGAAATGTGATACTAGTATGTTTGATGCTATGCATGAATGATCCATGTTGATTAGAAGGATAATTTGATGAATTATGTATGAGATTAGAAGAATATGCATGAGTTGGTTGTACATTAAGCTTAAATAGTGGTACGCACGCCAAGTGTTCGACGAAACGTCTAAGGGAAGTTAGGATGTGGAATTTTAGGAGGTGGCTTGACATATATGAATGACATATGATAATGAGGTAATTAGTAGTATACTAACTTATAGAATGTTCTTTAGATGGAACTAGTACAAGAATTCGGGTTGAATGTATGTGTTGGTCAAGATTATGCATTAGAAGCTTGTACATTGTGCTTGGAAGGGGGCAATGCTCGCCATATGTTTTTATTGATCACTTAATTGAGATTAAGAAGTAAATGTGTACTAAATGTATAACATATGACCATACTAGTAAAGAATGATGTTATGAATTACGTTAAGTTGTCTAACCTAGCAATGTTGTCAAAATGTAGAATCATGAAAGCATAAGAATGTGTAAATTGATTATGTGTATATTGTGTATACGACTAGGTGATCATGTAGTTGTATGTGTCATACAACATTATGTATGAAATGAATGTGATGTTATTAATATGGTCTACTATACCAACATGAATGCGTGTTTAATGGTTAGAAGTTATATGCTAGAAGGTTGACTTTCTGAAAGTCAACCGAAAATTTATAGTATGGTTAGGCATTTTGACACAAGTATAAGAATCAAGAGATCATGGAATATGTGTTAGACCAATTATGTGTTATGTGTGATAATGAATTTGGATTTCAAAGATATTGAATAATGTGGTTAACAAATCATGTCATATGCATGTTAGTAAAAGTCAATGTTGATAATAGTTGATACATGTGTGTTAATTTGAATGGGCATGAATACTAACATTATTATGGCATGACGACATGAAATAATTGGAACCACACAAGCATGGACCATGCATGGAAGGCTAACGGGTCAAGATGAGGCAAGGAAGCGGTTACGAGCACGGATGCGCAAGGTAAGTGACTTCTGACTCACTTCTTTTTATACATAAGAACTTTCTTGTTTATGAATGAGGGGAAATCATGTATGGTATGAAATAATTGAAGGTATTAAGATAAGTATTGATCTAGATAGTTGAAGGTAGTTTGTGGGACCAAACGGGTCGAATAAATAAGAATAAATGAGGTAACGGTAATAAAATCGGTAATGATTAAGGACCCGGGGTAAGGATTCTTAGTCTAATATGTAAGGAATTGTTTTACGGATGTTTAGGAACACGTTTCAAGTGAAACGGATGCAAAACGAGCAAGTTATGCGAATTTTAGTGTTAAAATGAGGGGCTGATCTGGGCATCACCGTAGCTTACGGTGCCCACCGTAAGCTACGGTAGCCATCGTAGCTTACGGTGGAGGTCTGATGCAAATGTAAAGTTTATGAAATTCTTTGTTTTTCCTTCGATTTCGGACCCCGTGAACCCATTCCAAGCCTCGTTAAGTCTTTATAATGTTCCTCAACCCTACCAAATGGCTTGGTGAGTTACGGGTGAGCACGGAACTCATTCTTAAGATCCGAAACATACCCGAAAGACACTTAAAAGCGTTTATGATGTGTGAGTAAGATCGGGATGTGGGAGCGAGTATGCGGGGTAATGAACTAAGTATTGGGTATGCATGTATAGATTTAACTTCATTCCAATACGCTTAAACTAATAAGTAATCATGAATAGAAGTGAGTATGAGTATAAGTTTGTTCATACATGTTTTATTATACGAAGGTTTGTAATTAAGATACGACAGTAATTCGTGGGGAATTAGGTAAGTGGTATGTACGAGTTAGTATGTATGAATGAATGTATTTATGTATTTATGTAAGTATATGTACATGTGAGCGAAGGTATACACGTGAGTAGTTATGATTCGTTTTATGTATGCATGTAAGTATGTAGTTACGTATGCAGGTAGGTATATATGTAGGTATCGGTGTGTGTATATACGCAAGTAGCTATGTATGGGCGTAAGCATTATGTATTTAAGTATGAAGGTACATACGCGTGAAGGTATGAACGTATGTATAACTGTATGCCAGTAGGTAAGTTCGTATGCTCGTATGTTTTCAATGCGATTGAGTATGGATACTGTTAACAGTGTATCTTGAGAATGAAGTATAATGCAGGTACAATGTTGAATTCTCACCAGGGAGTGGATACTCAGACGGAAATGCCTAAATGTAAAGGAATAATGAAATGGAAAGTAAAAGAGTATGAATATTGTTACGTTCATGATGTGTACTAACGTTGTATTTGCATGGTAAGTGTAGGTTGTACGAGTCACGGAGGATCACCGAGGAGGGAAGATCAAAGACCGAGTCACAAGTTAGATTGTACGGGAATGTTTGAATAAGTAATTTAGTGAACATAGTTTATGTTTCCGTTTCGTAAATAAGTTCGTTTGATGTGTTCATTGTAAAAAGTGTCACCTTAAAATGAACTTCGAGTAACTTAAGACGATCACAACGAAAGAAATTTTATGGTACGTATTTCCGCTGCGTCTTTTCAGTTAAAGCGTTCTAGGGTCTTACAGTATCGCACTTTGTCATTCACTGTGAAGGTTTTGAATCTCGTGAGTTGTCGTAAAAGTTGAATTGAGTTACTACACTAATACGAGTTCCATTGTGTCTAGAAATTAAAAATCGTAATCAGGGAGCTACTAGAATACTTAGCAACTAAGTAAACTTAGTAGTGAAATAAACTTAGTAAACTTACTAATTACGTACACTTAGTTGTTAAGGAAACTTAGCAGTTAAGCTAGTTGAGTAGATTAATTAATTTGCTAATTAAGTTAAGTAATCGACTAAGCAAATTATAAGAGTTAAGATAAATTAATTAGTTAAGTAGTTAATTAATTAATTAAGTTAAGAAAGGTTAATTAAGATTAATTAAGATTTATTAATCAGTTAAGCAAGATTAATTAAGCTAAGCAAGATTAATTAAGCTAAACAAGATTTAATTAAGCTAAATAAGATTAAATAAACATCTATATAGATATACATGAAAAAATAAATATATATGAAATAGATAATATCAAAGGAAGGTGCTAGGAAGGTGTTAGAGGATATATATGTAGGTAGGAAGCTTCCTAGAAGATGTATAGGTAACTTCCTAGAAAAGATATAGGTAATTTCCTAGAAAATACAAAGGAAACTTCCTAGAAATTTCATACTACTAACCTATAAATAGGAAGCCTAGGAATTCATTTCCTTTGCTCATTTCTTTTCTTCTTCTCTCTATACGTTGGTGTTCTAACCAATAATCACCGATGCGATGTTCTGTCCGATCGATTCAGGAAACAACTAACGGATGCCAAAGTGCTGTACTTTGTGAGTTCGTTAAACGGATTCCAAAGTGATGTACTTTGTGAGTTCGTTAAACGGATGCCAAAGTGCTGTCTAAACAAGACTATACTTTGTGAATTTCGTTAAGGTTCGGATCTCGTGACCATCGTTAGGTTTGATGTGGTTTTATACTAATACGTATTCCACTCTGTTAAACTAAATGTTTAACTACCCTAAACTCTACACCATACTCTTACAATCAAAATGGATGCTTAATCATCAGAAGATTCAAAACCATAAAGTAGATGCTTAGAATCAAGATGCTTGTTTAAACAAGACTATATGCTAACAAGGTGAGTCATTCTCTTTTTATCAAATTGCTTTACAAAACCCTAAATGTTTTCAAGGTTATAATTACAGGGATTAAGTCTTTGTAGTCTTCAATTACTGCCGGTATGTGGGGTTTTGTATACGTTACTTGTTTCCCGTCACCATTGGACAACGAGTTAGCCAATGGGTGATCTGACCATAGTCACAGATATAGTCGAGTGACAAATACCAATTTGGGGTAATTGGTTGATATAAACAATGTAATCACCTTAATACTGTATGTTATAACAAAGTTGTAATTGCAGTGATTAAGTCTTTGCCAATCTTGACGAAGCAAATGTAAAAACTCTTAATGCTGTGAATTATAACAAATGTGTTTTTGTACAAAAAAGAATGAACTCACCAGTATTTCCTGCTGACCAAATGTTTTTAAAACGCGTTTCAGGTAATTACAATAGATCGGAATAAGAGTTGGATACGACACCAACAAGGCTTATAGAAGTGGCTCATTTTATCAATTAAATTAAATTAAGAAAAGTTGTTTTATGCAATCAGATTTATTCTATATGAAAGCTACCTTTCAAAACTTGGTTTTATCCCATCTATTTAATAAATAAAATCCGGTGTTTTCTAAACTCTGATATTTTCCTAACTCACGGTCCTGATGAAATTTCCGCTGTACAACTTTTTCAATCCCGTCTAGGGTGGGGTCGGGGGTCGTGACACTCGATACTCGTTAAACTGGTTAAAAATATTAAAATAATGGGATTCGAAAGCTTCGTGAAAGGAATAATCGTTAAAGGTTCTCCTTATCTATTATTTCGTTCACAAATAGGATTATTTAACTATTATAATTTATTTAGTTAATTAATTAAATAAATTTTACCACTTAAAGGTTTAATTTTTATAATAAACTAGTTAGTTTCGTTAAATATTAAGTTAGTAAGATAATCTAGTTAGTTTAATTATAAGGCTAGTCCTTTTATAAAAAAAATAACATAAACAAGGTTTAGTTAAAGTCCAGGGACTGATAGAGTAATTAACTGAAAGTTTAAACCTGCAGGGACCATTTGTGTAACTTTTAAAAGTTAAAAAAATTAAAACAAAAATAAAGGGGCTAGCCAGGACTCGAACCCGGGTCGCCCCACTCAAAACACGCGCGCATAACCAGCTGGGCTGGGTCTTCACATTGAAGGAAACCCAGCTCAGTTTTTATTTATGAACTCGTCTGCCAGGCTAGCCCAGCACGCAGTAAATGGATCAGGCTACTGTTTGAGCGCGAATTTGTGCTTTTTTTTTTAGTTTAAAACATGTGTTAACATTAATTACCTCACCTAAACTTAACCTAACTCTTCCCTTATAAATACCAAGCCAATCCAAGCTCAAATCACTTTACAAACTCATCCAAATCAGTCCCAAATTAATGCAAAATCAGAAGGTTCGAGCAGATTGTTACATCTTCACTAAAGTGAGCATAACTTCTTCGTTTCTCATCCGTTTTCGCTCATTCTTTTTCCAGAACACTTGGCTTGACCTTAGCTTCGATTTTAGGGGTGTTTCACAGCAAACAAGTCCCTGGAACTCCGGCAAAAAGGCTTCAAAGTCCACTGTTCAAGTTTGTTTTTCATAAATCCTTGGTTAAACATGAGTTTAACTCACTCAAACCCATGTCCTTATGCGCATAACCACTTGTATGGTTAGTTGGGCTTAAAAACGGGGCTGAGACATACAAAAGCAAGGGTTAAACCTCTTAAACATTCTGTTTTGTTTAGGGTTTGTGACCCACAAGTGATGTTCAAGCTTCAAGCTTTATGAAGGTGTGATTATGGACTAACTTGGGTTGTCCAACATAAAATCCCCACATTACTTGATGATTTCTAATAGTTTAGTTGTTTACATTCTTGTACTAATCTTAGTTCATGACCCTCCTTGTGTGTTTTTTTACAACAAGTGTAGTGGTGAACACATAAGAGGTGCCTAAATGGAAGCTTGTTCTTCCTACCTCCTACATGAATTCTATGACACATTTGAGGTACCTAAATGAAGATTTAATCTTCTACCTCATGCTTAAAATACTTGTACTAATGGACTTATTAATATATACTACATAACCTAAATAATATCTATGTACATTCGAACCTTTGATGTTGAATTCATGTTCATTTGTCAAAGTAGTAGAACATCATCTAAGACCTAAACCTTGTTATGATTCTCATGGGTGTTCAACTCATGAAAACATTATAACCCTTGCGGTTACATAGTTTCATACAAGTGTTATGTGTTGAAGATGATTATTTTGATATAATACTTTCATGTCCTTTTAATTCCGAATCTTTAAATCTTCCGAAATTCCCAAACTCACCCACCTATGTTTCCTTTGTGTAGAAGGACAAGGTGCTCCAACTAGCTAATCCAACAACCAACTTACTCTCGGATTCAAGTAGGAACAACTTGCAAAACCGTGAGTATACTCAAATTCCCCTCTTTACTTTTACCACTTTTTGGGGTGTAACATGTTTACTTATAAAAAACTTACACATGAACATTTTACCTAAATGCACAAACATTCCTATAACATGCTTGTAAACGTGATTTCTTGATACTTTAAACTTGGGTTGAGGACATCTTGTGTTAGACTTATCATTAACTTCGTACAAGCCTATCCGTGACATATATAGCGCTATAGGATTAACGCCCCGCCCGTAGGCTTGTGGTTATGTCATGAACATATTGCGTTTCATCATTGGTTTGATATGTTAGACACATGCCGAATTTATTGTTTATCTTGTATCACATGCTTGCTATGAGGAATTGTTTAAACTTATCTTTTGCTATGTACATATCAAACTTGTATACTCGCCATTGCTTTTGCATTGAACTTTATTTTAAACATGTTACAGGTTGAGGATGACGATGCTATGAAATGAAGTAGCGTTGATGCCTAGATACACATATAGACGTTTAGGCTTAATATGGTGTATCAATTTTGCTTATGTTGTTATGTAATTCTTTGAACTTGTCGTATTTGAATTTCTTGTAATGTTGACAATTTACTTTATGAAATGAAATCGGTTTATTAAATATTGTCACAAATAGCGTTATGAAGTCTCTTGCAATCTTCACACTTCGTCTCATCCTGATGTTTCCGCCATTGGTTGGGGTGTGACAGATTGGTATCAGAGCCATAACTATAGGGAATTAGGTAGAATTTCCATGTTCGACCTAGTCTATAGTAGGAACCATATTTTTGACCATTCTTGTTTCATGCTTAAAACTTTATGCTCAATTCTTTGCTCCTTTCTCTTCTTTTGGTCTTAATACTTACATTATGTCTTTCCTAAGACATTTTACACAATACACTTGAAGACTTGAAGACACTCTTTATACAAAAGAGACGAGTTTACCAAAATAGGCGTGAAACCCACAATTTGGTGAACGACTCTCATTCCGCTTATTCTTATTTTGCACGAAATTTCGCCATTTAGTTAGGAGTGAAATCCACATCTAAATGGTAAATTTCCAATTCAAACCCTAGTAGACCCTCGTCAAAGTGTTGAAATTATATTTTGACCTGACGAGTACCAACCACATTAGGGTACGAAATTGTCAAGTTAGGGATGAAACCCGCACCTTGTCGATTAAGTCCCATTCCTCGATTTTCGATCTCGCCAAGTTTTGATTGTTTCAATCGATTAGAGACGTGTAGTATCTGGAAGGGTAAGATACCGTTAATCGCTTCTCGACGAGAGTATCTTACCTATAGGCCAAAGTACGTTTCTCTAATTTGAAAGGACCTTCGATTCACTTTGGAATAGTCGACGTTTCTAAACCCGAAACAATCCCATGTTTTATGAGCCTCTCTTTTATGTGATTCAATTTATATGTGATTTTATACTTGTTACCTCGTTCGTTTCAAAACCGTTACACAATTCGCACGTCTCGCGCAATAAAAAACAATAATAACTCTCGTGAACAAACTAGATTTATACTCTTTTACGCAATCATACATGTTTATACTTGTCGCATACATGTTGAATTCATGATAATTATGTGAACCATACGTGATACATCATACTTGCATACTTAAACTTGCAAATTTATTTTCAAAATTCATGATCTAGTCTCATCCTTTCCTTTTCTTTCGAACTTCTAGATGGCGTCTCCAAGCTCATCGAAGAAGACCAAGTCAAAGAAAGGTTCCAACAGCGAATCCATCTCCTAACAAGAGCTAGTTGGGCTCATTGCTGAACAAATGGCCGATCAAATGGCTCGAGTTATACCCGACATTGTTAGCCGCATTCAAACCAACCTCGATTCACCTCATAGCTCTGTGGACTCTAAGGTGGAGAAACCTAAGGCACCTTTTCTCTTCAAACGATTCATGGCTTGCAAACCATTGGAATTTACTGGAAAAGATGGTGCTACCGCACTACTCTCTTGGTTTGATGCCATGGAAATCACCTTTCGTCAGAGTGGTTGTCCTAACGACCTACGCACCCAAAATGCCACAGGGGTGTTCCGATCAAGGGCTCTTGAATGGTGGACCTCTGAACGAGGTATAAGGGGTGAGGACGCTGCCCACGCGTTGCCATGGGCTGAGTTGAAAAAGATCATGAAAGAGGAGTTCTGTCCGCCGCATGAGATAAGGAAGTTAGAGAGTGAGTTTTGGCACCTCAAGCAGGTGGATGACGACAATGATGGTTTAACCCTCCGTTTCAAACAACTTGGCATCCTGTGTCCTAGCCAAGTGGATACACTTGAAAAAGCCATCAATAAATACATCCACTACTGCCCTGATTCTTTCATGAACCTTATGGAAGCTGCTTGCCCAGCCACTATTGAGGATACCTTTTGTTTAGCTGCCCGTTTGAATAGTAACCATGTCATGCGTAGAAATACCTCGAAAACCCCGCTGAAAACCGCCCATCAAGCCACCGTTGAACCCACTGATGAACCCTCCCTATCCACCAAGAAAAACCGAGGCAAAAAGCGGAAGGCTTCAAGCCAAAATTGCGTGGTTGTCACTCCGCCAAACCCACAACCCCTACAAGCCATGCCTGCTTTAGCCAACGAGGAAACTCCACGCAAAGGCTACACTGGGACACAACCTAAGTGTGGCCAATGTCAGTACCATCACCCTCCCAACGTCCCGTGTTGCAAGTGCGCCAAGTGTGGCCGATATGGGCATTTTTCTCAAAACTGCCGCGTATCCCCACTGGCCAATCAAAACCAAGCCTTAGTAGCTCAAAACCCCATCCCCAATCAAGTTCGGAACCAAGTCGCTCTTGTGCGAGCGTGTTTTAAGTGTGGTGATGTCAATTATATGGCTAACGTTTGTCCTCAACGAAACCAGCCTCAACAGCAGCAACAGCAACAGCCACCGCAACAGCAACAACTGTAACAGGCTCAACAACCCGCTCGAGGCAGAGCTTTTCTTCTTACGACTGCCCAGGCTCAAAACGCAAATGACGTCATTACTGGTACGTTCCTTGTGAACCATGTTTATGCTTCTTGTCTATTTGATACTGGCGCCGATAAAAGTTTTGTGTCGTTAGAATTCGAATCCTTGCTTAAGTGTAAACGCTCTAAGTTGCCAAGATCTTTCGCTGTCGAAGTCGCTGATGGTAAAACCGTCGCTGTCGATTCCGTTCTCTCCAATTGCTCTTTGATCCTTAATGATCACGCGTTCTCAATCAATCTTATACCTATGCAAATTGGTAGTTTCGACGTCATAGTAGATATGGACTGGCTTAGGCGAGTTCGTGCTGAAGTTGTCTGTTCTGAGAAGTTTATTCGTCTTCCCCTTCCAAATGGTGATTCCCTACACGTCTATGGCGAAAAACCTTCTCAAGGTCTTAAGCTTATGTCGTGCATCCAAGCGAACAAATGCTTGCGCAAGGGTACCTTCGCCTTTCTCGCCCACATTGTGGAAAAGAAGGACAAAGGACCTAGCATAAGCGACGTTCTCGTCGTACGTGACTTCCCTGACGTGTTTCCCGGCGATCTTCCTGGTCCACCTCCTGCTCGTTCTGTCGACTTTCGCATCGATTTAGTTCCTGGCGCAACGCCTGTCGCTAAATCTCCTTATCGTCTAGCACCCTCTGAGATGCAAGAGCTCTCAAGTCAACTACAAGAGCTTCTTGATAAAGGCTTTATACGCCCTAGTACTTCTCCTTGGGGCGCTCCTGTCCTATTCGTCAAAAAGAAAGATGGGTCATTCCGTATGTGTATTGACTATCGTGAGCTCAACAAGCTTATTGTCAAGAACCGATACCCACTTCCCCGCATTGATGATCTCTTTGATCAATTGCAAGGCGTGACCTTTTTCTCAAAGATCGATCTTCGTTCTGGGTATCATCAACTTCGAGTTCTCGAAGAAGATGTACCTAAAACCGCCTTTCGTACACGATATGGTCACTATGAGTTCGTGGTCATGCCCTTTGGGTTGACCAACGCACCTGTTGTTTTCATGGATTTGATGAACCGCGTGTGCAAAGCATACTTGGACCGTTTCGTGATCGTCTTCATCGACGATATTCTTATTTATTCTAAGACACAAGGAGAGCACGAGCGACACTTGCGTCTTATCCTTCAACTTCTTCGTGCTGAACGTCTCTACGCCAAATTCTCCAAGTGTGAATTTTGGTTAAAAGAGGTTCAATTCCTTGGTCATACTGTCAACGAACTTGGTATTCACATTGACCCCGCTAAAACCGAAGCTGTGAAGAACTGGATCGCACCTAAATCTCCGTCTGAAATTCGTTCATTTCTTGGTCTTGCTGGTTATTATCGTCGTTTTATTTCTATCTCGAAGATCGCTGTTCCTTTGACCTCTTTGACTCAAAAAGAGAAACCTTTTGTTTGGGGTCCCGCACAAGAGGAATCTTTTCAAACTCTCAAGGACATGCTTTGTAATGCTCCTATCCTCGCGCTTGCTGATGGTAACAATGACTTCGTCGTGTACTGCGATGCCTCAAACCTTGGACTGGGTTGTGTGCTTATGCAACGAGACAAGGTCATCGCGTATGCTTCGAGACAACTCAAAATACATGAGAAAAACTATACTACTCACGACCTTGAACTTGGTGCAGTTGTTTTTGCATTGAAGATTTGGCGACACTACCTTTATGGTACTAAGTGTGTGGTCTTCACCGACCATAAGAGCCTTCAACATATCTTCGACCAAAAAGAACTGAACATGCGTCAACGTCGTTGGGTGGAACTGTTAAACGACTACGACTGAGAAATCAAATACCATCCAGGTAAAGCGAATGTAGTAGCCGACGCTCTTAGTCGTAAAACTCATGTCAAGAGTATCCGTTGTTTCCAACTCGTCCACGATCTTCAGAATCGCATACGTGACGCTCAATATTCATCTGTTAATGAGGGCAACCTCTATAACGAGATACAATGTGGTGCTGAAGAGAGTCTCGTGTCCAAACCTGATGGTATTTTATACTATCTCAATCGTATCTGGATTCCTAATCGTGATAATCTTCGAGAGTTCCTGATGAAGGAGGCACATCACACGAAATATTCTATTCACCCTGGTGCCGACAAGATGTACCATGATATGCGTGCATCTTATTGGTGGCCTGGAATGAAGAAGGATATAGCCACTTTCGTCTCAAAATGTTTCACTTGTTCGAAGGTGAAAGCTGAACATCAACGTCCCTCTGGCTTACTCGAACAACCAAGAATTCCTATCTGGAAATGGGAGAGCATTGCCATGGATTTTATCACTAAGCTCCCTCGTACTTCTTCTGGTTATGACAGTATTTAGGTGATCGTTGATCAATTGACCAAATCAACTCATTTTCTTCCCATTCGTGAAGTTTTTAAAGTCGAGAAATTGGCTAAAATCTACACTAATGAGATCATCTGTCGCCATGGTATCCCCATTGACATCATTTCCGATCGTGATGCTCGTTTTACGTCTCGCCTTTGGCAAACTTTTCAATCTGCTATGGGTACTGAACTTAACCTTAGCACTGCCTTTCATCCTCAGTCAGACGGTCAAACCGAGCGTACTATCCAAACTTTAGAAGATATGCTTCGTTCATGCGCAATAGATTTTGGTGGCAACTGGGATTCACACTTGCCGTTGATCGAATTCTCGTACAACAACAGTTATCACGCGAGTATTCAAATGGCACCTTTCGAAGCATTGTATGGTCGCAAGTGTCGTTCGCCTATTTGTTGGCACGAGATTGGTGAAGTTCAAATCACTGGTCCCGAGCTCATACAACAGACGACGGACAAGATATTACAGGTTCGAGACAACTTACTGAAAGCCAGGAGCCGACAAAAGAGTTACGCCGACAAGCTTCGTAAGCCATAAGAATTAGAGACAGGTGACTTCGTACTTCTCAAGGTATCCCCTTGGAAAGGCGTGGTTCGATTTGGCAAGAAAGGGAAACTCGCACCTCGCTACGTTGGAACTTTCAGGATTCTCGAAAGGATTGGCAAGGTTGCGTATAGACTGGACCTGCCTGAAGAACTCAACAATGTACACCCTGTCTTCCACGTATCCAACCTGAAGAAGTGTCTAGCTGACGAAGGACTACAAGTTCCTCTCGAAGACTTGCAAGTCAACGAAACGCTTCACTTTGTGGAAAAACCGGTCAAAATCATGGACCGAGGAGCCAAGCAACTGAGGCACAGTCGAATTCCTATTGTCAAGGTTCGATGGGAAGGAAAACGTGGCGCTGAATGTACTTGGGAACTCGAGAGTGAAATGAATACGAAGTATCCACATCTTTTCCCTACTTCTTCCTAAATTTCGGGACGAAATTCCCTAAAGGAGGGGAGACTGTAACGCCCTGCTTATTTGTACTTTCCATTTATAGCAAGTCGTGTTCGTATTTCTATTTTTAGAAGTCTCGTGTCTCTTGTAATCATTCTTTCGTTGTAATCGTTGTAAATCGGAGACTTGATTCATAAATAAAACTCATATTTCTTTAATTTCTTGTTAAAGATACTTATTACATGCTCATACATTTAATTTCATGAAACATTTGTTGCATATTCGTAATTCTTATAAACTTTTTCCAATATTGCAAATACGTGAAACTCGTACACCTTTTGAATGAAATATTATTCAAGGGTTCTTGATTCTTTATTTACCGACACTCGATACTCGTTAAACTGGTTAAAAATCTTAAAATAATGGGATTCGAAAGCTTCGTGAAAGGAATAATCGTTAAAGGTTCTCCTTATCTATTATTTGGTTCACAAATAGGATTATTTAACTATTATAATTTATTTAGTTAATTAATTAAATAAATTTTACTACTTAAAGGTTTAATTTTTATAATAAACTAGTTAGTTTCGTTAAATATTAAGTTAGTAAGATAATCTAGTTAGTTTAATTATAAAGCTTGTCCTTTTATAAAAAAAAAATAACATAAACAAGGTTTTTAAAAGTTTAACTGAAAGTTTAAACCTGCAGGGATCATTTATGTAAGTTTTAAAAGTAAAAAAAAATTAAAACAAAAATAAAGGGCCTGGCCAGGACTCGAACCCGGGTCGCCCCACTCAAAACACACGCGCATAACCAGCTGGGCTGGGTCTTCACATTGAAGGAAACCCAGCTCAGTTTTTATTTATGAACTCGTCTGACAGGCTAGCCCAGCGCGCAGTAAATGGATCAGGCTGTTGTTTGAGCGCGAATTTGTGCTTTTTTTGAGTTTAAAACATGTGTTGACATTAATTACCTCACCTAAACTTAACCTAACTCTTCCCTTATAAATACTAAGCCAATCCAAGCTCAAATCACTTTACAAACTCATCCAAATCACTTCAAATCAGTCCCAAATTCGTCCAAAATCAGAAGGTTCGAGCAGATTGTTACATCTTCACTAAAGTGAGCATAACTTCTTCATTTTTCAACCATATTCGCTCATTCTTTTTCCAGAACACTTGGCTTGACCTTAGCTTCGATTCTAGGGGTGTTTCACAGCAAACAAGTCCCTGGAACTTCGGAAAAAAGGCTTCAAAGTCCACTGTTCAAGTTTGTTTTTCATAAATCCTTGCTTAAACATGAGTTTAACTCACTCAAACCCACGTCCTTATGCGCATAACCACTTGTATGGTTAGTTGGGCTTAAAAACGGGGCTGAGACATACAAAATCAAGGGTTAAACCTCTTAAACATTCTGTTTTGTTTAGGGTTTGTGACCCACAAGTGATGTTCAAGCTTCAAGCTTGATGAAGGTGTGATTATGGACTAACTTGGGTTGTCCAACATAAAATCCCCACATTACTTGATGATTTCTAATAGTTTAGTTGTTTACATTCTTGTACTAATCTTAGTTCATGACCCTCCTTGTGTGTTTTTACAACAAGTGTAGTGGTGAACACATAAGAGGTGCCTAAATGAAAGCGTGTTCTTCCTACCTCCTACATGAATTCTATGACACATTTGAGGTACCTAAATGAAGATTTAATCTTCTACCTCATGCTTGAAATACTTGTACTAATGGACTTATTAATATATACTACATAACCTAAATAATATCTATGTACATTCGAACCTTTGATGTTGAATTCATGTTCATTTGTCAAAGTAGTAGAACATCATCTAAGTCCTAAACCTTGTTATGATTCTTATGGATGTTCAACTCATGAAAACATTATAACCCTTGCAGTTACATAGTGTCATACAAGTGTTATGTGTTGAAGATGATTATTTTGATATAATACTTTCATGTCCTTTTAATTAATTCCGAATCTTTAAATCTTCCGAAATTCCCAAACTCACCCACCTATGTTTCCTTTGTGTAGAATGACAAGGTGCTCCAACTACCTAATCCAACAACCAACTTACTCTCGGATTCAAGTAGGAACAACTTGCAAAACCGTGAGTATACTCGAATTCCCCTCTTTACTTTTACCACTTTTTGGGGTGTAACATGTTTACTTATCAAAAACTTACACATGAACATTTTATCTAAATGCACAAACATTCCTATAACATGCTTGTAAACGTGATTGCTTGATACTTTAAACTTGGGTTGAGGACATCTTGTGTTAGACTTATCATTAACTTCGTACAAGCCTATCCGTGACATATATAGCGCTATAGGATTAACGCCCCGCCCGTAGGCTTGTGGTTATGTCATGAACATATTGCGTTTCATCATTGGTTTGATATGTTAGACACATGCCGAATTTATTGTTTATCTTGTATCACATGCTTGCTATGAGGAATTGTTTAAACTTATCTTTTGCTATGTACGTATCAAACTTGTATACTCGCCATTGCTTTTGCATTGAACTTTATTTTAAACATGTTACAGGTTGAGGATGACGATGCTATGAAATGAAGTAGCGTTGATGCCTAGATACACATATAGACGTTTAGGCTTAATATGGTGTATCAATTTTGCTTATGTTGTTATGTACTTCTTTGAACTTGTCGTATTTGAATTTCTTGTAATGTTGAAAATTTACTTTATGAAATGAAATCGGTTTATTAAATATTGTCACAAATATCGTTATGAAGTCTCTTGCAATCTTCACACTTCGTCTCATCCCGATGTTTCCGCCATTGGTTGGGGTGTGACAATTACTCGAGGAGTAATTGGCCTGGGAAAACAGTACTCGTGCCTCGGCAGTCTACCTTGTAGTGAGTATTCGGAGGCTAGGCTGGACTTTTACAACCATGCCTACATTGAAGGAGATGTTGACAGCGATGAACGACTGCCGTGACCTGAAACCTTTGGCCGAAAACCCTAAGATGGCAACGGTAGTTGAGCGATAGTGTAAGAGAGGGTAAAATACTTAAATAAAAGCATAAATTGGGGTTATATTAGAACAATGTGGCGCTATGAAGTGTCCACGTTTTAAATATAATTTAAGAAATCTCATCTCATTTTAATTTCAACATACGTGTACAACTTTGGAAATCATTATTTGTGTTCTCCATGAAAATGTTTTTAAAGGATATAATAATTTATCAAATAATTTGATATTTTTTTAATAATTTAGGTTTATAACTTTTTTATAAAAACTTAAGTACGTAGTTGTGCTCGATTTTTTCCCTCGACATTTCGTTGTAAGTTTTATTAAAAACGAAGCTGTACTCAAAATAAAGTATTTATTTAATATCATAAAACGGTACAATAATAAATAAATCGTTCTAATGGTTTGACTTTTTAAACAACATACTTTATTTTCAAATCACGTTTGTTTTACATTATGAGTTGCTCAGTTTTGTCGTAACGCGCAACATAAAAAAACCAGTTTCATATTTCCACAATATAAATTTGCAATACATTGTTGTATTATGTTGTACCCCAAGCATGGGTGGTTTTCAAAAAAAAAAATTGTAATTTTCCACTATTAACCCAAAAGTTTTCATCATTTGTATTTTAACACTTTTAATTTGTTTAATTTTAACCCAAAACTTTTCATATTTTGTAATTTAACCCAAAACTTTTTTATTTACAACTTTGGTCCCCCATACTTTTTATCTTTTGCAAGTTTTTTGTTTTACGTTTCGTTCTAAATTTTGCGAGTTAATACGTCGCAACGTGCGTGTGTGGTTCAACGTTTTTCGTTTATTTTTTCACATCTGACAGGTATGTCGCAACGTGTCTATTTTCCCCCTATTGCAAGTTCGCCGCAACGGGCAGATCCTACATTGACTTTGTTATTCTTTTCTACGTTATTTTGCGAGTTAACAGGACGCAATGTGCTTGTGTGGTTCAACGTTTTTACGTCTATTTTTTCCATTTAACAAGTTCGTCGCAACGCGTGTGTCCTAAATCGACATAGTTATTTTTTTCATGTTATATGTTTCGGTCTTATTTCTTCGCATTAACACGGTCTTATTTCTTCGCATTAACACGCCGCAACTTCAGAGTTGATGGTCACTACCAGTTGTGTGACATTGATGTTATTTGGCATAGTTTTAGGCCCCTGCCGCAACGTGGGGTTATTAATTCTAGTATTGTCTAATTTGCATTTTATTTCAAAATAAATATTTAAAGTTTATTACTAAAATCATATAAGAAAAATGTAAATTAGTGACAAATTAAAAGTAAGATTTTTGAAACAATCTGAATTTGAAACGTATATCTTTATCTTTTGGTAGATAATTGAGGGATATTGAATTTTGTTATGACGATATGTTGACATGTACAACATATGTAATCTTTAAACTATGTTTTTTTGCCTACATATTTTCAGATGGATGATGACATAGGTTATGCGAAATTTTGCCTATTATGGACCTTATTCAAGAACTAACTTTGTTTGCAATTGTTTTTTTCAAGAAACACCTCTATGTCTATTATCGTCAAATAGGTTTTCTTATCAACAACTAAACACATGCTATGCCCCATCTTTTGATATGATGCCTTTTAAGTTTTAAGAATGACAAATTTGTTTTAGGCCAAAATCGCATAAACATTACTACCAAGTTCAGATTCGAAAATCACATAAAATATAGCTACCAAATTCAATTTTGTTGTATTTTGTTATTTTATCAAAAGAATTGAAAATCAACCCCCTTTGGTTGGATGCAATTTGTGAATGGAATAGTCATATTAAAAAAACTTATTTTCAATACTCCGTTGCAACGTGCGCGTTGTCATCAACTCGTTAAGTACAAAACTTACCAATTTTAAAGACAAAAGACACTACTTAAATTAGGTATAATAATAGAGGACAAAACTTGCAATTCACACTATTTTTCTGTTTTTTTTTTTTTGTAATATAATTATTAACAAACTAGATACCAGTGGTATCTAGTTTGTTAATAATTATATTACAAAAAAAGGGATGAGCTCGGTACCGTCCGGTACCGAACCGGTACCGGTACCGAAAGAACCGGTACCGAAAATCCTCAAAAGTTGGTACCGGTACCGGTACCGAATATACCCGGTTCGGTACGGTTCGGTACCGGTACCGGTAACGGTATTTGAAGGTAAAAACCGGTAAATACCAGACCGGTACCGAAAATGTCAAAAGTCGGTACCGAAAAGGTACCCGGTTCGGTAAATTCGGTACCGATACCGGTACCGGGTCCATTTTGCTCTATCCCTAGATACCACACAAACCAGTTATTCCCGACAAAAACAAAATTGTCTGTTTTAATATAAGCCCAATATATGCCTTAAAAGTCATGATATCAACACTACACTTTTTAACATTTTGTTTTTAAGTCATAATATCAACCCTACCTCTTTTTATTATGCAGCTTGGAATCTTTGTGTTTTATAAGTTATCTTAGATTAAATTTCTGATACTGACTTTATTTAAGTTAGTCATAATATCAACCTTACCTCTTTTAATTCTGCAACTTGAAATCTTTGTGTTTTATACGATTATCTTAGATTTCTGATACTGAATTGAAAATTAGGTTTTCTATGTGATCTTGTAGCATCTTCCAACTTTTGTGATCTTGTAGCATCTTCCAACTTTGGTGGATAAAGATTAATGAAGAACTTATAATTTGTATATTTGTTTAGTTTGGATGTTATCTTCCTTAGCAACATATAGATACATGGATCGGTTGCATTTAGAGATACAAAAGGTTGCATTTTATCTCTCACAAAATTTCATAGCTATTAAAAACAAGGTATTACCTTAATGTACATTAATCATACAGAAAGCCTAGACAAAAAAAATGTTACATAGAAAGTAGTCTTTCAAGTTGTTGGCTCTTCCCTCAAATTTGGTTGTTGACGCTTGAGTTGGCCATAGATCCTTCACTACTGAACCACAAACTGTTGCTATGCCGGAAACTCGATCTAAAAGGGTCGTGACAAAATGGCGGTGGCCTGTCGAGCAATCGAGGGATATCAATGTCACCTTCCAACATCTTTAGAGCTTCCGAAATCGTTGGTCGCAGAGCCACCAACGCATGAGCGCAAACTAATCCAACTCTTACAAATCTTGCCATCACACCCTTAGGCAAGGTTCCCTCTCCTTTTAGAGAATCATCAAAAACCTCCTCAATTCGATCTGATTTCACCATCTCCCATGCCCAATCCGCAATCAAAACCATCCCGGAATTCACTCCTTTCACCTCTTCAAGCACCTTTCTCCCACTCATGATCTCAAGAACTATAATCCCAAAACTATAAACATCAATCTTTTCTGTTAGTTGTCCATAAAGAGCGTACTCAGGTGCTACATATCCATATGTTCCCGCAACTCTCGTAGTTATCCAAGACTGCCCATCTCTACTTTGCTTGGCTAACCCGAAATCCGCAACTAGAGCTCTCATATTCGAATCCAAAAGAATGTTGGTTGCCTTAATATCACGATGAAAGATCGCGGGCTTGATCTCATTGTGCAAATAAGATAACCCTTTAGCCACATCAAGTATGATCGATTTTCGTTGAGGCCAACTTAGTCTCTTATGAATAGATGTACTTTTGTTGAAAATATGATCATGTAAACTACCATTTGGCATATAATCATAAACAAGATACCTTTCGTTTCCATGTATCGGATCACTCGTTGCACAAAACCCTCTTAAGGGCAGAAGATTTCGATGCCGGATCTTGCTTATGATCTCGGCCTCATTAACAAAATCATTGTCTGCTTGTGCGTCGAAGCTCATCATCTTCTTGACTGCAACAAGTGTTCCATCAGAAAGTGTTCCTTTGTAAACAACCCCGAACCCACCTTGACCTATCAAGTTTTGTTGTGAAAACCCGTTCGTAGCTACATCAAGCTCGGCTATACAAAACCATTTTGCGCCTAAACAAAACAAACAAACACCGAAAACTAATAAGATCCCACTGATAGCAAAGTCCGAGGAGGGTATCCTAGGAAACAGAGAAACTACACCCAGGTAAAGAAACTATGACGAAACCATAACTTCTTTACCCGGGCTTTCATAAGGTTGTGCTCTATACACTACCAGTTACAACCCGAAGGGTCCAAATTATTTTTTCTCTAAAACAAAAAAAAAATATCGAAATTTAAAATAAAAATCCAACAAATTCTAGTGGTCGACATCATCAAGAAACCATATTTTGACGTATAAGGTATAAAAAACGAAATATACTACAAATAACAAAAGTTTTTCGCACCTGTGTTGGGCAAAACACGAGCTTTTACGTCTCTTACATAATCTCTATGTGATTGAGATTCTTTCCTCTTGATATTATATCTCCTATAAATCCCACTTGCTCCAACAAAAACAAGAGTTCCTATCAACACCCCCAAAACTGCATAAATGGTATTTTCCTTCGATCTCGAATTTGATCTTGATTTGGACAAAGAGATGCCAAGTATACACTTGGCTGTCCGGATATCATCAGGCCCATAACTGTTAACTATTCCAGCAGCATATAGAGCAGTAAAAGCCAAACATTTACTCGAGTTTTGACTCAATGATACCAAGTTAGAATTAACATCCATACGTGCTTCAAGACAAGACCTACACCTCAAAAACTCAGCAAGATCTCCGTCACAAGAGGACTGTAGCACAGTGTTGGGACCAATCCTATCAACCCAATCTGATAACGTGACAATCCCATCACAGTTTGATGGGCTTGCAACAAATTCATTGGAGGAGCTGTGGCAAGTAGAGAAGGGGTGTGCTACGGAGATTGAAGAGAGGCGGGACTGGAAATCGGAGATGCAAGAAGCGGATGATTGTGGGTTTGGGAGATAAAAAGTTTTAGTTTTCTTGAGGTGGTGAGCTAGGCCGATGCGGAAGAGGCCACGGAGAGATGAGCAGCAGTTTTCGGCTGTGGTGGCGGTTGCGGTGGTGGAGCAGTCTGAGATATCCCATGGAAAGGTATTCACATAATTGAAATCTATGGGGCATAATGAAGAATTTGTTGAGTGTGATAAGTAGGAGAATATGCAGAGAACAATGAGAAAGAATAAGGGGTGTTTCTTCATAATTTGTGTCCTTACTTTTTTTCCTAAACAAATGCTGTCTTAATATATCCCGAACAATATACTTTATATGTGACGTTAGGAATTTATTTACACATTCTTTATTAATTGCAACAAAACAAAACAAACGATCGAGCTTGAACGACGGACTGATGCTTCGAAATTCGCCAGTAGAGATCGATATCGTTGATAATCGATAAATAATACTTGGTCGGAAATCCGAGTGTGTAAGCTGATTTTTGACGAAGTGTCAACGAATCAATATACTGAAGGATATATAGTAGCTACAGTCGTCAAGATAGTTTTGTCATGTGCTTTTTTTTTTTAATTTTTTTTTATTTAAAAGTGTGTCGTAGTTGGATGACTCACCTGGTACATATCAATTTTATAAAATACTATTGGGTTTGTATGCGTCAATAATTACATAGTATTAAAAACACACATCAATAAATTTTATATAAGGGACAAATTTAATTAAGTATTTGGGCTACATAATAATTTACTTCATATGATTTGTTAAGTAGTCTTATAAACTTCGATTTCAATCTAGTTAAACACATGTTTTATGATCTTTGGTTTTGGTCTCAACTCTCAAACTCCAAGTTTCCTCTATAAATATATTCTTTAAATCATTAATAATAATAATTTTTGGTGTATTTGGTTTTTAAATCAACTTTTTAGTTTGTGGTTAGCATTTATAATTGATTTCTCTTAAGTTTCTAATATGTATATCATTTACTTACTATTTACTATGATGATGTTGAAACTGGGTTTTAAGTACCTAACATATTCAACAAGTTGTTCATCTTCAGCTGACCTAACTTGAGCAAAATCCAAAGCCTCTGTAACACTTGAAAAAATCGTTTTCTTCTTTTAGCTTTTACTCTTCATCATCGTCGGCATCTGTGCTACATGTCACTGTTTTTGCTGAAAGAACTTTGAATTTGTAATAAGATTTGGGTATGGTGACGTGTTGTTTTGACAAGGGTGAAGTTACAACAAGCAAATGCAAGTGACATAGTGAAGACGATTAGGGTGAACTTGCAATTTGATGTTATGAAGTTAGAAACCAATTCAAACTCAAACTGCCCTTTTCTATACTTTACCTTAAAGGAAGTAACTGAACAATGTGAAGATGATTAGGATCGTGATTGTTGGGGATCGAACGGGTCAAACACGAACACAATCATAACACAGAACTCTCACACACACACACACACACACTATTTAGAACACAAATATTTATAGTGGTTCGGTCCGGTTCAGACCTACATCCACTCTCGGTAACTAGGAGTATTTGTTATTAACCTTGGTACAATTTTACAGATACATAACAATCTCATATATATAAGATTGAGGAAAGAGAAGAATGTCCCAAAACATGATCCGTGAAATCTGGATCACCAAGACTTTTATTCTCTTATCAACTTGATCAGCTTTGCTGACCTCAGGTTGATCAAGTTGTCAAGTGGCTTGGCTTCACACTCAACAATCTCCCACTTGAAGCCACGGAATAATCTTCACATGTACTTCAACTGTGCATCAGTATCTCTGTAAAAACTTTGATCTTAACGCATTCCTAGTTACCCGGCCTTCTCTTCAATTATCCTGAAGGCCAGTTGAAGCTATGCAAAGCTTCAACTTCTCTAAGGTGACAACTTTAGTTAACATATCAGATGGATTTTCACATCCTTTGATCTTCTTTAACTTCAGAGTGCCTTCACTAACTTGTTCTCTGATGAAGTGATATCTCAGCTGTTTGTGCTTTATCTTTGAATGGAAGACATGATTCTTTGCAAGATGAATTTCACTTTGATTGTCACAAAACAGTGCACAGTCAACTTGTTCTTTGCCGAATTCTTTGAGAAAATTCTTCAACCATATAAGCTCTTTGCTTGCTTCAGCTACTGCCATATACTCTGCTTCTGTGGTTGAAAGGGCAACACTTTTCTGCAGTCTGGACATCCAGCTTACCGCAGTGCCTCCCACTGTAAAGACATATCCGGTGGTGCTTTTGTAAGATTCTTTACAACCACCAAGGTCAGCATCTGCAAAACCCTTCAGAATAACCTCTTTCCCCTTAAACTGTAATGCCACTTTTGAAGTCCCCTTCAAATATCTTAGCAGCCATTTAACTGCTTCCCAATGTTCTCTCCCTGGATTGGACATAACCGACTAACAACTCCCACTGCATGAGCTATATCTGGTCTCGTGCATACCATTGCATACAAGAGGCTACCAACTGCCGATGCATACAGAACTTTAGCCATTTCTACTTTGTCTTCATCTGATCTGGGTGACTGAACTTTAGAAAGCTTAAAGTGACTTCCCAAAGGTGTGCTTCGAATCTTGGCATCTTTAAGGTTGAATTTTTCTAACACTTTCTCAATGTATTTCTCTTGAGAGAGTGTCAAAGAACCTTCTTCTTTGTTTCTGAAAATACTCATCCCGAGTATTTGGTTTGCAGCTCCCAAGTCTTTCATCTCAAACTCTTCAGACATCTGCTTCTTCAGCTTCTTGATCTCTGTCATGTCTGAACCTGCAATCAACATATCATCCACATATAGTAGTAGAATGATATAAGAGCCCTTAAACCTCTTTATGTAACAACAATGGTCATTGTCACATCTCTTGTATCCGACTCTTCCCATGAAGTTATCAAACTTCAAATACCATTGTATGGGCGCTTGTTTCAGACCATACAAACTCTTCTTCAACTTACACACCAAGTTTTCTGTCACACCCCCAAAATCCACCATGCGGAGTACCACCGCTTGGAGGCGTGACGTGACCAGGATCGAGCCACCAATCATATTGAACATCGTAATTAAGTAAATAAGACCAACCACAATACGATTGGTGACCAAAGCTAGTTAACCATGTTTAGTTTAAACAGCGGAAGCATAAAAGTAAATCCAAAAGCATAAGTCCATAGTTTATAAGTTAAACTTCAAAACGCAAGTTTAGTAAGTTCATAAGGATTTAAATAATAAGCACGGAACATAACAGTCCGTACACCACAACGACTCCTTCCTCGTGCAAGCTCCAAGCGTTTAGCGACCTGTAAGGCATGTAACAACGAGTCAACAACAAAGTTGAGTGAGTTCACGTTTGGATGCTTAGTTTTTAAGTTGTTTCCGAAAAACGTGGTTTGACTTTCGTTGGCTTAATTGCCGTGGGGGTTACCCCGTAGATTGAAAGTATGTTTAACCAGTTCCTTTTTTCATTACCCAAACCCTAACCATAATCAGTGGGGGCTTTCCCCGTGTGAACTACTAGACGGTATGATATCGACTACTACGAACAATAGTTGTGCCCTACATCAGTGTCTATCATCACTGACAGTTTGCCATAGTCCATTAGTACACGCCCGTCCGACTGGCACGGTGTGAGGTTTATTAAACCTAATAGCGCTATTAACTAATGACCCGCTCGCCATTGGCCTCGGCGATTAAGTAGATATAATGAAGATGGACTTATTGATAGAGTTTCATCTAGCTAGTTTTAAGGTTGTTGTCCTGCACCAGGAGGACGAACGTACGTATTCTGCACCAGGAGAATTCGTAGGATTAATAATGGCATCCTATCTATGAAGGATGGCCGTACATATCTTCCCAAGGGGATATGTAGATTTAGTTTTAAATTCTTTAACCCATTCCCAAACTACCGGGAATCCCATGCCTTAGAAAGTGTGTGAACTCACCTCGGTTTGCTCGGTTAGATTCTCAAATATAGCTAACAGTCAAGGTCGGTCAATCACGTCCTACTATGATTTACCAGTTAGTCATTTAGTGATTTTCAAATAGAGCACAAAGTTTCTACACGTATCTATCACATAGCATGCATTACTTTAACTGTTTATGCCCATATATACTTCCCAACCATTCCCCACTCATAAGCAAACATACGATAGTGCACGTAACACATATAACATGTTAGATCATTCACAGATAGTATACTCGACATTTAGACACGCAAATCACAACTTATGTCATTTCCGCATTAATATTCAAAACCGGGCTGTTTTCGGATATTTTAATAAAATAGTTAAATTATTCTAAAAATTCCCAAATTTTTACAAAATGTCTTAAACGTTCCAAATTTTATTGTGTAAAAATATCGGGGTCCGGTTCATTACCAATATTTTATAAAAATTCATTTTTCCGGACTGAACTCAGATTTATATATTTCTGACCACAGTCCACGGGATAATTTATTTAAAATTCATCGAGAGTCCGATTTACGAAATTCCAGTGGGGTAATTACAAATACATCGGTGGTCATCTACAGTACAAGTTTCATGATCCAACTCTACACAGAACCCAAGTTATAACAGAAAACAAAACACATATTTTCAGCAGAAAAATACAGCTCTAGCTGCTGTTACGAAATGACACTTTCAAAATAGTAAACGAAGTCCAACAATTACGATTCCGGTGCCATTAGAACCGTATTTCATAATAACACATTTTAGACTCAAAATATCAGTTTTTCGTAGAATTTATGACCTGTTTACAGTCAACTTAAGTTGGCTGTAAAACTTGGACAGATTCTGTTTTCATTCTTTAATCTTCTAAGACGCGTTCGATTGATTTCGTTAGCATGATTAGTGATCGTAACAACATCAAACATCAATATTAACCAGCAACACATCAGATAATCAACCAAGAATCATAACAAAACAAGATCCAAGAGTTTTACACTAATATTTGCTCATTAACCACCATGTTCATCATTTTTAGTAGACTTTAAACTTTGATCTTATATGTTCATGACTTTTATCCGACAAATCTCTTATTAACCACTTTAGACAAGATCAAGAAGGTGTTTAGAAGCACTTACAACTAATACAAGGCTAAGGAAGAAACTAGACGAAAAATGGGTGGTTAATAGCGTTGTGGTGAGGTCCTTGGCAATCCGTAAGCACCGAGCCTCCTTATACGTGATCCTTCACCTTTGGATGTATTTAGAATACCTTGAACAAACTTGAAAATGGTGAGGTGATGCTAGGGGGGTTCGGCCGAGATCAATGGCAAGAGAGAGAGAGAGTATGCAAATTTGTTGTGGTGTTTTGAAGTGAGTGGAAGGGTGAACTCATGGTCTTATTTATGGTCCAACATCTCTAATTATCCATAGGTCAAAGTGTAGCCAAGATATTTAGCAACTTGATTAAAATAATCAAAGTTGTGGTGGTTATTCCCTAGGGGGGAACCGAACGGTTGCAAAGGGGTGGGGGGTTTAGTTCAATTTCAACTAATAGTTAAGCACTAGTTATGTTAATTAGTGATTTAAAATTACTTACTAGTGTGTGGTGTTTTGTAACGGGTGTTAGGGTATTCGGGGACCCTAATTAGCTCAAAAAAAGAAAAAAAATATCAATGTCAATATTTTTATGTTCTGGGTAAAGTCCGGTTGTTTGGTTCGATACTGTTCCGTTAAAGTGCTTAATTAATCCGTAACGTGTCCTATGTATATATTTTTGTTTCGTTTTTAATTTCTAACACTTAGGAAATCATAACAGACTATTTAATGAATTTTCTGTACATTACTAGTGTGTTAACAGGCGCATGTAAATATAACACAGATATCAGAAAGCAGTTACGTAATTCCACACAGTCGTCAAGCACATTAATTATTATTAATAAATTGTACGGAATACATATAAATTTGAGGGTTGTCACATTTTCTTTGCCTTTAACCTGAAAACCTTCTGGTTGTGTCATGTAGATGTCTTCTTCTAGGTCATTATGTAGAAAAGCTGTCTTGACATCTAGCTGCTCTAGATGCAAGCCTTCTGCTGCTACAATACTGAGAACAAGTCTGATAGTAGTCATCTTTACCACTGGAGAAAATATTTCATTGAAATCAATTCCCTCTTTCTACTGAAATCCCTTGACCACTAATCTTGCTTTGTACCGTTTGGTACCATCATGTTCATCCTTGACCCTGAAAACCCACTTGTTCTAAAGAGCCTTCTTTCCAGCTGGAAGCTTTGTTAAGTGCCAGGTCCTGTTCTTCTCAAGTGACTTCATCTCATCTTTCATTGCTAACTCCCACTGCAATGAATCTTTCAACCCCATGGCTTCTGAGTAACACTAGGGTTCACCATTTTCTGTCAAAAGTATGTAATTGACGGATGGTGAATAATGTCTGGTAGTCTAACGACTCTGGAGGATCTTCTTGGTTGAAACTGAGGAGTTTCTGGGGATTCTGGAATTTGAGGAGCGACTTCTTCTTCTTCTTCTTCTACAGAATCATCCCGTGAGCTCCTACTGTCGATTGACTCATTCCCATTTTCTGGAATGTCGACTGAAGCTTCGTTTCTTGTTTCACCACTTTCAAATTCAACATAGTCTTTCTGAACTTCTGGTCCTTTGGTGTTTCTGTCTTTATACAATTCGTTTTCATTGAAGACGACATTCTTGCTTCTGGTTACTTTTCTGCCTTCATTATCCCAAAGCCTGTAACCCATTTGTTCTGGCCCATAACCAATGTATGTGCACTTCTTGGATTTTGAGTCTAACTTATCCCTGTCACCAGCTTCTAACAAATCGTAAGTACTACAACCAAAGACTCGTAAGTGTTCGAGACTTACCTCCTTTCCTTGCCACATTTCTTTAGGCAACTTGAAATCTAAGGGACCGATTGGTGAACGGTTGATCATGTAGGCTGCAGTGCTAACTGCATCGGGCCAGAATGTCTTGGGCATCCTGGCATTTAGCCTCATGCTTCTAGCCCTCTCATTTAGAGTTCCATTCATTCTCTCAGCTACACCATTCTGCTGAGGAGTTCCGGGAACTGTCCTGATCATCTTTATCCCTTCCTTGGCGAAATAGTCAGTGAACTGCTTGCTTATGTATTCACCACCATTATCAGACTTTAAGCACTTTACCTTCAAGTTAGTTTCATTTTCAACAGCAGATTTCCATATCTTAAAAGCATCAAATACGGCAGATTTATGCTTAAGAAAATATACCCATACCTTGCGTGTTGAATCATCGATGAAAGTAACATAATATCTTGAGCCTCCTAGAGATAAAACTGAGGTTGGTCCATATACGTCCGAGTGAACAAGCTCTAACTTCTGAGCTTTCGGTGTCCTCCCTGTCTTCACAAAAGTAACCCCCTTTTGTTTTCCAAGAACACAAGGTTCAAAGAATTCAGTTTCCACTTTCTTCAAGTCTGGAAATTTACCTTTCTGAGCTAACATCTTCAATCCCTTTTCACTCATGTGTCCGAGTCGGTTGTGCCATAAATTTGATGGACCCGGACTGGTGGTCATTGCATGAACACCTTCAGCGGAAACTTCTGCTATGTATAGAGTACCTTGCTTCTTTCCTTTGGCAATCACTAAATTGCCTTTGATCACTTTCCATTGTCCACCCCCAAAGTGAACATTAAACCCTTCATCATCCAGTTTACCAACTGAAATCAACTTTCTCCTCAAATTAGGAATAACCCTGTCATTTTTCAATGTCCATATAGTTCCTAATGAGGTCTTCAAGTCTACATCTCCAATACCTGTGATATCAAGCATTTGATCATCTGCTAAATGAACTTTACCAAAGTTGCCTGTTCGTAGATTCTTGAGCATATCTGGGCATGAGATAGCATGGAAAGAAGCACCCGAATCTATAATCCAAGATTCAACTGAATCTTCAACAGAACAGATGAGAACATCACCTAATTCTTCTGAGGATACACTGTTTACTTCTTTCTTTGAAGTGGGTTTTGTACATTGGCTTCTATAGTTACCTTTTTCTTTGCAATTCTAACATTCAACGTCTTTTCTATTTTTTGACTGTCCCCTTCTTCTGGACTTGGACCTGCCTCGACTATGTCCTCTTTCGTTTCTTCTTCCTCCACTTTCTGTATGCAATAAAGAACTAGAATTGGAAGTCTCACCATTGCTTCTCCGTCTGATATCTTCATTGACTATCAAGTCACGAATACTCTCGAAAGTGAGTTTGGTAGTGTCGGATGCACTACTAATAGCTGTGACTGTGCCTGACCAACTGTGGAGCAATGATGATAAAAGGAGTAGCGCTTGAACTTCATCTTCAAACTTTATTTCAACCTAGGCTAAACGAGAGATAATCGAGTTAAACTCATTTATGTGAGTGGTAACCGACATGCCTTCCTTCATCTTGGTGTTAACCAATTGTCGGATGCGGAATACTTTGTTTGAAGCGGATGGTTTTTCATACATGTTGGACAAAGCTTTCAATACACCATATGTGGTTGTTTCATTGACAATGTTGTAAGCAACACTCTTTGCCAAAGAAAGCCTAACCACACCCAAAGCTTGTCTATCCAACAACTTCCATTCTTCATCATACATGTCATCTGGTTGTTCACCCGACATAGGCAAATGCAAACTTTTCTGATACAATAAATCTTCAATTTGCATTTTCCAAAATCCATAATCACTTCCATCGAACTTATCAATCTTGATTTTACTATCTTCTGCCATTAAAAAAAACCAAATTACTACTAACCAAACGGGTTTGTACTGCTAAGTGGTAATTTATACGAGCGAAAGCAATAATCAGAAACAAATAACTTATCTGTTTCAAGCTTTAATGGCAAGGGACAAGTATTGATGGATAATGAGATCTTGTTTAAAGTTGAGGGACCTTTCTTGATAAAATTGAGAAATTCAATTTTCTTCACCAGAAATAAAAGTTGAGGGGCCTTTCTTGATAAAATTGAAACTTTAATTTCTCCACCAGAAATAAAACACGTCTGTTTGTCTTCTTCTTCTTCCTACGCACAGAACAAAGAAAAGCTTCTTTCTCCTTCTGAAATCCAGCGAACCCCAAGCAAAATCGAAATCCTAGACCGTCGATTTTGAAAACCTAGATGCGATATTCGGCAACAATGGTTTCTAATTTGAAACCCTAGGCGGCGGCTGGCAGCGGGAAGATGACCGGCAGTTCTGCCGGTGGTTCTGATGGCTGTGGCGACGGTTCTGATGACATTGGAGGCTGTTCTGATGGCATTGGAGGCGGTTCTGATAGAACCCGGTGGTGTGGGCGGCAGCGGCTAAGAACAGAAAATGGCTGACGTGAACAATCCAGTTAGTAGAAACTGATGCAAATCGGAACCCTAGTTCAGATTTCTGCACCTTCAGGTATCTTCTTCTTCTACACCGTCGTTTCTGTTCGGTTCAACAACACAAGCCTGAGCTCTGATACCAGTTGTTGGGGATCGAACGGGTCAAACACAAAACAAACACAATCACAACACCTAACTCACACACACACTCTATTTAGAACACGAAGATTTATAGTGGTTCGGTCTGGCTCAGACCTACATCCACTCTCGGTAACTAGGAGTATTTGTTATTAAGCTTGGTACAATTTTATAAATACATAACAATCTCATATATATAAGATTGAGGAAAGAGATGAATGTCCCAAAACATGATCCGTGAAATCTAGATCACCAAGACTTTTATTCTCTTATCAACTTGATCAGCTTTGCTGACCTCAGGTTGATCAAGTTGTCAAGTGGCTTGGCTTCACACTCAACAGTGATGATGTGAACAACGATTTCTCTCTGCACTGGAGAGGGAACTAGAAAGCAACGTCGAGAAGAGGTGAAACATGTGGCCGTATAATCGATCGTCTTTCATGGTATAAAATCTTATGGACCTTTTGTTTCAAAATTGTTGTTATCAACAGATTAGGAATTTGAATTTCTTTTCTTCAGTTTCATGACTGTTTGCATGTGGTGATAAGCATTATTATCATGGTAATTTTGTTTGTAAGGGGTGTTTGGATACATTGCAAAAGTTTTAAATACACAGTTTTATAATTTTTTGGTACATTTGCTTACATTTGAGTATTAATATAAAGTAGTAGCCAACTATATAAATGTTGAATGTCAAACATCACAAATATAAGTTGAAAATGGTCATTAACATACTTCTTCATATTTATGTTTGTTTACATATTTGTATGGTTACTATTTGTTAGTTCGAGATTGAATGATGGTTACTGTTTGTTAGTTCTAGATTGAACGAAGATGTTAGTAATTAGTTAATGACAATTTTCTATAATAATCGGGCGTACTATGACTTTATTTTTTGAGTTTTCTCTTTTGGTCGCCTCGGGTTCGAATTTGGTCACGTTGGGCATCACACGTTAATGTCATCATCATAATATGTGTAACGAAGCCGTAAACGCGGCGTTGTCGCTGCAACGCGTGACACATGTCAAAAATCTAGTTATCTTAACGAAGCCGTAAACGCGGCGTTCTCTGTTTTTGTCTATGCATATAGAAGTTTATCTAAAACTTTCACAAGTATTGACGTCTGGCTTGGTGGTCAGCCCACCATCTAGTCTACGTCCTGCTCGAGTTCGATGCCCACTACACTCGGTTCATTTACTTATTTTTCCCTTTTCACAGCTTCCTATATTCTGGGCCAGGCCCAAATTTCTACCTTTGTTCTTTTTTGTTCAATGTCACATAGTTATCCTTTAGTTCTTTTTTGTTCAATGTTACATAGTTATATTTTGCCGACCCTTTCCTTTTAATTATTATAATTTATATACAAAGCTTATCACATATAACCGACGCAAAGAGCTAGGGGTAAACTTCAACCCTTAATTATGTTTTTTACGTTTCCAATGTATGAGTCGGGTCACATATAAAGACGCTATGATTGTACATTATAAATTCAATTAATTTAAATTTTGATCCAGCCGCAATGCTATTGAGTTAATCTGGATACGTCAAAACACACGTTTTCGTATGGTTAACGCATGACAAAACGTTTGGACTATTTCGCTCAATGTTTGCAATGTACCCGCGCAACAACTCCCGTAGGTCTAAGTACTAGTATATATAATAGAATGAATAAATAAATAAATTAAAGAAAAAAACATTATTAACACATGTTGGGAAATTTAGAATGCAACGGTTGATCTGAGAGGCGTGTAAACTTTCAGATTGGATTATTTCGGTGATTCTCCCGAAATATCTAATCGAGTAAATTACAAAAATCGTCCTTTATGTATTCCATTTGTTGCAAATTGTGACATTTGTCTTTAATAAGTACAAAAACTGTACTCGATGTTTGCAAACCCTTGTGATGTGTGCAAAATGCAACATATAAATTACATCAAATGAGGCATAAAACTAACCCTTTTTTAGTACTAATATTGGAAAAAGCGCGCTTCTTTCTTCCTTTTGAATTTACAGGATCAAACGAGCTTAAAAGAACAAAAGGAACAAATAAGCAGGAAAAACCAACATAAATACAAGAAAGAATGAATAACGTAACATGCCCGACCGTCGGCAGCATCTCCCAAAGCAAAAACAAGAAACAGAACCTGATCGCGGGGCTGTGCCCAGCTGAGCATGGGGCGTGGTCAGGACCCTGCACAACAAGACAAACCTGCAGAAGCTTCTACGCCCACCACGGGGCCGTGCCCAGCTCTCCACGGGACATGGTCAACTATAAGATTTGTAGAATCTTGATAGTACAGCAAAGAGTTGGCCACGGGCCGTGTTGGCTGGACAGGGGGCCGTGGCCATAGCTCTGTTCTGGCTATAAAAGGGGGTGCTTAGTTCACTTCAAAGGCATCCCTTGGCAAACCACTACTCTCCAACTTTGCCACCTTCACTACAACACCCACACCCACCACCATCATCCATCATCCATCTTTAGAGTCCTCGGGATCCAAGATTGATCGTAAGAGTTCTTGTCAATCAAAGGCCATGTTTGGCTAAGTCTCTTACATAACTTGGTGAAAACAAGTTTTTAATGTATTACTTTTGATTTTTAATCTTTCGGCACTTTTTAATTGGGTTTGTATTAATGACTTTAATAACTAGTTTCTTATGTTGAAATTGAATTTTCCTTACCATTTTCTTCATGATGTCTTGAATTTACTTTACTGTCTATATAAAGTAGATGATGTCATCATTCGTGTCTTTAGGGTCTGTATAAAGTGAGTTAACTACCTGGAAGGGGGTTAGGAGGGTGGTTTGGTAAAGTTCTTGTCTCGTTCAGTGCATAGATCCTACGAGGACTTGGTTCAAGCTTACTAGGACCTCCTTCAATGCCCAACGGTATTGGATGGCGGGGGTGCGAATAACTTGAACCACTCATATGTAAACTACTATTAATACTTTAAACCGGCTTCCTAGTATTGTATCCTTGCTGACTCAAACCACTTAGCCAAGGGTAACATCACCTTCAAAAGAGGGGCCTACCACTTTTCGCATTAATAACTTACTTAAGTGTCTTTCAATATTCAGACCCTTTGGGATTGTATCCCTGCTGAATCAAACCACTGGGTTGAGGGTAACGTCACCTTCAAAAGAGGGGCCTACTACTATAACTAAGATAATCTCTTAAAAGGTGCGAATTGAAAGTGCGAAAATCATCAAAGGATACATTAAAGATGAGTTAGATCCAAGTGATTCTATCTTGTCTATCCGTTTTTCATTTTATTTACCTTTTCATTTTTAGTTTATCTTTATGTTTCAAAACTTTTCTCAAAAATTTAGACCGATTAGACGTTGAGGATAAACCGGTATTAAAAGCTCTTGTGTCCTTGGACGACCTCGGTATCTTACCAACACTATACTACGCTCACGATGGGCGCACTTGCCCAAGTGTGTGTTTAGTGTTAGTACAATATCGTGTTTTATAAATTTAATACTTGACTAATACGTAAAATGAGCTTAAAATATTAATAAAATCATATCACACCTAACGCACACCAAGTTTTTGGCACCGTTGCCGGGGACACAAGGATTTTAAGAAAGTTTAAAATCAACGGCCTAATTATTTTTATGTATTTTTTTTTAGGATTTCCTTAGTTTTTCAAATTCTACAGAAGCTCAGCATGGGCCGTGCTCAGCCAGACACGGGGCCGTGTCCATCTCCCTTACTTGCAATTCTATTTTAAGTCAGACAGTAGCTGACCACGGGGCCGTGCCCACTCAACACGCCCCCGTGTCCACTCTCCAGTTACTGAAAACAGAACCGTAAGATTCCGACGGTTGGTAAATTATGACAAAAATATGGATGATATTGATTATTTTTATTTTCGCCACTCTTACGGTGAGTGGTGTCAAATATGTGGTGGATTCCATTAAGATGTAGAATTTTCTTTCTAAATTATAAACCCCACTATTTAGACCCATCGTTTTCCTGTAATCACCTAAAGATGGGCGAAAGTAAAAACGATCATTATTATCTAACCGAATGCCCTCAACCATCTCTTCCAACCAACATAACCTCCAAAGAATTATGTCGAATAGACGAAAGAATTCTCCTAAAAATAAAAGAAATAGAGCTTATGATGAAAATGAGGTATTCATCACAAGACAACAATCAAGGAGAATTGTTGGGGCCACATTCGGAATCTACCAACATCGACGACACCAAAAGTACCTCAACCTCTTGTGAAAGCATGAGCGATAGTCGTCCCTGTGTAGATTGTGCCGTGAAGGACTCTCCATCGGCTCCCACCGATGCGCTCATAGACCTGAGCGATTCGACATACACCTTCTTTAACAAGAGCCCGAATAAGGGGAATAAAGGTTGGTTTCGCCCACCGGTAAGTAGTTTAGGTTTTACACTTTCAGATAACCTCTTGCATTCTTGCATAAATCAAGAGCAATTAAGGTACCTCGGGCACTTTGGTCTTGTTCCCTCCAGTAAGGAACCACCCGATCCGAATAAAAACCTTAAAATAAGACGTCGCTTCATAAACACTCTAGCCACGGGGCCGTGCTCAGGTTAACACGCCCCGTGCCCACCTCAAATTTCACCACGGGGTCATGTCCAGGCCAACACGCCCCATGTTCATAATACGGACAAAAAGTGTCAGAACCTTATCTGACCACGGGGCCATGGTCAGTGTGCTGTCGTTTTCTATAAAGTCAGCAAGCTTCTGCACATTTGGATCCATTCCAAAGACAAAGATCTGCTGAGATATCACACATACCTTAAAAGGTATATTCTCAAAAAGGTTTCTCTCAAACCATCTTGTCTTTGCAACTTTTGTCACTTACCTTCTTCTCCAAAACTCTCCAACCTCCATTAGAGCTTGAAACTTCACAGCTTCAAGCTTTATTTGAGTGTTTGCAAGGTTTTTAACCAAGGAATCTTATTAAACATAAGTTTTACAACACTGTTTTGAGTTATTTATGTTCAGAAATGTTTTAAAACACAGAAAAATAATTTAAAACAATGATATTTCTTGGTTCAAAATCCTGCAGAGGTGTGAACACGGGGCCGTGGTCGTAGTTTCATTTTTTTGAAATCTGCGTCTTGTTTTCTTAGAATTTCGAGCCAAAACAGTGGAACTTCAACAACCATTACAAGAAACAGTCGAAGGGGAAGAAGACCGTCAAAAGAAGCTACCGTTGTCCGCTATGTGTATGCACTAAGGGAAGCCATCGACGAAATGACATCGGTGGAGGAGGTCCTCATTGACCGTATCAAGTACTTGACGGTGGAGCTAGAGAATAGCTTTCAAGAAATCAACCTTTTACACCAAAGGTTGAACATTCTTGCTATGCCACCCATGGAACCAATCTTCCCACAAGAGGATTGGAACCTGGTGCAAGAAGTTGTTAACCCAACCGGATGGGATGACATTCCTCCGGAACCTCCTCTAGACGCATTACACGAGGTTCCGGTGGATGTCGCACCTCCCCCACAAGAGGTTGTGGACAATGAGCCCGTCTTCCTTCTCCCTCGGGAGAGTGAGAGGTGGCTCAATGACGTTTGAGGAGCACCCTCCGGGTTGAAGTTCTAAGAGCCCTTATTCACCGGAAAATCATTTTCGGGTTCTTTGTCATGAAAACATCTAGGGTAGAACTTCTTCATGGTTTAAATTTCTTGCATTCTAGGACCTACATATCTATCTTAATTTTTAGTTTGTAATTTTTAATTTTAGAACCTATGTATCTTTCACTCTTAAATAAATGATGGTTTAAGTTATTACGTGGTGGTTGGATGTTATATAATGGTTCAACAAATGAGGATAGACGGAAATTGCCAAAGGGACGTTAAAACCGCACCCCATGCACAAAAACGGAGCTTTCCGTCAACTTTTCCTTCTTTCCAGCATGTATAGCACGGGGCCATGCTCAGCCCAACACGCCTCGTGCCCATGCTCTGCAGAAAATATCTCCAGATCAGGTAACTGACCACGGCCGTGCTCACAGAACACGCCCCGCGGCCAGCCTTATGTTAAATTCTGTTACTGGCAATCTGACCACGGGGCCGTGCTCGGACCACACGGGGCCGTGGCCAGATGCCTAGTAACAGTAAAACTTGTTTTTAAACACCTTTTACACATTCGAAACAACCTAAAAACTTAATTTTGGGACACATTGAGGACAATGTGTAATTTAAGTGTGGGGGGATGCTAAAACCTTGAATCTTGTGAGTCCTAATAACAAGTCTTACACAAAACTCTATTGGAACCGCTAATCTGAAAATTCATTTTTTTTCTATATTTGTCTTGGTTTAATTCGGGAATAACAAGTTCTAAAAAGGTTATGTTTTTACACATTTACAACTGATAGTGTCGTGATAAAAAAGAACCGAATAAGAAAATTATGAAAAGGCATGACAAATCTATTTAAAATTTGATTATATATACTTGATCACAATATAAACCCATTTCCACAATAAGTGAGTTTTGAGCCTTTATTGAGCATACTTGCATACATATTTAAACTAAATGCTCATTTTCATTTCTTGTGTGAATAACCGCATGTTTCTTACGACTCTAGAACTTGCCAATATGATACATTCCCGGTCTTTACCAACTTGAACCCAAGTAATTAAATGATGGAGGCATTAGGAGTAACCCATTTTTCTTTCAAAACCATTATTTTTCTCTTTTTACAACACTACCCAAAATCCCCCTAGTTAACCCATTTGAGCCTAAACCTTTTCATTTCAAAACCCAAAAAACAAACACCCATCACCTACCAAAACCTTTTTCTTTTCAAACCCATTTGTTTTAGTAAAAAGCTCGGTTATCTTGTGACATAAAAAAAAGTCTTGTTGAATATGTTTGACATAAAAAAAATAAACAAACAAATTCCTCAAAGATATCTTGTTCGAATATGTTTAGTTTGAATAAATGTCACAAAAAAAGTTTACGACAACAGAAACTTTTTACGCTTTTCGCCATTTTATTAACCACTAACCAAAAACCACCTACCCTTAGCTCAAGCGTAACCCTTCCCAAAGTCCTCTTGATATTTACAAACGTTTATAGTTAAAAAGGAGGAGGTTTGATCACTTGGCAAGTATATGGTAGAAGTAAGTTCCATGCCGGTATTGAGTGTTTCACAAGAATACACAAATCGGCCGAGTGTTGAGTGATCTCCCGTGAGGTATGTGAACTTGTATATAAATGGAATTTTAAAGAGGCATGTTATGCCCAAATAAATAATTTTTCTTATAAGTTGTTCTAAATAAATCATGACGAATAAGATTGTGAATAAAATAAAAATAAAACTTAATAAAGATCTTGGATTCCCGACACTCAAGATAAGCCCCAAAACTTCTTCTCTACTTCTTCCATTTGGGTGTGTAAGCCACATATTAAAGAGTTTTGCTTGAGGACAAGCAAAGATTCAAGTGTGAGGGTATTTGATGTGTGCAAAATGCAACATATAAATTACATCAAATGAGGCATAAAACTAACCCTTTTTAGAACTAATGTCGGAAAAAGCGCGTTTATTTCTTCCTTTTGAATTTACAGGACCAAACGAGCTTAAAAGAACAAAAGGAACAAATAAGCAGCCAAAACCAACATAAATACAAGAAAGAAGAAATAAAGTAACATGCCCGACCCCTCGGCAGCATCTCCCAAAGCAAAAACAAGAAACAGGACCTGACCATGGGGCCGTGCCCAGCTGAGCATGGGGCGTGGTCAGGACCCTGCACAACAAGACAAACCTGCAGAAGCTTCTACGCCCACCACGGGGCTGTGCCCAGCTCTCCACGGGGCGTGGTCAACTCTAAGATTCGCAGAATCTTCATAGTACAGCAAAGAGTTGACCACGGGGCCATGCCCAGAAGACACGGGGTCGTGTGAAGCCCTCTGATGACAATTGCAATTAATGAAGAAAGAGAAAATGAAAGCCACGGGTCGTGTTGCCTGGACACGGGGTCGTGGCTAGAGCTCTGTTCTGGCTATAAAAGGGGGTGCTTGGTTCACTTCAAAGGCATCCCTTGGCAAACCACTACTCTCCCACTTTGCCACCACTTCACCACCACTACAACACCAACACCCACCACCATCATCCATCATCCACCTTTAGAGTGTGTAGTAGTCTCGGGATCCAAGATTAATCGTAAGAGTTCTTGTCAATCAAAGGCCATGTTTGGCTAAGTCTCTTACAACACTAGGTGAAGACAAGTTTTTAATGTATTACTTTTGATTTTTAATCTTTCGGCACTTTTTAATTGGGTTTGTATTAATGACTTTAATAACTAGTTTCTTGTGTTGAAAGTGAATTTTCCTTACCATTTTCTTCCTGATGTCTTGAATTTGCTTTACTGTCTATATAAAGTAGATGATGTCATCATTCGTGTCTTTACGGTCTATATAAAGGCATTAACTACCTGGAAGGGGGTTAGGAGGGTGGTTTGGTAAAGTTCTTGTCTCGTTTAGTGTATAGATCCTGCGAGGATTTGGTTCAAGCTTACTAGGACCTCCTTCAATGCCCAACGGTATTGGATGGCGGGGGTGCGAATAGCTTGAACCCCTCATATGTAAACTACTATTAATACTTTAAACCGGCTTCTTAGAATTGTATCTTTGCTGAATCAAACCACTTAGCCGATGGTAACGTCATCTACAAAAGAGGGGCCTACCACTTTTCGCATTAATAACTTACTTAATTGTCTTTCAATATTTCGACCCTTTGGGATTGTATCCCTGCTGACTCAAAGAGGGTAACGTCACCTTCAAAAGAGGGGCCTACTACTATAACTACAATAATCTCTTAAAGAGTCTGAAAGTGCGAAAATCATCATAGGATACATTTTCATTTTATTTACCTTTTCATTTTTAGTTTTATTTTTATGTTTCAAAACTTTTTTTCAAAAATTTAGATCGCTTAGACGTTGAGGATAAACCGGTATTAAAAGCTCTTGTGTCCTTGGACGACCTCGGTATCTTACCAACACTATACCACGCTCACGATGGGTGAACTTGCCCAAGTGTGTGTTTAGTGTTAGTACAATATCGTGTTTTATAAATTTAAAACTTGACTAATGCCTAAAATGGGCTTAAAGTATTAATAAAATCATATCACACCTAACGCACACCACCTTGCATATTATGTCCTTTAGCCCTAACCCAATTAGTTTTTATAGTTAAATATGACCAGGTAGACCCCACATAAAGGTATTTTGGTGATTTTACATATTCAAATATTATTTTTAAAGAAAGCCCATTTGATATAACCAAACCCTACATCAAACAAACACAACCTCCCATCTCCTCTAAACTCTCTCTAACTTTTGGCACCATCACCACCAGACCACCACCACCTGCAACCACACCCCACCTGCAACCACCATCACCACCGCACCTCCACTATCACCACCGTTAACCACCGTACCTCCATCATCACCACTGAACCTCCACCACCGTCAACACCTCCACTCCTGCTGCAAAACCTCCACCATTGTCAACACATCCACCACCGCACCTCCACTCCCGTTGCCCAACCCCCACCAACAACATCGCCATTACCCCAACCCTAACCAAACCTGCTCTTCTGGATCTCCAACGACATCGACCAAGATCTCCGACGACGGCAGCCTTTTCTCCGACGATGACCTGGATCTCCGAGGACGAGGAAGGCATGGATCTCCGAGGACGACCTAGATCCCACCGGCTTCACTCTCACCCCGGGTAAATACAGAACACTCCGGGTACCCGGTTCCTGGTCGGGTCGGTTATGGGCCCGCACCAATTGCACCACAGACTCCGCCGGCGACTCGGCCACCATGGTTGTGTTTTTAAACAAACAAGATCAGGTTGATGATGAGGAGTTGTTAGAATTGGTTGAGTTAGAAGTAAGAGAATTGTTATCATCTTATGAGTTTCCAGGTGATGATATTCTGATTATTTCGGGTTCTGCTTTGTTAGCTTTGGAAGCTTTGATTGAGAATCCAAAGATTGCAAAGGGAGAGAACAAATGGGTGGATAAGATTTATGAGCTGAGGCTATAATTAAAGGCGTTAGTAGAAAACCGAAATAACTAGTTATGATAGGCATTAAGGAGCTAAATGAAATATGTTCTTTTTATACATATGTTTATACAAAGCACTTACCTGAGTTTCCTTTTTTACAAAATAGGAGAGAAACAAAAATACCAATTAGAAGTTTTTGATTCAGATATCATTATAGACAGCACTAACAAGGATAAAGTCCCAACTTTATAAAAAGAAATTGATTAATCATCTGTAACATCTACGTATACCGCGTTCACAATCAGCGAATGCATTATTGGATCATTTTTCAACTCAACTTATAAACGAATAATAAGAATTGGGTCGTGTAAATGGCTGTTGTTGATGACTACATTCCAATTCCACATAATTGTTTTTATTTATTATTTTTAATTATATTATGATTATTTAATTTAGTATTTAGTGTAAAATGACCAAAATACCCCTATGTGGGGTCCATTTGGTCAGATTTAACAATGAAAACTAAGTTAGGGCTAAAGGACATAACATGCAAGGATTTGCAAACACCGAGTACGTTTCTTGTATATTTTAAAGTCAAAGGACATAGTTTGCAATATGGTGTAAACATAAAGGACGATTTTTGTAATTTACTCTACCCAATCGGATATAACTCAGATTAAGTATTAGAACTTAGTATGTGTGTTTATGAAATTCATATGAACTAGAATCTGTGTAATAGCCAAAGGGATTTCGAATTAGAGATGCAAAAATGAGTAACTGCCTAAAGGCAGTTATAATTTAAAAGTAAAAATTACCTCCAAATTGCCTAATTTTTTTTATTTTGAAAATCAGTCCAATTTCAAGAAAAATTGCCTCCAAAATGCTTTAATTGACCCAAGCCAGATTCTGCCGCCCCTTGGACTCTGCTCTCAATGAAAAAACAAAAGCAGTACATATTATAACAACTCAAACAAGCGTGCATCCCTGCACCTTCTAGTATCCGGTCAGTGGTTGTGCGCTCTAAATTACGGGACGAAATTTCTTGAAACTTGGGGATAATGTGACACTTCGGGTTTTCCCACGCGTTTTGTTTTATATTATAATTATGTGAGTATAATAAACGAGATTTATGGTTGGATTAAATGTGCATTATGTGATAAATATTTGGATTATTGTTAACATCGTTATCATTATTAAATAAGCCACCCACTTGTGCAAGTCGCACACTTTATTTGAACTCGTACCCACGGTCCAGGTCGCAGACCTCCTTGTTCTGTTTTGGGCCACTGCACAACACACCCCTTTACTCCTGGCCCAACTCCGGAAGCCCATTGTAAACCTTAAAGGACCGCACACTTGTGGGGAGCACACCTTAATGTGTGCGGCCTCCTTGTAGGTATAAAATGACCAGCTCAGCCGACAATGTGAATTTGTTGGGCAGCAAATCAATTGGGCATCAACCCCAAAAACATTATCCCTCTCTCTCTCCCACTTTCTCTCACTAAAACCCCTAAAAACGCACCAAGTTCTCCCCTTTTCTTCTTGAATCTGACGGCAAAATCATCACCATTTGACGGCAACATCATCAACTCTAAGAGCAGCTAGAAGTTGTTGATTATGAGCTTCATTTCCATCCTCATTTCTACACACTCTAGTATCCAGTTAGTGTGTTCCCATTTTTGATGAAAATAGATGTTAAAGGTGCTAGCTTGATAATGATTTCGTATGATAAATGGTTATACATGATTTTGTTTGTGGGAACGATTGTTTCTGGTTGATGTGTCATTTACAAACTGATTTCGTGCTTAGTGATTACACAAAGGTCTGATGTTGCTTATAAGAGTTAGGACTACATTTGATTTATGATGAAGGGATCTACATGAATGTTGATGATGATAATGATTCTTGTTGGATTTGTACATAAAATCGAGTAGTTAAAATGCATGTCATGGATGTTGTTTTTAAAGAATAGGACTTTGTGGTTAAAGTTTTATGTATGAGATCTATTGTAAAAGGTGGTGATGTGATAAACTGTTTGATAAAAAGTTGGTAGAAATGGTATAAAATTAATGCATGATTTACTGTTTAAATCCTAGGAACAAGGAGAATGTTTTGTCTACTTGTCTTATTTGATTGATTGAAAAATGGTGATGAATGTTGTTTAGAATGATTGGAGTCGCACACTGAGGAAATGTACAAATCAGTCTGCACATTGTACAACTGGCACAACACTCCGCACACATTGAGAGCCACGTATGTCACACACTCCTTATGTGCAACCTCAGGTGCACCTCGTACAACCGGGTGAAGCATGGTCGCACATCGGTATGAGCCGCACACTCTCGTTCAAGCTCGTAAAGCACATGGTACAACTGCACAACATGACCGCACACTTGAAGACAGGCCGCACACTCACTTTTGGGCCCCTAATGTATTGGGCCGCACACTTGGTGTTGGACCGATTATAATTGCTAGATCGCATAGTTGACATTAAGTCGTACTCTCATAAACGGACCGCACACTTCCTGTTGGGCCATTCAATTATTGGGCCGCACACGTAAGGATTATGTTTTTGGGCTAATGTGTTACTGTTCACGTGTTACTGTTTATTTATGCGACCCATATGGGTGTTTATATGAAACATGGACTTATGTGCTACTTGAATACGTGGACATTCATATACGAACCTAATTAAACTTGGTAACCCTAATAGGACGTGGTTGACCAACTATTAACAAGTAAATAACCTGCCGAGTAAACCAAGGTGAGTTCACATACCCTACTAAAGCATGTATTCCCAGTGGTTGGGAGCAAAATACACAACGTTATCCCCTTGTGTGGGATACGAATTACATTATCTCCTTGTGTGGGATACGGGCTACATTATCTCTTTGTGTGGGATACGGACTATATTATCTCCTTGTGTGGGATACGAGTAACATTTTCCCCTTGTATGGGATGCTCATGTTAAATACCATTTATATTGCATGAACTAGCCTACTAAACGGAACTTTATCACAAATCCCTACATTACCGTACCGATTAGTCGTCGGGGCCAAGCGAACGAGATATTAGTTAGATAGCGCTATTTAGGTCTCACTAACCTCACACCGTGCGTTGAATGGACGGGCGTGAACTAATAGTCCTCGGCAACCGTCAATGATGATAGATATTGACAAACGGGGCAACAACAACTTAAGTGCGAAAGTTTCGGTATGATGGCGAAATCATTGGGGTGAGGCACTGAGCGAAACAGATTGTCCAAGAGAATCCATAACAACTAATATATTACCAAATCCTTAACGTTAGTATCCCATACTACTAATAGATAAAGTAAAAATAGTTATTACAGATAATTGTTCTCAAAGACAAATATTGTTCCGATAACTCATAAATTATTCGTGGGTTACTAGACCACCTAATCTTGATTCATCACAGTAAGCATAGAGCAGCATCTTAAACACTTGTCACATACGTTAAAATATGTCAATACACATAGAGTAAAGGTGAGCATACAAGTTAAATAGTATAATAGTAGCGAAAGCGAGTTACGCATAACCAGCATGTAACACGTAGACATGTGAAGCATGTAAGCTATTGACAATGAAATATGCACAGACATGACTGCGAGTTGTAGAATGCGCAACACATATCACCATTGTGACACATGAAGAAATACCCTTAACAACCCCTGTCCACGACAGGTGCTGAGTCCAAACTATAGTACTATCGTTGCTAAGGTTTCAGGCAACAATCACTGTGTAAACATAGCATACAAGTATTCATCGAATAACACGTATAACATGCAGAGCGGTTAGTGTATAAAAGTGTTTGCATTGTGTGTCGATGTGACTTAGTATAGGTAACGTATGTAAAACCCAAAAGTGCGTTAAGCAAAAAGGGACTGAGTATACTCACAGTTCGTGTTTAATAAATAAACACAAGCTTGGATTGAAGGGAGCGCTGGAGAGTTAGCCTGATCACAGTACGATAGTATAAACGTTGAATAGTGCGTAAAACAGCGTGTCGGTGAGAAGAGTGATCGAATGGTGGATTGATCGGATGGCTATCCGGACGGATGACCGTTCGGTCAGATGGTCATTCGACTGAGGGAAGTGCGTTTGTGGAATGTTGAACTTTTGAAGTTTTCATTGTAGTATAGTAAAGTCACTCGATCGGATGGTCATCCGGACGGATGGCCGTTCGATCGGATGGTTGTTCGATTGAAACTGATGATCTTTGAAAATTTTACCAAACTTCAAGTGTTTAACTTATAAAATCAGGTCACCCGGTCGAACAGTCTTTCGATCGGATGGTCGTCCGATCAGATGACTATTCGACTGAGCAACTGTTTGTTTGAACTTTGTAAAAACATTTAAGTTGAAAAGTTTGCGGTTTGACGGAGCCGGTGTGACAAAGTGTTAAACAACGGAAGTCTCATCAAGCCCAACTCGTCCGATCGGACGGGAATCTCCCCGTTCGATCAGAACCAGCTGTTCTTGACGGAGTTTCATATTCAACCTGTGGATCGGTCGTCTCTTTGATAGAAATCCATTCTCAGATCGGTTCTTCACTGAAGAATGAGTAGAGAACCCGAATGAGTCCAGGTTCTAACGGTTTTGAGTAAAAAGTGAAAGATTGTTGAAGAAAAGTTTGAAACTGTTGTTAAATGTTTAGATTTAGCTGAAATCGGTGTAAAAACGTGTAGGAATCCATCAGATCTGAACCGTTCTTGATGAGATGAGGGTACACTTCAACGTTCATAAGAACTCCATGATGACGTCACCCTAGAACAGCCCAAATCAGACGATTTCACGGTGAAAATTTGTGATTTGATGGGGAAGATGATGAGAAAGTGTGTGCTGATTGTGAAAGTACAAGATTTAGAGTGAAAACTTACAAGAATCGCGAGGAATCGAGAGAAAAGAGGCCGAGAGTGCACTGGTCAGAAGGAGCTGTCACATCAATAAACAGTGATTTGAGTTGCGATGTGATGTAATAGCAATCAAATAACTGCGATTCGAGTTGCGATGTGATGTAATAGCGCTATGTAGGTTAGCGTTTATCGCATTATTACTTCACATATTACAAATCGTAAATGAAAATAGCGTAAACTAAAATATCGATTATCGGGATTCGAAAGTACAAGCAATAATTAAGTAAGAAATGACAGATCTGAACATTGACATTTCTTGACTTTGACTTTGACTTGTACTTGAGTTCAAAAGTCGGGTGGTTACATAGCTCCCCATGGCATGGTATAAATGAGTGATTTAATGAACATAAGTTTTGAAAATAAAATTGGACAACTCATGAACTCGCCAACTTTATACTGACACTCTACATTTGTAGGTACACAGTGATTGCTCAGGAGCTTGCAGCGGGGAGTGTAGTGGTTGCATGGATCCGTGTTGGGTTCCTTATCAATAATTTTGAACTTAAGAACTTATGCTTGAACTATGTTAACTTATGCTTCCGCTGTTATCGTTAAACATGGATTTTAAAACTTAAACTATGGACATGGACTTTATTAGTCACTATTCGTATTGGTTGTGATAAAACTATTTATTATTATGATTGTTCAATATGATTCGTGGCTTGATCCTGGTCACTCACACGCCTCACGGTAGTACTCTGCATGTGAAAATTGAAGGTGTTATACACTTGTAGCAAAGCATATGGTAAAGTACTGTATGGACATGTGGAGAAAAAGGAATAAAATGCTAAAACGAAAAGTTGAGGGGTGAAAGTCGGGCTCATGCATTGAGCACTGACCTTTTATTTTAAGATACAGATAATCTTATCCTATCTTACTATATAATAAAAAAACTTAATAGGGGACACATATCACTTCACAAGACAAATCTAAAAAAAAAAAAAAAAAACTCCCCTCTTTTTCCCCTTTAACCGATCCTCGTAAGTTTTCCTTTTTGTTGATATATGAATATGAATTTGTGATAATTATGAAAAGTATATCCATCATTTTTGTTGATATATGAAGATGAATTTTGATAATTAGGAAAAGTATATCCATGATTCCTTCGTAGCCTTGCTCTTATTCGTCACAATTGGCTAAGCTCAATTGTTACCTTCCGAAGCCTACTAAACCATATTAAATAATCCAAAGCCATCTTTATTTTTGTTTAGGAACTCACGGATGAAGAAAAAAAATCAATAAATGCCTCATTATTTTTGTTAATTATTCCCAATGCATATGTTTATTCGTCAATATAGTAATAGTGGGTAGGGTTCGGCTACAAAGTCCATTTTTTCTACAAAGTGTACAAAGTCATAAAACACCATACTTTCAACCATAAAACACACTTAAAACCCACAATAACATAGTGGCGATCGCTAAAACACAATATTCAAACCTTAACAGTCCATAAAAACTTCAAACACACAATCGTAGAACTATGAATATAAAACACAACATGATAATCAACATAAAACACATAACGTTAGTCATTCGATAATCAAAGCCTTATCATCCAAAACACAAGACAAAACCCACAAATATAACGTTTTAGTAGTCTACACCTTGTTACTTGTGTGTTTTGAATGTGTTTTATGGTTGACATTATGGTGTTTTATGACTTTTTATAATTTGTAAGAAAAAGGGACTTTGTACCCTACTCCCACCCTAGTAATAGTATTATTATTATTATTATTATTATTAATTTTAGAAAAAGTGTAAAATACAATACGGCTTAACGCACATCACGTACGACAACGTGCGTGATTATGTGTATAATGTGCGTGATTAATGTTTTCATCGTGCATGATTATTGTTTTCCAATATGTGTGATTTGGGTTTTTTAGTTTTTAAGGTGCGTGATTTTCAAATGGACGTACGTAATTATCTGCCGTACGTGATGTACGTTAAGTCGTATTGTACGTTAGCTGGCCTCTTAATTTTATTATTATTATTTATTTATTTATTTTTGGTGTCCGATCGAATTAAAAAAATAGACTTCATTCGGTTCCCTACCCCCCCCCCCCCACCTTTATACTACTTTTGCCTTAATTGGATCCTCCTTCCAAAGAAACCCAATCGCACCCTAATCGTTTTTATCAGCCTCTCTACCCTTATTCTCTTTCATACCTCTGATAATCTCGTGGAAGATGAATCCGATTTGTGTAAGTAAATCGGATTTGTGTAAGATAATCTCAAAATCTTTGCTCAAACCTGCATGTAAGTAAGTTTCCACGATTCTTTTACATACATATTTTTTTTTTTTATATTCGTAATCAAATTGAAGAGTCGGATTTAAGGTTTAAAGTATTTCATATTTTTGTCTGGATTGAAGAAGCCGGATTTAGGGTTTAACTTATTGATTTCATGAATTGAAGCTATTAATCTCATGAATTAATATATAATATATAATGTATTAAATAAAATTATGAAGAATAAACCAACTTTTATTTTTTATTTCCTAGAAGATGAGTGATATATTCAATTAAAAACACGAGAAAAGTGCCCGGATAGTCCTTGTGGTTTGTTCATTTTTCATCTTTAGTCCCTAACTTTCTAAAATTACAGCTATAGTCCTCAACTTTTGCAATTTCGTTCCCAGATAGTCCCTGGCGCGGATGAAGGTTAGTTTTTAGTGTTAAGTGGGTGTGAAATGACAAAACTACCATTTATAATAAAACAAAATAAATTAATGAGTATTGCCCGGATAGTCCCTGTGGTTTGCCATTTTTTCATGTTTAGTCCCCACCTTTTCAAAATAGCATGTTTGCTCCCCGTGGTTTAACAAATTGTTACTTGGATAGTCCCTACCCTAGATGGGGTTAACTTTTAGTGTTAAGTGGGTGTGAAATGACCAAAATGCCCTTACTAATAAATAAAACATAAAAATAAAAATAAAAACAAACCCACCCCCCTTCTCTCTTTCTTTCTCCCTGCTTCTTTCCCACTTTAAACACAATCCCTTCGTGAATACAGAACACTTGTGAGAAAGTACTTAACGTTTATAAGCCAAACAAAACACAAATTAACCCGATCATCAACGTCAGCGTTTCTCCGAACTCGTTCAGTTTCTTCTTTAACGGTGTGTCTTCTTCACTCTGTGCGGCCTCGTGGATCTGCGAGTGCACTTTACCTAATTCGGTATTCATCCCTGTGTCCGTAGCCAAACATATACAATTCCCGTTAACAACTGTCGTCCCAGAAAATACCATACATTTCTTTCCCGATTCCGCAGGAACGGGTTTCGTAGTTTTGAATAAATTGATGCAAGAATCAAACGAATTACAGGGTAAACTAGTGAGAATGATACCTTTGTGCGTGAATTGGGTGAAATAAGAGGTTGATTTCGATGAATTTTGAGAGTTTGTGTGTATGCACACAATATCAAGAAACAGAGTTATTTGAACTTATCTGCAACTGTAAATATACACCGGCTGAACTGGTTGGTTGCTTCTACTCCACCAACCACCACTGGTTCCACCTCCATCACGATCACCTTCACCATCGTTTCCACCTCCACCCTCCACCACCCACTTAATTGGAGGTCTATTTATTTGGTACAACAGCAACAAAATAAGAGTATTTAGACCCATCGCCGGGCAATGTATTACTGGCAACTAAGATTCTGCGATGGTGTTTGGTGATTGCAGATCCTTACTTGAACACAGATGCTGGTACTATGTCTCCTTTTGAGCATGGAGAGGTTTTTGTTCTTGACGATGGTGGGGAGGTGCTATTTCCTCACCTTTAAAATCATTACACAATCACAACACACATAACAGATAAACATAACTCGAAGAATGGTGTGCCACTGTTGTTGCTCTTGTACTAATATTTGTTGAGTTAATTACTGTTTTCGTCACTGAGGTTTGTCAAAAATAACGGTTTCAGTCCATTAGTTTAAAAATTGCGATTTCAGTCCATTAGTTTCATTTTCGTAACCATTTCAGTCCACTAACTTAACTCCATCCAGTTATTTTGTTAACTTTGAGTTAACTAACTAATTCAGGGACGGTTTGCGTCAGTTTTAGAAACACAGGGACTTAACTGTAAACTCTAAAACATTAAAAAAAAATAGTAAATTCCAAAAAATCAAAAAAATTCCAAAAAACCAAACAAATTCCAAAAAATTCTAAAAAATAATAAAAATTCTAAAAAATCATAAAAAATCCAAAAAATCCGTTTCGGCGCGAACTGTTTCGAACCCGAACCGTTTCGAGCTGAACCGTTTCGACGCGAACCGTTTCGACCCGTACCGTTTCGAGCCGAACCGTTTCGACCCGTACCGTTTCGAAGCCGAACCGTTTCGAGCTGAACCGTTTCGAACCGAACCGTTTCGACCCGTACCGTTTCGAAGCCGAACCGTTTCAAGCCGTACCGTTTCGAACCGAACCGTTTCGACCCGTACCGTTTCGAAGCCGAACCGTTTCAAGCCGTACCGTTTCGAACCGAACCGTGCCGTTTCGAACCGAACCCTTTCGAGCTGAACCGTTTCGAACCGAACCGTGCCGTATCGAACCGAACCCTTTGGACCCGAACCGTTTCGACGCGAACCGTTTCGAAGCCGAACCGGTACGGTTCGATACGGCACGGTTCGCGTCAAAACGGTACAGCTCGAAACGGTTCGGTTCGAAACGGTTCAGCTCGAAAGGGTTTGGTTCGAAACGGCACGGTTCGGTTCGAAACGGTACGGCTTGAAACGGTACGACTTCGAAACGGTACGGGTCGAAACGGTTCGGTTCGAAACGGTTCAGCTCGAAACGGTTCGGCTTCGAAACGGTACGGGTCGAAACGGTTCGGCTCGAAACGGTACGGGTCGAAACGGTTCGCGTCGAAACGGAACGGATGGTTCAGCTCGAAACGGTTCGGGTCGAAACGGTACGGGTCGAAACGGTTCGCGTCGAAACGGTTCGCGTCGAAACGGTTCAGCTCGAAACGGTTCGGGTTTGAAACAGTTCGCGCCGAAACGGATTTTTTTGATTTTTTATGATTTTTTAGAATTTTTATTATTTTTTAGAATTTTTTGGAATTTGTTTGGTTTTTTGGAATTTTTTTGATTTTTTGGAATTTACTATTTTTTTTGTTTTAATGTTTTAGAGTTTACACTTAAGTCCCTGTGTTTCTAAAACTGACGCAAACCGTCCCTGAATTAGTTAGTTAACTCAAAGTTAACAAAATAAATGGATGGAGTTAAGTTAGTGGACTGAAATGGTTACGAAAATGAAACTAATGGACTGAAATCGCAATTTTTAAACTAATGGACTGAAACCGTTATTTTTGACAAACCTCAGGAACGAAAACAGTAATTAACTCAATATTTGTTAGATCGAAAAGTTGCAGATGCCATTTCTAATTCTTTTACTTCTAGGCTTTTATTGTTGTACAATAACGATATGTGGTAGCGGCCGGAAAAAAACGATTCGCCGGATCGTTGTAGGGATGTTGTGGCAGCCGGAAGTGTGCAGCCCTAGTGTGGTTTTAGGGTTAACAAAACATGGTGAAGGTGAGGGTGATGAAGTGGGCCCACTTAATTATTTATATGAATAAGTTATTGGGTTTTAATAGTAAGGGTATTTAAGTAATTTCACATCCATTTAACACCAAAAACTAACTCTCATCCGCGCCAAGAACTATCCGGGAACGAAATTGCAAAAGTTAAGGACTACAGCTGTAATTTTAGAAAGTTATGGACTAATGGTAAAAAAAAGGAACAAACCACAGGACTGTCCGGGCATTTTTCTCCAAAAACACAGAAAAACAATTCACCGAGAAGAAAAAGACTTCATTCTATCATAATGATTAGTAAATACATATTAAAATCAACGAAAACTCATTATCCAGTTCACATGATTTTGATCATCTATCTTAATAAACACCGTTATTTGGATTAACCACATGCTTTAGATTGATGAACCACTTCAAAACGATAAGGAGTCTCCGCTGCATAGGTGAATTGAACCGTCGATCTCTGCGTTAGTGGCTGGTTATTGTTTATGATGCACAAATCACCTTCTTTATAGATGATGTTTGGGTCAGTCTTTACGTTCAAGTTAAACCCTTTACAACTTAATTTTACTTGCCCTATGCAACATGAATAGCATGGGTTTCCAATCCACACACGCCAATATCCCGAGGGAGCTGGAGTAATGTCCTCTCTATGGAGGATTGTGATCTTGCAATCTTCGATCTCTTGGCCATATACATCTGTAAAATTATAGAATAAACAAGATTTGAGTTACAAAAAAATATAACTAAATTGTAAAATATATAAAGTGGGAATAATACCTTTGCTCATCAAGGAAATGAAAAGAAGTAAAGAAATGAGTTTGACCATGGGTGTCATTTCGGTAGGAGTAGGATTCGTGACTTTTGGTTAAGACTTTGAGGATGAAAATTGATTGAGACTTGAAAATGAAGAGACATATATATGTATATGTATATGAACACAACCGGTATGCAGTAATGAATATGTATATTTAATTTGTTGATACGAAGAGATTTTTATGGATACTTTTATGGTAATACCCTAATGAAAGGGAAGAAATTATGTTTAACTGGTGAATCAACATTATTAAAGGAAAGATTAGATTTGATTTGTCAATACTCAATACCGAAATTATTACATATCATGCTAAATCACTTTTATAATAGTTTACAAGTTTATTACCTCAACATTATATGAAAGAAATATAAAGAAATCAACACTTTTCAGAAAAAAAAAAAAAAAAATACTAGACATTTATCAAAACACACCTTATTCATTAAGAGGCTACCTCTTAATGGAACCATTAAGAATTTTACAAATGAGAAGGTAGAAGAATGTGACATGTGATGATTTACCATTCAGAGGTTACTTCTTAACCATTCAGACTTGAGGTTACATCTTATTCATTCAGAGGTTTTAAACCATTAAGAGACAGCATCTGAATGGTCATTAAGAGGCTACCAAACAGCCCCTTAGCTTTGTTATTCAAAAAGGGGTAACAGCACAGCTTGTTGCCCGTTTACCAAGTATCTCGATTTAATTTTTTTTTATTTACATTAATCCCATACATAATAAATAATAATAATGAGGGGAAGTTAATTGGCGACTTGTTAGCCGAAAATGACTTACTAGGATATCAAAATTCGTCGCTTTTCAAGGATATCAAGATCCAATATTTTTTTATCATATTTCACTTACGGTTTAGATTTTTTTCAATTGTTTTTTAGTTATTAAATATGTTTTATTTTCACTCAAACTATGTTTATATTTCAATTTAGGTACGAATGATGTTGAACTCATACGAAAGATGACGTTTAACCAGGGTGGTTTCTAGGTGTGGTCATAAGTTATGGTTTATACATTTAGGGTTCGTTTGATTCGGAGAATGTTATTAACGGAAATGTATCATGTTTGGTTTGTTAATTTGATAAACGAATTAGAATTCATGAAAACCAAATTACTTAAAATTACCCTTTGTTAAACCCATTCACCACTATGGGTTTTAGAAAGTAAAAAAAAAAGTTGATATATATATATATATAGAGTAGGGTTCGCACGGAAAGTGTGTTTTTCCTATAAAGTCTAGGAAGCGATCTGGTCCATCCGATTGGTGTGTTTAAGGGTTGAGATTAAATCAATGGCAATCTTGTAATATTTGAGTTTAATTAATTGATTGTTTTAAATGAATAGGGGCAATTTTGTCAAATGGCCGTTTTTTAAATCAATTAGATAACAGCATTCCCTACTTTCATGGGATTTTCCCTCTCTCTCTCCATTATTGATTTGATTTTCTCTCTTTCTCTCTCCAATCCAACCCTAAACATAATAAAACTTGCGATCTCTACTCCCCCTTGCTGTTGGCGACGCAAAACAGGACCCCAAAAGCATTCAGATTTCGGTTCCAAGGCTTGTTGATACCCATTTTCTTCACTAGGTATTCATATCTTGTTTTGTGATTAAAGTTCTTGAAGCGCATATACGTTTTCGGTCTTAATCTGCTTGTCACTTAGATGTGTTTTTTCTGTTTTAATTGATGATTGTAGAGAGGCATGTAAAACACAGCGTCAGGAATCTGCTTGCTGTTAAAACACAGCGTCAGGAATCTGCTTGCTGTTAAAACACAGCGTCAGGAATCTGCTTGCTGTTAAAACACAGCGTCACGAATCTGCTTGCTGTTAAAACACAATGGCCTGCTTGCTGTTAAAACACAATGTCAAGAATCTGCTTGCTGTTAAAACAACATAAAACACATTCAGAGTGTTAAAATGCAAAATAACTGTTAAAACACAACCTGATTATATATTGACTTCAGATTGTTAAAACACACTGACTTCAACCTCTCTGACTGGTAAAACACATCACCAAGAACATGCTGATAGTTTCAGATAAACACATTGACTTGCAGATTTGAATTCGAAAACAATAAAAATTCCGAAAATCATAGAATTTTAGTTAATGAAGATACATTCCAAAAATAAAATTAAAATGTGAAATTACATGATAGCCCTTCTACTTAAAATCCCTCACCTCAATGACACATGTCCAAATCTTATTCCTTCCTAGACTTTTTAGGAAAAATAGACTTTCCACCCAAGTCCTACTATATATATATATATATATATATATATATATATATATATATATATATACATAGGGAGAAGATCATGCGAGAACCACCTCTTATTGTGAGAACCGCGAGAACCAATGTGAACACACCAAAAATGCCTAAAAATAGCTAAAAATCACACAAAATTTTTTTTTTTGATTTTTTTAATATTTTTTAGGTTAAAATCGCTACTTTTCGAACAAAAAAAAAAAATTTTAAAATTTTTTTTTTAAACTTTTTTTTTTGCTTCGAAAAGTAGCGATTTTAACATAAAAAATATTAAAAAAATCAAAAAAAAAATTTTGGTTTTTTTTTTTTTTTTGAGTAAACTTCCGTTTTGCTCCCTGTGGTTTGATCACTTTAAGGGTTTTGCTCCAAACCTTTAAAAATAGCCATTTTACTCCCTGATGTTTCAGTTTTTTTGCCAGTTTGCTCCCCGCCTCTAACTCCATCCAAATTGTTTGTTTTTCCATTTTGCTCCCCGCAGGGAGCAAACTGACAACAAAACCAAAACATCAGGGAGTAAAATGGCTATTTTTAAAGGTTTGGGGCAAAACCGTTAAAGTGACCATACCACAGGGAGCAAAACGGAAGTTTACTCTATTTTTTTTAGGTTTTTTGGGGGTTTAGGTTTTTGGGGGGTGGGGGAGGGGGGTTTAGGTTTTGGGGGGAGGGGGGGTGGGGTTAGGTTTTTTAGGTTTTTTTTAGCTTGGGGGGGGGGGGTGGGGGTTGGGTTTTTTTAGGGTTTTTTTTAGGTTTTTTTTAGCTATTTTAGGTTGTGTTCACATTGGTTCTCGCGGTTCTCACAATAAGGGTGGTTCTCGCATGAGCCCCTCCCTATATACATATACATATATATATATACGTATACATATATATTTACATATATAGGGAGGGGCTCATGCGAGAACCACCCTTATTGTGAGAACCATGAGAACCAATGTGAACAACACCTAAAATAGCTAAAAAAAACCCTAAAAAACCTAACCCCCACCCCCCCCCCCCCACCCAAAAACCTAAACCCCCCACCCCCCCCCCCCCCCAAAAAAAAACCTAAACCCCCCCCCCCCCCCAAGCTAAAAAAAAACCTAAAAAAACCTAAAAAAAACCTAACCCCACCCCCCCCCCCCCCAAAAAAAGCCTAAACCCCCCTCCCCCACCCCCAAAAAACCTAAACCCCCCCCCCCCCTCAAGCTAAAATGCTAAAAACTAAACCCCCAAAAAACCTAAAAAAATCTAAAAAAAATCTAAAAAAATCCAAAAATTTTTTTTTGATTTTTTTAATATTTTTTAGGTTAAAATCGCTACTTTTCGAAGCCAACAAAAAAATTTTTTTTTTTTAAAAAAAAAAAAAATTTAAAAAAAAAAAAATTTTTTTTTTTTGGGTTCGAAAAGTAGCGATTTTAACCTAAAAAATATTAAAAAAATCAAAAAAAAAATTTTTGTGTGATTTTTAGCTATTTTTAGGCATTTTTGGTGTGTTCACATTGGTTCTCGCGGTTCTCGCATGATCTTCTCCCTACATATATATATACGTATATATATACATATATACGTATATATATATAGGTAAAGGGTACTGGACAAATTCGCTTATCGTACATTACGTACGCTACAATCTCAGCCGTCAGATCATCTTCCCGCATTGAAAATCGCATGTTTTTTTTTGTAATAATTTCGCATGTGATAATTTTGATGAAATAGCAGGTTGTTTTTTGTAACAATTTCGCATGTGGTAATTCAATTTCGCATGTGATAATTTTAATGAGATAGCAGGTAAACTTTTTTTGTAACAATTTCGCATGTGGTAATTCAATTTCGCATGTGATAATTTTGATGAAATAGCAGGTAAACTTTTTTTGTAACAATTTCGCATGTGGTAATTCAATTTCGCATGTGATAATTTTGATAAAATAGCATGTTGGTTTTTTTGTAACAATTTCGCATGTGGTAATTTTGATGAAATCGCATGAAAAAACCAACATGCGAAATTATTACAAAAAAAAACAACATGCGATTTTCAATGCGGGAAGATGATCTGACGGATGAGATTGTAGATTACGTAATGTACGATAAGCGCATTTGTACGTTAACCAGCCCCTATATATATATATATATATATATATGGAGGGGCTCATGCGAGAACTCCATTTATTGTGAGAACCATGAGAACCAATGTGAACACAACCTAAAATAGCTAAGAAAACCTAACCCTCACCCCCCCCCTCCCAAGTTAAATGCTAAAAACTAAAACCCCAAAAAAACCTAACCCTCCACCCCCCAAAAACCTAAACCCCCCTCCCCCCCCCCCACCCCCCAAAAACCTAAACACCCCCCCCCCCCCCAAGCTAAAATCCTAAAAACTAAACCCCCAAAAAACCTAAAAAATCTAAAAAAAAAATCTAAAATTTATTTTTTGAATTTTTTAATATTTTTTAGGTTAAAATCGCTAATTTTGTGTCAAAAAAAAATATTTTTTTTAATATTTTTTAGGTCAAAAAAAAAATTTGTGTGATTTTTAGCTATTTTTAGGCATTTTGTGTGTGTTCACATTGGTTCTCGCGGTTCTCGCAATAAGAGGTGGTTCTCGCATGATCTTTTCCCTATATAAAATCGCTAATTTTCGAAGAAAAAAAATTTAACATAAAAAAGTAGCGATTTTTTTTATTTTTTTTTTATTCGTAAAGTAGCGATTTTAACATAAAAAATATTAAAAAAATCAAAAAGAAAATTTAGATTTTTTTTTATTTTTTTAGATTTTTTTAGGTTTTTTGGGGGTTTAGTTTTTAGCATTTTAGCTGGGGGTGGGGTGGGGGGGGTTTGGTTTTTGGGGGTGGGGGAGGGGGGTTTAGGTTTTTTTTGGGGGGGGAGGGGGTTAAGTTTTTTTTTTTTAGGTTTTTTGGGGGTTTTAGTTTTTAGCATTTAGCTTTGAGGGGAGGGGGGTGGTTAGGTTTTTTTTAGGTTTTTTTAGCTATTTTAGGTTGTGTTCACATTGGTTCTCACAATAAATGGAGTTCTCGCATGAGCCCCTCCCTATATATGCGATAACCACCCTTATTGTGAGAACCGCGAGAACCAATGTGAACACAACCTAAAATAGCTAAAAAAAACCTAAAAAAAAACCTAACCCCCCCCCCCCCCAAGCTAAAAAAAACCTAAAAAAATCTAACCCCACCCACCCCCCAAAAACCTAAACCCCCCTCCCCCACCCCCCCAAAACCTAAACCCCCCCCACCCCCCCCCCCCCCTCAAGCTAAAATGCTAAAAACTAAACCCCCAAAAAACCTAAAAAAATCCAAAAAATTTTTTTTGATTTTTTTTAATATCTTTTAGGTTAAAATCGCTACTTTTCGAAGTAAAAAAAAAACAATTTTTTTTTTTAAAAAAAAAACAATTTTTTTTTAAATTTTTTTTTGGGTTCGAAAAGTAGCGATTTTAACCTAAAAAAATCAAAAATAATTTTTTTGTGTGATTTTTAGTTATTTTTAGGCATTTTTGGTGTGTTCACATTGGTTCTCGTGGTTCTCACAATAAGAGGTGGTTCTCGCATGATCTTCTCCCTATATATATATAGTGGAAGGTTCAAATGAGAAGAATTTTTTTGTAAGAAGAAAAAAGAATAAGTTTCAACCAATAAGAATGTTTCATTTTACTTTTTTTAATATTTGCATTTAATTTTAATGTAAGGGTATATTTGTAAAGTTACATAGATCATTAATATCTAGTCTTCCTTTTTAATAGCTAACTACATTAAATTTGTAACTTATTTTTAAAAAAATATATATTTTTCATAAATTATAAAAAAAAAATTAGAGTGTAGGATAAATTACTAGGTGTGTAGGATAAATTACGAGTTGTGTAGGATAAATTTAAGCATGTGTCGGATAATTTTCTAAATGTGTAGGATAACTTTTTATGTGTGTAGGCAATGAAAATTAGTGTAGAGAATAATAGTCTTTATGAGTAATTAATTATTTAAAGATTGTAATAAATGAGATTAAAGAATAACTACTTAATATTTTACAATTGTACCCTTTGTTCTTTTTCTTCTCAACTAAATTTTGTTCTCAAATAAACCCCCCTATATATATATATATAGGACGGTTTAAATGAGAACGCTAAATATCGTGAGAACCGTGAGAACAAATGAAAAAACCACGAGAACTTGGTCAAAAACAATTCAAATTCAAAATTTCTTTTTACACTTATCATTATTATTCGAATACAATGTTAGAAATTAAATTTACACGTTTAAATTTACGCGAATTCGTAAATAAAGAAAATTTACACATGTGTAAGTTTGCCATTTACACATGTGTAAATCTGTTATGTTTACACACGTGTAAAAAAACTAAAAAGAGTGATTTTGAAAGAAGAAATGAATTATTTGATGTTGTAAATTCTTTTTTTGATGTTGTATCTTAATTACAATGAGGTTTGTATTAAAAAAAAATGTTTTGATTGGTTTTTTCATTCGTTCTCACGGTTCTCGCAATATTTAGCGTTCTCAAGATAACACTCCCCTATATATATATATATATAACCGATGTCTAACTATCTAAGTGATCAGATAGAATATTTTGTTAAGTTGATACGATGATATCTTTACGGATGGTATTATGGTAATACAGTATCGTGGATAGTATTAAATTAACGGATAAATCGAAGGCATTTATAGAATAATCAAATAAACTTCTACGGTTAATGGTAGCATATCATAAGGAAATAACACATATGCCTTAAACCTATACATGTTTTGAACGAATGTGGACACTCTGGTTCGACTGGTTTTAACGTAATGTTCATGGACCGGTCAGTTTTACCGGGTTGACATTTTTAACATGCGTGATTTTCTTTTCTTTTTTTTACTATATGCGTGATTAGGGTACTTATGCGTGTTTTTGTTTTTAGCATATACGTGAATAGGTTTTGAATTTACTTTCGCTTTGCACGTTAAGGGGTTATTATACGTTAACATTCTCCAAAATTAAAAATAGTATACAAAATATATACCAAAGAAAACAAAAGAAATAATTAAAGTTATATCACCGGAACGGTTACACGCCCAATTCTAGCACTTTTGATTCTCGTATTACCAAAAAAACAAAAGAAATAATTAAGGTTATATCACCGGAACGGTTATACGCCCAATTCTAGCACTTTTGATTCTCGTATAATTGTTTTGGTGTGTTCCTAGGGTTCTTAACGGTAATATTCTTTTATGAATGAAATCTATTTATTCATATTATCTTGTCGGTCACATATTCTATCAATTATTTTTAGTAACAAGATATTTCAAATAGTTAACTTTCGTGAGTGTTTTTACTAATTTAATTTTTGTTATAACCTTTTAAAGAAACTATTAATAAGAGAAACTGATATCGGGTTGGCTAGGAATATGAAATCGGATCGCAATAAAGAAAAAGAACCAAAAATAAGCATCTACCTATTATACTAAAACAATACACTTAATGCCACATGTCCTTTTCTTAAACAATCATTTTGTTTATGTGGACACCCTCTTAGGCCAGAGAATTCCTCATGGGCGTCAAACTCTTTTCCTTTATTTTCCTTCTCACATACGTCTCTTTCTCTATTGTCTTCATACGCTCTCTCTCTCATAAAAACCCTAATTCTCCATTTCTTTCGATCATTTCCCTTTCTCTTCACAAACCCTAATATTCTCTGCTGATCAATGGCTATTTTCATGAAATCCTAAGTCTCAACGGATCGATCCATGAAACGCCATTCTTCCCATTTCCATCTATCTCTAACGAAACCCTAGCTGCGATGCGATGAGATGAAGATCATAATCAAATCCAACCGATCAGTTTTCTGATACAAGGTTTGCTTATCTTTGTGAATATTGCCTTTATTTTGGTTATTTGAAAATTTGATCCAAATCCCTTCCTTTATTCTTTTACATCTTAAGAAACTCTGTAGTCTAATCAACGATTTACTAATTTTAAAACCTTAGAATTTTCCAGTAATATTGAAGCAATTGTATGGCTTATTTTCATGTTTTTTTTTTCTAATTGATTTTGAAAGCCCTTTAAATGTTTATCTTGCCAAAGTTTAACTTTTTTCTCAGAGGATGGCAGTAGTGCAATTGAAATAGAAAACTTGGATCTTGATGTTGTTGAACTTCAAAGCATTTTGATATGTGGATTGTTTTGGTTCATGAGGGTTAGGATCTTTGAATCAATTGTAAGTTTATTTTCAATTGATTGATCAGATTTTCGGATCTTATTAGAAACTAAAGGATGGCGAGATGGTGTGAAACAGATATGGATGTTTTCGGGCCACTGGATGTTACTGCATGTATTTTTTTCCCCTTAAGTTTGTATATTTTACCCTAATAAACTTCTTACATATTGATGTAATTAATTCTTGGTTTGTGAAGCCATGATGTAATTAATTCTTGGTTTGTGAAGCCGTTGTTTGAGGCGATGAGTGAGCCGAATAAGTGGGTGCATTCACATTGACTGGTATTTGAAGGTAAATACCTATCGTACCAGACCGGTACCGAAACCACTAATTGTCGGCACCGAAAATCAAACCGGTTCAGGAAATTTGGTTTTGGATGATTTTGTGTTTTTAAGTCCTTGAATTCGTGTTTTCCTTTCCTTTTCTTTGTTGATAATGGTTTTGATTTAGTCATAATTCATATACATATAATTTCATTTGTGAGTGGAATGTGATTGTCAGCAACACATAGCCACACAGACAAAATTGATATTCGCTATTTAAGAGATTTATGTCACTGGCCCTATACATGGTCTAAGAACACTAAGTTACATACTTAATGTGCAGCTGAACACTCACCAACCACTATGGTCGTCATTATGATGCTCATTTAGTATATCTGGTTGATTACCTCACTAACTCATTTCATTAAAAAAAGAAAAATGAAATGCTGGTGTTAATGCTGGAAGTGAAGAAAATTTATGTTTTTGATATCCGTGTCGATTTTTTTTGGAATTCAAGCTTAATACGGAAAACTTATATTGTGAAATAACTTATAATAAACATTTAGTCACCACCGGTGCACGTTGTTCTTTTTTACACAGGTATGTTGTTTCTTTTTTTTTTTTTTTTTTTTTTTTACATTTTTGGTGATTTAGTGTGTTGATATGTGGTTTGGAACAAACTGGTTTAGAATAAACTGATTAGGCGTGTAGGTTTTGGGTTTTGGTGGACAAAATTTTGGGAGCAGGGTTTATTTTTTTTCTATCTGGATCCCATAAAAAGATTACAACACGATTACAAACCCTACTTTTCATACACAGTCATTCCCCTACTCATCGATGCTCAGCTCTTCTTCTCTATCGGTTTTGTAACTTTATGTCATGAATTACTTTATCTTTGTTCTAATTACACTTTTGAGTTGTTTAATATTTTTGATTGATTCTATCTTGAAGTTGAAATTTTGTTTGTGTTCTAAGATTTGATTAAAACAGGCATGCATGGTTTTATGTGTTTGGGAAACTTATTTTTCTTATAACTTTGAAGTTTTAAATAAGTCATTTGACCGTGTCTTGTGCAGTTTCAAAGGCATCACGTTAAATTGAAAGAGAGAAAAGCTTCACTTATGAGGAAATGAAACGTGCTACAAATAATTTTGATGTTGGTAGTGAAATTTGGCAGAGTGGGTATGGAAAAGTATACAAAGGCATCTTTTTGCTTAGATTATGTGATGAAGAAGGCAAACTGGTAAATATTACTTGCATCATGAGGGTGGGTCAGGTGAGCTGGGCGATGGGTCAAATGCGTAGTTTTTAGTGCGGGTCAAAGCGAGGCTGGGTGATGGGTAGTTTTTAGTGCGGGTAAAAACAAGGCTGGGTGATGGGTCAAATGGGTAGTTTTTAGTACGGGTCAAAACGGGTTAGGTGGTAGTATCGTTCAAAAAGGCTTAGGTTCGGTTGTCCTTCAAGCGTTTTTTGGTCATTCTTTAAAACTTTTTTATAAAAAGTTATTATGTTAATTTTAGTTTACAACAATAATCCAAATATAGAATCAATGATAAGGTTGATGCATTACAAATAAATATGATATTATAAACACATTTAAAGCTATTATAAGCAAATTTGATTTTAGGATTAAGCTAATATTTTTCACTCTATTGTTCGTTGATATTAATTTTTTATCCATGTTTTGGGTTGTTATTTGTACATGTATAGTATTCTCGGCGCTCACAAAAGTGGGTGGTAGGCCATGGAACACAAGGTTATAGAAGCCTTGTGAAAGGCCTTTTTTTAAGAATGTTGATCAGTTTCATCGTAGTTTCCATTTACTATAGTCTAGATGGTGAATTGTTATATGAATTTCCTGTCCACCTAATATTTTTTTGTTGTTGCTATTATACTAGGAGGAATGCTCATCTTAGCAAGTCATGCATCATGGCGGTTAGCAGGCAATTATTCATCATTTTTTCATTGTGTTGGGTCAAGTGAAAAGTGCTTTCAGCTAATTTTAATGTCTTGCATAGCCGTCAATTTTTAACAAAAGGGCATGGAAACTATTATATTATATCATTCATGTTTCCCTTCTTTTAGGACCGGATCATCATAAATAGAAATATATATTTTGGTGTCATCTTGATAATGCATTCAAGGGAGCCAATTTTGATGCAAAGAACTCCTCTCTATAACTGGTACATTCTTGTGCAAGGAGTTCACTATTTCATTTTATTTGTTTGTTCAGGACCATCTAAGTTGAGTATGTATCTAAATTGGGTGGTCAAAGAGGTTGGTTAACGGGTTAAAGTGGGTTGGCGTAAAACATGTAAATTTATAGGGCGGGTCAAGATCAGTAGCGTTTAACTGCCATCACTTTATTTGCAATCTTTATCAAAATTTTATTCAGAATATGCACGCTTCTTTATACACTCGAAGTTAAGATATGTTCATTTGACTTCGGTTATTTGTCTCCATTTTAGGCATGCTTTATAACAATAATCTTGAAGGAAACATGCCCGAAAAGTTGAGAACCTCAATTTTTGTGTTTACCAACTCTGTGCAAGACTCACCTGTTTGACGTAGGTCCTTTTCAACTTTTGTGTTATCATTAATTATATGTCTTTCAAGGGTACTAAACGCTCAGACAAGTGATGATGGTTCACACATCATGATTGGCAAGGGACCCGGTGCTGGATATAATATAAATGTTCCATGGGAGAGTGGTCAGTGTGTGGATGTAGATTATAATGTTATTTGGAACAATATATTTGTTTGCTCGATTAGTTTTTTAAAGTTAAAATTATGTGAGTCTTGCAGTTGCTAAAGGACAGCGACTACTAGGGCATGGATTGAGAAGGGTGATGGTGAATGTTTAACATTTGACCCGCTGGCTCTTAGAGCTCCACTTGGACAGAACATGGTATGATACTTTTTTGCAGATGTGCTGTGATTTTAAGTGCAACACTTGCAGATATTGGATGGTTCTTGAACACATGGTTGTTGCAGGTTCTACTTAGAGCTCCAAAGAGTGCTTGTGAGGCATCCAAGCACTTTTGAAAAGCGCCTGGTGTCCGACACAGTCACACCGCAAGGTAATGTTTCTGTTTGATTTGAGTCAATTCAACCGATCATTAATTCATCATTGAATCTGAAAAACCCTTTTTATTCATCTCAAGTGGGACCATAAATTAAGATTTGAGATGATCAAGCACATGTAATCAAAATAAAATCAATCAAATCGTAAGAAGTTAAGAACTTTAACGAAACTGAGCAACGGATTACGTTTAAGTTGTATGAACTTTATTGATTCAATAGAAGTCATTGATGAAATTGGAGAGATCTGACGAGCTTCCCCATGTAGCCAATAAACATGTGGTCGATGATGTTTGATTTGAGATATATTTCAGTAAATAAGAATAAAACAAAATATGTGAGGAGCAACTTTTTGTGTGATCATTATAATAAATAATAATGTCGTGGTGTGTAGGTTGAAACATGCCAGGTCATATTTTTTTCAGTTTTTGTGGATTGTGTAAAGTATTATAAAACAAAAGGTATATGGGCAATCTTATATGTGTGCAGGGATTAGCTCGGTATTGAATCGGTACCGGAACCAAAATTACTGGTAATGAAAATCCCAAAAAATGGGTACCAGTATTGGAAGCGAAAATACACGGTACGGTACGGTATGGTATCACATTGGCTGGTATTTGAAGGTAAATACCTATCGTACCAGACCGGTACCGAAACCACTAATTGTCGGCACCGAAAATCAAACCGGTTCAGGAAATTCGGTATCAGTACTACCCAGTACTATTTGCTCATTTCTTAATATTTTTTATTATTAAGAATTGAAATACTTATCGTCGTGGTCCTGCAATTTGTAGTTTTGGTGTTTGGCAATGGAATTCGACACTGAGGAAAAAGTTCTACAATCTGAACGATGCTACCTCACGATACACAGTCCAGGTAACCGGGACTTTCTTGATGCTTAAACAAAAAAAATTGTAGTTTTTTCGACTTCATTATATTAGAAAAAAATATATTTGTCACAGGTTGCTTTCCTTTGTTATTATCTTTACTACACACCTATAACTGCTATAATCTTTTGGATTGCAAGAGTCAACCCTATCAATTTAGGTTTCTGGCGATACATTCAGGGAGGGAGATACGGTAAAGATGCCTCCAAAGTTAGAGTATTATTGGTCAAAACGAATCTAATCGGTTCCAACCGAACAGCGGTGTAAATCAGATGTTGCATTCTTTTGATTATATAACAAATTTATTACAAATTTGACTTTTTCCGTTATTTTTAACTTTTTCTTTTTAGTCATTTATTGTATACCTTACAACAAAAGTTTTGTATAAGGAAATATTTTGATCCAATCTTTTTCGTTTGTCTCCTTTAGAGATATCCTCGAAATGCATATTGTGGTGGGGTTATTGGAAGGGGCTAGCATTGCTTTCTGTGGTACTGTAATAGTGGGGTGTTGGAGCTTGTGGAGGGTGAGAAATAACTTGGAAGTTCTCGAATAAACCGGTTCAGATTGAAGACATTATTAGCGAAGTAACGTCGGTTGGCTTCTTATGGTTTAGAAGTAGATTGAAGTTTAAAGAATTATCTTGGGAGAATTCGTGTAAATTTCTAATTATGTAGTCATGTTTTGTGGTCGGCCCGGTTTGGGTCGGTGTGTTTTTCTAATCAAGTTCACAGTTAAAAAAAGGAAATATTTTGAGGTTTATAAACATAAGTAATGCAATGTTTTTTTTTATTTCAAATTTTATGTCAACATTGTTAAATATTATATAATTAACTTTAAGTAACCAATGCAAGAAGTGATTACATATAAGACGTAGTTGATAGGAGTGTTGAGTGCATCAGTCATATTGAAGCCAATCATACCATGATCTCTTCTTTTGAATGTGTTCATGATGTATGAAGTTACCGTATAAAACAACCAATGTGGTTTATAAAGAGATCTTCAACGAATTGTGATCGTTGCATATTCATGTATTTTAATTTGTTGTTTAACTCTAATATATTCGTTTGTGTTGTATCAAGGGTGAAAACAAAAGATGGGATCAAACTACTAATACTTTACAACGACGGGAAACCTACAGATAAAAGAACTAATGTGGTATATAAAGAGATTTTCAACGAATTGTGATCGTTGCATATTCATGTATGTCAATTTGTCGTCATAATCTAATATATCATGTTGTCTTTTTACCGTGTATAAAATAATAATATTTAATGTCAGCGGTATTAATGAAGAAAATTTCTTTTAACAAACCGCGAACCTCGCGGGTTCTTAAACTAGTTATAGTCTATAGTTAATCCAAGAAATTATCCCTTTTTGATATCAAATACAAGAATAAATAACATGAATATAAACATACGTATAATTTTTTTTCGAACGGCTAATTTCGTTTAACCCATGTTTTCTGTGTGATTTGAACACAAAATCTCCGATTCCCAAACCTAGGTGTTTAAAGGCTTTATCTTTACAAATAGACCACCAACCTATTGATATAAACATAAATAACTAATAGATAATACGAACTAAACACACTCATAAATAATGAGATAATTAAAATAACATTTGAATTCAAACTCTTAAATAAGCCACCACTCCTAGCATTATTGGTTGGTGGGCCAAGGGAAGAAGCAATGCTTCTAGGAGCACCTAAGGTGAGGAAGTCACGGATTAAAGTCCACAATAGTAGTAAAAAGAGATAAAGTTTGTCGTTAAAAAAAGCCACCACTCCTATCCTCAAGCACGTGGATATTAGACCAGGTTTTGCGTCAGGTATAGAATGTTCGGGTCTTAATCGAGCTCGGGTGGGTCATGACTAACCACATCATTCTCCACATCTTCGAACATCTTCGAAAAAAATCTCATCCTTAAGTCCTAGTATGCATTTATTGTTAAGCCGCTTGAGAGCTCTAAAGGGACCATCGACTCCTTTGTTCATTTTTTCGCAACCGTGTTTTTAAATGAACGTGAAGACTATGAAAACTTGAAGCATAACTTGAATGTGAACCCATTAGATCGTTGCCCACGTTGCATCATGACATAGACCATGTAACGATACCGAGAATATTAACATGGACCACTGTAACACCGTAGGCAAATCTCATATCGGTCGTAGACAGGAGAGACCTTGGTTCATAAGTAATCCCTTACCTCTTAAAATCACCAACGCATTTTGAATTTTGTTGGTTGTGGAGCACATGAAAACTCCACAGTTAAACATGCTCAGGTAGAAGTAGTACTGGGATAGGTGTCCTCCTAGAAAGTCTCTGTTTTGGTCAAAAATCACACAAGGATAATGCAACCAAATATGATTTTGTGAGGTATGATGCTTCGTTAATTGGACAAATGTATAAACAATGAATGAATGAAATGAATGGTGAACACAAGGATTTGTACGAGGAAAAAGCCCTTGATCAATGAATGATCTTCGGCACAAAAAACCTCGGGTGATGGAAACTACCGATCACCAACTATATTAAACAAACAATGTTTACAAATCGGGATGATAACAAGCTTGGTACAAGGATCACTAGTGTGCAAAAGTGTGTAATCGCAGAGAGTTCTTGAGAGCTCGAGTGTGGTGCAGTTGTGTTGCTAATAACAATGTCTAAATCAAGCTTGTATCCCCATTAAAAATAGAAATATCTAGCCTAACTAACTATCCGAAAATGATGCAAGTCCCCCACGATCACCATAACGGTCGAAGAGCTCATGCACGTGCAGAATCACAAAGTATATTCCACTAGAATCTCGGTTGGGCCAAGTCCTATTCGAATACACCTGCAAAACAAGTTCAAAAATGATGGAAACAATTGTTAATGTTAGGATAATAATGAGGATCCTGGATCCTTAGTCCTGCAACATCTTCTGAGGATCCTTAATTCAAACTGAACTGAGGATCCCTGATCCAAGCTGCATTTGAGGATCCGTGATCCATAAGCTGTGAAATTCTATCCCTAACAATTTCCCCCAAACATGATTAGTTAATATCTAATTGGATAGTCATGTTTGAACGAATTCCGGACTTGCCGTTGCTAAAAGATATAGCCGTTACAGGTTGATGTCAGCAACATTCACCTTCCTGCAACAACAATCATTATATATAGGGTTAGAGATAAGAACGGACATTTGTATTTATACTCGAGACACCCCTCTTTAAATCCATATTCGAAGATCTCAGCAGGTATTCTCTTTCTCCCTTCTCTCTAATTTCTTATCCCTGATCCTCTGTTCTTCAAAATCAATGGCGAAGATGAGCCTTCGTTCCTCCCCTGCCAAAAATCCCGAACATAATAGCCCATTGAAGAGTCAGGGTTTAACCAAAAACCCTTCAATGGAGCTATGCTGATTCACTAATCCTGATATCGATCGGTTACGCCCCTGTTTCCCTGATGGCACTCTATTCAGACCCTTCGACTCTTCAACCAAAAGTGATTGCACATCAGATGCATGGATCACCTTCCCTGCTGCCCCTTTTCTGATCGGATTCACTTACCCTTTCCCTGTTCTCACACAGGGATTCTTCATACTTACTGGCTTATGTTACATACAAGCATGCCAATGGTGTGGAGGATCCTATATACACTTGAGCACATAGTTGAGCAGGAGGGTATTGACATAGGGATGTCTGAATTAAGCCAGTTGTATAACCTTGTTAGTCATAGTTCCTACCGATTTCTCTTCAAATCCAAACCTGAACAGCCTCACCCGATCTTGAAAGCCACCAAAAACGATACTAACTGGAGGAATCAATTCTTCATTGTGAGGAGGGATTCTATTCCAAATGGGAACCAACTTCCCAAAAAGTGGAACACCGATGGTAGGATATTGGATCCTTAGGTCAGGATACGGTAAGAATTCTTCTTTCATTGAGGATAACCGATCCTTCTTTTTTTGGTTTGTTTACGCAGCTATCACCCTATCTTACATTCAAGTGTCACCTGCCACAGAAGAAAGGATAAAAGCTTTCTGGAAGCTTGACCCTGCAATCAGGACATTCCCCCCCAAAAGCACAGGATCCAGACGAAATTTCATCCGCCTCCCACACTATGTCAAGTAAGTATCCATTTTCACGTATAAAAATATTTAATAAATAAGGATATGAATACTTATCTAGATTTTGTACTTGTAGGTCCTGCCAAATCTTCTAAGTCTGTCTCCAGGTTCAGCGTTGCCGATCTTCAAGATATTGCATCCCCAAAGTCTCAAAAGAAAGAGCTTGCCACAAGCTCAAGAAAACCTAAGCCTAAAGGCATGAGCACCAGGGGAAAAGGTGCCAAGAAGAGGAAAACTGCCGAACCCACTGAAGGTCTCCTTGTCATTGAACATCAGCTTCATGTACATCTCCAAGGTAAGGATCCTGTATCCTGAAGTCCGAGCTTTTCTTTCTGAGGTCAAAGGATCCTGATCATTAACTTTCTTTGTGCAGAAATTTGTTGAGGTTCAGATCCTCCTTGATCAACATCTGGTAGAGGCCACGCAGAAAAATCTGGACTTCCAGCAGATTTTCCTTGCCAAGGACAAAAAGATCTCTTCTCTGGAAAGGGACATCAATCTGCTGCAAAAGGAGCTGGTTCTCACTCAGATAACGGCCCAGAAAGAGAAGGTTGAGATCATGGATGGAGCCAAACTGTCCGCTGCAATCGCCATGCTGAAAATCAAGCTGTAGATGGCTAAAGAGGCTGAGGATCCTGCCTTTGACCGGTTCGGCTGGGAAGTGGAGGCTTGGAAGAAAAGGCTTGTGGAGCTTGGGGATGAGGATGAACCTGAGGAAGTGCTAGCTCTCGAAGGTGGTGGCAGCGGAGCAAAGGATCCTGAGGCAGTGGCAGCTGGTGGGAGTGGCAAAGGTGGTGAAGAAGAGGTAGAGGATCCAGCGAAGGTCTAGGCTGCACAAATGGGCGATGATGGAAATTTCTAGACGTGGCCGGAGCCCATTTTTTATGGTTTTTAGTGATGGTGTTTTTATTTCAAACAATTATGGTCTGTAAATAAACAATAGTTTTTAGGGTTAAGGATCATGGATCCTTAGGACAATAGGGGGTAGCAAAGGTGGATGGGTCCTTCTGTTTGTGGAGGATGAAGCCTTTGATGCTCCTCGCCTTTTGATTTCCTGCACTCAATGAACCTTATGACCATGGACACCCTTTACCTACCCAAGCGGACGGGCCACGTATTGCTGGTAGATGTTTGGGTAGGCAATTTTGACAACCTTTAAAAGGGTTAACTATGATAAATAAATAAAACTTTAACCTTTTGACTATCTTTGTGCCGTTTATTTTGCATACATTTAACTTTCAACTGTTATTGTACAATTTTTTGAATTTACAAGTTATTGGTGAAAGTATAAAAATCAGTTAGGATATGATCAATGATCAAATATCCTTTAATAAAAAAATGTGGAAAGTGAGACAATTTTAGGATCATATATCCTGTTGTAAAAAATAAGGGTATGAACAACAAAGAAAGAATAATGTTAAAGTAAATAAGGACCATACTAGAGAATCCAAGTTAGGATCCTATTATCCTTAATCCTTACAACTGAGATAAACAAAAGATAAAACCTTGTAGAAAGTTAGGATCCTGGATCCTTAACTGTTCAGCTCTGGAAACCTGAAATCAGTGTTGCAGAAATCGGCCTAGGCGGCCACTTACTGCCTAATTTTGAGCTAGTCGGTCAATTAATCGGCCATGGTCAAAGTTGGTCAAAGGCGGTACCTAGGCGGTCCTAGGCGGTCAAAAATCGGATTAATCGGACTATATTAATCGGTCAAAATCGGTCCTAGGCGGTCAAAATTGGTCAAAATCGGTCAAAATCGAACCATACTATCCGAAACTTGAAGTATTTATGTGAATTTTGAAGTATTATTTTTATATTATTGGGTATATATATATATATATATATAATTTTGAAAAAATACATATAAAAATCCCATTCCGATTAATCCCGATTAATCCCTAGGCGGTACCTCACCGCCAGACTAGCGCCTAGCGCCATCTACAACATTGCCTAAAATAGGATATAACTTGGGACTGAGCCAATTGTAAAGAAGATGTTAGTATCTAGGGACAAGCCCAATAATCTGGGGACAAACCCAATAAACTGGGACAAGCCCAAAAACTGAGGACAAGCCCAAAGGATCTTGTGTATACTGGAGTATGGCCCATACTGGCGACTATCCAAACTTAGTGACATGAAGATGCCAAAACCTTAGCTAACGTGAAGACGTTAGAAACCTTAGGAACGGATGTATGGTACATCTACTGTTTTAGTCAAAAATTACCTAAGTGAGGTATTGTGCTAGAAGTAATCGTAGAAAATATGCTGGTTAAGTTGTTAACAAAAACAGTTTGCAGGATCCGGCTCAGGATATCGAGCTGTATCTATAATCAAACAATGAGCAAAAAGGTAAAGGGTGACACGGGATGTACGAGGAAAGCCCTTGATCAATCTAGATCGCCGGCACCAAACCTCGGGAGCTGACAATCGCAGCTGCCTTATTCTTCTTATTGTTTCAAATATCAGGATACAGTGCTGGATATGATGCAGATCAACTAAGTGTTATAATGAGATTCGAGTACAAGTGTAAGTGTTTTGTGAGTGATTGCAGCTAGTAGAGAGCAAGAGTGTTCGAAAAATTGTGTGTTCTATCTGATCCGATCAATCCTATTTATAGTAAAACAAAACTAACGAACTAGCCTATAAAACCGAGATACGCTGAATATTCCCTTTGTGAACGTTGTAGTACACTTCTTCCGGCTTCAACATCCCTATTTCAACTGATTAGCCCGAGTCTTTGGGAGAACAGGTCCACTCGAACGTTATAAGCCTGCTTCATTAGTCTGCACGTGAACTAATTAGTCATTAACAGGATACTGTGTCAGGATGTTACCAATATCCTGATCACAATAAAAGAAACATAGTTAAAATATTATTCAGGATATATGAGCAGAAAACCTCCCATAACAATTGTCCCCAAAATATATATGTTGGTATACCAGTTCCAACGGATATATTTTAAAGCTTATCTCGTGAATCAAGGCCATTAAGTTGATTAGACGCTTGAAGTGACTCGCTACAACTTCCCACGCGATATTTACTCAAAGCCCCCTATTTCCAACCTACATCTACTCACTTCATCATGATCATAGTGCTCGAGCAACATTCAGGTATTCTTCTTCTCTTTCTCTTCTATTTTTCTTTGCAAAAGTTCTCCATGGCCAGTCGAACACAAACCGCTGATTCTGTACCCATCTTTCACGAGCAAACCGCTGATTCTGTACCCATCTTTTTTGAACTCACCGGTCTTAGCTACGCCCAAACCATGGCTGTGGTTTGGCGAGTCTTAGTTACCTTGGAGCAAATTAAAGCTCGTCATATGCCTGACCTGTGCATCGAGGATCTTCCGATTGTTTATCGCTTGAGGTCCCATGGTTCCAGTCGATTTCTACTTTTCTCTACCTCCAAAGATCCCCTCATCCTCAAAGCTACCAAGAACGAGGATGATTGGAGACGAAAATTCTTTTTCGTGAAAAGAGATTCCGTTGAGAAGGGTGTTGACCTGCCCGGGAAATGGTTGACTTCCGGTAGGATATAGGGTTTTAGGAATATCCCCAAACGTATCTTGAGCCTATATCCTGCACTGACATTTTCTTATATTTACTTTCTTTTTGTAGCAAACTTCAAGGAATTGGCCCCTCCAAGTGCTGAATCAGAAGGAATGATAAAGGAAATCTACTAGCTTCCAGAAAGTGAAAGAACTTTTTCCATGTTATTCACAAACTCAAGCCAAAAATCAAGTTTGGACATGTCTAGTAAGCATAGTTTCACAAGTTATTTTTATTTATCATACTGATTATATTCTAAAAATGTATGACGGCTTAGTGTTTCTTCCCTTTTATGTAGCACCAGCCAAGACCCCTGAAGTTTTTGACCTTGAGGAGTTGGACAGTTATTCCGGCCATGTGCAAGTTAAGCAAGAGGTGAATCCAAAGCCAGTTGTTACATCGAAGCCCACCAGCTCCAAGACTGCCACTGTTCCCAAGCCTTCTACCGCTTCAAAGCCACATGGCTCTAGTTGCCGCAAGAGGAAGGAACCAGACTCCCCTGCTGCCTCGGACGTCTTTCCATTCGAGAATCATGGATTTTCAGAGTCTAGCAAGTTCATGATTGGCTTCCTCAACCAGGTAGGTATCCTTGTCTTATATCCTGCACATATATGCTGACTATATATTTTGACTATATATATTGACATTTACTTCACCTGATTATAGGGTCTCGAGCGGCTAGTCTTCCTTTATTAGGATTCATGCGGACTAAATAAGATGTTGGAAGCTAAGTTGAGGAAGGCTGAAACCACCATCGCAGACCAAGTAGCAATTGCCACCGCTATGTCGGAGCATTATGAAGCTAAATATTAGGCAATGACTCAGGAACACCAGGCCACCATCAAGAAGATCACCCACGAGGCTCAAGCGAAATCCGATGCCGCCCAAGTTCAGCACGAGCAGGATTTGGCTTCATATCGAGAAGGCCTCAAGAGTTCTGTCGTCATCTCCCTCCTCCAAGCTAGGTTGAAAATGGCCTATGAGGCCGAGGCCATGGGCTTTGAGTGCCCTTCATGGAATGTCGAGGCTTGGGAGGCGAAGTTGAGGGACCTTGGTGGCAATCCTGTGGAGCGTCCTGTAAAACCGGGTGTTGAGGAGCCTGTTAAGATGGCTGAGAAGGATGCTGATGCTGGTGGCGATGCTGAGAAGGATGCCGGGAAGGATGCTGGACCGGATGCTGGTGCTGATGAAGCCATGGTTGAAGAGGGTGCTGCCCCTTAAAAGCAGCGAAATGGGCGATGATGGATGTTGATGCCGAGGCCGGAGCCCATTTTTAAAATTTGGTGGTTTGTTGAACAATTTAAATTTCCTGTTGGTCAAACAATTTACTTTCCTGCATGTAGACAATATGATGGCCAAAGGTGGAGGGATCCTGAGTTTCAGGACAAAGCCCTTGGTCAACAGTTAGTATGGTTTGTTTTGAACAGTTTAATAATTGAAGGTGGAGGTATCTTGGGTTTCAAGACGAAGCCTTCAATTGTTAAGTAAATATGGTAGAAAACTAATTGTGCTTTTGGTGGATGGATCTCAGTTTGAGATGAAACCAAAAGCACAACCTTTTGCAATGTTAATAATATAACCTTTTATGACCTTATCCAATGTTGTCCCTTTTTGCAAAATTTGTTATGTATTGCTTAGTTTGAATACAATTTCAATTTTTCAATCTTGGTGTACTATTTCAAATATCCCGAGCAAATATCCTCAGAATATATTTTGGTCAAGATACTTATAAACATCCTACTCAGACTTTTGTCAAACAGAGTTTTATAATTTACACAGTTTAGATAAGGTTTTCAAAAAACAAAAAAAGGAAAGATCATACCAAAAGTTGAAGACATCCCAATCCTTGAACTTTAATCCTCTCGCAATCTTTCCAATGAGAATGTCCCCGGTCTGGGAGACTTAGTGAATCAAGTCTAAACTCGATCTTTTGAGCTTTTCATATTGCCTCGAGAGGAATGTCCCCTATATATGTCATTGTTAAATACTTAGGAACTTTTGTTCTTTAATCACAACTGATTTCACACTTATATATAACTTTAGTATCACAGGGGATAAACCCTCAATATCCTGGAGATAGATCCTCAATATTCTGGGGATAAACCCTATATACACTGGGGAAAATCCCAAATTTTCGTGGGCTACAGGCGGGAGTGTATAAACTCCAAGATTTAGAAAGGTGAAAACCTTTAAACCTTAGAGAGTATGAAAATACCCTTTCGTGAGAGAGGGTGATCAATCCTCATATACCTTTAGGATCCAGGATATAGCCAACAATAACGAAATTGTCAGCCACTTTTACATGGACTGGTCCCGCTATCTTGAACTATTCTTGGATAACTTGCGCTCCAGGCGGGGTGTTTAAACCCAATTCGAGAGAAAGGTGAATACCTTTAAACCTGTGAAGGGATCAGTATCCCTTAAACGTGAGAGAGGGGGCCAATCCTCTAATTTTTTGAATTATCCTGAGTGTATATCCTGGAGTTATATCCCGAAGCATATTCTGCAAAACAACCTTAAACTAAGGTGGGTGTTAGCTTGGCTAACACCCCTTCGATGCTTAAGTCAGTATTGAGTTAAAATAAAATAGAATTATATTTAAAAGAGATAGAATTCATACCATCTTGAGTTAGAAATTAAATTTTAAACTCACTTGAAATAGGCTTTGAGGTGTATAGCATTCCAGGATCTTGGTAGTATACCCCCACCATATTCTTAAGCCGGTATACTCTTTTTTCGGATTCTGATTCAATCTCATAAGGTCCTTCCCACTTAGGAGCTAACTTTCCATTAGCAGGAGTAGTAGTGTTATGAAAAGCTTACCTTAACACCCAATCTCCAACTTGAAACCTTCTCGTCCTTAGATTCTTGTTATATGCTCTAGATATCCTCTGTTGATATGATGCCATTCTCAACTTTGCCGCATCCCTTGTTTCATCAATAGTATCCAATTCTTGACATAGGGATTCAGGATTCTTCTCAGGATCCCAGAGGTTGGATTTTGCTGTGGGTATCACCATCTCTGTCGGGATTACTGCCTCTACTCCGAATACTAAGGAAAATGGGGTTTGCCCAGTTGCACTTTTCACTGTTGTCCTATCAGCCCATAAAACAAAGGGTAATTCTTCTGCCCATCTTCCTTTCTTAGCTCCTAGTCTCTTCTTCAAATTGTTGACAATTATCTTAATCGAGGATTCTGCTTGTCCATTCGCTTGAGGATGCACCGGTTTGGATGTGGTCATTTTGATTCCCCAACTCTTACAAAAATCAGTTGTCCTCTTACTGATAAACTGAGAGCCATTGTCATAAATTATCTCAGCTGGTACCCCAAACCTAGTCAGGATATTCCTTTTCATGAAGGATACTACTTCTTGGTCTCTGACTTGAACAAATTCCTCAGCTTCAACCCATTTAGAGAAATAATTAGTCATTGCCAGCATAAAGACTCTTCATCCTAGAGCTTTTGGCAATTTTCCCACTATGTCCATCCCCCACTTCATGAATGGCCAAGGGGAAGCAATAGGATATAGTGGTTCAGCAGGTTGATGTAATATATTACTGTGCCTTTGACATGCATCACATCTTCGAGCATATTCTGTAGTATCTTTCCTCATCGTCGACCAATAGTATCCTGTTCTTAACACCTTTGAGAATAATGATCTGCCCCCAGTATGGTTACCACAATCCCCTTCGTGTATATCCTAAAGCACTTCTTCAGTTTCGGGATCCTCCAAGCACCTCAGGTATGGTCCTGCAAAAGATTTCTTATACAAAACATCATTTATAATAGTGAATCGTGATACCTTCATTCTAAAGGCCTTAGGATTCTCATCCTTTGGGATGTGTCCTTCCTTGAGATATCTCATGATTGGAGCCGTCCAGGACTTAGGATCCTCCTCAGGATATTCATCATCAGGATCCTGGATACTTACTACTTCCTTATCCTGAGATTTGAGAAGATCCACTGCAGGATATAGGATATGTAGTATTGGGATTTGGGTTCCCTCCGGTATCCTGACTGATGATCCTAGATTTGCCAAGGCATCTGCTTCAGCATTATCCTCTCTTGGTACCTGTTCAAGTGTAAAAATATCGAAATATCCTGCTAATTTTTTGAGAATTTCGAGATACTCGATTAACTTCTCACCTTTAACTGCATAGGATCCATTAAAATGATTAGTAGTTAACAAGGAATCAATAAATACTTGTAAACTTTTAATATTCATATTCCTGGCCAACTCTAATCCTGCAATCAAAGCTTCATATTCTGCTTCATTATTAGTGGCGGGAAATTCACACCTAATAGCCTAGGGTAATATGTCTCCCTGTGGTGATTTTAGTAGTATACCCAATCCTACACCTCTCACATTAGATGCACCATCAGTACATAATGTCCAGTATTCTAAGTTTTCTCCTAGCTGTTGTACTTCTAGGTCTACTTCATTTTGAATATCACTACTGAAATCAGCCACAAAGTCAGCTAGAGCCTGAGACTTTATGGCGTTTCTAGGTTCATATACTAGATCATAGGCACTTAATTTTACTGACCACTTAGCCATCCTACCAGACATCTCGGGTTTCCTAAGCACGTTTTTAACAAGATAATTAGTTTTAACATGAATCCTATGTGTCTCAAAATAATGTCTAAGCTTTGTCGATGCCGTAACTAGGGCTAATATCAATTTTTCTAAACCAAGAAGTATCGTCCTAAACCGGTGAACTGACCAAATTTGGGTGATTCCTGTTTAGTCGGGTCACTAGAGCTTATGATGGGACTCTGTTGGTTAGCACGATATCAACACCTCTCGAAAGCACGACAAACAATCAAAACAACATGGTGTAAGACGAACGGAACAACCAGGACGGAGCGCCGTCCGATCGGACTGCAGTCCGAACGGACAGCCATCCGAGCGACCGGCTGTCCGAACGACTTGCACCTTGGGTCCCACACTTAACTATTTTTCCAAAGATTGAAGTCTGGTTGTTGAACGAGTTGTTGTACGACCGGACTACCATCCGAACGGACAACCATCCGAATCATGAAACATTTGGACTTTAAACAATTTTCAACATGTTCAATTCACAAAGGATGCCACCCGAACGGACAACCGTCCGAGCGAGTGACAACCTGCTGTGAACTTGTTCTCACTGAGGAACCTCGCCATTCAAGTCGTCGTCCGATCGGACTACCGTCCGACCGACCGACCTGAAAGGTAGAGATAGTTCAATGTTTTCAAAATGCTACAACGAAAACTTCAAAGGTCAAGCCATCATACACAAACACATCCTTCTCAAAGGAAGAAACAATCCACTCGAATACTCATCCGACCGGACTACCGTCCAACCGGATAACCATCCGAACGGATTGCAATCCGCATAAACTGGCCGTCCGATCGGATTACCATCTGACCGAACTGCTGTCCGAGCCACTCATACTTTGCATCGTTTTGCGCGTCACTTATCGTTATACTATCATTCTGATCAGGCTAACCCTACTCCCTAGCGCTCCCTTCAATCCATCAATCGCTGTGAGTATACTCGATCCCTTTTTGCTTTACGCACTTTTGGGTATTACATACGTTACTTATTCTAAATCACATCGAACACACTACGCAATACTTTTAACACTAACCGTTACCGCATGTTATACGTGACTTAATGAATGCTTGTTTGTTATGTTTACACTTGGAATGTTGTCTACCTGCCTTAGCAACGATAGTACTATAGTTTGGACTCAGCACCCGTTCACTCGGGGGTTATTAAGGACAATTATTTGCATGGATTACAGTGGTGATCATGTATTACGAACTGCCTTGGGCAGTCAACCCGCAGTCATTGGGATCGATAGGTTCATGTCGATAACTAACAAGCCTCATTTCACTCTGTTTACGTGCTGGTTATGCGTAACGCTTTTGTTTTGGTCAAAAATTACCGAAGCAATTTAGTGATCAAATTAGTAATGTGAGGTAGTGTGCTAGAAAGTGTATGGAAAATATGCTTGTTGAGTTATTTAGAAAATTTAGTATTCAGGATACGGCTCAGGATATTGAGCTGTATCAACGATCAAACAATGAGCAAACAATGAGCAAAAAGTAAAGGAAATGACACGAGATGTACGAGGAAAGCCCTTGATCAATCTAGATCGCCGGCATAAAACCTCGGGAGCTGACAATCGCAGCTGCCTTGTTCTTCTTATTGCTTTAAACTTCAGGATACAGTGCAGGATATAGACCAGATCGCTAAGTGTTACAATGATTTTGTGAAAATTGCTAGAGAGAAAGTGTTAGAGTGTAGCGAGTGTAATTGTGATGTCCTAGTTGATCTGATATACCCACCTATTTATAGTAATGAATTACAAACAATAATTCCTACAAATATGGGCTACTCCGAATATTCCATTATGAACGTTATGGACCGAGTAACACAGCTTCAACGTCTTCATTTGAACGACTTGGACCGAGTCTTCCGCGGAATAAGTCTTGTTAACGTTGCTAGCTTCTGACCCACGCACCTGCACATAATCCATTAGTAATCCTGAGGATACCTTTCAGGATATTACCAATATCCTGAACCAGCATCCCGGACGTAAACAGATATTACACAACCAAGATATAAATCAAGATATTTTCCAGGATATGGGCTCAGAATTTCACCCATAACAATTGTCCCCAAAAATGTTACCGTTTGATATCCTAACGGTTACATTTTTTCACAGTGGCCGAGGCAATTAAGAGATAAGACTTCTGATGTGACAGCTTTCAACCACCCGGCCTATATTTACTCATCATACCCTATATCTTCTCATCCTCATCTTCTTTTTTACCCACAATCGACAAGAAAAAGGTAATATTCTCTCTCTCATCTTCATAACCATCTTTCATCTTACTCCGGCAAGAATTCAGGCAACCAAATGCCTAGGCAAACGAGGTCCAGTTCAGGCGACTCGGCTCCCACATTCATCCAACAAAATCTTCTCCAAGAACCGGAGAATGAAACATGCACCTTTGATAGTGCTCATCTGTCGGCTTTGAAATCCTCCGGTATCTTTCCGGATGGAACCATATTCCGACCCTTTGACAGAGAAATCCGGTCAGATATGGTTTCCACCGAGTGGATTTGTTTCAATGCTTTCCCCTTTACCTTAGGGCTACGATTCCCCTTTCCGGACTTTATTACCGAGTTTTTTAACATCACTAAAATTTCTTTTAGCCAAACCATGCCAATGCTTTGGCGTGTTTTGTCTGTTCTTGACCAAATCAAGAGAAACCACATACCTGACCTTTCCGTCCATGACCTCCCTTTAGCCTACAAGCTTAGATGTCATGGCTCATCTAGGTTTCTGTTTTACTCTAGTTCCGGTCCCCCATTGATACTTCGTGCCACCAAAAACGAGGATGGTTGGCAATCCAAGTTTTTCTTCGTAAAAAGGGATTCAATCCCCGGTGGAACGGATTATCCGATGAGATGGTTAAGAAAGGGTAGGACTTAGGGTTTAAGAATGATCTTGTCTCTTATCCTGTCTCATATTCTGAACTAACAAATTTTCATTTTTGTGCAGCTGATTTCAGGAAGATTGCACCTCCTCTTGCAAATTCTCAAGAAAGAATAGACGCCATCAGACTCCTTCCAGAGGCAGAGAGAAGTTTCAATCCATCCCCACCGACTCCAAGCCCTCTTTCCAGTGCCAACATGTCTGGTAAGGATCCTGCAAGATATCCTGCACACAAATGTTTTTTATCTGTTATTCATAGGAGGGATTTAGAACTTACTCCCTGTGTGCAGATTCCAGCAAAGTCCCAGTCTATCTAGACCTTGATGAGCTTGACAGCTATCCAACTCCAGCCACAGTCAAGAAGGAGACTCCTGCTGCTACTAGCTCTAAGCCACTCCCGGCTCCCAAGGCCAATCCAAGAACCCGTGCTTCCGCAGCGAAAAAGAGAAAGGGTCTTGAGGTCAGTGCTCCAGGCTCAGAAGGGTTCTCCTATGACGAACTCAGCTTCTCTGACTCCTTAGAGCCAATGACATCCTTCCTCAACAAGGTAATATCCTGACGCATATCCTTCATGTATATCCTGTACATATATCCTACACGTATATCCTAACAGGATATCCTGGTAGGATGTCTTAGTCAACATACATTCTAACTCCATACCTGTAATTAATGTGCAGGGCCTCCAGCATTTGCTCCACTTGTACAATGACGCCTGTGGTACCGTGGCACTTCATGAAGCCAGGATCAAGCAGCTCGAGAGCACCGTTGCTGACCAAGGTGCTATTGCTGAAGCGAAGAGCCGACACTATGAAAGCTTGCTAAAGAAAGTCACCCAAGACGCTGAGGTCAAACTTGCCAGCGCTCAAATGGATCATGATCAGGCTTTGATCAGCTTTCGAGAGGGAATCAAGGCTTCTGCTATCGTCTCCCTGCTACAAGCACGCATCAAGATGGCCTACGAGGCCAAGGAGACGGGCCTTGTTTGTCCATCTTGGCCAGTTGAATCCTGGGTGGCTAAGTTAAAGGAGCTCGGAGGTAAAGCTGTGCCACTTCCTGCTGAAGCCGGTGAGTCTTCTAAGTCAGCAGGGGTGGTGGTCCAAGCTGGAGAGAAGAAGGATGCTGGAGCTGATGCTGAGATGGTCATTGGTCAGGATGCTGCGCAGGATGCTGGTCAAGATGCTGGAGCGGAGAAGTCTGAGAAAGTTGGAGGAGATGCCGCTGTGTGAGGGCATTTAGGTGGGCGATGACGGATATACGTGCCAAGGCCAGAGCCCTTCTTTTTGAGTTTGAATGTTGGTTTGTAGTTCCACAAACAATTTACTTTTCTGCATTTTACTTTCCCGTACCTGAACAATTTACATTTCCTGCACGCTTTTTGAACAATACAACAGTTGAAGGTGGATGGGTCTCGGTTTGAGATGAAGCCTTCAACTTTTGGGTAAATATGGTTATGAACTATTAGTGCTCTTAGTGGATGGGCCTTGTTTTGAGGTGAAACTAAGAGCACATCTTTTGGTATGTTAATAATATAACTACTCTTTTGACTTTATTATTATTGTCACACAAATTTTACTTGTGAAAATTGTTTTGTTTGAACATTCTTAGGAACACATATCATAAATGTATCCTGGGAGATATCCTGAAAGATATCTTAAAAGGGGTATTGAAATATAACCTATAAATCGTTCAAACAAAAAGGAGAGATCATACCAGAGATTCTTAGAGAATCAGTTCCAATCCTTTATCATAAATTTGTCCCCAGTGCATACTTATAAACTTGGATCCATCCTTTGAATCAGAATAATGTGTGTCCCCTGTGTTCGACAAAAACACAAATGTATTTACATTTTGACTTGAATGAATTCCGAATGCCCAAGGGCAGAACCCCTGATATCCTGAAATGAATCCTTAGCATACTGGGGATAAACCCTGATATCTGGGGATAAACCCTAAATTTCATGAGCTACAGGCGAGAGTGTATAAACTCCAATTCTTAGAAAGGTGAAAACCTTTAAACCTTTGAGAGTATGAAAATACTCTTTCGTGAGAGAGGGTGATCAATCCTCATATACCTTTAGGATCCAGGATATAGCCAATAGTAACGAAATTGTCAGCCACTTTTACATGAACTGGTCCCGCTACCTTGAACTATACCTAGATAACTTGCGCTCCAGGCGAGGTGTTTAAACCCAATTCGAAAGAAAGGTGAATACCTTTAAACCTTTGAAGGGACCAGGATCCCTTAAACGTGAGAGAGGGGGCCAATCCTCTAATCTTTCGACTTATCCTGAGCATATATCCTGGAGCTATATCCTGAAAGATATTCTACAAAACAATTGTAAACTAAGGTGGGTGTTAGCTTGGCTAACACCCCTCCGATGCTTAAGTCAGTATTGAGTTTCAAAGGGTAAATTAAACCAAAACATATTTAAAAAAGATAGAATTCATACCATTCTGAGTTAGAAATTGAATTCTAAACTCACTTGAAGTAAAGCTTGAGATGTATAGCATTCCAAGATCTCGGTAGCATATCCCCTTCCATATTCCTGAGCCGATATGCTCCTTTCCCTGCTTCTGACTCGACTTCATAAGGTCCTTCCCATTTCGGAGCTAGCTTGCCATCGGCAGGATTAGTGGTATTTTGAAAAGCCTTTCTTAGCACCCAATCACCAACTCGAAATCTTCTAGTCCTTATGTTTTTATTATATGCTCTGGATATTCTTTGTTGATATGCTGCTATCCTTAGCCTTGCTGCATCTCTTTTTTCGTCTATAGTATCCAAATCCTGACATAAGACTTCAGGATTCTGTTCAGGATCCTGCAACATAGATCTTGCAGTAGGTATCGTCATTTCTGTTGGAATCATCGCCTCCGCCCCAAATACCAAGGAAAACGGGGTTTGGCCAGTTGCGTTCTTTACCGTTGTCCTATCAGCCCACAAAACAAAGGGTAACTCATCTGCCCATCTTCCTTTTTTGGCCCCAAGTCTCTTCTTTAAGTTATTGACTATTATCTTGTTTGAAGATTCGGCTTGTCCATTCGCTTGAGGATGTACTGGGGTAGATGTGATCATTTTGATTCCCCAACTTTTGCAAAAGTCAGTAGTTCTTTTGCTTATAAACTGGGACCCATTATCACAAATGATCTCAGCTGGTACTCCAAACCTAGTCAGGATATTCCTTTTTATAAAGGATACTACTTCTTGGTCTCTTACTTGGACAAATGCTTCAGCCTCAACCCACTTGGAGAAATAGTCTGTCATAGCTAACATAAAAACTTTTCCTCCCGGAGCTTTTGGTAACTTCCCTACTATATCCATCCCCCACTTCATGAATGGCCAAGGGGAAACTACAGGATATAATGGTTCAGCTGGTTGATGTAGTATGTTACTATGTCTTTGACATGCATCACATCTTCGAGCATATTCTGCAGCATCTTTCCTCATCGTTGGCCAATAATATCCTGTCCTTAATACTTTCGAGAACAATGATCTGCCCCCGGTGTGATTACCACAATCCCCTTCATGTATATCCTGGAGTACTTCTTTGGCTTCAGGATCCTCCAAGCACCTCAAATACGGTCCTGCAAGAGATTTCTTGTATAAAACATTATTTATAATAGTGAACCGTGATACCTTCATCCTAAATGCCTTAGGATTTTCATTTTCGGGGATATGTCCTTCTTTGAGATATCTCATAATTGGAGCCGTCCAATATTTAGGATCCTGTTCAGGATATTCCACTTCAGGATCCTGAATACCCGCTACTGCTTTATCCTGAGGATTCGTTGCAGGATATAAGACATGTAATATTGGTATTTGGGTCCCTTCAGGTATCCTGATTGATGATCCCAAATTTGCCAAGGCATCTGCTTCAGCATTATCCTCCCTTGGTACCTGTTCAAGTGTAAAAATATCGAAATATCCTGCTAATTTTTTGAGAATATCAAGATATTCTATTAACTTCTCACCCTTAACTGCATAGGATCCATTAAAATGGTTAGTAATTAACAAAGAATCAACATATACTTGTAAATTTTTGATATTCACGCTTTTAGCCAATTCTAATCCTGCAATTAAAGCCTCATATTCTGCTTCATTATTGGTAGCAGGAAATTCACACCTAATAGCCTGGGGTAATATGTCCCCCTGTGGCGATTTTAGTAGTATTCCTAATCCTACTCCTCTTATATTAGATGCACCATCAGTATATAATGTCCAGGATCCTAAGGATTCTCCTAGCTGTTGAAATTCTAGGTCTACCTCATCCTGAATGTCACTACTAAAATCAGCCACAAAGTCAGCTAAAGCCTGAGACTTTATGGCATTCCTAGGTTCATATACTAAATCATAGGCACTTAACTTTACTGACCACTTAGCCATTCTACCCGACATTTACGGTTTCCTAAGTACACTTTTGACGGGATAATTTGTTTTAACGTGTATCCTATGTGTCTCAAAGTAGTGTCTAAGTTTGGTTGATGCCATAACTAATGCTAGTATTAATTTTTCTAAATGAGAATACCTAGTTTCAGCATCTAACAAACTTTTGCTAACATAATAAACAGGATATTACTGACCTTCATGGTCTTTTATAAGAACGACACTTACAGCATTCCCTAATACAGCAAGGTACAGGGATAGTGGTTCACCATTTTCAGGTTTCATCAGTAGAGGTGCGGTTGAGAGATATCGTTTCAAATCCTGTAGGGCTGCTTCATGCTTCTCACCCCACTCGAATTTTTTGTTCTTCTTCAGGATATCATAAAAATCCTTGCATTTTTCTGAAGACCTTGAGATAAATCTATTCAATGCTGCCACTCGCCCTGTTAATCGTTGAACATCCTTCATATTTGAGGGTGATTTAATATCCAAGATGGCTTTAATCTGTTCCGGGCTTGCTTCTATTCCTCTTTTGGTCACCATATATCCTAGGAATTTTCCTGCCCCTACTCCAAAATGGCACTTAGCAGGATTTAGCTTCATATTATACTGATCCAGGATATCAAACGCTCCTTTAATATCCTGGAGGTGATCCTGAGCTTTCTTTGACTTTACCACCATATCGTCAATGTACACCTCCATGGTGTCCCCCAGTTTGTCTTTGAACATCATGTTTACCAATCTTTGGTATGTTGCACCTGCATTTTTCAAACCAAAAGGCATAGCTGTATAACAATAAATACCTGTTGGTGTCATGAAGGCAGTATCCTCCTGGTCAGAAGGCTCCATTTGGATCTGTTGAAATCCTGAGGATGCATCCATGAAAGTCAGCATTTCATGCCCAACAGTGGCATCTACCATTGCATCAATGTGGGTGTGACAACCCTCAAAATTACAGGTACTGTAATTAATTTTAATTACGTACTTAATGACTGTGCTTGATTACAACTGACAATTTAAACTGCTCTATGATATTTTTTTTATATCGTACATACACATGCATCATATTTTATACAGTCACTCCATTTATTACACACAAGCTTTAGTGATAAATTTGATGCACAAAACACAGTTAGCACAGTGAACGGATAATTCAGAAACATGCTGACAATGCTAACACATAGACAAACAATAGGTTGAGGGACCTATTCGACATTCTTTAAAACTTGCTTGAAATTATCACTTTTAATTTCGAGGACTAAAACTGTCATTTTAGAAAGTACAAAAGTCCGGGGACTAAAAAGTCATTTTTCAAATCTTGTAAGTTCGGGTTAAAAATGTAAATATTGAAATAAAAGTATAGGGTCCTATTAGTCATTTCCTTAAACTTGAACTTTAGGGACTAATATTGTCATTTTCTAAACTGATTTAACCGGAAATCCTAACTGGGTTAGCCTAGTATATAAGGAGTTCTATTATAAAGGACTAACCTAGTTAGTTCACTCAGTTAACTACTACAGGGACTGATTTTGTAAGTTCTGAAAGCACAGGGACCTAAGTGTAAATTTTCTAAAAATAGCTCAAAAAGGGGATAAACCCCCTGGAACCGTGTATGCCTGGGATCGAACTCGGGACCTCAAGTATAACAAACGAACTCGTAACCACTCGGCCGGGCATGCCACATCCAATTTATATCTGATTTGTATAATATATATATATTAGTTAGAAACAGATCTGTTTAATTAAACAGATCCACTGGTCGCGGACATGAACAAAAACCCACCGAAATCTCTTTTAAAAATCGAATTGTTCCATTGTTTATGTGTTAGATGATCCGAAATCATTACCCACTAATCCTCAACCACTTTACAACCCATTTTCCTCCCAATTCGACGCCTTTTCAACCCAATAACCGAAAGTTTTTTTTTAAAGAATTCAAAAGTGGAATTCAATCCACTACCAGTTGTCGATTTCGTTGAATTGAGATATGTTATAAGTTCCCTGAACCTCCTTGAACCTCTCACACCCTTCAAACAACACTAAACAATGTCGAAAACGCCTCTGATCGTTTCTGCAAGTTGTTGCCGGAGTTCGGTTGCCGGAGATAGTCGAGCCGCCACTTCCAGTCGATATCGGATCAATTTTTCTCGTTTAATCTGTATGTTCATACTTATTTAATGTTCCAGCAAGTTTAATTCAATTATATGCTTGTTTTGATCGGGTATTCGGGCGGGTTTGACCTTCGTTGACTAATTTGGGGAAGAAGATGAACCGTGTTCATCTTTTATACCTTTAGTATTTATTTTATTTAACAGTTTATTTCATTAATTCATAATAAATCGAGACTAACAAGTTAAAGTCCGAAAATTTTAACATGTATACTTTAATTACTGATTCAATTATTAAAAATATTATCTTAGTCAAATTGTTTATAAAACTATTTTTATAAATTAAAAATAGTTTAATCTTTACAAAATTATAATAATTCGGATTTAGTGAATTAATTATTGGAATTTTTATAGTAATTATTTTACATGTTGGACTTTACAAAAATAATATTATTACTGATATTTTATGTAAATTTGATATTTATATAAATAAATCAGTATTTATACTTATTTATATAGTTTAATTTAATGTAATTAAATTATATAACTATATGATTTTGATCCAAAATTATTCTTATGACAAAAGATGCACTATTCTGAGTTTATATAAATTTAGAATCTGAATTTTTATTATGTTTAATTATTTAGATAATTAAACTTATATAAACTTATTTATTGTTATCATAATCATTTTAATTCATTTTATTTATTTAAAATGATTCCAAGGCCATAATAATTATTTTAAATCAGTATTATCCAAGTTCAAATAATTAAAAATATGATTTTAATTATTCTGATTTAAATTAATTATTTTTGATAATTAGTTATATAATTATCACATTATTTCTTTTAGACAAAACACTACCGAATCCTATAGATTTAGGATCTCCGCTCATTCGATTAAACATTATTGTTGATACATATTCCATATTATTGCATGTTCAATCAATTAGAGTGACGTGGAATATTATTCCCAAGAACTCTCACATTAGCATATTTATTTGGACTTACTCAAAATCAAGGTGAGTTCATGTCCCCCTTTTCTTTTACTGTTTTCAGTTTTATACTTCGGGGGTGGAATACATGTTACAAATGTTACAATGTTTACAAATGATATAATAACAAGAAACACTCTTGGTGAGAACGAGTACCAAGTATGTTACAACTATTACAGACATTTTCATACACGGTATGGTTAGCTTAAGGAGGGTTAGGACGTACAGATCATGTGAGTGGGTAGGTGGAACTTAAGGCCATTAATCCTCGTTGTAGGACCGAGGGTCATGAGCGGTAGATCTATTTGGGTGTAGCGAGCCCAGCTCCTGAGTCCACAGTACGGACCATGGGGTGACTTTGAGCCCGACGCACAAATTTGCTAGGTTTGAGTCTTCCTACTGCATTTCACACATATCAATGGCCTTGCAAACCATTGGTGATCTCTTTATTTCCTTATTGCTACATACCAGGGACTTTCATACACTGTTTACAAAGGATTATACATACATCGTAACAAAGGGACATTTATACACACAAGACATATTTTAAAGGCTTATACACATAGACTTACACATGAACTCGCTCAACCTTTTGTTGATTTTTCAAACTACATGTATTTCAGGGAACTAGCAGGATCTGGCAGGGTATGCATGTGTCTAGCTGTGTTGGATAAATAGATGTCATCCAAAGCTGTGAAGTTTGAGAAGTGTAACCTATTCCTGGACGGGTTACATATCTCTAAACCTCGTCTTATTTAAAGTCTTTTGGTGTCCTATGAAAATGTTTTAAATAATTTGTGGTTTGTAACTTATTTCAAATGTCGATGTTTCTAAACAATGATATTGTGGTATTTTCCCACTATTTTTAATGGATGAACATCTCGTATTTTTATCATATAGCATTGTTGTGATTGTTGCTATGGTATTAAGAAGTCACACCAAATAAACCCACGCTTCCGCAAAAGCCAGGGTGTGACAGCTTGGTATCAGAGCCTCGATCATAGCGAACTAGGATTCATTCTCGAGTCTAGACTATGATCACTAGGGCTCTCACGAAAATGTTTTCAAACATTTTTACATTGCATACACTAAACGTCCAGATCCAGGGCACAAACATTTTTACAAACAAAAGGCACAAACACACATTTCCAAAAAAAAAAAAAAAAAATTATATTTCAGTCTTAGAGACTGAGGGAGTACAGCCTTAGAGGCTGGGGAGGTTCAGTCTTAGAGACTGAGTGATTCAATCTTAGAGATTGGGGATGTTTAGTCTTAGAGACTGGGAGGTTTGGTCTTAGAGGCCAGGGAGCTAGTTTGAGAAACTAGGGAGTTAGTCTTAGAGACTGGGTGGAATAATCTTGGGAAGACTAGGATGATTACTTACTTACATGCATTGTTGGATTATTTTATGCTATGACATGGGATGTTATGAGTTATTGTGTTATTACATACGCATATTACTTACTTACTATACTTACTATGACACTGGTGCCGACTATAGTTTTATATCGCTAGAATCTAAGAAAATACTTAGGTTAACTACTACAAAGTTAGACATTCCGTACTCAATTGAACTGGCTAATGGGAAGCTAGTGGAAACGAATGAAGTCATCAGAGGATGCGTGATAAAGCTGGGAGAAAACGAGCTTACATTAGACCTACTGCCAGTCAAGCTTCGATGTGGTAGTAGGGATGGATTGGTTGTCAAGCAACAGAGCCATGGTTATAGGGATTTAGGTTATTAGAAATTACTCTTGACCTAGACTATAACTTACCTAGGACACTTTCTATTAGTAACTCTTCCATTATCTTTGCCTTGTCTTCATCTTTATTCTTATCTTTTGTAACCAATGCCTCGTCACCACAAATCTTATCTTTAGATTTTACAAATGCTCATCACCTATCCTTAGGTGATTATTTTCAAAACCTCTTCTGATTTTTAAATTCTCATCAAAGTCTTGGGCTCTAATAACGAACTCGTGCAATCTGGAAGGGTGGATGCCTGTATTCTGAGTTTTCTGTCTAGGCAAGCACTTCGTATAAATCTCATCAGACGCGAGACCGGTTGTGCTTACCTGGGAATTCTTGGGATGAGTATCCACTTATAGGCCAAAGCATGACTTCATCAAGTTATAAGAACCCAACTACTTGTCATTGATGTCATTTATTCGTGGAATAAATGATATCCATCTTGTTACGTTTTTTTCTTTGATCCTCATTGATTTTATGAAACTACATTACCCCATTATGAAATCACTATAATCTTTCCTTCAGAAAATGCCTCCATGACGAAACACACGTTTGCTTACCTGGGAACTACCGATGAGAGTACAGTATGCCTATCGGCTCAAGGCATGTTACCCTAATTCAAAAGGATTTTTTTTCTTTTCTCCGTTTCAGAACAATCCAAGTTTTTATCGATCTACGTTGTACTACTATCAATTTATTACGATACGATTCCCTCTTTTTCAAAGTTTCAAAATTTTCTCGAGACCATACCTGTCAGATTCAAATTTTCAAACTAGATGCAGAACGTAGCATGGAAGCACTAACCGATCACATGGTGTGATCCGGAATCTCCTTATCTATATAAGAAACTCACTACACGAGCTAATCTACATAAGAACTACAAACTTCTGATATAACTCAACACATACCCAAACCTTTCTTAGTTCAACAAAACCCCATATCCAAATGGCAAATCTCCCAACAGCATATGCTGAATCTTCAAATGCAGCAAAAATTCATCCTTTCCTTCAGTTTACTACTTTACACTATCAAGAGAGGTATCAAAAACTCAAGTATAAAGAAGTTCTTGCTATTAGCAGTATTGATTGGCAACGAATAGGAATGTTTGATTTCAGTGGGTTGCTGGCAAGATCACTACAACCTAATACACCTTGGCGTCGTTTCTTCGACATCCTAGAACCATCATATGATGAATTAGTGTATGAGTTCTCGTCCACTTTCTATTACAAATCTAATGAAAATCTTACCAATGAATCCATTCATTTTCAACTTTGTGGGCAACTTCATACTATGTCATTAACAGAATTCGCAGTTCATCTGGGCATATATACAGATGAAGAAGTCAAACAACCCATTTTTACGGAGGCATCAACATCTGGTTCCTCCGTGAATATGGTAAATTATTGGCAATACCATTCATTAAAAGAATGGTGTATCAACAATAATTCTACAAGCTTCATAGACCCTTGTTATCAATATATGCACCGTGTTTTAGCCCACACTATCACGGGGCGCAAACATAATCTACACAGGGTTAAAACAATCGAACTTTTCTATTTGTATAGTATTTTTGAGCAAGTTCCCTGTAATATTGCCCACGAACTTGCTGAATATTTTTCTAGTCAACATTCAAATCCTCTGAGAAGTCTCATGGGAGGGTCTTACATTACAAAAATAGCACAATCATTAGGTGTCTTAAGTGATCAGATTATCCAGGGATTATCTCCACCAAAGGCACCTGGGATTGTAAATCCTTACACCATGAGGCTAACCTCTGTTCATATTGGTACACTAACACAATCATCACAGCAGTTATCTTAGAGAATACCTTCCCACCAAATTTACAACAATCATTTTTGCAGTTTCCTCAACCGTCTTTTTATCGGTTTGATATGCAACCACTGCTGCCATACATACAAGAACCTATTACAACTAACTTACCCCAACCTTTAATACCGAACGTCTTACCAAGCTTCCCACCGTTACCTTTCGAGGAAAATTCAATGATACAAGGAACTTGGTTTGATGAAAACATGGTGACTCAAGAGCAGTTAGAATCAGAACCCTTTTTGCAAGCACCATTAATGCCACATACTTTCCAGTCACTGTTGAACGAAGTAGAACAACTGCCACCAACTGATATGGCAGGCCCAAGTACGATGCCTCAAATGAATCTACCTCCAGATTCATTGGGAGACGAAGTGACTAGGTTAAACAATCAAGTTCAAAATTTGTCTCAACAAATAAGATGGTTGACAGAAAGAAATCAATGGTTGGAAAGCATGCTGATACAAATAACTAATCATATGCAACTGCCTCTACCACTTCCACCACCTTATAATCCTGAATTTGATCCATTACATAATTTATTTCAAATGTAAATTTGTTCAATAGATTTTCAAACAAACAATGCTATCATTGCCAATGTGAAATACTTTTTGATTAAGTTGATGTTATGTTGATGCTTGTTTGATTTAAACAATACCTCAATTTTATTTGTTTCGTCACTTAACTAGAAGTGCTATGTGGACCATGCAACGAAACGCGTAATTTTGGGTGCACACTTAATTACGGGGTTCGACGCATGAGAATCATAGTAAGCCTTGTTAAGTAAGGTGGCATACAAAAACATTATGTGATTATGTGTGTTAGAGTATACGTCTGTAGCTTCCGTCAACACCTAGTCATGATTTGTGTATTTGTTTACATAATATTTACATTACAAATCCAGCATAACATAGTGCAATGCAAAATAATTTCTATACAATGATAATTTCCTCAAAATTTTCAGCACCAAACAATGACTTGCTTATATTGTTAATCATTACAATTTCATTCTATGATCTCTTTCGAATAAATTTCGGGACGAAATTTTCTTAACGGGGGGAGAATGTGACAACCCTCAAAATTACAGGTACTGTAATTAATTTTAATTACGTACTTAATGACTGTGCTTGATTACAACTGACAATTTAAACTGCTCTATGATATTTTTTTTATATCGTACATACACATGCATCATATTTTATACAGTCGCTCCATTTATTACACACAAGCTTTAGTGATAAATTTGATGCACAAAACACAGTTAGCACAGTGAACGGATAATTCAGAAACATGCTGACAATGCTAACACATAGACAAACAATAGGTTGAGGGACCTATTCGACATTCTTTAAAACTTGCTTGAAATTATCACTTTTAATTTCGAGGACTAAAACTGTCAGTTTAGAAAGTACAAAAGTCCGGGGACTAAAAAGTCATTTTTCAAATCTTGTAAGTTCGGGTTAAAAATGTAAATATTGAAATAAAAGTATAGGGTCCTATTAGTCATTTCCTTAAACTTGAACTTTAGGGACTAATATTGTCATTTTCTAAACTGATTTAACTGGAAATCCTAACTGGGTTAGCCTAGTATATAAGGAGTTCTATTATAAAGGACTAACCTAGTTAGTTCACTCAGTTAACTACTACAGGGACTGATTTTGTAAGTTCTGAAAGCACAGGGACCTAAGTGTAAATTTTCTAAAAATAGCTCAAAAAGGGGATAAACCCCCTGGAACCGTGTATGCCTGGGATCGAACTCGGGACCTCAAGTATAACAAACGAACTCGTAACCACTCGGCCGGGCATGCCACATCCAATTTATATCTGATTTGTATAATATATATATATTAGTTAGAAACAGATCTGTTTAATTAAACAGATCCACTGGTCGCGGACATGAACAAAAACCCACCGAAATCTCTTTTAAAAATCGAATTGTTCCATTGTTTATGTGTTAGATGATCCGAAATCATTACCCACTAATCCTCAACCACTTTACAACCCATTTTCCTCCCAATTCGACGCCTTTTCAACCCAATAACCGAAAGTTTTTTTTTAAAGAATTCAAAAGTGGAATTCAATCCACTACCAGTTGTCGATTTCGTTGAATTGAGATATGTTATAAGTTCCCTGAACCTCCTTGAACCTCTCACACCCTTCAAACAACACTAAACAATGTCGAAAACGCCTCTGATCGTTTCTGCAAGTTGTTGCCGGAGTTCGGTTGCCGGAGATAGTCGAGCCGCCACTTCCAGTCGATATCGGATCAATTTTTCTCGTTTAATCTGTATGTTCATACTTATTTAATGTTCCAGCAAGTTTAATTCAATTATATGCTTGTTTTGATCGGGTATTCGGGCGGGTTTGACCTTCGTTGACTAATTTGGGGAAGAAGATGAACCGTGTTCATCTTTTATACCTTTAGTATTTATTTTATTTAACAGTTTATTTCATTAATTCATAATAAATCGAGACTAACAAGTTAAAGTCCGAAAATTTTAACATGTATACTTTAATTACTGATTCAATTATTAAAAATATTATCTTAGTCAAATTGTTTATAAAACTATTTTTATAAATTAAAAATAGTTTAATCTTTACAAAATTATAATAATTCGGATTTAGTGAATTAATTATTGGAATTTTTATAGTAATTATTTTACATGTTGGACTTTACAAAAATAATATTATTACTGATATTTTATGTAAATTTGATATTTATATAAATAAATCAGTATTTATACTTATTTATATAGTTTAATTTAATGTAATTAAATTATATAACTATATGATTTTGATCCAAAATTATTCTTATGACAAAAGATGCACTATTCTGAGTTTATATAAATTTAGAATCTGAATTTTTATTATGTTTAATTATTTAGATAATTAAACTTATATAAACTTATTTATTGTTATCATAATCATTTTAATTCATTTTATTTATTTAAAATGATTCCAAGGCCATAATAATTATTTTAAATCAGTATTATCCAAGTTCAAATAATTAAAAATATGATTTTAATTATTCTGATTTAAATTAATTATTTTTGATAATTAGTTATATAATTATCACATTATTTCTTTTAGACAAAACACTACCGAATCCTATAGATTTAGGATCTCCGCTCATTCGATTAAACATTATTGTTGATACATATTCCATATTATTGCATGTTCAATCAATTAGAGTGACGTGGAATATTATTCCCAAGAACTCTCACATTAGCATATTTATTTGGACTTACTCAAAATCAAGGTGAGTTCATGTCCCCCTTTTCTTTTACTGTTTTCAGTTTTATACTTCGGGGGTGGAATACATGTTACAAATGTTACAATGTTTACAAATGATATAATAACAAGAAACACTCTTGGTGAGAACGAGTACCAAGTATGTTACAACTATTACAGACATTTTCATACACGGTATGGTTAGCTTAAGGAGGGTTAGGACGTACAGATCATGTGAGTGGGTAGGTGGAACTTAAGGCCATTAATCCTCGTTGTAGGACCGAGGGTCATGAGCGGTAGATCTATTTGGGTGTAGCGAGCCCAGCTCCTGAGTCCACAGTACGGACCATGGGGTGACTTTGAGCCCGACGCACAAATTTGCTAGGTTTGAGTCTTCCTACTGCATTTCACACATATCAATGGCCTTGCAAACCATTGGTGATCTCTTTATTTCCTTATTGCTACATACCAGGGACTTTCATACACTGTTTACAAAGGATTATACATACATCGTAACAAAGGGACATTTATACACACAAGACATATTTTAAAGGCTTATACACACAGACTTACACATGAACTCGCTCAACCTTTTGTTGATTTTTCAAACTACATGTATTTCAGGGAACTAGCAGGATCTGGCAGGGTATGCATGTGTCTAGCTGTGTTGGATAAATAGATGTCATCCAAAGCTGTGAAGTTTGAGAAGTGTAACCTATTCCTGGACGGGTTACATATCTCTAAACCTCGTCTTATTTAAAGTCTTTTGGTGTCCTATGAAAATGTTTTAAATAATTTGTGGTTTGTAACTTATTTCAAATGTCGATGTTTCTAAACAATGATATTGTGGTATTTTCCCACTATTTTTAATGGATGAACATCTCGTATTTTTATCATATAGCATTGTTGTGATTGTTGCTATGGTATTAAGAAGTCACACCAAATAAACCCACGCTTCCGCAAAAGCCAGGGTGTGACAGTAGGGGAGAGGAAATGGGTCTTTAGGACAAGCTTTGTTCAAGTCTGTGTAATCTACACAGACTCTCCATTTCCCGTTTTTCTTCTGTACCACAACCACGTTTGCTAGCCACTTTGGGAACTTGACTTCTCTAATCATTTTGGACTTCAACTATCTTTCAACTTCCTCTTGAATAATTGTATTGCGTTCAGGAGCAGAGTTCCTTCTTTTTTGTTGCACGGGCTTGAATGATTTATCAATTCCAAGCTTGTGAGTGATAATATCTTTGGATATGCCTGTCATATCCGCATGCTTCCATGCAAACGTCGACATCCTGCATTTTAAAAAGTTAATTAACTGCTCTTCAATATCCTGAGGGATATTGGTTCCCACGAGCACCGAAATATCGGGATTATCCTGGTCTAGGATAATTTTCTTCACATCCTGCTCCGGATCCTCCACGATATCCTGGGCCCGCGTCTTTAATTGCTATGCTGCACTAGGTTTGATTGAGGATTTCATCGAGGATGAGTAGCATTCTTTCACCTCCTACTGATCGCTATCAACTTTAACAACTCCCCAAGGGGTAGGTATCTTGATGCATTGGTGATATGTTGATGGCACGGCCTTCATATCGTGAATCCACGGTCTTCCCAGTATAATGTTATAGCAGGATAGAGAGTCCATTACACAGAAACGTTGTATCGAGTTGACTCCTTCAACGTACACCGGCAACTTTATCTCTCCCACTGTGTTTCTAGCCTCTCCACTGAACCCAACAAGCACAGTAGACTTTGAAGTGATATCCATTGGAGATACATTCATTCTTTTAAGCGTCTCTAGTTGGATTATGTTGACGGAGCTGCCATTATCAACCAATATCCTGCGTACAAAATGGTTAGCCACATATAACGTTATTACCAGAGCATCATGGTGAGGATCCTGGACAGTATCCCTGTCATCAGCATCAAATGTGATCACTTTGTCAGTTGTGAGTGTAGTCATCCTGACAGGTTTGTCTCCCCTTTCGGCCTTAGCTTCTTTTGCGTGTCTCTTTGCTGCCGAATACGAAGTCCCACAAATGTCGGATCCTCCCGAAATGAAGTTGATTATCTTGGCATCCGCGGGAGGCGATGCTGCTCGCTCAGGATCCTTCTCAGTATCCTGACCCTTATTCTTCTTTCTTCCTAAGAGATCTTTCAAATATCCCTTGCTTAGAAGATAGCTTATTTCTTTCCTCAAAGCAATGCAATCCTCAGTCATATGTCCGAAATCTTCGTGGAAAGCACACCATTTTGATTTGTCTTTCCAATCCGCTTTTTGTTGATTCTTTCGAGGCCATCTTGCCTTGTCCCCTAGACCCTGCATGGCATACATCAATTCGGGAATGTTAACAGAAAAGCAATATTCAGATAATTCAGGATACTCTTCAGGATCCTCATCTTCGACAGCATTCACTCTCTTGTTCTCATTTCTGCCATATGGCTTAGGCCGATACGACTTGAATGAGGATTCCGACTTCCTGTTAGTTGACTCATAAGTGTTGGATGAGTTCATCCTTTCTTGCATCTTTCTGTCATCTTCCAACCGAATGTATCTTAGGGCTCTGTTCCGAGCTTCATCCAGGTTCCTGCATGGGTTCATTACAAGGTCTTGGTAAAATTGAGAATCCTTTTGCAACCCCATCTTGAAAGCTTGCACAGCTGTTGCAACATCAAGATGAGGAATGTCTAGTGATTCCCGGCTAAACTTGTTCACATAATCCCTAAGGGATTCCTGAGGCCCTTGTGTTATCCTGTAGAGATCACTTGTTAATTTTTCGAAGCTTCTACTACAAGAAAACTGACTATTAAATAAATTTACTAAGTGAGCAAAAGATGTAATTGAATGTGGAGGAACATTCAAGAGCCATTTCAAAGCTGATCCGGTCAAGGTTGAACCAAAACCCTTGCACAACCATGCTTCCTTGAGATCCGGAGGGATAGGGTTAATCTCCATCCTTTCCCTATACTGAGCAATATGCTCTTCAGGATCCGTTGTTCCGTCATAAAGCTTCATGTTGGGGGTTTGGAACCTCTTTGGGATCTCAGCATCACAGATAGGATATGCAAAACGAGATATCTTGTGGCTGTCTTGAGACACTTCCGGGATTGGCTGGACCACCCCGGGTACACTTGATATCATGTCCTTCAACTTCTGAAGTTCCCTAGTAAGTGCCGATGTCACACCTGTATCCTGCAAAGATCCACTATTGTTAGTAGCATGAGTATTATTATTATTTGACACGTTACCCGTTGGAGGATTTTGCCCATATCCTGAAGCATATCCTGAGCTCCTTATGGTCGACATCCTGACCGAGGAGGGTATTTCAGGAGTATGATTTTGAGGAAGGCTGGGCACAATATTCCCCCTGTTATCCTCAGTATACACAGCCGAGCTGAAGTTCAACATTCTGGGATGTAATGGAGTGACAATATCCTCAGCAGATCTGCTCGAGCCAGACTTCAGGCGTTGTATTTCCCTTAAAAGCATTTGGTTTGTTTCCTGTTGTTGCCTCATTTGTTCCTGCACACTTCCAAATAAGGTTAAAATTTCATCGTTAGAAGCTAAAACGGGAGCAGATCCCTGGACACTCCGAGTAGGGATAACATCTTGAGATTGCGTAGAAACTGGCATCCTTGGAGGAGGTGGTGGAAGCACCGAACCGGTAGTGGCAGAAGTCATAGCAGACATAGTAGAGGAACTCATGTTTGATCTTGAGGCCATTATGGACAATGTAGCAAAAAGTTTTGAAAATAAAAAACCGATTAGCGATTTAACAAAAAATTTTAGTAAAAAGAGCACCACTTGCCCCACGGTGGGCGCCAAATTGTTTTGGTCAAAAATTACCGAAGCAATTTAGTGATCAAATTAGTAATGTGAGGTAGTGTGCTAGAAAGTGTATGGAAAATATGCTTGTTGAGTTATTTAGAAAATTTAGTATTCAGGATACGGCTCAGGATATTGAGCTGTATCAACGATCAAACAATGAGCAAACAATGAGCAAAAAGTAAAGGAAATGACACGAGATGTACGAGGAAAGCCCTTGATCAATCTAGATCGCCGGCATAAAACCTCGGGAGCTGACAATCGCAGCTGCCTTGTTCTTCTTATTGCTTTAAACTTCAGGATACAGTGCAGGATATAGACCAGATCGCTAAGTGTTACAATGATTTTGTGAAAATTGCTAGAGAGCAAGTGTTAGAGTGTAGCGAGTGTAATTATGATGTCCTAGTTGATCTGATATACCCACCTATTTATAGTAATGAATTACAAACAATAATTCCTACAAATATGGGCTACTCCGAATATTCCATTATGAACGTTATGGACCGAGTAACACGGCTTCAACGTCTTCATTTGAACGACTTGGACCGAGTCTTTCGCGGAATAAGTCTTGTTAACGTTGCTAGCTTCTGACCCACGCACCTGCACATAATCCATTAGTAATCCTGAGGATACCTTTCAGGATATTACCAATATCCTGAACCAGCATCCCGGACGTAAACAGATATTACACAACCAAGATATAAATCAAGATATTTTCCAGGATATGGGCTCAGAATTTCACCCATAACAGCTTTCGAACTCTATATGCTATTACCAAACTTGTATGCTCACCTTTACACTATGTGTATTGACTTTTATTTTAATGTATGTGACAGGTGCTTAGGATGCTTATCTGCTAGGAAATCGAGGCTAGAATAAGGTCTTATAGGCCAACAAATAGTTTTCTGTACAAATGAAATCTAAGTTGTCGGAACAGAACTATTTCCCTAGATTTTGTCTGTAATAATTGTATTATCTTTTGAGACATGGTATGGGACATGTTACTTTAAATTAATTGGTAATGATAATTGTTATGGAAACTTCTGGACAATCTGTTTCGCTCAGTGCCATGCCCCGATGTTTCCGCCATCGGTTGGGGTGTGACAATTAAAAATAGTGTAGCAAAAAGTTTTGAAAATAGAAAACCAAGTAGTGATTTTGCAAAAGCTTTTAGTAGAAATAGCACCACTTGCCCCACGGTGGTCGCCAAATTGTTTTGGTCAAAAATTACCTAAGCAATTTAGTGAAGTGAGGTAGTGTGCTAGAAGTAATCGTAGAAAATACGCTGGTTAAGTTGTTAACAAAAACAGTTTTCAGGATACGGCTCAGGATATCAAGCTGTATCTATAATCAAACAATGAGCAAAAAGGTAAAGGGTGACACGGGATGTACGAGGAAAGCCCTTGATTAATCTAGATCGTCGGCACAAAACCTCAGGAGCTGACAATCGTAGCTGCCTTGTTCTTCTTATTGCTTCAAATATCAGGATACAGTGCAAGATATGATGCGGATCAACTAAGTGTTACAATGAGATTCGAGTACAAGTGTAAGTGTTTGGTGAGTGATTGCAGCTAGTAGAGAGCGAGAGTGTTCGAAAAATTGTGTGTGTTCTATCTGATCCGATCAATCCTATTTATAGTAAAACAAAACTAACGAACTAGCCTATAAAACCGGGATACGCCGAATATTCCCTTTGTGAACGTTGTAGTCCACTTCTTCCGGCTTCAACGTCCCTATTTCAACTAATTAGCCTGAGTCTTTGGGAATACAGGTCCACTCGAACGTTATAAGCCTGCTTCATTAATCTGCACGTGAACTAATTAGTCATTACTAGGATACTGTGTCAGGATGTTACCAATATCCTGATCCAGTATCCTGATCACACTAAAAGAAACATAGTCAAAATATTATTCAGGATATATGAGCAGAAAACCACCCATAACAATTATCCCCAAAATATATCTGTTGGTATACCAATTCCAACAGATATATTTTAAAGCTTATCTCGTAAATCAAGGCCATTAAGTTGATTAGACGCTTGAAGTGACTCGCTACAACTTCCCACGCGATATTTACTCAAAGCCCCCTATTTCCAGCCTATGTCTACTTGAGTTTTCTTCATCATGATCATAGGGCTCGAGCAACATTCAGGTATTGTTCTTCTATTTCTCTTCTATTTTTCTTTGCAAAAGTTCTGCATGGCCAGTCGAACAAGATCCCAAACTACTGATTCTGTACCCATCTTTCACGAGCAAAATCTTCTAAAAGAACCCTCGAAGGAGGTATGCTCATTCGATAATGCCGACATTGCAGCCCTAAGAACTTCCAGTGACTACCTGATTCGTAGAAGGTAGTAAATACCTTAAACTGGGGCCAAGCCCAAAAACTGGGGACAAGCCCAAAAGCTGGGGATAAACCCAAAACTTAGGAGATTTCTGTGGATACTTGATCCTTTGTCAATGATGCACCAACTTCTGCAAAACTTAGAATTTAGTGAAGAAGGATAAACGATCTTGGATCCTTCTCCTTATAATCGCTGTGAGTATACTCGATCCCTTTTTGCTTTACGCACTTTTGGGTGTTACATACGTTACTTATTCTAAATCACATCGAACACACTACGCAATACTTTTAACGCTAACCATTACCGCATGTTATACGTGACTTAATGAATGCTTGTTTGTTATATTTACACATGGAATGATGTCTTCCTGCCTTAGCAACGATAGTACTATAGTTTGGACTCAGCACCCGTTCACTCGGGGGTTGTTAAGGACAATTATTTGCATGGATTACAGTGGTGATCATGTATTACGAACTGCCTTGGGCAGTCAACCCGCAGTCATTGGTATCGATAGGTTCATGTCGATAACTAACAAGCCTCATTTCACTCTGTGTACGTGCTGGTTATGCGTAACGCTTTCGAACTCTATATGCTATTACCAAACTTGTATGCTCACTTTTACACTATGTGTATTGACTTTTATTTTAACGTATGTGACAGGTGCTTATCTGCTAGGAAATCGAGGCTAGAATAAGGTCTTAGAGGCCAACAAATAGTTGTCTGTACAAATGAAATCTGAGTTGTCGGAACAGAACTATTTGCCTAGATTTTGTCTGTAATAATTGTATTATCTTTTGAGACATGGTATGGGACATGTTACTTTAAATTAATTGGTAATGATAATTGTTATGGAAACTTCTGGACAATCTGTTTCGCTCAGTGCCATGCCCCGATGTTTCCGCCATCGGTTGGGGTGCGACTGTTTGGTATCAGAGCCATAACTATAGGGCATTAGGCAAGACTCGACCTAGTCCGGGTCGATCTCTTAGAGACCTAGTCTATAGTTAGGAACCAACAGACCGGCTTGTGCATATCTGTTAGGGAATATGTATGAGCTTACTGTTGTTTCTCGCTATTCTCGCCTACGCTACACTATCACTGCACTCGAATTTTCAAATATGAATGAACGATTGAGTCGAGATTAGGTGTGAAAACCGCAAACTCTTGACTAAAATGCCTCTTCAACCTACATTTTTATCTCTAAACACGAGAATTTGCGTTGAATCAGGAGTGAAATCCATACTTCGATGCATAATTCTCTTTTATCTTATCAAAACAGGAACGAAGTTGTTAAGCCAGGGGTGAAACCCTAACCTTGACGACCTGTTCCGTCCTTTTTACAAAACTCCTACCAAAGTCTAGACGGACTCCAACGACCTGAAAACATGATGTGACTAACGGGATGTGTGCCAAACGCCCAAGAATCGTGGCAAGGGCACAGTCCTGAAGGTCAAATGCGTACAACAAGTACTTGTGAATAGTCGAATCACTTTGGATAGTCAATGTCTAATAGCCGCAGACGATCTATTTCTCGATTTTTATGTGTTTCGATTCTGAGCCCGCAACTGCTGACTCTGATGATTCGTTGATTTTATGTGTGTTTGAGTATTTACCTATTTGTGTGTTTAAATTTTGGAGACTTATTCGATTTTTGCTTTCACTTCGATCGACACGCACGACTCGCACTGCATCTCTATCTCAAAACGCTGACAAATCGCTAAATTATGGACGACCGTATGCTATGTTACACGCTTACACTATACCCGATGTATTATTCGCGATCACTATTCTCGAACGCGCAAGAACTTTGAATGATAGGTTTCTATATTCTGACTGCATCTTGTGATTACATGTTTCTGTGCTTCTGTGCTCTACGTACTTACATGATTCTATGCTTCTGTGTTTATGTGAATCTGTGATTATGTGCCTATGTGTTTACGTGATACGTGTTTTATCGTGTTCCTGAGCTTTAGAAGTAGTAGACGTGTGAGGTGAGATTCAATTATGACGTGTCTGAGACCTATGACGATGTCTATTGCAAACGATGTCAACTGGACCATCATCTGGATCCCGTCACCTACGACTTTCTCGTCAAGAACAGAGGTACAAATGCCTTGCTGCCATCCTCGTGAAACAAGTGGCCAAGGTTGTGCCTCAGATTGTGAGTGAGATTTACGAGAATGTTAGCAAATCGTCTGAGGAGTCGAGAACCGACGCTCCTAAAGCTGCTACTAAGACTGCTTTTAGCTTTAAGCAATTCAAGGCATGCGGTCCAAAGGAATTCACTGGAGAAGATGGCCCAACGGCTATGTTTCAATGGTTCAATTCCATCGAAGTCATTCTACGCCAAAGCGGATGTCCTGAAAATCTCCGTACCCTAAATGCTACCGGCGTCTTCCAGTCCCACGCATTAGACTGGTGGATGGCTGAGAGAAACAAACACGGGAATGATGCAGCTTATGAGCTGACATGGGAAGAGCTAAAAGCCATCATGATGGATGAATTCTGCCCTCCCCATGAACGCCAAAAGCTGGAGGATGAGTTTTGGAACATAAAGCAGAAGGATGGAGTCAACGCTGCCCTGACTGCTCGCTTTAAGCAGCTCAGCATTATCTGTCCCGATCAAGTGAAGACGTCTGACATGGCCATCAAGAAGTATATCCGAGCTCTACCCGACTGTGTTGCGGAGTTTGTGCATGCCGCAAAGACAGCTACGATCGAGGAAACTTACTTGCTTGCCACTGAAATCAACGACGAGCGGGTAAAATCTGGTTATTGGGATAAAGATTCGAAAAACCTGCACCAAGTCACCGCCGCACCTACTGCCAAAACAGTCGCCGCTTAACCGTCAAAGTCCTCATGCCACAAGAAGAAAAACAACAACCGCGGCTCCAGCAACAAGAACTGTGCTGTCACTACCACTGCTGCTCCTCTTCAAGCCTTACCGGCCCAGCAGCAGCCCCATCACCGTCCAGCACCAGTTGCTTACGCACCGCCTGCAAAGCGCGCATACACAGGCCCCCACCCTGCTTGCCTGACATGTTCTTATCATCACCAGGTGGGTCTCGCCTGTCGTTTCTGCGCCCACTGCAACATGTACGGCCACTTCACTACTAACTCCCGTACTGGTCCCCGTCAAGCCCCAGCTCAAGCCACTGCTCATCAAGCTCTGCTCCCAGCCCCGCAAGGCCAACAAGCAGCTCAGGTACCCGCGATCAACGCCCGAGTCTGCTTCGCATGTGGTGATCCCAACCACTTTGCGAACATGTGCCCGAACAGGGTGGTGAAACAAGAGCCCCAACAGCAACAGCAACACCAGCAGCAACAGCATCAGCAGCAGCAACAAGCCGCACACGCCAGAACTTTCAACATCAATGTGCGCCAAGCCCAGGTTGACAACAACGTGGTCAATGGTACGTTCCTTGTGAATGGTATTTATGCTTCATGTTTGTTTGATACTGGAGCCGATAATTGCTTTGTGTCGTTCAAATTTGAGAAACTTCTTAGTCGTAAGCGCTCCCATCTCTCCTCGACGTTCGATGTTGAAGTCGCTACTGGAAGAACTGTCATCGTTAATTCTGTTCTTCGTGATTGTACTCTCGAGCTCAACAATCACATCTTCCCAATCGACCTAATTCTGATGCAACTCGGAAGTTTTGACGTCATAGTAGGCATGGACTTTCTTCACGAAAACCATGCTGAAGTTGTGCGTTTCGATAATATGATTCCATTCCCGCTCGCAAATGGGGATTTATTGTGTGTATACGGTGAAACCCCTTCGAAGTGTCTCAAGCTCATGTCATGTGTCCAAGCTAGCAAGTATCTCCGCAAGGAATACAGGGCTTTCTTGGCTAACATTGTAGTAGCGGAGAAGGAAAAGAAAGGAAAGACAGAAGTGAAAGACGTTCCTGTGGTTTGTGAATTTCCTAATGTGTTCCCTGACGATCTTCCAGGACTACCACCAAGTCGTGATATCGACTTTCGTATAGACCTCATTCTTGGAGCCAACCCTATTGCCAAAGCTCCTTACCGACTCGGACCGTCCAAAATGCGTGAACTCCCGGACCAACTCCAGGAATTACTTGAGAAAGACTTCATTCGCCCGAGCACCTCTCCTTGGGGCGCGCCAGTCCTTTTCGTTAAAAAGAAGGATGGGTCGTTCAGGATGTGCATCGACTATCGGGAATTGAATAAGTTAACTATCAAGAACCGCTATCCCCTGCCTCGCATCGATGATTTGTTTGATCAACTACAAGGTGCTACGTGTTTCTCGAAGATCGATCTACGCTCAGCCTATCACCAGCTACGCATTCAAGAGGAAGATATACCCAAAACCGCGTTTCGCACTCGATACGGCCACTACGAATTCGTTGTTATGCCTTTTGGTCTAACCAACGCACCCGCGGTTTTTATGGATCTGATGAATCGCGTGTGTAAACCATACCTCGACCGTTTCGTCATCGTGTTCATCAACGATGTCTTGATCTATTCCAAGTCGAAAGCCGAACACGCGCGGCATCTACGTTTGGTTCTCGAGCTACTCCAGGGGGATCGACTCTACGCCAAGTTCTCCAAGTGTGAATTTTGGCTGGGGGAAGTTCAGTTTCTGGATCAAATTGTAAATAGTCAAGGTATTCACGTCGATCCCGCGAAGATTGAAGCCGTTAAGAGTTGGATTACACCTAAGAACCCGTCTGAAGTCCGATCTTTTCTCGGACTAGTGGGCTATTATCGACGATTTATCGAAGGATTCTCAAAGATCGCTGTGCCGCTTACCGCTCTCATGCATAAAGACAAGCCTTTTGTTTAGGGAACTGAACAAGAGTCTGCTTTCAAAACACTTAAGCTCATGCTTTGCAATGGTCCTGTTCTCACATTGCCCGACGGAAATGACGATTTCATTGTCTATTGTGATGCTTCCAACCTTGGTCTTGGTTGTTTCCTTATGAAACGAGACAAGGTTATAGCTTATGCATCTCGTCAGCTCAAAATCCACGAGAAGAACTATACAACCCATGATCTCGAGCTAGGCGCAATTGTTTTTGCGTTAAAGATTTGGCGACACTACCTGTATGGTACAAAGTGTACGATCTTCACCGATCATAGGAGCCTACAACATATCTTTGATTAGAAAGAACTTAATATGCGTCAACGCCGATGGGTAGAACTTCTCAACGATTATGACTGTGAGATTCGTCATCACCCAGGAAAAGCGAATGTCGTTGCCGACGCTCTAAGTAGATGAAGTTATTTGCTCAGCATTCGCAATGTCCAAGCCCAATACGACCTTGAAACCCTCATCCGTGAAGCCCAGCATGCATGTTTTAATGAACGCACTCTGAAGAAGGAACGAATCTATCACCATGGAGCTCAACTTGCGAATAATACAAATGGGATATTCCACTTTCTGGACCGAATTTGGATCCCTAAATGGACCGAATTGCGAAAGATTTTAATGGACAAAGCCCACAAATCCCGGTATTCTATTCATCCCGGTGCCAACAAAATGTACCAGGATCTTCGTTACAAGTACTGGTGGCCGGGCATGAAAAGGGATATTGCCCTCTACGTTGGAAAATGCCTGACTTGTGCAAGATTCAAGGCTGAACATCAAAGACCCTCTGGCTTACTCGAACAACCGCCGATCCCTATGTGGTAGTGGGAGAGTATAGCTATGGACTTCATAACAATGCTTCCGCACACGTCATCAGGTCACGAAAGCATCTAGGTTGTTGTTGACCGTTTGACCAAATCAGCTCACTTTTTGCCAATACGGGAAGACTACAAGGTAGAACGATTAGCCCGAATCTACACCAACGATTAGCCTCGCGACATCATCTCTGACCGTGATGCTCGGTTTACCTCGCGACTGTGGGAAACGTTTCAAGCGGCTCTCGGTACTACGCTTAACTTAAGTACCGCATTCCACCCTTAAACCGATGGTCAGACTGAAAGAACGATTTGTACTCTTGAAGACATGCTCTGTTCGTGTGTCATAGACTTCGGTGGTAATTGGGATACATACCTGCCTTTAGTCGAATTCTCGTATAACAACAGTTATCATTCCAGCATACAAATGGCACCATTCGAGGCTTTATACGGAAGAAAATGTCGATCGCCTATTGTGTGGCACAAGATCGATCACTCGCAATTAACCGGTCCTGGGCTATTGCAAGAAACGAATGACAAAGTCCTCCAAATTCGAGACCACTTGTTGAAAGCTCAAATTCGACAGAAAAGTTACGCCGATAGACGACGCAAGCCCCTTGAATTTGATGTTGGCGACTACGTACTCCTAAAGGTATCACCTTGGAAGGGTGTGGTCAGATTCGGCAAGAAAGGGAAGCTAGCGCCTCGATATGTTGGACCTTTTAAGATTCTGGAAAGGATCGGAAAAGTTGCCTACAGACTCGAACTACCGGAGGAACTTAGTAACGTCCACCCGACTTTCCATGTGTCAAACCTCCGAAAGTACCTGGCTGAGCATGATTTAATTGTACCTCTCGATGACCTCAAAGTAAACGAAACACTACACTTCGTGGAGAAGCCTGTCGAAATCATGGATCGCCAAACCAAGCAGCTCAGACGCTCGCGCATTCGTATCATGAAAGTCCGATGGGAAGGCAAACGAGGCGCAGAGTTCACTTGGGAACTCGAAAGCGACATGAAGGCGAAGTACCCGCAGTTGTTTGTTACGGCTTCGGCCGAATTTCGGGATGAAATTCCCTCAACTAGGGGAGGCTGTAACACCCCGTGTTTCTACAGTCAAAGTCAAAGTCAAGGTCAAAGTCAACGACAGATTTCGCAACTTGACTTGTAGTGAATTTCTTTTATGTGGTTATTTTAGCTGTATTATGTGGAGTAAGTGTCAATAATTACAATAATCGACGTGTGTTAATCGCTATTTAATCGACGTACGACTGTAAAATATAGGAAATAACAATGCGATAAAGTCAACTAAACGCTATTCAATCTAATTTAATCAACATCGAATCGCAATCGAACTCGCAACTCGAACTACGCATTTTGGTTATTGTTATACATGTGTGTGTGCCTTACGTGTTACTTGTGCATGATTATTTATGTTATGTTGTGGTAATCAATCGAAACGCAATCGAAACTCAAATGCAATCGAACGCATTCGCAATCGAAATGGTATGATAATTAGTGGAGAAGAGATAGTGCGAGATATGAGTAGTTGGGATTAAAAGTAATTTAACTAGGAGAATCTATCGCATTGAATCGCTCACAATCGCAATCGAAACAGCAAAAATCGTCGCACCGAACACTCGAACCAAGTGCCATCCAGCCGGATTGCCATCCGACCGGGTTGCCATCCGAACGAGGTGACATCCGACCGGATTGTCATCCGGGTGAGATGCCATCTGACCGACCCACCCCTTTCCACTTTGGGTATCCTATAAATACCCCATGTCACTTTCATTCTTTCCACTTTTGGCAAGTGACGTCTGACCAGCTTGTGTTCCTCGGTTTTTCTCTGATTTCTCGCAATCACGGTAAGATCTGGTCCTAAATCTTGTACTTCCTTAATCTACACGCACTCCTACACCTTTCTATCTTTTAAATCTTAACTTTTAACCATGAAATCATCAAGATTCAAGGTGTTCTAGGATGACGTCATCATGTGTTCTTGAAGAACTTCATGTTTTGGCCTCAACCCACCAAGAACAACTTAGATCTAATCGATTTCCACATAAATGAACAAAGATCTTTCATAGATCTAAACATATTCACAAGAAAAAGGATTGAAAGATGGTTTTCCAACTTTCTTTCAACTCTTTTACACTCAATGTTCTCAAAAACTGACATAATCGGAATTTGTGTCGGATTACTACTCATTATTGTAGTTGTGTTGGTTCAAGATCCGTACTCTATCCACCTTTACTCGGAACTTATATGCTTACCTTTACACTATGTGTATTGACTTTTATTTTAACGTATGTGACAGGTGCTTAGGATGCTTATCTGCTAGGAAATCGAGGCTAGAATAAGGTCTTAGAGGCCAACAAATGGTTGTCTGCGCAAATGAAATATGAGTTGTCGGAACAGAACTATTTGCCTAGATTTTGTCTGTAATAATTGTATTATCTTTTGAGACATGGTATGGGACATGTTACTTTAAATTAATTGGTAATGATAATTGTTATGGAAACTTCTGGACAATCTGTTTCGCTCAGTGCCATGCCCCGATCTTTCCACCATCGGTTGGGGTGTGACAATTAAAAATAGTGTAGCAAAAAGTTTTGAAAATAGAAAACTATGTAGTGATTTTGCAAAAGCTTTTAGTAGAAATAGCACCACTTGCCCCACGGTGGGCGCCAAATTGATTTGGTCAAAAATTACCTAAGCAATTTAGTGATCAAATTAGTTAAGTGAGGTAGTGTGCTAGAAGTAATCGTAGAAAATATGTTGGTTAAGTTGTTAACAAAAACAGTTTTCAGGATACGGCTCAGGATTTCAAGCTGTATCTATAATGAAACAATGAGCAAAAAGGTAAAGGGTGACACGGGATGTACGAGGAAAGCCCTTGATTAATCTAGATCGCCGACACAAAACCTCAGGAGCTGACAATCGCAACTGCCTTGTTCTTCTTATTGCTTCAAATATCAGGATACAGTGCAGGATATGATGCGGATCAACTAAGTGTTACAATGAGATTCGAGTACAAGTGTAAGTGTTTTGTGAGTGAATGCAGCTAGTAGAGAGCAAGAGTGTTCGAAAAATTGTGTGTGTTCTATCTGATCCGATCAATCCTATTTATAGTAAAACAAACCTAACGAACTAGCCTATAAAATCGGGATACGCCGAATATTCCCTTTGTGAACGTTGTAGTCCACTTCTTCCGGCTTCAACGTCCCTATTTCAACTGATTATCCCGAGTCTTTAGGAATACAAGTCCACTCGAACGTTATAAGCCTGCTTCATTAATCTGCACGTGAACTAATTAGTCATTACTAGGATACTGTGTCAGGATGTTACCAATATCCTGATCCAGTATCCTGATCACAATAAAAGAAACATAGTCAAAATATTATTCAAGATATATGAGCAGAAAACCACCCATAACAATTGTCCCCAAAATATATCTGTTGGTATACCAATTCCAACGGATATTTTAAAGCTTATCTCGTAAATCGAGGCCATTGAGTTGATTAGACGCTTGAAGTGACTCACTACAACTTCCCACGTGATATTTACTCAAAGCCCCATATTTCCAGACTATATCTACTCGAGTTTTCTTCATCATGATCATAGTGCTCGAGCAACATTCAAGTATTCTTCTTCTTTTTCTCTTCTATTTTTCTTTGCAAAAGTTCTCCATGGCCAGTCGAACAAGATCCCAAACCGCTGATTCTGTACCCATATTTCACGAGCAAAATCTTCTAAAAGAACCCTCGAAGGAGGTATGCTCATTCGATAATGCCGACATTGCAGCCCTAAGAACTTCCGGTGACTACCTGATTCGTAGAAGGTAGTAAATACCTTAAACTGGGGACAAGCCCAAAAACTAGGGACAAGCCCAAAAGCTGGGGATAAACCCAAAACTTAGGAGATTTCTGTGGATACTTGATCCTTTGTCAATGATGCACCAACTTCTGCAAAACTTAGAATTTAGTGAAGAAGGATAAACGATCTTGGATCATTCTCCTTATAATCAAATAATTTAAAGGATTAGATAAATTAAAATCAAATCATTACCAGAATGAGGATCTTATACCCTATAAGAATCCTTACTGTGTATCAGATATGAAGATGGCCGAGGATCCTGGATCCTTCTTACATGAAGTATCTCTTCAAATGGACAACATTCCAAGCTCTTGGTAACAAATCACCTTCCATTGTTAGTAAACGGTATGCCCCTTTTCCTGCCTCAGCTTCAATAAGATAGGGGCCTTCCCACTTTGGTGCTAACTTGCCATCAGCAGGATTTGTGGTATTTTGGAATGCTTTCCTCAACACCATGTCACCAACCTGAAACTTTCTGATCCTGACATTCTTGTTATTAGCTCCAACCATCCTTTGTTGATAACTAGCCAATCTTATCCTTGCCAAATCCCTGAGTTCTTCTATGGTATCCAAATCTTGAACCAAGTTTTCAGCATTTCCTTCAAGATCACGGATGCTTGTTCTTGTAGTAGGAACTACCATCTCTGTAGGGATCACAGATTCAACTCCAAACACTAAAGAAAATGGAGTCTGGCCAGTAGCATTCTTGGGAGTTGTTCTATTAGCCCATAATACATAAGGTAGCTCTTCTGCCCATTTTCCCTTTTTGGATCCAAGCTTCTTCTTCAAGTTGTTGATGATGATCTTGTTGGATGATTCTACTTGACCATTAGCTTGTGGGTGGACTGGTGTTGATGTTATCATCTTAATCCCCTAGCTGTCACATAAGTTAGTGGTTCTATTTCCAATAAATTGGGATCCATTAACATAAACAATTTCAGAAGGAATGCAAAATCTGGTAATAATATTTCTTTTAATAAAGGATATCACTTCTTTTTCTCCGACTTGAGCAAAGGCTTCAGCTTCTATCCATTTGGAAAAGTAATCATTCATAGCAAGTGTTATGGGTGGTTTTCTGCTCATATATCCTGGATAATATTCTGACTGTGTTATTTTTTATTGTGATCAGGATATTGGTAACATCCTGATACAGTATCCTAATAATAACTAATTAGTTCACGTGCAGATTAACATGGCAGGCTTATAATGTTCGAGTGGACCTGTTCTCCTAAAGACTCGGACTAATCAGTTGAAATAGGGATGTTGAAGCCGGAAGAAGTGGTCTACAACGTTCACAAAGGGAATATTCGTTGTATCCCGGTTTTATAGGCTAGTTTTTATTTCCTTTGCTATATATAGGATTGATCGGATCAGATAGAACACACACAATTTTTGCACACTCTTGCTCTCTACTAGCTACAATCACTCATAAAGACTTACACCTGTACTCGAATCTCATTGTAACACTTAGTTGATCCACATCATATCCTGCACTGTATCTTAATATTTAAAGTAATAAGAAGAACAAGGCAGCTGCGATTGTCAGCTCCCGAGGTTTTGTGCCGGCGATCTAGATTGATCAAGGGATTTCCTCGTATATCCCGTGTCACCCTTTACCTTTTTTGCTCATTGTTTGATTGTAGATATAGCTCGATATCCTGAGATATATCCTGAAAACTGTTTTTTGTTAACAACTTGATCAGCATATTTTCCACGAATACTTCTAGCAGACTACTTCACTTAACTAATTTGATCACTTAATTACTTAGGTAATTTTTGACCAAAACAGCAACCATGAACACTTTTCCTCCTGGTGCTTTAGGAAGTTTGCCAACTATATCCATTCCCCATCTCATGAATGGCCAAGAAGAAGATATAGGATGCAGGAGCTCCACTAGTGGATGAAGGATATTGCTATGTCTCTGACAAGCATCACATTTCTTCGCATAATCCACAACATCCTTCTTCATAGTAGGCCAATAGTATCCTGTTCTAAGGATCCTTGAGAACAGTGCCCTGCCCCCAGTGTGGTTTCCACAATCTCCTTCATGAAAATCCTTTAGAACTTCTTGGATTTCAGGATCCTCGATGCACCTTAGATATGGACCTGCAAGAGATCGTTTATATAACATGTTATTTAGTATTGTAAATTGAGATACCTTGACTTTAAAAGCTCTAGGATTTTCTTCTGTAGGAATATCTCCATGTTGTATATATCTCGTGATTGGAAGGATCCAGGATCCTGAATTGGAGTGTGCATCATTACTAGGTATGATTACAGAATTCTCTACTATCTCCATAGCTGCGTGATCCTCAATATCAGGAGCCAAGATGTGGATGATGGGAATTTTAATATCCTCTGGAATCTTCAATGATGATCCAAGGTTGGCTAAAGCATCAGCTTCTGCATTTTCTTCCCTGGGTACCTGTGTCAAACTAAAAGAAGCAAAAGAGTCTGCCAATTTCTTGACTATCTCTAGATATTTGATTAGCCTTTCACCTTTAACAGCATAAGAACTGTTTTGGTCAAAAATCACACAAGGATAATGCAACCAAATCCGATTTTGTGAGGTGTGATGCTTGAATAAATGGACAAATGTATGAATGAAATGAATGTTGGACATAAGGATTTATACGAGGAAAAAGCCCTTGATCAATGTATGATCTCCGACACAAAAAACCTCGGGTGATGAAACTACCAATCACCAACTATATTAAACAAGTAAAGGTTACAAATCGGGATGACAACAAGCTTGTTACAAGGATCACTAATTTACAAAATGTGTGTAATCACCAATAAGTTGCAGAGAGTTCTCGAGCAGTGTGTGTTTGCTAATTGTTCTATCTAATCAAGCTTGTTATCCCCTTATAAAACTAGAAATAAACTAGCTAACTAACAATCCGCAAAAGATGCTAGCTTCCCACGATCTCCACAACAGTCATGATGGCCATGCTCGTGTAGAATTAAAAGGCATATTCCCCTGGAATCTCGGCAAGACCAAGTCCCATTCGAATACTCCTACAAAACAAGTTCAAATATAGTGGAAACAATTGTTAGTATAAGGATAATAATGAGGATCCTGGATCTTTATTCCTATAACATATCCTGAGGATCCTTAATTCAAACTGAACTGAGGATCTGTGATCCTGGCTGCACTTGAGGATCCGTGATCCATAGAAATTGAAAATCCATCCCTAACAATTGCCCCTAAAATATGAGGAATTAATTGTATCTAGATGACTCATATTTTCTGCCTTGTCTCGAAATAACTGGTTAGCGAAAAACTAGTTGTTGCCAACAGACTAACCGTTGCGAATATGACGTCATCGACAAGACTTCCTGCAAAATCATCATTATATATACAGGTTAGAGATAAGGATCAAATTGCATTTAAATTCGAGCATTACTCTCCTTTAAATCTTCATCCGGAGATCAATCAGGTATCTCTCTTCTCCCTTCTCTCTAAATGTTCTTATTCTGATCCTCTATTCTCGAGCATCCATGGCGAAGATGACACTCCGATCCTCACCCGCTAAGGATCCTAAGAGAGATAGCCCTTTGAAAATTCATGGCGTCACCAAAAACCCTTCGCTGGAACTCTGCCGTTTTAACGATCCTGAGATTGATCAGATTCGTCACTGCTTTCCGGCTGAAGCCATCTTCAGATCCTTTGACTCTTCTATGAAGAGTGACTGTGTTTCTAATAGTTGGGTCACTTTTTCGGCCACCCCTTTTCTGATAGGGTTTTCTTATCCTTTCCCTGCTTTCACACAATCCTTCTTCACACTCACAGGCATGAGCTACATACAGGCCATGCCCATGATGTGGAGAGTTCTTTATACCCTTGAGAACATCATCGAGCAGGAGGGTGTCGAAATAGGGATTTCTGAGTTGAGCCAGTTGTACAGCCTTGTTAACCATGGTTCACATCGATTTATGTTTAAGCACAAACCTGGTCAGCCTCATCCAATCCTCAAAACCACCAAAAACGATACCCATTGGAGGAACCAGTTCTTCTTTGTTAGGAGGGACTCAATCCCAGACGAGAAGGATCTCCCTAAAAAGTGGATCACCCATGGTAGGATATGGGATCCTTAGACAAGGATCATAGTAGGACTCTTTTACTTTTAAGGATAACTGATCCTTCTTTCTGTTTTTGTAGTTATCTCGCTTTCTCAAATCCAAGAAACACCTGTAACAAAAGAAAGGGTCGCTGCTTTCTGGAACCTTGACCCTGCTGTAAGGACATTTCAAGTCAAAGCAAAGGATTCACAAAAAGTATCCTCCGGTTCCTTCACAATGTCAAGTAAGTATTCAAATTTGTGTATGAATAAACGTTTAAATGAAAGTAAAACAAGTATACTTATCTATGTTTTGCATTTCCAGGTGCTGGAAAATCCTCAAAATCAGCTTCCCGGTCCATGTCAGTGATCTTGATGCGTTTGCTTCCTCAAAGTCCACCAAGAAGCAACTAGCTGCCAGTCCTAGCGTCCCGAACCCTAAAAGCATGAGCACGCGGGGTATGGGTGCCAAGAAAAGAAAAGCCCCTGAACCCCTTGAAGGCCTTCCTCTCATCCAACACCAGTTCGACGAGTACGTCTCTGAGGTAAGGATCCTGGATCCTAAAGTCTGAACGTCCCTTTCTGAGGATAACGGATCCTGACATATGTTTCCCTTGTGCAGAAATTTGCTGAGATCCAAATGCTACTGGATCACCATTTCGAAGAGGCTGAGCAAAAGCACCTAGACTTCCAGAAGATGTTCCTGGCCAAGGACAACAAAATCTCTTCCCTCGAGAATGACATCAACCTGGTAAAGAGGGAGTTGGTCCTGGCCCAGATCATGGCTCAGCAAGAGAAGGAAGAAGTGATGGAAGGGGCAAAGCTCTCTGCTACAATCGCCATGCTCAAAATTAAGCTGCAAATGGCCAAGGAAGCTGAGGATCCAAACTTCGACAGGTCTGCTTGGGACCAAGAGGCTTGGAAACGGAAGCTGGCGGAGCTGGATGATGAAGTGGAAGTTGTGGAGGTCCTGGAAATTGAAGCTGGTGGCAGTGGGCTGAAGGATCCGGTGGAAGAAGCAGTTGGTGGTGATGATGTAGCAAAGGTCTAGGCCGCAACAATGGGCGATGATGGATTTATCTAGACGCGGCCGGAGCCCATTTTTTATGGTTTAATGGGTTTTGTTTGTTGATGTTTTAAACAATGGTTAGTCTGTACTTGAACAATAGTATTTAGGTTTAAGGATCACGGATTTTTGGGACAATAGGTAGAATGATAGTTGGTGGAGGGATCCTCTGTTTGGGGGATGAAGCCACTATTATCCTGCCATCTTTATTTCCTGCACTTAGACTTTGTTAATATAGACACCATTTGCCTACCCCAGCGGACGGGCCACGTATTGCTGGTATATGCTTGGGGTAGGTAATTTTGACAACCTTTGAAGGGTTTAACTTTTGATAAATAAATAAAACCTTAATCTTTTGGCTATTCAGTGTTGTTCATTCTGTGTATATTTACCTTTCAATTGTTATTGTATAATTTCTTTGAATTTAGAAGTTAATAATGAAAGTATAGAAACCAGTTTATGTCAAGAATTTTAGGATATGATCAAGAATCAAATATCCTATAATCGAAAAGTTCGAAAAGTCAAATAATTTTTAGGATCATAAATCCTGTTGTCAAACTATAAGGGTAACATAGATAAACCAAGAATACAATTAAAGTAAATAAAGATCATACTAGAGAATCCAAGTTAGGATCCTATATCCTTAACGCATACCATTGTGACAGTTATAAGACAAATCCTTGTGAAAAGTTAGGATCCAGGATCCTTAACTGTTTAGCTTTAGAAACCTAAAATAAGACATAACTTGGGACTAAGCCAACTGCAAAAGGAAGAGTTAGTGTCTGGGGACAAGCCCAACAATCTAGGGACAAGCCCAATAAACTAGAGAAAAGCCCAAAAAACTGGGGACAAGCCCAACAAACTGGAGACAAGCCCAGAGGATCTTGTGTAAACTGGAGAATGACCCTTACTAGCGGCTACCCAAACTTAGTGACATGAAAATGCCAAAACGTTAGCTAACGTGAAAACGTTAGAAACCTTAGGAACGGATGTATGGTACGTCTACCATTATACGTAGGATCCTGAATACAGCCAGTACAATGAAATTGTCAGCCCCTAAAGCGGGTACTGGTTCCATTGCCTTTAACTGCACCAGGATCATCGTGCACTAATGGCGAAGGTAGTAGATACCTTAAACTGGGGACAAGCCCAAAAAAAACTGCGGATAAACCCAAAAAATTGGGGACAAGCCCATAAACTTAGGAGAATTATGTGGATACTTGATTCTTTGTCGAGGATGCATCGACTTCTACAAAACTCAGAATTTAATAAAAAAGGATAAAGGATCCTAGATCCTTCTCCTCGTAACAAAATAAATTAAAGGATTAAATAAATTAGAATCAGATCATTACCAGAATGAGGATCATATATCCTCTAAGGATCCTTAATGTATACCAAATATGAAGATGGCTAAGGATCATGGATCCTTCTTACATGAAGTATCTCTTTAAATGGACAGCATTCCAAGCTCTTGGCAATAGATCACCTTCCATTGTTAATAATCGATATGCCCCCTTTCCTGCCTCAACTTCAATAAGATAGGGCCCATCCCACTTTGGAGCTAACTTACCATCAGCAGGATTTGTGGTGTTTTGGAATGCTTTCCTCAACACCATATTACCTGTTTTGGTCAAAAATCACACAAGGATAATGCAACCAAACTTTCTGTTGTGAGGTGTGATGCTTGAATGATTGAACAATACTAAGGATCACTCAGAAATGTAATGAATAAGTGACACAAAGATTTATATGAGGAAAAATCCCTTGATCAATGAATGATCTCCGGCATAAAAAACCTCGGGTGATGGAAACTACCGATCACCAACTCAGATTAAACAAACAAGTTATTACAACTTCGGATGATAGCGAGCTAGTTACAAGGATCACTATAGTGTAATGTGCAAAAAAGTGTGCAATCGCCAAGTGAATTATCAAGAGCTGGTGAGAGCAGTTGCGAGAGTGTGTGTTAAGCTAAAAATAGCCAAGTGTTTTTATTTAGCTCGCTATCCCCTTTTAAAAATGGAAAAATATCTAAGCTAACAAACTGTCCGCATTTTGTGCAAGTCCTCCACGACCTCCATAACGTCCATTTCAGCCAAGCACGTGCGGAATAAATATGGAATATGCTCCAGGAGTATCGCCAAGACCAAGTCCAAACTCGTACTCCTGCAAAACAACTTCATATTCAAAGTAGTCAATCATTAGTATAAGGATCCTTAAGATGATCCATGATCCTGATCCTACAATACTTTCTGAGGATCACTAATTCAGACAGAATTGAGGATCACTAAGCCCAACAGTAAATGAGGATCACTGATCATTGGAAAATCCTCCCCTAACAATTGCCCCCAAAATATAAGGAGTAAAGTGTAAAATAATGAGTTATATTTTCTTGTTCTTATCCGTAACCATCTAACGGATATATAGCCGTTGAATTCTGACTAGCCGTTGCCATCCTGACATCACTGAAGTGACTACCCTGCAAGATCATCATTATAAATTGAAGTTAGAGATAAGGGTTAGAGGGCATTTAAATCCGTGTGTTTCATCCTTTAAATCTTCATTCGAAGACTTGATCAGGTAATTCTCTCTCCTTTCCCTCTTCATCGTCTTTCTCTATTCCTTCTTTCCTCATCTTTATCTACAATCAAGATGATGTTGAGATCTTCGCCGGCCAAGGATCACCGTAAGGACAGTCGCTTGAAGTCCCAAGGGATCATTAAAGATTCTGCGAAAGAAAGATGTTGTTTTACCGATCCACAGATAGACAGAATCCGTCATTGCTTTCCGGCAAACACCGTTTTCAAACCATTTGATCCCACTATTCTAAGCGACTATATTTCTGAAACCTGGGTAGCCTTTTCGGTCACACCATTTACAATAGGATACTCGTATCCTTTTCCAAATTTCACCCAATCCTTCTTCTTTCTCACCAGCATCTCCTACATCCAAGCAATGCCTATGATCTGGAGGGTCTTGCATACCCTTGAAAGAATCATTGAACGTGAAGGTATTGATCTGGGAATGTCAGAGTTTGCAGAGATGTATGACCTTGTTAGCCATGGATCCTACCGATATCTACTCAAACATAAACCTGGTGAAGAACACCCCATCTTCAAAGCCACTAAGAACGACACCAACTGGAAACGGCGACTATTCTTCGTCAGAAGGGATTCTCTCCCTGATGGAAAGGATCTGCCTAGAAAATGGACCACCCATGGTAGGATGGAGGATCCTTAGAAGGATCACCAGATGAGCTTGTTTCTGCTGAGGATCACTAACATCCTTTTGTTTCTATTTTGCAGTTATCACTGTCGCACACCTTATTTCAACATCTGCAACGGAGGAAAGGCTTGTTGCTTTTCGGAGGCTTGATCCTGAAATAAGATCATTTAAAGCAAATACCCAGGATTCTCAAGAGGTATCCTCAGGTTCTGTCACAATGTCAAGTAAGTATCCATGTTTATATGTAATTAAATGCTTAAATTAAAATGAAATAAGGATACTTATCTATTTTTGAATGTGTAGGTGCTGGAAAATCATCAAAGTCTGCTACCCGTTTCAATGTCACTGATCTCACCACTGTTGGTCCCAGGTCCGGGAAGAAAAAAGCTGCTGCTAGCCCAAGTACCGCCATCCCCAAGCCTACTGCTTCCAAAGGAAAGAAGAGGAAAGCTTCTGAGGCTGACAACCTAGAAGGCCTGCCTTTAATCCGCCATCAGTTCCTTGAATACTTCGCTGATGTACGGATCACAGATTTAGCTCAGGTATCCTGCCCACTTGAGGATCATGTGATCCTAAACTTTACATTGTCTTTTTGTAGAAATTTGCTGAAATCGAGGACTACGTAGGCAATGTGGAAGAGATTGAGCAAAAGTGTGTGGATCTCCAAAAGATCATACTGGCCAAGGATAAGAATATTGCCTCCCTCGAAAATGACGTCAATCTGGTGAAGAGGGAACTTGTCCTGGCTCACATTACTGCTGATCAGGAGAAAAATGAGATCACCAATGATGCCAAAGTCTCTGCTACCATTGCTATGTACAAAACCCAGTTGCAGATGGCCCAAGAAGCTCTGGATCCTGACTTTGACAAGAACAGCTGGGACGTAGAGGGCTGGAAGGCTAGATTGGCTGAGCTGGATGATGAAGAAGAGGCTGGTGAGGTCCTGGCAATTGAGGCGAGTGGCAGTGGTAAGGATCATGCTGATGCTGATGATGCTGGTGGTGATGCAGCAAAGGTGTATGCTGCAGGAATGGGCGATGAAGGACATTTCTAGACGTAGCCGGAGCCCATTTTTTAGAATTTGGTTGTTTGATTTTGGTTATGGTGTTTTGAAACAATCTTGGGTTGTAATAACTTTAGACAATAGTTTCTAGGGTGAAGGATCATGGATCCTTGGACAATAGGCAGGATAATGGGTGGTGGATGGATCCTCTGTTTGGGGGATGAAGCCACTCGTCATCCTTCTGTCTTTTATTTCCTGCACTACAAAGACCCGTAAACAATGGACACCCTTTGCCAACCCATGTGGACGGGCCACGTTTTGCTGGTAGAAACGTGGGTTGGCAATTTTGACAACCTTAAAGGGTTCAACGTTTTGTGAATAAAATAACTATAACTTTTTGGCTATCTCCCGTGTTGCTATCCTCGTTAGTACCTTACTTTTCAATTGTTGAGATATACATTTTGTCTGAATTTATTAAGTAAATAAATATCTTCAAAAAGTTTAGAATATAATCAAGGATCATATATCCTTTGGTAAGTTCTAAAAAGTAATATAGTTTAAGGATCATAAATTCAGTTGTCAAAGGATAAGGGTCACTCAAATGAATAATGAATAAAATCAAAATAGTTAAGGATCATACCTGAGAATCCAAGTTAGGATCCTATCCTTTAACACTTATAATTAGGATAACCAAAAGACAAACCTTAGTAGAAGGTAAGGATCAAGGATCCTTGAACATTTAGCTTCAAAAACCTGAAATAGGATACAACTTGGGACTAAGCCAATATAAGATAAGAGTTAGTAACTGGGGACGAGCCCAACAATTCTAGGGACAAGCCCAATATACTGGGGACAAGCCCAAAAGATAACTGGGGACAAGCCCAAAGGATAACTGGGGACAAGCCCAAAGGATCGTGTGTAAACTGGAGTATGGCCCTCACTGGCGACTATCCAAACTTAGTGACATGAATGTTAGGGCATGAATTTTATGCTAAGGATCATCTATCCTGAGACTAGGCATGGATCACGGATGCTTAAGGGCTGATGCAGAGAGTCTGATGATCCAGAGTCTGAGGATCACGAGTCTGAGGATCACGAGTCTGAGGATCACGAGTCTAAGGATCACGCGTCTGAGGATCACGGGTCTGAGGATCACGAGTCTGAGGATCAGGATCCTTAATAGAACTTATGTTTTGCACGTTTTTAATGTGTAAATGCAGGTAATGGACGTAGTGGACCACTTCTCTGCTAGAATCTCGTGGAATATGCTTTTAGGCACGTGCAAATTGAAGAGATAACCGTTAGTGGTGGTCATGGGGTGACTTCCACCTTTATCGGGAAGTTAGTTACTTGATTTTTCTTATCATTTTAAGGGGAAAACGAGCTCAATGAAGGCACAAGTCGTACACACCACACAACACTTGAATTCTCTGCAAACACTTAGCAAAAAACACACACTTTCACTAGAAATTCATTGTATTGAGCTTGTTTTCTTCCGAAGTTGTACAAGGATCACTGCTATTTTTGCAATATAGTTGGTGATCGGTAGTTTCCATCACCCGAGGTTTTTTATGCCGGAGATCTTCTAAAGATCAAGGGCTTTTTCCTCGTATAAATCTCGGTGTTCATCGTTGATTTCATATACTTGTTGTTCATACAATTAACCAAGCATCATTCCTCACAAAATCAGATTTGGTTGCATTATCCTTGTGTGATTTTTGACCAAAACAGTTTGGCGCCCACCGTGGGGCAATTGGTGCTTCAATTCTGAGAAATTTTGTTCATTTCATTCATTTCGGTTCATTACCTTCAACCGCATGGCTTCTCAGGGAAAACTACTCCAAGTTCTATGTCGGCGGTCACTTTTTCACAGGGCATTCCGCCTTTGGATCATCTCCCCCTTGCATTCTAGAAGAATGCTGAGAATTCTCCGAAGAAGACAACCCCCGTTTTCACAAAACCAACTGTTGTTTCTTCCTCTACACTTGCTAACAGTGATTTTTATGCTTTGATTGTGCAGATGAAGGATCACATGCAGCAGCAGGTCAAGACTAATGGCAGGATCCTTCGCGAAATTGATAAAATCAGCAGAGGATCACTCCCCTTTGATGTCGAGGTCGCTGAATTTTGACACTCCTGCCATAACTTCCCAGCACTTTGCAGCTCCACATGTCCAATACCAGGGTGGATCAACAGGAATAGGTTCTGGATCATCGGCAATGTCTCAAGCTCAAGGATCCTCTTTCCAGCCTTCAGGATCCTCATTTCAGCATCAGGGATTCTTCACCAGTTTAGGAGGATGCATGGGGACACAGCCAATTCAAGGATCCTCGCAGGTTTAAGGATCCTCTTAGGTTCAAGGATCCTCGCAGGTTCAAGGATCCTCTCAGGTTCAAGGATCCTCGCAGGTTTAAGGATCCTCTCAGATTCAAGGATCCTTGCAGGTTCAAGGATCCTCTCAGGTTCAAGGATCCTCGCAGGTTCAAGGATCCTCTCAGGTTCAAGGATCCACGCAGGTTTAAGGATCCTCTCAGGTTCAAGGATCCTCGCAGGTTTAAGGATCCTCTCAGGTTCAAGGATCCTCGCAGGTTCAAGGATCCACGCAGGTTTAAGGATCCTCTCAGGTTCAAGGATCCTCGCAGGTTTAAGGATCCTCTCAGGTTCAAGGATCCTCGCAGGTTCAAGGATCCTCTCAGGTTCAAGGATCCTCGCAGGTTTAAGGATCCTCTCAGGTTCAAGGATCCTAGCAGGTTCAAGGATCCTCTCAGGTTCAAGGATCCTCGCAGTAGGGGTTCAAGGATCCTCTCCGGTTCAAGGATCCTCTCAGGTTCAGGGATCCTCCTCCCAGGTTTAAGGATCCTCTCAGGTTCAAGGTTCCTCCTTCCAGGTTTAAGGATCTTCATCTCAGGTTTCCGGATCCATGGATTATCCTCCAAGACCTACATTCACAACACTTCAAGGATCCAACATCTTCCAGGATCAAGGATACTTAAGGAGTGTGCAACCCAGAAGTTCAGATGTTTATCTAGGAGACTTCATACCAATGCAGACCATTACTTCCTCTGGTCCCTCGGTTATGCCAGAATCCCGCCAACATGGATTCACATCTGGAATTCCAAACTTGAATCATTCAAGAGAGATACCGAAGAGGTTTCAGACACCAAATCTGGTTGCTTGTGCAAGGGCTTTGGATCCACACTTACCGGATCAACATTAAAATGGCTGCTAAGTCTTCCTCCTTGCTCTATTACTTCATTTGCTAATCTAGTTAATTTGTTTAATAGCCAATTTTCATGTAGTAGAAAATTTGAACGATTAACTAGTGATCTATATGGGGTAACACAAGGTTAAAATGAATCACTTAGAGATTACATAATTAAATTCAGTAAAGAATCCTTAGAAATCCCTAACTTAGATATTGCTACAGCTCTAGAAGCCTTTAAAATGGGTTTGCTTAGGGATTCAATGTTCTATGATGATCTTGTCATGACCCCTTGCAGGAACTTAGATGAGGAAAGGAACAAGGCCCTTAGGTTTATCCGTTTAGAGGATGACAAAAGGATCCACGAGAGATTGTCAGGATCCTCAAAGCAAGACAAATAAGGATCCTATCTCAAGGATAACTGATCCAAGCAATACTCCAAAGTTTAGGTGACAAGGTTAGGTGGCCAAGGAAGAATGACAAACCGCCTACCACCAAAGACGAATCAAAATGGTGTGCTTACCATGGGGATTCTGGTCATCTCACAGATGAATGCATAGCATTAAGGAAGGAGATAGGTTATCTTTTGAGCAAAGGATACTTGAAGGAATCGCTTGGAAGGAAAAAGTCAAGGATCAAGGATCCTGAGAAAGTTCCTGATAAAGCTCCTCCTCCACCAGCTGATGCGCAAATCATCCATTTCATCTCCAGAGGTTCTCAGCAGCTAAGAGACATGCAAAGGAAACAAAGATGGAGAATAGGGACAGACCTGTTCGAACTTCCATCCTTACCCAGGAAAAAGTCATATACTTTGATGGGGATGACCGTGTTGACATACATGATCCTCATCATGACGGTTTGGTTATTACATTATTTACATCTAACCATTTTGTTCGCAGGATTCTCATTGATGGGAAAAGCTCAGTGAACATAATCCAGTTGGATGTCCTCTATAGAATGGACATCCTTGAATCCGATATTGTCCAAAGATCATCTGCCATTGTGGGATTCAATGGAGAGACAAAGATTACATTGGGGGACATCAAACTTCCTATCTATATAGAGGGAGTGAATTATGTTAAAAAAATTCTATGTTATTGATTGCTTATCTTGCTGTAATGTTATCTTTGGCAGGCCAAGGATACACGATATGAAGGCAGTCCCCCTTAACATATCATCAATGTGTCAAGCTCCCAACTCTATGAGATATGGTGAAGATAGAAAGTGATCAGTAGGAGGCAAAGAACTGTTACACTTCTTCAATGAAGCCAGCCTCCAAGGAGTAAGACGTCATGGAGGCAAGAGAGCAAGACGTCAAGGATATTCTGTTGAACCCAAAGGATCCTGAATCCAAAATTTTTATAGGATCCTGGATCCTAGACAGTATTGAGCAGGATTTAGTATCCTTCTTGGAAAGAAGAAAATCTACCTTTGCTTGGAAACATGAAGATATGACAGGTATATCTAAGAATGTTATTACTCACAAACTTGGTATTGACAGGTCTTTCAAGCCAATACCCCCAAAAAGGAGAAAGTTTACACTTGAAAGGAATGTCATTGTCCAAGAAGAGGTAGACAAATTGCTCAAGGCAAGTTTGAGTGGACTGATAAGCATGAAGCTACACTCAAGGTTCTTAAGGATTATCTATCCTCAGCACCAACCCTGATGAAACCAGAAAATGGAGAATCGTTATCCTTATACTTAGCTATTTCAGTTAAAGCAGTAAGTGTGATCCTAGTTAAGGATCATGAAGGCTCTCAACATCCGGTATACTATGTAGAATGGCAAAGTGGATAGTCAAGCATTGAATATGAACCCAAGACTGCCATCAAGTCCCAAGCCTTAGCTGACTTTGTGGCTGATTTCAGTAGTGATCTACAAAGGAAAGCTGAATTAGAAGTTCAACAACTTGAGAAGACAAAGGATCCTTGGACACTCTTCACGGATGGAGCTTCAAATGTTAAAGGAACTTGACAAGGCACACTACTAAAATCGCCACAGGGGGACATTATACCCCAATCCATTGCATGTGAATTCCAAACCACTAATCATGAGGCAAAGTAGGAGGCCTTGATAGCAGAGAAGAGAATGCAGAAGCAGACGCTTTAACTAACCTTGGATCATTCCTAAAGATGTCAGAAGATGTGAAAAATACTCATCACCCATGTTTTAACTCCTGCAATTGAGGATCACGTAGCCATGGATATAGTGGAGGATTCTGCAATCATACCTGTTGATGCAACAAATAATAGACCAAAGATGGTAGCGATATCTCCGGGGTAAAAGGGTTCAAGGTTTCGATTAGCCTAACGCAGGTCGTGGGGTCCCCCCACGTTTGTAGCACGTGGAGGCGGATCACTTTGTTATTATTCACTTTGAATTCTGGATTGAAGGGTTCAACCCAGAATGTCTATGTTAAGTGAGATAATATTGTAGTGAGCCGAGAATAGAACAAGCATGGAGCAAGTTCTAGAGAGGAGAAGTAAGATCAGAGATCAAGGGTGATCTGAGTTGATATGGAATGGCTGGAATGGGTGGCAAGAGGCTGTTATTTATAGGGAAATAATCTTCTATAAGAGGAAGCCTTTGACCAGTGATCCGTGGCTACAGTGAGGGACTTGCCCATTTGGGGGTTGAAGGGTTTAGACCTGCGGACAAAAGGGTGTTCTCTGTGCACATGTTCTGTCTGTGCAGAAATGGTTCAGACGTTAAGTGTTGATGTGACCGGACACTGTGCTTGTCCTTTTTACTGTTCTCCTGAGTTTGCGCGTATTGAACCTCTCAACCTTTTAACCTTTTAAGCTGTTATGTATATTAGTCATTTTATTGAGATTTGGGCTACCCCCGTCATCAGCCCCCCAAGTCAGAGGTGTTTGGGATGTAAGCTCAAATGCTTCTGACTTTTACACATTATTTTTTATTGCTTAAAGGCTTCAAGGCTTTAAGGCGTTTAAGTTTTGAGATTTAGATTTCAGAATGATAGTAGATGTGATAGGCTTTAAGGCTTGAAGGTTTTAAGGCTTGAAGTCTTAAAGGCTTCAACTTGTCTCACTCAAGAGGAAGTTGAGGCTTTTTGTAAAGAATGGGGGATCGATCTAAAATTTTAATCCGGTGGCTCTGGGTTTTGGCAAATCGACCGATTAGTGTCCCGTTGGTTCGATTGCTCTTTATTGCTGAGTTTTCCAACTTGCGTCATCCGTTTTCGGTCTTTGTTCTGAATGTTTTAGAGTATTATCGTGTGTCGTTTGGTCAGTTACACCCTTAAGGTCTTGCTAGGGTTTTACACTTTGATGTTTTGTGTCCAGCGATAGGGTATGACCCATCGTTGTTGTTGTTTCGCTATTTCTTCCAGTTAGCCAAGAACGGCGATTGTTTTACCTTTGAAACATCTCAGGTTGATGTGTGTTTAATTTCGTCTATGGTTACTACCCTTGGTTTTTGGAAGGACCGACTTTCCTGGATTTCTGAGTCCATTATTCCTTTCAGGCTTGTTTGGAGGCACCCTTATGCTGTTTTGAATGAGCTTGAACCTTTCAAACAGGAGATAGATGCTTATTGAAGTTTATTAGGGGGTGTCCTTCCAGGCTTTGTCCCTTTTCCGAACATCTTTTAGTGCTGATGGATGTTAGCAAGTTGTGGGACAAGCCGGGTCGTGACCATGTGCTCGTGAGAGATGATCAAGGTATGATATTTTGTATTTTCTGCTTATGTTATATTTTATTTGTTGCAGTTATGTTTGCCTTAGACTTTATCAAGAGCGATGACACATCTGATGTTGTGTTTGGAGATGCCGAGGCTACATCCGGCGAAGATGTTGTTGTTAGGGGCACTGAACATAGGTTCGAGGGTTCAGGCTATGTGAACGTTCCCAATGTCAAGGGTTTCACCAAAGTTGTTGCTTCCAAAGTCTCTACTCGTCGTTCGAGCTGCTGTTTGATAAAGACTGCTGACCAACCATCGGCTTCTGAGCCGGTGGAACTAAGTAATGACATAGAGGCTTCAGATGATTTAGAAGTTGGGGTTGGGGAAAATCAAAAAGGACAAGGGACGGCCCTTGGTGGTTTGGCGAGTAAAAAGGTTGTGAGCTTGAAGGGTTCCGGGAAGGGTGGTGAAGGTTCCACCAATGTTAATCCAGGGGAGGTTTACGTGCCGGATTGGAAGGTCACAGTTGGTGACAGCTTCAAGCCTTCATCCGTTTGTGAGGATGTTCTTACCCACTTTGATTCTCCTATTGTTCGAGGTTCTTGCTCATCTATGGATGATGACCTGATGATTTTGAAAAATGGTAATGGGTGCTTATAACCTTGTTGCCTTGCTTCCAGAGGGTTTATCCCGATTTCGCAAGAGGATGTGAGAATATGATGTCTTCTCGAAGAAGAGGGATGCGATGAATGCTTCACTAGCTACTCTAAAGAAGGAGGCAGAGGGTTATGCTGGGAGGGAGAAAAGCTGATGTTGAGGATTGATGAGCTTTCTTCCCAGCACAAGACTGATATGGTTGAGTTGGAAAAACGCTTGGAGGCTGACAAGGTTTAAGTCAGGGTCGATAAGGCTGCCTTGGAGGTTTAGAAAAAGAGCCTTCTTAGAGGAGAAAGAAGGGTTAAAGGCTTCATTTGCCCAGGAAACTAGTGATAATAAATGGCTCATTGAGGATGGATTCCAACAAGTGGTTACTTATCTTCTCCATTCGTCAGAGTTCAAAAAAGTCTTGGGTGATGTGTACATCGAGCTTCTTGTTCATGGGAGACACCAAGGTTTGTTTGCTGGTTACAAATATTTGTAAACCTAGGAAGCCTTAGAAAAAATCTTCTCTTTTTCAACACAAAGCCTTCAAAGTATTATGGGAACAGTTTTTAAGATAGAGCATTTGATTTACTCTTATGTGGGTGAAGTCTCCGAGTGTTTTGGTAAACCTTTGCCTGTCTTGCAGGAGCTAAAACCCAAGGGCCTTAATGAGGCTGTTTGTAACGAAGTGTTGAAGTCCCTCTCGAAGAAACGTCCTTGCTTTGGAGATAGCGAGGAAACGTGTTCTGAAGGTGGTGAGGGCTCAAAGGGTTCAAGCCTTGAAGCCTCCGAGGCAACGGGTGCAGCAGGGAGGAAAAAGAGGAAGGCTAAAAAGACCCCAGATGATGGAGGTTCGAAGAAGGATGATGCAGCAAAGTCTACCATCTCTGACGTTGCTAAATGAAGAAGAGGCCTTAATTCATAGCTTTCTTAGCATGTCGAACAATGTTATGGGTTGTTTGTTTGAACATCTTTTTATTTTAAAGGAACCGTCCAGATCCCTTGGTGGTTAAAGCCTTGGAGGCTTGTGGACAATGTTTTATGTTTGATGGCCAGTTTGGCCCTTGCTATCTTTAACTTATCTTGCTATGTTGTTCTATTTATTCCCTTGCGTTTTCATTTATTTTGCATGTTGTCTTTGTTTTGGGTGGTGCATCTTATGTTATTTATACCTTAAAGGGTTCAGTGCTGCAGTCACTTAGCCTTAGGATATTTATAACAAGAAGATACAACCTCTATCCTATGTATGACATTCACTTAGAGTATTTTTGGTTCGTAAGCCAATGTTAAGGCTTAAGGAACATTTGGTGTAGGCTGTTCAAACCCGTCTATGAGACATGATTTTTAAGATTTCTATGAGTCTCATGGAGTTGTATTGATTTAGGAACTCACCCCTTATATAGGTCCATTCAACCCTTGAACCTATTGAGCGATGTGGCCTGGGAGCTCATCCCCTTACATGGCCCTTGCCATGGAGTTTCTTGCTAGGTTCTCAACCTGATTATAGGATAGAAAGACAAATTTTGATTCGTCGTTCATTTATTTCAAAGTAATTCGATTACTAGGGGAATAGAACAACTTTTGGGAACTATTTGTAACACGTTTTGGTTAAACGTGGAACCTTTTAAGGTTTTTGCCATTCCAATGACGGGGAAGCTTTTTGCCTTGCGGACCTGCCAGCTTGTATGATCCCCCTTTGTGGGCTTTAAGGATATTGTATGGCCCTTCCGACTTAGGGCCAAGCTTTCTTGGCTTTCTTTCTTGTAGGCCTCATTATTTCGAAGCACAAGGTTCTTAGGCTTGAAACGTTCATGCTTCACCCGTGTATTGTAATACAATTCCATGTTTTGCTTGTACCTCTCTTTTTATATGGCTGCTTGATCACGAGCCTCTTCGAGGAGTTCTAAATTCAACATTGTCTCTTTCTTATTTGATTCGAGGTCGATGTCGAATGTTCTTTGTATTGTTACTCCGATTTCGGCTAGGAATACAACCTCAGATCCAAACACTAGGCTGTAGCGTGTTTTCTTGTGGCTCGTTTTCTTGATTATTCGAATTTCCCATAGCACATTGGGAAGTTATCCGAGCCAGTTGTTGTCGTATCTTCCCAATCGAGATTTAATCCCTTCAACAATGTTGCGGTTTGTCCTATCAACCTGGCCATTGGATTGTGGGTGAGCTACCGAGCTGAATACTTGGGTTATTCTGAACTCCTTACACCAGGAGCTAGAAGGATTCTCGGCAAACTACTTCCCGTTATCCGTGACTAGTACCCCTGGAGCCCAAAACGACAGATTACGTTTTCGTAAACGAAATCAATGACCTGTTTCCCTGAGATTTTTTCCAATAGTTTTACTTTTGGCCACTTGGTGAAGTAGCCCACGGCTAACAATAAGAACTTGACTCTTCTTTTGGCTGGTGGGAATGGTCCAACAATGTCCATTCTCCACTTACGAAATGGCCAAGTCGAGGAGGTGGGAACGGGGCCATGTTTGGTTCTTTTGGGTACCGGAGCATGTAATTGTCAAGCTTCACATTTTCGCAGTTGTTCGAAGGTATCTCGATGCATGGAAGGCCAAAAGTGTTCGAGGTTCATCAATTTTGACACTACCGATTTTGGGTCACAATGAGCTCCACATATCCCTTCGTGAACCTCTTTGATCAGATATTGGCTTTGTTCTGGGCCAACGCATCGAAGTAGTGGTGCAAGGTATCCTTTTTGTAAAGGATATCTCCTTGTAACACATATTGCCTTGACTTGATACGATCCCTTTTAGCCTTAGTCTGGTCATTAGGTAATTCACCATTTTGAGGAACCTTTCAATGGGAGTCATCCAATTTGGCCCTTTTTTAGTGATCACATCTTGAACCTCAAGTCTTTGGATGGATGAGGTTTTTAACACCTCAATTAGTACCTTCTTGGTGAGGTGGGCAAACGTAGGAGATACAAGTTTGCTTAGTGCATTAGTTCTTTTGTTTTGAGATCTTGGGACTTTTTTGATGGAAAATATTTGAAATGTGTTCATCAATTCTTTTGATTTCTCTCGGTACTAATACATGTTGGGTTCTTTTTCTATGTAGTTGTTATTGTCTTAGCTTGAGAGAGTCTGTAAGGACTTGAAGCTTTTGAACCCCCATTTCTTTGGTTATGTAGTTGTCACTTATTTGGTTTGAAACAAGCAACGAGTCTGTGAAGACTTGAAGCCTTTTGACACCCATATTTTGCAAGCTTGAGCCCAACAATCAATGCTTCATACTCAGCTTTGTTGTTTGTAGTCTGAAATTCAAGACGAAGGGCATACGTGAATTACAATTCATTAGGATCAATTAGAACTAGCCCTGCTCCTGACCCTTCAATGCTGGAAGCTTCGTCGGTAAAGAGCTTCCAGGTATCAGGGTTGGAGGGTTCAGCTGCAGTTGTATTAACTTCTGTTATGGCTTCTTTAGGGACTTATAAGATGAAGTCAACCAAGATTTGAGCTTTGACAACTTTTCTCAGGACATAGGTGATTTTGTGTTCACCTAGTTTCACAACTCATTTGGCTAATCGTCCGAAATTTTCTTGTTTTTCAAGCACATTCTTAATTGGTTAGTCAATGATCACTTGTATCGGGTGTTACTGAAAGTACCTTCGAAGCCTTCTAGCCGTTTGGGCTAGGGCTAGAGCAAGTTTTTTTTTTCAAAGAAGAATATTTGATTTCTGCTAATTTTGAAGTTTTGAAAAAGTAAACGGGTATCTGAACTTTGTTTCGTTCAATGATTAGAGCCGTACTTATGGTATTTTCAGCAATCGGAAGGTAGATAGAGGCCGTTTCTCCTGTTTCTGGAGCCGAAATGGCTGGGAGTGAAGCTAAGTGTTGCTTCATTTGGTTGAAGGCTTCCTTTTGAGGTAAAACGTTTCAAAGCTGTAAGCTTTCCATTGAAAGTCTTTCTTGTTAGCACATCCTTTGAGGGTTGGCTTTTATGCTTTGTTTCCCTATGATGTGCCCTAGAAACGAGCACTTGACTGGATTAAGCTTTCCTGTTTATCTTTCTCGAGGTTTGGAAGGTTTCTTGTATGTCATTGAGAATTTGGTATTCCGTTTTGCTCTTAATCATCAACTCGTCAAAATAAGCTTTAATGTTCTTGCCGATTTGTCCGACAAACGCTTTGTCAACCAGACGTTGATAAGTGGCACCTGCATTTCTTAAACCAAAAGGCATTTTTTGATAGCAAGATATATCTTTATCGGTGTGGAATGTAGTTTTTTATTTTTTATTTTTATTAGGATCTGATGGTAACCCTTTTAGGTGTCAAGAAGACACTTGGACGGGAAGCCTGTGAGCGAGTTAACCTTGAGGTCTATCTGGGGCAGCGAGTAGCAATCCTTTGGGCATGCTTTGTTCAAGTCTTTAAAATCGATATACATTCTTCAAAACTTTTCGAGTTTTCGAACCATTACGGGATTGGCCACCCATGATTGATACTTAACCTCTCCAAGGATTTTGGTTAGAACAAGCTTTTCTATCTTTTGTATAATGGGCTTACTATCAGATGGGATCCATAATTCATATTTCAATAATGCTACGGGGGATGCCGGTCATTTCTTCCGGGCACTAAGCAAAGACGTAGTGCAAGAGCAACTTTTCAAGGTATGAGAGGGTTTCCTTGGAAAGGTTAGTGTTTACCCTTATCCCCTGTTGACGATATTTTGGGTTTATGTTCAACCCTTGTTCATCGTCTTCGTCCTTTCTTGAGCTGTCCCCTTCAACCACAAAAGCTTCTTGGGTAGGTTGAAGGGTTGCGATCCCTTTTTCAGTGGGAAACTTCACAGTGCCTTGACCAACTAAAACTGCCATTCCGAACACACCTTGCCCTGGCCTTCCTATGATGATATCATAGTTGGAAAGGATATTGATCACCGCAAAAGTGAGTTGTTCGGTTCGTCACTTTGTTCTCTCGTTGAACAATCATAATGGGTTATTTGGCCTAAAGGCTTGATAGGTATGTCTGCGATACCTTCAGACTGTTGAAGCTTTGAACGCTCATCGTCGCTGAGAGGATTAAAGCGTTTCAAGCTTTTCATCAGCTGAGAGGGTTAAAGCATCTCTCAAGCATGATTTTGGAGGATTCAGAATGTTGAAGCTTTGAACGCTCATCATCGCTGAGAGGGTTAAAGCGTTTCAAGCTTTTCATCAGCTGAGAGGGTTAAAGCTTTGTTTTCAAGGTCGACCATGTTCACTTCCTACTTTTATTCTTCAACCATTTTGTCCTTGACCCCTTTAACCAAGTGAGCCAGTTCGGACTTGACGGCTTTTTCGATCCTGTTTTTGGGTTGGAAGCAATTATTGGTATGGTGACCTTTCTATTAGTGAAACTCACAATACTGGCTTGATTATTCCAATCTTTTGTTTTTTGGCAAAGGTTGAGGAGGGCGGAAGCTGTGTTTTACCTCTTCGGTTGCCAAGATCTCTTATGTAGCCTTGGTTAAGGCTGTAAAGTTTATGGTTTTTTCTTGGCTTGGAGGGTTCCGGCCTTCAGGCCTTCTGGAATCCGAACCTTTGAACCGTTTGTCATAAGAGCCATACTGGAAGCTCCAGTTAAGAGTCTTTTATGTTGTTCTTTGATGTCTACAGCTTATTCTCCTCGAATGTGGGCTTCAGCCCTTTCAAGTGTTTCTTCAAGGGTTTTGGGCAGGCATTTAATGAAGTCTCTTGTGAGATATTTGGAATTTATAGCATTCATGAACCCTGTGACCGTAATCTTTTCATTGGTGTAAGTTAAACCTTCCTTCTTGTGACTTTTGATGAAGTCTCTGAGACTTTCATCATCACGTTGTTTGGTCTGGAAGATTACCGTGGCGTCATTGACATGCCTCTGTTGTTATAGGGAACTTTTGCTAAGATCGTCAAAGGTCTGAACGCTTCGTCCAGGAAGGTCATTGAACCATATGCCAGAAGGCCCTTCAAGGGTTTGCATGAACATGAGACAACATTCGGAGTTGAGTCATTTTTCAATTCTTGCAGTCCCGACGAAGATTTGGAGGTAGTCTTTAGTACCGTGATGGCATCTTTATCTGGGTTTGAAACTCGTACTCAACAATTTGTTAGGAGAAGCAAGATAAGTCGTTGGGCTTGTAAAGTTTTGAGAGGTCTTTTACTACCCTTGAAGCTAGGTTACCGCTTGAGGTACCCTGGTGAGTGGTTGGCACTTGGTTGATGAAGTTAAGGTTAAAGCCTTGAAGGCTTTCTGTGTCATTATCCAACTTTCACGTGCTGCAAAGGAAATTGTGCCATCGTCTGTGTCATCAGCTAGGGCATAAGGTTAAAGCGTTAAAGGCTTTCTGATGGTACTCATGAAAGATGTCATCATCTGTGTCATAAGGTTAAAGCCTTAAAGGCTTACTGTATAAGGCATTCCCATGGATGTGTTCATGACCATACCACGAGCCGAAGGCAGGGTGGCCATGGCTGGTTTTCACGGAGTAGCAATGGGAGGGGGAACACCTGAAGTTGGTGACTTACCATAATTGATCAAAAGTGGTTTTATGCCCAATAGGTGCACCGGTTGTAACGGGTTGGGAGGTAAATAAGGAAAAAACGGTTGAACTTGGCCTCCCAGAAGCTTAAAGGCTTGAGTGGTTGGTCTGTCACACTAGGACCAGCTTCAAGGTAAGATGTGGTTGAACGTGAGCTGCTAAAAGGAAGAGATGGACGGCCAGGTGATAATGAGGGTTTAGACTCCTCATAATTTAGTCTTATTCTCACCCTTTTTTCCCTTTCTAAGGTCACATGCTAGTTGAGAAGAAATCTCAGTTGTAAGAAATTTCTAGCTACTCCCTCGGGTGTTAGATCTATGCGTTCCGGTGTATGCATTGCATCGATTTGAGTAGGTGCAACCCCTGACCGAGATGGGGTTGGTGTTTGAAAAGAAGTGAACTCCGGGAACATATCCCGGTGGAGTACTTCCGGGAGTATAAAGAAATGTAGATTTGACCGGTGAGATCCGACCGGAACTTGGTGTTAAATCGGTGTTGTTAGGAACCTGATTTACCTAACCGAGAGACTCGCTTTCAGACATGATGTAAAGAGAAAATGGAGCTACACAACTGGTCTTTAAGATAAAGTTAGCGGCGTAGCCCCACGGTGGGCGCCAACTTGTTGATGCAACAAATAATAGACCAAAGATGGTAGCGATATCTCCGGGGTAAAAGGGTTCAAGGTTTCGATTAGCCTAACGCAGGTCGTGGGGTCCCCCCACGTTTGTAGCACGTGGAGGCGGATCACTTTGTTATTATTCACTTTGAATTCTGGATTGAAGGGTTCAACCCAGAATGTCTATGTTAAGTGAGATAATATTGTAGTGAGCCGAGAATAGAACAAGCATGGAGCAAGTTCTAGAGAGGAGAAGTAAGATCAGAGATCAAGGGTGATCTGAGTTGATATGGAATGGCTGGAATGGGTGGCAAGAGGCTGTTATTTATAGGGAAATAATCTTCTATAAGAGGAAGCCTTTGACCAGTGATCCGTGGCTACAGTGAGGGACTTGCCCATTTGGGGGTTGAAGGGTTTAGACCTGCGGACAAAAGGGTGTTCTCTGTGCACATGTTCTGTCTGTGCAGAAATGGTTCAGACGTTAAGTGTTGATGTGACCGGACACTGTGCTTGTCCTTTTTACTGTTCTCCTGAGTTTGCGCGTATTGAACCTCTCAACCTTTTAACCTTTTAAGCTGTTATGTATATTAGTCATTTTATTGAGATTTGGGCTACCCCCGTCATCAATACCTGGTGATCCTGCACAGTCGAATTCAGGATCCTGGATCCTTCCAATCCTAAGATATATACAACATGGAGAGATCCCTACAGGACAAAATCCTACAGCTTTCAAAGTCAAGGAGACTGTGGAAACCACACTGGGGGCAGAGCACTATTCTCAAGGATCCTTAGAACAGGATACTATTGGCCTACCATGAAGATGTATGTTGTGGATTATGCAAAGAAGTGTGATGCTTGTCAAAGACACAGTACTATTCTACACCAACCAACATAACATCTGCATCCTAAGAAGAAGCTTTTGCTCAAAGTCAGAAAAAAGGAAATGGCCAGTTATCAACAAAGAATGGCTGGAGCATACAACAAGAATGTCAGGATTAGAAGATTTCAAGTTGGTGATTTTGTGCTAAGAAAAGCATTCCAGAACACTACAAATCCTTCTGATGGCAAGCTAGCACCAAAGTGGGAAGACCCCTATCTAATTGATGCTGAATCAGGAAAGGGGGCATATCACTTGTTAACAATGGATGATGATCTCCTACCAAGAGCTTGGAATGCTGTTCATCTCAAAAAATACTTTAAGTAAGAAGGATCAAGGATCCTCAGCGATACCGGTATTCTGATTAAGGATCCAGGATCCTCAAAGGATATATGATTCTACATTTGGTAACACATTACTTTCATTTTCATTTTCATTCATTTTATACTTATTACTTATCATAAGTTAAAGATGTTAATCAGTTAACATCTATTTTCACAAAGTTTAAGCTTTTGCAGAGTTGTTATCATTTTACAGAAGATCAAAGTGGTTGGCCAACCCTCCAAAGTTTTGGGCTTGTCCCCAGTTTGGGCCTGTCCCCAGTTCCGCCTGTAGCGCACGATGATCCTGGTGTAGTTCAAGGCTTTGGGACCAGTACTCGTTTTAGGGGCTGATAATTCCATTGTTCTGGCTATGCTTAGGATCCTACGTATAATGGTAGACGTACCATACATCCGTTCATAAGGTTTCTAACGTTTTCACGTTAGCTAAGGTTTCTAACGTTTTCACGTTAGCTAAGGTTTTGGCATCTTCATGTCACTAAGTTTGGATAGTCGCCAGTTAGGGCCATACTCCAGTTTACATCCGTTTATATGGGCTTGACCCCAGCTTACATCCGTCTATATGGGCTTGACCCCAGTTTACATCCGTTTATATGGGCTTGACCCCAGTTTACATCCGTTTATTTGGGCTTGTCCCCAGTTTATTTGGGCTTGTCCCCAGTTTGTTGGGCTTGTCCCCAGTTACTAACTCTTATCTTATATTGGCTTAGTCCCAAGTTGTATCCTATTTCAGGTTTTTGGGAGACAAACGACCAAGGATCCTTGATCCTTACCTTCCATTAAGGTTTGTCTTATGGTTATTCTGTTTATAATGATAAAGGTTAGGATCCTAACTTGGATTCTCAGGTATGATCCTTAACTATTTTGATTTTATTCATTATTCATTTGAATAGCCCTTATACTTTGACAACTGAACTTATGATCCTTAAAATATACTACTTTTCGGAACTTTTCAACTATAGGATATTTGATCCTGGATCATATCCTAAAATTCTTAAACTTAATTTGTTTAACTTTTCTTATTCAAACAAATGTATATCACAACAATTGAAAAATAAAGGATACATAAGGATAGTAACACGGGAGATAGCCAAAAAGTTAAAGTTATTTTATTCACAAAACATTAAACCTTTTAAGGTTGTCAAAATTGCCGACCCACATTTCTACCAGCAAAACGTGGCCCGTCCACATGGGTTGGCAAAGGGTGTCCATTGTTTACGGGTCTTTGTAGTGCAGAAAATAAAAGACGGAAGGATAACGAGTGGCTTCATCCCCCAAACAGAGGATCCATCCACCACCTATTATCCTGCCTATTGTTCAAGGATTCCTGATCCTTCACCCTAGAAACTACTGTCTAAAGTTATACAAGTCCTGACGATAAGGATCCTTGATCCTAGAAGCTTTACCTTTCATAGTTTGCTTATTTAGCAATAATTTACAAGGATATAGAATCCTAACTTGGATTCTCTGGTATGTTATATTCTAACTTTTTCGAAGCTGTAAGTTGTCTCTTATCCTTTTTGGTTAGGGATCATTGATCCACATTTATATGAACACTTCAAGTTTTCTGTTAAAAGTGTAACATTATCATCAGATTTTCAATAACTTTCCAGTTGTTTGGTGATGATATTTTTGAAAATAGAAAGCATACATGAAAAATAAAAAGGGAAGAAACAACTATAGATGTAGCTAAAAAAGTTTAATGTTATTACCTATTCATTATGTATCAAAATCATCTGGCCTGGATTTCACCAGCAAAACCGTGGACCATCCACCCAGGCCGGATAAGGCTATCTAACAGTTAAAGTGTCTATGCAAAGTGCAGGAAGGTTAATAGCAAACGGTGTAGAAGGATTCATTCTCCACGAACGGAAGGATCTTCTGATCTGTAAAGGCACTTGAGGAGTTATCTCAAACTCTATATTCTGCAATGATGATTATAGCAGGTCTTATCAGTGACGACAGGCAGTGTAACAGCTAGTTACCATCAGCAACGGCTAGTCCGCTTCTGACGGAAATATGACAGCTGTGAATCCTTATCACAACTGCCATATTGGGGGCAATTGTTAGGGCATGAATTTTATGCTAAGGATCATCTATCCTGAGACTAGGCATGGATCACGGATGCTTAAGGGCTGATGCAGAGAGTCTGAGGATCCAGAGTCTGAGGATCACGAGTCTGAGGATCACGAGTCTGAGGATCACGAGTCTAAGGATCACGCGTCTGAGGATCACGGGTCTGAGGATCACGAGTCTGAGGATCAGGATCCTTAATAGAACTTATGTTTTGCACGTTTTTAATGTGTAAATGCAGGTAATGGACGTAGTGGACCACTTCTCTGCTAGAATCTCGTGGAATATGCTTTTAGGCACGTGCAAATTGAAGAGATAACCGTTAGTGGTGGTCATGGGGTGACTTCCACCTTTATCGGGAAGTTAGTTACTTGATTTTTCTTATCATTTTAAGGGGAAAACGAGCTCAATGAAGGCACAAGTCGTACACACCACACAACACTTGAATTCTCTGCAAACACTTAGCAAAAAACACACACTTTCACTAGAAATTCATTGTATTGAGCTTGTTTTCTTCCGAAGTTGTACAAGGATCACTGCTATTTTTGCAATATAGTTGGTGATCGGTAGTTTCCATCACCTGAGGTTTTTTATGCCGGAGATCTTCTAAAGATCAAGGGCTTTTTCCTCGTATAAATCTCGGTGTTCATCGTTGATTTCATATACTTGTTGTTCATACAATTAACCAAGCATCATTCCTCACAAAATCAGATTTGGTTGCATTATCCTTGTGTGATTTTTGACCAAAACAATGAAAATGCCAAAACCTTAGCTAACGTGAAAACATTAGAAGCCTTAGGAACGGATGTATGGTACGTCTACCATTATACGTAGGATCCTGAATATAGCCAGTACAATGAAATTGTCAGCCCCTAAAGCGAGTACTGGTCCCATTGCCATGAACTATACCAGGATCATCGTGCGCTACGGGCGAAACTGGGGACAGGCCCAAACTGGGGACTAGCCCAAATAACTGGGGTCAAGCCAAAATAACTGGATACTTCTGTGGATACTCAATCCTTTGTTAAGGATACCTGAACCTTCAAAATTCAGAATCAAGTGAAAGGAGGATACAGGATCCTTACCCTTATATAAGATAATTAAAGAACGAAATAGTTAGAGATCAGGATATTACCAGAATAAGGATCATCTGTCATGTGATGATCCTTCAAGGATACTTGTCAGGTAAGGATCATGAATCCTTGTTACGTAAAGTATTTCTTCAAACGGACAGCATTCCAAGCTCTTGGTAGCAAGTCACCTTCCATTGTTAGCAATCGATATGCCCCCTTTCCTGCCTCAGCTTCGATCAAGTAAGGGCCTTCCCACTTTGGTGCCAACTTCCAATCAGCAGGATTGGTGGTATTCTGAAATGCTTTCCTTAATACCATATCACCAACTTGGAATTTCCTGATCCTGACATTTTTGTTGTAGGCTCCAGCCATCCTTTGTTGATAACTGGCCATCCTTATCCTTGCCAAATCCCTGAGTTCTTCTATAGTATCCAAGTCTTGAACCAAGTTTTCAGCATTTTCTTCAGGATCACGAATGCTTGTTCTTGCAGTAGGAACCACCATCTCTGTAGGGATCACTGATTCTGCCCCAAATACCAAAGAAAATGGAGTTTGGCCAGTAGCATTCTTGGGAGTTGTCCTATCAGTCCATAATACATAAGGCAGTTCTTCTGCCCACTTTCCTTTTTTGGATCCAAGCTTTTTCTTCAAATTGTTGATGATGATCTTGTTGGATGATTCTGCCTGACCATTAGCTTGTGGGTGGACTGGTGTTGATGTTATCATCTTAATCTCCCAGCTATCACAAAAGTTAGTAGTTCTACTCCCAATAAATTGGGATCCATTATCACAAACAATTTCAGAAGGGATACCAAATCTAGTAATAATGTTTCTTTTAATAAAGGATATAACTTCCTTTTCTCTGACTTGAGCAAAGGCTTCAGCCTCTATCCACTTGGAGAAGTAGTCAGTCATGGCAAGCATAAATACTTTTCCACCAGGTGCCTTAGGAAGCTTACCAACTATATCCATTCCCCATCTCATAAATGGCCAAGAAGAGGATATAGGATGCAAAAGCTCTGCTTGTTGATGAAGGATATTACTGTGTCTCTGACAAGGATCACACTTCTTGGCATACTCCACAGCATCCTTCTTCATAGTAGGCCAATAGTATCCTGTCCTCAGGATCCTTGAGAATAATGCCCTGCCCCCAGTGTGGTTTCCACAATCTCCTTCATGGAAATCCTTTAGGACTTCTTGGATTTCAGGATCCTCAATGCATCTTAGATATGGACATGCAAGAGATCGTTTATACAACATGTTATTCAATATTGTAAATTGAGATACCTTAGTTTTGAAAGCCCTGGGGTTTTCTCCTGTAGGAATCTCTCCATGTTGGATATATCTCATTATTGGAATTATCCATGATCCTGAATGGGATTGTGTATCATCAGTAGGGACAATAGTAGAATCCTCTCCTATCTCCATGGCTACATGATCCTCGATAGCAGGGGTTAGAATGTGGATAATAGGAATTTTGATATCCTCCGGGATCTTCAAGGATGATCCTAGATTGGCTAATGCATCAGCGTCTGCATTCTCTTCCCTTGGTACCTGTGTCAAACTAAAGAAAACAAAGCAGAGTGCCAATTCTTTGACTATCTCTAAATATTTGATTAGCTTTTCACCTTTAACAGCATATGATCCATTAAAGTGATTAGTGATTAATAATGAATCTACATGTACCTCAAGATACCTGATCCTCATATACTTAGCAATTTGCAAACCAACTATCAAGGCTTCATACTCAGCCTCATTGTTGGTAGTTTGAAATTCACAAGCTATGGAGTGGGGTATTATGTCCCCCTATGGCGATTTTAGTAGTATTCCAAGCCCTGTTCCTTTTACATTAGAGGCTCCATCAGTGAAGAGTATCCAAGGATCCTTAGTTTCTTCAAGCTGTTGGACTTCTAACTCAGCTTCCTTTTGCAAATCACTACTAAAATCTACCACAAAGTCAGCTAAGGCTTGGGATTTGATGGCAGTCCTTGGTTCATATCTTATATCATATGCACTAAGACTCACTGCCCACTTAGCCATCCTTCCTAACATTTCAGGTTTCCTGAGAACATTCTTAATTGGAAAATTAGTCTTAACAATAATGGCATGAGTCTTAAAATAATGTCTTAATTTAGTAGATGCCATAATTAATGCAAGGATAAGTTTCTCTAAGTGTGAATACCTGGATTCAGCATCAAGTAAACTCTTACTTACATAATAAACAGGATGTTGTGTACCTTGGTGATCCTTAACAAGGACCGCACTTACTGCTTTTGAAGATACCGCTAGGTATAAGGATAATATATCCCCTTTTTCTGGTTTCATCAAGGCCGGGGCTGAGGATAGGTAATCTTTAAGAGCTTTGAGGGCACTTTCATGCTTCTCGGTCCATTCAAATTTTTTGTTCTTCCTCAGGATGTCATAGAATTCCTTGCACTTTTCTGAGGATTTGGATATGAACCTGTTCAAGGCTGCGATCCTGCCTGTCAATCTTTGCACATCCTTAGCATTGGCAGGAGATTTGATATTCACTATAGCCTTGATTTGCTCTGGACTTGCTTCAATGCCCCTCTTTGTCACCATATAGCCTAAGAATTTACCTGCCTTAACACCAAAATGACACTTGGAAGGATTTAGTTTCATATTAAATTTATCAAGGATATTGAATGCTTCCTCCAAGTCTTTAAGGTGATCCTCAGCTTTCTTGGATTTAACCACCATGTCATCTATATAGACTTCCATAGTGTGTCCAATTTGTTCCTTGAACATCATATTGACTAGCCTTTAATAAGTAGCACTTGCATTCCTTAGTCCAAATGACATAGCAATATAACAATATATACCAGTTGGGGTCATAAAGGCTGTATCCTCTTGATCAGATGGTTCCATCTGAATTTGCTGAAATCCAGATGAAGCATCCATAAAAGTCAACAACTCATGACCCGCGGTAGCATCCACCATGGAGTCAATGTGGGGTAATGGGAAAGGATCCTTGGGACATGCCTTGTTTAAATCAGTAAAATCGACACATACCCTCCACTTTCCATTTTTCTTTTGAACAACCACATTGGCTAACCAACTTGGATACTTAACCTCTCTTATCATACCTGCCCGAAGTAGTTTATCTACCTCTTCCTGGATAATAGCATTCCTTTCAGGTGCAAACTTCCTCCTCTTTTGATGTATAGGATTGAATGACCTGTCAATGCCAAGCTTATGAGTAATTATATCCTTAGATATACCTGTCATGTCTTCATGTTTCCAGGCAAATGTGGATCTCCTCCTCTTAAGGAAGGATACTAGATCCTGCTCAATGTTGCCAAGGATCCCTGATCCTATGAAGACTATGGATTCAGGATCATGAGGATCAATGAGGATTTCTTTTACATCCTGCTCTCTTGCCTGCAAGACATCTCTTGAAGGATACTTTAATTGCTATTGATCCCTTGGTCTTGAGGCTGGCTTCATCGATGATGTATAACAATTCTTAGCCTCTTGTTGATCACTCTCGATTTTCACCACTCCCCATGGACTTGGAAGCTTTACACACTGATGATAGGTGGATGGGACTGCCTTCATATCATGTATCCATGGCCTGCCAAGGATAACATTGCAACAAGATAAGCAATCTATAACACAAATTTTTTTATAAGAATGCAATCCTTCAATATAGATTGGCAGTTTAATGTCCCCCAATGTATTCTTAGTTTCCCCGCTGAATCCCACAAGTACTGAGGATCTTGGGACAATATCAGACTCCGGGATATTCATCTTCTTGAGGACATCAAGCTGAATGATCTTCATAGAGCTCCCTCCATCTATAAGGATCATGCGAACAAAATGGTTTGAAATAAACAATGTAATTACAAGACCATCATGATGAGGATCCTGGACATCAACACGATCATCCTCATCAAAGGTTATGACTTTATCCTGGGTGACAACGGAGGTCTGGACGGGTCTGTCTCCATTATCCATCTGGGTTTCCTTAGCATGTCTTTTTGCTGCTGAAAAGGAGGTACCACAAATGTCTGATCCACCGGATATGAAGTTTATAACTTGTGCATCTGCTGGAGGAGCAGGAGCCTTTTCCGGGATCCTTTCAGGATCCTGGATCCTTGACTTCTTTCGTCCCAAAAGCTCTTTCAAATGCCCCTTGCTCAACAAGTAACCAATTTCCTTTCTTAGTGCAATACACTCTTCAGTGAGATGCCCGAAATCCTCATGATATGCACACCACTTGGACTTATCCTTTGTAGCAGCTGGTTAATCACTTTTCCTTGGCCACCTAGCTTTCTCACCTAGATTCAACATTGCAAGGATTAGTTCATTGTTATCAACAGAAAAACAGTATTCAGAAATAGGAGGATAATCCTCCTCATCATCTTCTTGTTCCACTGCATGCACGTTCTGGTTATCAGACTTGTTGTAGGACTTGGATTTGTTGTTCCTGAAGTAGGATCCTTGTTTCTCCTATTTTGAGGATCCTGTCAATCTATCCTGGATCCTTTTGTCATCCTCTAGGCGGATGAACCTAAGGGCCCTGGTTCTTACTTCATCAAGATTCCTGCAAGGGGTCATAACAAGATCATCATAAAACAATGAATCCCTAAGCAATCCCATATTAAAGGCTTCTACAGCCGTAGCAATATCCAAGTTAGGAATATCTAAGGATTCTTTACTAAACTTAGTGATATAATCTCTAAGTGATTCATTTTGACCTTGTGTTACCCTATATAGATCACTAGTTAATCGTTCAAACTTTCTACTACAAGAGAATTGACTATTAAACAAATTAACTAGATTAGAAAATGAAGTAATAGAGTAAGGGGGAAGACTTAGCAGCCATTTAAGAGCAGATCCTGTGTGTGTGGATCCAAATCCCTTGCATAGACATGCTTCTTTTAACCTTTCAGGAATTGGATTGATCTCCATCCTCTCCCTGTATTGAGCTACATGCTCCTCTGGATCCGTTGAACCATCATACAGTTTCATGGATGGTATCTGGAATCTTTTGGGTATCTCAGCATCACATAAGGGTGGTGCAAAACGAGATATCTTATGGCTACCATCTGCAATTTCAGGAATGGGTTTAACCACTCCTGGTACACTGGATATCATATCCTTAAGCTTCTGTAGCTCCCTAGCCATAGCCTGATTGATACCTGTATCCTGCATAGAGTCGTGGTTAGTGTTATATGAATTATTAAAAGTGTTACCTCCCACAGGATTCGTGTTTGGAATTCCAGATGTGAATCCATATTGACGGGACTCTGGTAAGATTGAAGGACCAGAGGAAGCAATGGTCTGCATTGGTATGAAGTCTCGTTGATGAACATCCGAGCTTGGAGGCTGCATACTTCTCAAGAATCCTTGATCCTGAAAGATGTTGGATCCTTGAGGCTGAGATGATCCTTGAACCTGAAAGGATCCTGGAACCATAAAGGATCCTAGGATCTGGGAGGATCCTGGGGCCATGGAGGATCCTTGAACCTGGGAGGATCCTAAAGCCATGGAGGATCCTTGGATCTGGGAGGATCCTTGGACATGGGAGGATCCTTGAACCGTGTGCATTCCTAAATATCCTCCTGAGCTAATGAAGGATCTCTGATGCTGAAAAGAGGTCCCGATGGCTGAGAGCAGGATCCTTGAGGCTGAAAGTGAGAGCCAAATGCCTGACTCATAGTTGCTGTTCCATAACACCTTTCTGATGGACCACTTTGATACTGGATGCCCAGAACTGCCGATTGCAAGGTAGTTACAACTGGAGTGTCAAAGTTCAATGATCATGGCATCAGAGGAGAGTGATCCTCCACTGATTTCTTCTATTTCTTGATATCACCAATCTCTTGGAGGATCCGTTCATTGGTTTTGTCCTGCTCTTACATGCGATCCCTCATCTGCAAAATCAGATTAAAAAGTTCATTAGTAGTAGGATTAGTGGAAACAGAAGAAGTTGGTGGTTTTGAGAAAATGGGGGTTTGTCTCTTCGCAGCATTCTCAGCATTTTTCTGGGATCCAGAAGGTGGTGGAGGCAAAGGAGGAACGCCTTGTGAAGAACTGATTGCCGACATAGAGCTTGATGTATTCTTTGCTGAGGAAGCCATTTACTTGATTGTAATGAACCGAAATGACCACAAAAATATGAATCTTCTTAGGAACGAAGCACCAATTGCCCCACGGTGGGCGCCAAACTGTTTTGGTCAAAAATCACACAAGGATAATGCAACCAAACTTTCAGTTGTGAGGTGTGATGCTTGAATGATTGAACAATACTAAGGATCACTCAGAAATGTAATGAATAAGTGACACAAATATTTATACGAGGAAAAAGCCCTTGATCAATGAATGATCTCCGGCACAAAAAACCTCGGGTGTTGGAAACTACCGATCACCAACTCAGATTAAACAAACAAGTTATTACAACTTCGGATGATAGCGAGCTAGTTACAAGGATCACTATAGTGTAATGTGCAAAAAAGTGTGTAATCGCCAAGTGAATTGTCAAGAGCTGGTGAGAGCAGTTGCGAGAGTGTGTGTTAAGCTAAAAATAGCCAAGTGTTTTTATTTAGCTCGCTATCCCCTTTTAAAAATGGAAAATATCTAAGCTAACAAACTGTCCGCATTTTGTGCAAGTCCTCCACGACCTCCATAACGTCCATTTCAGCCAAGCACGTGCGGAATAAATATGGAATATGCTCCAGGAATATCGCCAAGACCAAGTCCAAGCTCGTACTCCTGCAAAACAACTTCATATTCAAAGTAGACAATCGTTAGTATAAGGATCCTTAAGATGATCCATGATCCTGATCCTACAATACTTTCTGAGGATCACTAATTCAGACAGAATTGAGGATCACTAAGCCCAACAGTAAATGAGGATCACTGATCATTGGAAAATCCTCCCCTAACATCACCAGCTAGAAACTTTTTGATCCTGACATTCTTGTTATAAGATCCAGCCATCCTTTGTTGATAACTAGCCATTCTTATCCTTGCCAAATCCCTGAGTTCTTCTATGGTATCCAAGTCTTGAACCAAGTTTTCAGCATTTCCTTCAGGATCACGGATGCCTGTTCTAACAGTAGGAACCACCATTTCTGTAGGGATCACTGATTCTGCTCCAAACACTAAAGAAAATGGAGTTTGGCCAGTAGAATTCTTGGGAGTTGTTCTATCAGCCCATAACACATAAGGTAGCTCTTCTGCCCATTTTCCTTTTTTGGATCCAAGCTTCTTCTTCAAGTTGTTGATGATGATCTTGTTAGATGATTCTGCTTGACCATTAGCTTGTGGATGGGCTGGTGTTGATGTTATCATCTTAATCCCCCAACTGTCACAAAAGTTAGTAGTTCTACTCCCAATAAATTGGGATCCATTATCACAAACAATTTCAGAAGGAATACCAAATCTGGGAATAATGTTTCTTTTAATAAAGGATATCACTTCTTTTTCTCTGACTTGAGCAAAGGCTTCAGCTTCTATCCACTTGGAAAAGTAATCAGTCATGGCAAGCATAAACACTTTTCCTCCTGGTGCTTTTGGAAGTTTGCCAACTATATCCATTCCCCATCTCATAAATGGACAAGAAGAGGATATAGGATGCAGGAGCTCTACTGGTTGATGAAGGATATTGCTATATCTCTGACAAGCATCACATTTCTTGGCATAATCCACAGCATCCTTCTTCATAGTAGGCCAAAAATATCCTGTCCTAAGGATCCTTGAGAACAGTGCTCTGCCCCCAGTGTGGTTTCCACAATCTCCTTCATGAAAATCCTTTAGAACTTCTTGAACTTTAGGATCCTCAATGCACCTTAAATATGGACCTACAAGAGATCGTTTATATAACATGTTATTGAATATTGTAAATTGAGATACCTTAACTTTGAAAGCTCTGGGGTTTTCTCCTGAAGGAATCTCTCCATGTTGTATATATCTCATGATTGGAAGGATCCAGGATCCTGAATGTGATTATGCACCGTCACTAGGTATGATTGCAGAATCCTCTCCTATCTCCATAGTTGTGTGATCTTCAATAGCAGGAGCCAAGATGTGGATAATGGGAATTTTAATATCCTCTGGGATCTCAATGATGATCGAAGGTTGGCTAATGCATCAGCTTCTTCATTTTCTTCTCTGGGTACCTGTGTCAAACTAAAAGAAGCAAAAGAGTCTGCCAATTTCTTGACTACCTCTAGATATTTGATTAGTCTTTCACCTTTAACAGCATAAGAACCATTGAAGTGGTTAGTAATCAACAATGAATCTACATGTACCTCAAGATACCTGATCCTCATGTGCTTGGTAATTTGCAAACCAGCTATCAAGGCTTCATACTCAGCTTCATTATTAGTAGTTTGAAACTCACAAACAATAGAGTGGGGTATTATGTCCCCCTGTGGCGATTTTAGTAGTACTCCAACTCCAGTTCCCTTGACATTAGAGGCTCCATCTGTGAAGAGTATCCAAGGATCCTTAGACTCTTCAAGCTGCTGAACTTCTAACTCAGCCTCCTTTTGTAAGTCACTATTAAAATCTGCCACAAAGTCAGCCAAGTCTTGAGATTTAATGGCAGTTCTTGGTTCATATCTTATATCATAAGCACTAAGCTTTACTGCCCATTTGGCCATCCTTCCTGACATTTCAGGTTTCCTAAGAACATTCTTAATTGGAAAGTTAGTTTTAACAATAATAGCATGAGTTTCAAAAGAATGGCGTAATTTAGTGGATGACATAATCAAAGCAAGGATAAGTTTTTCTAAATGTGAATACCTGGATTCAGCATCAAGCAAACTTTTACTTATATAATACACAGGGTGTTGGGTATATTCATGATCCTTTACAAGAACTACACGTACTGCCTTAGAAGAGACTGCCAAATATAAGGATAATATATCCCCTTTTTCTAGTTTCATTAAGGCTGGAGCTGAGGATAGGTAATTCTTAAGGGCTTTGAGAGCATTCTCATGCTTTTTAGTCCACTCAAATTTCTTGTTCTTTCTCAGGATGTCATAGAATTCCCTGCATTTCTTTGATGACTTTGAGATGAACCTGTTCAAGGCTGCGATCCTTCCTGTCAACCTTTGCACTTCATTGGCATTGGCAGGAGATTTAATATTCACAATCTCCTTGATTTGCTCTGGACTTACCTCGATCCCTCTTTTTGTGACCATATAGCCTAGGAATTTGCCTGCTTTTACACCAAAGTGACACTTGGAAGGATTCAATTTCATGTTGAATTTATCAAGGATATCAAATGCTTCCTCCAAATCTCTAAGGTGATCCTCAGCTCTCTTGGACTTAACCACCATTTCGTCTATATAGACTTCCATAGTGTGTCCAATTTGTTCTTTAAACATCATATTTACTAGCCTTTGATAGGTTGCACCTGCATTTCTTAGTCCAAACGGCATAGCAATATAACAATAAATACCAGTTGGGGTCATAAAGGCTGTATCCTCTTGATCAGATGGTCCATTTGAATTTGTTGAAATCCAGATGAAGCATCCACGAAAGTCAACAACTCATGACCCACGGTAGCATCCACCATGGAGTCAATGTGAGGTAATGGGAAAGGATCCTTGGGTCATGCCTTGTTTAAATCAGTAAAATCGACACATACCCTCCACTTTCCATTTTTTTCTTTTGAACAACAACTACATTGGCTAACCACCTTGGATACTTAACCTCTCTAATCATACCTGCTCTGAGCAGCTTGTCTACCTCCTCCAGGATAATGGCATTCCTCTCTGGTGCAAACTTTCTCCTCTTTTGATGTATGGGTTTGAATGACCTGTCAATGCCAAGTTTATGAGTAATAATATCTTTAGAAATACCTGTCATGTCTTCATGCTTCCAAGCAAAGGTAGTTTTTCTTTTCTTGAGGAAGGATACTAGATCTTGTTCAATGTCACTGAGGATCCTGGATCCTATGAAGACCTTGGATTCAGGATCCCGAGGATCCATCAGGATATCTTTCACATCTTGTTCTCTTGCCTTCAGGACATCTCCTAGAGGATGCTTTAATTGCTATTGTTCCCTGGGTCTTGAGGCTGGCTTCATCGATGAAGTATAGCAATTCTTTGCTTCTTGTTGGTCACTCTCAATCTTCACCACACTCCATGGACTAGGGAGTTTGACACATTGATGATATGTAGATGGAACTGCTTTCATGTCATGTATCCATGGCCTGCCAAGGATAACATTGCAACAGGATAAGCAATCTATAACACAAAATTTTTGAAAAGAACTAAGTCCCTCTATGTAAATGGGAAGTTTAATGTCCCCCAATGTGTTTTTGGTTTCACCACTAAATCCTACAAGAACCGGAGATCTTGGGATAATTTCTGATTCAGGGATGTTCATCTTGTTGAGGATATCAAGCTGAATGATGTTTACAGAGCTTCCTCCATCTATCAGAATCCTGCGAATAAAATGATTAGATATAAACAATGTAATAACTAGACCATCATGATGAGGATCCTAGATATCCACACGATCATCCTCATCAAAGGTGATAACTTTCTCCTATGTAACAGTAGAGGTTCGGATGGGTCTATCCCCACTATCCATCTTTGTTTCTTTGGCATGCCTCTTGGCTGCTGAAAAGGAAGTGCCACATATGTATGATCCACCAGATATGTAGTTGATAATTTATGCATCGGCAGGAGGAGCAGGAGCTCTTTTTGGAACTTTTTTAGGATCCTGGATCCTTGACTTTTTTCTTCCAAGCAGCTCTTTCAAATGCCCTTTGCTTAATAAGTAACCAATCTCTTTCCTGAGTGCAATGCATTCCTCAGTGAGATGACCAAAATCTTCATGATATGCACACCATCTGGATTTGTCTTTTGTTCCAGCTAGTTTATCACTCTTTCTGGGCCATCTTGCTTTTTCACCTAGATTCTGCATTGCAAGGATTAGTTCATTATTATCAACAGAAAAGCAATATTCAGAAATGGGAGGATAATCCTCATCATCCTCTTCTTGCTCCACTGCATGCACGTTATGATTATCAGACTTGTTGTATGATTTGGACTTGTTGTTCCTGAAGTAGATCCTTGCTTTTCCTGCTTTGAGGATCCGGCCAGTCTTTCCTGGATCCTTTTATCATCCTCTAGACGGATGAATCTAAGGGCCCTGGTTCTTACTTCATCAAGATTCCTGCAAGGGGTCATGACAAGATCATCATAGAACAATGAATCCTTAAGTAAACCCATTTTAAGGCTTCTACAGCCATGGCAATATCCAAATTAGTAATCTCTATGGTTTCTCTACTGAATTTAGTGATATAATCTCTAAGTGATTCATTCTGACCTTGTGTTACCCTATATAGATCACTAGTTAAACGTTCAAATTTCCTACTACATGAGAATTGGCTATTAAACAAGTTAACTAGATTAGCAAATGAAGTAAAAGAGTAAGGGGGAAGACTTAGCAGCCATTTAAGAGCTGATCCCGTCAGTGTGGCTGCTAAGTCTTCCCCCTTACTCTATTACTTCATTTGCTAATCTAGTTAACTTGTTTAATAGCCAATTCTCATGTAGTAGGAAATTTGAACGTTTAACTAGTGATCTATATAGGGTAACACAAGGTCAAAATGAATCACTTAGAGATTATATCACTAAATTCAGTAAAGAATCCTTAGAGATTCCTAATTTGGACATTGTTATGGGTGTAGAAGCTTTCAAAATGGGTTTACTTAGGGATTCACAGTTCTATGATGATCTTGTCATGACCCCTTGTAGGAATCTTGATGAAGTAAGAACCAGGGCCCTTAGATTCATCCGATTAGAGGATGATAAAAGGATCCAAGAAAGACTGGCAGGATCCTCGAAGCAGGAAAAGCAAGGATCCTACTTCAGGAATAACAAGTCTAAATCATACAACAAATCAGATAACTAGAACGTGCATGCAGTGGAGCAAGAAGAGGATGATGAGGATTATCCTCCCATTTCTGAATATTGCTTTTCTGTTGATAAAAATGAACTAATCCTTGCAATGCAGAATCTAGGTGAAAAAGCAAGATGACCCAGAAAGAGTGATAAGCCAGCTGCAACAAAAGACAAATCCAAATGGTGTGCATATCAAGAAGATTTCGGTCATCTCATTGAATAATGTATTATACTCAGAAAAGAGATTGGTTACTTGTTAAGCAAAGGGCATTTGAAGGAGCTGTTGGGAAGAAAAAAGTCAAGGATCCAGGATCCTGAAAAGATTCCAGAAAGAGCTCCTGCTCCTCCTGCTGATGCACAAAATATCAACTTCATATCTGGTGGATCAGACATATGTGGCACTTCCTTTTCAGCAGCCAAGAGGCATGCCAAGGAGGCCAAGATGGATAACAGGGATAGACCCATCAGAACCTCCACTGTTACACAGGAGAAAGTTATAACCTTTGATGAGGATGATCGTGTGGATATTCGGGATCCTCATCATGATGGTCTTGTTATTACATTGTTTATATCTAATCATTTTGTTCACAGGATCTTGATAGATGTAGGAAGCTCAGTAAACATCATTTAACTTGATGTCCTCAAGAAGATGAACATCCCTGAATCAGATATTATCCCAAGATCATCAGTTCTTGTGGGATTCAGTGGAGAAACGAAGAACACATTGGGGGACATTAAGCTTCTCATTTACATAGAGGGACTTAGTTCTTTTAAAAAATTTTGTGTTATAGATTGCTTATCCTGTTGCAATGTTATCCTTGGCAGGCCATGGATACATGACATGAAAGCAGTTCCATCTACATATCATCAATGTGTCAAACTCCCTAGTCCATGGAGTGTGGTGAAGATTGAGAGTGACCAACAAGAAGCAAAGAATTGCTATACTTCATCGATGAAACCAGCCTCAAGACCCATGGAACAATAGCAATTAAAGCATCCTCCAAGAGATGTCCTGGAGGCAAGAGAACAAGATGTGAAAGATATCCCGATGGATCCTCAGGATCCTGAATCCAAGGTCTTCATAGGATCTGGGATCCTCAATGACATCGAACAGGATCTAGGATCCTTCTTCAAGAAGAGAAAAACTACCTTTTCCTGGAAGCATGAAGACATGACAGGTATCTCTAAAGATATTATTACTCATAACCTTGGCATTGACAGGTCGTTCAAACCCATACATCAAAAGAGGATAAAGTTTGCACCTGCGAGGAACGCCATCATCCAGGAGGAGGTAGATAAGCTGCTCAGAGCAGGTATGATAAGAGAGGTTAAGTATCCAAGTTGGTTAGCCAATGTGGTTATTGTTCAAAAGAAAAACGGAAAGTGGAGGGTATGTGTCGATTTTACTGATTTAAACAAGACATGTCTCAAGGATCCTTTCCCATTACCCCACATTGACTCCATGGTGGATGCTACCGAGGGTCATGAGTTGTTGACTTTCATAGATGCTTCATCTGGATTTCAACAAATTCAGATGGAACCATCTGATCAAGAGGATACAGCCTTTATGACCCCAACTGGTATCTACTGTTATATTGCTATGCCATTTGGACTAAGAAATGCAGGTGCTACTTATCAAAGGCTAGTCAATATGATGTTTAAAGAACAAATCGGACACACTATGGAAGTCTATATAGATGACATGGTGGCTAAGTCCAAGAGAGCGGAGGATCACCTTAAAGACTTGGAGGAAGCATTTGATATCCTTGATAAATTCAATATGAAATTGAATCCTTCCAAGTGTCACTTTGGTGTGAAAGCAGGCAAGTTTCTAGGTTACATGGTGACAAAAAGAGGCATAGAGGCAAGTCCAGAGCAAATCAAGGCGATTGTGAATATTAAATCTCCTGCCAATGCCAAGGATGTGCAAAGGTTGACAGGGAGGATCGTAGCTGTTAGGGCATGAATTTTATGCTAAGGATTATCTATCCTGGGACTGGGCATGGATCACGTATCCTTAATGGATGATGCAGGGAGTCTGAGGATCCAGAGTCTGAGGATCACAGGATCCTTAACAGAACTTATGATTTCTAACAATTGTCACGTTTTTAATGTTTAAATGCAGATAATGGACGTAGTGGACTACTTCTTTGCTGGAATCTTGTGGAATATGCTTTTGAGGCAGGTGCTTAATGAAGAAATAACCGTTAGTGGTGATCATGGGTGACTTCCACCTTTTTTGGGAAGTTAGTTAGTTGATTTTTTGCTTATCTTTTAAGTGGAAAACGAGCTCATTTGAGGCATAAGTCGAACACACCACACAAAGAACACACAACACTCGAATTCTCTGCAACACTTAGCAAAAACACACACTTACACTAGCAATTCATTGTATTGAGCTTGTTTTCTTCCGAAGTTGTACAAGGATCATTATTGTTTTTTGCAATATAGTTGGTGATCGGTAGTTTCCATCACCCGAGGTTTTTTATGCCGGAGATCATCTCTTGATCAAGGGCTTTTTCCTCGTATAAATCTCGGTGTTCATCGTTGATTTCATATACTTTTCGTTCATACAATTAACCAAGCATCATACCTCACAAAATCAGATTTGGTTGCATTATCCTTGTGTGATTTTTGACCAAAACAGTTTGGCGCCCACCGTGGGGCAATTGGTGCTTCAATTCTGAGAAATTTTGTTCATTTCATTCATTTCGGTTCATTACCTTCAACCACATGGCTTCTCAGGGAAAACTACTTCAAGTTCCATGTCGGCGGTTTCCTCATCACATGGCATTCCACCATTGCATCATTTTCCCCCTGCATTCTAGAAGAATGCTCCGAAGAAGACAACCCCCGTTTTCACAAAACCAACTGTTGTTTCTTCCTCTACACTTACTAACAGTGATCTTTATGCTTTGATTTTGCAGATGAGAGGATACATGCAACAACAGGACGAAACTAAAGGCAGGATCCTTCGCGAAATTGATAAAATCAGCAGAGGATCATCACCCTTTGCTGCCGAGGTCGCTGAATTTCGACACTCCGGTCATAACTTCCCAGCACTTTGCAGCTCCAGATGTCCAATACCAGGGTGGATCAACAGGAATGCGTTCTGGATCATCGGAAATGTCTCAGGCTCAAGGATCCTCTTTCCAGCCTTCAGGATCCTCATTTCAGCATCAGGGATTCTTCACCAGTTTAGGAGGATGCATGGGGATGCAGCTGATTCATGGATCCTCTCAGGTTCAAGGATCCTCATCTCAGGTTCAAGGATCCTCCTCTTAGGTTCAAGGATCCTCTCAGGTTCAAGGATCCTCTCAGGTTCAGGGATCCTCTCAGGTTCAAGGATCCTCCTCTCAGGTTCAAGGATCCTCCTTTCAGGTTCAAGGATCCTCATCTTAGGTTTTTGGATCCATGGATTATCCTCCAAGACCTTCATTCACAGCACATCAAGGATCCAACATCTTCCAGGATCAAGTATACTTAAGGAGTGTGTAACCCGAAAGTTCAGATGTTCATCTAGGAGACTTCATACCAATGCAGACCATTGCTTCCCCTGGTCCCTCGGTTATGCCAGAATCCCGTCAACATGGATTCACATATGGAATTCCAAACTTGAATCCTTCAGGAGGTAACACTTTGAATAATTTTTGCAATGCTAACCATGGCTTTGTGCAGGATACAGGTATCAACCAAGCTATGGCCAGAGAATTATAAAAGCTTAAGGATATGATATCCAGTGTTCCAGGAGTGGTTAAGCCCATTCCTGAAATTCCGGATGGAAGCCACATGATATCTCATTTTGCACCACCTATTTGTGATGCAGAGATACCGAAGAGACTTCCAATACCAACCATGAAGCTGTATGATGGTTCAACGGATCCAGAAGAGCATGTAGCTCAATACAGAGAAAGGATGGAGATCAATCCCATCCTGGAGAGCTTAAAAGAAGCATGTCTATGCAAGGGTTTCGGATCCACACTGACAGGATCAGCTCTTAAATGGCTGCTAAGTCTTCCTCCTTACTCTGTTACTTCATTTGCTAATCTAGTTAACTTGTTTAATAGCCAATTCTCATGTAGTAGGAGATTTGAACGATTAACTAGTGATCTATATAGGGTAACCCAAGGTCATAATGAATCACTAAGAGATTACATAACTAAATTCAGTAGAGAATCCTTAGAAATCCCTAACTTAGATATTGCTACTACTGTTGAAGCTTTTAAAATGGGTTTACTTAAGGATTCTCAGTTCTATGATGATCTTGTTATGACACCTTGCAGGAACTTAGATGAGGTAAGGAACAGGGCCCTTAGGTTCATCCGTTTAGAGGATGACAAAAGGATCCAGGAGAGATTGTCAGGATCCTCAGAGCAAGACAAACAAGGATCCTATTTCAAGAATAACTGATCCAAGCAATACTCCAAGCATGACAACCAGAATGTGCATGCTGTGGAACAAGAGGAAGATGATGAGGATTATCCTCCTATTTCTAAATATTGTTTTTCTGCTGATAATAATGAACTAATCCTTGTTATGCAGAATTTAGGCGACAAGGCTAGGTGGGCAAGGAAGGACGACAAACCGCCTACTACCAAAGACAAATAGAAATGGTGTGCTTACCATGAGGATTCTGGTCATCTCACAGATGAGTGCATAGCGTTAAGGACGGAGATAGGTTATCTTTTGAGCAAAGGATAGTTGAAGGAATTGCTTGGAAGGAAAAAGTCAAGGATCAAGGATTCTGAGAAAGTTCCTAGAAAAGCTCCTCCTCCACCAGCTGATGCTCAAATCATCCATTTCATCTCTGGAGGTTCTCAGCAGCTAAAAGACATGCAAAGGAAACAAAGATGGAGAATGGGGACAGACCTGTTCGAACTTCCATTCTTATCCAGGAAAAAGTGATATCCTTTGATGAGGATAACCGTGTGGACATTCAGGATCCTCATCACGACGGTTTAGTTATTACACTATTTATATCTAACCATTTTGTTTGCATGATTCTCATTGATGGGAGAAGCTCAGTGAACATAATCCAGTTGGATGTCTTCAAAAGAATGAACATCCTTGAATCTGATATTGTCCCAAGATCATCTGTCCTTGTGGGATTCAGTGGAGAGGCAAAGATTACATTGGGGGACATCAAACTTCCTATTTATATAGAGGGAGTGAATTCAGTTCAAAAATTCTATGTTATTGATTGCTTATCTTGTTGTGATGTTGTCTTTGGCAGGCCATGGATACACGATTTGAAGGCAGTCCCCCTCAACATATCATCAATGTGTCAAGCTCCCAACTCTATGGAGTGTGGTGAAGATAGAGATGATCAGCAGGAGGCAAAGAACTGTTAAACTTCTTCAATGAAACTAGCCTCCAAGGAGCAAGATGTCATGGAGGCAAGAGAGCAAGACGTCAAGGATATTCTGTTGAACCCAGAGGATCCTGAATCCAAAATTTTTATAGGATCCGGGATCCTAGACAGTATTGAGCAGGATTTAGTATCCTTCTTGAAAAGAAGAAAATCTACCTTTGCTTGGAAACATGAAGACATGACAGCTAAAGCAGTAAGTGCGATCCTAGTTAAGGATCATGAAGGCTCTCAACATCCGGTATACTATTAGTGATCTACAAAGGGAAGCTGGATTAGAAGTTCAACAACTTGAGAAGACCAAGGATCCTTGGACACTCTTCACGGATGGAGCTTCAAATGTTAAAGGAACTTGACAAAGCACACTACTAAAATCGCCACAGGGGGACATTATACCCCAATCCATTGCATGTGAATTCGAAACCACTAATAATGAGGCTGAATATGAGGCATTGATAGCAGGTTTGCAATTAGATAAGAATATGAGGATCAGGTATCTTCAAGTATTCATAGATTCCCTATTATTTACTAATCATTATAATGGTTCTTACACTGTCAAAGGTGAAAAGCTAATCAAGTACTTAGAAATAATCAGGAAACTGGCAGATTCTTTTGGTTTTTTCAGTCTATCACAGGTACCCAGGGAAGAAAATGCAGAAGCTGATGCTCTAGCTAATCGTGGATCATCACTGAAGATTCCAGAGGATGTGAAAATACTCATCATCCATGTTTTAACTCCCTCAATTGAGGATCACGTAGCCATGAAGATAGTGTAAGATTCTTCAATCATCCCTAGTGATGATTGTTTTGGTCAAAAATTACCGAAGCAATTAAGTGATCAAATTAGTTTTGTGAGGTAGTGTGCTAGAAAGTGTGTTGGAAATATACTTGTTAAGTTATTTGGAAAACAGTATTCAGGATACGGCTCAGGATATTGAGCTGTATCTATGATCAAACAATGAGCAAAAATAAAGTAAACGACACGAGATGTACGAGGAAAGCCCTTGATCAATCTAGATCGCCGGCATAAAACCTCGGGAGCTGACAATCGCAGCTGCCTTGTTCTTCAATTGCTTCAAAAATCAGGATACAGTGCGGGATGTGGTAGGGATCGACTAAGTGTTACAATGAATATGAAATACAAGTGTGGTGTTTGCGATTAGCTAAAGAGTGTAAGTGTTCGAGAGTGTAAGTGTGAATTATTGTGTTCTAAGCTGATCCGACCTCATCTATTTATAGTAAAGATAAAATAACTAACTACCCTAAACTCGCGGGATCCACCGAATATTCCTTCTTGGAACGTTGTAGACCTGGTCTTTCGGGCTCAACGTCTCTTTCTCAACAAATTCGTCCGAGTCTTGTGGAGAAGAAGTCCTCTTGACCGTTAGCAAGTCTCAACCCTTAACCTGCACGTGGTTAATTCAACAAGCCTCAGGATATCGCCCAAGATGTTAGCAATATCCTCTTCCAGCATCCTGATCACAAATAAACAAACAAAGGCAGGATATTGGTCAGGATACATATGTTAAGAAAATGACCCCAAACAATTGTCCCCAAATATATCGGTTGGGATACCAATCCAACGGATATATTTCAAAAATCTTATCTCATGGCTTAAGGTAATTAATATGACTAGACTCTTGAAATGACAGCGGTGCAACTTCTAAGGCGTTACTTACTTTTTACCCCCCTATATTCATCCTATATTAATCGAGGGACTCCTTGTCTCGGTTATCCTTATCTGCGAGCAAGCATCAGGTATTTTCTAATCTCCTTTCTTTGATTTTTCTTAATTTGCTCCATGGCACCACGAACGAAATCCCGCTCAGACCGGTCAGCCTCAACCCTCATAAGTCAAAACTTTATCACCGATCCAGCAAAGGAGATTTGCTGCTTCAATAATGCTGATATTGCTGCTCTCAAGGACTCCGGTGCCTTTCCCACCGGAACGGTCTTTCGCCCCTTTGACAAGGAAGCCCGATCAGATGTAGCATCCGACGAGTGGGTTTGTTTTTTCGCTTATCCTTTCTCTCTTGGACTCCGGTATCCATTTCCACCCTTTATCTCCAGCTTCTTCGACCTTACCGGCCTTAGTTATGCCCAAGTTATGCCAATGGTTTGGCGAATCTTGATAGTGTTGGATCAAATCAAATCTCGTCATTTTCCTAACCTACTTATTGAAGACCTTCCCGTAGCATACCGGTTGAGATCTCATGGCAATCACCGTTATCTTCTGTTCTCCATCAAGAACCCTTTGGTCCTTAAAGCCACCAAGAATGAGGATCGATGGCGACGAAAATTCTTTTTCGTCAAAAGAGACTCCATTGATAAGGGTCTCGATCTACCGGTTAAATGGTTAACCAGGGGTAGGATTTAGGGTTTTAGGAATATCCCCAATCATATCTTCAAACTGTATCCCGGACTTATATTCTGATGTTTTTATGCAGCGAATTTCAGAGATTTAGTGCCTCCTAGCGCAGAATCCGAATCCAAGATCAAACAAATCTACCGTCTTCCGGCCAGTGAAAGAACTTTTTCCCTGTCTCTCACAGATCCTCATCAAAAATCAAGCTCAGAAATGTCAGGTAAGCACAATTTCATATGTTAATTATTTTTCAAAAATATGATGAGTTTTAAGAATATCTTCCCTTATGTAGTACCAGTCGTCAACCTTGAAGGCTTCGAACTTGATGAGTTAGATTGCTACTCCAGCCTTGAACCCATCAGACAAGAATCCAAGACAAAGCCAGCTGCTACACCAAAACCTACCTCATTAAAGACTGTTTCAGCCCCCAAAGGTCCTCCGGCATCCAGGACCAGGGCATCCAGCTCTCGGAAGAGAAAGGAGACTGACTCCCCAGCTGTTTCTAAAACATTCTCCCTTGAGAATCATGGGTTTAACGAAGCCACCTCATTCCTCAAACAGGTAGAATTTTCTTTCCGATATCCTGTACAAGTATGTTAGTCTTTATCCTGCTTATTTTTCATATTAATACCTGTGTCTTTATCGACAGGGTCTGGATCGCCTCATGCATTTATACGAAGATGCTAGCGGTCTTAACAAGATGTTGCAGATTCAACTGGAGAAAGCTCAAGCCACCATAGCTGATCAAGGAACCATTGCAGCTGCCAAATCCCAGCACTATGAAGACAAATACAAGGCAATGACTCAGGAACATCAAGCCGCCCTCCATAAAGCTAATGAGGATGCTCAAGCCAAGCTAGACGCCGCTCTTCTCCAATATCAGCAGAATATGAGCTCATACCGGGATAGCCTAAAAGCTTCGGTGGTCGTCTCTCTTCTCCAAGCCAGGATAAGGATGGCTTATGAGGCCATGGATCTGGGTTTTGAATGCCCTTCCTGGAATGTAAAGGCTTGGGAGGAGAAACTACAGGGCCTCGGAGGTCATCTCGTTGCTCATCCTGCAAAACATACTGGTGAAGAGCCTTCTAAGGTGGCAGAGGAGGTTGCCAATGCTGGAGATGGTGCTGAGAAGAATCCCGAGGGTGATGCTGGGGCGAATGCTGGCAATGAGGTTGCTGATCAAGAAGGTGCCGCATCTTAGGCGGCGAAATGGGCGATGATGGATATATGTGCCAAGGCCGGAGCCCATTTTTTTAATTTCATGGTTGTGGTTGCATAAACAATTTACTTTTCCTGTCCTTGAACAATTTACTTTTCCTGCACTAGAACAATGTGATGACCAAAGGTGAATGGGTCCTAAGTTTTAGGATGAAGCCCTTGGTCATCGATTAGTATAACTTGTTTTGAACATAGTATCGGTTGTAGGTGAACGGGTCCTGTTTTGAGACAGATCCTGCAACCGTTACATACATTTGGCAAAAACTAATTGTGCTTTTGGCGGATGGGCCTTAGTTTAAGGTGAAACCAAAAGCACAACTTTTGGCTTGTTAATAATATAACTATCTTTTGACTTATTTTTTGTTACCTTGCATTGTTTAGTGTAAGTCTTGGCTTTGTAAAAATTTCATACTGTTATTTTACAAAATATCCTGACCAGTATGCTTAAAAACATACTGCAGAAGCCTTTTATAGATCTTCCAAACGTTCCTTTAACTTTATAAAAATTTCTTTAGAAAGTAAAAAAATAGTTTATCTCTCCAAGTTTTGATGATGATCAAAGTTCCAAGCCAATACTAGTTTCAAACATCCTAATCATATATCCTTAAAAGGACTTTGAGGATATATGCCAGGATACTTAACATAATGTTACTAAAAACTTAAATGAGGCTTACAAAGGAAAGATCATACCAGACATAGGATATAAGCCTATTACCGAACTTCGATCCCTTTGCAACTCTTCCAATGAAGATGTCCCCAGTGCAAGGTACTTAGTGCATTAGTCGCAAACTTCATTCTTTTAGCTTTACACCATCATCTTGGCAGGGATGTCCCCTGTGTACAATGTCTTCAAGTATCTTAGAAATCTATTTAATGTCAGTTTCCATGGCATAAGCAATTTTTCACGTCCCGAGGGTATAACCCAAAGATGTACTGGAGATAAATCCTTTGTATCCTGGGGAAAATCCCAATTTTTCATGCGCTACAGGCGGGAGTGTATAAACTCCAAGACTTAGAAAGGTGAAAACCTTTAAACCTTAGAGAGTATGAAAATACCCTTTCGTGAGAGAGGGTGATCAATCCTCATATACCGTTAGGATTCAGGATATAGCCAATGGTAACGAAATTGTCAGCCACTTTTACATGGACTGGTGCCGCCACCTTGAACTATCCCTGAATAACTTGCGCTCCAGGCGGGGTGTTTAAACCCAATTCGGAAGAAAGGTGAATACCTTTAAACCTGTGAAGGGATCAGTATCCCTTAAACGTGAGAGAGGGGGCCAATCCTCTAATCTTCTGAGTTATCCTGAGTGCATATTCTGGAGCTATATCCTGAAACATATCTTGCAAAACAAATGTAAACTAAGGTGGGTGTTAGCTTGGCTAACACCCCTCCGATGCTTAAGTCAGTATCAGGTTATAAAGAACAAATTAAACCAAACATATTTAAAAGAAGTAGAGTTCATACCATCTTGAGTTAGAAATTAAATTCTAAACTCACTTGAAATAGAGCTTAAGGTGTATAGCATTCCAAGATCTCGGTAGCATATCCCCCTCCATATTCTTGAGTCTATATGCTCCTTTCCCTGCTTCTGATTCAACTTCATATGGTCCTTCCCATTTTGGAGCTAACTTGCCATCGGCAGGATTAGTAGTATTTTGGAAAGCCTTTCTTAACACCCAATCTCCAACCTTAAATCTTCTGGTTCTAATATTCTTGTTATATGCCCTGGATATTCTCTGTTGATATGCTGCCATCCTTAGCCTCGCTGCATCTCTCTTTTCATCTATAGTATCTAAATCCTGACTCAAGGCTTCGGGATTCTGCTCAGGATCACTTAAGATAGATCTTGCAGTAGGTATTGTCATCTCCGTTGGAATCACTGCTTCTGCTCCAAACACCAACGAAAATGGGGTTTGACCTGTTGCATTCTTTACCGTTGTCCTATCAGCCCATAAAACAAAGGGTAATTCTTCTGCCCATCTTCCTTTTTTGGCTCCAAGCCTTTTCTTTAAGTTATTGACAATTATTTTGTTTGAGGATTCTGCTTGTCCATTTGCTTGAGGATGTACCGGAGTAGATGTGATCATTTTGATTCCCCAACTCTTGCAAAAGTCTGTAGTCCTCTTACTTCTGAACTGAGAACCATTGTCACAGATTATCTCAGCTGGTACTCCAAATCTGGTCAGGATATTCCTCTTTATGAAGGATACTACTTCTTGGTCTCTAACTTGAACAAATGCTTCAGCTTCAACCCACTTAGAGAAATAATCCGTCATTGCTAGCATAAAGACTTTTCCTCCCGGAGCTTTTGGTAGCTTTCCCACTATATCCATACCCCACTTCATAAATGGCCAAGGGGAAACAATAGGATATAATGGTTCAGCCGGTTGATGCAGTATGTTACTATGTCTTTGACATGAGTCACATCTTCGAGCATATTCTGCGGCATCTTTTCTCATTGTTGGCCAATAATACCCTGATCTTAATACTTTTGAGAATAACGATCTGCCCCCAGCATGGTTACCACAATCCCCTTCATGTATATCCTGAAGGACTTCTTTGGCTTCAAGATCCTCCAAGCATCTCAAATACGGTCCTGCAAGAGATTTCTTGTATAAAATATTATTTATAATAGTGAACTGTGATACCTTCATCCTAAATGCCTTAGGATTTTCATTTCCAGGGATGTGTCCTTCTTTGAGATATCTCATGATTGGAGTCGTCCAGGATTTAGGATCCTCCTCAGGATATTCTACTCCAGGATTCTGTATACTAGTTACTTCTTTATCCTGAGGATTCGTTGCAGGATATAAGACATGTAATATTGGTACTTGCGTCCCTTCAGGTATCCTGATCGATGATCCCAAATTTGCTAGGGCATCCGCTTCAGCATTATCTTCCCTTGGTACCTGTTCAAGTAAAAAACATCGAAATATCCTGCTAATATTTTGAGAATATCGAGATATTCGATTAATTTCTCACCCTTAACTGCATAGGATCCATTAAAATGGTTAGTAATTAACAAAGAGTCAACATACACTTGCAAATTTTTGATACTCATGCTCTTAGCCAACTCTAATCCTGCAATTAAAGCCTCATACTCTGCTTCATTATTAGTAGCAGGAAATTCACACCTAATAGCCTGGGGTAATATGTCCCCCTGTGGCGATTTTAGTAGTATTCCTAATCCTACACCTCTTACATTAGATGCACCATCAGTATATAATATCCAGGATCCTGAGGATTCTCCTAGCTGTTGAACTTCTAGATCTACCTCATCCTGAATGTCACTACTAAAATCAGCCACAAAGTCAGCTAAAGCCTGAGATTTTATGGCACTTCTAGGTTCATATACTAAATCATAAGCACTCAACTTTACTGACCACTTGGCCATCCTGCCTGACATCTCTGGTTTCCTAAGCACATTTTTGACAGGATAATTCGTTTTAACATGTATCCTATGTGTTTCGAAATAATGTCTAAGCTTTGTCGATGCCATGACTAGAGCTAATATTAATTTTTCTAAATGAGAATACCTAGTTTCAGCATCTAACAAACTTTTACTAACATAATAAACAGGATACTGCTGACCTTCATGGTCTTTTATAAGAACGGCGCTTACAGCATTCCCTGACACAGCAAGGTACAGGGATAGTGGTTCACCATTTTCGGGCTTCATCAATAGAGGTGCGGTTGAAAGATACCGTTTCAAATCCTGCAGGGCTGCTTCATGCTTTTCCCCCCATTCGAATCTTTTGTTCTTCTTTAGGATATCATAGAAGTCTTTGCATTTTTCTGAGGATCTTGAGATAAATCTGTTTAGAGCTGCTACCCGGCCTGTTAATCTTTGTACGTCCTTCATATTTGAGGGTGATTTTATGTCTAGGATAGCTTTGATCTGCTCTGGGCTTGCTTCTATCCCCCTTTTTGTCACCATATATCCAAGAAACTTCCCTGCCCCCACTCCGAAATGGCATTTAGCAGGATTTAGCTTCATGTTGTAGTGATCCAGGATATCAAATGCTCCCTTGATATCCTGGAGGTGATCCTCAGACTTTTTAGATTTCACCACCATATCATCGATATATACCTCCATGGTGTCCCCCTGTTTGTCTTTGAACATCATGTTCACCAATCTTTGGTATGTTGCACCTGCATTTTTTAAACCAAAAGGCATAGCTGTATAACAATAAATACCTGTTGGTGTCATGAAGGCGGTATCCTCCTGGTCAGAAGGCTCCATTTGGATCTGTTGAAATCCTGAGGATGCGTCCATGAAGGTCAGCATTTCATGCCCAGCAGTGGCATCTACCATTGCATCAATATGAGGAAGAGGAAATGGGTCTTTAGGACAAGCTTTGTTCAAGTCTGTGTAGTCTACACAAACTCTCCATTTTCCATTCTTCTTCTGTACTACAACCACGTTTGCTAGCCACCTTGGGAACTTAACCTCTCTGATCATTCTGGACTTTAATAATCTTTCAACTTCCTCCCGGATAATCGCGTTCCGCTCAGGAGCAAACTTCCTTCTTTTTTGTTGCACGGGCTTGAATGATTTATCAATTCCAAGCTTGTGAGTGATAATATCTTTGGATATGCCTGTCATATCCTCATGCTTCCATGCAAACGTAGACATCCTGCATTTCAAAAAGTTAATTAATTGTTCTTCAATATCCTGAGGGATATTGGTCCCTACGAGCACCGAAACATCGGGGTTATCCTAGTCCAGGATAACTTTCTTCACATCCTGCTCCGGATCTTCCACGATATCCTGGGCCCGCGTCTTTAATTGCTATGCTGCACTAGTTTTGGCTGAGGATTTCATCGAGGATGAGTAGCATTCTTTCGCCTCCTGCTGATCGCTATCAACTTTAACAACTCCCCAAGGGGTAGGTATCTTGATGCATTGGTGATATGTTGATGGCACGGCCTTCATATCGTGAATCCATGGTCTTCCCAGTATAATGTTATAGCAGGATAGAGAGTCCATCACACAGAAACGTTGTATCGAGTTGACTCCTTCAACGTACACCGGCAACTTTATCTCTCCCACTGTGTTTCTGGCCTCTCCGCTGAACCCAACAAGCACGGTGGACTTCGAAGTGATATCCATTGGAGATACATTTATTCTTTTAAGTATCTCTAGTTGGATTATGTTGACAGAGCTGCCATTATCAACCAATATCCTGCGTACAAAATGGTTAGCCACATATAACGTTATTACCAGAGCATCATGGTGAGGATCCTGGACAGTATCCCTGTCATCAGCATCAAATGTGATCACTTTGTCAGTTGTGAGCGTAGTCATCCTGACAAGTTTGTCTCCCCTTTCGGCTTTGGCTTCCTTTGCATGTCTCTTTGCTGCCGAATACGAAGTTCCACAAATGTCGGATCCCCCCGAAATGAAGTTGATTATCTTGGCATCCGCGGGAGGTGATGCTGCTCGTTCAGGATCCTTCTCAGTATCCTGAGCCTTATTCTTCTTCTTTCCTAAGAGATCTTTCAGATATCCCTTGCTTAGAAGATAGCTTATTTCTTTCCTTAAAGCAATGCAATCCTCAGTCATATGTCCGAAATCTTCGTGGAAAGCACACCATTTCGACTTATCTTTCCAGTCAGCCTTTTGTTGATTCTTTCGAGGCCATCTAGCCTTGTCTCCTAGACCCTGCATAGCATACATCAATTCAGGAATATTAACAGAAAAGCAATATTCAGACAACTCAGGATACTCTTCAGGATCCTCATCTTCGACAGCATTCACTCTCTTGTTTTCATTTCTACCATATGGCTTAGGCCGATATGACTTAAATGAGGATTCTGACTTCCTATTAGTCGATTCATAAGTGTTGGATGAGTTCATCCTTTCTTGCATCTTCTTGTCATCTTCCAGACGGATATATCTCAAGGCCCTGTTATGAGCTTCATCGAGATTCCTGCAGGGATTCATTACAAGATCCTGATAAAACTGAGAATCCTTTTGTAATCCCATCTTAAAAGCTTGCACAGCTGTTGCAACATCAAGATGTGGGATATCCAAAGATTCTCGACTAAATTTGTTCACATAATCCCTCAAGGATTCCTGAGGCCCTTGAGTTATCCTGTAAAGATCACTGGTTAGTTTCTCAAAACTCCGACTACAAGAAAATTGACTGTTAAATAAATTAACCAAATGAGCAAATGAAGTAATTGAGTGAGGAGGAACGTTTAACAGCCATTTTAAGGCTGATCCTGTTAGAGTAGAACCAAATCCCTTGCACACGCACGCTTCCTTGAGCTCCGGAGGGATAGGGTTAATCTCCATTCTTTCCCTATACTGGGCAATATGCTCCTCAGGATCCGTAGTCCCATCATAATGCTTCATGTTGGGAGTTTGGAATCTCTTTGGGATCTCAGCATCACATATAGGATATGCAAAACGAGATATCTTGTGGCTATCTTGAGATACTTCCGGGATCGGTTGGACCACCCCAGGTACACTAGATATCATGTCTTTCAACTTCTGAAGTTCCCTGGTAAGTGCTGATATTACACCTGTATCCTGCAAAGATCCACCACTGTTAGTAGCATGAGTATTATTATTATTCGACACGTTACCCGTTGGAGGATTTTGCCCATATCCTGAAGCATATCCTGAGCTCCTCATGGTTGACATCCTAATCGAGGAGGGTATTTCAGGAGTATGATTCTGAGGAAGATTGGGCACGATATTCCCCCTATTATCCTCGGTATACACAGCTGAGCTAAAGTTCAACGCTCTGGGGTGTAACGGAGTGACATTGTCCTCAGCAGATCTGCTCGAGCCAGCCTTCAGGAGTTGTATCTCCCTCAAAAGCATTTGGTTTGTTTCCTGTTGCTGCCTCATTTGTTCCTGCACACTTCCAAATAAGGTTAAAATTTCATCATTAGAAGCTAAAACGGGAGCAGATCCCTGGACACTCCGAGTTGGGATAACATCTTGAGATTGTGTAGAGGCTGGCATCCTTGGAGGAGGTGGTGGAAGCACCGAACCGGTAGCAGCAGAAGTCATAGCAGACACAGTAGAGGAACTCATGTTTGATCTTGAGGCCATTATGGACAATGTGGCAAAAAGTTTTGAAAATAGAAAACCGATTAGCGATTTGACAAAAAATTTTAGTAAAGAGAGCACCACTTGCCCCACGGTGGGCGCCAAATTGTTTTGGTCAAAAATTACCGAAGCAATTAAGTGATCAAATTAGTTTTGTGAGGTAGTGTGCTAGAAAGTGTGTTGGAAATATACTTGTTAAGTTATTTGGAAAAACAGTATTCAGGATACGGCTCAGGATATTGAGCTGTATCTATGATCAAACAATGAGCAAAAATAAAGTAAACGACACGAGATGTACGAGGAAAGCCCTTGATCAATCTAGATCGCCGATATAAAACCTCAGGAGCTGACAATCGCAGCTGCCTTGTTCTTCAATTGCTTCAAAAATCAGGATACAGTGCGGGATGTGGTACGGATCGACTAAGTGTTACAATGAATATGAAATACAAGTGTGGTGTTTGCAATTAGCTAAAGAGTGTAAGTGTTCGAGAGTGTAAGTGTGAATTGTTGTGTTCTAAGCTGATCCGACCTCATCTATTTATAGTAAAGATAAAATAACTAACTACCCTAAACTCGCGGGATCCACCGAATATTCCTTCTTGGAACGTTGTAGACCTGGTCTTTCGGGCTCAACGTCTCTTTCTCAACAAATTCGTCCGAGTCTTGTGGAGAAGAAGTCCTCTTGACCGTTAGCAAGTCTCAACCCTTAACCTGCACGTGGTTAATTCAACAAGCCTCAGGATATCGCCCAAGATGTTAGCAATATCCTCTTCCAGCATCCTGATCACAAATAAACAAACAAAGGCAGGATATTGGTCAGGATACATATGTTAAGAAAATGACCCCTAACAATGATACACAATCTCATTCAGGATCATGGACCCTTCCAGTCATGAGATATATACAACATGGAGAGATTTCTACTGGAGAAAATCCTAGAGCTTTCAAAGTCAAGGTATCTCAATTTACAATACTAAATAACATGTTATATAACGATCTCTTGCAGGTCCATATCTAAGGTGCATTGAGGATCCAGAAATTCAAGAAGTCTTAAAGGATTTTCACGAAGGAGATTGTGGAAACCACACTGGGGGCAGAGTACTATTCTCAAGGATCCTTAGAACAGGATACTATTGGCCTGCTATGAAGAACGATGTTGTGGATTATGCCAAGAAATGTGATCCTTGTCAAAGACACAGCAGTATCCTTCATCGACAAAGAATGGCTGGAGCATACAACAAGAATGTCAGGTCCCTACTTAATTGAAGCTGAAGCAGGAAAGGGATCGTTTGTTGACAATGGATGGTGACCTCTTACCAAGAGCTTGGAATGTTGTTCATCTCAAAAAGTACTTTATGTAAGAAGGATCAGGGATCCTCAGCGATGCAAGTATTCTGATTAAGGATCCGGGATCCTCAAAGGATATATGATTCTACATTTGGTAACACATTACTTTCATCTTCATTCATCTTATACTTATTACTTATCATAAGGCAAAGATGTTAAACATTTAACATCTATTTTCATAAAGTTTAAGCTTTTGCAGAGTTGTTATCATTTTACAGAAGATCAATGTGGTTGGCCAACTCTCCAAAGTTTATTTGGGCTTGTCCCCAGTTATTTGGGCTTGTCCCCAGTTGTGGGCTTGTCCCCAGTTTGGGCATGTCCCCAGTTTCGCCAGTAGCGCACGATGATCCTGGTACTGTTCATGGCAATGTGACCAGTACTCGCTTTAGGGGCTGACAATTTCATTGTACTGCTGTATCCGGTATCCTACGTATAATGGTAGACGTACCATACATCCGTTCCTAAGGTTTCTAACGTTTTCACGTTAGCTAAGGTTTCGGCATTTTCATGTCGCTCAAGTTTGGATAGTCGCCAGTGAGGGCCATACTCCAGTTTACACAAGTTTATTTGGGCTTGACCCCAGTTTACATCCGTTTACTTGGGCTTGTCCCCAGTTTATTTGGGCTTGTCCCTAGTTTGTTGGGCTTGTCCCCAGTTTATTTGGGCTTGTCCCCAGTTTATTTGGGCTTGTCCCCAATTTGTTGGGCTTGTCCCTAGTTTATTTGGGCTTGTCCCCAGTTTATTTGGGCTTGTCCCCAGTTATTATGGGTTCATTCCCAATTATTTGGCTTGGTCCCAAGTTTGTTTTTCTTGCATGATCTTGGAGCTCTAAAGTTATACAAGTTCTGACAATAAGGATCCTGGAAACTTTACTTTTCACACATTTTATTCAGTATTAGTTTACAAGGATATAGAATCCTAACTTGGATTCTCTGGTATGTTATGTTCTAACTTTTTCTAAGCTGCAAGTTGTCTCTTATCCTTTTTGGTTAAGGATCATTGATCCACACTTATATGAACACTTCAAGTTTTCTGTTAAAAGTTTAACATTATCATCAGATTTCCAATAACTTTCCAATTGTTTGGCGATGATATCTTTGAAAATAGAAAGCATACATGAAAAATAAAGAGGAAAGAAACAACAACAGTTGTAGCTAAAAAAGTTTAATATTATCACCCATTCATTATGTATCAAATCATCTGGCCTGAATTTCACCAGCAAAACCGTGGACCATCCACCCAGGCCGGACATGGCTATCTAACAGTTAAAGTGTCTATGCAGATATTAAAGTGTAGGAAGGCTAATAGCGAACGGTGTAGAAGGATCCATTCTCCACAAACAGAAGGATCTTCTGATCTTTAAAGGCACTAGAGGAGTTATCTTTAACTCTATATTTTGCAATGATGATTATAGCAGGTTTTATCAGTGACGACAGGCAGTGTAACGACTAGTTACCAGTAGCAACAGCTAGTCCGCTTCTAACGAAAATATGACAGCTGTGAATCCTTATCACAACTGCCATATTGGGGGCAATTGTTAGGGCATGAATTTTATGCTATTGATTATCTATCCTAAGACTGGGCATGGATCACGGATCCTTAAAGGATGATGCGGGGAGTCTGAGGATCCAGAGTCTGAGGATTACAAGATCCTTAACAGAACTTCTGATTTCTAACAATTGTCACGTTTTTAATGTTTAAATGCAGATAATGGACGTAGTGGACTACTTCTTTGCTGGAATCTCGTGGAATATGCTTCTTAGGCACGTGCTTAATGAAGAAATAACCATTAGTGGTGATCATGGGTGACTTCCACCTTTTTCGGGAAGTTAGTTAGTTGATTTTTTCTTATCTTTTAAGGGGAAAACGAGCTCATTTGAGGCATAAGTCGAACACACCACACAAAGAACACACAACACTCGAATTCTCTGCAAACACTTAGCAAAAACACACACTTACACTAGCAATTCATTGTATTGAGCTTGTTTTCTTCCGAAGTTGTACAAGGATCATTATTGTTTTTTGCAATATAGTTGGTGATCGGTAGTTTCTATCACCCGAGGTTTTTTATGCCGGAGATAATCTCTTGATCAAGGGCTTTTTCCTCGTATAAATCTCGGTGTTCATCGTTGATTTCATATACTTGTCGTTCATACAATTAACCAAGCTTCATACCTCACAAAATCAGATTTGGTTGCATTATCCTTGTATGATTTTTTACCAAAACAGCAGCCTTGAACAGGTTCATCTCAAAGTCATCAGAGAAGTGCAAGGAATTCTATGACATCCTGAGAAAGAACAAGAAATTGAGTGGACTGAAAAGCATGAGAATGCTCTCAAAGCCCTTAAGGATTACCTATCCTCAGCTCCTGCCTTAATGAAACCAGAAAAAGGGGATATATTATCCTTATATTTGGCAGTCTCTTCTAAAGCAGTAAGTGCGGTCCTTGTTAAGGATCACGAAGGTACACAACATCTTGTATATTATGTAAGTAAAAGTTTCCTTGATGCTGAATCCATGTATTCACATTTATAAAAACTTATCCTTGCTTTGATTATGGCATCTACTAAATTACGCCATTATTTTGAAACTCATGCTATCATTGTTAAGACTAACTTTCCAATTAAGAATGTTCTCAGGAAACCTGAAATGTCAGGAATGATGGCCAAATGGGCAGTGAAGCTTGGTGCTTATGATATAGGATATGAACCAAGAACTGCCATTAAATCCCAAGCCTTGGCTGACTTTGTGGCAGATTTCAGTAGTGATCTACAAAGGGAAGCTGAGTTAGAAGTTCAGCAGCTTGAAGAGACCAAGGATCCTTGGACACTCTTCACAGATGGAGCCTCTAATGTCAAGGGAACTGGACTTGGAGTACTACTAAAATCGCCACAGGGGGACATAATACCCCACTCAATAGCTTGTGAGTTTCAAACTACTAATAATGAGGCTGAATATGAGGCCTTGATAGCTGGTTTGCAAATTGCCAAGCATATGAGGATCAGGTATCTTAAGGTACATGTAGATTCATTGTTAATTACTAACCACTTTAATGGTTCTTATGCTGTTAAAGGTGAAAGACTAATCAAATACTTAGAGATAGTCAAGGAATTGGCACACTCTTTTGCTTCTTTTAGTTTGATACATGTACCCAGAGAAGAAAATGCAGAAGCTGATGCTTTGGCCAACCTTGGATCATCACTGAAGATTCTAGATGATATTAAAATTCCCATTATCCATATCTTGGCTCCTGCTATTGAGGATCACGCAGCTATGGAGATAGGAGATGATTCTACAATCATACCTAGTGATGGTGCACAATCACATTCAGGATCCTGGATCCTTCCGATCATGAAATATATACAACATGGAGAGATTCCTACAGGAGAAAACCCCGGAGCTTTCAAAGTCAAGGTATCTCAATTTACAATATTAAATAACATGTTATATAAACGATCTCTTGCAGGTCCATATCTAAGGTGCATTGAGGATCCTGAAATTCAAGTAGTTCTAAAGAATTTTCATGAAGGAGATTGTGGAAACCACACTGGGGGCAGAGCACTGTTCTCAAGGATCCTTAGGACATGATATTTTTGGCCTACTATGAAGAAGGATGTTGTGGATTATGCCAAGAAATGTGATGCTTGTCAGAGACATTGCAATATCCTTCATCAACCAGCAGAGCTCCTGCATCCTATATCCTCTTCTTGGCCATTTATGAGATGGGGAATGGATATAGTTGGCAAACTTCCAAAAGCACCAGGAGGAAAAGTGTTTATGCTTGCCATGACCGATTACTTTTCCAAGTGGATAGAAGCTGAAGCCTTTGCTCAAGTTAGAGAAAAAGAAGAGATATCCTTTATTAACAGAAACATTATTACCAGATTTGGTATTCCTTCTGAAATTGTTTGTGATAATGGATCCCAATTTATTGGGAGTAGAACTACTAACTTTTGTGACAGTTGGGGGATTAAGATGATAACATCAACACCAGTCCACCCACAAGCTAATGGTCAAGCAGAATCATCTAACAAGATCATCATCAACAACTTGAAGAAGAAGCTTGGATCTAAGAAAGGAAAATGGACAGAAGAGCTACCTTATGTGCTATGGGCTAATAGGACAACTCCCAAGAATGCTACTGGCCAAACTCCATTTTTTTTAGTGTTTGGAGCAGAATCAGTGATCCTTAAAGAGATGGTGGTTCCTACTGCTAGAACAAGCATCTGTGATCCTGAAGGAAATGCTTAAAACTTGGTTCAAGACTTGGATACCATAGAAGAACTCAGAGATTTGCAAGGATAAGATTGGCTAGTTATCAACAAAGGATGGCTGGAGCTTATAACAAAAATGTCAGGATCAGAAAGTTTCAAGTTGGTGATATGGTGTTAAGGAAAGCATTCCAAAATACCACAAATCCTGCTGATGGCAAGTTAGCACCAAAGTGGGAAGGCCCCTATCTTATTGAAGCTGAGGTAGGAACGAGGGCATATCGATTATTAACAATGGAAGGTGATCTATTGCCAAGAGCTTGGAATGTTGTCCATTTAAAGAGATACTTCATGTAAGAATGATCCAGGATCCAGGATCCTTGGCCATCTTCACATTTGGTATATGTTGATGCAACAAATAATAGACCACAGATGGTAGCTTGGCTGGTTAGGCAAAAGGGTTGAGGGGTTCAACTTTGCCTAACGCATGTCGTGGGGTCCCCCCATGTTTGCAAGACGTGGAGAGAGGTTCACTAGTTTATTTTTGTTGTTTGCTGAAGGTCCTCCTCTGAAGTGTGTTCAGATTTGGATAAAGAAGTAAACAGAATGTGTGTGTTGGATGTGAAAGGGAGTAACTCGCATGAAGCAAGTACTCGAAGTGAATGACCATAGATTTCAGGAATCAGGGCTGGCCTGCTGTGTCCTGCTTAGTAAATGAAGTGTCTAATATATAGGAGAAGACATCACTCAAAGAGGAATGCATTTGACTAGTGACCATGCTTGCAGTAGGGGTTTTGCCCTTTTGGGGGGTTAAAGGCTTTGACCTGCGGGTAAAAGAGTGTGTTCTGTGGATCCGTATTGCTTTTGCGGCTGGTGAGTTGGTGAGGCAATCCGGAGATGTGACCATTTACTATTCTCGTATTGCTTTACTTCATCTCCCCAACTTTTCAACCCTCGAACCGTTTAACCTTTTGAGCATTCGTGTATTTAAATCATTTTATTTGGTCTTGGGCTACCCTCGTCATCAGCCCCCCAAGTCAGAGGTTTTTTGGGGAATGAGCTCAAAAGACTTCTTACTTTTATACATGTATTTTGCTTGCCTAAAGGCTTCAAGGGTTCAAGGCTTCAAGGGTTGAAAACGGTTGAGTTTTCAAATTTGAAAAAACTAACAACTGATTTGAGTTATGTGTGTCAGTTAATAGGTCGGCGGTTTTTTGCAGGGGTGGTTTAATGACTATCATGATTTTTTATTTTGATCCTTATCTTTTATTTGAAGACTCACAATAACTTTTCCATTTTCCTTTCAAGTTTTCCTCTGCCTTTTCTTTCCATCTTCAGGTTAGTTCCGGTTTTTACCCTGTTTCCTTGTTTTCTTCTTATTTTCTTCAAAATGGGTGCTCGTAAGGATTTGGCAAAATCCTTTTCTCGATTAACCCAGGAAGAAGTAGAGTTGTTTTGTATTGAATATGGTATTGGGACCAAGTTTAAACCGGTTGCACCCGCTTGTGATAAGTCTATCGATCAATGTCCCCCTGGTTCGATTGCTTTGTATTGTCGACATTTTGAGTTTTCAAATCTTCGTCATCTGTTTTCAAACTTTGTTTTGAACATCTTGGAATATTATCGCATATCTTTTGGTCAAGTTCACCCAAAGGGCATGGCTAGGGTTTTACATTTCAAGGTTATATGCCGTGCCCTTGGTTATGATCCTTTACTCATGCTTTTTTGCCGATTTTTCCGATTGGCCAAAAACGGTGATTGGTTCACCTTTGAAACGTCCAAGGTTGATGCTTGTCTTATTTCTTCCATGGTTACCACCCTTGGTTCCTGGAAGGATCATTTTTTCTGGGTGTCCGATTCTATTGTTCCTTTCAAAATGGTGTGGAGGCACCCATATGCTGTTCTCAATGAACCGGAACCCCCTGAATCCGATTTGAATGACGCTTTTCTCAAAGCCATCCGGGAGTGCCCTTCAAGGGTTCGTCCCTTTCCTGAACATTTGCTAGTCTTGTTAGGGGTTAGTAAAGTGTGGGAAAAGTCCAATCGGGATCCGGTTCTGATGAGGAATGGCACATGTATGTTTTTTTCTTATTTACTCCCTTTGTGTTTTCCTTAATTTATGTCTTATGTGCATTCTGTTTTTTTCTTATTTGCAGTCATGTCTGCCCTAGATTTTATCAAGAGTGACGACACGTCTGATGTTGCGTTTGGAGATGTTCCAGTTATTCCTGATGAGAATGTTGTGGTTAAGAGTGCTGAGCAAAGGTTTGAGGGTACTGGTATGTTAATGTCTCCAGTGTGAAGGGTTTTTCTAAACCTGTTGCCCCCAAGGCTTCAACCCGTCGATCTACTCGTTGTTTACTTAAGGGTGCTACTCAATCCACTTCCACTGAACCAGTGGAGTTGAGTGATGACATTGAAGCTTCTGGAGGTGAAGGTGTTGAAGCGGGTGTTGAGAAGGAAAAGAAATTGGTTATTCATGGGAAGAAGAAGACTCCAGCTCAGAAGGTTATCTCTACTCCTGTTCAAGGTTCTTTAAGCAGGGACGTTGAAGGGTTTGATTCGGATAAGGTGTATGTACCTAGTTGGTCGGTGAAGGTTGATGATAGTTTCAAGGATGTTGCTGTTTGCGAAGATGTACTGAGCCACATTGCTCCCCCTTTGGTTCATGACACCATTGCTGACATGGATGATAATATGATGTTGTCTCGCATGATTTTGAGCACTTGCAACCTTGCTGCCATGCTTCCTCAGGGAATTGCTCGTTTTCGTAAGAGGATGCAGGAATATGAAGAGTTTTCTAAGAAGAAAGATAAAATGAAATCTTCAATGGCTTCAATGAAGAAGGAGATTAGTGGTTTTGCTGAGAATGAGGAGGCTTGGGCTAAAAAGGTTGGTGAACTGACTAGAAGACATCAGACTGAAATAGGTGATCTTAAGAAAAGCTTCGAGGCTGATCGGTTGAAACTTAAAGCTGATAGGGAAGCTTTGTCTGTTCAACAAAGGGCTTTTGATGCAGAGAAGGAAGGGTTGAAGGCTGCGGTTGCTCAGACCACCGATGATAACCAATGGTTGATTAAGCAAGGCTTTCAACAGGTTGTCACCTACCTTCTCCACTCCAAAGAGTTCAATTCCGCACTTGGTGAAGTTTACACTAAATTACTTAACTTGGGGAAGCATCAAGGCCACATTGCTGGTTATAAGCTTCGTGAATCTGGCCATCCTTTGGAGAAGTCTCCCTTATTTCGTCCTGAGGTTTCCGATGTTTTCAAGGGCTCTGTTGAACAGATGGAGAGGCTGACCTATCCGTATATTCATCAAGTTTCTTCTTGTTTTGGTAAGCCTCTTACTATGTTGCAGGATTTGAAACCGGGGGGACTTAATGAGAAGGTATGTGCTGAAGTCTTAGGTTCTCTTTCAAGGAAGAGATCCTACTCGGGAGATAGTGATGACACCCTTTCAGGTGGGCCAGATGCTTCAAAGGATATAAGCTTGGAGGCTTCAGCGGTAGGTGGTGATGGTGGTGTAAAAGCTAAGAAGTCAAAGAAAGCAAAAAAGGTCAAGGGTGAAGGTTCCGGGGTTTCCAAGCCTTCTGCTGATGCTTGATGGATATTCGTAGCTTTCTTAGCACTCTTGAAAACAATTTATGGTTTGTATGTTAACTTCAAACAATATTAGGTTTTGCAGGAACCCTTAAGGTTCCTGTTATGTGGTTGTGTTTCAGGCCTGTATGGCCATTTGAACAATTTCTGAACTTACAAGCCACTAGGACTTATCTTAGCTTGTGTTTGGATGGTTGAAAGTCTTTCAAGGCTTTCTTTGTTATGATACTATGTTTAACTATTTTCTTTGTGTTGTGTTTTTATACTTGTGCCTATTTTGTTTAAGGCAGCTTGGTTGGTTTTAATCCTTCAAGCTTTTTGGTTATCATATACGCAGATTGAAGCCTTTAAGGCTTTGAGTTGTCACATATGCAGCTTGAGGCCTTGAAGGGTTCTAAGTTTTGTGACATAGCTTGGTTTGTATCTTTATAACTTTTCGTTTAAGTTGTTGCATCATTCTTTAGGTTATTTTTATCTTCTTGTAACTTTGTCTTTGTCGAGTTTGCGTTGCCTTTATGTTTTTTATACCTTAAAGGGTTCAGTGTTGCAGTCACTTAGCCTTGGTATTTTTAACAAGAAGACATAGCACCTATCCTATTTATTTTCTTGTTTTTGTTTGATTTCGTAAGCCTGTTTATCGATTATTCTTCTAAGGCTTAAGGAACATTTGGTGTAGGCTGTTCAAACCCGTCTATGAGACAATTTTGTTTTTAATTAATAAGTCTCATGGAGTTGTATTGATTTAGGAACTCACCCCTTATATAGGTTCATTCAACTCTTGAACCTATTGAGCGATGTGGCCTGGGAGCTCATCCCCTTACATGGCCATTGCCATGGAGTTTTTTGCTAGGTTCTCAACCTGATCTTAGGATAGAAAGACAAATTTGATAAAACAACTTCATTCATTCAAGAGATACTTGTTTTTACAAAAGGTGTTCGTAGTGCTATTTTCGAAATACAACTTGTGAAATACAAACCAATTTTTCATGTTTAGACATGGAACCTTTTCAAGGTCTTTCCATTCCAATGCCTTGGAAGCCTTTTACCCTTTGAGTCTACTAGCTTGTAAGATCCACCCTTATGTGCTTCAAGGATGGTATACGGGCCTTCCCATTTTGGGCCAAGCTTTCCTTGATTCTTTTTTTTGCTAGCTTCATTGTTTCTAAGTACCAGATCTCCTGGCTTGAAGCGTTCGTTCTTGACTCTCTTATTGTAGTAGGCTTCCATTCGTTGCTTGTACTTGGCTTCTTGAATTGCAGCTTGGTCTCGTGTTTCCTCTAGGAGTTGTAAGTTCAACGTGGTCTCTTTTTGGTTTGTTTCGGGATCCATGTTGACAGTTCGTTGTGTTACAACTCCTACTTCAGCGGGGATTACGGCTTCGGACCCAAATACCAAGCTATAGGGTGTTCTTTTATGGCTTGTTTTTTCGGTTGTTCTTATGGCCCATAGAACACTAGGCAATTCTTCAAGCCAGTTGCTTTCGTACCTCCCCAATCTTGTTTTGATACCTTCCACTATGCTTCGATTCGTCCTTTCAACCTGACCGTTTGATTGTGGGTAAGCCACTGAGCTGAAAACCTAGTTGATTCTGTATTCTTTGCACCAAACGCTGAAAGGCTTCTCAGCAAATTGCTTTCCATTGTCAGTGACAAGTACTCCCGGCAATCCATAGCGGCAAATAATGTTCTCCCAAACAAAGTCAATGACCTGTTTGCCCGTGATCTTTGCAAGTGGTTTAACCTCGGGCCACTTGGTGAAATAATCTATGACCACCAACAAGAACTTCACCCCCCCCCCTTGCTTGGGGGAAACGGGCCGACAATGTCCATCCCCCATTTATAGAATGGCCATGCTTGGGACTTTTTGGGATTGGTGCATGAATTTGGCAGGCATCACATTTCCTTAATTGCTCAGTGGTATCCCGGTGCATTGAGGGCAAAAAATATCTCAGGTTCATAAGTTTTGCAACCACCGACCTAGCTCCAAAATGAGCTCCGCATATACCTTCGTGAATTTCTTTGATCAAATACTGACTTTGCTCAGGACCCACACATCTTAGCAAGGGAGCAAGATAACCCTTTTTGTAAAGGGTTTCATCTTGTAGCACATATTGCCTTGCTTTGATCTTAACCCTTTCGGCTTCTATTTGATCACTTGGCAATTCACCATTTTTAAGGAATTTCTTGATTGGAGTCATCCAATTTGGATCTTCCTCGGTGACTACGTCTTGAACTTCTAACTCGTCGATTGATGGAGCCTTTAACACTTCTACCAACACCTTCTTGGTAAGGTGGGCAAAAGTGAAGATGCAAGCTTACTCAAGGCATCCGCCTTTTTGTTTTGGGACCTGGGAATTTGCTTAATGTTGCATGTTTGGAAGGTACTCATCAGCTCCTTGGATTTTTCTTTGTATCTTTTCATGTTAGGCTCCTTTGCAACGTAGCTATCATTCACTTGGCTCGAGACCAACAACGAATCTGTGAATACTTCAAGCTTTTTGACCTTCATTTATTTAGCCAGTCTTAAGCCGACGATTAGTGCCTCGTATTCAGCCTCGTTGTTAGTGGTCTGAAAATCAAAACGGAGAACATATGTGAATTCCAACCCTTCTAGGTTAATCAAAATGAGCCCAGCCCATGACCCTTCAACGCTTGAAGCCCCATCGGTGAAAAGTTTCCAGGCTTCAAGGTCTGAAGGTTCAGTGGCAGCAGTGTTCACTTCAGTGACCGTTTGCTTTGGGACTTCTATAATGAAATCAGCCAAGACTTGGGCTTTGATAGCTTTTATTGGGACGTAGGTGATGTTGTGCTCACCTAGTTCTACTGCCCATTTGGCTAGTCGTCCCGAGTTTTCTGGTTTTTCAAGCACACTCTTAATATGTTGGTCGGTGACCACTTGTATAGGGTGTGCTTGGAAATACCTTCGAAGCCTTCTAGTTGTTTGAACTAGGCCTAGGGCAAGTTTTTCAAGAGGAAGATATTTGGTTTCAGCCAATTTTAGAGTTTTGCTGAAGAAATAAACGGGTACCTGGGCCTTTTCTCGCTCAATGGTGAGGACCGCGCTTATGGCCTCCTCAGCGACTGAAAGGTACACCAAGATTAACTGCCCCATTTCTGGAGCTGCAATGTCAGGTAAGGAAGCGAGATGTTGTTTCATCTGGTTGAAGGCTTCTTCAGCCTCCTCAGTCCATTTGAAGTCTTTCTTATCAGAGCAGTTCTTGAGCGTTTTGTAGAAGGGCAAAGATCTTTCAGCCAACTTGGAGGTAAAACGCTTGAAGGCTGCAAGCTTCCCATTTAAGCTCTCAACCGCTTTCTTGCTTCTTGGTGGTTTGGTTTCCAGAACAGCTTTCACCTTATTCGGGTTGGCTTTAATGCTTTGTTTCCCACAATGTGCCCAAGGAATTTACCTTCCTCAAACCCAAAAGAGCATTTCTCTGGGTTGAGTTTCATGTTGACCTTCCTTAGGTTCTTGAAGGTTTCTTGAATGTCATCGAGCATTTGATACTCCGTCTTACTTTTAATCACCAAGTCATCGACATATGTCTCCATGTTTTTACCAATTTGACTTGCAAAAGCCTTGTAAACTAGGCGTTGATAGGTTGCTCCAGCGTTTTTGAGGCCAAAGGGCATCTTTTGATAACAAAAGATCCCTTTTGTCCATGTGAAAGGCGGTTTTTTCCTCATCTTCTTCCTTCATGAGGATTTGATGATAGCCTTTGTAGGCATCAACAAAACATTTGAACGGGTACCCGGTGAGGGAGTCCACCTTGAGATCAATTTCAGGTAACGGATAGCAGTCTTTGGGATAAGCCTTGTTAAGATCCTTGAAATCTATGCACATTCTCCACGAATTGTCTGGCTTTCGGACCATCACCGGGTTTGCAACCCAGGATTGATACTTGACCTCGCGGAGAATGCCGGCTGACACAAGCTTTTCAACCTCTTGGCATGCAGCCAAGCTTCTTTCGGGTGCTAGACTTCGTTTCTTCTGGACGACGGGCTTGACATTGGGTAGTATTTTCAATTCATGTTCAGCGATGCTACGCGGGATGCCTGTCATGTCTTCCGGGCACCAAGCAAAGACATCACTGTAATGTGTTAACAGTTTTTCAAGATACGAGAGGGTCTCTTATGAGAGGCTTGGATTGACTCTTATCTTCTGCTCAGGGTATTTGGGATTTATCATTAGCCTTTGTTTGTCTTCCCACTTTTGGAGCTTTCACCTTCAACCAGGTAAGCCTCCTGAGAAGGTTGAAGGGTTGCTATTCCCCTCTCGGTGGGGAATTTGACAGTGCCATGGCCAACAGACACACAGCCATATAAAATGCACATTGTCCCGGTCTCCCGATGATCACATCATAGCTTGAAGGTATGTTGATAACCACAAAGGTGAGTGGTTGGACTCTCTCCTTCTGACCTTCACTGAAACGAACATCAAGTGTCAGTTGCCCTAAAGGCTTGAGGGGTATGTCGGCAATACCTTTTATGGAGGTTCCGGAGGGTTGGAGCCTTGAACGTTCTTCATTGCTTAGACGATTGAAGAACTTTTCAAACATGATTTCAGTGGCAGCACCAGTGTCTATGTATGCTCTACTTGTTTGCAACGTCCCCACAGTAGCCTCAACCACAAGAGGGTTGGAAAGAGGGTCTTTCTCAGTTGGGGGGAAACAAACACACTGAAGCTCCCAAGCTTCCAACCGCTGCCTTTTGTGTGGAACCCTTCCATCGAAATTTACCATATTGACTTCCTTGCCCTTTCCTTCAGCCATTTTGTCCCTTACTCCTTTGACCAAGTGAGCAAGTTCCCTAGACTTGACGGCTTCTTCGATCCTCTTTTTAAGTTGGAAGCAATCGTTGGTATGGTGTCCCTTTTCTTCATGAAATTCACAATATTGTGTGGAGTTTTCATTCTTCCTGCTTTTGGGGAGAGGCCTAGGAGGCCGAAAGTTTTGCTTGACCTCTTCTATTGCAAGGATTTCTTGAGGAGTCTTTGTGAGGAGTGTGAAACTTATACCTTTCTCCCTGGTGGAAGGGTTCCGACCTTCAAGCCTTCGATGATCTGAACCCTTTTGTCGTCTGTCATAGGATTTAAAGTCCCCTCTTTTTCTGGCTGGGTTGTTGCTTCGCCAACTGGATCCTCTTTTCCTTTGTTCTTTAATATCTATAGCCTCCTCTCCCCGGATATGGGCTTCTGCTCTTTCGAGAGCTTCTTCCAAGGTTTTGGGCAGGGATTTATTGAAATCTCTTGTGAGATACTTTGAGGTGATAGCATTCATAAAACCAGCTACCCTCATTTTCTCGTCTGCCCCTACATATGTTAGACCTTCCTTCTTGTATCGTTCGATAAACTCTCAAAGACTTTCGTCATCACGTTGTTTTATCTGAAAGATCACTGTTGCATCTTTGACATATCACCTTTGTTGGGAGAAATTGGCTAGAAATCCCTTGCTGAGGTCGGTGAAGCTTTGAACACTTCCAGCAGGTAAATCATTAAACCAAATCCTGGTTGATCCGATAAGAGTTTGCATGAAAATTAGACAACATTCAGCGTTTGACCATTTCTCAATCCTTGCTGCACCAGTGAAGATCTGAAGATGATCCTCAGGATCTTCAGTCCCATCATATGTTTTGATGTGGGATGGCATCTTGATTTTCGTTTGAAAATCATAATCGGTTATTTGCTGTGAAAAGCATGAGAGGTTACTCGGCTTGTAAGGTTTGGCCAAATCTTCTTCAGCCCTTGCACCCGTGTTGTTGCCATCGTTTCTGTTCCCCTGAGTGGCCAGCACCTGATTAACAAAGTGCTGCCACGGGAAACTGGCCATCATCTGGGTCATCATCTGGGGCATGAGGTTGAAGCCTTGAAGGCTTCCGGGTGCTACTGGGCAACTAACTCCCAAAGGGGTGCTCATAACAGCACTCCGTGCCAAGGGGAGTGCGGACAAAGCTTGTTCCCATGAAGTTGTGGCTGTGGGTTGAAGGCTCGTTACTGGGGACTGCAGGAGCTGGTCAAGAGTCAGCTCATGCCCTAAAGGAGCACCACTTGTAGCTGGTTGAGAAGAGAAGAGAGGATATGCTGTAGGATTTGGCCTTGCGGACAGATATGGGTTAGGGTTTGGAGGATTACTGGGACCAGCCTCGTCCCTAGATGTAAAAGGAGGGACGGGAGGTCCGGGAGATAACGTTGGTTCTGGCTCATCATAGTCTAGACGAATCCTCACTCCCTTGTCCCTTTCCCTACTCACATATTGGTTGAGGAGAGACCTCAACTCAAGGAAATTGTTGGCAACCCCCTCAGGGGTAACTTCAACACGTGTTGGGGTGTCAAAGACACGAACATTGGGGGAAGGGACTCCGGATCTGGATAGAGTTGGAGTGTTGAAAGTGAGAAACTCGGGAGTGCTCCCCGGAGTTGAGAAAGAGGTTGGTATAGCCACATGAGTTTGGCTAGTACCCAGGGTAGAGGTGTTTGGAACCTGATTTACTTCTCCCGGGGATCCACTTTCGGACATGGTAGTTTCAAGAGAAAAGAGGTACACTACTAGGTCTTTTTGAGGAGAAATAGCGGCGTAGCCCCACGGTGGGCGCCAACTAGTTGATGCAACAAATAATAGACCACAGATGGTAGCTTGGCTGGTTAGGCAAAAGGGTTGAAGGGTTCAACTTTGCCTAACGCAGGTCGTGGGGTCCCCCCACGTTTGCAAGATGTGTAGAGAGGTTCACTAGTTTATTTTTGTTGTTTGCTGAAGGTCCTCCTCTGAAGTGTTCAGATTCGGATGAAGGAGCAAACAGAATGTGTGTGTTGGATGTGAAAGGGAGTAACTCGCATGAAGCAAGTACTCGAAGTGAATGACCAGAGATTTCAGGAATCAGGGCTGTCCTGTTGTGTCCTGCTTAGTAAATGAAGTGTCTAATATATAGGAGAAGACATCACTCAAAGAGGAATGCATTTGACTAGTGACCATGCTTGTAGTGGGGGTTTTGCTCTTTTTGGGGGTTGAAGGCTTTGACATGCGGGTAAAAGAGTGTGTTCTGTGGATCCGTGTTGCTTTTGCGGCTGGTGAGTTGGTGAGGCAATCCGGAGATGTGACCATTTACTGTTCTCGTATTGCTATACTTAATCTCCCCAGCTTTTCAACCCTCGAATCGTTTAACCTTTTGAGCATTCGTGTATTTGAATCATTTTATTTGGTCTTGGGCTACCCCCGTCATCAGTATACATTAAGGATCCTTAGAGGATATATGATCCTCAGTCTGGTAATGATCTGATTCTAATTTATTTAATCCTTTAATTTATTTTATTACGAGGAAAAGGATCGAGGATCCTTTATCCTTTTTTCACTAAGTTCTGAGTTTCGCAGAAGATTGATACATTCTTGACAAAGGATCAAGTATCCACAGAAGTCTCCTAAGTTTTATGGGCTCGTCCCCCATTTTTTTGGGTTTATCCCCAGTTTTTTGCTTGTCCCCAGTTTAAGGTATCCACTACCTTCGCCAGTAGGGCACGATTGTCCTGATGCAGTTAAAGGCAGTGGGATCAGTACCCGCTTTAGGGGCTGACAATTTCATTGTACCGGCTGTATTAAGGATCCTAAGTATAATGGTAGACGTACCATACATTCGTTCCTAAGGTTTCTAACGTTTTCACGTTAGCTAAGGTTTTAACATCTTCATGCCTAAGTTTGGATAGTCACTAGTGAGGGGGATACTCCAGTTTACACAACATCCTTTGGGCTTGTCCCCAGTTTTTTGGGCTTGTCCCTAGTTTTTTTGGGCTTGTCCTCAGTTTATTGGGCTTGTCCCCAGATTGTTGGGCTTGTCCCCAGTTACTAACTTTTCCTTTTATAGTTGGCTTAGTCCCAAGTTATGTTCCTTTTCAAGTTTCCAAAGTTAAACAGTTAAGGATCCAGGATCCTAACCTTATATGAGGATTTGTCTATTGGTTATCATAATTGTAAGTTTCAAGTATTAAGGATCCTAACTTGGATTCTCTGGTATGATCCTTATTTACCTTAACTTTATTCTTGATTTATCTAAGTTACCATTATTCTTTGACAACAGGGTATATGATCCTAAAATTATCTCACTTTTTGAAATTTTCGATTATAGGATATGTTGGACCGTTTTGCGACCCCGAAAAGTCAGTTGAGAACGTTCATCTTCACGTATAAAGGCGGAATCAGTATACACGAAGTTACACAGCTTATCCTTTCAATTTTCTTCACTTTTATTGCTTTTTGAATACAATTTGACAGAGTTCCGACACCTAAGCAATGACCAGGTTCCGCTTTTTTGTCACCCATATGTGAACACATGACCGGTATTTATAGTTGAGCAGGTTCGCTTATATGGACAGTCCATATAAGCGAAACCTCATGTGTATCTAAAAGCGAACCTACCCTAAGTGACCACATGAGCGAAACCACCCTAAGACCTATAAGCGAAACCTCCTAAGATGTACATACAAACAAAATCACCTATACATCTATGTACATTCAAGTGAAAATACAATACCAAACCCTAATTTGACATTTAAGATCCAATCTAACTTCCTTAGATCTAAGACTTGATATAAACGAAGTCAACAGACATTCTGTGCACCAACAGACTCCCCCTTGGATGTTGACGAAGTTTTCAGCTCCGAGTCTTCAGTCTTGGTCTTTTCTCCAACTCTTTGTCTTCTCATCATAAGCATTTCTATCTTCACAGGTTTACAATCTTGTTCTAGCTCCATCTTCAATCTTCCCTTTGACTGTTGTTCCAGACTCCCCCTTTCACAGACTCCCCCTCTCAATATGCTAGAATCTAAGGTATTGATCTGGTTCAAGCTTTAACAATTAGCTTCCATGGGAATGATGAAGTCTAAAACCTGTTATCCTGCACATCCTCTACCTCAACATAAGTTTCTCAAATTTATAACAATTGAATTTAATAAACTTACTGGTAGAAATCAATTATTCAACAAACATACTAGTTACTTCAAGTTCAAATGAATGACCTTGATTAACTAAGCACACAAATTTTTCAAAACATTTTTATATGACATTCAAAGTTTTCAACATATTCTCCCAATCCTGTTCATCAAGTTTAGCACTTGGAATTTTTAATATCAGCTCTTCAACATCAGTTGTCGAAAATCTTTTTGTATTTTTCAAAACTTTATGCTAAAACACACTAAAATCTTTTTGGATTTTGAGTTTAAAGAAATGCAGTAAAGAAATATATGCAAACAATATTTTTGTGAGTTTGTGTAAGAGGATCATATCAGTTTATGAGACCAATCACTAGCACCGTTAAGCTTTAATCATTTTAAGTTCTAAACGATTCACATAGATTATCAGTATACTGGTCCACTTAAATTTTCACACAAAGTTCAACTGCTTCGAGATACGAGTTTAATGTCTTAGATACTTAAACTTAATCGCGTGTCACACCTCAGAATATACTCCCGTATCCAGATCCCAATATTCAGTCTTACAGACAATTATAACACGAATGATATCTGTAAGGGGTTAATAATTTATGAAGAATCATGAGAGCTCAGGTCAGAACTACCGTTCAGCAAAGAGATCATGACTCAACTTTTGGGTGTGTCCCCTTTAGAGGATCTTTTTTACAACAGCATTGCTAAGCAATTTTATTGTCTTATCATTTATGCTGAGGGTGATGCTATGTTTCAAGCATTTGCAGAAAGTATTATTCGAGGACTAGCTCAGAACTTCCATTCAGCAGAAGTCCCGGAATAATACCCCAGATATCACTGAGTATAAAAACATAGTATATCATATTATGAGACCTTTCAAACGAGATTTCGGGGGTTACCCATATATCCGAGAGATGTTACCCACGATATAAGCAAGTTTGAATTTAGGTTTATATCTCGTCACAATCTACTAAATGTGCAAAAACCTACTGGCATATCATTAGTGAGACCGTTTATCACATTTGACATTTCATATCCTTAGCATGTTGTGACAATTCACTGATTTACTATCATTTCCTCTTTTTCACAACAAAACTCATTTTTTCTTTTTCAATGTTTTTGGCATTTTCAAATTTTCTAATTTTTTTTTAAATTTTTCTCCCCCTAAAATCAAAATATGTTTCAATTTTGATTTTCAAGGAAAAATTGAAAACAAACTGTACAAATAAAATGACAAACTGATATCAAATCACTTCAATTCGCCATTCACCTGGCATAAACAAACAGAACTCCCCCTGTCAACAAACTATTTTCCCATTATGATTTCAAAAAACTTAAGTTTATTTTAATCAAATGGTTTTTCCGGAAAATTAGTTTTGTTGAATTAACAAATCACTTGTTGGTTAGGGGATTACTTCATCACTTTGTTCTCCTTTAACCATTTTGAAAGATATAACAGTTCAATATTCTATCAACACAAACACTTGTAGGAAATCAAGTAGAACTTAATGTCCCTGATTTACCACATGTAAGACGAAAAATCACCAGAGTGAAATTTCTTAAGAAATGTGCCGATTCATGTTCCACGCTTACCAACCTGGGAACTCTGGCAAGTCAGGTTTTTCTATTTGAAAAGATTCACCCAAGCCTGACCAGCCTTGGGTGATTTTGAATTCTTGTTCAACAATGATGGAAAATTTGCATCATCCATTGTTAAACCTGAATTCTCAGATTTTATCTCAATAACGGGCTCTTCTGGCTTTGACGAACCAGAATCATTGCCTGCACATGGCTTGTCTGACTTTGACCTGTCAGATTCATTGCCTGATGGTGGCTTGTCTGACTTTGACACATCAGATTCATCGCCGACCATTTTCTTTTTCTCCTTTCTCTCTTTTGTCCTCAGATTTGCATCTGAAGAATTCAATTTACTTGGCTTTGCAGTCGAGTGAGTTGATTCATCAGAACTTTTATTCAATCTGTCCGGTGAACCCGAAGACAAAATCTTCTCCAGATACTCTCTCGCCTTCTTCCTTTTCTTTCGCAGTCTGTCTTTCTGCCCCTGTGAAAGTTTAACTTTCTTTTCTTGAATTGTCTTATCTTGAACTTTAGGTTTTAGAACCTTCTGTTCATGGGGCTTGACGTTGACTGACTTCTTTGTCAATTTCTGAGAATTAACCCTCAATCTTTCTTTTGATCTCCTTGGGCAATCTCTGGCAATATGACCTCTGATTTGACAATTAAAGCATCTTCTTGTCTCATAACTCCAATTCTGGCAGTTAACAGCAATGTGTCCTCTCACACCACAGGTGTAGCACACTCTGTTATCCTACCATTCACCACTTTCACACCATATGCTTAAATCATAACATTGTCTGGCTTTGTGGTAATCATCACTCTTCTTGAAAACTGGTTTAGACTTTGAAGCACTGTGGTCAAACCTGCACCACTTATTACCAACATTTTGTGAGTTTTCATTTTTAAATTTTTGTAATTTTTCAAAATGATTGGATGACTTATCTGATGATCTTTTATTTTCATTTTTAGGATTTTTCAAACTTTTATCTTTTTGTTTCTGTTCTACACTCTTCTTAACAAGTTTTTGTTTAGAACATTCACCTGTTTCAGTAGATTGCAAAACAGTATTTTTAAATTTTTCTTGTAAATCTAAAAATATTTTTCTTTTCTTTTATTTTTCATCATCAGATATTTCATCACAATTTTCAATTTTGACTTTGTCAAAATTTGTGACATTGTCACTTATTGGAACAGAATTGATCGGTTTTGGACAAACATGTGATGCAGAATTCACAAAACCTTTCAATTTACTCTCAAGCTCATCAATTTTGTTTCGAGCAATTTCAGCTTCTTTTTCAAGCCGAATGATTTTCTGAAGATGAGAATTTATTTCAATTTGTTTTTCAATATTATTCTGAAAAATAACAGATTTTTCATCTTCTAAAATCTTTATTTGACTTTGAAAATCTTTTTCAAATTTTAATTTTTCATTTTCACAATCTTTTTCTTTTTCTATCAAAATCTTGTTACCCAATGTCAATCTGTTTACATCACTCAACAGTTTGATATTTTCAGATTTCAGTTTTTCACAGTTCAAGCGCAACTCCAGAATCTGTTCATTATCAGCTTTCTTCTCGCCTTTAAAAGCTTTGTTTTCCAATGTCAAACTGTCCAAACTACTCAACAGTTTAACATTTTCAGTCGTCAATTTCTCACAATTTTCCTGCAAAACAAGAATCTGTTTATCATCTAATTGCTTCTCATCCTTCATCTTTTTGACTTCCAATGTCAAACTTTCTGTATTCTTCAAGAGTTTGTCATTGTCAGCTTCAAATTTATCACATTTAGAGCAACCAGCTTCACTTTTTGAAATTTCATCTTTTTCTTCTTCTTTATTCTTTATCGTTCCATTTTCAAATCTTTTGATTATTTCAAGAAACACATCCAAACTTATATTTTCTGAGTTTCTTTCTATTTCATCTATTAACTCTTTCTTTTTCTTTTTCTCTTCGTCATCTCCCCACCATTTTCTTTGCCAATAATCATCCTCTTCTTTATACTCCTTGATTATGGCTTCGATATCAAGCGTTTTGTCACCAATTGCAATATTTCCATATTCATCAAGATAACACTCTCTGTCCGGATCCCATCTATTTGCTCTCCTCGCTTCCAGAAAGATACGAGATATTCTAATTATTTTGTTTTCAGCAATCATTTTTCTGTATTGATATTTCTGCTCTTCAGTTCGGTTATCTTTCCAAGGAATGGGTTCAGAATTTGCCATGGATTTATAACTTTGAATTACCTCGGAATATTCACTTGTTGGACCGATGACCTTTGAAAACCAAAACACTTATCAAATCAATTAATTTTGTCAACACAGATTGGGCCGCACTTTCACTTATGCCGACAAACTCTTAACACCACAAACTCTAAGATTGGGCCGTAGAAACCACTAAATCCAACAGCCGTAGAATCCACTAAATCCAATACTTTCAAAAGTTTATTATATCTGATTGGGTCACTTATGTGTAATGGGCTGATTGGACCAAACTATTATAGTGGGCTATTTGTGATTGGGCCGTTTGATTTAAAAGATACTGATATTAATTTGAACCACAAATTCACAACAGCCGACAATAATGATTCACAACTTACATCTCATTGAGCCTCAAGATCACTAATGCTGACAATTTGTTCTTAATGTTCAAATGTGATTGGGCCTAACAATCCACTAAACTGATAAAATCAATACCAATCAAATACCATCTGAACTTATAAGCGAACCTAGTATATGTCACAAAAGCGAAACTATTACTTGTCTGTAAAAGCGAAAGTGATAATGTCCGAAAAAGCGAAACCTTTGAATGTTCAGAAACACGGAACTAAGTTTGTCCGTATAAGCGGAACCTTCGATGCACGTAAAAGCGAAACCACTAGTTTAACTGATTTTTACCATTTTTAAGCCGAGTTTTAACCTGAAACTTTCTAGGGTTTGTTAAACGTATGTTTTACACGTTATACTAGAATTTTAGGCCATTTCAACCGTAGGAACTAGCTCAAATCGAAAAATTATGAGAGAAAGTGAGTAGTAGTAAGAAAATTCAGTCTAATCAGCTGTAGTAGTATGAACTCCTCGTCCTGAAGCTCTGATACCACTTGTTGGACCGTTTTGCGACCCCGAAAAGTCAGTTGAGAACGTTCATCTTCACGTATAAAGGCGGAATCAGTATACACGAAGTTACACAGCTTATCCTTTTAATTTTCTTCACTTTTATTGCTTTTTGAATACAATTTGACAGAGTTCCGACACCTAAGCAATGACCAGGTTCCGCTTTTCTGTCACCCATATGTGAACACATGACCGGTATTTATAGTTGAGCAGGTTCGCTTATATGGACAGTCCATATAAGCGAAACCTCATGTGTATCTAAAAGTGAACCTACCCTAAGTGACCACATGAGCGAAACCACCCTAAGACCTATAAGCGAAACCTCCTAAGATGTACATACAAACGAAATCACCTATACATCTATGTACATTCAAGTGAAAATACAATACCAAACCCTAATTTGACATTTAAGATCCAATCTAACTTCCTTAGATCTAAGACTTGATATAAACGAAGTCAACAGACATTCTGTGCACCAACAGGATATTTGATCCTTGATCATATCCTAAACTTTTTGGCATAATCTAATATACTTTCATTATTAATTTGCAAGTTCAAAAGTAATATGCGATAATCATTGAAAGGTAAATATATGCACAATGAACAACACTGAATAGCCAAAAGATTAAAGTTTTATTTATTTATCAAAAGGTAAACCCTTCAAAGGTTGTCAAAATTACCTACCCCAAGCATCTACCAGCAATACGTGGCCCGTCCGCTGGGGTAGGTAAAGGGTGTCCATATTAACAAAGTCTAAGTGCAGGAAATAAAAGGAGAGGGGCACCCAGAAGGACCCATCCACCTTTGTTACCCCCTATTGTTCGAAGGATCAGTGATCCTTAAACCCTAAAACTATTGTTCAAGTACAGTCCAACCATTGTTTAAAAACATCAACACCAAAAAACATTAAACCATAAAAAATGGGCTCCGGCCGCGTCTAGATAAATCCATCATCGCCCATTGTTGTAGCCTACACCTTCGCTGCATCATCATCACCACCAGCTGTTCCTTCCACTTGATCCTTCACTCCACTGCCACCAGCCTCAATTGCCAAGACCTCCTCAGCTTCCTCTTCATTATCTAGCTCCGCCAGCTTCAGCTTCCAAGCCTCCTGATTCCAGGCAGACCGGTCAAAAGAAGGATCCTCAGCCTCCTTTGCCATTTGAAGCTTGATCTTGAGCATGGCGATTGAAGCAGCGAACTTTGCTCCTTCCATCACCTCCTCCTTCTCCTGCTGAGCTGTAATTTGGGCCAGAACCAGCTCCCTCTTCACCAGGTTGATCTCATTCTCAAAGGAGGAGATTTTCTTGTCTTTGGCCAGGAACATTTTCTGGAAGTCTAGGTGCTTTTGCTCAGCCTCTTCAGCATGTGAATCTAGGAGCATCTGGATCTCAGCGAATTTCTACATAAGTAAAGCACATGTCAGGATCCGTTATCCTCAGAAAGGGAAGATCAGACTTAAGTATCCGGGATCCTTACCTCAGAGACGTACTCCTCGAACTGGTGTTGGATGAGAGGGAGGCCTTCAAGGGATTCAGAGGCTTTTCTTTTCTTGTCACCCTTGCCCCGTGTGCTCATGCCTTTAGGGTTTGGGACGCTGGGACTGGCAGCTAGTTGTTTCTTTATGGATTTGGAGGAAGCAAATGCGTCAAGTTCACTGTCGCTGAACCTGGAAGCTGATTTTGAGGATTTTCCAGTGCCTACAAATGCCAAACATAGATAAGTATTTGTATTTTACATTCATTTAAATTTTTATTTATTCATACATAGATCCGAATACTTACTTGACATGGTGAAGGAACCGGAAGATGCTTCTTGTGAATCCTTTGCCTTGATTTGAAATGTCCTTACAGCAGGATCAAGCCTCTAGAAGGCGGCAAGTCTTTCTTTTGTTGCAGGGGTTTCTTGAATGTGAGAGATTGAGATAGATGCATAATAAAAACAGAAAGAAGGATCAGTTATCCTCAAAAGAAAGAGAATCCGACTATGATCCACTTTTTAGGGAGATCCTTCCCATCTGTGATTGAGTCCCTCCTAACAAAGAAAAACTGGTTCCTCCAGTGGGTATCGTTTTTGGTGGTTTTGAGGATTGGATGGGGCTGACCAGGTTTATGTTTAAATAGAAAGCGATGAGAACAGTGGCTAACAAGGTTGTACATTTGACTCAACTCGGACATCCCTAATTCAACATCTTCTTGCTCTATGAGGTTTTCAAGGGTGTAAAGAACTCTCCACATCATGGGCATGGCCTGTATGTAGCACATGCTCGTGAGTGTGAAGAAGGATTGTGTTAAAGCAGGGAAAGGATAAGAAAACCCTATCAGAAAAAGGGTGGCCGGAAAAGTGACCCAAGTTTCGGAAATACAGTCACTCTTCATTGAAGAGTCGAAGGATCTGAAGACGGCTTCAGCCGGAAAGTAATGACGAATCCGATCAATCTCAGGATCGGTAAAACGGAAGAGTTCCAGCGAAGGGTTTTTGGTAACGCCTTGGCTTTTCAAAGGACTATCCTTTTTAGGATCCTTAGCAGGTGAAGATCGGAGAACCATTTTCGCCATGGATGCTCAAAAAAGAAGAGGATCGAAATAGAAGGATTTAGAGAGAAGGAAAAAGAGAATACTTGTTTGATCTCCGGATGAAGATTTAAAGGAGTGAATGCTCGAATTTAAATGCATCTTGATCCTTATCTCTAACTCCGAATTTATAATTATGATTTTGCAGGTAGTCTAATCGATGACGTCTCGTCCACAACGGCTAGTCCGATTATAACGGCTAGTTTTTCGCTAACCAAGTTGTTCCGGATCAAATAGAAAATATGAGTCATCTAGCTATAAATAACTCCTCATATTTTGGGGGCAGTTGTTAGGGATGGATTTTCTAATGTATGGATCACGGATCCTCAAGTGCAGCCAGGATCACGGATCCTCAGTTTGGTTTGAATTAAGGATCCTCAGAAGACGTTGCAGGTTTAAGGATCCAGGATCCTCATTATTATCTTTATACTAACGGTTGTTTCCACTATATTTGAACTTGTTTTGCAGGAGTATTCGAATGGGACTTGGTCTTGTCGTGATTCCAGGGGAATATACCTTCTAATTCCACACGTGCATAGCCTTCCTGAACGTTATGGAGATCGTGGGAAGCTAGAATCTTTTGCAGATTGTTAGTTAGCTAGTTTATTTCTATTTTTATAAGGGGATAACAAGCTTGAATAGACAGAACAATTAGCAAACACACACTGCTCGAGAACTCTCTGCAACTTATTGGCGATTACACACTTTTTGCACACTAGTGATCCTTGTAACAAGCTTGTTGTCATCCCGATTTGTAACCTTTACTTATTTAATATAGTTGGTGATCGGTAGTTTCCATCACCTGAGGTTTTTTTATGTCAGAGATCATACATTGATCAAGGGCTTTTTCCTCGTATAAATCCTTGTGTCTAACATTCATTTTATTCATACATTGTTCATACATTTGTCCATTCATTCAAGCATCACACCTGCTAAAAAAGAAGTGCCACATATATCTGATCCACCAGGGATAAAGTTGATAATCTGGGCATCAGCTGTAGGAGCGGGAGCTCTTCCTGGAATTTTTTTCAAGATCCTGGATCCTTGACTTTTTTCTTCCAAATAGCTCCTTCAAATGTCCTTTGCTTAACAAGTAACCAATCTCTTTCCTGAGTGTTATGCATTCATCAGTAAGATGACTGGAATCTTCATGATAGGCACACCATTTGAATTTATCTTTTGTAGCAGCTGGCTTATCACTTTTTCTTGGCCATCTTGCTTTTTCACCTAGATTCTGCATCGCAATGATTAGTTCATTATTATCAACAGCAAAACAAAATTCAGAAATGGGAGGATAATCCTCATCATCCTCTTCTTGCTCCACTGCATGCACGTTTTGATTATCAGACTTGTTGTATGATTTGGATTTGTTGTTCCTGAAATAGGATCCTTGTTTTTCCTGCTTAGAGGATCCTGACAGTCTCTCCTGGATCCTTTTATCATCCTCTAAACGGATGAATCTAAGGGCCCTGGTTCTTACTTCATCAAGATTCCTGCAAAGGGTCGTGACAAGATCATCATAGAATTGTGAATCCTTAAGTAAACCCATTTTGAAAGCTTCTACAACTGTAGCAAAATCCAAATTAGGAATCGCTAGGGATTCTCTACTGAATTTAGTTATATAATCTCTAAGTGATTCATTTTGACCTTGTGTTACCCTATATAGATCACTAGTTAATCATTCAAATCTCCTATTGCATGAGAATTGGCTATTAAACAAATTAACTAGATTAGCAAGTGAAGTAATAGAGTAAGGGGGAAGACTTAACAGCCATTTAAGAGTTGATCCTGTTAGTGTGGATCCGAAACCCTTGCATAGACATGCTTCTTTCAACCTTTCAGGAATGGGATGGATCTCCATTCTCTCCTTGTATTGAGCTACATGCTCTTCTGGATCAGTTAAGCCATCATACAGCTTCATGTTTGGTGTTTGAAACCTCTTTGGTATCTCTGCATCACAAATAGGTGGTGCAAAACGAGATATCTTGTGACTCCCATCCGGAATCTCATGAATGGGCTTAACCACTCCTGGGACGTTGGATATCATATCCTTGAGTTTTTGCAAATAGCTTGGTTGATTCCTGTATCCTGCACAAAGCCATGGTTAGGATTATAAGAAGTTTTCAAAGTGTTACCTCCCGATGGATTCAAGGTTGGGATTCCTAATGTGAATCCATATTGGTGCGATTCTGGCATGATTGAGGGACCAGATGAAGCAATAGTTTGCATAGGTATGAAGTATCCTAAGGTGCTGTTTGTTTTTGCAGACATAAATTGTCTGCAAGCTGATTTCATATGTTTTCATGTCTGCAACTGAAGATGTGGTTTGAAGCTCTTCAAGCTGAAAATATAAGACTGTTTGTTTTTATAAATTGATACCGTCTGTACATACTACATGAACTTTGTTTTTATAAATTGATACCGTCTGTACCTTTTGTAAATCAAGATTCAAGAATCAACCTTTTGTGTTCTAACTTCTAACTTCTAATTCTATTTTGGGCTATATGATCTCACAACATTATGGTTTTCAGGATCAAACGATCTATACACAATCACCATATACACATACCCATTACATAAACATAAATCAAAATACAATTTTGTACATAAATACACACATTTAAATGAATAATAATTTAACTAGAAAACTCTAACCTCTGGTGTTTTAATTCTATCTTGGCATGTATGATCTCACAACATTTTTGTTTTCAGGATCAAACTATCCATAAACAATCACTATACACACATACCCAATGAAACATTCTGGGTCAACTCAATGAAACCAAACACAGCAAAATTATGGGTTTTGAAGAGCAAAGCTACATCTATTCAGCCAACAACTACCACCTGTAAAAAAACCCATAAAAATTAGGGCTTTTTGGAGCAAAATGAGCAGTGAAAAATGAAGAGAAATTGAAACTAACAACAGGGTTAATTGTTACTGCATTTCTCGTGAGTAAGACAAATGAAAGGAAAGGAACCAATAATGGAGGGTGAAGTTTTATTGCATTTATGGCAGTGAAGAAGCTCAAAGGATTGGTGGGTATGATGAAATTGAAGTCAAGATTAGATTTTTAGAGGAATTAGATGAGAAAGAAAGGGAATTTAGAGAAACCCATTTGAGAAGAATCGATGATTCAGAACAAAGGGAGAGATCGAAGAGAGAGAGAGATCGCAGATGAGGATGATCGACGATGATGTTGAAGGTTGATGGCAGCCGCGACGGTGGTGGTGGCCGACTGAGGTGAAGATGATGATGAACAGGAGTTGTTCTTACGGCAGTGGTGTTGGTTATTATTGTTGTTCTTGAATGGGGATTTTGATTTGAGGGAAACATGGTGAAGATGATGATGAATAGGAGGGTTTATGAGTTCAGAAGATGTTTGAAGAAAGGGGGGGATAGCTTTTTTTTAAGCTGAAAAAAGCCATTTGCAGATCTGTTTAAAAGAAAAAAAACAAACAGTCTTCAAGGGTAATGTCTACGCGCCTGCAGACATCAGCTCCCTTGAAGATGTTTGAAGAAAAAACAAACACCCCCTAAGTGAATCTTTGAACTTCTGGGTTGTACACTCCTTAAGGATCCTTGATCCTGAAAGATATTGGATCCTTGATACACCGAAGCTGGGGGTCTTGGAGGATAATCCATGGATCCGTGAGCCTGAGATGAGGATCCCTGAACCTGAGATGAGGATCCTTGAATTGTCTGCGTCCCCATGTATCCTCCTGAACTAGGTAAGGATCCTTGATGCTGGAAGGAGGATCCTTGAGGCTGAAGAGAGGATACTGAAGGCTGGAAGTAGGATCCTTGAGCCTGAGTCATTGCCGATGATCCATTAGACATGCTCGATGATCCACCCTGGTACTGGACACCTGATGTTGTGGAATGCTGGACAGTTGTTGCCGGAGTGCCGAAATCCAGTGATCTAGGCAGCAATGGAGAGTGATCCTCCGCTGATCTCTTCAATTTCTTGATTTCGTCAATTTCTCGAAGGATCCTGTCATTAGTTTTGTCCTGTTGTTGCATGTAATCCTTCATCTGCAAAATCAAAGAATAAAGATCATTGTTAGTAGGACTAGAAGAAATAGCAGTAGTTGCTTTTGAGAAAATGGGGGTTGGCTTCTTCGCAACATTCTCAGCATTCTTCTGGGATTCAGAAGGAACAGGAGGCAAAGGTGGAAAGCCCTGTGAAGAGGTGATCGCCGACATGGAGCTTGAAGTGTTCTTCGCGTGAGAAGCCATGTAGTTGAAGGTGATGAACAGAAATGAATGAAATGAACAAAATTTTTCAAGAGTGAAGCACTGATTGCCCCACGGTGGGCACAAAACTGTTTTGGTCAAAAATCACACAAGGATAATGCAACCAAATCTGATTTTATGAGGTATGATGCTTGGTTAATTGGACAAATGTATAAACAATGAATGAATGAAATGAATGGTGAACACAAGGATTTGTACGAGGAAAAAGCCCTTGATCAATGAATGATCTCCAGCACAAAAAACCTTGGGTGATGGAAACTACCGATCACCAACTATATTAAACAAACAATGTTTACAATTCAGGATGATAACAAGCTTGGTACAAGGATCACTAGTGTGCAAAAGTGTGTAATCGCAAAGAGTTCTTGAGAGCTCGAGTGTGGTGCAGTTGTGTTGCTAATAATAATGTCTAAATCAAGCTTGTATCCCCATTAAAAATAGAAATATCCAGCCTAACTAACTATCCAAAAATGATGCAAGTCCCCCACGATCACCATAACGGTCGAAGAGCTCATGCACGTGCAGAATCACAAAGCATATTCCCCTATAATCTCGGTTGGACCAAGACCTATTCGAATACACCTGTAAAACAAGTTCAAAAATGATGGAAACAATTGTTAATGTTAGGATAATAATGAGGATCCTGGATCCTTAGTCCTGCAACATCTTCTGAGGATCCTTAATTCAAACTGAACTGAGGATCCGTGATCCAAGCTGCATTTGAGGATCCATGATCCATAAGCTGTGAAATTCTATCCCTAACAGTCTCTACCAGGATAACCAAAAATAAATCTGTTAGTTCCAAGATGGGCAACTCATCGAGGGAAAAGCGGACACTATTGGTGGTGTGAGAGGCCAGATGTTACAAATCCTAAGGGGGTGATTGTAACAATACCGAGAAGATTAACATGGACCATTGTAACACCCTAGGCAAATCCTAAGTGGTCATAGCTAGGGGAGATCTTGGTTTATGAGGAGCGTCCTGCCTCTTAAAATCACCAATGCATTTTGGGCTTAGTTGGTTGTATAGCACATGAAAACTCCACAGTTAAACGTGCTCATGTAGGAGTGGTCCTAGGATGGATGACCTCCTGAGAAGTCTTCACTAGGAAACCAAAAACAAATCTGTAAGTTCGTGAATAGATAACCTATCAGGAGCAAAACGAATAATATTATAAACCACCTTTCCCACTGTATAACTCTTTAAAATAAGTGGCCTAATATATTGATGGGCTCTTAGTCACTACCAGCTTATTAATTTCTAATGTTAAATTGGTATTTCTATGAAGATTAATTTTGGTATTGTCATGAAGATTGTCCACAACTTTTTAAAGCATGCTCAATGACTTCAATGGGAATTTTCAAATAGATAGGATACATGTGTTAGCGAAGGAACATTAAAGCTCTCAACGTAGTTGTAGGCTCTTTGGCAAGAATCGTAATACCTTGAATATCTCCTGCCAAATCATTGACGCCCTTGGCCTCCATAACACCCTTTGTAGCGACCTGATTTCCACCACTAGCAACCTCATTTTCATTCAACAACTATGCCATATATTTGTCCGTCCCTTTGAATGCTAAGTCTGCTAGGAACTTTTCGCACCCATAAGAATTCTTCTTCATCATCTTGAGCACCACATTTTGATTGTATCGGGGTTCTTCGTCTTAAAAACTCCTAATTAAATTTGTCTTCGTATTTGGACTCGAGGAAGCAGGGGTGGGGATGGCTAGAAGGATGCCCTGTGTCACAGTATAAAATAGATGTAATTAGCAATAAGAGCCGTGCGCGTTGCAGCGCGAGAACATCGCAAATATCGAATGGATTAGTCCAAACGTTGTGTGATACGTTAACTATACGAAAACACGCGTTTTGACGTATTCGATTGAACTCGATATAACCTATATAAGAATTGTGATTTGATCAAAACGTGTGACAACTCGAAATTTAGAACCTTTCGTTGTATCTTGGTGTAACTTGCTTGAACATTATGTGAATAGTTAACTTGTCGGTTTAATGAATGATATAAGAAAAATTATGTGATTATGTGTGTGCCTGTACTTATAGTATGTATATAGGTATAATGAGCCGAGAACCATGAACCCGACTCGAGACCACTTGGTCTCGAGTGAACAGGAGATAGTTGGGCCGGTTGGGCCGCACCTCATTTAATCCACCCGAAACCCACTAGGGTGCACCAACTTGGTCCGGGTATAAAACCCACAAGAGTGACCAACCTTGCCTCTTTGCACCATTTGCAACATTTCCACACACACTCCTACCTTCTCTCTCTCACTAAAACCCTAGAAGCACAAACCTTCACTCTCACTCTCGGATCAAACCGGCCGACCACAAAGGGGTTCTCGGATTAGCTTGTTCACACCAAACAAAGCTTCATCTTTCACCACTACTTCTCTAACCGGTTAGTGATTCTTATTATGTGTTGTATTTCGGTTGACAATGATGTATGATGAAGCCATATGGTAATATGATTGCTTGATAAGTTTTATACATGATTAAAGTGTCGATTATGTGACAATATGCACCGTGACTATTGTTTGAACATGACAAAAGTGTTTGTTTGATTTAATGAGTTCTTGTTTGATTAAATGATACATGCTTAGGAGAACATGACTTTTGTAGAATAACATTTGAACAAGATAGTTTGAACAACAAAAGAATGATAAACTTAGGGTTGTTCATGATCATCCGATTTTATGTATGAGGTTATAGAACAAATGTTTTGTTTGCAAGATGAGCTTGATATCTAGTTTAGGTATTATAACTCTTGTCCGAAAATGCAAAATGTGTTTGAATAAGGGTTGTTTGTGTTATGAATAGTTGATGAACATGATGAATATATGAAGAACTCGTTGAATATGATATGAATGTGTTGTGGATATTTGAAATTAAGGTGTTTGATCCATTTTCGGTTAGTGTTAGACAAAGAAACATGTTAGTGCATTGTTATTGGCTAGTACACCATATCATGATCATGAAATTCTATTGGTCTAGTACAATGACGGAAGTCAGCAGATGTTCCTGTCGAGACCTCCTGTCTCGACTCGAGACCACATGGACGACAACTCGAGATCACGGTTTCGACACAAGGTTGCGAGTCGAGAACCTCCAGTCTCGACTCGAGACCACACTTTATCAGCACACACACACCATAACTCGAGACCTGGGTTGCGAGTCCGGTCGCGACTCGAGACCAACACATGTACGACCCGAGACCGCACCGTCTCGACTAGAGACCGCACAGTCTCGACTCGAGACCACATACATGTGCACGCTGTTTGGACTTGCACCCTATTACGGGCTTAGGTGTTTGGGCCGTACACTTAGACTTTGGTTGTTACATAAATGTTACTGTGGAACTTGTTGCGAACTGTTAATGAACTACCATGCTAGACATGTATGCCATGATCGTTACTTGTGTATGAATACGTGTAGAAAATACGTGCACCACTTGGTTTGAACCTGACTTGAATGGTATCTATGTTAGGATGTAGTTGACCACTTACAACTCGATTGACTTTTCTGTGTATCTGCCGAGCAAACCAAGGTGAGTTCACACCCTCTACAAAGCATGGGATTCCCAGGGGTCAGGAATTGGGGTTAAGGAACATGGGTTCCTCGTCCTTCTTGGGTAGGACATCATCGGTTCAGGAATATAATTTCTCGTCCTCATGGACAGATAACTCGTACTAGACCAAAACTCTATCACAAAGTCCCTCCTTTTTATATCGACTTAATCGCCGGGCCAATGGCGAGCGGGTCATTAGTTAGATAGCGCTATTTAGGTCTGACAAACCTCACACCGTGCCGCAGAGGACGGGCGTGAACTAATGGATCTGGGGCACGTCAATGATGATAGACATTGACAGTTTCAGGGCACATAAACATGACTACAGTCAGCAGTCGATATGGTAACGAGTCTAGTGTATACATGGGGTAGCCCCCACGGCCGAAGTGCCAGATAACTATCATGGGGTAGCCCCCACGGCCGGAGTGCCAGAGTAACCGGGAATAAACAAGTCACGTTTTTCTAACTATGGGGTAACCCCCACGGCAGGATGCCAGATAATGGAAACTGTTTTTGAAACAACTAAAACGAACACCCAACCGTGAACTCACTCAACTTGTTGTTGACTCGTTACTACATGCTTTGCAGGTCTTTAGGTTCTTAGCTGGAGCTTGCATAGAGGAGGGTCGTTGTGGGACATGGACAACTGGGTGCCATGTTAAACTTTGGAACAATTGAACTTATGTTATGATTTTAAACATTATGCTTCCGCTTGCAACTTAAACTATGTTTTGTTTGAACACCAATTGTATTGGTTGGATTTTATAACTACTTATATGCTTGTTCAATATGATTGGTGGCTGGATCCTGGTCAGTCACGCCTCCAAGCGGTAGTACTCCGCAGGTGGATTTTTGGGGGTGTGACAGATTGGTATCAGAGCCATTGGTTATAGAGAACTTGGTTTTAATAAGGAGGAAAATGTTTTTGTTAAAACCAGACTATAACCTGTACAGTGCTCTACGATCCACAACGACGCTTCACTCCACATGCAAGGCTCAACATTCTAGGTGATATGATCTGTGTATATATTGCCTACTTGTTAGTTACATAGTACATTGCTCATGGTATGCCTGGTTAGTATAACTACTGTTGCTTGAATACGTGTGTCATCGCATTTTCGCGAACCCCTCTCACTCACGTTCCTCTTGATATGAAGATCATGTCTGGACGCGTTAACCTGACACAAGCCCAGTTGACGGCTCTGATTAACGAACGAGTTGCTGCGGCACTTGCAGCTGCACACGCAGGAGGTATATCCTGCAGTCCGAACTCATTCTAGGATCTTTAGATCCTACTCTCGTGAACCAACCTTTGTGTTAAACTCTGTCTTTCTTTCGCCCACAATAGGTCAGCATGCTCAACCACCCGTGTGCACTTTTAAGACTTTTATGGACTGCCGACCAACCACTTTTAGCGGCACTGAAGAAGCAGTAGGTCTCCACCACTGGTTTGAGAAACTAGAATCTGTCTTCGAAATGTGTGAATGCCCTGAGGCGCGCAGGGTGAAGTATGCTACCGGTACTCTCGAGGGTTTAGCCCTCACATGGTGGAACGCTCAGGTTCAAATGCCGGGGTTGGTTGCTGCCAACGCCACCCCATGGGAAACTTTTAAAGAGGTGATCAAGGAGGAATACTGCAGTCGTGATGACATTCATAAGCTGGAAGTCGAGTTCTTTAACCTCAAGATGACGGGTTCAAAAATTGAGGCGTACACTAAGAGATCGAATGAGCTTGCCCTACTGTGTCCTACTATGGTGGACCCTCCATTTAAGTGAATTGAACTCTTTCTCAAGGGCTTGGTACCAGAGATCCAAAGTCATGTGACTTCAGCAAACCTTGCCACCATCCAGCAGGTTGTTCAGTTGGCTAACCGTCTCACGGATCAGGCGGTGGAGCAGAGCAGGTTACCAAAGCGCATAGGTGTTGCAATTACTTCGGGTGTCTCCAGTGACAACAAACGGAAATGGGATGGAGCTTCAAGCAAGGGTTCAACTTCTATTCAGTCTCAGTCTCAGCAGAGGAAGACTGAAGACTAAGCCCTAGTCAGCAATCGTCTGGTGGTCAAAGTCATGGTGGATACAAAGGGAATCACCCCAAATGCAATCGCTGCAGCCTGCACCACAGCGGGCCATGCACAAGGGGCAACTGTCATCGGTGCAACAAGCCAGGTCACGCTGCAAAGGATTGCAGGAGCTTATACCCCGCCAATCAGAATCGTCAGCAAGCTCAACAGAACCAGCGCCAGCAGCCGCAGCAAGGTGATAACAAAGGGTGCTTTCAGTGTGGAGCTGAGGGCCACTTCAAGAGAGATTGTCCCCAACTGAACAGGAACCAGAACAACAACAACAATAACAACAATCAGGGGAATGGTAACAATGGGAACAACAACAATGGAGCCAGGGGGCGGCGTTCGTGATTGGCCAAGGTGAAGCAAGGAATGACCCCAATGTTGTAGCGGGTAAGTTCCTTCTCGACGACTTTTATGTTACAATTTTATTTGACTCGGGTGCCGATACTAGCTACATGTCACTAGAAGTTAGTCAGATGCTTAAGCGTATCCCCACACCTTTGAACAACAAGCACACTGTAGAGCTAGCAAACGGTAAGAGTTTAGAGGCCACACACGTAGTCGAGGGTTGTAAACTTGTTCTCGCTAACCAGACCTTCTCTATCGACCTTATTCCTATCGTCTTGGGTAGTTTCGACATTGTCATTGGGATGGATTGGTTATCCCAACACCGAGCAGAGATCCTTTGCAACGAGAAGATTGTCCGTATTCCTTGTCCTAGTGGCGAACCTCTCATGATTCGTGGCGACAAGAGGAGTGCTGTTGAGAACATCATCTCTCTCCTTAAGGCCCAGAAGTGCTTGCGAAAGGGCCACACTTCCATTTTGGCGCTAGTTACTGACACCTCGGAGAAAGAGAAGAAGATAGAAGATTTTCCAATTGTACGCGACTATCCTGAGGTATTTCCTGAAGAATTACCTGGTCTCCCGCCTCATCGCCAGGTCGAATTTCAGATTGAACTAGCTCCTGGAGCTGCACCTATAGCTCGTGCACCTTATCGCTTAGCTCCATCAGAGTTGGAGGAACTCTCTACGCAACTGCAAGAACTCTTGGATAAGGGTTTTATTCTTCCTAGCTCATCGCCTTGGGGAGCTCCAGTGCTATTTGTGAAAAAGAAAGACGGTACCTTCAGAATGTGCATCGACTACCGGGAACTCAACAAGGTGACGGTGAAGAACCGCTATCCTCTACCACGTATTGACGACTTGTTCGACCAGCTGCAAGGGTCGAACTACTATACAAAGATTGACCTGAGATCAGGATATCACCAGCTGAGAGTCCGAGAGGAGGACGTCTCCAAAACAGCCTTTAGAACTCGATATGGACACTATGAGTTTTTAGTCATGCCTTTTGGGCTGACAAACGCACCTGCGGTTTTCATGGACTTGATGAATCGAGTGTGCAAGCCTTACCTGGACAAGTTCGTTATAGTCTTCATCGATGACATCCTGATCTATTCCAAGAGTCGGGAGGAACACGAGCAGCATCTACGACTTATCTTGGAACTTCTTCGAACAGAACAGCTTTATGCAAAGTTCTCGAAATGCGACTTCTGGCTTCGTGAAGTCCATTTCCTAGGCCACGTGGTAAACAAGGATGGGATTCATGTTGATCCATCCAAGGTGGACTCGATTAAGAACTGGCCTGCACCTCGTACACCAAAGGAAATTCGCCAATTCTTGGGTTTGGCAGGTTACTACAGGAGGTTCATTAAGGATTTTTCTAAGATCGCACATCCTCTCACCTCGCTGACACAGAAAGGCGTTGTTTATCACTGGGGAAATGCACAGGAGTTAGCATTTCAGCATTTAAAGGATAGACTTTGCAGCGCACCTATCCTTTCACTGCCAGAGGGCACAGACGACTTTGTGGTTTACTGTGACGCATCAATTCAGGGCCTTGGTTGTGTGTTGATGCAACGAGATAAAGTTATAGCCTACGCCTCACGCCAACTCAAAGTTCACGAGAAAAACTACACTACGCACGACTTAGAGCTGGGAGCTGTTGTTTTTGCACTTAAGTTATGGCGGCATTACCTGTACGGCACCAAGTGCACCATCTACACTGACCACAGGAGTCTCGAGCACATCTTCAAACAGAAGGAACTAAACATGCGTCAACGACGATGGGTCGAGTTATTAAACGATTACGAATGTGCGATCAAGTACCATCCTGGCAAAGCCAATGTTGTGGCTGATGCCCTTAGTCGGAAGGACACTGCGCCCAAGCGCGTACGAGCTTTGCAGCTCACTATATATTCTAGCCTTCCTTCCCAAATACGAGACGCTCAGGTAGAAGCATTGAAACCAGAAAACGTCAGGACTAAAGCCCTACGCGGATCAAGGCAACGCTTAGAACAGAAGGAAGACGGTGCTTACTACGTAACGGGACGCATTTGGGTCCCACTCTATGGCAACCTATGAGAGCTTGTGATGGATGAAGCACACAAGTCTCGCTACTCGGTACATCCTGGTTCGGATAAGATGCACCACGATATCAAAACTACGTATTGGTGGCCTAGTATGAAGGCCCACATAGCAACTTACGTCAGCAAGTGTTTGACATGTGCGAGAGTCAAGTCTGAATACCAGAAACCCTCAGGCCTACTCCAACAACCAGAAATACCGCAATGGAAATGGGAGCAAATTTCCATGGATTTTGTTACCGGCCTACCTAGATCTCAGCGAGGTAACGATACTATTTGGGTGATCGTGGATCGACTCACAAAGTCTGCTCACTTCTTGGCTATCAAGGAAACGGATAAGTTCTCCACTCTAGCAGACGTATACCTCAAGAAAGTTGTTTCGAGGCACGGGGTGCCCACCTCTATTATCTCGGATCGAGATGCGCGTTTTACCTCAGAACTGTGGCAAGCAATGCACAAATCCTTTGGCTCACGATTAGACATGAGCACAGCATATCACCCTCAGACGGACGGGCAGTCCGAACGCACTATTCAAACCTTAGAAGACATGCTTCGTGCATGTGTAATCGACTTTGGCAACCGCTGGGAAAAGCATCTGCCACTTGTGGAATTCTCGTATAATAACAGCTACCACACCAGCATTAAAGCTGCTCCGTTTGAGGCATTGTACGGGCGTAAGTGCCGGTCACCTCTTTGTTGGGCCAAGGTGGGGGATAGTCAGATCACTGGCCCAGAACATGTGGTAGACACAACCGAACAAATCGCTCAAATACGAAAACGCATGGCGGCAGCTCGTGACCGTCAGAAAGTCTACGCCGATAAGGGCAGGAAACCACTTGAGCTCCAGGTTGGGGAGCGGGTACTACTCAAAGTTTCACCCTGGAAGGGTGTGGTTCGTTTTGGTAAACGAGGCAAACTTAACCCACGATACGTTGGACCCTTCATAATCATTGAGAAAATAGGCCGGGTGGCCTACAGACTAAACTTACCAGCAGAACTCGGTGCAGTTCACAACGTTTTTCACGTGTCGAATCTGAAGAAGTGTCTGTCAGATGAGACCCACATAGTTCCTCTGAAGGAACTCACTATCGACGAGCAGTTACGATTCGTCGAGGAACCAGTCGAAATCACGAATCGGGATGTTAAGGTCCTCAAGAGCACTAGAATACCTCTCGTTCGAGTTCGTTGGAACTCACGTCGCGGCCCAGAGTTCACCTGGGAACGCGAAGATCGGATGAAACAAAAGTATCCCCAACTGTTCTCAACCCGTACAACCACTACTGAGGCTGAAGCTATAGAATTTCGGGACGAAATTCCAGATCAACGGGGGGTGGATGTGACACCCCAGGAAAACCATGCAACTTAACTAGCTTCCTCAGTGAGTGCTTACCAAATTTCGGGACGAAATTTCTTTCAACTTGGGGATGATGTGACAACTCGAAATTTAGAACCTTTCATTGTATCTTGGTGTAACTTGCTTGAACGTTATGTGAATACTTAACTTGTTGGTTTAATGAATGATATAAGAAAAATTATGTGATTATGTGTGTGCCTGTACATATAGTATGTATATAGGTATAATGAGCCGAGAACCATGAACCCGACTCGAGACCACTTGGTCTCGAGTGAACAGGAGATAGTTGGGCCGGTTGGGCCGCACCTCATTTAATCCACCCGAAACCCACTAGGGTGCACCAACTTGGTCCGGGTATAAAACCCACAAGAGTGACCAACCTTGCCTCTTTGCACCATTTGCAACATTTCCACACACTCCTACCTTCTCTCTCTCAATAAAACCCTAGAAGCACAAACCTTCACTCTCACTCTCGGATCAAACCGGCCGACCACAAAGGGGTTCTCGGATTAGCTTGTTCACACCAAACAAAGCTTCATCTTTCACCACTACTTCTCTAACCGGTTAGTGATTCTTATTATGTGTTGTATTTCGGTTGACAATGATGTATGATGAAGCCATATGGTAATATGATTGCTTGATAAGTTTTATACATGATTAAAGTGTCGATTATGTGACAATATGCACCGTGACTATTGTTTGAACATGACAAAAGTGTTTGTTTGATTTAATGAGTTCTTGTTTGATTAAATGATACATGCTTAGGAGAACATGACTTTTGTAGAATAACATTTGAACAAGATAGTTTGAACAACAAAAGAATGATAAACTTAGGGTTGTTCATGATCATCCGATTTTATGTATGAGGTTATAGAACAAATGTTTTGTTTGCAAGATGAGCTTGATATCTAGTTTAGGTATTATAACTCTTGTTCGAAAATGCAAAATGTGTTTGAATAAGGGTTGTTTGTGTTATGAATAGTTGATGAACATGATGAATATATGAAGAACTCATTGAATATGATATGAATGTGTTGTGGATATTTGAAATTAAGGTGTTTGATCCATTTTCGGTTAGTGTTAGACAAAGAAACATGTTAGTGCATTGTTATTGGCTAGTACACCATATCATGATCATGAAATTCTATTGGTCTAGTACAATGTCGGAAGTCAGCAGATGTTCCTGTCGAGACCTCCTGTCTCGACTCGAGACCACATGGACGACAACTCGAGATCACGGTTTCGACACAAGGTTGCGAGTCGAGAACCTCCAGTCTCGACTTGAGACCACACTTTATTAGCACACACACACCATAACTCGAGACCTGGGTTGTGAGTCCGGTCGCGACTCGAGACCAACACATGTATGACCCGAGACCTCCCCAGTTGCGACTCGAGAATCTGTAAGCTACAACTCGAGACCGCACAGTCTCGACTCGAGACCACATACATGTGCACGCTGTTTGGACTTGCACCCTATTACGGGCTTAGGTGTTTGGGCCGCACACTTAGACTTTGGTTGTTACATAAATGTTACTGTGGAACTTGTTGCGAACTGTTAATGAACTGCCATGCTAGACATGTATGCCATGATCGTTACTTGTGTATGAATACGTGTAGAAAATACGTGCACCACTTGGTTTGAACCTGACTTGAATGGTATCTATGTTAGGACGTAGTTGACCACTTACAACTCGATTGACTTTTCTGTGTATCTGCCGAGCAAACCAAGGTGAGTTCACACCCTCTCCAAAGCATGGGATTCCCAGGGGTCGGGAATTGGGGTTAAGGAACATGGGTTCCTCGTCCTTTTGGGTAGGACAGCATCGGTTCAGGAATATAATTCCTCGTCCTCATGGACAGATAACTCGTACTAGACCAAAACTCTATCACGAAGTCCCTCCTTTTTATATCGACTTAATCGTCGGGCCAATGGCGAGCGGGTCATTAGTTAGATAGCGCTATTTAGGTCTGACAAACCTCACACCGTGCCGCAGAGGACGGGCGTGAAATAATGGATCTGGGGCACGCCAATGATGATTGACATTGACAGTTTCAGGGCACATAAACATGACTACAGTCAGCAGTCGATATGGTAACGAGTCTAGTGTATACATGGGGTAGCCCCCACGGCCGAAGTGCCAGATAACTATCATGGGGTAGCCCCCACGGCCGGAGTGCCAGAGTAACCGGGAATAAACAAGTCACGTTTTTCTAACTATGGGGTAACCCCGACGGCAGGATGCCAGATAATGGAAACTGTTTTTGAAACAACTAAAACGAACACCCAATCGTGAACTCACTCAACTTGTTGTTAACTCGTTACTACATGCTTTGCAGGTCTTTAGGTTCTTAGCTGGAGCTTGCATGGAGGAGGGTCGTTGTAGGACATGGACAACTGGGTGCCATGTTAAACTTTGGAACAATTGAACTTATGTTATGATTTTAAACATTATGCTTCCGCTTGCAACTTAAACTATGTTTTGTTTGAACACCAATTGTATTGGTTGGATTTTATAACTACTTATATGCTTGTTCAATATGATTGGTAGCTGGATCCTGGTCAGTCACGCCTCCAAGCGGTAGTACTCCGCAAGTGGATTTTTGGGGGTGTGACAAAACGTAAGATAAATATAATTTTTTTGTGATCCGACTCATACATAGAAAAGAAACTACAATTTGACTCCACGCGGTTTGAAACAAAATTTACGAAACATACATAAAATACGGACGAATACATATGATATTTGTCCTGGCTCACTCCCAAATCGAAACGTAAACCAATTCAAATTTATAGTACATAAAAATATGCACGTAAAAATGTTGTTTTAATGAAATGTATTATATTTCATCTGACTCGTTTTCCAGAAAAAAAGTTTACGTTGAAACGTAGAGCAAATCATATTTATACCGACACGTAAATAAAAATATGCGGATAAAAATAGTTTTTTAAGTCAAGGAAGTATATAGGGGTACACTCGAAACAAAATATTAGTAAAAAAACTTAATAGGTTAAAAACGTTCGTAAAACCGTGCCAAGTGGCACCAATGCCACACCACTGTTAGCGACCCCAACATTGGAAAAGTTCGTAAAAATAAAATAAATAAAAAGGGAAAAAATAACACCAAATGAAAAGCAGGCGTAAAATCGTTGAACAACGCACACCCGTTGCGGTGCGTTAATGCGAAGAATTAGACCGAAACGTAAAACGTAGAAAAGAATAACTAAGTTAAACAGGGAAAAATAAACGTGTTATGACGGGCCTGTCAAATGGGAAAAGATATACCAAAAAATGGTGAACACCACACGCACGTTACGACGTGTCTTGCAAAATTTAGAACAAAACGTAAAACGAATAACTTGTTAAAGATGAAAATTACGAGGGGCCAAAGATGAAAATAAAAAAGGGTTAAGATTAAATTGCAAAAAGATGAAAAGAATTGGGTTAGAAATGAAATTCAAGGTTTTTTTTTTTTTTTTGAAAAACTTCATGGGCACAACTTGATAAAGCAATATATAGTTGCTAATTTATAGTTTATAATATGTATTGCTGATATAATATGACAGTCATTATGCGTTGTGTCACACTATAAAATAACACCCTATTTTTTATAAAATATATCAATATTATACCAATATTAAAGAGTTTACAAATTTTATAATATAATTTAGAAAATACTTATTGGTGAAACTTTTATTTAATGAAAAAATAAGTCAACGTTGAGTGCCAAATCACTCTTTTACACTTAAAAAAATCTGAAATATCTGAAACCTCATCCGAATTATTCTAAATTTCGGATTTTGATGTGAAATTTAAAATATTTCGGCTAATCGGATTATCCGAATCCGAAAACTTTAAATAAATATTTATTAATATATTATCTAATTACTTATGGGTCGACCCAACCCATTCATTTACCCAACTAACCTTAAGACCCCACATCAATCATTCGTTAGTCGGCACTCACCCAAAAAAAAAAACTTGGGTTTCTTTTTCTACCACGTCGTCGCCCCTCTCCCACCCTCCATCGCCTGCGCCGTCCCTTCCAACCCTGTTTCTTGTTAATGAAGTGCTCTACTTCTTAGTTTATCATTTAATTTTTTTGATTGTGATGCGGGAGTTCATCACATATACACTAGTGTTCACTCTAAAACCCCATATATATATATATGTGTGTGTGTGTGTGCGCGTGTGTGTGTTTGTAGGGAATGGTTAAAATAAGAAAAAAAAAATTGCCAAAATTTGAGAACTCGAGAACTCCTTGAAGATTAAAAAAAATTAAATTTTTTTTGCCAAAATTATTTAACATTAAGTAACTTTTCCAAAATAAAAAAAAGTATGCAAAGGTTTACATTAGTGTAAAAACGGTAACCCGTACAAAATGTTTTTTTTTTTCAGATTTCTAAGTTACATACTCAACTACATCTACGGAAAAAATGGTTAAAACTTGCATGTGAAGTAGGATTTTTATCGGAATTCTCAAGTTCTCGCAACTTTAAAGAGTTCTCATCTAAACTTGATCGTACGTTAGTATATGTATATGTATACGTGTGTGACTGTGTGAGAGTATTAAATAAGATACTACAAAATAAACCAACTTTATTCCCTTATAAGATGAGTGATTTCAGTAGAAAAAAAATAGAAAAAACAATTAATTAATTAATTATATATATATATATATATATGGTTTCCATTAAGTGTAACCAACTTTCAAATCAATCTTGACTATTGGATTTGGCTGAGATTAAATCTCAGCCACTTAAACTCACAAAAAACCGCTATAATGGCGGTTCAGGACGGTTTCGAGCGGTTTCTAAAGTTGGTGGTTACCTCCACCTTTTTCTGCCCATGAATTCTACAACTTAAGGCTCCTACAAAATCGTGTCCGTTTGAACTCCACAAATTAATTGCTTTTAGGCCAGTTATCAGCAGTTGCGGCGTCCCTTTTTTCCTCCCACGTTGCCTACTTGCATATATAACCTATCATGAACAAGAAATCCTACCCAACTTTCATCTTACGCCACATGGAAATTGAAATTGATCGGCACTTCAAAGTAGTCGACCAAAAGAAACCCAATATTGTGTCACTTGCGTTGTCTCTTTCCTTGGCATAACTATCATGAAACAACTTTAAAACGATCAGAGGCTATGCCATTTGGATCGCCTTCGATAACGAAGGTAAAGCTTCTACCATATACGTTCTTACTTTAGTATATACTACCAATGTTTTCAAGAATCAGCTCTCCATCTCTGTAAGTAATCGCAAACTTATTTTTTTTCAAATTAAAATCACAGTCACATTTCTGCGTCTGATTTACGTTGATATTTGTCCGTAACCCTAATTTTTGTGTTGGATCAGATCGTTTACCATAGAGTTAGAGACAAGAATTACAATGGTGTGATTTCATCAAACGACCCAGTGAGGCTAAAATTGTTGCTTTACTTGGACTGGACAGGTTTGTCATCCTTCTTTAAGTTTGTTTAAATAATCTTCAACTAGAGATAATTTCGAGTTTGGATTTTACGTCTTTGTTTTTACTTGGTTCAGATTTAATTTCTAATATATTTGGTAGGTCTCAAACTACCCAAGCTCTGTCAAACAGGGGTTCATATTCATTATTCACAAGTGGGGTTCTCCAATGATGAGGATGAAACCAACCTACAAAAGGGGTATCTAAAATAAATTTGAAAATATGGAGTTCACTTGTGAATATAAATATGACGGGAACGGCCCAGGTGAAATATTACTTAGTTAATGAATTTATTAAACAGGAACATTACTTTATAAATGCCTAACGAGTTTCACTTTACACATATACAGTATTTGGAGGATGGCACAGTTCAGATATACATCAGAGATGTTGATAAAACACTGAGAAGTGCTGGATGTTGTTGTTGCTTCAAGGTACTATATTGAGAAGTTCCTGGATGTTTTTTTTCACATGATGACTTGTACACGTGCAGACAATTTGTGCATATGCAGAACACATCAGCAGCAGATTCTTTGTCTTCCTAATGCGTCTTGCACGGCTATTAAGGTAACCACCATTATTCATGATTTTTCAACCATCCTTTGTGGTTTTGATTGTGTTCTGCATAAACATTAGAATCCCTTCTTCACAGTCCTTTCAATTGTTTTATAACAGAGATTTTGGTCGTAAGGTAGATTTGTTGGTTACTTTTGCGTTCAATTAATTTGTCAAGAAAGACTTTTGCTTTTACATATATTTTTTTGGTTCAATTTATCTGTTAGTTCTTGACAAAAATAGATATATAATTATGCACATACAAGGCCTGCACTATGTGTTTATATATGTCTGTATGTCTTGAGCCTGTTCCTTTTTTCGTTATTTACATTTATTCAATGATATTGTGTAAAGTAATTATAACTTGATGCTCTTTGTGCAACAAATCATATGTTAACGTAAAACTTTATGTTATGTCAATATGTTTATATTCCGTGAAGCAGTTGTTGACGCATTTGTTCTGATTATATAACCTATTGTTTTTTTCCTGTGACTAAATTCAACTCCTTTTCTGTTTTACTTTAAGTCTGAACTATACTTTCTTCAAATAAATTGGAATTGCTATTTTAGTATTAGCAAATGTTTGATGTATAACTAATGAATGGTGGTAAGTAGTCAATTTTAGTTTTTAATTTGAGAAAAATGTTGGTTTTTAAAATAATTTGTGGCTAATATACTTACATATTTTCTTTCAGCCCTTCATGCGCCATCAAGAAAGCCCATCCACAAAATGGAGGGAGTTGATTGTAATTTGGCAAGGATGTGACACAAGGGAGGGGTTTGTATAAAGGACAAGTATAGCTTCTTCCAGTGCCTTGTTTCCAGGATGATTAATACATGATAAAAATTTTAATATCCTTTCTTTCTAGAACTTTATCTAAGTGTCTTCAAGTGGCTAGAATTCTTGCTTCATTTCTCATCATTTACATAATCTAAATGTCCTAGGGTTAATAATGTTTCACCCATGTGCCACAAAATATTTTAATTAGCACCATAAAGACACATAATGGCCCAAAATTAAATATTTAGTTTTGTTTCTGTGGATATAAATGGATTTTAAAGGCCTGGGATAGTTGGATGCTTTCATAGTTGACAAATGAAACAGAGGCTTGGTTACATGATACCATTTGTAAATTTTTGCCAATTCAATAAACATTTTGTATGTAAGTGTCGTGTCGTGTTGAATGTTTTAAAAGTTCAATGCCATTGAATGTTTTTGGTTTTACGCGCAACGAACCAAAGCAATCCCAACCGAATCACCGCCGAATCACGTGGGAAAGTCATTGCCTGCCGCAAAGCACGAACTTACCTGTTCATTGAATAACCTAAGCAATTTGTTATGGGTTTTGTTGTTGCAAGGCTACAATGGTCGTTCGCTTTTTCTGCAAGACGTTTGTTATAGTTTGAACCGTGATCTAATGCGTGTTGTTGGTGATATGTCACCTTCTTGGGCTGTGAAGCTGCATGACAATGCTTCCTTATCAACCAACCAAAACCAAGTATGCTGTGTAATTGTGTTATTTTTAAAATATATTTCTTAATTATAACATGTGTATTTGTAGGAGGCATGTTAGCAACATGTTGAGACCCCTGATTCCAAAGGAATAGTGAGTGGATAAGGCTAATGGAACAACGTTGGGCACCTACCCCTATGGTTTGTCCTTTCACTGGTCGGTTACAAGCAGGGGCGGACCCACCTACAAGCCAGGGTGGGCGGGCGCACCCCCGAGAAAAAAAAAAATTAGTGTAAATTTCCGACGAAAATCCCGTCCGCACCCCTTGGATTTTTTCGTCCGCACCCCATGGAATTTTTCGAGCGCACCCCTTGGAATTTTTCGTCCGCACACCATAGGTAAAAAATATTATGGATTTATATTATACATTTTTTTTAGTAAAGTTTGATTTTTTTATAAAAATACTACCTATTTTAATACATTATATATACACTTACCTTACCCAAACCAAATTCTGCCCTCTTGCCCATTATCCAGCAGCCCACTAACATAATTTGTACTTGTAGCCCATATCCATTACCCAATTAACTTAAATAAAAATACTAAACTAAAGCCAATTTATCAATTATCAATCCCACCGGCCTTCAATTCCCATCATCCCGCCCAGCTATCACACCGCCCCTGCCTCCTGCCCAGCGAAGCGACATCATCAGCAGCAACAACACAGGTCGATCACAGCCGGAAAGTGACCGGAATCCGCCCCAAAACTGACCGGCGATCTTCAAAGGTAAGTTTTATTGTTTTTTTTAATGAATTTACTTGATATTAAGGTAGAAAGGGGTAGTAAAATTCTTAAATAGGTTTGAAAAATCTTGTGTTTAGTCGTTGCTTTACTGCTTTAGATGATTATTATGTTATTTAGATGATTTTTAGGGGTGATTACACTCACAATTCTAGGGGACTAGGGTTTGATTGCTTGAATGGTTGAAAGTTAAAATTAAACAAAAAGACTATGGAATGATGAACTTATGGTCATGGATCAATTTTATTGTGATAGGATTATAGGAACCATGAGTAGAGACTTTATGGCGCGATTTCTCAAGCGGAAAGTGGATACATCTTCCGAACTAATTGATTTGGATTTACTGCCTTAGATGATTTTTATGATGGTTTTTTTGATTATTTTACGTGATGATTTACTGCCTTAGATGATTTTTTTGATGATTATGTTATTTAGATGATTTTTAGGGGTGATTAAACAATTCTAGGGCTTGATGATTATGTTATTTAGATGATTTTTAGGGGTGATTTTTAGATGATTTTTGGAACGATGAATTTATGGTCATGGATGATGGATCAATATGATTGTGATAGGAACCATGAGTAGAGACGTTATGGCGCGAACTAATTGATTTGGATACTCTTCCTTCGGAATCCGACCCGACCCGATACAACCGATTTTTTTACAAAGTTTGACGTGTTTGCCATATATATAAATTTAGTTTGATGTTCTTTTGACTTACATGACCCGACCCGACCCGATACAACCGATTTTTTTACTTATGTACCTAGGGGCCTAAAATTTTTAAAAATTTTCCGCACCCCCATGGAAAAAATCCTGGGTCCGCCACTGGTTACAAGTTATGTAACGCACCAATTCGAAGGCAGTCATGGCCACATTTTAAGAAAGAGATTGAGAATAAACTCATTACCATTAATGGTATAGTGAATTAGAGAAGTGTAGAGAAGCTGCAATTGAAGATGCAAAGATGAAATGGGTTTTTGAGTTGGGTTTAAAAGCAAAGTAGCAAGGTTTGAACGGTTGTGGTTCTAATGAGTGGGTGTTATGTTTTTCTTGATTTTTTAGCCTTTTTTTATTTGTTAATGGCATTTTCTTAGAATCTGTGAATGGAGAAGACATATATCATTATGATATTACGTAACCCGTCCACCGGACGGGTATTAAACTAGTTATAAAAGAAAAGACTTCATCCGGCTACAATCATTAGTAACAAAAACTAATTTCCCCGTTCACTTAATTTTGATTACATTAAACACCATCATTTGAATGACATACTTTACATTGATGAACCACTTCAAAAGGATAATCTTTCTCTGCAGCATAGGAGAACTGAACAGTTGATGTATGATCGATTGGCTCATTATTGTTCAGGATGCACAAATCACCTTCTTTATATATGATGCTTGGGTCAGTCTTTACATTCAAGTTAAACCCTTTACAACTTAATTTTACTTGCTCTATGGAACATGATTCGCATGTGTTTGCAACCCACACGTACCAAATTTTTACATGATTCCGGATAGTCTCCGGTTCCTGGAGGATTGCGATTTTGCAATCTTTGATCACTTGGCCATATACACCTATAAAATTATAGATACAATATCAAAAATAACATTTGTTTAGTCCGGCATTCAAATGATCTTGTCTTATTGTTATTAGAGTAAATTGTCATTTTAGTCCTTTAGTCCAAATAGTTTTTTTTTTTTTTTTGCCTTTGGGTCCCTGACTTTTCCCTTTTGTTGCCATTTTGATCACATACCCTAACTTCATCCAAAAACCTCATTTTTAACCAGGAGTATTTTGGGGATTTCAATTTAAATCTTTTCAGTTGCTATTTTGATCCAAAATTTATTTTACATTAAAAAATAAAAGAAAAAAATTAATGTTATTATTATTATTATTATTTATTATATAAAAAACACATATTATAAAACAAATATAATTTCACCCATTTAAAAAAATTTGAATTGTTTATACTTTTATTTATTTCTTTATTATACAAAACCAACCCATCACCACCCACCCCCTTTCTTCCTCAATATCTGGACAACACAACCCCTAAAACCCATATTACCATCTCAGTTTTCCGACGAGCCACGTTTTACCGCAAATCCACTTTCCGACGAGTCGTGTTTCTCGGCGAAACACGTTTCCGGCGAGTAGGTAGAGCACCAAGCTTTGTTTCAGGCGAGTATTAAGTGTCTCAGGCGCGTTTTAGGCTATTTCCAGTGATGATGATGATGGCAGTAATCATTTAAAAAAAAAAAAAACCCTAAAAGCTGCCAAAGATCATTTTGTAAATTCAAATAAACTAGAAGTTTGACCCGCGCGCGTTGCGCCGCGGTCAACGAAATTGACATGCTGTTAATCAGATTCACATTTACAACGTGTTAAAGATGTTTTTGTCGATTAAGTATGTATTACTATCTTATACAAATAAGCTCAATACAATTAATGGTATCATAATTACTACGTTACATGACTTGTATCCATATAAATAACCTATCGTATTAAGCTCCCCCGCGCTGCGGTGGGGGCTAAAACCATGACAAATAGCACCAATGTCACACTATAGCCAACGACCACCAACATTGAAGTTGCGGCGTTTTGACGTGGAAAAATTAGACCGACATATAAAACATAGAAAATAATAACTAACTCGATTTAGGACTTATGCGTTGTGACGAACTTATTAAACGGGAAAAAAATAGATGGCGTAAACACACTGAACCGTACACGTACGTTGCCCCATGTTAACTCACAAAATTTAGAACGAAGCGTATAACAAAACGTAAAATCGTTGAAACACACACACATTGTGCCGTGTTAAGTCGCAAAATTTATATCTAAACGTAAAACGAAAATTTTTGCAAAATAAGAAAAACATAGGGGATTAAAGTTGAAAGTAAAAAGGTTGTGAAGTTAAATTGGAAAAACTAAAAACTTTTGGGTTAAAACTACAAAATCAAGTAGTTTTGGGTTTAAAGTGAAATGTCAACTTTTTAAAAAAAAAAACCCAAAACATGGGGTACAACACCCAATACCTCAACTTGTTATAAATTTATATTATGTAAATTTCTACAAATAATATAGACCATATATAGAATTATAGATCATTATCAATTTCTACAAATAATATTTTTATCTTGTTTAATATTAAATATAAAACAAACATAGTAACATAAAGTACAAGATGTTATAATACCATACAACCTTAATAGCATATGGTACAAGTAATAATGCTTAGAATTGTTTTAAATTAATAGTATATAAATAAGTAAACATAGATAGAATGTGGATATACCATTGCTCCTTAGACCATCTGTAGTGGGACGTTTTTTTTTTTAAATTCAAAAAAAACGCCCAAAAACGCCCATGCCCCATTACATAGGGCGTTTTTTTTAAATTCAAAAAAAGCCCCCTTGGCGTGGATATGAAAACGCCTTGCTCCCTTCTCCTTGTCCAATCATCTTTCATCTCCTTGTCCAATAAGATTTTTTAGGTGTTTTTTCTTTATTTTATTTAATGCCCCAATAATGTCTCATCCCCACTACACCCATTTTAGAAAACGCCCAATAATGCCCCTTTGCTGACTGGACCGCCACATGACGTAAAATGCCCTAGGGTGAGGGCATTATCTTCCCCTTCCACTACACATGAGGAAATGAGAAGAAATAAAGAAATGAGTTTGACCATGGGTGTCATTTGGTTAGGAGTAGGATTCGTGACTTTTGGTTGATACTTTGAGAATGAAAATTGATTGAGACTTGAAAAATGAAGAGACATATATATGTATATGAACACAACCGGTATGCAGTAATGAATATGTATATTTAATTTGGTGATACGAAGAGATTTTTATGGATACTTTTATGGTAATACCCTAATGAAACGGAAGAAATTATGTTAAGCGGTTATCGTAATGCCCTAATGAAACCGAAGAAATTATGTTTAACTTTTTTTTTTTTGGAAGGCAAACTTTTATAAAACCACAAAACGAAGGAAAAATCTCTAAGGCGGAGACCCCCTAACCAAAGAATTACATTACATCAAAACAAAACCTTTGCCAATCCTCCCAGCCCAACAACCCCTTATTAAATCTACTAGAAAACCAAATAAAACCCAACGCTTTGATATCCGAAACAATCTCAACCACATTCCGCCGAATATCCCTGAAGATGAGATCATTTCTAGCCTTCCAAATTCGCCAACACGTCAAAATAAGAACACCATGCAACGCTGATTTCTTCGCTTTCGACCATCCGGATGACGAATAAATCTGCAAGATATCATTGATAGAAAAGAAATAAAATTGAGGAAATTGACCCAAGAAGCAATCCCATTCCAAACACCACACGTCAACATACACGCCGTGAAAATATGGTCGATGCAATCCTCCTGTTCATTACAAAACTTGCACCTTAAATCCCCACAATCAATGTCTCTTCTCTGTAACGCCTTTTTAGTCGGAATTCTATCCATCAACATACGCCACATAAACACATTACACTTAATCGGGAGCCATTTACACCATTCAAAAGCCGAAGCCAGCTGAACAGATCGGTCGCTGCCCAGCCATTTCCAAACTTGAAACACCGAAAAATCTTCTCCCGAAGCCGAATCCCACACCCAACGATCATTGTTAGCCCCTAAAGCAATACCTTCGATCAACTGAACACAATCCTCCAATTGTTCTTCCTCTATATCTGTATTAGGTAGGCGCCGCCACTTCCAAGACAACATCCAAACAGTATCTTGCAACTCAAGTCTATGATAAACCTTGCAATCCTTTTCTGACTGTAACCGAAAAAGATCCGGAAACAGGCTTTTTAAAGGAATCCGAGAAACCCAAGGATCAATCCAAAATCGGATATTCCTACCATTGCCCAAGACGCCTCGAATCATACTCAAACTATTGAACCCACCCACATTTAGCCGATACCCATTGTTAACCAACTTAGACCATGTACCTGTGAACCTCGAGTTACTTGGAAAAGTATCCCAGTTTCTATTCGAACCGTGAATCGCCTCCACCACTGTTTTCCAAAGCGCTCCATTTTCATGTCGATACCGCCAAAGCCACTTAACCAAGAAAGCATTATTACACTCTTCTAGCCTTCGAATACCCAAGCCTCCTTGTTTAATGGTTCAAGTCACAACATCCCAACTCACCCAATGTAATTTCTTCGAATCTACACTACCTCTCCACAGAAACCGCCTCATTAAACCTTCTAATATGTTTAACTGGTGAATCAACATTAGAGGAAAGATTAGATTTGATTTATCAATACCGAAATTAGTTTATTGCCTCAACGATATCATTCTAAATCGTTTTTTGACCGTGTGTATGGTGGGGTTTGGGTTGGGGGCATGAGTTGACACGTGGAGTTCGAGCCCTCCCACCGCCTAGTGACGTGTCCGTGAGGTATGGCGGGGCGTGGGTGCACCGCGTGGGTTGGCAGGTTATTAAAATATATATATATATATATATGAGGAGGTTCATTTGAGAAGAAAATTAAATTGAGAACAAAAAGAATAAAGGGTACAATTGTAAAACATTAAATAGTTTTTCACTTATCTCATTTATTATTATTTTGACTAATTAATTAGTCATAAAGAGTAGCATCCTACACACTAAAAATTTTGCTTAGACACATCAAAATTTATCCTACACATTTTAAAAATTTATCCTACACATACTGAAATTTATTCTACACAACTCGTAATTCATCCTACACAGTACACACCTCATAATTTATCCTACACTTTAAATTAATTTTTATCTTCTTTGAAAAAATATATTTTTTTTACAATAAGTTACAAATTTAATTTAGTTAGCTATTAAAAAGGAAGACTAACAATTAATGATCTATCTAATTTTACCAATATACCCTTACACCCATATTAAATACAAAAATTAAATGAAGTAAAATGAAGCATTATTATTGGTTGAAGTTTGTTCTTTTTTATTCTTACAAAAAATTTATTCTCATTTGAACCCTCCACTATATATATATATATATGGAGGAGTTCATGCGAGAACCACCCTTATTGCGAGATCCGCGAGAACCAATGTGAACACAACCTAAAAACATCTTTCTTTCTAACCCTATTTCTCGCTCAAATAATATCTCCAAGACTCATTCGTCACAGGCATTGACCATTACAACACCACCATTGTACCCCTATTCTCTCTCCCACCACCACACCATGACCGGCGTGTTTTCAGATAAGCCAACTCTCCGACGTCGGCGAGACACTCCAGCAACGGTGGTTAGACCACCGGTCACCACTATCTCCACAATGTTTCCACTACTACCGCCTAAAACGACGACCACTGCTTAAAGCCACAATACCTGAAACCATTGTTGTATTCCCTTCACCCACCCAACCCTTTCTCTCTCTAACCACCGCCGACCCCACCTGAACCCACCACCATCAGATCCAAACCCACGTTCAGAGAGATCAAGCTGAAAGGGAGTGAGATTGATCTGTGTGATGCGACACCGTTTGGATCCAGCGAGATCGATTTATTGGCCTCATCGGCAAGATCGATTTAACTAAAGAGACATGGTAATTTGTAGATCTGAATTTATCAAGATTGTAATCAAAATCAAAGCAAATTTTAATTGCTAGATCACTCTAATTTTGACTGAAACTTATGGATTTAATATTTTGATATTTGGGCGGCGATGGTGTAATTTATCCCAGAAAAAAATACTAGAGATTTATTAAAACACACCGGTTTAGAGATTAAATATGTTTTCTTTTCACTCAAACTATGTTTAAATTTTTTTTATAATATTTCACATTTTCATTTACGGTTTAGATATTTTTCAATTGTTTTGTATTAGTTAGAGTAAATTGTCATTTTAGTCCCTGAGTTTTAGGAGTAATTGCCATTTTAGTCCATGAGTTTTGTCCAAATTTGCTAGTTTAGTCCAAATAGTTTTTTTTTTTGCATCTGGGTCCCTGACTTTTACATTTTGTTGCCATTTTGATCATTTTGCCTAACTCCATCCATAAACCCCATCTGTAACCAGGGGTATTTTGGGAATTTCCTTAAAATATGTTTTCAGTTGCCATTTTGATCCAATTCCAAAAAATCAAAAAAATTCCAAAAAATCTAAAAATTAAAAAAATTAAAAAAAATCATAAAAATTCTAAAAAATCTAAAAAATCAAAAAACTTCTAAAAATTCTAAAAAAAAATCCAAAAATCATTAAATGTTTCGGCACGAACCGTTTCGACCCGTACCGTTTCGACCCGTACCGTATCGAACCGAACCATTTTGACGCGAACCGTTTTGAACCCGTACCGTATCGAACCGTACCGTATCGAACCGAACCGAACCGTTTCGAACCCGTACCGTATCGAACCGAACCGTTTCGACCCGAACCGTTTCTAGCCGAACCGTTTCGACGCGAACCGTTTCGACCCGTACCGTATCGACGCGAACCGTTTCGACGCGAACCGTTTCGAACCGAACCGTTTCGACCCGTACCGTTTCGAACCGTACCGGGTCGAACCGTACCGGGTCGAAACGGTACGTGTCGAAACGGTTCGGGTTCGAAACGGTACGGGTTCGAAACGGTACGGGTCGAAACGGTACGGGTTCGAAACGGTACGGGTTCGAAACGGTACCGGTCGAAACGGTACAGGTCAAAACGGTACGGGTTCGAAACAGTACGGGTCGAAACGATTCGCGTCAAAACGGTTCGCGTCGAAACGGTACGGTTCGAAACGGTACGGTTCGAAACGGTACGGTTCGATACGGTACGGGTTCAAAACGGTTCGCGTCAAAACGGTTCGGTTCGATACGGTACGGGTCGAAACGGTACGGGTCGAAACGGTTCGGGTTCGAAACGGTTCGGGTTCGAAACGGTTCGGGTTCGAAACGGTACGGGTCGAAACGGTACGGGTTCGAAACGGTACGGGTCGAAACGATTCGTGTCGAAACGGTTCGGGTTCGAAACGGTTCGGGTTCGAAACGGTTCGGGTTCGAAACGGTTCGGGTTCGAAACGGTACGGGTCGAAACGGTACGGGTTCGAAACGGTACGGGTCGAAACGGTACGGGTTCGAAACGGTACGGGTCGAAACGGTTCGCGTCGAAACGGTTCGCGTCGAAACGGTTCGGTTCGATACGGTTCGGTTCGAAACGGTTCGGGTCGAAACGGTTCGGGTCGAAACGGTTCGCGTCGAAACGGTTCGGGTCGAAACGGTTCGGGTCGAAACGGTTCGGTTCGATACGGTACGGGTTCGACACGGTTCGGTTCGATACGGTACGGTTCGATACGATACGAGTTCAAAACGATTCGCGTCAAAACGGTTCGGTTCGATACGGTACGGGTCGAAACGGTTCGTGCCGAAACATTTAATGATTTTTGGATTTTTTTAGAATTTTTTTGATTTTTTTGAATTTTTATGATTTTTTAGAAGTTTTTTGATTTTTTAGATTTTTTTGAATTTTTTAGAATTTTTATGATTTTTTAGAATTGTTTTTTATTTTTAGATTTTTTTTGAATTTTTTGGAATTTTTTTGATTTTTTGGAATTTTTTTGATTTTTTGTAATTGGATCAAAATGGCAACTGAAAACATATTTTAAGGAAATCCCCAAAATACCCCTGGTTACAGATGGGGTTTATGGATGGAGTTAAGCAAAATGATCAAAATGGCAACAAAATGTAAAAGTCAGGGACCCAAATGCAAAAAAAAAAACTATTTGGACTAAACTGGCAAATTTGGACAAAACTCAGGGACTAAAATGGCAATTTACTCTATTAGTTATTAAATATGTTTTCTTTTCACTCAAACTATGTTTATATTTCAATTTAGGTACGAATTAGTTGTTTTCTACATGAACCGAGGTATGTTTGGTATGACGTAATGGAATAGACGGGTGAATGAAATGTACGAGGTAATGGAATGGACGATGTAATGGAATGGATCATTACCATTCCATGTCTTGTTTGGTTATCATTTGAGAATGAAATGAATCATTACTGTGTGTTGTTTGGTAGGAAAGAATAGACGAAGATATAAAATCGGTGATGAGTGACGGTAGTCGGTGGTGGTGGGTGGTAATAGGTGGCAATGGTAGCGATGGTCGGAGGTGGTGGCAGTGGGTGGCGGCGGTGGGTGGTGCCGGCTGACGGGGACGGTGGTGGGTGACGGCGACGGTGGTGGAGGTGGGTGACGGCTGACGGCGGAGGCGGGGGTGGGTGGCAGCTGTGGCGCGGTGGTGTCGAGGGTGGTGGGTGGTGGCGAGTGACGGCGGGAGCGGAGGTGTGGATGGTGGGTGACGGTTGGTAGCGGCGGAGGTGGGTGACGACTGGGATGGAGGTGGGTGGTGGCGGGAGACAGCTGGGGTGGAGGTGGTGGTGGCTGCGGTGCGGAGGTGGGTGACGGCGGCGTTGGTAGTCACGGCGGTAGCTATGGCAGTAGTGGTGTCGCTCGTGAGTTAGTTATTAAAACCAATAATAATAATAATAATAATAATGGTAAAAAATAATAATAAAACTATTGATAATAATAATAATAATATATCTTTCCATTTGTTGAAGGAATGAAAAAAAAACACCGCCCTACCAATGAATGAAAATTATTATATTTGGAAGGTTTACATTCCTTGTGGAATGCTTTATTCCATTACCACTTGACAACCAAACATGTTTCTTTCATTCCAATAGAATGATCCATTCCATTCCGTCTTCTATTCCTTCATACCAAACGCTACCTTAGTGTTATGAAGTCTCTTGCAATCCTGTTTTCGTCTCACTCCGATGTTTCCGCCATCGGTTGGGGTGTGACATATTGGTATCAGAGTCATAACTATAGAGAATTAGGAAATTGTCATGCTTTTGACCTAGTCTATATTTAAGCACCTTACTTAACCATTATATGCTAATTTCTTAAAGTCTTTTTATATGCTCATATTTACCTTCTTATTTCAAAACATATGGCTTTCTTAAGGTAATTTTACACGACCTTGTGAAAACACGAAAACACTCGTATCATACGAACGAGACGAGTTCACCAAAATAGGCGTGAAACCCACAATTTGGTGAACAACTCTCAATCCGCGTTAATCGCTTTTGCACGAAATTACACCATCAAGTTAAGAGTGAAATCCACACCTTGATGGAAAATTTCCAATTCAAACTCTAGTGGACCCTCGCTAACGCGTCGGAATTAACCTTCTTGACACGTTTGACAAGTACTAACCACGCTTAGGGCACGATGTTGTTAAGTTAGGGGTGAAATCCACATCTTGTCAACTAGTCCCACTCCTTGATTTTCAATCCCGCCAAAGTCTCGAACTTTCAACTGACTAGGGACATGTAACCGGAAGGGTGAATATCGTTAATCGAAATTTCGGCGAAAGTATTATACCTATTAGGTCAAAGCATGCTTCCCAAACTCAAAAGAACTTTCGACCACTTTGGTTTAGTTAAAGTTCCGTTTCGGAACAATCCAAGTTTTAATCAAACCACCATTATCAATTTTATGCTTAACACGATCCAAAGTTCTCCTTTCCAAAATTCAAAAATTTATTTCACCACGATTATGCATACATATCATACTTATCCTTTTCATATGTCTTGCAACTATTTATATATACGATTTCAAAAGGACACCACAAGTTAGACACTACTCATATTCCTAGAAAAGAATGGAAGCATTATCATTAAGATAAGAGTTACTTTGACGATTTGTTCCACTTCTCTCCTCCTTATAACTTTCGACCACTTTGGTTTAGTCAAAGTTTCGTTTCGGAACAATCCAAGTTCTAATCAAACCACCATTTTACTAGTATCAATTTTATTCTTAACACGATCCAAACTTCTCCTTTACAAAATTCAAAAATTTATTTCACCACGATTATACATACATATCATACTTATCCTTTTCATATGTCTTGCAACTATTTATATATACGATTTCAAAAGGACACCACAAGTTAGACACAACTCATATTCCTAGAAAAGAATGGAAGCATTATCATTAAGATAAGAGTGATTCCCTTACTTTGACGATTAGCTCCGCTTCTCTCCTCCTTATAACTTTCGACCACTTTAGTTTAATCAAAGTTCCGTTTCGGAACAATCCAAGTTTTAATCAAACCACCATTTTACTAGTATCAATTTTATGCTTAACACGATCCAAACTTCTCCTTTCCAAAATTCAAAAATTCATTTCACCACGATTATACATACATATCATACTTATCCTTTTCATATGTCTTGTAACTATTTATATATACGATTATGAAAGGACACCACAAGTTAGACACTGCTCATATTCCTAGAAAAGAATGGAAGCATTATCATCAAGATAGGAATGATTCACTTACCTTGATGATTAGCTCCGCTTCTCTCCTCCTTATAACGACTCCACCAACGAGTTAGGAATGATTTCCTTACCTCGGTGATCGTTACCAATTCTCATTTCTCGAATAAATCTCATCCTTGAGTTAGGAGTGATATCCACATCTCAATGAAAGATCGAATCGCAACTCGACCACCTTCATGTCAACCACTCGATTTGAAACCCTATTTGTACGTTTTGTATGTTAAGGGTATTCGTACCTTTAATAAACAACTACTAAGGTGCTGTTTGTTTTTTAAGAGGTAAAATGCCTGCAGTCTGCGGACCACATTTGCAAACATCTGTAGAAGAAGAGGTAGACCAAACATTTGCAGTCTGCAAGTAGAAGGCTGTTTGTTTTTTAACATATGCATACTTCTAAAATAAACTGGTGGTGGGTGGTGGTGGTGGTGTAGGACGGTGATGGCGGTAGACGGTGGTGGGTGGTGGTGGTGGGTGGTGGATGGTGGTGGTGATGGACGGTGGTGGGTGGTGGACGGTGGTGGTGAACGGTGATGGTGGTAGTGATGGACGGTGGTGGTGGGTGGTGATGTTTAACCCTCTGCAGAACTTCGAAGATCTTAGAAGTGGTTGGGCCAAGTCTGCACCAAGAAGAGCTCGCACAGACATTTTTTAATAAAACGTCTTCCGAAAAACAAACAGTATGCGTGACAATGTTTGCGTATAACAACCCTCAAAATCCTTAAAACACCCCCCATATGTCCTAAAATACACCCCGTATACGAAAAACGGCCCTAAAATACCTTTAATTTAACAAAAATCAAATAAAAAATCCCCAGGCCACTCGCGGGTCGCGACGGAGACAGCAGAAGCTGTCGCGGGGCGCGACAGCTGGCCACCAGGCCGCACCCCATGCCGCCACGTGTCGTGATGTGTGTCAAGGCTAGTTTGTGAGTCAGCAAAGCTAGGGCCTACTCTACAAGCCCTCGCGGGCCGTGAAGTCCCTGTCTTTATCTCTCGCGGGGCGCGAGAAGGTCCGGATCAGACCCTATAAATGGAGTGATCGAGATTCAGTTTTCGTCGTTCAAAAATTCTCAATCTCTCTCAATTTCTCTAATAGCTAAAGTAATTTCCGGGCATAATACCCACTAAATAGCGAAGCTCTGCCTCGATGTAAGTATTATAACCCCCGGTTACGTATTAGTTACGTTGCCCGATTGATCTAGTGCTCCGTAACGCATGTCAAGGCTCTGCCTAACTCGGTCGTTGGAGTTATGTCTCGGGGATATAACTAATGTAAATTGGGTTATTATACTAACACGTGTGTATTGTTTAATTTAATAGATTATAACCAGGAAGTCACCAGGAAATACCTAAATAGCAATGTGAGTAATTCCTCTCTTTGTAAACTGTTTTTACAAAACCTCAAATATTTAAATTACAATTCACAGTGATTGAGTATTTGTAAATCTACAATTATCGTCGGTATATTGGGGTTTTGTGTACATAACTTGTTACTACCGTGGGTGGTAATTAAAGCAGATGTAAACAAATGTAATTGCGGGTTGCCCTCAATGCTGTAAAATGATAAAACTTGTTTTGATTAAACTGGGATTCACTCACCAGTATTTTCCACTGACAAAAATGTTTTAAATGTGTTTCAGGTAACAAAATGTGAAAGCCAAATAGAAACCAGCTGGAGAGCACTGAAGGCTTGGAAAAGGGGCTATAAAAGTTACCTAAATAAAGAAAAAGTTTTATTTCAATAAATTAGGGTTTATCCCTAGAAATAGATTGTAATAGAAACTTGGGATTTTCCCATGTGTTTATTATTATTATTATTATTATTATTATTATTATTGTTATTATTATTATTATTATAAAAATGTAGTGTTTTACTCTAATAAACTATTTTCTAACTACGATCCTGATGAAATTTCCGCTGCCAAATTAATAAACACCGATACCACCAGCTCTGCGAGCTCGCGGCCGCACGCCTCCCAGGGCAGGGGTCGGGGTTGCGACAGAAGGTGGTATCAGAGCTACAGCCACTGATTTCAGCCACAGAAGTGTTCTGGTGACACCAAAATTTTAATTGTGTTAGGAAATAACCTATGTGATTACGTGCATATCTGTATGTTATTGTTTTGTGTTATTTGACCATCTGTTAGTTTACAGTATGAGTGATCAAGGTCCGTCTGACGCTTATCGTCACCTATCTAGTTCTCCTAGAGATGAAGGAACTTCCTCCCAGCCTACTCCTTCGGGGTATTCTGCTGATACAGAAGAGGGGATATTCATCTTTAAGGCGCAATCCGAAGAACCATTCCCTACGAAAAAGAGAGGATGGTTCAGTCGGGGAGCACATGAGCGTAGGAAGCGAATGAGGAAGTTACAACAACAAAGGCCTTTAGCAGTAGCAAATAGGGAGATGAACGCCCAGACCCAAGACATCATCAATAGACGATTGGCCAACTTTCACATACTAGCATCCACTGCAGCAGACCCAAACCTAGACCAAATACTGGCACCACAACCACTACCACTATTCCCAACTCAACCTATGGAAATAGATCCCAACCGAGGAGAACAGGTTCCCATACCCGCTTTCAACCCAAACGAAATCCTTAGAATCCCAGGCACCCAATCCTCTAGCTTATGACCCATGGGAGGATGAACATAGGGATTATCAAGAACTCTACCCACAGGAGGAACCCGTACCAAACCCCATAGCATAATACACCAACCTCAACCCTCTAGATCCATACTGGGATAAGGACCAATATGTTCGGGAAGTACTAGAAAACCCGTACCCATATGGAGAACCGATACCCCAGTTGTCACGGCCCCCGTCCCGGTGTTACCCGGTCTAGAAGCCGCGGGACAGAAAACCCGTGGTAATTATTATAATGGCAGCGGAACTTTAGCAGGATCGTTTAAAACTTGAAAATGCCCAATTTATATTATTTCACAAATTGGGAATAACACCCATAATTTACAGTAAACGTGATTTCTCACGGAAATCCCCTGTTTTACAAAAACATGTTTCTTTATTTTATTGAGCCACTTTTTCAAGCTTGTAGTGCTACGCGGCACTTTTTCCTTGGTCACAGCAGATCACCTGAAACATGTTTTAAAAAGGTATTATCAGCAGGGAAATACTGGCGAGTCACTCAAGTTGCACAAAACGACACATTGTTATAATATACAATATTAAGGGTGATTACATTGTTTCTATCAACCAATTACCCCAAATCGGTATTTGTCACTCGACTGTATCTGTGACTATGGTCAGATCACCCATTGGCTAACTCGTTGTCCAATGGTGACGGGAATAAAGTAATGTATACAAAACCCCACATACCGGCAGTAATTGAAGATTACAAATACTTAATCCCTGTAATTATAACTCTGAAAACAAGTAGAGTTTGGAAAACAATTTGATAAAAAGAGAATAACTCACATTGTAGATTTAGACGGGCAACGTTTAGCCTACTGATTTTAGCCTGGTTAACCTAATTCAAATAACAATGCACACGAAAACTAGGTCAGTAACTTAATACAACTTTTACGACAACTCACGAGATCAAACCCTCACGATGAATGACAAAGTGCAATACTTAAACATCCATCGAATTCACGACGAATGACAAAGTATAGCCCGAGTTTGAGCAGCACTTAAACATCCATCGGATTGGTTTTTTTATCGATCGGACATTAAATCGTATCAGTGATCGAGTTATTACCCTGTTATCGCGGCAGAATTTCGTGTTTGTGTGTGTTTTTGAAGTAAACAGAGGATATCTCAGTGTAGGAAACGATTTTTTACGTCGAACCAACGCCAAATTTCAAGTGCCAAACCCCTCTATTTATACTGGAAAAACGGCTCCCTCGCGTGGCGCGAGGGCCTGGCGCGTGGCGCGAGGGGTGCCCTTCTAGGGTAGGGTAGCCACGTCTCTAACATAGCCCTGGTGAGTCAAGGTTCGACGAATTTCAAAGTTTACAGCAAACTGTGATGATAATTATCCATTAGGGTTAACCCCCCCCCCCCCTTGAGTTTTAGGGGCCCTGATCCTAGTTCCGATTATTCTGAAAATTTTAGGGGTCATGCCATATTTCTTGGGGGTCTCAATTAGGGTTTCTTATTGGACAAAATAAAATAAGAAATAGTATTTATTTATGAGAGTTGTTACATCCTCCCCACCTTAATTAAAATCTTGTCCTCGAGATTTACTGGAACAAGTAGGGATATTTTCGCTTCATCTCTGATTCCAGCTCCCAAGTGTACTCAGGTTCTCTCTTCGAATCCCACTTGACATTGACCAGTACTAGTCTTTTGTGTTTGAGAAACTTGACCTTTCTGTCTTCTATCTGCAATGGCTTCTCAACAAATTTTAACTTTTCATTTACCTCTACATCTTGAAGAGGTACTACCAAGGATTCGTCAGATAGACATTTCTTGAGGTTGGATACATGAAATGCATCATGTACTCCAGCCAATTCTTCTGGTAATTGTAGGTGATAGGCAACTGGTCCTATTCGTTGGATTACTGGGAATGGTCATATGTACCTTGGACTTAGTTTCCCTTTCTTACCAAACCGAACTACTCCTTTCCAAGAAGAAACTTTCAAGAGTACCTTGTCTCCAACTTGAAATTCTAGCGGCTTGCGTCTATTGTCTGCATAACTTTTCTGACGATCACGAGCCGTCTTCAGTCTTTCCTTGATTTGAGTGATCTTGTCGGTGGTTTCTTGCACGATTTCAGGACCTAATAATTGACTTTCTCCTATTTCTGCCCAACAAACTGGAGTTCTGCACTTTCGCCCAAACAGTGCTTCGAATGGGGCAGCTTCAATGCTTGCATGATAACTATTGTTATAGGAGAATTCAATTAAGGGTAGGTGGTCATCCCAGTTTCCACCAAAATCTATTACACATGCCCTGAGCATGTCTTCCAGGGTTTGAATCGTCCTTTCACTTTGTCCGTCTGTTTGGGGATAATAAGTTGTACTTAAATTTAATCGCGTCCCCATGGCTTCCTGGAAACTAGTCCAGAAATGGAAAGTGAAGCGACTATCCCTATCCGATACAATGGAGAGTGGGACTCCATGTAAGGATACTATCTCGTCTACGTATAACTTGGCTAACCTTTCCCTGCTAAAGGTTTCCTTCATGGGTAGAAAATGGGCTGATTTGGTTAATCGATCCACAATTACCCAAATTGTGTCGTTACCTTTTCTGGTTTTGGGTAACTTAGTAACAAAGTCCATTGTTATGAGTTCCCATTTCCATATAGGCATTTCTAATTGTTGGAGTAACCCTGAAGGTTTCTGATGTTCTGCCTTAACTTGTGAACAAGTTAGATACCTAGATACATATCTAGCTGTGTCCTTCTTCATTCCTATCCACCAGAAATTATTTCTTAAATCTTGGTACATCTTATTATTACCAGGATGCTTGGTATACCTAGATTTATGGGCTTCCACTAGAATCGTATTTCTTAAGTCTCCTTGCTTAGGTACCCAAATCCTTCTTTTGTGGAATCTCCAAATTCCATCAGCTCCTTGCTCTAATTCCTTTATTCTTCCTTTCATTCCTTCGGCATCATCCTTGATTGCTGTTTTTTGAATGTTTTTCAGTTGTTCCATTAAGTCTAATTGTAAACTTAATCTAAGAGCACGAACTCGCTTTTGCTTTTCATGATACTTACGACTTAAGGCATCTGCAACTATGTTTGCTTTTCCTTCGTGATATTGAATATCACAGTCGTAGTCACTTAGAATTTCCATCCATCTTCTTTGCCTCATATTCAATTCTTTTTGTCCAAATATGTATTTTAAACTCTTATGATCTGTATAAACAGTAAACTTACTTCCATACAGATAGTGTCTCCAAATCTTAAGGGCAAAAATTATCGACCCTAATTCTAAGTCATGTGTCGTATAATTTTCCTCGTGCTTTTTCAATTGCCTTGAGGCATACGCAATTACCTTTTTGCGTTGCATTAGTACACATCCTAATCCTAGCTTAGAAGCATCACAGTAAACTTCAAAATCTTATGTTCCTTCTGGTAAGGCAAGAATTGGGGTGTTTGTTAACTTTTGCTTCAAAATCCTAAAAGCCTCTTCTTGCTTAGGTCCCCATTCAAACTTAACTGTTTTACAGGTTAGCTTAGTTAATGGTACAACTATCTTGGAAAAATCTTTAATAAAGCTCCTATAGTATCCAGCTAATCCAAGAAAACTTCTAACTTCTGTAGCTGATTGCGGGACTTTCCATTTGGTGATCGCTTCTATTTTGGAGGGATCCACGTGAACACCCTCGTGATTCACCATGTGACCTAAAAATTGTACCTCCTGTAGCCAAAATTCACACTTCGAGAATTTGGCGTAAAGCTTTTCCTTTCTTAGCAAAGTTAAGAGTGCATGCAGGTGCTCACAATGCTCTTCCTGGTTTTTGGAATAAATAAGTATATCGTCGATGAAAACAATTACAAATTTATCCAAATACAGTTTACAGATTCTATTCATCATGTCAATAAATGCTGCAGGAGCATTTGTTAACCCAAAGGGCATGACTGTAAACTCGTAGTGACCATACCTAGTTCTGAAAGCAGTTTTAGGTATGTATTCTTCTTGTACCTTCAATTGATGATATCCGGAGCGTAAGTCTATCTTAGAGAAATATCGAGCTCACTGAAGTTGATCGAAAAGATCATCAATCCTAGGTAACGGGTATCGATTTTTAATTGTAACCTTATTCAATTCCCTATAATCGATACACATTCGCATCGAACCATCCTTCTTCTTTACAAACAACACTAGAGCTCTCCACGGGGATGAACTAGGTTGTATGTGTGACAACCCAAACTTTCAAGGACTGGAATTGCCTAATATCGTAACACCTAACTTGAATCATTGTTCTTCATGTTCCGTTTACACGTATTTAGGTGTGTGTGATGTAAGATGGACCAACGCGACTTGATTATGCATGATTGTTACGTTGTTAGACGCTAGTGATGGTTTATAAAATTAGTCAGCCGCATATTATTTTGGGCTTCGACCACACACTCCCTCATACCCTCTTGGTTACTCTTGGCCCAAACACTTTAGGCCCAAGTCGCCCAAGTCCAACTCTTAAAAATCCTGCGCATACATGAGGGCACGTAGAGTATCGCAACATAACCTTACTTTCCCCACTCATCCTCTGATGATTGACGACAAACTTGGCATTCGAAGCTCCACTCCTTTTGACTCACGCATTCTATCTCGGTTAGTGCAGTTACCATGACTTGATTTAATTCTCTTTGGTTTAAGTGGTTGTGATCTATTGTGGTGTATGTTAATTGTTCTTGAATTGTGTTCATGATCTGAAGTCGCATGAATGATATCTACTGGTCCGAGTTGTATAATGATAGGAATTTAGTAATTTTTGATGCTAATAAATTGATAAGATCGGATTCGGGGAGTGTATGTGTCGAAAACTGATGTATAACTAGGGTTCTTGTCAACTAAATATGATGTTTCAAATATTCTGATATGTACGCATAGACGGTTGCTCATGGATTAAGGTATTGCACATTAAAGAAACTGTTAATAATTGACCTTGCATGGAATATGTACTAATTGCCGTATGTAAAACGTGAGAAATTGGATTATGTTCTTGCATGTTAATCTATGTTTAGGATCGTGCATACATGAGTTCGAAATATAATTGAACATTGTGTGAATATGCATATAGATCAGTAACGCATGATATAACATTCTCGGGTTAAGTGAATGATTGTTTGGCGATATATGTACAAGATTTAATCCGAATGGGAATAGGTGATTTAGTTTCCGTTAAAGATAGGTTATAGAATGGAAACAAGGGAATTTTTACTTGATATGATAAAGTCTAGAATGATGATTAGCACTTGTGTGAACTAATAAAAAATTCATATGATGTTCAGCTGTAATCTGGGTGGCATAATGTTAGGAAACTGTTTGATAATAGTATTGGTTGCGATAACAATGGGAATTGGGTCGTGGATATGTAGATAATTAAGTTGGGCTGTTATAAATGAATGAACTAATGAATTTATGCAGTTGAGTTGGGCCGATTGGTTTGAGTATCGGGGGGGATTAAACTATTGGGCCGGTTCGGGTGGGCCATAAGCTGAAACAGAAAACACATATGGGTTGTGGGTCGGGACAGGTTTGGGCCTGGGTCTCGCACGTCGGGTCTAAGGACCACGAATGGTACATGAAGTCACACCTTGTTTATATGTTTGAGATGAAACGTTATTAGAATAATTGAAACGCGGTATGAGAAGTATAGCTCTTTAGGGGTATCACCTAGTATGAAAACACACTATATTGATGGGGTTTCGTGCTTGATTAATTGATATACCATGTTGAATGATGAATGTCGACACTAATATTCGTGTGCACTAGCTGATGAATAAATGTGAAATGATACGTGCTGTGCTTGTATGCAAACTGATTGTTTTGTGTAACTATCATAGGGCTTGGTAAACCACTGTTGTTAAATGAGTAACTAGTCATACCGAGCAAACCAAGGTGAGTTCACACTTTCCACAAGGCATGGGATTCCCAAGGGTTGGGAATGGGTAAAGGATTTAAACTAAAACTGCGTGATCTCCTGGTTTGGAACACGTACACACCCTCTTTATTGAAGGGTGACAACACGTGATAAGGATATAATTGGAACCTGCGTAATCTCCTGGTTTGGGGATTACGTACACACCCTCGGTATTGAAGGGTGACAACACGGATACTAGACCAAAATCTCAATCATGAAGTTCCTCCTTCTATATCGACTTAATCACGGGCCAATGGCGAGCGGGTCATTAGTTAGATAGCGCTATTTAGGTTTGACAAGCCTCACACCATGCCGTGGAGGACGGGCGTGAACTAATGGATCTGGGCACGTCAATGATGATAGACATTGATGCTAGGGCTCCAACTTACTTCAGTCAGTAGTCGATATGGTAACGGGTCTAGTGGTTTACAACATGGGGTAGCCCCCACTGGTTATGGTTTGGGAAATAGGGAACTGATAAACAACTGGTTTTCGAATGAACTTATGATTTTTGGAACAACTTTAAAATGGACAACCAACTGTGAACTCGCTCAACTTTGTTGTTGACTCGTTGTTACATGCCTTGCAGGTCAATATGCTTATATTAATTGGAACTTGCTGTCTGGGAGGCTGGAGTGGTCATGGGTTGAGATACATGGAATCTCAAAACAAGCTTAACGGTTTATGTACTCTTGGTTTACTAAACACTTAACAAATGATTTATGCTTCCGCTGTATACGATGAATGATATGTAACGTTTGTAACGCTTTATGTTAATAAATGAAAGTTTTATTTAATTATAATTATGAGTTCAATGTGATTGGTGGCTTGGATCCTGGTATGTCACACGCCTCGCGGGGGTTTCCGCACGTGGTATTTTGGGGGTGTGACAGATTGGTATCAGAGCCATTGGTTATAGTGAACTTGGTTTTAAAAAGGGGAAAAACATTTTTTTTATAAAACCAGACTATAACTGAACAGTTCTGAAAACGTAAATACGACCATGACAATCAGCTCCAGATTGCAAGGTTCGTCTTTCTCACTTGTTGCACACATTAAATGATTAGTACACAATTGCTTATGACACAACGTACGAACACACACTCGTCACTATAGCATGATTGCATGAACTACTTGCTTACATTATGACTCGTTTTGAAAACCATGAGGGGCAAACGCTGGGAGTGTATTGGCTGCCAAAGCGGACAATATCACGGTGCATTGATAGTATGCCATAGTCTTTGGATTCCTGTGATTTTATTACCTTGTCAACCTCCATTTGACATTTGAGTTTGAAGAACCATTTAACATGAGTTAGGAGGAACTGAGATGAGCATGCAAATCACAATATTATTGTGGGTGCACACATTATAATAATGTGAGGTGCATGCGAGTCCCAGGGAGGCTTAACAAGTGAAAAAAAGGGGTTCCGTTCTGTTATTTGATCGATGTGAAACACAACAAACCTATAGGGGTCATAGCAGTGATTGTCCCCTACTCGAACGTGAACTTTTCATTCCTCTCTGGATCCTTTCGAATCTCGATGCTATCGAGTATTACCTGAACACCCATCTGAACACCTAGCGAACCGTGCAGAATGTTAGGTGCTTATACGAACGTCCCTGAGTTGGCTGTCGCAGTGCCAAATGATTAATCGATACCTTTCTTACTCCTCTTCGTTTGCTGGAACTCATGTATTGACGTCTTGGACCCCAAAGTGTGATCACTTCTGCAACACTCTCATAGCAGACCGTGTATTACCCAAACAACTTTCAACATCGATGAACAAGAGGATGAGCGTAGTACTTTATCAACCTCAGTATTTGGATGACCCCGACTACCGGCAACGAACACCAGCGGATTGATTTCAATCGAGTCTGTAACTCTAGTCGGCGATTTATGGGAATCAACTTTTACGAATCAATCGGGGCATAAGTGATTATAATTGACCATAGTGTGGTATGTGTAACTGCTAGCACAGTGAGTAGCGCTTTAGGACGTGGCTCTGAATGTGAAAAGATGAACCTTGAGGGTGAAGAATCGTAGGGCTTCATTTCCAGCAACGACATTGGGAGCAGCAGTCACAGCGACAACAAGGTATTCGTAACGCTAGCCTACAGTATGGAAATAAAGGTGCCTACAACATGGATTGGCCGTGGTTAAGTTAAGAAGACAACGACCCAAGTAACAACGGCAGTACTTGAAACCCTTATAATGAAAACAACAACACTGGAAATGATGCTCATGGAAGGGCATTTAGGGCCTGCGTGGGCAATGCCAGGATTACAACAACATGGTGGCCAGCACGTTTTTGGAAGCTAATCATTTCGTTCATGTTCTGTTCAACCCTGATACTTCCTGAGACCAGGCCAGTTGTGGAATCGGCTGATGGAAAGACAATTGAAGCCTTGTATGTCTATAGGGATAACCGTGTGGGACAAGTTTTCGACATCGATCTTCCTTCCACTACCCACGATGGTGTTGATGCAGTAGTCAGTGAGGATTGGTTAACCAAACATCACGCATTTATACCCCGTGAGGGGAAAGTTTCCGTCTGTCATAAAGTATCCAAGTGGTGCAGAGGTTAGCATCAATTCAACAGTGAAGGCCAGAAGTGTCCACGGAAGGATTACCCCGCCATGATAGCACCCGTTACTGATATCAAGGCTAAGGAAAAGAGGATCGAGGATCCACCAATTGTTCGTGACTTCTCCCTAAGTGCTACCAGAAGAACTATCAGGTTTACCTTCGCATCGTCAGGAGGAATATCAGAACGGTATCATGTCAGAAGCAGCCCTTGTTACTAGCATTCCTTATTGTCCTACACCAGGAAGGTTTCAGGAGTTGCCTAATCAACTTCAGGAATTATCGGACATGAGTTTTATCGGATCTAGTTTTTCGCTTTGGGGAGCCCCGATTACACCAGTGAAGATTAGCCTTTTCGTATGTATACCGGTTATCCAGAACCTAACAAGGAGACAGTTAAGAACTGTTTGCCTTGATCATGTGTTGGCAACCTGTCTACAAGTGCGAGGGTAAAGCTTCCATTCGAGGAACGACTAACGAATGAACTATCATCAGATGGGAGTCCAGAGGGGAGAATGTTCCTACAACGGCATATCAGACGCAGGGCGGCCATTGCGATGTTGTATTCCAAAACCTCTGGGCTAATCATCACACCGGCAGCTGCATGGATCACATGAATCGACTATGCTTATTGACAACATGTTAAATCATTTCCAGGAGGAAGGAACATCATAGCCGACATCTGTATCTTATTTTAGGGATCCTGAGGGAGGAGCCATTACGTGCGAAGTCTTGTTTAGTGTAACATCTAGATTCAAGAGATGCATTTGATCATGTAACCAACAAAGTGGGAATACATATGGATCTTGCTAGGATCCATTTTGCTAGGAACTGATCGACACCAAGGATTCCTTCGGGGATGCAGCGATTTCTTGGTTTCGCTGGATACTATCGTAGATTTATCACAGGGTTTTCGAAGATTGCACAACCTTAACCTCTTTAGCACAGCGGGGAGCTGTGAACTCATGGGGAACAAAAATAGGAGGACGTCTTCTCAGCTTTTGAAACTCAACTCTACAATGCACTGAGTATTGTCTTTACCTGAGGGTATGGGCAATCTAGTAGTATACTATGATGGTTCAAATCAGAGTCCCAGTTACACAGCGACGCAACACGAGAAGGATATGGCTTATGTGGTGGATTAACAGGAAGAGTTGCATGACTCACAACCTGGGGTAGAAGCCACGATCTTAGATTTGAGCTGGAGGCATTACTTGGACGGTACCGAATGCACTACTTAGACCGATCACAAGGGCCTCCCGTGTACCCTTGTTTCAAGAGAGCTAAACATGTGATGGCAACGCTGGACGGAACTTTTGAATGAATACGACCGTGAAACCTGGACGTGCACGAGCTTTGCAGCTTGCTATCGACTCTAACATACCTGATCAGACTCGCCTTGTTCAAACTGAAGAACTGAAGGGAGAGAGTTCTCAAGATTGACCCATGCGGGGCATGGGGAAGCAACCTTTGGCAGGTCGGACGATATTTGCTACATCATGGAACGAATATGGACCTCACTATACAGCAACCTTAGGGAACTAGTGCAGGCGGAGCACACGGGTCTTGATATCATATTCATCTGAGTTTTGATAGGATGTTTTAAAACCTGAAGACCATGTACGAGTGACCGGGCCTGAAGGCCCACATAGCAACGCATGAGAACGATGTTTGACTTGTGGGAAAGTCAAGGTGGGATATTAGCAACCAGAAACACATATATGGAAATGGGAACAGACTACCATGGATTTTATCACTGGTCTACTTACAACTCGAAACGGAAACATTATCACCTGGATGATCGTTTAGGGACACACATTACCAGCACACTTTCTTGCAATCAGGAAAATTGATGAGTCTTCACAGCTTGTGAATATTCCTTTGAGAGAGGCGGCTTTGGGCACGAGGTGCCAACTCCTGTCATCTCTGATTTTGATCTATCCTTGATTCATGTCAGGCAATACATAAAACCTTGGCTCACGTCTAGACATGAGCCCTACTTATCACCCTCGGACAGACGGTCAGAATGAAGGAACCACCCAGATACTCGAAGACATGCTCTGTTTGAGGCATTGCTAGGATGATAATGCCAACCTCCTTGTGGACTGAGGTGGATGACAATCTAATCGCAGGTCCAGGGCTTGCACTCGAAACTCTTGGGAAGATTATTTAGATTGGAAATCATGTGGCGACAATGCGTGATCGCCAGGAAACCTGATAACTTAGGGAACACTGGGAGTTCGCTGCAGGCATACGTGTCATATTGGAAGTCTCACTCAGGGAGGGTGCGGTACGCTCTGGGAAGCATGGCAAACTTAATTACGATATGTTAGGACATTCAAAATTCTGGAAAGAATCAGTGACGTGGCTCACAAACTTGAGTTACCTAGCGAATTGGATAACGTTAACACTTGTGATACCCTTGTTAGAGCCTAAAGTTAACGATAAGTTGCAGTTGTCAAGGAACCTATCGAAAACATGGACCAGGAAACCAAGGTTAGTTAACATGGTCGAATCCCAATCGCGAGAGTTCGTTGGAACTCAAGACATGGACCGGAGTTCACGTGGGAACGTGAAGATCAGATGAAGCTCAAGCACCCTAACCTGTTTGGCAATGTTGAATTGAATCCGGATGCAACTGGTGAATTTCGGGACGAAATTCCCTTTCAAGTTGGGGATGATGTGGCACCCGAGGAAAACCCACAGTCATCCTGATCTATCACTTCACTCTTCTGTGACCGCTATTCAAATTTCGGGACGAAATTTCTTTCAAGTTGGGGATGATGTGACAACCCAAACTTTCAAGGACTGGAATCGCCTAATATCGTAACACCTAACTTGTATCATTGTTCTTCATGTTCCGTTTACACGTATTTAGGTGTGTGATGTAAGATGGACCAACGCGACTTGATTATGCATGATTGTTACGTTGTTAGACGCTAGTGATGGTTTATAAACTCAGTCAGCCGCATATTATTTTGGGCTTCGACCACACACTCCCTCATACCCTCTTGGTTACTCTTGGCCCAAACACTTTAGGCCCAAGTTGCCCAAGTCCAACTCTTAAAAATTCTGCGCATACATGAGGGCACATAGAGTATCGCAACATAACCCTACTTTCCCCTCTCCTCCTCTGATGATTGACGACAAACTTGGCATTCGAAGCTCCACTCCTTTTGACTCACGCATTCTATCTCGGTTAGTGCAGTTACCATGACTTGATTTAATTCTATTTGGTTTAAGTGGTTGTGATCTATTGTGGTGTATGTTAATTGTTCTTGAATTGTGTTCATGATCTGAAGTCGTATGAATGATATCTACTGATCCGAGTTGTATAATGATAGGAATTTAGTAATTTTTTATGCTAATAAACTGATGAGATCGGATTCGAGGAGTGTATGTGTCGAAAACTGATGTATAACTAGGGTTCTTGTCAACTAAATATGATGTTTCAAATATTCTGATATGTACGCATAGACGGTTGTTCATGGATTAGGGTATTGCACATTAAAGAAACTGTTAATAATTGACCTTGCATGGAATATGTACTAATTGCCGTATGTGAAATGTGAGAAATTGGATTATGTTCTTGCATGTTAATCTATGTTTAGGATCGTGCATACATGAGTTCGAAATATAATTGATCATTGTGTGATTATGCATATAGATCAGTAACGCATGATATAACATTCTCGGGTTGAGTGAATGATTGTTTAGCGATATATGTACAAGATTTAATCCGAATGGGAATAGGTGATTTAGTTTCCGTTAAAGATAGGATATAGAATGGAAACACGGGAATTTTTACTTGATATGATAAAGTCTAGAATGATGATTAGAACTTGTGTGAACTAATAAAAATTCATATGATGTCCAGTTGTAATCTGGGTGGCATAATGTTAGGAAACTGTTTGATAATAGTATTGGTTGCGATAACAATGGGAATTGGGCCGTGGATATGTAGATAATTAAGTTGGGCTGTTATAAATGAATGAACTAATGAATTCATGCAATTGAGTTAGGTCGATTGGTTTGAGTATCGGGGGCGATTAAACTATTGGGCCGGTTCGGGTGGGCCATAAGCTGAAACAGAAAACACATATGGGTTGTGGGCCGGGACAGGTTTGAGCCTGGGTCTCGCACGTCGGGTCTAAGGACCACGAATGGTACATGAAGTCACACCTTGTTTATATGTTTGAGATGAAACGTTATTAGAATAATTGAAACGCGGTATGAGAAGTATAGCTCTTTAGGGGTAGCACCTAGTATGAAAACACACTATATTGATGGGGTTTCGTGCTTGATTAATTGATATACCATGTTGAATGATGAATGTCGACACTAATATTCGTGTACACTAGCTGATGAATAAATGTGAAATGATACGTGTTGTGCTTGTATGCAAACTGATTGTTATGTGTAACTATCATAGGGCTTTGTAAACCACTGTTGTTAAACGAGTAACTAGTCATACCGAGCAAACCAAGGTGAGTTCACACTTTCCACAAGGCATGGGATTCCCAAGGGTTGGGAATGGGTAAAGGATTTAAACTAAAACTGCGTGATCTCCTGGTTTGGAACACGTACACACCCTCTTTATTGAAGGGTGACAACACGTGATAAGGATATAATTGGAACCTGCGTAATCTCCTGGTTTGGGGATTACGTACACACCCTCGGTATTGAAGGATGCCAACACGGATACTAGACCAAAATCTCTATCATGAAGTCCCTCCTTTTATATCGACTTAATCGTCGGGCCAATGGCGAGCGGGTCATTAGTTAGATAGCTCTATTTAGGTTTGACAAGCCTCACACCGTGCCGCAGAGGACGTGCGTGAACTAATGGATCTGGGCACGTCAATGATGATAGACATTTACGCTAGGGCACCAACTTACTTCAGTCAGTAGTCGATATGGTAACGGGTCTAGTGGTTTACAACATGGGGTAGCCCCCACTGGTTAGGGTTTGGGAAACAGGGAACTGATAAACAACTGGTTTTCGAATGAACTTATGATTTTTGGAACAACTTTAAAATGGACAAACAACTGTGAACTCGCTCAAATTTGTTGTTGACTCGTTGTGACATGCCTTGCAGGTCTATATGCTTATATTAATTGGAACTTGCTGTCTGGGAGGCTGGAGTGGTCATGGGTCGAGATACATGGAATCTCAAAACAAGCTTAACGGTTTATGTACTCTTGGTTTACTAAACACTTATCAAATGATTTATGCTTCCGCTGTATACGATGAATGATATGTAACGTTTGTAACTCTTTATGTTAATAAATGAAAGTTTTATTTAATTATAATTATGAGTTCAGTGTGATTGGTGGCTTGGATCCTGGAATGTCACACGCCTCACGGGGGTTTCCGCACGTGGTATTTTGGGGGTGTGACAGTATTTATCCTTTACTGAGCAATTCATCTAATTGCTTTTTCAATTCTAACATTTCGGTGGGTGCTAACTGATAAGGTGCCTTTGCTATGGGTGTAGTTCCAGGAATCAAATGAATTCTAAATTCTACCTCCCTATCCGATGGTAACCCTGGTAATTCTTCTGGGAATACATCCGAGTATTATGATACTACCGGAATTTCCTTAAGTTCCTTACCCTTAGTGCTAATGATTACTGAAATCATATACACTATTCCTTGCTTTCGTTCATAACTAGCAACTTTCATTACTGAAATGAACTTCATGGGTTTACGCGGCTTATCCCCTGTAATCATAATTACTTCTCCTGTGGGTGCATGAATTTCTATGGAATTCTTATCACAGAGGATTCGAGCATGGTTGGCTACAAACCAATCCATTCCTAATACGATATCGAATCCAGCTAAATTCATGGGTAATAGGTTTGGAGAAAATTTATGACCTGAAAGTTCTATATTTTCTTTTTGCAAAACCGTGTCTATATAAACAAAATTCCCGTCTGCCGTTTCTACTGTAAAAACTTGCCTAAGTTTGGTTAAGGGTAGCTTAAGAGCTTGGCAGAATGAAGTATTAATAAAACTTTGGTTTGCACAAGAGTCAAATAATACTTTTGCATAAACGTCGTGAACTAAGAACGTACCAGCTATTACGTCAGGAATCAGTTCAGCTTCCTGCGTGGTCAGTTGAAAGGCTCTTGCGTTCTTCTTGTTAGTCCCTTCAGCAGGTTTTGCCTTGTTATCTGCTGGTTTGACCAATTTAGGGCATTCTGCTCTAAAATGCCCAGCTTCTCCACAGTTGTAGCAGATCTTTGTTTTCCTTCTACAATCTTCTTCACGATGTCCTATAGCTTTGAAGAAGTTGCAGGTTTCATTACATTTTCCAAAATGTTTCTTTTTACAGTTCCTGCAGAATGGCGGAGTGGAAGATTTCCCAGTTCCTCTTTTCTTGAAATTGCTATTATTACCCACACGAAATCCTTGGGTAATTTTCTGAGCCAATTCCTTCTTCCTGTTTTCTTCTCGCGTACGCACCAGTCCGTCAGTCAAAGTGTTGGCTAATTCAACCGCATCATCGATCGTGCGGGGCCTCGCAGCTTTGACAATATCCTGGATCTCGCTAATTAAACCCCAAATGTAGCGAGAAATAAGTACCGATTCTGGCGAAGCCAGAGTAGGCACAATTCGAGCATATTCGAAAAACTTCGAAGTATACCCTCGACAATCAACATCCACCATTCGGTGGCTCAGGAATTTGCTCGCCATTTGTTCCTTTTCATATTCTGGGCAGAATTTTCTTTCCACCATACGCTTAAATTCTTCCCAGTTCATGGCATAGGCCATGTCGCTTCCCTTAGCTTGTAATACCATATTCCACCATTCTAATGCTTCTTCCTTGAAAGGATGAGAAGCATACATGACTTTATCCTCCTCGGCACATTTACTTATTTTAATTACTGCCTCGGTTTTCTCCACCCAACGCAGTGCAGCAGTCGCCCCTTCATTGCCTGCAAATTCAACAGGTTTACAGGCAAGAAATTCCTTGTAAGTGCAACCAGGCGTTGCAGCTTTCATTCTCTTAAGAATTGGGGCCTACATCACATCATCGTTATTGTTAATGTTGCCACCTCCATTTACGCTATTACTAAAGTTGTCTTCATGAGTACGGTTGCTAGGAATAATTGGTTGAGGCTCAACTGGATTTTGGGCAGCAGCAATGATTGCTGGAATAGCATTGGCTATTCCTTGAGCAACGATGTTTTCTATATCTTGTCTATTCAGAAAATGGTCCTCATTATTTTGCTTGGATTGGTTTACTTCGTTAACTGGCTCATTAACGGCGTGTTCCATCTTGTAATTAATATATAAGTTATTACCATAAAATAACTAACAACCAAGCATAATAAATAATTGCACATAATCACATCAACATATATAGCCAAAATTGTCGATTTTTCGACTTCCATATTTTATATATTTTAATATGCATCCGTACATTACCAGATATGTTACAAAGTTTTATTTTAAAGTTATTTTACATTTATATTTTTATTATTATATTATTATTAAACACATATCCCCATAACCACATAAGACCCCGTCGGCTGGCACTTCAGAAACGACGTTCCCTTTCGTCGTACTTCCAGGATATCCTCTCCCCCACATCTTGAATTCTATTTCCTGCGTCCACCAGCTCCTCGCCATAGTGGCGGAGTTCAGCCAAGTTTTCTGAGCTCATAGGTGGGTGTAGTGGAGGCTCGGGATCAAACTGAGGGAAAAAGGTATTAGGGATATTTAAAAGATTCTGAAATTGCCAGTCAGTGGTCCACCATTCTTCCAGCTCTTCTGGTAGAGGTCGGGGGTGGATAATAGGATCTGGGATATCAGGTTCTAGATTAACTGGAAGTTGTGCTTCCGCAGGGTGATTGAAGAGGTTTGTATCGGCAGGTCTAATGAGGTCACTAAGTGCCAGTTTACGATCCAGCTCCTCCCAGGATGGCATTTCCTGGGCTTGCCCTGAACTTTCCCCGATCTCCTTTCCTTTGCCTTTATCTTTGGGATCCTCAGTCTTTATAACTTTTTTGTGTTGCTGGCCTCTTCCTACGCACACGCCTCCAGCCCACGAATCTTCTTCTCCTCTTCGGCTTTGGTTTCTCCGGAGGTTGGGCTTGAAATTCCATAGGTTCATCAACGTCAGTCAAATAACCGGAAAAGTCCCCGGAAATTTCCATTTCAGCATAATGGATAGTGATATTCTGAAGAGCTTCAGACAACTCATTCATGCTGTTAGCATATATGAAGAAACATACAAAAACTCTAAGTTAAAATGTTGTAAATAAATTTTCACATAATCACATAATGGAAATCAGAAAAATTAAGTATTTCTAAATACTTAATTGGCTTAAATCAGTGGCTCTGATACCACCTTTTTTCTGTCACGGCCCCCGTCCCGGTGTTACCCAGTCCAGAAGCCGCGGGACAGAAAACCCGTGGTAATTATTATGATGGCAGCAGAACTTTAGCAGGATCGTTTAAAACTTGAAAATGCCCAATTTATTTTATTTCACAAATTGGGAATAACACCCATAATTTACAGTACAGGTGATTTCTCACGGAAATCCCCTGTTTTACAAAAACATGTTTCTTTATTTTATTGAGCCACTTCTTCAAGCTTGTAGTGCTACGCGGCACTTTTTCCTTGATCATAGCAGATCACCTGAAATATGTTTTAAAAAGGTTTTATCAGCAGGGAAATACTGGCGAGTCACTCAAGTTGCACAAAATGACACATTGTTATAATATACAGTATTAAGGGTGATTACATTGTTTCTATCATCCAATTACCCCAAATCGGTATTTGTCACTCGACTGTATCTGTGACTATGGTCAGATCACCCATTGGCTAACTCGTTGTCCAATGGTGACGGGAATAAAGTAATGTATACAAAACCCCACATACCGGCAGTAATTGAAGATTACAAAGACTTAATCCCTGTAATTATAACTCTGAAAACAAGTAGAGTTTGGAAAACAATTTGATAAAAAGATAATAACTCACATTGTAGATTTAGACGGGCAACGTTTAGCCTACTGATTTTAGCCTGGTTAACCTAATTCAAATAACAATGCACACGAAAACTAGGTCAGTAACTTAATACAACTTTTATGACAACTCACGAGATCAAACCTCACGACTAATGATAAAGTGCAATACTTAAACATCCATCGAATTCACGACGAATGACAAAGTATAGCCCGAGTTTGAGCAGCACTTAAACATCCATCGGATTGATTTTTTTATCGATCGGACATTAAATCGTATCAGTGATCGAGTTATTACCCTATTATCACGGCAGAATTTCGTGTTTGTGTGTGTTTTTGAAGTAAACAGAGGATATCTCAGTGTAGGAAATGAGTTTTTACGTCGAACCAACGCCAAATTTCAAGTGCCAAACCCCTCTATTTATACTGGAAAAACTGCTCCCTCGCGTGGCGCGAGGGCCTGACGCGTGGCGCGAGGGGTGCCCTTCTTGGGTAGGGTAGCCACGTCTCTAACATAGCCCTGGTGAGTCAAGGTTCGACGAATTTCAAAGTTTACAGCAAACTGTGATGATAATTATCCATTAGGGTTACCCCCCCCCCCCCTTGAGTTTTAGGGGCCCTGATCCTAGTTCCGATTGTTCTGAAAATTTTAGGGGTCATGCCATATTTCTTGGGGGTCTCAATTAGGGTTTCTTATTGGACAAAATAAAATAAGAAATAGTATTTTTTTTATGAGAGTTGTTACACCAGTACCCTGACCCAATACCCGCACCACCACCACCCATGAGTACAGAAAACATGCAGGAACTCCGCTCATTTGGTGAGGAGTTAGTGGATGAAGGAGAGATAATAAGAAAAATAGGGGAAAAGGTTGTATGGAAATACGATGAGCGAAATATGCAGTACTGGATGAACCTCTATAATCTATTATATATAATAAACAAGAAGATTTGGGCTGATGTGGCATTAGATTAGAGCCTCTAGGAATGGGTTTTGGCGGGAAAACGAAAATGCAGTCCAAATGTTCATGCGGATCCTTCTTTTTGTTAAACCGACCCATTGAATTCGGATCATATATATAACCTATTTCATCAAATCATTTTTTTATTTCATCATTACATAAGCCGCCTGTTTCTCTCTCTATCTTCCATCTTCCTCGGTTCTCTCCCACTATCTTCATCATATCTCTTTCAAATCTTTTAACTTGCATATCTAGACTTCAATCTTCAGCCATTCGTCATCAATCGATTCAAGGTATACTCTTTTATAGCCATCTTTGTGTTTTTTTTTAATTTTCAACGAAAGATTGTTTTTGTTCCATCCGAGTAATATCGACTGTTTTAATTCGAGCCTTTGTGAAATCTATGTTTGTTTTCTGTTGTTGATGAATATTTAGGTTTTAGGTTAATTTTTTTCCAGATTTTGTTCAGCAAAATTTAAAACTTTTGATTTTGTGATTTTCCAGTTTAGTCTCTTTCAGATTCCATTGTTTTATTGTTGATCTGTTCTTTGTAGTTTGATTTATTAGGGTTTTTCTTTTATTTTATCAATTTTTATGTTTGTGTGTTTTGATTTTTATGTTATTTTTTTTCGTACTCATGATTTTAAGTATTAATTTTTTAATATTTTCATTTCTTTATCCATTTATTTTAGTGTATGATGAAGATTAGGGTTTCTTTGCATGTTGATTTATTAGTGATGATTAGATATCAATTAATTTTTTCATATTTTATTAGTAATTGATGTAATTTAGGGTATTTTTTTATGGTTAAGGGAATTGTAATAATATTTTGGAAGAATTTTTTTTTATGGTAATTTTTTTTTCTTAAATTAAAAACATGATTTTCTTATGAGTAATTTTTTCAGATGACAGAATCACCATTACAACCAAGAGGATGGCTTTTTGCAAATCTATGTCGGCACTAACTAAAGAATTCATGGTACTCTTTTGTTCTTTATCCCTTATTTCGACTGCATGTCCATATATTTTTGGAATATTTTTAATTTTTTATTCACCATTGTTTGTTTTTATGTTTACTTTTAAGGTTATACCTCTTCAGTTTTCTAAGATTTGGTTATCTTCTGCGGGTGGTGATAATATTGTGGTTATAAAGTCCATAAATGAAAAGGATTGGAACGTAAAGTTTTCCAAGAACAATGGTGCTTTTGCTTTTACGGAAGGATGGTCAAGGGTTGTGCTGACCTTTCTTTAACTGACGGATGTATACTTATTTTCAGGCAAATTAGTCCGTCTAATTATATACTCACACCTTTTTTCAAGGAAACACCTTATCCTTCTTGTGATCCAGACATCAGTTTGTTTACATCCATCTCTTCTTTGCCGAATAGGAAATACATAGAGTCTTTAAGCCATGTTTTCAATGATCAAAGTCTTAATACATTGGTATGTTTATAAGATTTATAATTTTGACTATATAACTTCTATTATTTATTTTATCATTACAATATTAATTATAACATTTTTTTTTAATTTTAGCTTCTACCGAGTTATTTTGTTAAAAAGACTATTGGTGTTGGTAAACTTAGAAGACCAATGAAGGTTCATGTGAATCCCTGGGACTCTTTGGATGTATCTGTTGAGAAAGATCCTGGTAGCAAATGTTACTTTTTTACCAATGGATGGAACAACATTGTACAACATATAGGTGTTCATACTGAATTTGTGGTTGTTTTATGATACCTGTTTGATTACAACTTTCAGTTGACATTGTTTGATGTGAATGGATCTGACGTCAGTATACCTAGAATTGGTTTATAGGTTAATTCTAATTCTAATATTAGGAATGCAGCTCCCTTGGTAAACAATGTTGATGTTGTTGAAGATGATGTTGATATGAATTCTGATCTTGATCCGGAGGTAGCTGCTTTATTTGAACCTTCTGATTCTGATGAGTCCGTTCTTTGTAGTTCTGACAGTGACATGTCCATGTACAATGATTTTGATGAGGATGATGTTGAAGATTCGAGTGGTCCTTCTGACGATGACAAGCAGGACCCTGATTATGAGCCTCTTGAATTTGAATGGGATTATCGTCCACGACATTTTGTAAGTTTTGTTAATTATATATTTTTTACATTATTTAATTATTGTTGTAAAGTTTTACAGTCTATGTGTTGTTGTTGATAATTTTTAATTTTACTTTTGTTTTAGCGCCTGAACAGCAAAGTGGCGAGTATGGCTCGTGTTGATGTCACTAAGAAGATGACAATTCAAAATCTTGCTGGAGATGATACTGTTGTTACTTTTCGACCAGAGAAACACGGTGAAGGATATAGATATGTTGCGAATGCATGGCGTATCAAATTCACTAAGCCCAATGGAATCAATGCACCTCAGAGATGCACCTTCGTCCACTCTCCTGATGCAGATAAGTTGATTTTGAAGAAAGTTTCGAAGTAGTTGGTTTTATGGTTTTAGTAACGACTCTTTTTGAACAATATGTTTGGATATCTATGTTTTTAGTTTGTTTTTTTGAATATCTTTGGTTAGTATGTTTTGAACATCATGTTTGGTTATGAAATTTTGGTTTCACATACAATCTAATCCAATTCTCTAGGCTTTTCATTTGCGTTGGTTTATAATTTTTGTTAGAGATCATTTTTTTACATTATATTTCTTTTTAAATATAATGTGTGAATAAAATATTTATATCAAAATCTTATTTTGATTACATTCTGAATATTACCACACCAAACAATAAAATTTTCAAATTTATATAATTTATTTTTGGTGTTGATTGATTATTGATTAGAAAAATTACGATTTTATTGAATTTTTGTTTTTAATATATTTTAAATACTTTCCTAAATCGTACAGCCTTTTTTAGTACTTTATTTTTCAAACTAAATCCTTGACTTTTTAATAATAAACCATAGGTTATAAATCCTTAACAATCCGGTTGAAAGGTAAAAAGATATATGTTTCTAAAATTAAAATTTGAATTCAAATTTGTGCTGAGATTTAGCACTCTTCATTATGTAGAAATAAAAAGACTATTCTATATAAATTAGGTAATTAATTATATTTAATTAACTGTTTCTTAAATTAACATTGGATTTGTTAAATTACCATTAGATTTTATCTTTTTGGTAATTATGTAGCATTAAGTGAAAGAAATAAAATTTCGAATTTGATTTCATTTTTTTCTCTTATTTTATATCAAAATCTTATTCTATATGCTAATTTCATGACAAAAAAGAAATAAAATTTCGAATTTATGTAATTTATTTTTGGTGTCTATTCATTATTGATTTTAAAAATAATTATGTTTTTGTAAGAATTGTATTTAATTTCTTTTAAATACTTTCCTTTATTTGTCTTCAATTAAGATATAAGTGTAATATACTTAATCGCATAAGTTTGTTGTTTACGGTTATTTTTAGACTAAATAGTTGACTAACCATTTAGTATACATTAGTAATATATCCCTAAAAATGAGGATCCAAGACGAAAATTAATTGTTTCTTTTACATTTCTGTATACTATTCTCTACAAAATTAACCCTATATACAACTGTTATTATTTTGAAATCGAAACTTTCCTTTATTATGAATATCGTTTCCAAATTTGTCATCTTCATTGACATCCTATATAACTCGATGTCGTTCAACCATTGCAAATCACTTATCTCACTGCATTCAATCTAAAATCTCAACGAGTATCGGTAAATTGAATTCCAATCTTTTACATTTTTTTGATGTACATTCATGTTAATGCTAATTCTATTCTCACGTAATTTTTAACATTATTTTATATTTTTACGTAGTGTTTATTTTTTAAATTTCAGCTGTAAAATGGAGGTTGCAAAGGTCACTATGCTTAATGATTTAAACAATTATTCAAATAACTATTCCATTAGAGTCAAGATCGTGAGCACATCAAGGAAGATGATGAATCAGAATAAGAATGAAACATATCGGCTTGATATGATCTTTATGGACGAGATGGAACCGTCTATATTCAACTTTTATTTTTTTGTAAATCTAAATAAACTAATTTTATATCAAACTCTATATATGTAATTGCATCGTTTAATGTTTTAGGGGAATATGATACAAGCTAGCTGCCTTCATAAGTTGTTAGAAAGATTCGAAGAGTTCCTGCAGCTTGATGAATGTCTTCAGATTACCAAACCTTCTCTTGCTGCTAATAAGTCATCTTCTAAATGTGCCAACAGGAATGAAAAAATATCTTTGTATTTCTACACTTCTGTTGAGAAAGTACTTGACTGGTCTGGTCCGAAATACAAATTTAATTTCGTCAACCTAAAAGATGTTGTTCAGAATAAAGTAGAAGTTAATACTACTATTGGTATGTGTATTGCACCATATTGTATGTTTTCAGTTATATGTTAATTTTTTGAACAACATTTTTTTTTTGGATAGATTTTATTGGATTTGTCGAAGTGTGTTTCAACATCGAAGACACAACAAAGAAGGATGAAAGCAAAGGAAAGACACTCAATCTGAAAATTGAAGACCTTGAGTGAGTTTTTTTATTTAGTAGACATCATTTACAATTTTTTCTACGTATTAATGTTTATTTGCAGTTTTTATATTATATTTTCCTATTTTTAGAGGTCAAAAATGTCCTGTTACGTTGTGGGACTCTTTTGCTGTTGACATGTTGTAACAATCCTAATTAAACCGACACCCTTGATTATTTTCCCGACACTCTAATATATTTTAAAATACCCAATATGTCTTTAAATACAACTCGTATGTGAAAACTGAGCCCGAAATATGTTATAACATATAAAATAAAATTTAAAATCTGAAACTTAAGTTGAGGCGGGCCGCGTAGACCCACCCCAACCATTCACGCGGGCGGTATCAGGGTTGAAACTTGATATCGTTGATTTCTTTAGTTCAGGCGGGCCGCGTAAGCTTAAGCTCACATTGACGCGGGCCGCGAGAGACCTACAATGCGGAGACATCCCAGGCCAACACGTGTCAGCATCATGTTAAGCCTAGTAGATGACCGGGACAAGCTAGTGAGTTGACCAGGGTTGACGCGGGCCACGTAACCCTTGTCTGTTCTTTACGCGGGCCGCGTAAGGACCAGAATCAGGCCCTATATAAGAAGGCTTCGGGATTTCGTTTTCCGTCGCTCATTCTCAATTCTCAAATCACAATTTCTGATATTAGGCTTATTATACGCGGGTATTATATCCCCCTAAATAGCGAAGTTCTGCTCCTTTGTAAGTATTATAACCCTGGAGACATATTAGATACTTTGCCCGATTGATCAAGGGTTCCGTAAAGGCTGTCGTGGTTCTGCCCGACGTAGTCGTTGGAATGCCGTCTCGGGGAGGGTATTGCTAATGTTAAATTGGGTTATTATACTAACACGTGTGCTTTTGTGTAATTTATAGATTATTTCCAGGAAATCCTTACTGAAAACCCTAAAACAGCAATGTGAGTTGATCCACTTTTTGTAAACCTTTTTGTGAACTGTTTTACAAAACCTTACATAACTTTCCATGCGAATAACCGTATTGAGTATTTGTAAGAATACAATTATAGTGGGTATGTTGGGGTTTTGTATACAAAATTTGTTACCACCTGGTCAAGGAGTAACATTTCCACAAGTTGAGTATGACAGTACCACTGATGTTAATTGTTATATCTTGGAAACAAATGTAATTGCGGATGTGCCCTCAATACAGCACACTGTGACTTTTTATTTAAACTTGATTAAACTGGGATTCACTCACCAGTATTTCCCACTGACAAATGTTTTTAAAACGCGTTTCAGGTAACAAAATGTGAAAGCCAAATAGAAGCCAGCTGGACAGCACTGAAGGCTTGGAAAAGTGGCAATAAAGTTACCTAAAATAAAATAGATGTTTTTATTAAATAAAATAGGATTTATTCCTATGAAAACGTGTGTACTATGAACTTGGGTTTTATCCCATTTATTTAATATTATAAAATATGGTGGTTTTACTCTGATAAACATTTCCTAACTACGGTCCTGATGAAAAATTCCGCTGCCAAATTAGACAAATACCACGATACCACCGAAACTGGCTCGCGGTCGCCCGTTCCCGGGGATCAGGGATCGGGGGTTGCGACAGAAGGTGGTATCAGAGCTAAGCCACTGATTCAGCCACAGAAGTGTTCTGCTGACATCAAAATACAAAGTGTTAGGAAATAAATTATGGAAGTACGTGCATAACTGTATTTATATATTATGTGTTATTTGACTATCTGTTAGTTTACAGTATGAGCAACCAAGGACCATCTGATGCGTATCGTCAATTGTCTGGTTCGCCTAGAAGCGAAGGCACATCCTCTTCTCAGCCTGCCCTCTCTGGGTACTCTGCTGACACGGAAGAAGGAATCTTTGTGTTTAAGGCTAAATCTGAGGAACCATTTCCTCAAAAGAAAAGGGGATGGTTCAGTCGAGGGACGCATGAGTGTAGAAAACGTATGAAAAAGTTACAGGAACAGAGGGTATTAGCAGCAGCCAAGAGAGAAACAGATGCCTATGCCCAGGATATGATAAATAGGGGTATAGCCAACATCCACATATTAGCAACCACTGCAGTTGACCCTAACCTAGAACAAATAATAGCACCTCAACCACAATTGCATGACCAACCCATGGAGCTAGAAATCCCTGAAAACCAAGTAGAGATGCATGACTTCAACCCGGAGGAAATACCAAGGGTAGCCGCACCAAACCCCCTAGACCCAAATTATGACCCCTGGTGGGACAATAATAGGGACTATGTGCCATGTTACCAAATGCACGAAGACATGCCTATGCCAACCCTAGGAGACTACCCAGGTATGGATCCTTTAAACCCTTATTACCACGATGAATACATTAGGGAAATTTTAGAAGATCCTTACCATCTCCAAACTCATACACCTCCATATCAGGAACCCGGACCCCAGATTCCAAACCCAGTCCTAGAACCTGCACCCCCAATGAGTGCAGAAAACGTCCAAGAACTTAGGACTTTCGGTGAGGAAATTTTAGAAAGCAGTGAGAGAATTCGACAGGTGGGAGAGCGTCTCGTCTGGAAGTATGACGAACGAAATATGGATTTCTGGATGAATCCATATCAGGGAATGTGAAGGGAAGAAACGATAGTAGTAATAATAATATAATAATATCATAAAAATATATATATATATATATAAAATAAAAATAAAATAAAATATCTGTGTACGGATGCCTACTATTATTAGTGTAATTTTATTTCAGTTGGTATTGTAATTTTTATTTCAGTACTAGTGTGTAATAGACGCATAGTATATGAATAGAGTAAGTCGCAATGATCAACGCTTTTGGTTAAATTGCGTGTCATGTGATTGACTATGTTAAACATTATTTTGTGATATTAATACGGGATAAATGTTTAAAATTCAGATGGCCGACGAAGGACATCAAGATAATCTGAATAACGATAACCAGAGTAACCCTAAACCCTAAACCCTAAACCCTAAACCCTAAACCCTAAACCCTAAACCCTAAACCCTAAACCCTAAACCCTAAACCCTAAACCCTAACCCTAAACCCTAAACCCTAAACCCTAAACCCTAACATTAACGTGGTTAATGAGAATCCAAGTGACAATAACCATGGAAACCAAATGGATAATAGTTTCGTTCAACACATAGTGGCACAAGGAATTATAGATGCAATGCCATTTATTATTCAAACGGTTCAAGAAGCGAATAATAAAAGTAAACATAGAAGTAAGCGACCAAGTGAACCAGAACACAGTGTGAACAATGGCCCTGTACTTCAAATGGCCATTCCCAAAAGAAGAAGAACTGTGCCTAACGGTTGTTCTTACAAGGAATTCTGGTCTTGTAAACCAATAGAATTCTCGGGCAATGAAGAACCTATTGCAGCTCTACGCTGGATAGAAAAGACTGAGGCTGTTTTGAAAATAAGTAAATGTGCGGAAAAGGACAAGATAATGTTTGCTTCCAATCTATTCAAGAATTCAGCCTTAGAATGGTGGAACACTATCCTCCAGTCTAGAGGAAGTGATAAGGTTTATAATATGGAATAGGAAGAATTTATGAATATGGTGGAAAGGAAATTATGCCCTCCTAATGAAAAAGAACAAATAGCAAACAAATTCCTAAATCTTAGAATGAATGGAGTAGATAGTAAGGGGTACACAAAGTTATTCTTTGAATATGCTAGAATAGTACCAACCCTTGCATCACCCGAACCGGTATTAATCTCCAGTTACACCTGGGGATTAATTGGAGAAATTAGAAATGTAGTCAAGGCAGCTAGACCCCAAATCATAGAAGAAGCCGTAGAACTAGCCAATATCTTGACTGATGAACTAGTTCGTACTAGAGAAGAAGATCAGAGGAGAAACTTGTCTCAAAGGCTTACCCAAGAATTCCGTTCTGGGAATTTCAACCGTAGGAACGTAGGTTCTACCTCTGCACCGTACTGCAGGATCTGCAAAAAGAAGCATTTAGGAAAATGCTCCACTCTTTGCAATTTTTGCAAGATGCCAGGACATAAGGAAGAAAACTACAGGAGGAAATCCAGTAATGGATTGTGCTTCAACTGTGGAGAAAAAGGTCATATCAAGCCAAACTGTCCAAAACTGGCTCCAGCTACGAACAACAAGAACACTAAAAATGCTAGAGCATTTGTTCTAACTGCAGAAGAAGCCAAGATGATCCCAGACGTTATAGCTGGTACGTTTTTAGTTAATGATGTATTTGCTAAAGTATTATTTGACTCTGGTGCAAACCAAAGTTTTATTAATACTTCGTTTTGCAAAATTCTAAATCAACCATTAACTAAACTACCACAAGAATATCTAGTAGAGACAGCTAACGGAGAAACTATTAGGATTTCTGAAATCTTGCAGGGAGCAAGAATAGAAATTTTAAAGCAAACGTTTAGGGCAAACCTCTATCTAATGAATTTGGCTGGATTTGATGTTGTTTTAGGAATGGATTGGTTAATAGCCAATAAAGCCAGTATTTTATGTGATCAAAAGTCAATTCAAGTAAATTTATCTAAAGGTAAAACGATCACAATTAAAGGAAATAAGCCATCTAGATCCACAAAATTCATCTCTGTGATGAAAACTGCAAGTTCTATAAGAAAATGTTCTATAGTGTATTTGATTTCTATAATCACTAACACTAAAGGAAAAGAACTAAAGGACATTCCAGTAGTGTCTCAGTTTTCAGATATCTTTCCAGAAGAATTACCAGGACCACCTCCAGACAGAGAAGTTGAATTCAGAATTCACCTGCTACCAGGAACAGCACCAATTGCCAAAGCACCTTATCGTTTGGCACCCGCCGAAATGCAGGAATTAAAGAAACAGTTAGACGAATTGTTGGAGAAATGATTTATACAGCCGAGTTCGTCGCCATGGGGAGCGCCGATACTATTTGTTAAAAAGAAGGACGGATCAATGCGTATGTGCATTGACTGCCGTGAATTAAACAAGGTCACGATTAAGAACTGGTACCCATTACCGAGAATCGATGATCTGTTTGATCAACTGCAAGGAGCTCGATTTTTCTCAAAAATCGATTTAAGGTCAGGATATCATCAATTAAAGGTACAGGAAGAGGATATTCCTAAAACCGCATTCAGAACAAGGTATGGTCATTATGAATTTACTGTCATGCCATTTGGTTTAACCGATGCCCCAGCAGCATTTATGGACATGATGAACCGAATATGTAAGCCATATTTGGATAAATTCATAATTGTATTTATAGATGATATTCTAATTTATTCTAAGAGTAAAGAGGATCATGCAAGACATTTGCACGCACTTTTAAGTTTACTACAAAAGGAAAAGCTTCATGCAAAGTTTTAAAGTGCGAATTTTGTTTAGAACAAGTTCAATTTCTCGGACACTTAGTCAATCATGAAGGAATTCATGTAGATCCAACAAAGATCAAGGCGATTACCGAATGGAAAACCCCAGAGTCACCAACCGAAGTTAGAAGTTTCTTAGGACTGGCCGGTTATTATAGAAGATTTATTAAAGATTTCTCTAGAATAGTCATTCCAAAACAAGAAGAAGCATTTAGAATCCTTAAGAAAAGATTAACTAATACACCCATACTAGCGTTACCAGAAGGAACTGAAGACTTTGTAGTCTATTGTGACGCGTCTAAGTTAGGTTATGGATGTGTATTAATGCAACGTCAAAAAGTTATAGCTTATGCATCCAGACAACTTAAGAATCATGAAGAGAATTATTCTACCCATGATTTAGAATTAGGAGCTATAATTTTTGCCCTTAAGATTTGGAGACATTACCTTTATGGTAGTAAGTTTACCATATTCACTTATCACAAAAGTTTAAGGTATGTTTTTGGGCAAAAAGAATTGAATATGAGACAAAGACGTTGGATGGAATTGCTTAGTGATTATGATTGTGATATCCAGTATCATGAAGGAAAAGCAAATGTAGTGGCAAATGCTTTAAGTCGAAAGTATCACGAAAAGCCAAGAAGGGTACGTTCTCTTAAATTAAATCTAAAAGTAGATTTAAATGATCAAATTAGAAAAGCACAAGAATCAGTAATCAAGGAAGATACTGAAAAGCTAAAAGGTATGCTAAAAGAATTACAACAAGGAACATATGGAATTTGGAGATTCCATAAAAAGAGAATGTGGATACCTAAATTAGGAAACCTACGTCATCGTATATTAGAAGAAGCCCATAAGTCTAAGTATACGATGCATCTAGGAAGTGATAAAATGTACCAGGACTTAAAGAAAAAATTTTGGTGGATAGGAATGAAAAAGGACATAGCAACTTATGTTTCTAAATGTTTAACTTGCTCACAAGTTAAAGCTGAACATCAGAAACCCTCGGGTTTGTTACAGCAATTAGAAATGCCAGTGTGGAAATGGGAATTAATAACAATGGATTTTGTTACTAAATTACCCAAAACAAAGAAAGGTAATAATACAATCTGGGTGATTGTAGATAGGCTAACCAAGTCAGCTCATTTCCTACCAATGAAGGAAACTTTGAGTATGGAACAATTAGCTAAATTATATGTAAATGAAATCGTTTCTTTACATGGAATACCGTTATCAATTGTTTCTGATAGGGATAGCCAATTTACCTCTCATTTTTGGTTAAGTTTCCAAAAAGCCATGGGAACTAAGTTAAAACTGAGTACAGCTTATCATCCTCAAACGGACGGACAAAGCGAAAGGACCATCCAGACGATGGAAGATATGCTTAGAGCTTGTGTAATCGATTTCGGAGGTAATTGGGATGAACACTTACCTTTAATAGAATTTTCTTATAATAATAGTTATCACACAAGTATCAATGCTGCACCATTCGAAGCACTTTATGGACGAAAGTGTCGAACCCCAGTCTGTTGGGCAGAAATTGGGGAAAAGCAACTATCTGGACCTGAGATAGTGCAGGAAACAACTAACAAAATCATTCAAGTCAAGGAACGACTGAAAGCAGCACGTGATCGACAAAAGAGATATGCCGATAACCGATGCAAGCCATTAGAATTTCAAGTAGGGGATAAAGTATTGTTAAAAGTCTCTCCTTGGAAAGGAGTAGTAAGATTCATCAAACGAGGAAAGCTAAGTCCCAGGTATATTGGACCTTTTAAGATTATTAGAAGAATAGGACATGTAGCCTATCAGCTACAACTGCCAGAGGAAATGGTAGAAATACATGATGTATTTCATGTATCTAATCTTAAAAAGTGTTTAGCTGATGAATCACTAGTAGTACCTCTTAAAGATATAGAGGTAAATGAACAACTTAAATTTGTAGAAAGGCCTCTACAAATCGAAGACAGAAAAGTCAAGAATCTCAAGCATAAAAGACTAGTTCTAGTTAAAGTAAAGTGGGACTCCAAAAGAGGACCGGAATACACATGGGAGCTTGAATCAGAAATGCAAAGGAAATATCCACACCTATTTCAGTAGATCTCGAGGACGAGCTCTAAAGTAAGGTGGGGAGGATGTAACAATCCTAATTAAACCGACACCCTTGATTATTTTCCCGACACTCTAATATATTTTAAAATACCCATATGTCTTTAAATACAACCCGTATGTGAAAACTGAGCCCGAAATATGTTATAACAAATAAAATAAAATTTATAATCTGAAACTTAAGTTGAGGCGGGCCGCGTAGACCCACCCCAACCATTCACGCAGGCGGTATCAGGGTTGAAACTTGATATCGTTGATTTCTTTATTTCAGGCGGGCCGCGTAAGCTTAAGCTTACATTGACGTGGGCCGCGAGAGACCTACAACACGGAGACATCCCAGGCCGACACGTGTCAGCATCGTGCCGAGCCTAGTAGATGACCGAGACAAGCTAGTGAGTTGACCAGGGTTGACGCGGGCCGCGTAACCCTTGTCTGTTCTTTACGCGGGCCGCGTAAGGACCAAAATCAGGCCCTATATAAGAAGGCTTCGGGATTTCGTTTTCCGTCGCTCATTCTCAATTCTCAAATCACAATATCTGATATTAGGCTTATTATACGCGGGTATTATATCCCCCCAAATAGCGAAGTTCTGCTCCGTTGTAAGTATTATAACCTTGGAGACGTATTAGATACTCTGCCCGATTGATCTAGGGTTCCGTAACGGCTGTCGTGGTTCTGCCCGACGTAGTCGTTGGAATGCCGTCTCGGGGAGGGTATTGCTAATGTTAAATTGGGTTATTATACTAACACGTGTGCTTTTGTGCAATTTATAGATTATTCCCAGGAAAGTTAGTATTTTACTTAATTTGTTTGTAATATTTATACTTATTGTTTGTTTATATTAGGATGACGTGTCATTCACCGGTGACAATGTTACGCCTATCTCCAATGGAGCTGGAAGCAGTAAGAAGGCGTCTTCTTGTGAAGTAAAACGTAATCTTGGTGAAGTTTATGAAGTAGATGATGAATTACGTTGTTCTTCTACAAAGCGCCGCATGAGTGATGAAATCGTCGAAGATGAAGGTGTTGGTCTTTCGAAGACATTGATTCCAAAAACTGAGAAATAATTTCCTGCATTTTATAAACAATTTCACTGTTTGGTTTGATTATGGTATTTTGTTTGAACACATGGTTTTGGTTTTCTTATGAATTTTGAATTGGTGGTTTTATTTTTTTGGATAATCGTTGAATTTTGAATTGAATAAACAATTTCACTGTTTGGTTTGATTATGGTATTTTTTTTTTGAACACATGGTTTTTGTTTTGATTATGGTATTTCCTCAAAAGAAAAGGGGATGGTTCAGTCGAGGGACGCATGAGTGTAGAAAACGTATGAAAAAGTTACAGGAACAGAGGGTATTAGCAGCAGCCAAGAGAGAAACAGATGCCTATGCCCAGGATATGATAAATAGGGGTATAGCCAACATCCACATATTAGCAACCACTGCAGTTGACCCTAACCTAGAACAAATAATAGCACCTCAACCACAATTGCATGACCAACCCATGGAGCTAGAAATCCCTGAAAACCAAGTAGAGATGCATGACTTCAACCCGGAGGAAATACCAAGGGTAGCCGCACCAAACCCCCTAGACCCAAATTATGACCCCTGGTGGGACAATAATAGGGACTATGTGCCATGTTACCAAATGCACGAAGACATGCCTATGCCAACCCTAGGAGACTACCCAGGTATGGATCCTTTAGACCCTTATTACCACGATGAATACATTAGGGAAATTTTAGAAGATCCTTACCATCTCCAAACTCATACACCTCCATATCAGGAACCCGGACCCCAGATTCCAAACCCAGTCCTAGAACCTGCACCCCCAATGAGTGCAGAAAACGTCCAAGAACTTAGGACTTTCGGTGAGGAAATTTTAGAAAGCAGTGAGAGAATTCGACAGGTGGGAGAGCGTCTCGTCTGGAAGTATGACGAACGAAATATGGATTTCTGGATGAATCCATATCAGGGAATGTGAAGGGAAGAAACGATAGTAGTAATAATAATATAATAATATCATAAAAATATATATATATATATATAAAATAAAAATAAAATAAAATATCTGTGTACGGATGCCTACTATTATTAGTGTAATTTTATTTCAGTTGGTATTGTAATTTTTATTTCAGTACTAGTGTGTAATAGACGCATAGTATATGAATAGAGTAAGTCGCAATGATCAACGCTTTTGGTTAAATTGCGTGTCATGTGATTGACTATGTTAAACATTATTTTGTGATATTAATACGGGATAAATGTTTAAAATTCAGATGGCCGACGAAGGACATCAAGATAATCTGAATAACGATAACCAGAGTAACCCTAAACCCTAAACCCTAAACCCTAAACCCTAAACCCTAAACCCTAAACCCTAACCCTAAACCCTAAACCCTAAACCCTAAACCCTAAACCCTAAACCCTAAACCCTAAACCCTAAACCCCTAAACCCTAAACCCTAAACCCTAAAACCCTAAACCCTAACATTAACGTGGTTAATGAGAATCCAAGTGACAATAACCATGGAAACCAAATGGATAATAGTGTCGTTCAACACATAGTGGCACAAGGAATTATAGATGCAATGCCATTTATTATTCAAACGGTTCAAGAAGCGAATAATAAAAGTAAACATAGAAGTAAGCGACCAAGTGAACCAGAACACAGTGTGAACAATGGCCCTGTACTTCAAATGGCCATTCCCAAAAGAAGAAGAACTGTGCCTAACGGTTGTTCTTACAAGGAATTCTGGTCTTGTAAACCAATAGAATTCTCGGGCAATGAAGAACCTATTGCAGCTCTACGCTGGATAGAAAAGACTGAGGCTGTTTTGAAAATAAGTAAATGTGCGGAAAAGGACAAGATAATGTTTGCTTCCAATCTATTCAAGAATTCAGCCTTAGAATGGTGGAACACTATCCTCCAGTCTAGAGGAAGTGATAAGGTTTATAATATGGAATAGGAAGAATTTATGAATATGGTGGAAAGGAAATTATGCCCTCCTAATGAAAAAGAACAAATAGCAAACAAATTCCTAAATCTTAGAATGAATGGAGTAGATAGTAAGGGGTACACAAAGTTATTCTTTGAATATGCTAGAATAGTACCAACCCTTGCATCACCCGAACCGGTATTAATCTCCAGTTACACCTGGGGATTAATTGGAGAAATTAGAAATGTAGTCAAGGCAGCTAGACCCCAAATCATAGAAGAAGCCGTAGAACTAGCCAATATCTTGACTGATGAACTAGTTCGTACTAGAGAAGAAGATCAGAGGAGAAACTTGTCTCAAAGGCTTACCCAAGAATTCCGTTCTGGGAATTTCAACCGTAGGAACGTAGGTTCTACCTCTGCACCGTACTGCAGGATCTGCAAAAAGAAGCATTTAGGAAAATGCTCCACTCTTTGCAATTTTTGCAAGATGCCAGGACATAAGGAAGAAAACTACAGGAGGAAATCCAGTAATGGATTGTGCTTCAACTGTGGAGAAAAAGGTCATATCAAGCCAAACTGTCCAAAACTGGCTCCAGCTACGAACAACAAGAACACTAAAAATGCTAGAGCATTTGTTCTAACTGCAGAAGAAGCCAAGATGATCCCAGACGTTATAGCTGGTACGTTTTTAGTTAATGATGTATTTGCTAAAGTATTATTTGACTCTGGTGCAAACCAAAGTTTTATTAATACTTCGTTTTGCAAAATTCTAAATCAACCATTAACTAAACTACCACAAGAATGTCTAGTAGAGACAGCTAACGGAGAAACTATTAGGATTTCTGAAATCTTGCAGGGAGCAAGAATAGAAATTTTAAAGCAAACGTTTAGGGCAAACCTCTATCTAATGAATTTGGCTGGATTTGATGTTGTTTTAGGAATGGATTGGTTAATAGCCAATAAAGCCAGTATTTTATGTGATCAAAAGTCAATTCAAGTAAATTTATCTAAAGGTAAAACGATCACAATTAAAGGAAATAAGCCATCTAGATCCACAAAATTCATCTCTGTGATGAAAACTGCAAGTTCTATAAGAAAATGTTCTATAGTGTATTTGATTTCTATAATCACTAACACTAAAGGAAAAGAACTAAAGGACATTCCAGTAGTGTCTCAGTTTTCAGATATCTTTCCAGAAGAATTACCAGGACCACCTCCAGACAGAGAAGTTGAATTCAGAATTCACCTGCTACCAGGAACAGCACCAATTGCCAAAGCACCTTATCGTTTGGCACCCGCCGAAATGCAGGAATTAAAGAAACAGTTAGACGAATTGTTGGAGAAAGGATTTATACAGCCGAGTTCGTCGCCATGGGGAGCGCCGATACTATTTGTTAAAAAGAAGGACGGATCAATGCGTATGTGCATTGACTGCCGTGAATTAAACAAGGTCACGATTAAGAACTGGTACCCATTACCGAGAATCGATGATCTGTTTGATCAACTGCAAGGAGCTCGATTTTTCTCAAAAATCGATTTAAGGTCAGGATATCATCAATTAAAGGTACAGGAAGAGGATATTCCTAAAACCGCATTCAGAACAAGGTATGGTCATTATGAATTTACTGTCATGCCATTTGGTTTAACCGATGCCCCAGCAGCATTTATGGACATGATGAACCGAATATGTAAGCCATATTTGGATAAATTCATAATTGTATTTATAGATGATATTCTAATTTATTCTAAGAGTAAAGAGGATCATGCAAGACATTTGCACGCACTTTTAAGTTTACTACAAAAGGAAAAGCTTCATGCAAAGTTTTAAAGTGCGAATTTTGTTTAGAACAAGTTCAATTTCTCGGACACTTAGTCAATCATGAAGGAATTCATGTAGATCCAACAAAGATCAAGGCGATTACCGAATGGAAAACCCCAGAGTCACCAACCGAAGTTAGAAGTTTCTTAGGACTGGCCGGTTATTATAGAAGATTTATTAAAGATTTCTCTAGAATAGTCATTCCAAAACAAGAAGAAGCATTTAGAATCCTTAAGAAAAGATTAACTAATACACCCATACTAGCGTTACCAGAAGGAACTGAAGACTTTGTAGTCTATTGTGACGCGTCTAAGTTAGGTTATGGATGTGTATTAATGCAACGTCAAAAAGTTATAGCTTATGCATCCAGACAACTTAAGAATCATGAAGAGAATTATTCTACCCATGATTTAGAATTAGGAGCTATAATTTTTGCCCTTAAGATTTGGAGACATTACCTTTATGGTAGTAAGTTTACCATATTCACTTATCACAAAAGTTTAAGGTATGTTTTTGGGCAAAAAGAATTGAATATGAGACAAAGACGTTGGATGGAATTGCTTAGTGATTATGATTGTGATATCCAGTATCATGAAGGAAAAGCAAATGTAGTGGCAAATGCTTTAAGTCGAAAGTATCACGAAAAGCCAAGAAGGGTACGTTCTCTTAAATTAAATCTAAAAGTAGATTTAAATGATCAAATTAGAAAAGCACAAGAATCAGTAATCAAGGAAGATACTGAAAAGCTAAAAGGTATGCTAAAAGAATTACAACAAGGAACATATGGAATTTGGAGATTCCATAAAAAGAGAATGTGGATACCTAAATTAGGAAACCTACGTCATCGTATATTAGAAGAAGCCCATAAGTCTAAGTATACGATGCATCTAGGAAGTGATAAAATGTACCAGGACTTAAAGAAAAAATTTTGGTGGATAGGAATGAAAAAGGACATAGCAACTTATGTTTCTAAATGTTTAACTTGCTCACAAGTTAAAGCTGAACATCAGAAACCCTCGGGTTTGTTACAGCAATTAGAAATGCCAGTGTGGAAATGGGAATTAATAACAATGGATTTTGTTACTAAATTACCCAAAACAAAGAAAGGTAATAATACAATCTGGGTGATTGTAGATAGGCTAACCAAGTCAGCTCATTTCCTACCAATGAAGGAAACTTTGAGTATGGAACAATTAGCTAAATTATATGTAAATGAAATCGTTTCTTTACATGGAATACCGTTATCAATTGTTTCTGATAGGGATAGCCAATTTACCTCTCATTTTTGGTTAAGTTTCCAAAAAGCCATGGGAACTAAGTTAAAACTGAGTACAGCTTATCATCCTCAAACGGACGGACAAAGCGAAAGGACCATCCAGACGATGGAAGATATGCTTAGAGCTTGTGTAATCGATTTCGGAGGTAATTGGGATGAACACTTACCTTTAATAGAATTTTCTTATAATAATAGTTATCACACAAGTATCAATGCTGCACCATTCGAAGCACTTTATGGACGAAAGTGTCGAACCCCAGTCTGTTGGGCAGAAATTGGGGAAAAGCAACTATCTGGACCTGAGATAGTGCAGGAAACAACTAACAAAATCATTCAAGTCAAGGAACGACTGAAAGCAGCACGTGATCGACAAAAGAGATATGCCGATAACCGACGCAAGCCATTAGAATTTCAAGTAGGGGATAAAGTATTGTTAAAAGTCTCTCCTTGGAAAGGAGTAGTAAGATTCATCAAACGAGGAAAGCTAAGTCCCAGGTATATTGGACCTTTTAAGATTATTAGAAGAATAGGACATGTAGCCTATCAGCTACAACTGCCAGAGGAAATGGTAGAAATACATGATGTATTTCATGTATCTAATCTTAAAAAGTGTTTAGCTGATGAATCACTAGTAGTACCTCTTAAAGATATAGAGGTAAATGAACAACTTAAATTTGTAGAAAGGCCCCTACAAATCGAAGACAGAAAAGTCAAGAATCTCAAGCATAAAAGACTAGTTCTAGTTAAAGTAAAGTGGGACTCCAAAAGAGGACCGGAATACACATGGGAGCTTGAATCAGAAATGCAAAGGAAATATCCACACCTATTTCAGTAGATCTCGAGGACGAGCTCTAAAGTAAGGTGGGGAGGATGTAACAATCCTAATTAAACCGACACCCTTGATTATTTTCCCGACACTCTAATATATTTTAAAATACCCATATGTCTTTAAATACAACCCGTATGTGAAAACTGAGCCCGAAATATGTTATAACAAATAAAATAAAATTTATAATCTGAAACTTAAGTTGAGGCGGGCCGCGTAGACCCACCCCAACCATTCACGCAGGCGGTATCAGGGTTGAAACTTGATATCGTTGATTTCTTTAGTTCAGGCGGGCCGCGTAAGCTTAAGCTTACATTGACGTGGGCCGCGAGAGACCTACAACACGGAGACATCCCAGGCCGACACGTGTCAGCATCGTGCCGAGCCTAGTAGATGACCGAGACAAGCTAGTGAGTTGACCAGGGTTGACGCGGGCCGCGTAACCCTTGTCTGTTCTTTACGCGGGCCGCGTAAGGACCAAAATCAGGCCCTATATAAGAAGGCTTCGGGATTTCGTTTTCCGTCGCTCATTCTCAATTCTCAAATCACAATATCTGATATTAGGCTTATTATACGCGGGTATTATATCCCCCTAAATAGCGAAGTTCTGCTCCGTTGTAAGTATTATAACCTTGGAGACGTATTAGATACTCTGCCCGATTGATCTAGGGTTCCGTAACGGCTGTCGTGGTTCTGCCCGACGTAGTCGTTGGAATGCCGTCTCGGGGAGGGTATTGCTAATGTTAAATTGGGTTATTATACTAACACGTGTGCTTTTGTGCAATTTATAGATTATTCCCAGGAAAGTTAGTATTTTACTTAATTTGTTTGTAATATTTATACTTATTGTTTGTTTATATTAGGATGACGTGTCATTCACCGGTGACAATGTTACGCCTATCTCCAATGGAGCTGGAAGCAGTAAGAAGGCGTCTTCTTGTGAAGTAAAACGTAATCTTGGTGAAGTTTATGAAGTAGATGATGAATTACGTTGTTCTTCTACAAAGCGCCGCATGAGTGATGAAATCGTCGAAGATGAAGGTGTTGGTCTTTCGAAGACATTGATTCCAAAAACTGAGAAATAATTTCCTGCATTTTATAAACAATTTCACTGTTTGGTTTGATTATGGTATTTTGTTTGAACACATGGTTTTGGTTTTCTTATGAATTTTGAATTGGTGGTTTTATTTTTTTGGATAATCGTTGAATTTTGAATTGAATAAACAATTTCACTGTTTGGTTTGATTATGGTATTTTTTTTTTTTGAACACATGGTTTTTGTTTTCTTATAGCAATCAATTTCATTTTGTTATATACTTCTAATATAATACACCATAGACCCTTCTTATAGTAATCAATTTCAAATTGAATAATATACTTTTTAGTTTAAAATTTTGTAATATGTGTGTGGTAGGTTTTCATATTCTTTTTCCTTTTTTTTCTTATAATACTTGTAATTATTACATATCGTTTTCTATTTTTTTAGTATTAAATGATTTTTGACCTTATTAATTCTTATAAAACCAACAACTGAACGTATATTTTATACAAAAAAGATATTCTGTTCCCAAAATAATATATTTGATTATCTTGATTGATTCTATTTATTTTTATAAAAAACATTTAATGTATACCTAAAAACCCTAAATACTTCAAATGCTATGACAATTAAATTTTATAATTTTAGAAATTATTGTAAAGTAATCAATTCAAAATTTGATATTCACATGTGGATATTATATTTCTTCAAAAAAAAATTTATTTCTAGAATTGGTATTCTTAATTACATAATTAGATATTAGATACTTTCAAAATATACATAAATTTTAATTTATTTTAAATTTAAATCAAAAATTGTAAATAAATGGTTACCTTAATTGATTGTATTTATTTTTAGAAAAAACATTTTCTAAAAACCTCAAAACCGATAATACCTCAAGTGTTGTGAAACTAGCCTACTAGAACAAGATTATAAGACAACAATAGGGAGAAAGAGATTGATCTTATTGATTGAGGTGTGTCTTTACAAAGGAATACAATGAATATATATAGGAGATGAAGTCTTGGAGAACAAGCTAATCTATTTAAGGAGTTGATAACCACATAATATAATATATTTATAACACTCCCCCTTGGTTATCAACTTTGTATGCTTTGAAATGATGCCTCGTTAAAAACCTTGCTTTGGAAAACCCAGTGGGACAAAACCTCAGCTAAGGGAAAAAGAGTGCAACTCGTATTTTCTTCTCCTGATACTTTTGGATCAGATATGTTACCTCATTAAAAAACTTACTAAGAAAACCCAAATGGGACAAAACTTAGTGAGGGAAAAAGAGTGCAACTTGAATAAATCTCCCCCTCATTATAATATGCATCCTTTAAGTGACGTGTGTCCATATTCCTTGAAAGTTGCTCAAAACTTTTGTAGAATAACTTGTCGCCTGATGCCTTGAAGTGCAATCCTTTATGTTGAATAATGTTGTAAAAATCTTCTTGTGAGACTTCTAGTGCTCCCTCTTTAGAGTATCGACATATCTTCTTTACCATTCAAATGTCTCCTAACTGGACATGTGCTATATCATATTTATAAATTCAAATAAAAGATATATATAATTATGCATAGCTAGGAATAAATATCAATGCATAATTTCACTTTAGCCATGGTACTTTTAGAATGAGAATCCTTACTTTGGTAGGAGATGATAATAGTCATTTCTTATAAAAAGTGTCTGAACAACCTTTAGCATACTTTAAGGTTCAGTTTTATCCATACTATAATGTCCCAGCATCTTCTGGATGTAGTTTGATCAATGGATAAAAATATGATCACAAATATACTCGGACTGTAAGTTGAGTAGTAACTAGACTGAGCCGGAGTCATTCAAAATTCCCCCTTTAAAAGTTCGACAGTTTCTCTCAATGGTGCCTAGACATCATCACTGTAAATTGCGATTATAGTGAACTTTTAGGAGAGGACTTTTGATAAAGATGGATGATATTATCAAACTCATATTGCTCTTTTATCAGAATATCTCATGAGTTGTACAACACCCAACCCAACTATTTTATCCATACTATCTTTTTAAGTTTATAAAGATACATTCATGAGGTTTTAAAATCAATGCTTCAGGCATTTACAATCATTAACTTACTTCTTTCCACTTTGAAAAACAATGTATGTGCATACACTCTTTAGGAGTTCTGTTATATAAACCTCCTCTATGATTTCTATATCATATACAAGGATGTCTTGAACACTTGCTTTATTTGTATACTACATATTGTACCATGCTTGTACACTGTACATTGAGATACCATAATCACTAAGTACAGGTATTCTATGTATGTTTATTGGTGCACAAGATTTACATCCATAAGATGTTTCAACTAACCTTGTAAGCACTTAAATGCTTAAGGATACTCAGCAGGAGTTCCAATTCAACGTATTCAAATATGAATCTGTATACAACGATCATATCGTTCTCGAGAACTTATTTTACATGATTTTAATAAATTTTTCATGTAAACTTTTAGTATCCAGTGATTCATAACTTTTATAAAACGCATATCAATTCTCTCTTTATATTACCAGACTAATTAAATATTGGAAAGTAATTACATCCACCACTAGAGAATGTGTCTCGTTATAATCAATCATGGGCTTTTGCGAAAATCCTTGTGCACCATATTTGCCTTATCTCATTTAATTTAATTTTCACATGATTCGCATAAAAGCCCATTAATATCCAACATACTTTACAAATTCAATTGTATGGACTGTTGGTCCGAAAACTTTCCATTTCATTAGAGAATTTAAATCTGCCATACTTTGCGTCTTTCCATTTTGGCCAATCATTTATGTATTTTCATTCATAGGCAGATCTTAAATCTTGATCCTCGTCATTTAATCATTTCAAGCGCTATATTATATACAAAAGTATAACGACGTCGATTTTGTTTCGATTCCATACATATCTTAGACATGAAATAACTTATCGAGATCTCTTTATTTTCAGTTACCTGAGGTCCTTCTTGAACCTTCATGTCTAATGTCTCTTCAGGAGACCTTTTTAATATAACCTCGACTTGACCATCTTATTTAGTTGCTCCAACTTTCGAGGAATTTTATTATTGAAATTGACTGGTCTACCACGCTTCAAACGTGCAATAGACTCATTATAAACATATGGTTGTCCTTCTGGGACACTCATCTTAATTGGAGCATTAGCTGTTGGTATATGTGACATAGTCACCTTTTAAAGGTCAATGAATGTGTCTGGTAATAAATTCGCTAATCTTTGTAAATGAGTTATTCTTTGAACTTCTGATTCACACCTTTAGTTTTGAGGATCAATGATAATTCATACCAACTCATTTCTTTTCCAACTGCTTTTTATCTCCCCCTGATATTGGGAATGTTAATCCATTGAGATGGATATCAATTAATTGAGTCATAAATAAAATCTCGTGAAAGACTCTATTCGTTATCATATATTCCCAACCATCTTTTAAGGTCCCATCTTTGTGGGTAGTGGTGGATCAATTTCAATATATACCGCACAACCAAAATCTTAAAAGAGATATCTTTGGTTTCTGACCAAAAACCAACTATAATGGGGAGAAACTATTACAACATGTTGGCTTGATGTGTATTAATGTTATTGCATGTAAATTTACATGTACGCATATATAAACATGAACTTGCTCACATGATTAGTGGCTTTGCTATCAATCGTAGACGTTCAATGATCGTTTTAACAAAAGCAATTTGTGTATGAACATAATCTACAGGAAGTTCAACACTTATTATGACGATCATTAATAGATAGGGAAATAAACTTATCGTCACTACTAATAAATACATGTAATCTGGATTATTGTGCTTGCTATCTTATTAGCTAAGCCATAAATGACACAAACATCAAGTTGTGAATTTGATAACCATTTAGACAATGCATCGATTTAAAACACTAAATGGTATCATGTTGGGATATGCATATCCCTTACTCACTTCCAGAATATTTCAGGGTTACACACCCTTAGTTGACAAATACATAATTTCCCTTAAGGGCAAACAATACATGCTATCAGCTAGAAGAATCTTCAAGTTCTTCATTATGTTTCACATCATTATTGGCTCGGTGTGGTCTAACCGGTCATGCCAATAAAGTAAATAATCATGATCCATAAACTTCTGGTTTATGATCGTATATGTATTACTTGCATGTATGTAATACAAAACTTTAGATATTAGAGAGTGTCTTGTAACTTTATAGTTCAACTATCATGTTAGATTGTCACTTCTTAGTTTGCCACTTTTAGTGGTTCATCCCATTATTAACATGACCATTTACAATTCAAAATGCTCGATCTCAGCATACAACTTTCTCAATTATGTCTATGATGACTATCAATACCTAATCACATTCACTTCATGGAATGAGATATAATCGAAAAATTCTATGGATTTTCATTATTTACTCAGTCACACTGGTATGAAATCGTTTTAAATTATTCATACTCTTTAAATGATATTGCTACTTCAAGGTCATATCTTAAGTGTGATAAATGGAAAACGTTTTATCTAACTTTTCCTAACAAAGGATCTTCTTTCCATATAATATAATTGAGATATAGTTACATGATTAAATCATATAAGATTTTTCTATCTAAATTATGTTGACCTTCTATAAATTGATAATAAGATTTAGAGGAGTATGACACTTCGGGTGTCATATCTAAACATCTTTCATAATATGGTGATAAACCACAACCTTGTTTGGTTGTTATATTTAATATTATCCATAAGAATAAATGATTGCGTATAAAGACATAAATAAATTCAATAGTGATAATATACACAAAGTTAAATTATGCAACACCTAACGTTATAAGATGTTACCATATAAAACAAGCTGTGCTAAAAACACAATGATATATGATGATTTTCTTTCATCAATCATAATCAAATATACACACAAATATAGCACAACTTTTATCATATGCACACAAATACATCTTCACTAATACAAATATTTAAAGCATACCACTAATAATCTACCATTTTATAAGTTATATTCAATTTATGGACTTAATAAAATAGCAATATTGGTAATCTTGCAATATAAAGATTTGACGTCACTCTCTATTTTAGCATATATTACAACAGTGATTATATCATGAAAGGTACAATGAAATCATGCATCTTGAATGATAGATTACAGTTATATATGCATGCAAATGGAAACTTATATTTGAATCTTAACTAAACTTATTACAAAATGCAATCATATCTTAATCTTTTATGAAACCAACTCAACGATTAATAATAAAATCAAATATCAAATCTAGAATATAAACGTGTAAAATGAATGCCCCAAATCTTTTAAGAAACTCCATAAAATGTTACATCTTTTGTTAGGGTATCCATTTTAATCAAATCAAATGCTAAAACTTTTAATAACTTATTACACTTATAAAAATTTATATAGTTATAACAATATGTTAAAATCAACCTTTAAAACCATTCATATTTAAACAATGATTTAATATCTATTCGACGTATTTGCATCTTTATATGTAAATAATGAGCTAATAAAAGAACACTTTTATGTAAAGAAAAGATTATGGGTGAAGCTTCAAAACACATAACACCCTACTAAAAAAACTTAATTCACAACCATTAGGACTTATGTACCTATTCTAATATGTGTATTCAAGTATACTTCTAATTAACCGTATATAAAATTATAGGTGTGCGAATCATACGTATAATATTTTGTAAACTAAGTTTTTTATATTAATAATCCATTAATTCCCAATATCAATATTATATAGAATATCACACACAAAATAGAATGTATGATTAATCCAATATAATCTAATATGTATATTATAATTTGACGATAAAAGCTCCAATATTAATCATACTGTTTAACAGTTAGAATCTAAAAATCACCTTTTAAAATAAAACATATCAGAGCAAAACCACCAAATATAATCATAAACAAATACATCATAAAACAAACATTAAATCGATGGTTAGTAGTGAGAAACAAATCACTCAATTAAATTCTTCATGTATGTATGTGTATATAGTAAGAGGTAAAATAACAAACGTATACACACTTGAATAAATATTAACATATTCAAAAGAAAAGAAAATTATTTACTTTGGTTGGTGTACATCCTACATGCCATACAAGATCATGATGGTCATGCCATTAACCTATACAACCCTCATTATTCTTTCTTAAACCCTACCAAAATTGGCATGGTTGCTTTTATTTTATATTATTTAAATATAGCTTATCTTCTTTTCTATATACATCAGTGTGTTACGAGAACTCCCATTTAAAACATAATAATTAAAAGCAATTAGTTCGAGTACTCCTACTAATATATTAACTGTTACGAAGATACAAACACCAAGATTTTGAGTTCGTGGATTACCTTAAGGATGATCGAACAAGTATCACCGGTGGTTGGACTCGAGTTACTCTGGCGACGTAGGAGCTCCGACGAAAACATAGAAGACCATAACTTTGTTTAGCGAGATTGAATAATTGTTTAGGGTGGTTGTGGCTAGGGTTTTCAAAGAGAGTACTTTCGTGCTGATAACGTGTTGTAAAACTAGCCTACTAGAACAAGATTATAAGAGAACAATAGGGAGAAAGAGATTGATCTTATTGATTGAGGTGTGTCTTTACAAAGGAATACAATGAATATATATAGAGATGAAGTCTTGGAGAACAAGCTAATCTATTTAAGGAGTTGATAACCACATAATATAATATATTTATAACATCAAGTTCTATGACAATTAAATTTTATAACTTTCGAAATTATTGTGAAGTAATCAATTCCATATTTGATATCGTGATTCTTATATAATACACCATAGACCCTTCTTATAAATCATTCATTCAAATAGCATTTCATACAATGGTTGATCTTCCTTTTGAACTTATACTTTTCCAAATTTTAATCAGGATTGATACGAAATCAATACATCGATTCAAGTTGGTTTCCAAACAATGGTGTCATGGCCTGTCATCTTCTGAATTTGCTTTCAAACTTGGTTGTTATGTCGAAGACTATCTGGTAATATTTTATTGTTTTATACTATTTGATTGACAATACGATTAGGTTTGTTAACAACTCTTTGTCTGTTTTATACTATTTGATTGACAATACGATTAGGTTTGTTAACAACTCTTTGTCTGTTTTATACTATTTGATTGACAATACGATTAGGCCTGTCATCTTCTGAATTTGTAGGAATTGCTACAAGAACAAGGTTCCTTTATTACTTCGTCTGTTTTGCTAGAATTGTGGCCGCGTCAACTCATTGAACTCTATACGTTTGATGATCAACAGTTAAGTCAGACAAATTTTAATGTTTCCGAGGATGTGGTGGCAATTGAGAATGGTCAACGTACTGTTTATCAAGTTTATGATGATGACAACTAACAATATCGTTCAAATCAAATTTAAAAGTATTGTTTGCGTTGTTTCTTATTTTGAAATCAATACTACTTGGTTTTCATTTATAATCTAAATAATATATATCTATTATTCTTCTTAGTATTAGTAATGTGCGACCACAATTGACAACTCATGATACAATATAATCCTAACATAAACAATATTTTTAACATTCATACATATAGTTATATATTGTTTCAAAAACTTCACATCATACATAGACTGACATATTAACTAAAGATGTAGAAAACAAACTACCACCAACATGTTCATATTCAAATATATAAGTATCCCAAAAAACCATACGCATTAACAACCCATAAACCAACAAACAGACCTATTACCATCCTTCCACACGCCTTAAATTCGATCCACATTTGTTAACTCCAGCACCTGTGTTGAGGTAACAAAGTTGAAGTGAAGAATGTCACCGTTCTTCAAACTATTTGCCGACATAAATTTACCCCACTTCACCATTGTGTAACGCGGTGCGTCACCATTTTTTTCTATATCCACTTCGTTCTCCATCATTTTGCCATCCAAAGTTTTAATCTTCAATGCATGAAGCTTCTTTGTAAGACCAGATCTCCTCGCTACCTCAACAGGACGGCGCTACATAAAATATGTTACATTACATTATTAGAATTTACCCTATAATTCATATGTATGGATCTACAACTCATGATACAAATTATCATACCAATCTATTTTCCCCTTTTCTTGTAAACTCATAATTTTCTGGATCAATTTCAGCCTTTTTTCGTTTTCCACTATGTTGTCTGGTTTCCCTTTCTTGTCCAAGTTTCGATACCTTCTCATAGTAGTTAACAACCTTTCAAGTTTAATATCAATAATAATCAATAAATAATTTTAATTTTGGTCCTATCCCAATCACTCATATTTGTATTACAATTTTGAATAAAGCAAATGTTACCTCTCTTTTGATTGATGATCTACGACAGTTTGAAACTTCTGGTGTGAGAACTTCTGGAGTTTGCTCAATCACCTTTCCTTTTTTTGATGTTGAACCAAAAACTTGTGCAACCTTTTTGCCTTTCTTGTCAACCTATTAAGTATATATTTATAACGTATAAATTTTTTAAATCAAATAGATACTAATCATATTGAATGCAATTATATTTATACTGACTTATTATTACCTTTTCATTGATGTGAACCTCAGAACATGAAGTATTCTTTTTTAGTGTTGTCAATTGCTCAAGTTTTAGAACTCCTTTTTTGGTATTCAACATCTTCTCAGTTTCACTTCCAATGTCTTTAACCTGATATTTAATTTTATTTCAGTTTTAAGTTATATAAAAAACATAAACTAAAAAGTAGATTAGTTCATTAATCAAATTAATATTAAAAAAAATGCAAAGTATAACACACTACCTCATTCATCAATGTATCTCCACTTGTATCATCCATTATCAGATTCAACAAAGTTCTGTAAAAAAAAAGTTGGATATATAAGTAATCTTAATTATTTGAGAAAAGTTTTTTTCAACAGGAAGAGACTTACAAAATAAGCATTTCTTTGGAATGTTGATTGAGAAATTATTTCACAGAAATCGTTGTCTTCTGCTTCTTCTTGAATACCCAATCCAACTTCAATTCCATTCATGAATGCCCTCAAATGAAATATCACATTACCAATCTTCTCGAATATCAACGGGTCACCATGACATATGTTCAACCTTTCACACACTTTCGGCCATCCCTCCTTAAAAGCATAAGTAACATGAAGTTTAGCTGCCATTACATCCCAGTACTTACCACCCGCATATACTTGGTAAGTGACGTTTAGCTCGTGGTTTTTGTAAAACATGTTAATAAATTCATCTGAAATTACCTGCAAGTTATCAAAATATATTAATAATTATAATTACTAAATATGTATTACATTTCAACTCTGTACAATGTTCACATTTCATTAACTATCAAACAGTACGTTTACCGTAAGACCCAGATTTGTGTAGTTGTTCTTTGTTATGTAGGATTCACCATGCACATTGTTTAGAAAAGGATAAACCTCCAACTCTTTGTCCCCTATGCTTCTAAATAACAGCCAAGTGTTTTTTAACAAATGAAGATTATTAACAACTGTTGGTGCATGCGTCTGTCGACTTCGTCTTATATCGAGTCTTTAATTCGTTGCGGATCTTAACAAGAATGATGTCAAGTTCGAAATGAATGTTCAAACGAAGTGAATGTTCAAACGAACTGGGCATTCAAACGAAGTGGCCAGTTCATACGAACTGGACCAGTTCGTATGAACTGGAGGTGCTTGTTCAAACGAAGTGGGATTAGTATAAATAGTAGACTTGTTATTTCATTTGTAATTTTTTGGCATTTCCGGTAGCGAAGCTCTGCCGAGGTATCTCCAGACCGTGTAAAACTTTCAGATCAATACAAGAGATAGATTAAGTGATTCTAGTGTGTATATAGCTGAAATATCACCGATACGTTTGTTTCCGCCTCTCGTATTGGACGAGATCTCTTCTGAACGACTCGTTTGGTCGTGCAAACGATCCTACAAGTGGTATCAGAGCTCAGGAGGAAGAGCTCTTGCAATTTCAGCTCGATTTCATTAAAAAATTCTGATTTCTACTCTATTCTTTCACATTTTTTTTAAAAAAATTTCGAGATTCGTTGATTAATATGGTCTGATTTTGACATATATCACCTAAAATTGTGCTTTAATCAATCGGTTAACAAAATACATGGTAAAATCGACCTAAAATTGATCAATTTTATCAAAAATAGACCAGTTCGTTTGAGACTTGTCCAATTCACACGAACTGAACTTCAAACTCAGATCTAAGACGATTTACTAGACGAAATTGAACGAAAATCACATCATTGTGTTCGGAATCCAGAGTAGTACAATCCTTGAACACATCAGAGTCTAATCCAACCGGAAACGTGATTATTTTGAGAAAATTACATCAGATCGTTTGAACAATGTTTCAGTTCGTTTGAGAATTTGCATTCAGTTCGTCTGAAAGTCATACGAATCCGTTTGAAATCAGCAGATTTCAGTTCATACGAAGGTTGTCAGTTCGTCTGAAGTTTGACCTCAAATCGTTTAAATCTCAGTTCGTCTGATTCGCTAGTTCGTGTGTACTTCAAATCGTTTGAACCTTAGGTCGTCTGAATCCCTGTTCGTCTGAAGTGTGTTGATCAATTCGTATGGAACACTACAAGAAAGGGAGGTCATTACCGGCGACACCATTAGCAGCGACAGGCCTATTGTCGCCGCTATTGGTCGATCCGCGTCAAAGACTCTCAGACCAAACCCCAGCCGTTGATCAAAATCCTGATCTAACGGTTGGGGATTTAATAAGTATTAGCGGCGACTAGTCATGACCAATACCGGCGACAACACGTCTCCGCTAAAAGCTTATGTCAGAACTTTAAACCCTAGCCACAGAAACCTTATCTCTTTTTAACCTATTAGCGGCGACAAAGACAATACCGGCGACACGTCGTCGCCGCTAATGATCTATCCACCTACCCGACAATAATAGCGCGTATTTCTCCTTCCTCTGCACTTTTCCCCCCAAAAAAAAAAGAACACTCCGGCCAGACGCGATTTTTCCTCTCAAATTGGTTAGTTAAACTTTGATTTTGTTAAATTTCTTCTTTATTTTGTTATATACATGTAATAGGGTTTAATTTTTGTGTATTTTTGTGTTTATGGAAGAGAAATCCGATCCGTGGTCTACTTCTCCGGTCACCACCATCACGAATCCGGTCACCACCATCACGAATCCGGTCACCTTCTCTTTGAAACTTGAAAATACGGTTAGTTTTATATGTATATTTTTTTCAAAGTTTAGAGATTGTATAATTTTTGGTTTAGGTATGTAAATGTGTATGTAAGGATGATAAATGTGTAATGTAGGTGTATTTGGTGAAAATGTTTATAAGGAAATATATGTATTTGTGTATGTAGGTGTATGTAAGCATGTATGTGTGTATGCATGTCTATGAATGTATGTATGTAGGTGAATGTTAGTATGTCAAATGTATAATGTAGGTGTATTTGGGGAAAATGTGTATATGAAAATCTATGTATTTGTGTATGTAGGTGTATGTAAGCATGTATGTGTGTATGCATGTCTATGAATGTATGTATGTAGGTGTATGTTAGTATGTCAAATGTATAATGTAGGTGTATTTGGGGAAAATGTGTTTATGAAAATCTATGTATTTGTGTAAGCATGTATATGTGTATGTAAGGATGAATGTTTGTATGTTTATGTAGGTGTATGTAAGCATGTATGTGGGTTTGTAAGTCTATAAATAAAGTATGTGTTAATGTGCATACATTATGTTTAAGTTTCATGATTTCTATGTTTATGGTCATGTTTGAAAAAAAAATGTTTAAGTTGATAATTTCTATGTTTATGTTTAGGTTTGAGAAAAAAATATATTTGAGATGACAATTTGTATGTTTCTGTTTAGGTTTGAAAACATTTATATTTAACTTTGACAAATATATATTAGCTAGGAAATACCCTCCTTGAATTAAAATTATCATTTAAAACATAACGAACATAGAAAATACCCGCCAAAATTGAAATCTCCATTTAAAACAAAAGGAGCTAAGAAAATACCCGCCAAAAATTGAATTCATCATTTCAAACATAACGAGCTAAGAAAACACCCGATCGAAATTGAAATCATGATTTAAAACATAACGTTCCGCCCAAAATTGAAAACAATCATTAAGAACATAACAAGCTTAAAAAACTGTGCCCGTGTTTGAATTAATCATTTTAAACATAGCGAGCTTAGAAATACCCGCCCGAAATTGATTTAGAAATTAATTTCGGGTTGTCCCCGTTTATCTTGGGACTGCTTTTTGAATACTTTATCTCATTTAGGATGTGAATGTGTATTACATGATTGTTTGTTTAAGAAGGATTCGGTTATCATTTTCTCTTTGCTCCTCGGGTATATATATCATTACATATATACTTGGGAGCTAAGAGGAAATGCTGCCGAATTTTTCTTAAACAAACAATCATGTAATACACATTCACATATGAGATAAAGTGTTCAAAAAGTGGGTTTAGCAGCCTACCCTTGTCTTGTTAATCCTAAATTAGATTTTCTTTCAGTTGCATAATGCCTATCGATAAAAGTTGGATTGATTCCCCACGTCATTCACCTCAATACAAGCAAGGACTCGAGTCATTTATCGATATGTGTGAAAGAGTGATAAAAAAACCACGATGAAGTTAGATGTCCGTGTACCAAATGTAAAAATTCTGGCTTAAAAACTATGGCAGAAATGAAATACCATTTGAGTATTAACAATTTTTGGAAGGAATACACGAAGTGGACCTATCACAGGGCCACAACTCCAATTGCAGAAGTAAACGATGTTGCGCCACAAGACGGTATGGTAAACGTTATTGAAGACATTAGGGGGGAGCGTATGGAAGAAGATACATACCTTAACCAAGAGAACTCGAATGGAGATAGTAGCGGTGTTGTTGATGATTTTGAAGACCTGGTAAAGGAAGCTGAAACAGAATTATATCCTGGTTGTACCAAGTTTTCTTCTATCGACTTTTTAGCAAAGCTTTTGAATATAAAGGATACGTACCATTTTCAAAATGAAGGAGTAGATCGACTCCTCTCGTTGTTGCGAGAGTCAATGCCAGAAGGCAACAAGATTCCCCCTTCGTATTATGTAGCTAAGAAGACATTTAAGAAGATTGGTTTGGCATATGAGATGATAGATGTGTGCACAAATGATTGTGCTCTCTTTTGGAAAGAAAACGAGTCCTTGCAAAATTGTCCCGTTTGTAATGAGAGTCGAGGGGTCGATAAAGACACAAAAGGCACGAAGGTGGCTCGTAAGGTGTTACGATACTTTCCTTTGACGCCTAGACTACGACGTTTGTATTGTTCAAGGCACACAGCGAAAGATATGATATGGCATAGTACCGGACGATCGGAAGATGGGACTATGCGTCATCCAGTTGATGGATCTGCATGGCAATACTTTGATAAAAAGTACCCAAACTTCGCGATGGAGCCACGAAATGTTCGCTTAGGGCTTGCAGCTGATGGTTTTAATCCCTTTATCAACGGTAGTGGATCCTCGACTCATAGCACGTGGCCGGTTATACTCACCACATATAATCTGCCTCCCTGGCTATGCATGCGAGAGTCCACATTCATGTTGACCTTGTTGATTCCTGGCCCTAAATCACCGGGGAAAGACATGGACGTTTTCCTTAGACCGTTAGTGGATGAGCTTAAGCAATTGTGGCAGACAGGTGTACGTACTAAAGACGCAGCAACAAACACATACTTCACAATGAAGGCGGCGTTGTTATGGACCATAAATGACTTTCCAGCCCGTAGTAGTCTATCAGGTTGGAGCGGACAAGGCTACATGGCATGCCCAACTTGTAACCAAGACACTCCTTCAATACGTGTAACTGGTAAATGTGCTTATGTTGGTCATCGCCGGTTCTTAGATGCCAACCATCCTTGGAGAACAAGTCTCGACTTTAACGGGAGACCCGAGACACGAGACCCTCCGAGACAGTTTAGCCCAGCTGACATAGAAGCTCAACTCGGTCGTTTAATTAATCGTCTACCAGGCAAGCATCCGGATTTTGGAGGTGGGAGGATAACCCGGTTAGATTTCGAGTTGAACTGGTCCAAAAGAAGCATATTTTTTGACCTTGAGTATTGGTCTTCTCTGCAGCTGAAACATAACTTAGATGTAATGCATATAGAGAAAAATGTGTGCGACAGCTTGCTCGGTACTCTTCTAATGAACGATAAGAGCAAAGACACGCCAAATGCGCGGTCCGACTTGGAAAAACTAAACATTCGGCCGACACAATGGCTGAAACAATCGGGTGGCAAGTTCTTAAGTCCCCACCCAAAGTACTCATTCAAGTCCGATGATCGAAAACTTTTTTGTTAGTTTATAAAAAATGTTAAATTACCAGATGGGTTTGGATCTAATATCAGTAAGAGGGTGACAGATAACAATGCTAACATTACCGGGTTGAAATCTCATGACTGTCATATCCTCATGCAACGTTTGATACCGATTGGGGTTAGAGGGCTTTTGACTAAAGATACATCTACACCAATAGTAGACCTTTGTATGTTCTTTAAGCAACTTTGCTCTAGAACACTATCGGTGGATGATATGAAGAAAGCAAAGGATGACATTGTTACCATCTTATGCAAGTTAGAGATGATCTATCCACCTGCGTTTTTTGACATTATGGTTCATTTACTTGTGCATTTACCTGATGAAGCGATTGCGGGAGGTCCAGTAGCTTTTAGATGGATGTATCCATTTGAAAGGTACATGAAAAAACTAAAGAACTATGTCAAAAACCCGGCAAGGCCTGAAGGTTGTATAGCTGAACGTTATGTGTTTGAAGAAGCTCTAACATTTTGTTCAATGTACCTTAAAGATGTTCAGACTAAGTTCAATCGCCCAGATAGAAACGCTGATGTCGTTGTTGAAAAAAGAAAGTTATGGGTGTTTGAGTCCAAATGTCGTCCTGTTGGCGCAACAAAGGACAAATATCTATCATTCATCGAAAAAAGCAAGATGGAATGGTTTGTCCTCGAAAATTGCGCAGAAGTTAGGGAGTACATGAAGTAAGTGCTTCTATCTTTAACTTTTCATAATCTGTTAATTGGTATTTTTCATTCCTTTCTTATATTTGTCATCAATGTAGTGAATTCAAACATACACATCCCCAAGATGATCTTAAAACCAAATTTCCGGGATGGTTTCTCCATAAGGTATAATACATATATAACACTCATTACTCTACACTTGCTAGGTAATACATATATAACAAACATTATTACTCTATATTTGTTAGGTACATTCGATGAAAACACAAAATTCTCCAGAATTCCACCCGGAGTTGTATGCTCTTTCAATTTATGCGAAAATGACTGCATTAACTTACACTGCTTGCATAGTCAACGGTGTTAGGTATAAGATACTTGAACGTGATGCAAAATGCACAACGCAAAACTCTGGGGTGGAAGTCGTTGGAGAGAACGGTGTGAAATTTTATGGCCAATTAGAAGAAATTATTGAGTTGTGTTATACAAATAATTATTCCACTGTCCTATTTCGGTGCAAGTGGTTTGATACTTCAAGGGGTGTAAACCATCATATTAATATCACCAGTATAAGCACTGAACGTGAATGGGACAAAGACGATCAACTCATATTTGCTTCGCAAGCCAAACAAGTGTTCTTCATCCAAGAAACGTCTCGAAACCAAAAAAAACAAACATAGGTGGGTAGTCGAAAATGTTAATCATCGAAGAATTTGGGATCGGCCATTAAGTGATGATGACCGCGTCAATAAGGTTCAAAATGTTGACAAAGGCTTAGAAGATAATGACGTTGTCGACAACAACTCTTCATCTGACTGTCCACTTGTCATTGACTTGACCCAATACTTTCAAATTGGATCTTCTCATGTTACTGCGGGTGAGCCTTCAATTGAAGTTGATCCCCCAACGGCTACCGTCGATGAAGTGTTTGAGGTCGAGACTGATTGTGATGAGGTCGAGGCTGATTGTGATGAGGATGATCCCGATTATGTGGAGTCTGACTAAAAGAAAAGTTATTGTAATTTATATTGATTTGTAATTGATAAACACTTGTTTGAAATATTTATTTGAATTTGAGTTACCGTTGTTGTACTTTCGCTTAATTTGTATTAGATACACATGCTGTAACATTTGTAACTTTATAGGGATTATGTTTTCGATATTGTTGATATTCGCGTATCTGATGGCTGATGTGGCCCCCTGGGGACATGGGGGTGACGGCGTTGGTGATCCACCGCTTCCTCCTGGTGGGATTCGTGGCACACACGAGACAGACGGTAAGTTTTTTACTAAATTATTTTGTAGTCCTTATATTTTATATATTATAAATGTTGTTACTAATTATTTTTGTTTTAATTGCAGCGGTTCCCCGAAAGAAGGTTAGGGGGAAAGCTAAAAATGAAGCACTACGGCGTCTAGTAAAAGCGGGGGGGCCTGTGTCGCTTACGTTTGATCGACAGGTCACGTTTACCCCTGTTGGTAGATCAAGAGACATGTTTTCAAGGGAGGCCTGCTTGTATATGTGGCGGGCCATCCCGTTTGATAAAATTGGATGGGATGCTGTTGAACCACATTACAAGGATGCCGTCATGAACCACTTACGGGTAAATAAGTTATATGCATAAAATTTTATAGCACATGCAAATATAATTTATATATGATATTTTATCTCTTTTATTTAATTTGTAGGAAAATTTCAATCTTGATGAAGTGGAACGTGATTATGACGCGAAAAACTTGAAGGGTGGTATAAGGACTGTGCTTATGAAGCGATACAATGACCGCAAGCATGAAGCTAGACAATTATTTGATAGCCAGGGAGGTTACGATGATCTTGAGAGTGCAAGGGCACACCATCCCAAGGATATGCCCTATGAAAACTGGTTGAGAACCATCGAAGGTTTCCGGCAAGAAGATTATATTAAAAGAAGCAAGGCCAACAAAAAAGTACGCGAAAAACAACAATTCCCATACCGTGGGGGGACATCTTCGTACGGTAGCACCGCCTATAAAAATGTAATGTTTTATGTATGTGTGCGTGTGTGCAAGCTTTTGTTTATTTAATGTCTAATCTAAGTGTAATGTTAAACATAATTTGGATTGGGTACCTACGTATGCTAAAACCCACACGGACAATCAAGGGAATTGGGTTGATCCGATTGCTGAACAAAATTACGTAAGTATTTCTTTTAAGTATTATTTTCTATAACAAATATATATATATATATACACACACATATATATTTAATCATCTTCGTAAAATACAACGGAACATACAACAGGCCACAGATGAATGGAGCGGCGATGGTCCTCCAATTGCCCCGTATCAAGAAGCGTTGGGAGAGCGCCGAGGATGGTATCGCGGGATGGGGCCTAAACCTTCTTCCAACACGTCCTCGCACTCGTCATCTAACATGTCATCTTCGCAAGCTCGGACGCAAGAACCCTTTTCCGAGGTAAACTACGCAATTTATAAAATGACAAACGAACGCATGTTTCCTTGTTAAATATATGTTGGTAGCGTTAATTAATATGCTAATATACGTTTTGCTATCTATTATTGTAGGATTTTGTTAACAGCTTGTTCCAAACCCCGTCATTTTTTAACCAACTTAACAACTATCTTGCTTCACAAGGAAAAGGAAAAGGAAAGTCAAAAGACTACGATTCTGACAACTTATTCGATAATGAATCCGACGATGAACCCAACGATAACGATGACGATGAGTGACTTGTTTTTAATGTATGATTTAGATTTAATTAAACGTTGTAGGATATAATGTACGACTTAAACGTAGTTTTTAAGTATATTACCTTTAGTATATGTTGATTATGTTCATAGCGTATGCTTGCGTTGTTTGAAAATAGGCAGGTTTTGTTTTTCGGCCGTAAAACCGGCTGGGCAGCTGTATATACAGCTGCTGTATTAAAAAAAACAGACTTTTAGCGGCGACAGCTGTCGCCGCTATTGCCTATTCACCTTTACCGACGAATGATCAATACCGGCGACACTTTTACCGGCGACCTATGTCGTCGCTAAAAGAGGACGATCAATACCGGCGACAGTAGTCAATACCGGCGACAACTGGTCAATAGCGTCCCAGCAATACCGGCGACGCAATACCGGCGACATGTCGCCGCTAAAACTCAATTGCGGCGACAAAAGTGACCAATACCGGCGACACCTGTCGCCGGTAAAAGTGCCCTATTCTTGTAGTGGAATATCATCAGTTCACGTGAAGTTCAGTTGTCAGCCAAATGTTTTTGATATAATACAATTTGCATGTGATAAATAGGTTGTCGATTTGAGGCTAATTGGTGATATACATTCTACGGTCCAATCAACAATTGATGAATATCAACTTTGTCGGCACATGATTTAAAAGATAACAATCAGTTTGCATGTGAAATTGAATTGTCAATTGATGTTGACGGCCACATGTTGATCAGTTTGCATGTGTGGCTCATATGAGTTCATGTTAAGGATTCAATTATCTTCAAGTAATCACGTGACCCATTTATTACAAATATTAGTGGCCCAATCATGTGAATACTTTTAAAAGGTTGTGAGAAAAGGTTTCAGTTTGCATCGATTTGAATTTCAGTTCACGTGGTTTGAAATCTAACTCAGTTTGTTTGAGATTTGTGAGACCAGTTCACACGAAGTAAACTTTCAGTCAGTTTGAAAGGTTTGATCACAGTTCACACGAAGTGAACTTCCAGTTCGTCTGAAGTTCAATATCAGGTCGTTTAGAGAACTCAGTCCGTTTGAACCTCCTGTTCGCGTGAAATCCAGTTCGTTTGAAAGTTCGTTTCGGTTCTAGTTAGTTTGAGAGGTCAGAACGTTTAACAAATTTTTTTTTTAGTTCACGCGAAGTGAATTCATTCAGTTCGTTTGAAGTGTTTGAAATTTGTTGGGGTTGATTTGAAAAAATGAAGAAAATGTTTGATGAGATGGAAAATAATGATCTTAAAAGGATAAATGACTGGTATCGAGGATATTTCAGTAGTTCTTATCAAAAATTGCCCAAAGAGGTTTGGCGTAACCGGTTCGAATGTTTTCTGTGTAAGAAAGAGGAAAAATTGGATGATTTGGAGAAGAGTTTTGATCTTTTGATTGACTATTTGAAAGAGAATCAAATAGTAATATCAGAAGCCGAAATGGTATCAAAGTTTGCTAATGGATTACCTGCTGAATGGGATGATTTTTTGGAAAATCTAAGAAAGAATTCTAGTTTTTCAAAATTATCTTTAAGTAAATTCATCAGTAAACTTACAACACATATGAATGATAATGAAGAGAAAAAGAGAGGGATGTTGAATAGGATAGAAAATAATTTGAAAAAATTAAATTTGGATGTGGTTGTAGAACTGAACAAAAGAATCTGTGTGTGTCTTAGTGCAAAAGATGTTATGAAATACGATATGAAGAGGGGTTGTTATATTGATGAGAATATGAATCCTCTTGACTTCGTTAAAATCTTTTGTGCAGGAACATACAAGATGGAGACAGAGCAAGTTCAAAAGAATGAAGAATCTGTGAAGATTGAATCCTCAAGTTCTGACTCAGGTTGCTTGAAATGTGATAAACTTGAGGCTGACAATGGCAAACTATTGAAGGATGTGGAAAGATTGACATTGGAAATCAAGAAGTTGAAAGATGAGAAGCAAACTGATGTAAAACAGATTCTGGATTTACAGGGAAATTGTGAGAAGCTAAAAGTTGAAAATGTTAAACTGTTAAGCAATTTGAACAGTTTGACATTAGAAAACAAGATTTTGAAAGAAAAAGAAAAGGATTTTGAAAACAAAAAGAAATCTTCAGAAGATGAAGATTTCTGGATAAAACTTGAGAACAAAAATTTGAAAGCAAATGAAACAAAATTTCAAGAACAGATAAAAGCTTTGGAAAATGAAAAGTCTGTTCTTGAAAACATGAAGAATGAAAATGAAAAATCTATCAAGTCTCATCTTGAAAGAATATCTCATCTTGAAAATGAAGCTGAGAATTCAAGGAACAAAATTGATGAGCTTAAAAAGAAATTGAAAGGTTTTGTGACTTCATCTGAGTTCCCCTGTCCAAAACCGATCAATTCTGTTCCAATAAGTGACGATGTCACAAACTTTGACAAAGTCAAAGTTGAAGAATGTGATGAGAAATCTAATGATGAAAAAGATAAAATTGAAAAACAAAAATTGTTTTTGAAATTAAAAGAAAAATTCCAAGAAACTGTTCTACGATCGACTGAAAAGGGAGAATGCTCTAAGCAAAAACCTTTGAAGACGAAAGTGGAACATAATCAAAAAATTAAAAATGAGAAAAATGTTCAAAAAGATAATAAAAGCTCATCAGATCGATCATCCAATCGCAATGAAAAATTACAAAAATCGAAAAATGAAAACTCTAAAATTGTTGGTAATAAGTGGTGCAGGTTTAACCACAGTGCTCAAAAGCCAAATCCAGCAAACAAGAGGAGCAAGGATTATCACCAATCCAAACAATGCTATGATCTGAGCATCTGGTGTGAAAATGGTGATTGGTACGATAACAGAGTGTGTTACAGATGCGGTTATCAAGGACACATTGCTGTTAACTGCCAGAGTTGGAGGTATGAGTCAAGAAGATGTTTTAACTGCAATATCATTGGCCACATTGCCAAAGATTGCCCAAGGAGATCAAATGAAAGATTGAGAGCTAATTCTCAGAAGTTGGCAAAGAAATCAGTTAATGTCAAGCCCAAAGAACAGAAGGTTAAAGAACCTAAAGTTCAAGAACAGATAATTCACGAAAAGAAAGTTAAACTTTCACAGGGGCAGAAAGACAGACTGAGGAAGAAGAGAAAGAAGGCGAGAGAGTATCTCGAGAAGATTTTGTCCTCGGGTTCACCGGATAGATTGAATAAGAGTTCTGATGAATCAACTCCCTCGATTGCAAAGTCAAGCAAGACGAATTCATCAGATACAAATTTGAGGACGAAAGAAGAAAAGAAAAAGAAGAAAATGGTCGGCGATGAATCTGACATGTTAAAGTCAGACAAGCCACCTTCAGGCGATGAATCTGACAGGTCAAAGTCAGACAAGCCATGTGCAGGCAATGATTCTGGTTCGCCAAAGCCAGAGGAGCCTTTGGTTGAGGTAAAAATGGAGAATTCAGGTTTAACAATGGATGATGCAAATTTTCCACCATTGTTGAACAAGAATTCAAAATCACCCAAGGACAGTCAGGCTTGGGTGAATCTGTTTAAATGAAAAACCTGACTTGCCGGAGCTCCCAGGTTGGTAAGCGTGGAACATGAATCGGCACATTTCTTGAGAAATTCACGAAAGTGATTTCGACTTACAAGTGGTAAATCAGGGACATTAAGTTGTACTTGATTTTCTACAAGTGATGTTTGAGGATTGATCTTAAAAATGTTAGTTTTTACAAGTGGTTGAAGAAAACAATGTGATGATTTGATCCCCAATTTTACAAGTGGTAAAATCAACAAAACTTATTTTCCGGAAAAACCATTTTGATTAAAACAAACTTAAGTGTTTTGAGATCACAATGGGAAAATAGTTTGTTGTGAGGGGGAGTTCTGATTGTTTATGCCAAGTGAATGGAGAATTGAAGTGATTCTCATCATGTTGTCACGTTTCTTGTACAGCTTGTTTTTCAAATTTTCCCAGAAAATCAAAATTGAGACATATTTTAATTTTAAGGGGAGTAAAAATTTTAAAAAAATTAGAAAATTTGAAAAAGCCAAAAACATGATAAAATGAAAAATGAGTTTTGTTGTATAAAAGAGGAAATGATAGTAGATCAGTTAGACTGTCACAGCATGCTAAAGAAATGGAGAGATAAAATGTGATAAACGATCTCACTAAAGATGTGACGGTAGGCTCAGCTAGACTAGTAGATTTGCGATAACGATACAAATCTAAATGAAAAAGCCTAGTTCTAGTGGGAAACATGATTGAAAGCATAGTACTTAGTTTTGTCCTTCTTGATTGTGTGCCTACTCAGTAATCGCTGATTGTCAAAAGACATAAAACTGGTTAAGTTTGTGAACTTTCACAACTTTGCTAAAAAGTCACTGTGATTGTGCATTTCATTTTGCAAAGATTTAAACTTGTTTTATTTCTTTATTTTGTTTAAGCATCGGACATCCTCTGCGTATACGTGAGTATCGACCTGGATGTTGTTGCCTAAACGTTCTGCTTTATTTTCTTTGGTGTTTCGTTTAAGCTTTGGACCTCCTCTGCGTATACGGGAGTATCGACCTGGTGGTTAAAGCCTAAACAACTTCAACTTATTTTTTTTTCTTATTTTGTTTAAACATTGGACTTTCTCTGCGTATACGGAAGTATCGACCTGATTTTTAATGTTTAAACATTCTGCTTTGTTTTCGCACAATTCACAGTTGATAAAGTTTAAAGGCATTACTTGAGTCAGTGTATTGCATGATGAGGGGATATGCTGAGATTGTGGGGTCCATAAGAACTTAGTGCTATCTTAATATACTTTAAAGTATCGGTAAGCAGATTGAAAGTTTTTAGATTGAGTTTAAGTGGACAACAATATCGTCAATCTACGTGAATCGTTTGGAACTTAAAACGATTAAAAGCTTAACGGTGCTAGTGATTGGTCACATAAACTGATATGATCCTCTTGCACAAACTCACAAAAATATTGTCTGTAAATATTTCTTTATTTCATTTCTGCATTTAATTTTTGTTATTGCGGTTGTGTTTCATAGTTTAAAAAAAATTCAAAAAGATTTTCTACAACTGATGTTGATGAGCTGATATTCAAAATCTCAACGGCTAATCATGATGAACAGTTGGGTTGGTTAATTGGTTTAAAATGTTTAAAATGATTCATTAATTTGAATCAGAATTTTGAATGTTTTAAATTCTTGATCAATTTTAAATGAAAGTGATTCTCAAATGTTTAGTTGATTCATTAAGTTGAATCACAACATTATTGGTTTGTAAATTGTATGTTTGAGATATGTAGGTTTCTGATCCTGTTGCTACGGAAAGCCAGGAGATGCATCAGAACCTGAAGAGAGCTTAAATTGAAAAAGCCAGGATTTGATTTCAATGGTGATAACAAATTCCAGACGGCGATCCCAGCTTGATGATAGGGGGAGTCTGATGAGAGTTAGAGCCAGAGAAAGATCCGGGTTCATAATTCCAGGAAGAGTTCCTGAAGAAGACCGATCAAGATTGAAGAGTCATCATGATGAAGACTCTCACTGAAGATTCCGTCAACATTCAAGGGGGAGTATGTTAGTGCAGTTGTCTGTCGACTTCATCTTCGTTCGAGTCTTAGATTAGTAATGAAAGATCAAGTCACGCAGTTCGAGATAAACAGGAAACAAAGGTGAACAAGCCAGTTCAAACGAAGTGGACAGTTCAAACGAACTGGACATTCAAACGAAGTGGCCAGTTCATACGAACTGAACCAGTTCGTATGAACTGGAGGTGCTTGTTCAAACGAAGTGGGAATAGTATAAATATGTGACTTGTATTTTTCATTTGCAACTTTTAGATTCCGGTAGTGAGGTGCTGCCGAAGTGTCTCCAGACTTGTAAACGCGTTATAATCAATACAAGAGACAATTGTTAGTGAATATCAAGCTGAAACAATTTCTGTCATTTTGAAAACCTTTTTGATCATGTCAAAACGAACACTTCTTATTGGAAACTCTTTATCAAAATATAATTTGTCAGAATCATTCAAAGTATACACAACTTCAAATGTTTCGTCATTCAAATTAGATTTTGACAACAAAAACTCTTTACTGTAAACCCGTTTTCCCGACGACTTTGAACTCTTTTCGGACGAACTCGAACTCCTGACTGACTGACACGAACTTTCGGATTCTGACTTTGACTCTGACTCCTCATCCTTATCCAACACCTGATCAACCACTCTTTTTATCAATTCGGACTCATGATCTGTGTCGGACGCTGTGAACGTGACATCAATATTGTCCGGTAAAACATCGGTTATCTCGGATTCTAACTTAATATTGACTGCCTGTTTTAGTTCTTCCTCGTTAGGTTTCCTAGATGAGTACCCTTCCCAAATCGGAGGCGGACACTTATTATAACAGACACCCTGTTTCTTACCAGTATCCTTTTTCTTCTTTGGCTTTGTTTCTTCATCTTGAAACGCTTCAAATCCTTCAACTGTTGGATAAATTCTATCAATTATGTAGTCACAACCTTTGTAACTTTGCAGCAATCTTCTGATTCTTTCGTTCTTGCTCCGTGAACTCTGAAATTATTTTATCGACTCCCGCTGAATTCTTTGGCCTCTCATATTCAGTTTCGATGCTCTCCCAAGCTTTTAGATGATTCGCCTGAACCCAATTCTCAAACCGTTTCTTCCATCCTTGATAATCTTCAATTTCCATAAGTTTCGGGGGTTTTTGCATTGTTCCGGTTTCATTCTCCATGTTCATGTTCTTAGCAATGTCGGATGGATTAATCGGGGTTGAAGCAAATGCGTTGTAGAATTCAGAATCCATGTTTCGATATCGAAAAATTTCTCAAACAAGCTTTCAAACGAACTGGTTCACCTCGTAACACACCTCTATCACCTCGGCAATCAAACAAAAATGATTAGATTAAACACTTATCAAACAATTATAATCGGACGGATCAAAGTCAAACAAGCCATGTGCAGGCAATGATTCTAGTTCGTTAAAGCCAGAGGAGCCTTTGGTTGAGGTAAAAATGGAGAATTCAGGTTTAACAATGGATGATGCAAATTTTCCACCATTGTTGAACAAGAATTCAAAATCACCCAAGGACAGTCAGGCTTGGGTGAAACTGTTTAAATGAAAAACCTGACTTACCGGAGTTCCCAGGTTGGTAAGCGTGGAACATGAATCGGCATATTTCTTGAGAAATTCATGAAAGTGATATTTCGACTTACAAGTGGTAAATCAGGGACATTAAGTTGTACTTGATTTTCTACAAGTGATGTTTGAGGATTGATCTTAAAAATGTTAGTTTTTACAAGTGGTTGAAGAAAACAATGTGATGATTTGATCCCCAATTTTACAAGTGGTAAAATCAACAAAACTTATTTTCCGGAAAAACCATTTTGATTAAAACAAACTTAAGTGTTTTGAGATCACAATGGGAAAATATTTTGTTGTGAGGGGGAGTTCTGATTGTTTATGCCAAGTGGATGGCGAATTGAAGTGATTCGATATTGGTTGTCATTTTTTTGTACAATTTGTTTCAAATTTTCCCAGAAAATAAAAATTGAGACATATTTTGATTTTAGGGGGAGTAAAAATTTTAAAAAAATTAGAAAATTTGAAAATTACAAAAACATTGAAAAATGCAAAAATGAGTTTTGTTGTAAAAAAGAGGAAATGATAGTAGATCAGTTGGACTGTCACAGCACGCTAAAGAAATGTAAATGTCAAATGTGATAAACGATCTCACTAAAGATGTGACGGTAGGCTCAGCTAGACTAGTAGATTTGCGATAACGATACAAACTTAAATGAAAAAGCCTAGTTCTAGTGGGAAACATGGTCAAAAGCATAGTACTTAGTTTTGTCCTTCTTGATTGTGTGCCTACTCAGTAATTGCTGATTGTCGAAAGACATAAAACTGGTTAAGTTTGTGAACTTTCACAACTTTGCTAAAAAGTCGCTGTGATTGTGCATTTTATTTTGCAAAGATTTAAACTTGTCTTATTTCTTTATTTTGTTTAAGCATCGGACATCCTCTGCGTATACGTGAGTATCGACCTGGATGTTGTTGCCTAAACGTTCTGCTTTATTTTCTTTGGTGTTTCGTTTAAGCTTTGGACCTCCTCTGCGTATACGGGAGTATCGACCTGGTGGTTAAAGCCTAAACAACTTCAACTTGTTTTATTTTCTTATTTTGTTTAAACATTAGACTTTCTCTGCGTATACGGAAGTATCGACCTGATTGTTAATGTTTAAACATTCTGCTTTTTTTTCGCACAAATTCACAGATGATAATAGTTTAAAGGCATTACTTGAGTCAGTGTATTGCATGATGAGGGGATATGCTGAGATCGTGGGGTCCATAAGAACTTAGTGCTATCTTAATATACCTTAACATGTCGGTAAGCATTTCGAAAGTTTTTAGATTGAGTTTAAGTGGACAACAATATCGTCAATCAATGTGAATCGTTTAGAGCATAAAATGAAATCAAGCTTAACGGTGTTAGTGATTTGTCTCATAAACTGATATGATCCTCTTACACAAACTCACAAAAATATTGTCTGTATATATTTCTTTATTGCATTTCATTTCATTTAAAAAAAATCCAAAAAGATTTTTAGTGTGTTTTAGCATAAATTTTGAAAAATCCAAAAAGATTTTCGACAACTGATATTGGAGAACTGATTTTCAAAATTCCAAGTGCTAAACATGATGAGCATGTGGTGAGGGGGAGTGTGTGTATAAATGAGAAAAGATTTTGAATTTTTATCTACATGTGGTTCATCAGTTATTAACATTGTTAAATCATCCTGAATAAATTTGAGGGAGAGTTTGGTTGTATAAATTTTGGAAAATGTTAAATTTGTGAAAATTTACTTTTGGGTAGAGGATGTGCAGGATAGCCTGGATTCTGAAGTCTGAGTATAGAGCCAGGTCATGATCCTGATTATGTGAAAGTCAAACTGCAATCAACATCCGAGGAAAGATTGTTCGAGGGGAGTCTGTTTATACTGAAGAGGAGAAAGAGATAAAGTTTGAGGATGCTTACACGTTCAGACTGATAAAGACTGAAGACGTTAAAGACTCGACACTTAAGACTCATCAACATTCGAGGGGGAGTCTGTTGGTGCATGCGTCTGTCGACTTCGTCTTATATCGAGTCTTTAATTCGTTGCGGATCTTAACAAGAATGATGTTAAGTTCGAAGTGAATGTTCAAACGAAGTGAATGTTCAAACGAACTGGACATTCAAACGAAGTGGCCAGTTCATACGAACTGGACCAGTTCGTATGAACTGGAGGTGCTTGTTCAAACGAAGTGGGATTAGTATAAATAGTAGACTTGTTATTTCATTTGTAATTTTTTGGCATTTCCGGTAGCGAAGCTCTGCCGAGGTATCTCCAGACCGTGTAAAACTTTCAGATCAATACAAGAGATAGATTAAGTGATTCTAGTGTGTATATAGCTGAAATATCACCGATACGTTTGTTTCCGCCTCTCGTATTGGACGAGATCTCTTCTGAACGACTCGTTTGGTCGTGCAAACGATCCTACAACAACAGCCCTCCAACCATCTGTTAATACTGGTAGCTGATCCATGTGTCTAAGTCGTACTGTCCAGTGTCTACCATCTTCATTATGAACCTCTATGTTCATATGTTTCCAGTCATGGCCCTATTTTTTTAACAAATGCAACAGGTACCTGCTGCATTAACATTGATATATACATTATATGTCGTATACTAGACACAAAGTAACATATGTAAATATTTCATATGGTAAGAACGTTATATTTCATCAACCGAGAAACAGAAAGTACACTTACCAACGAAAGCTCTTTAGGATCTTCCATCAGTTGAACAAACGATAGAACCATTTTGTACACTGCAATGTATGATACTTATTATCTCAAATTCTTAATTTGTATGGTTAAATATGTTATTATAAAGTTTTTTTAAACATCTTATTCTGACTAAAATTCATAATTTATAATGTTATAATGATTTCTTTAAAAAAACAAAATATTTTCTTACCCATTGTCTATTTATTTCCGTCTTCCTGAAACCTATTTGTTTAACATACAGTTATAATTTTTACATAATTTTATAAAAAAATTAATTATTTTAACCATTTCGTTCGTTCCTTAAGTACAAATTTATTCCTTTTATGACTTATAGCATCTATTAACTTTGTGAACTCTCTAAATCCTTGATATTCTTAACATGCAATCTATAAATACTACTGATTTGTTGTGTTAATCGATTTCCCTGTTCATTGTACATGAGATCTATACTTAAATATCTATTTAACTGATTTTATGATACAAAAAAATAGTAACCAATTAACAAAATTGATGATATGGATCTTACCTTTTCTTCGAAATTATACAGCAACCTTTCTTCGGTTCACTTGGTTGTCTTCAAGATAATGTAAGAAAGCAACTTGAAAAACCTAACCGATGAGTGATGATGATGTTGATGAAGCGAGATTATTTTTTTTAATATTTAGATATATTAGATTAATACAAAGTAATGATGGTATTTCTTTGGGAGAAGGTATTGAAGTGATGTTTGTTGATAAGCAACGGCTATGTTTAATTATTATTATTTTTTTAACATTTTGTATAATTTTAAATTAATTATCATTTATCTTTTGCTTATCTAAACAGAAAATGAGAAATAACAGTATATTATTTAATTAAACCATTGAAATATTTAGATGTTAAATATAAACTATATTACTTAATTTCCATATTAAAAGACTTTCTAAATTTTTAGAATGTTTCATAAAATTAAAGCATTCAATTTTGCATTATATTTTAGTCATTCAAATCTTACCAAATATTATTACTTATTACAATTACTAACTAATATTTTAAAAAATATATCAAGTTTTTACATCCCAAATACGTATAAGGTATTCGAAATTTTAATTCAATATTAAAAAATTTCGGTTATTATTCAATAATATTAAAAGAAATACTAAATGATTACACTTAATTTTATTCGTATATCTCATATAATTTTATTTCAAAAAATTTCTCATCTTTTATAATATTATCAAATTTTGTAACCTTATAAATACAACCGGTTTAAGATTAAACCTATTATCTCAAATTGAATTTTGCCTTTTATTTGTAAACAATCATGTTTTCAAACTCTCATGATGTCTCTTCTGAATTTTTTAACAATGCATCTTTCAGTAGCATTGATGTGTTACGGGAAACAACTAAGGTATGCGTAATTAATTTTCCGTTGAACTTTTCAATTATGTATTTTAACTAATTGTTAGATTTTGCAATTTTTTTAGCCAAAGTCTCTTATCATATTCGGTATCATCAAGAACATATTTACCGGTTTTGGTTGGCACTACATGACATGTCCAACGTGTTTACATGAGGCTACTATGGAGATTGAGCAATATCTTCCACTTGATGGTTCTTTTGATTATAAGAAATACGAAGTTTATCGCTGCTATAACTATGAATGTTTTGAACACATCATAAAACCTCTGCCGAAATTTAAGATCAAAATTGAAGTTGAGGAGGATAGTGATTCAACTCATCTTATATTATTTCATGATCAAGCTATACATGTTTTGAATAAATCTGTTGATCAATTGCTAAAAGAGAATGAATCGGTATATTTTCAGTTTATAATACTTTTATTCTATAATAATTTTGTTAACATTTGTAAAATATTAACAGATCGATGATTATCCGACGTTTCCAAAGGAGATTAAGTCTTTGGTTGGGAAGTTGTTTGCTTATAAGATTCAAGTTACCCATGAAAATATCGAAAAATTTGATGAAGTTTATGATATCACTGCCATAAGCAGTGATTATTCTATTATTTTCCATGTTAAAAAGAGCCTTTTGACTGCACAGGTAATAATATTGCTTATGAGGAATACATATTATTACTTATTATAGTAAATTGTTAAATATTTAAGTAACTAATAAAAAAATATTTTGCATTTACAGAAGGAGAATATCGCAAAAGGTAAAAGTAATCTGTATGAGCTGTATGACATTGATCCAGCATTTCCGAGTTGTTCTACAAAGCGTAAGATCGATGAAGAAAAAGATGAGAAAGATTTTGATTGAAGTCTACAGAGCTACTAATGAAGAAATCGTTTTTGTTTTTTGTTTAGTCACAAGAATTTAAGATTTCGTATTTCAGTCTTTGTTTTATGTATTAGACTCGATTTTAATTTTTATAATTGAAGTTCCTGTGTTTTCCTTTATAATCGTTTTATTTATACTTAATGTTTTAATGTTTTAAAATTCACAGTTTTCATAAAATAGAATAGTATTATTGATTATGTATAAATGGGAACTTTAAACTAAATTTAGAAAGTATGTAACTGAATGTAACCGAAAATCAATTCAGCAAATTTGAGAGATAATCTCAATTACTGCAAAATATAAAAAAGACCTTATTTAACCCTATCATCTTGCATTAGAATATTTGTTATGCATAATATTTAATGAAATTCAAAACAGACAACTTCCCACTTTCAAAGACATTCATACACACATTTCAATTCTTTATGTTCTACTTCATGCATATCTAAATTTCCGAAGGTAATTCTATATGTATTCATCATTAGTTCATGTTACATAGAAGATGTAATTATCACCAATTGCATTTCCTTTACCTATTCTACAATTTTAATATGAACAATTTTGTTTTCTAATAATTTTCTTTGTGGTTGTTTTTAATGAAGTTGTGGTTATTCACGTATACTATGTCAAAAAGATCATATTAGTCGCATTCATCTTCAAAGGATCTGAATTCATCACAACAAATATTTAAGAGTAAGTGACATTCTAAGTTATTCAGTTTTCATTTCGCTAACCACAAATTATGCATATTTTAGATTAAATTTCTATTCATATTTGTGTTTTTGTAGGTCCTGTTATCAGAACTCCTCTTTCAGATATCTCAAATGGTAAATGTTGTTAAATCTAATTAAAACTATAATTTTTATGTTTTATGTTTCGAATGCTACTAATTCTTATGTTCCTTACATATTCTACCTTTTTAATTATTAAGTTAATTCACCTGGTGAAAGGCGTAAGCTTCGAAAAATAATACTTGATAACAAGATATCAAAGAAATCGTCGTCATCAACAAATGTTCCTAACATATTGCCTGAGAACATAACTTCGCTGCAGTCTTCTAGTAATACTGACTGGAACATATACTCCATTGGTCCTCATACAAGTATAAATCATAGAAGTTCATTAGTTTCAACCATAACAGGTATGTCTTATGTTTCTTTTTTCTTAGTTTTCTATTATATTTTACTAACCAAGATGCTTATACTAACATTTATGATAAAATATGTAACATTTAGATAACTCCAGAACCAAATCTACACCGTCAAATGACAATCGTCGATATTCCATTTCTCCTCGCATCAATAGTAGTAACAATCAAGTGGTATTTGGTACTACGTCTACCATTACAAGGTTGTCTTCTGGTAAACGTAAGCTCGAGCACAAAAAACGTAACACTACTCCTATACCTATGGTCAATTTGGATTCCGATGAACATGATGTTGTTTTAGTCAGAGTGGACGACCCTTATAAAGGGGTCTCTAAAGGTTTAATTCTATTTCATCTTTTTAGGTCATATATTATATTGAAACTGCAATATAACCATTAATCGTTTTTTAATAGATTATTTGGACCATGGTGACCAAGTTCTTACATGTCAAATCTGTAGTGCAAAGTTATGGAAATCAGAAGGTGGAAAACGTCGAATAACTATGAATAAGCTGTCTTATAGTATGTGTTGTGGGTATGGTAAAGTTGAGCTACCGCCTTTAAAGGATGCGCATCCGTCTTATCAAAATTTGTTTTCTTCCTCAAATGAAAAAAGCAAGTTTTTCCAGAAGAATATTAGACGATACAACTCTATGTTCTCTTTTACATCTATGGGTGGAAAGGTTGATTCTACTAATAACAAGGGCAATGCTCCATTTATATATCGTATAAGTGGCCAAAACTATCATTGCATCGGTAGTCTTAAACCTTCTAATGGAAATCAACCTCAGTTTTGTCAGCTATACATATATGACACTGAAAATGAAATAACAAACAGACAGACATTATTCGGGTATGATTCATTATAAGCACCATCTTTTTTACTTATATTTATTTATAAAAAAACCATGTTCTATTATTATGCTATATTAACTTTATGTTGTTTATTTATATTTTGTCAGCAAAACAAGTAAACCTTCGTCCTCTAATGATAAAGAGCTTGATGTTGAAATGATACAGTATTTGAGGAATTTATTAGATTCAGAAAATATGTTGGTTAAGACATATAGGATGGTTAGAGACCGTTTTCACGAATCCCCAGAGGCCACCTTAAACTTCGTCTTATGTATAAAAGAGAAAAAGATGGCAAAACATATAACTTACCAACCACGTCTGAAGTTGCTGCTTTGGTTGTTGGATACATAGATAAAGCTATAGAGCATCGTGATATTCTTGTTGAGACTCAGTCTGGAATGCTGCAGCGTATTAGCGAATTACATCCATCATATCTTGCTTTGCAATATCCGTTGCTTTTCCCATATGGTGATGATGGATATAGAATTGATATTCCCCATAGAGATTTCATTGCGACACAAAAGAAAATAAAGCCAAAGTGCACGATGAGAGAATTTTTTGCATATAGGATCCAAGATAGAAATTATGGTTTTTCCTTAATTCTTAATGGAAGAAGGTTGTTACAACAATTTTTGGTTGACGCATATACGATGATCGAGAGCGAGAGACTACATTACATTTGGAGACAACAAACAAAACTTCGATCTGAAACATTTGAAAATCTTCAGAAGCATAAAGCTAAAGGTAAACAAACTGTAAAAGACACTGGAAAGCCTGTTATACTACCTTCTTCATTTACTGGAGGTGCAAGATTCATGCAACAAAACTACCTCGATGCAATGGCCTTATGTAAGTCGTACGGGTACCCAGATTTCTTCATAACTATAACTTGTAATCCTAAATGGCCAGAAGTAAAAAAGATTTCTAAAAGATTCCACCATCAAAGCTGAGGACAGGCCTGACATATTGTGCCGATTGTTTAAAATGAAGCTCGATTCCATACTCAAAGATTTGAAGGATTCCAATTATCTCAGTGAGATTAACGCTGGTATGTTAGTTTTTTTTTTACATTTCTTATTTTCGTGTATAATTTGCAATTAGTTGTATAAAGTACTAAATTTGTTTTTTTCTTTTTATTTAGTTGTTTATACTGTAGAATTCCAGAAGCGTGGTCTTCCTCATGCACATATATGCTTATTTATGAAGGTCGATCACAAACTTCCTACTTTAGATCACATAGATCCATTTATATCCGCTGAGATTCCCGATAAAAATGAAAATCCGGAACTTTATTCCTTGGTAAGTGATTATATGATTCACGGTCTGTCACACCCCCAAAATCCACCTGCAGAGTATCACCGCTTGGAGGCGTGACTGACCAGGATCAAGCCACCAATCATATTGAACAAGCATATAAATAAACATAAAACCAACACAATATAATTTGTGTCCAAATCAAAAACAGTTTAAGTTGCAAGCGGAAGCATAATGTCAAAAACCAAAGCATAAGTTAATAATGTTTAAGTTTATCATGAACACTCAATGTCCATGCTCCACAACGACTCTTCCCCATGCAAGCTCCTGCTAAACCTATTGACCTGTAAAGCATGTAGTAACGAGTCAACAACAACGTTGAGCGAGTTCACAGTTGGGTGTTTGTTTTAAGTTGTTTCGAAAACAGTTTCCTTTAGCTGGCATCCCTGTCGTGGGGGTTACCCCATAGTTGAAAACGTGTTTTGTTTAATCCCGTTTACTCTGGCAATCCAGCCTTGGGGGCTACCCCATGTTTAATTATCTGGCACTTCGGCCATGGGGGCTACCCCATGTATATACTACTAGACTCGTTACCATATCGACTACTGACATTAGTCATGTTTATGTGCACTTAGCGTCGGTGTCTATCATCACCGACGTGCCATAGTCCATTAGTTCACGCCCGTCCTCTGCAGCACGGTGTGAGGTTTGTCAAACCTAAATAGCGCTATCTAACTAATGACCCGCTCGCCATTGGCCCGGCGATTAAGTCGATATAAAAAGGAGGGACTTCGTGATAGAGTTTTGGTCTAGTTAAAGTTAACTGTCCATGAGGACGAGGAATTATATTCCTGTACCCGTACTGTCCTACCCAAGAAAGGACGAGGAATCCAAATTCCTTAACCCATTCCCAACCCCAGGGAATCCCATGCTTTGTAGTAAGTGTGAACTCACCTTAGGTTAGCTCGGCAGATAAACGAAAGGTCAATCGAGCTGCTAGAGGTCAACCACGTCCTAACATGGTTACCATACAAGTCAGGTCTAGGTTCAAGTAGTGCACGTATGTTTACACATAAGCTAATAAGTTACGAACACGTATTGATCATGGCAAACACGCAAACAGTCGAAGTACTTAACATATTCATACTTGTATGATTCTAAAGATTGGGCTCGCACAAGTCTAACAGCCTTGTGCGATTCACCCATTGAAGCCCAATGATTCCCAGCCCAACAACATAAACAGTCCTGCATGTAACGGCCCAAACAGATAACACAAGTCTTGTGCGATCGAACCGATTTATGCGATCCGATTGGGTTGTACGACTGGGTTGGGCCATCCGGCCCAACAACATATATTAAGCCCAAACAGTGTGTAGCCCAAGACTTGTGCGATCGGCACTTTCTTGTGCGATCCACAGGTCTTGTGCGATCATGCACTCCTAAGTTGTACGTAGTGTATCAGCGGTTGTACCCTATCTTGTGCGACTACCTTGTGCGATCAAATCAGATTTCATGTCATCTGATCTTGTGCGACCGAAGGGAGCTTGTGCGATTCGTTTTACTATCCGGATTTTATGTTAATCAGTTACATTGTTTCCATTATCCGATTTAGTCAACAATCAATCAATTATGTGGTTTCCATTTATGAGATTATCAATCAACAACTAACAGTTTTCATACCAAACAATAATCGATCAAACAATTGTTTTTATCAATTGATTCATATGAACCCTAAACACAATCAAACATGAACAATAACCATAACACTTAAACATATTAACCTGATTCGTATTCTTGATCACTAACATACATCCTACTATGACAACACCATAAATCGTCCTAAAGTGAACATATCCCAGCCGATTAACAAGCATTCGGTTTTCATTCATCATCAACAAATCCAATTCATAATAACATAACCCAACCATTCGGATCTAAACACATATGTGGCCGATTATACTTCATTCATGATCAATCATATATCATTCCTAAATCATCACATGGAATATGTATATCACAACATCACATAACATACAATCAATAGTTAAACACTAACCGGTTAGGAGGTAACACAAAGGTGATCCGATCAAGAAGGCTTCACGAGATGAGGCTTCGGCTATGGGAATTGCCGTCAAACAAGAGAGAGAAGAGTAGAGAACTAGGGTTTTTGTGTGTGTGTTGTGTTTTGCAAGTTGTGAGGAACAAAACCCCAAAGATGGGTGCTTGTGAGCGTATAAAAGGGAGTGGGCCGAACCCTTTACATGGGCTGCCCATTCGGTTCGAGTACAAGGGGAGTGGGCCGAGAGTTGTAAAACACCAAGGCCCAAAGGCTTGTGTGATTCGAATAGTGTTGTGCGATCCGTTCATTACTATACAATACACATCATTACACAACATAACAACATAACATTTAATCAATCAACAAAGTTCATATAATCACATAGGGTCCACATACGTTACATCAAGGTACAAAGATAGGTTCTGAAATACGAGTTGTCACATTATCCCCAAGTTGAAAGAAATTTCGTCCCCAAAATTTGGTACGTACTCGCTGAGGAAGCTGGTTAAGTTGCATGGTTTTCCTGGTTTTCCTGGGGTGTCACATCCTCCCCCCGTTGATCTGGAATTTCGTCCCAAAATTCTGTAGTAGCTTCAGCCTCAGTAGTGGTTGTACTGTCTGTGAACAATTGGGGATACTTTTGTTTCATCTGATCTTCGCGTTCCCAGGTGAACTCTGGGCCATGACGTGAGTTCCAACGAACTAGAACGAGAGGTATTCTAGTGCTCTTGAGGACCTTAACATCCCGGTCCGTGATTTCAACTGGTTCCTCGACGAATCGTAACTGCTCGTCGATAGTGAGCTCCTTCAAAGGAACTATGAGGGTCTCATCTGACAGACACTTCTTCAGATTCGACACGTGGAAAACGTTGTGAACTGCACTGAGTTCTGCTGGTAAGTTCAGTTTGTAGGCCACTTTGCCTATTTTCTCGATGATGTCGAATGGTCCAACGTATCGTGGGTTAAGTTTGCCTCGTTTACCAAAACGAACCACACCCTTCCAGGGTGAGACTTTGAGTAGCACTCGATCCCCAACCTGGAACTCGAGTGGTTTCCTGCCCTTATCGGCGTATGCTTTCTGACGGTCATGAGCTGCCGCCATGCGTTGTCGTATCTGAGCGATCCTTTTAGTAGTATCAACTACGAGTTCTGGGCCCGTGATCTGACTATCACCCACCTCTGCCCAACAAAGAGGTGATCGGCATTTACGCCCGTACAATGCCTCAAATGGAGCAGCTTTAATGCTGGTGTGGTAACTGTTATTATACGAGAATTCCACTAGTGGCAGATGTTTTTCCCAACCATTGCCAAAATCGATAACACATGCACGAAGCAGGTCTTCAAGGGTCTGGATGGTGCGTTCAGACTGCCCATCCGTTTGCGGGTGATAAGCTGTGCTCATGTCTAAACGTGAGCCAAAGGACTTGTGCATTGCTTGCCACAGTTCTGAAGTAAAACGTGCATCACGATCAGAGATAATAGAGGTGGGCACCCCGTGCCTCGAAACCACTTCCTTCAAGTAAACGTCTGCTAAAGTAGAGAACTTGTCTGTTTCTTTGATGGCCAAAAAGTGTGCAGACATTGTGAGTCGATCCACGATCACCCAAATAGTGTCATTACCACGTTGAGATCTAGGCAGGCCAGTAACAAAATCCATGGAAATTTGCTCCCATTTCCATTGTGGTATCTCTGGTTGTTGGAGTAGGCCTGATGGTTTCTGATATTCGACTTTGACTCTCGCACAAGTCAAATATTTACTAACGTAGGTTGCTATGTGAGCTTTCATGCTAGGCCACCAGTATGTGGTTCTGAGATCGTGGTACATCTTATCCGAACCAGGATGTACTGAGTAACGAGACTTGTGTGCCTCATCCATCACAAGCTCTCGTAGGTTGCCATAGAGTGGGACCCAAATGCGTCCTGTTACGTAGTATGCACCGTCTTCCTTTTGTTCTAATCGTTGCCTTGAGCCGCGTAGGGCTTCAGCCCTGACGTTCTCTGGTTTCAATGCTTTTACATGAGCATCTCGTATCTGTGCAGGAAGACTAGATTGGATAGTGAGTTGTAAAGCTCGTACGCGTTTAGGTGTAGTATCCTTTCGACTGAGGGCATCGGCCACCACATTGGCTTTGCCCGGATGGTATCTGATCGAGCATTCGTAATCATTCAGTAGCTCGATCCATCGACGTTGTCGCATGTTCAACTCCTTCTGTTTGAAGATATGCTCGAGACTCCTGTGATCGGTGTAAATGGCGCACTTGGTACCGTACAGGTAATGTCTCCATATCTTAAGTGCAAAAACAACAGCTCCCAGCTCTAAATCATGCGTAGTGTAGTTCCTTTCATGAACTTTAAGTTGGCGTGAGGCGTACGCAATAACTTTTTCCCGTTGCATCAAGACACAACCAAGACCCTGAATTGATGCATCGCAGTAAACCACAAAGTCGTATGTGCCCTCTGGCAATGAAAGAATAGGTGCGCTGCAAAGTCTAACCTTTAGGTGCTGAAATGCTGATTCTTGTGCATTACCCCATTGATAAGTAACGCCCTTCTGTGTTAGTGAGGTGAGGGGTTGTGCAATCTTGGAAAAATCCTTAATGAACCTCCTGTAGTAGACTGCCAAACCCAAGAATTGGCGAATTTCCGTTGGTGTACGAGGTGCAGGCCAGTTCTTAATCGAGTCTACCTTAGATGGATCAACATGAATCCCATCCTTGTTCACTACGTGGCCTAGGAAATGGACTTCGCGAAGCCAGAAGTCGCATTTCGAGAACTTGGCGTGCAGCTGTTCTGCTCGAAGGAGTTCCAAAATAAGTCGTAAATGTTGCTCGTGTTCCTCCTGACTCTTCGAATAGATCAGGATGTCGTTGATGTGTGTAAAATGCAACATATAAATTACATCAAATGAGGCATAAAACTAACCCTTTTTAAGTACTAATATTGGAAAAAGAGTGTTTTTGTCTTCCTTTTGTATTTTCAGGATTAAATGAGCTCAAAAACGCAAAAGAAGCAAAAAGACAGCTAAATCCAACATAAATACAAGAAAAGGAAGAAGGCTGAACACGCCCCGTGCTCAGCCAGCACGGGGCCGTGCCCAAGAAGCAGCAGAAAGACAAATCCATAGAAGCTTCTATTGCCCATCACGGGGCCGTGCTCAGCGGACACGGGGGCGTGTCGAAAGTACAGCAGGCGCATTTATTGTAATTGCGAATTACAATTAATGACGAGAGAGATTGTCAGACAGACACGGGGCCGTGTCCAGCGGACACGGGGCCGTGTCCAGCACTCTGTTCAGCCTATAAATAGGAGTGCTTGGATTCATTTCATCTCATCCCTTGGCACACCACCTCTCTCACACTTCATCCACCACCCACCACCATCACAACACCATCATCCATTGTCCATCGTAGAGTGTGTGAGTCGTCTCGGGATCCAAGATTGATCGTAAGAGTTCTTGACAATCAAGGCCATGTTTGCCTAAGTCTCTTACATCACTTGGTGAAGACAAAGTGTCTAGTTTAATACTTTTTATTTCTAATCTTTTGCACTTTTTATTTGGTTTTGTATTAATGACTTTAATAACTAGTTACTTATGTTGAAGGTGATCTTTCCTTATCGTTTGTCCGTGGTGTCTTGGCATTATTTTACTGTCTATATAAAATAAAGGATTTTCACCATTCATATCTCCACGGTCTATATGGAGGTATGTTGGCTACCTGGTATGGGGTTAAGGGAACGGTTTGGTAAAGGTCTTGCCATTGTTCAGCGTTTAGAGGTCCTGCAATGGACCTGGGTCAAATTTAGTAGGACCTCCTTCAATACTTCACGGTATTGGATGGCGGGGGTCCAAACTCTTTGATCCCCTCATAAGTTAACTACTATTAATACTATAACCCGGCTATTTAGGACTGTATCCCTGCTGACTCAGACTACTTAGCCGAGGGTAACGTCACCACCAAAAGCGGGGCCTACCACAATACTGCATTAATAACTTAATTCATTATCTTCCAATAATCCACCCCTTTAGGATTGTATCCCTGCTGACTCAAACTACTGGGGTGAGGGTAACGTCACCTTCAAAAGAGGGGCCTACTACAATAACTAAGATAATCTCTTAATTATGTGCAAAAGTGCGGAAATAATCAAAGGTTATACTAGATACGAGTCGGAACCAAGTGATTCATCTTGTCTATCTGTTTTATTTTTATTTTTATTTTCAGCATTTTAGTTAGCTTTTAATTTTCTTAGTTTAAAACATTTTTTTTCTAAACTTTTATTTTGGTTAGACGTTGAGGATAAACCGGTACTAAAAGCTCTTGTGTCCTTGGACGACCTCGGTATCTTACCAACACTATACTACACTCAACGATGGGTGCACTTGCCCATATGTGTGTTTAGTGTCAGTGAAATATCGTGTTTTATAAATTTAAAACTTGGCTTAAATAAGTGTTAAAAAGGGCTTAAAATATACACCTAAAATATACGACACTTACCGCACATCAAGTTTTTGGCGCCGTTGCCGGGGACACAAGGATTTTAAGAAAGTTAGGAATCAACGGCCTAATCAGTTTTCCTTTTTCTTTTTATTTTTTTAGGATTTTTCTTAGTTTTTCAGCTTCTGCAGAGCTCAGCACGGGCCGTGCCCGCTGAACACGCCCCCGTGCTCAATCATTGGAACTGGCAATCTTGTTTTACGTCAGACAGTAAGCTGAACACGGGGCCGTGCTCACCCAACACGCCCCCGTGCCCAAGATTCAGTTACTGAAAACAGAACCGTTAGATCCCGGCGGTTGATAATTTCTGACATAAACATTAGTGATAGTAATTGTTTTTACTTTCGGCACTCTTATGGTACGTGGTGTCAATTATGTGGTGGCAAACATGAAGAAGTAAAATGCTACTTTCTAAATTACAAGCCCCACTACATGGACCCACCAACTTCTCACAACCTTAAGAGGGGCGAAAGTAAAAATAAGCACTATTTCTCCCTCGAATGCGCCCAGCCAGATATTCTAGGGGAAATGCTCCTTGATGAGTTATTTCAACTAGAAAAGCTAGTTCAGAATTGGTTAGAAGAGCTTAGGAAGGATTTTATTGATCCACCCCAAGACGATAACCATGAAGAAAAGTTGGAACCGCATTCCGACAACCTCGTTGCTCCCGAAAATACCTTTGTACCTAGCAAAGACTTGGACGATAGTCGTCCCTGTGTCGATTGTGCCATGAAGGACTCTCCATCGACTTCGTTCGGTGCATACATAGACCTGAGCGATTCGGCATACACCTTCTTTAACAAGAGCCCGGGAAAGGGTTGGACTTGTCCACCTAGAATAAAAATAGGAATTACCCTCACCGACAACCTCTTGCGTTCTCGCCTTAGTCTAGGACAATTAAGGTATCTTAGGCACTTTGGGGTTGTTCCAACCAGTAAGGAACCACCCGATTTCGACGAAATCCTTAGAAGAAGCAAAACTCCATAAGACAGCCTCCAGACACGGGGCCGTGTCCAGGTCAACACGCCCCCGTGCTCATCAAAGAGATTCTCTGCTGATTTGGTCAGAATACGGACAAAATGTGTTAGGAATTCCTCTGCACACGGGGCCGTGTCCAGTCAACACGGGGCCGTGTCCAGTGCACTGTCGTTTTCTTTAAATGCAACCTGAATCCTGCTCATTTTTGACCACTTCAAAAGACAGAGATTCCTGGGATTTTCACTCATACCATCCTAGGTAAGTGCTAAAATAAGGTTCCAAAGAACCCTCTTGTCCCTTCCACTTTTACTTATTTCCTCCTCTTAAAAAAAAATTTTCAAAATTTCCTCCATGGAAGCTTGGAAATCTCTTGATTCCAACCCTCTATGTGAAGTTTGTAAGATTATTTGCTAAGGATTCTTGTTTAAAGTTAGTTGTATAACTTTATTTTAAATTATCTAAGCCTAAAAACTAGCTAAAAATCATGAGAATAATTTAAAACTCCAAGACTCCCTAGCATAAAAATCCTGCAGACAAATGAACACGGGGCCGTGCTCAGTGAGCACGGGGCCGTGTCCGAGGATCTGTTTTGTAAAAATTTAGCTTTCTTCGGTTTCCTTCACAGAAAATGGCAAGCAGAACAAGCGGATCATCTTCAAGAAATAACCGACAAGGGAGGAGATCTTCAACAGCAGAAGACTCTCTTGTAAACTATGTTTACGCTCTAAGGGAGGCTATTGATGAAATGACGGGAGTGGAAGAAGCATTGGTCGACCGTATCAACCATCTTTCAGTGGGGCTGGAGGGCTGTCTCCATGAAGTAAACCTCTTGCACCAGAGGTTGAACCTTCTCGCCTCCCCGCCTTTGGTACCTATAATAACCCAAAGGGCGTGGAACATGGTACCCGAAGTTGTCATTCCAGCCGAATGGTACTCCATGCACCAAGAACCTCTGCGAAGAGTGGTGCAAGGATTCCCGGTGAATGTTCCCCCTCAACCACCAGCTGCGGAGGAAAATGAAGCCGCATTCTTCCTTCCTAGGGAAATCGAAGAATGGCTTTAAATAACATTTAGGGAAGAAATTATTCGGCTAAAAGTCCTACTATATCGAGAAACTTTTCTTGAAATTTTCTTAAATAAGTAGAGCTTATTATGATAACCTCGTGCACCTGCTGACCTATTTAGATTAAGTTTTAATTTTATTTTAATTTAGGACTATGTAAGTTCTCTCTATGATGAAATGAAATGATGGTTTTAAGGTTCGGATGGTTTGTAATGAATAAAACACACTCATGGTGGTAAAGGATGAAAAGGGGAACGAGAAAAATGAACCCATGCACAAGAACAAGGCAACCCGACAATTTTCTCCATTTCAGAAGGTTCAACACGGGCCGTGCCCAACCAACACGGCCCCGTGCTGAACCACCTGCAGAAAACGCCCAGTTCAGGTAACTGGACACGGGCCGTGTTCACCCAACACGCCCCCGTGTCCAGCCTTCTGTTTCTCTTGTTTTAATTCTGTTACTGGCACTTGAACACGGGGTCGTGCCCGGATAACACGGGGCCGTGTCCAGTGCCCAGTAACACAAATTTTTGCTTTTTAAACACTATTTTACACATCTAATCAAACTAAAAAAAAATTAGTTTTGGGACACATTGAGGACAATGTGTAATTTAAGTGTGGGGGGATGCTAAAACCTTGAACTTTGCAAGTCCTAAATACAAGCCTTACACAAAACTCTATTGGAACCGCTAATCACCCCAAATTTTTTCAAAAATTTCATTTTTTTTACTTGTCTAGGTTTAACTCGGGAAATTCAAGTTCTCAAAAAGGTTATATTTTTACAAATTTACAACCGATAGCGTAGTGATAAAAAGAACCAACATAAGAAAATTATGAAAAGGCATGACAAACTTATTTAAAATTTGATTATACATACTTGATCACATAAAAACCCATTCCCACAAAAGTGAGTTTTGAGCCTTTATTGAGCACACAATTACATATCAATTGACTAAATGCTCATTTTTCGTTTCTTGTGTGAATAGCCGCTTGGTTCTTACGACTCTAGAACTTGCCATGACAATATATTCCCGGTCCTTATCAACTTAAACCCGAGTAAGTAAATGATGGAGGCATTAGGACTAACCCTTTTTATTTCTACACCATTATTTTTCTTTTTCTTTTACCACCTACCCAAAAATCCCCCTAGTTAGCCCCTTTGAGCCTAAACCTTTTCGTTTCATCACCCAAACAAAAACCCTTTTGCCCACCAAAACATTTTTCATTTTTTTAACCCTTTATTTTAGTAACAAGTTCGGTTGTTCGTAAAAAAAAAAAAAAAAAAGATGAAGCAAAAAGAAAATAAACAAACAAGTTAATCAAAAATAACTTAGTTTGAATAAAAGCTTCATCAAAATAAAAAGTTGCAAAAATACGAAAACCGACACTTGTTACGCTTTTAGCCCTTTTTCTACTAACCACTAACCCAACCACCTACCTTTAACCCTAGCCTAACCCTTAACCCACAAAGTCCTCTTGATATCTACAAAGGTATAAAAGTTAAAAAGGAGGAGGATTGATTTCTTGGCAAGCCTATGGTAGGAATAAGTTCCATGCCGCTCTCGAGTGATTCACTAAAAATACACCTTCGGCCGAGTGTGAGTGATTTCCCCGTGAGGTATGTGAACTTGTATATAAATAGAATTTTAAAAAGGCATGTTATGCCCAAATAAGTAATTCTTTTTATGAAAAGTTCTAAATAAATCATTACGAATAGGAGTGTAAATAAATAAAAATAAAACCCAAAAAGATCTTGGAAATCCCGACACTCTACGACAAGCCCAAAACCTTCTCTTCTACCAATTCCATTTGGGAGTGTAAGCCACATATTAAAGAGTTTTGCTTGAGGACAAGCAAAAGTTCAAGTGTGGGGGTATTTGATGTGTGTAAAATGCAACATATAAATTACATCAAATGAGGCATAAAACTAACCCTTTTTAAGTACTAATATTGGAAAAAGAGTGTTTTTGTCTTCCTTTTGTATTTTCAGGATTAAATGAGCTCAAAAACGCAAAAGAAGCAAAAAGACAGCTAAATCCAACATAAATACAAGAAAAGGAATATTAGTGGACTGCCTGACCCCTCAACGGCACCTTCCAAAGCAAAAAGGAGAAGACAGAAGGCTGAACAAGCCCCGTGCTCAGCCAGCACGGGGCCGTGCCCAAGAAGCAGCAGAAAAGACAAATCCATAGAAGCTTCTATTGCCCATCACGGGGCCGTGCTCAGCGGACACGGGGGCGTGTCGAAAGTACAGCAGGCGCATTTATTGTAATTGCGAATTACAATTAATGACGAGAGAGATTGTCAGACAGACACGGGGCCGTGTCCAGCGGACACGGGGCCGTGTCCAGCACTCTGTTCAGCCTATAAATAGGAGTGCTTGGATTCATTTCATCTCATCCCTTGGCACACCACCTCTCTCACACTTCATCCACCACCCACCACCATCACAACACCATCATCCACCACCATCATCCATTGTCCATCGTAGAGCGTGTGAGTCGTCTCGGGATCCAAGATTGATCGTAAGAGTTCTTGACAATCAAGGCCATGTTTGCCTAAGTCTCTTACATCACTTGGTGAAGACAAAGTGTCTAGTTTAATACTTTTTATTTCTAATCTTTTGCACTTTTTATTTGGTTTTGTATTAATGACTTTAATAACTAGTTACTTATGTTGAAGGTGATCTTTCCTTATCGTTTGTCCGTGGTGTCTTGGCATTATTTTACTGTCTATATAAAATAAAGGATTTTCACCATTCATATCTCCACGGTCTATATGGAGGTATGTTGGCTACCTGGTAGGGGGTTAAGGGAACGGTTTGGTAAAGGTCTTGCCATTGTTCAGCGTTTAGAGGTCCTGCAATAGACCTGGGTCAAATTTAGTAGGACCTCCTTCAATACTTCACAGTATTGGATGGCGGGGGTCCAAACTCTTTGATCCCCTCATAAGTTAACTACTATTAATACTATAACCCGGTTATTTAGGACTGTATCCCTGCTGACTCAGACTACTTAGCCGAGGGTAACGTCACCGCCAAAAGCGGGGCCTACCACAATACTGCATTAATAACTTAATTCATTATCTTCCAATAATCCACCCCTTTAGGATTGTATCCCTGTTGACTCAAACTACTGGGGTGAGGGTAACGTCACCTTCAAAAGAGGGGCCTACTACAATAACTAAGATAATCTCTTAATTATGTGCAAAAGTGCGGAAATAATCAAAGGTTATACTAGATACGATTCGGAACCAAGTGATTCATCTTGTCTATCTGTTTTATTTTTATTTTTATTTTCAGCATTTTAGTTACCTTTTAATTTTCTTAGTTTAAAACATTTTTTTTTCTAAACTTTTATTTTGGTTAGACGTTGAGGATAAACCGGTACTAAAAGCTCTTGTGTCCTTGGACGACCTCGGTATCTTACCAACACTATACTACACTCAACGATGGGTGCACTTACCCATATGTGTGTTTAGTGTCAGTGAAATATCGTGTTTTATAAATTTAAAACTTGGCTTAAATAAGTGTTAAAAAGGGCTTAAAATATACACCTAAAATATACGACACTTACCGCACATCAGTCGTCGATGAAAACTATAACGAACTTGTCCAGGTAAGGCTTGCACACTCTACTCATAAGGTCCATGAAGACCGCAGGTGCGTTTATCAGCCCAAAAGGCATGACCAGAAACTCGTAGTGTCCATAACGAGTTCTAAAGGCTGTTTTGGAGACGTCCTCCTCTCGGACTCTCAGCTGGTGATATCCCGATCTCAGATCAATCTTCGAGTAGTAGCTCGACCCTTGCAGCTGATCGAACAAGTCGTCGATACGTGGAAGAGGATAGCGATTCTTCACGGTCACCTTGTTGAGTTCACGGTAGTCGATGCCCATTCTGAAGGTACCTTCTATCTTCTTCACGAATAGTACTGGAGCTCCCCAGGGTGAAGAGCTAGGACGAATAAAACCCTTATTCAAAAGCTCTTGTAGTTGCGTAGACAGCTCTTCTAGTTCTGATGGGGCTAAACGATAGGGTGCTCGAGCTATAGGCGCTGCTCCAAGAGCTAGCTCAATTTGAAACTCGACTTGACGATGAGGCGGAAGGCCAGGTAATTAATCAGGGAATACCTCAGGATAGTCGCGTACAATCGGAAAATCTTCTATCTTCTTCTCTTTCTTCGTGGTGTCAGTAACGAGAGCCAAAATAGCAGTATGGCCCTTTCGTAAACACTTTTGGGCCTTAAGGAAAGAGATGATGCTCTCAACAGCACCCCTCTTGTCGCCACGAATCATGAGAGGTTCGTCACCTGAACTAGGAATACGGACAATCTTCTCGTTGCAAAGAATCTCTGCTCGGTGTTGGGAACGTCGAAACTACCCAGAACTATAGGAATGAGGTCGATAGAGAAGGTGTGACCAGCAAGAACAAGATTACAACCCTTGACTACGTGTGTGGCCTCTAAACTCTTACCATTAGCTAGCTCTACAGTGTGTTTGGTGTTCAAAAATGTTGGGGTACGCTTAAGCATTTGACTAACTTTTAGGGACACGTAGCTAGTATCGGCACCCGAATCAAATAAGACAGTAACATAAAAGTCGTCCAGTAGGAACTTACCCGTCACAACATTGGGATCATTCCTCGCTTCTCCCTGGCCAATAACGAACACACGACCCATTGCGCCATTGTCGTTGTTACCCCCGTTGTTTCCATTCCCCTGGTTATTGTTATTGTTGTTGTTGTTCTGGTTCCGATTCAGTTGGGGACAATCTCTCTTGAAGTGGCCTTCAGCTCCACACTGAAAGCACCCTTTGTTGATACCCTGCTGCTGCTGCTGTTGGCATTGATTCTGTGGGGCTTGTTGTTGCTGACGATTCTGGTTTGCGGGGTATAAACTTCTGCAATCTTTTATGGCGTGGCCTGGCTTGTTGCACCGATGACAGTTACCCCTGGTGCATGGCCCGCTGTGGTGTAGGTTACAGCGATTGCATTTGGGGTGATTTCCCTTGTACCCACCATGACTCTGACCACCAGACGATTGCTGACTAGGGCTTTTGTAGTCATCAGTCCTTCTCTGCTAAGACTGAGATTGAACAGAAGTCGAACCTTTGCTTGAAGTTCCATCCCATTTACGCTTGTTGTCGTTGGAAGTAACAGAAGTAGTTGTATCACTGATACGCTTTGGTAACCTGTTCTACTCCACCGCCTGATCAGTGAGACGATGAGCCAATTGAACAACTTGCTGGATGGTGGCGAGGTTAGCTGAAGTCACATGACTTTGAATCTCTGGCACTAAGCCCTTGAGGTATAGTTTGATGCTTTTGATGGGAGGATCTACCATAGTAGGACACAAAATTGCCAACTCGTTCGATCTTTTTGTATAAGCTTCAATTTCTGACCCCGTCATCTTGAGGTTGAAGAACTCTACCTCCAGTTTGTGGATGTCATCACGATTGCAGTACTCTTCCTTAATCATTTCCTTAAAATTGTTCCATGGGGTGGCATTAGCAGCAACCAACCCCAACATTTGGACTTGAGCGTTCCACCACGTGAGTGCTAAACCCTCGAGAGTACCGGTAGCATACTTCACCCTACGAGCCTCAGGGCATTCACACATTTCGAAGACTAACTCGAGCTTCTCGAACCAGTGGAGGAGACCTACGGCTCCTTCAGTGCCGCTGAAAGTAGTGGGTTGGCAGTCCATAAAAGTTTTGAAGGTGCACACAGGTGGCTGAGCATGTTGACCTGTCGTGGGTGTAAGAAGGGACAAGGTTAAGCACAAGTGTTGTTTTACGAGAGTAGGACCTAAAGATCCTAGAGTGAGTTTAGACTGCAGGATATACCTCCTGCTTGTGCGGCTGCAAGTGCCGCAGCAACTTGTTGGTTAATCAGAGCCGTCAACTGGGCTTGAGTCATGTTAACGCGTCCACTCATGATCTTCATATCAAAGGAAAACATGAGTGAGAAAGGTTCGTGAGAGTGCGATGACAGAGGAGAGTAAGCACACATGTGTTTTCAAGCTATAGTTGCTACGTTTGCCTAAGCATACCATAAGAATTGTTCTATATAATCTAGCAAGTAAGCAATAATACATAAACCATATCACCTAGAATGTCGAGTCTTGCACGTGGAGCGAAGCATCGTTGTGGATCGTTGAGCACTGTTCAGGTTATAGTCGGGTTTTAACAAAAACGTTTTCCCCTTATTAAAACCAAGTTCTCTATAACCAATGGCTCTGATACCAATCTGTCACACCCCCAAATTCCACCTGCGGAGTATCACCGCTTGGAGGCGTGACTGACCAGGATCAAGCCACCAATCATATTGAACAAGCATATAAATAAACATAAAACCAACACAATATAATTTGTGTCTAAATCAAAAACAGTTTAAGTTGCAAGCGGAAGCATAATGTCAAAAACCAAAGCATAAGTTAATAATGTTTAAGTTTATCATGAACACTCAATGTCCATGCTCCACAACGACTCTTCCCCATGCAAGCTCCTGCTAAACCTATTGACCTGCAAAGCATGTAGTAACGAGTCAACAACAACGTTGAGCGACTTCACAGTTGGGTGTTTGTTTTAAGTTGTTTTGAAAACAGTTTCCTTTAGCTGCCATCCCTGCCGTGGGGGTTACCCCATAGTTGAAAACGTGTTTTGTTTAATCCCGTTTACTCTGGCAATCCAGCCGTGGGGGCTACCCCATGTTTAATTATTTGGCACTTCGGCCATGGGGGCTACCCCATGTATATACTACTAGACTCGTTACCATATCGACTACTGAAGTTAGTCATGTTTATGTGCCTTTAGCGTCAGTGTCTATCATCACCGACGTGCCATAGTCCATTAGTTCACGCCCGTCCTCTGCGGCACGGTGTGAGGTTTGTCAAACCTAAATAGCGATATCTAACTAATGACCCGCTCGCCATTGGCCCGGCGATTAAGTCGATATAAAAAGGAGGGACTTCGTGATAGAGTTTTGGTCTAGTTAAAGTTAACTGTCCATGAGGACGAGGAATTATATTCATGTACCCGTACTGTCCTACCCAAGAAAGGACGAGGAATCCATATTCCTTAACCCATTCCCAACCCTAGGGAATCCCATGCTTTGTAGTAAGTGTGAACTCACCTTAGGTTAGCTCGGCAGATAAACGAAAGGTCAATCGAGCTGCTAGAGGTCAACCACGTCCTAACATGGTTACCATATAAGTCAGGTCTAGGTTCAAGTAGTGCACGTATGTTTACACATAAGCTAACAAGTTACGAACACGTATTGATCATGGCAAACACGCAAACAGTCGAAGTACTTAACATATTCATACTTGTATGATTCTAAAGATTGGGCTCGCACAAGTCTAACAGCCTTGTGCAATTCACCCATTGAAGCCCAATGATTCCCGGCCCAACAACATAAACAGTCCTGCATGTAACGGCCCAAACAGATAACACAAGTCTTGTGCGATCCAACCGATTTATGCGATCCGATTGGGTTGTGCGACTGGGTTGGGCCATCCGGCCCAACAACATATATTAAGCCCAAACAGTGTGTAGCCCAAGACTTGTGCGATCGGCACTTTCTTGTGCGATCCACAGGTCTTGTGCGATCATGCACTCCTAAGTTGTACGTAGTGTATCAGCAGTTGTACCCTATCTTGTGCGACTGCCTTGTGCGATCAGATCAGATTTCATGTGATCTGATCTTGTGCGACCGAAGGGAGCTTGTGCGATTCGTTTTACTATCCGGATTTTATGTTAATCAGTTACATTGTTTCCATTATCCGATTTAGTCAACAATCAATCAATTATGTGGTTTCCATTTATGAGATTATCAATCAACAACTAACAGTTTTCATACCAAACAATAATCGATCAAACAATTGTTTTTATCAATTGATTCATATGAACCCTAAACACAATCAAACATGAACAATAACCATAACACTTAAACATATTAACATGATTCGTATTCTTGATCACTAACATACATCCTACTATGACAACACCATAAATCGTCCTAAAGTGAACATATCCCAGCCGATTAACAAGCATTCGGTTTTCATTCATCATCAACAAATCCAATTCATAATAACATAACCCAACCATTCGGATCTAAACACATATGTGGCCGATTATACTTCATTCATGATCAATTACATATCATTCCTAAATCATCACATGGAACATGTATATCACAACATCACATAACATACAATCAATAGTTAAACACTAACCGGTTAGGAGGTAACACAAAGGTGATCCGATCAAGAAGGCTTAACGAGATGAGGCTTCGGCTATGGGAATTTCCGTTAAACAAGAGAGAGAAGAGTAGAGAACTAGGGTTTTTGTGTGTGTGTTGTGTTTTGCAAGTTGTGAGGAACAAAACCCCAAAGATGGGTGCTTGTGAGCGTATAAAAGGGAGTGGGTTGAACCCTTTACATGGGCTGCCCATTCGGTTCGAGTACAAGGGGAGTGGGCCGAGAGTTGTAAAAGACCAAGGCCCAAAGGCTTGTGTGATTCGAATAGTGTTGTGCGATCCGTTCATTACTATACAATACACATCATTACACAACATAACAACATAACATTTAATCAATCAACAAAGTTCATATAATCACAAAGGGTCCACATACGTTACATCAAGGTACAAAGATAGGTTCTGAAATACGAGTTGTCACACGGTCCATGTGGAAATGCTAATTTTAATTGTCCTTGCATGGTTGATAAAAGATGTTCAAAAAACTTTCCAAAAAAAATTTCACCACATACAACTGTTGATTCAAGTGGTTTCCCTGTATAGCGAAGACGAGATTCCGGCCACACAGTTATAAAATCTGGTGTTAGATTGGAAAACAGAAGCGTTGTTCCATATAACAAAAGGCTTCTAAAAAGATATCAAGCACACATCAATGTAGAATGGTGTAATCAATCCGGTTCAGTTAAATATTTGTTCAAGTACATTAATAAAGGCCCTAATATGGCTACTGCGGTTGTTTCTGGTGTTTCAAATCCAAGCATTAAGGATAAGCCAAGAGATGAGATCAAGGAATATTATGATTATAGATATATTTCAGCTTGTGAGGCATCATGGAGAATATTCTCAAACGAGGTTCATTATAGGTATCCTGCAGTTATGAGGCTTCCCTTTCATATGTTGGGTCAACAGAATGTTGTGTATGGTGCGGATGACGATATTGATAATGTGTTAAGCAAGCCTTCAGTTGCTTCTTCAATATTTGTTGAATGGATGAAATTAAACGAGTCGAATGAAGATGCTAGAAAGTTGACTTATGTCGAGTTTCCTTCCAAATTTGTTTGGAAACTTGAAGATAGATGTTGGCAGGTACGTAAGACGTACCAAACTGTTGGACGTATACATTCTGTGTCTCCTGCATTAGGCAAACCTTATTTTTTGAGGATACTTTTGAATAAAGTTAGAGGGCCCAGATCCTTCGAGGAAATACGTACTGTTAACGGTCAGTTATTCCCGACTTTTAGAGATGCTTGCTACGCAATGGGGCTCTTAGATGATGACAATGAATACATTGAGGCCATTAAAGAAGCAAGTTTCGAAGGATATGTTGGGTATCTCCGAGCGTTATTTGCTACCTTGCTGTTGTCAAATACACTTTCACAGCCAGAGTTTGTGTGGGAGAACACGTGGAAATACTTAGCAGAGGATATTTTATATAGACGTCAAAAAGAAACAAATATTTCAGGTTCTCAGCTGTCTTTTTATTTTACATTCTAATTTTTTGTTTGATTATTAACAACAATTATTTTTTTTGATTTTTTATGTTTAGTGCTTCCTGAACATCAAATTAAAAACCTTACTTTGTTGGAAATTAAAAAATATTTAGTTTCGAATGGTTCGTCCTTACGAGGATTTAACACGATGCCTTTCCCTGATGATGATTCGTTACGTGATGCTACTAATCGTCTAATCAATGAAGAGCTATCACATGACGTAGATGAAGTACAAGCTGAGTTTAATAAGTTGCATCAATGTCTGACAGATGAACAACGAGCTGTTTTTGACGAAATAATGGCAGCAGTTGCAAGCCGTAAAGGAGGGTTATTTTTCGTCTATGGTTACGGTGGAACTGGAAAAACGTTCTTATGGAAGACTTTGGCTTCAGCAGTTCCATGTAGAGGTGAGATAGTTTTAAATGTTGCTTCAAGTGGTATTGCTTCATTATTACTTTCTCGTGGTAGGACAGCCCATTCTCGCTTCCATATCCCAATTAATCTCACTGAAGATTCCATGTGTCATATTAAGCCAAATAGTGATATCGCTAATTTATTAAAGGAAACTCAATTGATCATATGCGACGAAGCACCGATGGTTTATAAACATGCCTTTGAAGCTTTAGATAGGACGATGTCTGACATATTTTCTGACGGTAGGAGTATTCGATCTGATGTTCCGTTTGGAGGGAAAGTTTTTGTATTCGGCGGTGACTTTAGACAAATCCTACCAGTTATTCCTAATGGTACTAGACAACAAATAGTTTGTGCGTCTTTAAGCTCTTCATATATATGGTCAAAGTGCAAACTGTTAAGGTTGACTAAAAACATGCGCCTAACAATTGGAGCTGAAAGTTCTGATATGGACTCTATCGGGGATTTTGCGAAATGGCTGCTTGATATTGGTGAAGGTAAGTTGGGAGATGATAACGATGGTGAAGCAATTATTCAGATACCAGATGATCTATTAATCACCGATAATTCTGATCCAATACAAGGCTTACTTGACTTCGTCTACCCTTCAATTATGGAATAATTTAGTAATCCTGGTTTTTTTCTGAGCGAGCAATTCTAGCACCAAAAAATGACGTAGTTCATGAAATTAACGATCGATTGCTTTCGTTATTTCCAGGTGATGCTAAAGAGTATTTGAGTTCCGATAGCATATGTCAAACTGAACAAATGCTTGATTCATTTCAAGAAGGTTTATACTCAACAGAAAATTTGAATGCTCTTAAGATTTCTGGGTTGCCTAATCATAGATTAGTTCTTAAAGTTGGTGTTCCTATCATGCTTCTCCGAAACATCGATCAACAGAAAGGTTTATGTAACGGTACAAGGCTAAAAATTACTTTTCTAGACAAACGAGTAATAGAAGCTGAAGTAATATCTGGCGGTAATATCGGCACAAGAGTTTTTATTCCAAGGCTTAATATGATTCCGTCCGACAAAAAAATACCATTCGAATTCCAACGAAGACAATTTCCTTTATCAGTTTGTTTTGCCATGACAATTAACAAGAGTCAAGGACAATCCTTATCAAAAGTTGGTCTGTATTTGAAAGATCATGTGTTCACTCATGGTCAGTTGTACGTTGCATTATCAAGGGTCAAGACCAGAGAAGGAGTTAAAATATTGATATTCGATGCCGATGGAAAACCAACAAATAAGACGTCTAATGTCGTCTATAAAGAAGTCTTTGGTAGCTTATAATGTAAACTGTTGCTTTTTGATTTCATTTAACATGTCACTTATTTTTTATCATTTTATTTAAGGATGTATTGCTTATAAATAATAAGTGACATGTATAACTTTCTCCAGCCCGGGAAGCATTCCCGAGTGATAACCTAGTATATATATATATATATATATATATATATATATATATAAATGCGTGTAGTTGAAAAAAATCAACTAAAATAGATAACCTAATATTTACTGATGCATAACTAGTAGTGTATTTTAAATTCCAGTTGCAGCTTGTAATAGATGCATATATATATATATACATGTATATATATATATATGAAATAGAGTAAATGTCGTAATGCTCGACGGTTTTGACCAATGTGTTTGTTTGTGTATCATTGGCATTAAATTTTATCTTGTGATATTAATACCTGGTAAATGTTTATAATCCAGATGGACAATGAAGTGAATCAGGAAAACCTGAATAACGATAATAACGGGAACCAAATAGATAACAGTGCCATCCTACATATAGTGGCACAAGGGATTATAGACGCTATGCCATATATTATCAAGATTGTTAAAGAAGCGGAAAGTAATAAAACTAATAGTGGAAGTAAGCGACCACCTACTGAACCCAGTCACAGCATAAATAATGGACCGCTACTTCAATTGCCTATTCCAAAAAGAAGAAGAACCATGTCATACGGTTGTTCTTACAAAGAATTATGGTCTTGCAAACCAATAGAATTCCCTGGCAATGAAGGAGCCATTGCAGCTCTACGCTGGATAGAAAAGACAGAGTCCATCTTAAATATAAGCAAGTGTGCAGAAAAAGATAAAATCATGTTTGCTTCCAATCTTTTTAAGAATGCAGCCTTAGAATGGTGGAATACTATTCTCCAGTCTAGGGGAAGTGACATAGTTTATAATATGGAATGGACTGAGTTTAAGAACATGGTCGAAAGAAAATTCTATCCTCCCAATGAAAAAGAACAAATTGCTAATAAGTTCTTAAACCTTAGAATGACTAGAGTAGACTGTAAAGGTTACACTACCATATTCTTCGAATATGCTAGAATAGTGCCAACCCTGGCCTCACCAGAACCAGTATTAATCTCCCGATACATCTGGGGATTAATCAGTGAGATTAGACATGTAGTCAAGGCTGCTAGACCACAAACCATAGAAGAAGTTGTAGAACTAACAAATACCTTGACTGATGAATTGGTACGTACGCAAGAAGAAAACCAGAGAAAGAACCTAGTCCAAAAACTTACCCAGGAATTTCGCTACGGTAATTCCAACCGTGGGAAGAACATAGGTTCTACTTCTACACCTTATTGTAAGTCCTGCAAGAAGAAACATTCGAGAAGATGTTCCACATACTGCGACTTCTGCAAAATACCAGGACACAAGGAAGAAAACTGCAGGAAGAAACCTAGTAATGGAATATGCTTCAATTGTGGAGAAAAGGGGCATATCAAACCGAACTGTCCAAAACTAGCTCCAGCTATGAACAACAAGACTACTAATAATGCTAGAGCATTTGTTCTAATAGCTGAAGAAGCCAAGATAATTCCTGATGTGATTGCCGGTACGTTTTTAGTTAATGATGTTTTTGCTAAAGTATTATTTGACTCTGGTGCAAACCAAAGTTTTATTAATACTTCGTTTTTGCAAAATTCTTAAACAACCATTAACTAAACTTCAACAAGAATGTCTAGTAGAGACGGCGAATGGAGAATCCATTAAGATCACTGAAATCTTGTAGGGAGCAAGAATAGAAATTCTAAACCATAATTTTATTGCTAACCTTTACCCAATGAGCCTAGCTGGATTTGACATTGTATTAGGAATGGATTTGTTAGTAACCAATAAAGCCAGTATTCTATGTGATCAAAAGTCAATACAAGTAAATTCACCAAAAGGTGAATAGATCACAATTAAAGGAGATAAGCCAACTAGATCTACAAAATTCATCTCTGTGATGAAAACAGCAAGTTATGCAAGAAAAGGATCACTAGTGTATATGATTTCCATAATCATTAACACTAAAGGAAAAGAATTAAAAGATATTCCTGTATTATCTCAATTCTCAGATGTTTTCCCAGAAGAATTACCGGGACTACCACCGGATAGGGAGGTCGAATTCAGAATTTACCTACTACCAGGGACAACACTGATTGCCAAGGCACCTTACCGTTTGGCACCAGCAGATATGCAAGAATTAAAGAAACAGATGGACGAACTTCTGGAGAAAGGTTTCATACAACCAAGTTCATCACCATGGGGACCACCAATCTTGTTTGTCAAGAAGAAGGACGGATCAATGCGTATGTGCATTGATTATTGAGAACTGAATAAAGTCACGATTAAAAATCAGTACCCATTACCGAGAATCGATGATCTATTTGATCAATTTCAAGGAGCTCGGTTCTTTTCTAAGATCGATTTATGCTCAGGATATCATCAACTAAAAGTACAGGAAGAGGACATTTCTAAAAGTTCCTTTAGAACAAGGTATGGCTATTTTGAAGTTACAATCATGCCATTTGGTTTAACCAATGCCCCAGCTGCATTTATGGACATGATGAACAGAATATGTAAACCATATCTGGATAAATTCATAATTGTCTTTAGAGATGATATTCTCATTTACTCTAAGAGTAAAGAGGAACATGCAGCGCATTTGCATACACTCCTTACATTATTGAGAAAGGAAAAGCTTTATGCTAAATTTTCGAAATGCGAATTTTGGTTACAAGAAGTACAATTCCTTGGACACCTTGTCAATCATGAAGGAATTCATGTGGATCCCACAAAAATCGAGGCGATTACTAAATGGAAAGTCCCTGAATCACCAACAGAGGTGAGAAGTTTTCTTGGATTAGCAGGCTATTATAGACGATTTATTCGGGATTTTTCTAGAATAGCCATTCCCTTAATGAAATTGACCTGCAAATCAATTAAGTTTGAATGAGGACGAAAACAGGAAGAAGCCTTTAGAATTCTTAAGCAAAAATTAACCAACGCACCCATACTAGCGTTACCAGAAGGAACTGAAGATTTTGTAGTTTATTGTGATGCTTCTAAGTTAGGTTATGGATGTGTGTTGATGCAACGTCAAAAGGTTATAGCCTATGCCTCTAGACAACTTAAGAATCATGAAGAGAACTATACAACCCACGATTTAGAGTTAGGAGCCATAATTTTTGCCCTTAAAATTTGGAGACACTATCTTTATGGTAGTAAGTTTACCATTTTCACTGATCATAAGAAGTTTAAGATATGTTTTCGGGCAAAAGGAATTAAATATGAGACAAAGATGCTGAATGGAAATTCTTAGTGATTATGATTGTAATATCCAGTATCATGCAGGAAAAGCTAATGTAGTAGCTGATGCTTTAAGTCGAAAGTATCATGATAAGCCAAGAAAAGTACGTTCTCTCAAATTAAATCTACAGGTAGATTTAAACGAGCAAATTAAAGAAATACAGAAATTAGTAATCAAGGACGATACTGACAAGTTAAAAGGAATGATTAAGGAATTAAAACAATGAACATATGGAATTTGGATATTCCATAAGAAAAGAATTTGGATACCTAAACAAGGAAACCTACGCCACCGAATATTAGAGTAAGCCCATAAGTCTAAGTATACGATACACCCAGGAAGTGATAAAATTTATTAAGACGTAAGAAAGAATTTCTGGTGGATAGGAATGAAAAAGGATATAGCAACCTATGTGGCCAAGTGTTTAACCTATTCACAAGTTAAAGCTTGTAACACCTCGTAAAATCACGTCTAATGATGTGTTGACACGTGTACTAAACCCTAATAAAGTTAAACGTTGACTATGAGGGACTAATTCTGCGAAAAATCAAAAACTTTGAATGTAGAAGGACTAAAAGTGTTAACATGCTTAAACTAAGCCTCTGAATAACAATACACGATATTCATAATTATAAATGAGCCACTTGTTGGCCGAAAGGAGCCGTTTGCATAATTATTTGAAAGTTTGCGCGTCGAAGGGTTAAAAGCGTCAACATGTTAATTCTTACCTCTGAGTGACTTTTAATAAACCGAGAGCTTCATGATATTTGATTATACTCTCGGGAGTGCCTAATATTGGCCATCTAAGGCTTTTATGCCGATAAGTGATGTTACGCGCAAGTTTGCAAGATAGAGGGGTTAAAAGCGTCAACATGTTTAATTATACCTCTGAAAGACCTTTTAACAAACCCAAAGCATCGTAATGTTCGATAATACTCTGGGGAATGCCCAATATGGATAACATAGGGCTTTGACGCAATAAAACGATAATACGCGCAAGTTTGCGCGTTAAAGGGACCAAAAGCATCAACTTCTAAAACTACACCTTTGAGTAACCATTTAAGCGAGCTAGAAACTCCGCGATGTTCGTTCATACCCTCGGGAGTATTTTATACTAGCCATGTAAGATTTTTATGCCATTTCGCGATAATGTGCGCAAGTTCGCAATTAAGGGGTTAAAAGCGTCAACACGCGAAACTACACTTTAGGGTGATCTTTTAAAAGAACTGGAAACTCCGTTATGCTTAGTCATACCCCCGGATGTGCCATGTGAGCCGTTTAAGGCTTAGATGCCATAGAACGAAAATACGCATAAATTTGTGCGACAAGGGACTAAAAGCGACAACAAGCGAAACTATGCCTTTGAGAGGCCTTTTAATCAGACCAGGAACTCTGCAACGCTCGGCCGAACCCCTAAGTATGCCTAATATTTTCCGTTAAAGGTTTTTGTATGTTATACCAATAATATACATGAAACGAGTAAGTTAGGTGCCATATATGTCATTGATGAAAGATCTAATAGCTGAACAAAAAGACAGGGACCTGAACTGTAAACCAGCATATTTGTTGCCTGGACTGGGCTGCTTTGCAGGCCACGAGCCCACAGGGCCTGCCCTTCACGTGTCGTTAGAGATCAATCAGCAACATTAGCTGATGTAGATGTTTTCGTGCCATTTATGACAGAAATGAAACTTAAAAGCTGAATAAAAGACTACAGGGACCAAACTCAGCAAACTGCCAAACTTATTGCTGGGCTTGACAGCCTCACGGGCCGCGACCATCTGGGCCTGCTGTGTTCGCTGGCTGCCAGCAAGAGAAACAGCAGCAAAGGTGTTTTTAGTTGTTGGTTTTAAGCATTGTTTGAACCCCACTCCTAGTTTAAACTATTTTTATGAAACTATGGACTAGTACACTGATTCTAAAACCAACAATACACCTGTAATGATCCTAAGCATTCCCCTAAACACTTGGCAAGATCATAAAGGGCCTTGAAAATTATATAAAGGAGTGTTCCACCTACATTTTCACTTACACATTTCATCTCTATCTTCCTATCTCTCAATCCCTGGAAGTTCCTGAATTTTTGGAGCATCCTCAAAGTTTATTTTAGTCCCTAGGACCTCATGTAAGTGTCCTTTCATGACTAGTTCGTTTTATTTGGCTTAAAAAGCCGAAAAGTCAAGCGTTTACGATAAACGCTTTGACTTTTATTTAGACTGTAAACGGTCAAGCCATTGTTCGCAACGAACATAGCTACGTGATCGTAACTAGGTAGGTGTTAAACCCTCAAAAAGGCACCTCCTAATAATCACGTTTGCTTGGTCAATTGACGAGTCAACGTAATATTGTTTTAAAAAGTCAACGGGTCAGTTTTTGAAATAATTACGATATGAGTTTAGAAATGTTCTAAATTATGTTTTATCATTTAAACAACTTGGTAATAATTATTAGAACATGTGTAAACATGTTTGGCTCGTCAATTCCAGTTTTAGGGTCGGTTCGCAACCGAAAGTCGTGAAGTTTGACTTCTGCGTTAACTTTCGATTATTAACCGAATTAGATTAGTTTGTTACTGATTTTAGGTTCCGTTATGATCGTAATATAATGTAGCATAACCCTATAAGGTTATATTACACGATCATACTAGAAATCTGAGTTTTTGCGCATGTTCCGTTAATATGCCATACTTTGACTATTATGCCCTTATAGCTTAAAAAGGAAAATTTTTAATAAATGGTCACATAGATAACTTAGTTACTGATATATAAACATGTCTAAGTTGATTTGACATTATTTTCTAGTCTCAAAACGATGTTATGCAAGATATCGTAAAATTGAACTTTTTATTAATTAAATTACGCTTTTATGCATAAATCATGTTTAGACCTAAATTTTGGCATCAAACTCATTACCTACTGTTATGATATTATTTTAGGGATTTTTGGAATGTTGGGTCAGATTAGATACTGACCATATCATTGAGTTCTCGTATAAATTATATAATTGACGATAATGCCCCTTTTGCTAATAAATTGTGATTTGCATATAATTAACATGCCAACCCTTTTCCTACTGACTTGATATGTAAAATAAAATATTTTTAACCATTCAAGGCTGGTCAAAATCTCATAATTACATAAACATCGCAAATATCGTCAATTATCGATTTTTACGTTAATTAGGTGGATAGTATGGTTTAAAACCATATTTACCACCCAAGACTTATTACCTACTGAATTTATAAATAAATTTTAATATTTTTACAGTAGGTATAAGCCATGAACTCAGACTTCCAATTTTGCCCTTAAAACATATGTGAAATGACCAAAATGCCCCTACGGTGCATAGCTTGGCCATAAATGGTAAACCACACATATGTAGGATATCATACTATTATAACATCATAAAATAGATGTTTTTACAGATTGTTATATACTAGAACATCAGATTACTTTAAAACCTCTTTTATAAATCTTTAAATGACCAAAACGCCCTTATGAAGCATAATTTGATTTTTAAACCTTAACGGGCATACAAGCTGATATCCTACTGATATTATAACATGTTTAAAGTATATTAGCATATGGAACTTGTTCATGACTCATACAATTACTCGTTATCGCTTTTACGCGTACGGTTAGACTTACATAACTAGTTTACGTAAGTTTACCGAACCGGGTTAAACCTTATCATTTTACTTCAAAATCCAGAATGTATTTAGTTTACCCATATTATACAAGTCTTCATACTTGTTGGGTCCAAATTCCATTTTATTCTGGTCATCGCTTAATCTAGCGTATCGTACCGTTTCCAATACTTTAAGTTAGCCGGTCTACGTCCATGACCTAATTAAGACCCGTTAGCATTCTAAATTGGTTATTTATACCATCATTCCAGACTAGAGCCTTCCGGTAAATTGTACCTACGCTTACTTAATTGAATACGGCTGAGTTATCATAAATCTTGCAATTTAAGACAGGAGTTAGCTCAGGTAAATACTTTTAACCTATTTTCCCTTATACGAGCTTGGGATACGGTAATATAATTACCGCATGGTCAGGTATGGGATTCGAAGACCAATAAGTTAGGAAATTCAAATAACCTGTTTTAATTCATATTGCTTGACTGAAACATTGGGGGTTAATGCGACCGTGTCTTGGATATCCTTGACTCATTAATTGTAAATGGCCACGACCTAAGCACGGGGTGTAGGCATACACTCGACAGATGCGACATGGTTTATTATATAATTTTATACCTAATATGGGTTTCCCAATAAGGGAATAAGTGGTGTGTCGATTAATCATGAACCGGCATAGTACCGGGCCCCGTATGTAGAGCAAGTTATGTAAAACTAATAACTTGAGATATAGTGTGTCCCAAGTTTAAAAGATTTTCGTGCCTTGTGCACCTAAACCAATTTTCATAAACATTTTCATATGTGTCAGTTGATTGTATTTATCAGTGAAAACTGACGTATTTTCAAAAGTCTAAGTGACAGGTACAAATACGTAAATAGGCTGGAAGCCGCTCGGGATTGTTAGACGAGGAACTTGCAACTCCTTCACATAAGCCATTAGTCTGATAAACTTCTTTTGTTTTATTGATCCGCCTGTGGATTATTACAAGCTTGTTTGTACTTCATACTTTGATATTTTCAGACATTTATGTTTGTAATAATATTTTATATTCCAAGACTTCCGCTGTGCTATTCTGTGTATGTTTGACCATGATGATACCAATCTTACGTCACGATACTCCCCACCGGGCTGAGCTGTAAATATCGGGGTGTGACGAGTTGGTATCAGAGGCAACGTTTGAGTGAATTAAACACTTGCCTTTAGTGTTTAATCTCAAATGACACAATAGCATATTCCTTAGACCTTTTGAGTCTAGACTTAACGTAGGAATGCTCTCATCCCTATTAAGTAAACATTGTTTCTGATTTTATGTATTTTGAATATCTCGCCGATCACAGAAGCCGTTGATGGAGATTCTCCTCATCTAAAGCCAAGGAATGTTAAGCTTCGTATCACGGCTAGGTTAAGCGTGCGACTTGTTTGGAGGAAGACCTTCATGGATTTATTCCAAAAACCAAACCCATTGAAACTTGTAATCAGACTTTGGAGTCCATACCAGATGGTCCCTGAGGCTCCCGTATTGAAAATAATGCCAGTGGATGCTAATGATCCCTATTTCTTACCTCCAAGCTTTGGAATTCCAAACTTGGACTATGCTAATTAAACTTCAAATCCGTGATCCAATTTAAAATTCTCTAATCATTAAATCTTTGGATCCTACTCCTAGCAATAAATCCTGAACTGGAATGCTTATTGTAACAGCCCAGCGTAACCGTACCATGATATTGTCTGCTTTGGCGGCCAACACGCCCTCGGCATCCGCCCCTCACGGTTTTCAAAATGCGTCATGATGGTGAAGGTATCCAGCCCCTTATACGGAAGCCTTTGTTCCCCTTCACAACCGATGTGGGATGTCACAATCCACCCCCCTTAAGGGGTCCAGCGTCTTCGCAGGACCTGGCACCACCGGTCCGCCCTGGCTCTGATACCATCTGTCACACCTCGATATTTCCACTGTAGGATCGGTTTCGGATCCGAACGAGTCGGTTAGAAGAGTTTTTCACCAAAACAAGAGGCGGAAACAAGTGTTTCGGCGTAATTCAGCGCGTATTCACCTTTAACTGTTGTTTATATTGATATGCAAACGATTACAGACCTTACAACACTTCGGCAGCACTTCGTGGCTCACCGGAAGACAATCACCTACTTCTATTACTGAGATCCGCTCATTCAGACTATATATGGGAGATCTGGTTCACTTATAAAGACATGACACAAAAGCGGACTAGACAATTGACTAATAAGCGAACCTGAAACAATGACATATAAGCGGACCTCCCTATGACACTATAAGCGAACCTAACTTTTACATACAAAAATGAATCAGAAACAAATATTTTGACCGATTTCCAATTTTAACATCATTAATGCTTTTGTCTCTTGTGAGGTGATGAGATAATGACATCACTATTATGATGTCATCATCCAAGATGATGACATCACCCCCTTTCAGATCCGCAACGAGACTGAGACTCGACATAAGACGAAGACGACAGATGAATGCACCAACAGACTCCCCCTCAGATGTTGACGAGTCTTAAGTGTCGAGTCTTTGCATCTTCAGTCTTTATCGGTCTTCGATCTTCCTCTGAAGTATTTGTCATTACAAGAATCCTCATTCTCTATCTTTATCTTCAACAAACTCCTCTCTCTCAAATGTTGAATATCATGATGTCTTCAGACTCCCCCTCTCAATCTGCTGGGATCGTAGTCTGGAATTCACTTTCCACAAGTTCTTAGATCGTAACCTGGCACTCATCTAACTCAGAATCGAAACCTTGCCAACCTGCAAAAACTCTACCCAAAAATAAATTTTCTGATAACCATTTGTGGATAAGTTTTTCAAAACTAATTTACCACTTGCAGGAATAACGTTTTATTTCAAAAAAATTTCTCAATTCATTTCAACAATCTTCAAACACTTTCACCCAAACCATTTGTTCATCATGTTTAGCACTCGGAATTTTGAAAATCAGCTTTCCAAAATCAGTTGTCAAAAATCTTTTTGGATTTTTCAAAATTTGTACTAAAACACACTAAAAATCTTTTTGGATTTTCTAAAAGAAAATAAATGCAGAAATGAAATATTTACAAACAATATTTTTGTGAGTTCGTTCAAGAGGATCATATCAGTTTATGAAACAAATCACCAACACCGTTAAGCTTCATTTCATTTTAAGTTCTAAACAATTCACCTAGATTGTCAGTATATTGATCCACTTAAATTTTCACACAAAGTTCAATTGATCCGAGATACGAGGTTAATGTTTTAAGCTCTTGAACTTATTCGAGTGTCCCACTACTTGAATATACTCCCGTATCCAGATCCCAATATTCAGTCTTACAGGTGAGTATACCACAGATGATATCTGTCAGGGGAATAAATTATAGTACGAAGGCCGTGAGAGCTCAGGTCGATCTTTCGATACGCAGAGAGATGACGGCTTCGACTTTTGGTGGGTCCCCTTTAGAGGATCTTTTGCATTACAACAGCAGCGACTATCAATTTTATTGTTTCATCAGCTTGCTGAGGGCGATGCTATGTTTCAAGCATTTGCATAAAGCATTATCCAGGGACTAGGTCAGAAATTTCTTTCAGCAGAAGTCCCGGGATAATACCCCAGATATCACTGAGCATAAAGACCTAGTATCTCAGAATAAGGGACCTTTCAAACAAGATTTCAGGGGTTACCTATATATCCAAGTTTGTGTTAACCCACAGAACAAGCAAGTTTGAAATTTAGGTTTATATCTCGTCACAATCTACTAAATGTGTAAAAACCTACTGACACATCATCAGTGAGACCGTTTATCACTTTTTATCTTACCAAATCTTTAGCATGTTGTGATCGTCCACTGATGTACTATCATTTCCTCTTTTATGCAACAAAAACTCATTTTTCATTTTATCATGTTTTTGGCTTTTTCAAATTTTTCAAATGTTTTTGGATTTTCTAAAATTTCTTACTCCCCCTAAAATGCAAACACATTTTAGGAAATTTGAAAACAAACTATACAAGAACATGACAGCTGATATCGAATTGCCTCAATTCTCCATCCACTTGGCATAAACAATCAGAACTCCCCCTCACAACAAACTATTTTCCCATCGATTTCAAAACACTTAAGTTTGTTTTAATCAAATGGTTTTTCCGGAAAATAAGTTTTGTTGATTTTGTAACACCATTAGTAGGTTAGGAGTTTTATCCATCACATTGTTTTTCAACCACTTGTAGAAAATCAGATACAACCTAATGTCCCTGATTTACCACTTTTAAGATCAATCCAATCAAACATTTTCAACCAAACATCATCTGTTAGTTGAATTCTCAAGGTGCCGATTCCTACTCCTCGCTTACAAACCTGGGAGTTCCGGCAAGTCCTGCTTTTCAAAAACACATTAAACATGATAAAGAATGATGCCGATTCATGATCCACGATTACCAACTTGGGATCTCCGGCAAGTCAGGTTTTTACTCTTTGAAAAATATGTCCACCCAAGCCTGACCTTCCTTGGGTGTAACCGAGTCATCATCACTCGGTTTCTTACCTCCCCTCTTCTTCTCGTAGAACTCTTTAACCCCTTTGACTTTTCGATCAATCATTTTTCCAAAAATATGTTTTACAGTAGGGTTAAAGGCCTTGTCAACATCAAAAACCTTTTTGTCATTATAAAATTGATTTGATATCTCAACTTTACCAACTTTCTTTTTAAAATTTTCAGCACGCAAAGGTGGAAAATTTTCATCGTTCATAGTTGGAACTGATTTTTCAACCTTTTCTATAACAACCTTTGGCTCCTCTGATTTTGTGGAATCAGATTCATCACCAGAACTGTTACCTGAACATTTCACAACCCATTTTTGATTTTTTACATTTTCTTTTCCTTTAATCACATTCTTTGAACATTCTCCCTTCTCAAAGGTTGAATTTTCAAAACCTGTAAACTTTCGGGTTGAAAGTTCAGTTTTCTCGATTACTTTTTCTTTTAGTTTATCAGAGACTTCCTGTTTTGGTTTAAATGTCTTTGGACAGTCCCTAGCAACATGACCAACAGTTTTACACTGAAAACATGTTCTCTTTTCAATCTTCTTTGGAACAACATTCTTCTTCAGTGCTTCTTGCTTCTTGGCAAGGAATTCTTGATTTGTCTGCTTCCAAAATGAACTCTTTTGTTCTTTCTCAGCACTTGTTCCTGAAACAAAAACAGTTTTTGATTTATAAATTTTCTCATTTTTATAGTTTTTCGGTGGTATAAAACCTAGACCATTCTTTTTGAAATTACGGTTTTGGTTTGGTTTCTTTTGAAAACCAGAACAAGAACTGTAACCCTTTTTCTTGTTTAATCTTTGTTGAACTCTTGAAGTGTAAGGTTTAGGTTTTTCATAAAGATTTACATCTTTTATTTCAGAAATATTAATTTCTGTCAGTTTGAAAACCTTTTTAATCATTTCAAATCTAACACTTCTTATTGGAAAACTCTCATCAGAATATAATTTGTCAGAACCTTTCAAAGTATATGCTACTTTGACTGATTCATCATTCAAATTAGATTTTGATAACAAAAATTGTTTGTCATAAACCCGTTTGTCCTTTTTGATTGTAGACTTTGACGCATCGGATTCAGACTTTGACTCGGGTTTGGACTCCATGTTTGACTCCTCACTGTCATCTTTTTCTAACACTTGATCGACCACACTTTTTATCAACTTTGACTCATGATCAGTATCGGACGACGTATACGTGACATCAATATTTTCTGGCAAGTTATCCAACGTCCCAGACTCCCATTGTAAGTTTATTGCCTTTTCGACCGGAGGCGGACACTTGTTGTAGACCACACTTGGTTTCTTACCAGAAATCTTCACTTTATCTTCATCTTTTGTCATAGATTTCTTTTCTTCGGACTTCTTCACACCTTCAACATCTTCAAATTCTCCACAACTGGATAAATCCTGTCAACAACAAAAGTAGAACATTAGTAACTTTCTAATAACTTGTTGACTCTTTTAGTTTCTATCTTTTGTGTTGCCAATTTCAACTCCAGATCAGCACATTTCTTTATCTGAAAGTTGACCTCATCCAGCTGTCTCAGGTATGCTATCTTCAGTGTATTCATTGCCACAACTTGTTCACCGTTTGAATCAGTATACTTGTTAATTTCTCTGTTCATTGTATCATAGGATTCTTTCAATCTATTTATGTTGTGCAGCAACTCATTGTTCTGTTTGATTAAAGAATCACAATTCATGCACTTTTCAGGAATTTTGATAGGTTCTGCATCAACTTTGACTTCAAATTCAGGAACCTCTTTAACTGTTCGGTTTGATTGTAAAAATTCAGCTCTTCTCTTTTTCTCAGCTTTAGCTTCAGCTTTTAATCTCTCTTCCTCTTCTTCCTCTTCTTCAAGCTTTCTTCTTCTTGCTTCAGCAGCTTCCATGACTTTTCTGCACCTTTCAGCACATTTCAAATCATAAGCATTTGCAATGAAAGCGTTAACATTTGAAGTGTCTTTGGACATCTCTTTGGCCATAAATTCTTGATCTGGGCAAAAATTGTCCCAATTGAAACCTTCAGCCAGTTTTTCATCATCTTGTTCTGCCAAACACACTTTGCTGTTTGTTGGAATGTAATTATCCCAACTGAATCTACCATCCTTTCCCAGACAAGCTTTCTTTGAATCTTTAATCTCCACCATTCCATGTGCAGTTTGTGCCTGATGCAGTGCTGGTGGTGTAATTTGATGATAAATTGCCTTTTTGTGATAATCGTTGTTTCCAAAATGATTCTGGGCTCCGGTAGCTTCACGATTTTTGCACTCCCTCTTGAAATGCCCCTTTTCCCTGCAACGGAAACATGTAACTTTAGATTTATCAAAGCCTAAAGTTGAAACATGAGCATTAAGAAAATCATCTCGGCCTGTAATTTGTTTAAATTTTTCGGCTCTTCTCAACACACTGGCCATGCACCATTTAATATCCATCAATTCCATTTCCTCAGCATCGATTTGATCGTAATCCTCTTTTGTGAGCATTGGATTACCGATCTTTCCGGCCACAAAACTACTATAAGACTCTAGAACCATTCCCAACAAAGACATTTGATTTTTAGCTATTTCTTCAGAATAATCTTGATCACTTTCAAGATTTAATACAATATTGCATTGAAGTTTTCTTCCGTTCTTTGTTGCAGAAATGTTTGGATCGAATGATGAAAATCTAGTGCTGCTTGATCCCTGGGATGATTTCTTTTCAGAAGAATCTTTCACACTGTAAGCAGTTTCTATTTTCGGAGAAAAATTTGACTTTTCGTTGACACCACCTTTGTAATACAAGCTGATATCTTGTTCTCCATCGTAATTCTTCATCCTGGCAATCTTTCTCTGCTCCATCTCTTGAGCTTCCAAATGTTTAATGAAGTCTCCCAGTGTCATGTTTTTATAATCTTTTCTGTTGGATCTCAGCATCATCAGAAACGTTCCCCAAGTTTCATGAGGTAGTGCATCTGCAAGTTTTTCAATCAATTCGTCAGTATCTTTCTTAATTCCAAGTTTTTTCATATTTCTCACCAAGTTACAATATCTATCAATTATTTGTTTGGTGTTTTCAGATCTCAAACCACGAAACAAATCGAATTCTTTCTTCATGAGAGACATTTTGTTTTTGAGCATATCATCACTTCCAACAAATTTTGCTTCCAATTCTGTCCAGATAGAATAAGTAGTTCCATCATGTTGAAGCAGTATCAAGATATCTTCTTTTATCGCTTGCTGAAGCAGACTCACCATCAATTTCTCATCACGATATTTCTTTTTATCTTCCGTACTCATTTCTCGAATTGTTTGTTGCACACCATTTGTTGTGGGTTTAACATAAGGTTCCTCAGTGTGTTCCCACGCATCCAAATGATACGCCTCAACCCAATTTCCAAACCGTTCAGACCACCCATTGTAATCATCAATATCCAAAAGCTTGGGTGGTTTCTAAGACGTCCCGGTTTCATTTTCATGCAAAGCACTTTGAGTGATTGTAATTGGACTAGCAAAAGCATTGTAGAACTCGTTCTCCATGTTTCGAATTTTTAAATGAGCTGTATCTCCTTGTAAAGTACCTGACAATTACCTGACAACAACAAACAAACACACAATCAGTTTTAAACTTTTATCAATTATCTGAAAGAAACTGGTACTCGAACTGATGATTTTCTATGTAGACTGAACGATCAACTGTGCAGACTGAATGACCAACTGACTGAATGACCCGGATCAAATTCAATTAACCTGATGAACCTTTGATACAAAATTGACTTTATGACACCTTTGAACTCCGAACCGTACGAATCTTCAAGCGAATTGATGACTTTAATACACAACTTGACTACACAAAACGACTTGACTGATCAAACGTACTGATCGAACCGTGCACACCGACTAAACTCCAAACCTGAACCTAATAAGGTTCAAACGAACTTAGTCTTTGTAAGATCAAACTGTGAGAATTAGTTTTTCAATTTTGTCGCAATGCAAACAATGACTTGAGCTGGGCTTCTTTATCTATATGATTATAATATTGAACCGATTGAAACATGTGAACTGATTGAAATCTCGTAAATACATCAAGTAACCGACAAACTTTTTACACCACAATTAATTTCATTGAGCCTCCTTAAAACTCACTGATTTGACCGTTCATCAATTTTCAAAACACATGTAAGACTTATCAAACAAACAAGTGGCTGACAACTTTTAATTCAAGACAATTCTGATTGGGCCGTAAACTCCACCAACACGACAATTTGATTATATATTGTATTTCGACAACAAATTCAACTATTCTGATAATATCAATAGACAAACTATCTAGATTGTGCCGATAACCATGAACATATTCACATGCAATCTGAACTTCAATTTACGAGACCCGAAATGATACTATCACATGCACCGACACAAAACACGTTAATCTCTTTTACGCAAACTGACAGCCTCGATAGATGTATCACACAAATCGATGAACTCAATACATTTTTGGAGCTGAATCACAAAGTTTACTGATGAACGAAACCTAAGTGTCACTAAGAGCGGACCTCAAATGTCAATAAGAGCGGACCAGATGATGACACTAAAAGCGGATCTCAAATTGTTCAAATGAGTGGACCAGATGAGCTGACCTAAAAAGCGAACCAGCTGATGACATCATCAATATCACGAGTCCGTATGAGCGAAACATCAAAAATCCAAGGTTTTAGGTCGATTCAAGCTTTGAAACTTTCAAGGATTGTTCTATAACAAAAACCGAGCACAATGAAGTGTTTTTTGTTCAAAAAACGTCTACTAAAACGTTGTAGATCTGAGTTCAAAATACTGTTCGTTGGAATTGGATATCGCTCAAACGAACTGACCGATTTTTTTGAGAAATTGATCAAGATTTACTTTGTTTTAAGATCTGAAACTTTCACAAATTGATTAAACTACTGTTCCGAACGTTATATTTCAAAATCATTCCATTTCATCCAGAAAATCTTTTTAAATTTTGAAAAATCGTGAAGAATGGAGTAGAAACAGAAATTATCCGTGAAAAACAAGCTGAATCGGTAGAACTCTTCCTCCTGAGCTCTGATACCAATTGTAGGATCGGTTTCGGATCCGAACGAGTCGGTTAGAAGAGTTTTTCACCAAAACAAGAGGCGGAAACAAGTGTTTCGGCGTAATTCAGCGCGTATTCACCTTTAACTGTTTTTTATATTGATATGCAAACGATTACAGACCTTACAACACTTCGGCAGCACTTCGTGGCTCACCGGAAGACAATCACCTACTTCTATTACTGAGATCCGCTCATTCAGACTATATATAGGAGATCTGGTTCACTTATAAAGACATGACACAAAAGCGGACTAGACAATTGACTAATAAGCGAACCTGAAACAATGACATATAAGCGGACCTCCCTATGACACTATAAGCGAACCTAACTTTTACATACAAAAATGAATCAGAAACAAATATTTTGACCGATTTCCAATTTTAACATCATTAATGCTTTCGTCTCTTGTGAGGTGATGAGATAATGGCATCACTATTATGATGTCATCATCCAAGATGATGACATCACCCCCTTTCAGATCCGCAACGAGACTGAGACTCGACATAAGACGAAGACGACAGATGAATGCACCAACATCCACATACTACTGGTGGGCCCGATGGGGAGTATCGTCACGTAGTTGATATCATCATAGTCAATTAACACAATTATAGCTGATGCGTGTGAAGTGTCGTATAGTTTTTATTGTATATTTTAAGCCCTTTAACACTTTTTAGCCAAGTTTTAAATTTATAAAACACGATATTTACTAACACTAAACACACATATGGGCAAGTGCACACATCGTGAGAGTAGTATAGTGTTGGTAAGATACTGAGGTCGTCCAAGGACACAAAAGCTTTTAATATCGGTTTATCCTCAACGCCTAATCAAATCAAAAGTTTAGAAAAAGGTTTTTAACTAGAAAAAAATAAAACTAAAAAAAATTCTGAAAAATAAAATAAAATAAAAACAGATAGACAAGATGAATCACTTAGATCCGACTCGTGTTTAGTGTAACCTTTGATTATTTCCGCACTTTTGCACTTTTTAAGAGATTATCTTAGTTATTGTAGTAGGGCCCTCTTCTGAAGGTGACGTTACCCTCAACCCACTAGTTTGAGTCAGCAAGGATACAATCCTAAAGGGTTGGATTATTGAAAGATAATTAATTAAGTTATTAATGCATATTGTGGTAGGCCCCTCTTCTGGAGGTGACGTTACCCTCGGCTAAGTACTCTGAGTCAGCAGGGATACAGTCCTAAGTAGTCGGGTTAAAGTTTTAATAGTAGTTTACATATGAGGGGGTCAAGGAGTTCGGACCCCCGCCATCCAATACCAGTGGGTATTGAAGGAGGTCCTACTAAAGTTGACCCAGGTCCTTGCAGGATCTATACACTGAACAAGGCAAGACTCTTACCAAACCGTTCCCTTAACCCCAGACCAGGTAGCCAACATACCTCCATATAGACCGTGGAGATATGAATGGTGAAAATCTTTTATTTTATATAGACAGTAAAATAATGCCAAGACACCACGGACAAACGATAAGGAAGACTCACCTTCAACATAAGAAACTAGTTATTAAAGTCATTAATACATAACCAAAGAAAAAGTGCGAAAAGATTAAAAATAAAAAGTATTACACTAGACACTTGTCTTCACCAAGTGATGCAAGAGACTAAGGCAAACATGGCCTTTGATTGTCAAGAACTCTTACGATCAATCTTGGATCCCAAGACTACTCACACACTCTATGATGGATGATGGTTGTGGATGTGGGTTGTGATGGTAGTGGTGGGTGGGTGAAGTGTGAGAGAGGTGGTTTACCAAGGGATGGTTTGCAAATGAGCCAAGCACCCATATTTATAGCCTGCACAGAAGCCCGGACACGGCCCCGTGTCCACCCGTCTTATCTTTCTTCATTAAATGCAGTTTGTCTGCATTAGTTGACCACGCCCCGTGTCCGCTGGGCACAACCCCGTGTGTAGAAGCGTATCTGTACTATCAAGATTTTCCTAGATTCTGCGAATCTTAGAGTTGATCACGACCCCGTGTTCGCTGGACACGCCCCCGTGGTGGGTGATAGAAGCTTTTACAACTTTGTCTTTTATGCAGACACTTGGGCACGCCCCCATGCTTATTGAGCACGGGGCATGTTCAGCCTTCTGTTCTCTTGTTTTTGCTTGGGGAGATGATGTCGAGGGGTCGGGCATGCCACGTTTATTCCTTTTCTTGTATTTATGTTTGATTTAGCTGCCTTTTGCTTCTTTTGTTCATTTGAGCTCATTTAATCCTGAAAATACAAAAGGAAGACAAAAACACACTTTTTCCAACATTAGTACTAAAAAGGGTTAGTTTTATGCCACATTTGATGTAATTTATATGTTGCATTTTGCACACATCATAGCACAGCGGAAGTCTTGGAATATAAAATATTATTACATACCCAAATGTCTGAAAATATCAAAGTATTTATTATAGACGAGCCTGTAATATCAAATCCACAGGTGGATCTTAACAGAATGTACAAAATGAAGTTTAGCAGACTTTAAGGCATCTTTAAGGATTTGCAAGATCCTCTATTTCGACACCGAGCAACTCCCAGCCTATTGCGAGTAGTATCTGTCACTTAGTATTTGGAAAATACGTCAGTTTTCACTGGTAAATACAATTAACTGACTCTTTTGAAAAGAGTTTATGAAAATTGATTTAAGCGCACAAGGCACAAACCATTTATAACTTGGGACAATCTTTAACAAAATCTTGTATACAGTTTTACATGTTTGTCATACATATGGGGCCGGTTTGGAAGCCGGTTATGATTAACCGACTCACCACTTATAGAACCCACAAAGGAGTTATCCCCAACATGTGGCTTATTTAGCATTTGCATCTATCAGGTGTATGGCTACACCCTGTGCATAGGTCGTGGCCATTTTCAAATGAAATGAGCCGAAGATATCCAGGACACGGTCGTATTAACCCCCAATGTTTATCTTATCAAACAAAACTGATTAAAATGGGTTATGCAATTTATTAATCACAATCCTATTAAATGATTCCATACCCGACCAAGCGGTATTATTATTATACCGTATCCCAAGCCCGTATAAGGGAAAATAAGTTAAAAGTATTTACTTGAGCTAATACTTGATTCACAGCAAAATAACTCAGTCGTATCCAATCTATCTAAATGCAGGTAGCTTTTACCGGGTGGCTCTAGTCTGGAGTGATGGTAATATATAATCAATTCAGAATGCTAACGGTCTTATTTAAGTCGTAGACTTAGACCGGCTAGCTTAAAGTATCTAAAGCGGTACGATACGCTAGATTAAGCGATGACCGGAACAGGATGTTATTTAGACCCAACAAGTATGAAGACTTGTATAATATGGGTAAACTAAGTACATTCTGGATTTTGAGATAAAAACGATAAGGTTAAACCCGTTTCGGCAAACTTACGTAAACTAGTTACATAAACCGATCCGAATGCGTAAATGCATAACGGGTAACCAAATGAACCATATACAAGTTCCATATGTTATTATGCTTAGAATATGTTAATACATCATTAGGATGTTAATATATATGCCCAAAAAGTATTTAAAACCAATTTAAGTCCCGTAGGGGCATTTTGATCATTTTAACATTTATAAAAGAGGTTTTATAGTAAACTGATATTCTGGTCTTAAGTAATCAGTAAAAATATTTATTTTATCTTGTTATAACAGTAAGACATCATACATATGTGTGATTCACCATTTATGGCCAAACTATGTCCCGAAAGGGTATTTTGGTCATTTCACATATGCTTGTAAGGACATATTTGGAGGTCTGAGTTCATGACTTATACCTACTGTATTAATATTAAAATTTATTTAAAAATTCAGTAGGTAACAAGTCTTAGGTGTTAAATATGGTTTTAAACCATACTATGTACCTAATTAGCGTAAAAGTCGATAATTGACGATATTTGAGATGTTTATGTGATTCTGAGATTTTCTACAGCCTTGAATGTTTAAAATATTTTATTTTTCATATCAAGTTAGTAGAAAAATGTTTGGCATGTTAATCTTATGTAAATCACATTTTATTAGCCAAAAGGGCATTTTCGTCAATTAAGGAATTTATACAAGAACTCTAAGTTATGGTCAGTATCAAATCTGACCTAACATTCCAAAAATTCCTAAAAATGATGTCTTAACAGTAGGTAATGAGTTTTGGTTCAAATTCTATGTTTAAGCATGTATTATGCATAATAGCGTAATTTAATTAATAAAAAGTTAAATTTTACGCTATCTTGCATAACATTGTTTTGAGACCATAGAATCATGTCAAATAAATTTAGACATGCTTATATATCAGTACTTAACCTATTAGTATGCTCACATTATCAAAAATCTCAATTTTTGACTATAAGGGCAAAATGGGCATTTATAAGCATAATAACGGAAACTAGCATATAATTCAGAATACTAATGACCAGGTAATATAACCTCAGAGGGTTATACTACAACATAATATGGTCCTAATGGAAGCTTAAAACATAAAAGATTTAAGCTTAATCGGGTCAGAACTGAAAGTCAAAGCAAAAGTCAAGCTTTTGCGACTTTCGGTTGCGAACCGACCCTAAACTTAGAATTGTCGGGCTGAACATGCTTAGACATGTTCTAATAATATTTACCAAGTTATTTAAGTGATAAAACATGGTTCATATCCTCTACATTATCAGTTTTAATTATTTTATAAAAATCTGACTAGTTGACTTTTTAATTAACTAGTTTGACCTGACAATTAACTAAGCAAACGAGAAAATTAGGAGGTGCCCTTATAAGGGATTAACACTTACCTAATTATGGTCACATAGCCATATTCGCCTCGAACAATGGCTGGACCATTTGGGTTTTAACCGAAGGTCAAAGTTATTTTACGACAACTTTGACTTTGGGCCATTTAACCCTTAAAACTGAACTAAGAGGGGACTAAGACACTTACAAAGGGTCCTAGCAATCTTTTCTACTAGAATGAGCTTCCTTTATAGTCAGGAATCCCAGAATTGAGAGAAGAAGATGATTTGAATGAAATGGTGCCAAGAAAGAATGAGAAAACAAGGCTATTTATACTTGTGGAAATGTTGTAGGATCATGACATGTGTGTTGTGTAGCCTCCAAGGAAATATCTTGGCCTTACAAGTGTGTGGATGTGGTTTAAAGCCTTGCAAAGGTGGTAACTTGGTGCCAAAACAAAGGAAATTGCATGGAAAGTCCCTAAGAACCAAGCTAGTAGCAGCAAACAACCATTATGTCGACACCAGGGGGTCACGTGGCGCGACAGAGAAGCCCCCCTGGGCGTCGCGTGACGTGAGCACTAAGCTGCTACTTTCAGAAAATTACAATTTCAGTCCCTGCACACTCATTCATGCATATTTGACGTATTCAACCTCTGTTAAGCCATTTTCAAGGCTCTACAAGTACGTCAAAGTACTGGGGACTTGAAATATGCTTTGAAATATCACGGATGTCGGTTTTTTTGGTCGTACGGTCGCGTTATTCGGTTATTTACGTCGAAACTCGAACGGACGCGAAAACGATCCAAATTAAGCGACGAATGGTATTTTTGCATTCCTATCACTAAAATTATTTTAGTGACTACAAAAATCTTTGGATGTCCGGATATGGTCAGAACGTAAGATATGCGCGTAAATGCAAACTTACGCAGTAATTGACGCTTTTAACCCTTCTTCTTAAAAGTTTGCGTAATTAACGCATAACGATAACGAAACATGGTGAATTTATTATCACTTATTATTTGAGAGTATAATTGCACATCATAATGCTTCGGGTTCGTTAAAAGGTCATTCAGAGGTATAATTAAACATGTTGACACTTTTAACCCCTTAACTTGCAAACTTGCGCGTAACATTACCTATTGGCATAAAAGCCTTGAATGGCCAATATTAGGCATTCCCGAGAGTATGACCAAACATCTTGAAACTCTCAGTTCATTAAAAGGTCACTCAGAGGTAAGAATTAACATGTTGACACTTTCAGTCCTTCTATATTCAAGGTTTTCGATTTTTGACGAAATTAGTCCCTCACAGTCAACGTTTGACTTTATTAGGGTTTATGACACGTGTCAACACATCATTAGACATGATTTTACGAGGTGTTACACTTATTTAATTCACTGAAATCTTCAGCGTCACTATGGCATACGGCAAACAAAGAAGAGAAACAATCGGAATGAAGCAAGGAAGGCATTAGAAAATCGATCTTTCATTATATTTCGTTTTCCATTTAAGTCCCTGTATAGGCGTTTGATTTATAGTCCTTTGTGGATATATTATTTCATCATAGTCCCTGTGTGGACCTACCTCTTCTGATAAAACCTTATATAAACGTTTATCTATCGTAGTCCCTTCGTGGACATTATATTACAACATAGTCCCTTCATGGACGTTATATTACAATGTAGTCATTTCATGGACATCATATTTCAAAATAGTCATTTCCTGGACTTTATACTCCATTATAGTCCTTACATGGACATGTTATTTCATTAAAATCTTTTTGCAGGCATATTATTTCATTAAAGTCCCCTGACGAATATAAATATTTTAACTTAGTCCTTTCGAGGACATAATGTTTCACTATTGTCCCAATGTAGACATATCTTATAGTCCCTGTAAGGACCCATCTCTTCTATATAGTCCTAGTATGGACATTTGTTTATTATAATCCCTATGTGAACATATCTTTTGATTTAAGTCCCTCTGAGGACATCTGTTTCAGTAAAGTCCCTTTTGTGCGCATGCCGTACCAATATAGTCCTTTTATGGACGTCTTATTTCATTAAAATCCCTTAGGGGATATGCTATTTCGAAATAGTCCCTTTGTGGATACGAGATTTCATTATAGTCCCTTAGCGGACATGATATTTCATTGTAGTCCCTTTGTGGACATAACATATTATTATAGTCCCTTCATGGGCAAACAGTTTCAATATAGACCCTATACGGACTTATAATCTTCCTTTTTATCCTCTGCGATCAAATAAAATACAAAAAGTCCTAATAGAGGCACTATTGTAGATTTCCAAATGATTTATGGAAAGTTTTTAAAAAATTATATACAGGTATTCATTTCGTCCTTTATCAAATAATCGTATCTGTTTTATTCGAACTCTATCGATCTGCTAAATAATCTCAAAAGATCATCTTAATGGTATAACCTAGCCTATATGTTTATGAACATGGCTATGATGGTAAAACCCTCTTAAGACAATTAATCTTTGTTAACATCCAAGAACATGTTGACACTCCTGACAGTGTGACTTGAGAAACCACACCAGCCATCAAGGTATTTTGGACTACGTCCAAGCCTTAAGGCCTATATGGTTGAATTAGATCATGACAAGTATCATCAATATGATGATCATAATATAAACATCCATTAGTGATGAAGTGCCTACGGGCTAAACTTGTTGTCCAATAAGACAACGACAGTTGTGGCCTACGACCCCCTGTCTAAAATGCTGGACTATGTCCAAGCCTCATAGTCTAAAAGATCAATATGGTCATGACTAATATCATCTAACACTATGATCACATTATTTAACATCCTTTATGATGTTTCGCCTACGGGCTATATATTAAATTGTCCACTAACGACATTGACATTTGTGACCGTTATGGTTCACCATCCAAGGCACTGGGCAATGCTCAAGCTTTATAATCTATAAGATCGATAAGATCATGACTAATATACTCAATTACGATAATTATATATATATATATATATGTATATGTATATATATATATATATAAACATCCATTAGTGATGTCCATCGATTTGCCTATGTGCCAAAATGATTCGTTTTTCAAAACGATGACAGTTGTAGTACGACTCCCTGTCTAAAGGTGAAAAACTATGTTCAAGCCTTAAAGCCCCTGATCTAATAAGATTGCGACTTATAAACTAATGTCCTTTGCAACAAGGCCTTTCTGCCATGTGATTACTTATTTCCATCATGACTAGACTTTATGTCATATCGTTTTACGTCCCTGGGACGGGCCTCCGTGCCATATATATATATATATATATATTAAAAGTCCTTTTAGGCTAGCCTTCGAGCTACTCGTAGTCGTCTATATGACAAGGACAGCTGTGACATTGTGATCCCCTGATAAACAGGTAATGGACTCGGTCCAAACCTTAAATGCCGTTAATGGTTCTCTTGTGACCTAGGCTAAATATGATTAATGTATTTTCACAAAATATACTATAAGAAAGTTAAGACCTAATAGCCGATACGGTTTAATGATACCATGGATTATTAATCATCAAATGCGATGACTAACTATTATTTTTGCAACTAATCAATTGTTATTATTGGTGTTTAGTACCAAAGCTTCAAAATGGTGGATTCTGATGAAGCACATAGCAGTACTGCAAATAGAAACAATGATGCAAATGTAAATGTTAATGGCGCTGATCTTCAGGCCATGATTGACGCAATAGTTAGTAGAGCTGGGGGTAAAGTTCTTGAGGACAATAAGGAGTCGAGTGCTACTCACTCAAAGTCCCATACAAAACAACATACATCAGCTCGTAAGGAGAGCTCCGTTCACTCTTCAAATGCGAAGAGCGAACCCCAGAAGTTAGTGCTTCATGATAAGCCCCATTCAACTAAAGACGAGTGCACATACAAATACTTCATCTCATGCAAACCTAGAAATTTCGATGGGGAAAAAGGGGCGATCAATGCCATGAAATGGCTCGATGAAATGGAAACTGTTGTGGACATCAACAGTTGTGCTGAAAAGGATGTAGTAAAACTCGTTTCACAATCTTTCAAGGGCGAGGCCCTCGCATGGTGGAAAGCCATAATACAGTCCACGGGGAAAATTCCCCTATACAATATGGGATGGTCTAAGTTTGTGGATCTTATCAGGGAAACTTACTGCCCACAACACGAAGTGGAAAAGTGGAGACAGATTTTCTGACTCTCACAATGAAAAACCTAGATTTTCAACAATATGTTACCGACTTCAACACCATGTCTAGATTAGTACCCTATTTAATTACCCCTGAACCTAAACTCATTGCGCGTTTCATTGGTGGCCTGGCATCGGAAATAAAAAGGAATATTAAGGCTTCAAAGCCAACCACCTTTAGATCAACTGTGGATCTATCCTTATCCCTCACTCTAGATATAGTGAGACAAAAATCGGTCAAAACTGAGACTAATGAGAAAAGACAGAGGGAGGAGGATAACTCCCAGAATTCTAAAAAGAAGGGCAAATCCGAGTTCGGAAGGAACCAACAAGATTCCAATAAAAAGCCTACATGCAAAAACCTGCAAAAGAAGACACTGGGGACAGTGTCGATCAAACCAAAAGCCAAAGCAATGTGGCATCTGTAAAAGAACTGGTCACCAGTACCACGAATGTAGGGGCATAAAGAATGCGGTCTGTTTCAGCTGTGGCGAGAAGGGCCACATCAGTACTAATTGCCCTAAAGCTGCCAAAGAAAGTACAGCTAAGCCTAGAGAGACTAAGAAAGGAAACACCTGAACTATCGGATGAATGCCAGAGACAGTACTTATCAATAATGGCATCAGGCCCATTCCTTATCATTTGTCAATAACATTTCTGCTAAGTTTCTTGTTTTAATTCGGGGAATAATAAGTCTTTGATAGACCATAAGCTTAGCAAACTTTTGATTATACTCGTAAGAACTCCAGATATTAAGTATAAGGTAGAATTTACCAATGAAAACTATAAAAACCGTTTCTTCCATTCTCGACGATGATCCTCTCGTAAGAATCAAGAGTACTATTTCTCCATGATAGAGTACGACGATATATGTTATTTTAATATTACCTCATTGATTTCTATCAACTGCAAATGCCAAACTTTGTTTGATAAAGGTGCCATATGAGGATTGGCGTATCCTAATGTGTCCCATAGATTGCTTCCATGCCTGATCAGTATGGAGGTTTAATGCATGGAACCACTAAGATATTTCCAATGGTCATATTGTACCAAAGTCAGCTAGTGGTATTCAAAGAAGGCATCCATGTACTCGTGAAAACAGATGTGTCATTTGCATGGCACAAGTGACAAACTACCCTGGTTACCTCCAGAAAAGGCAAAGTGGAGTTAGGATTGACATCCTATTAGGAGCCGTATCTGTCATAGAAACTCTATATCGGTTAGCACCGACGGAAATGGAAGAATTAAGAGCCAATCATTATGGAGATAGGCTTTTACAGCTAGCTCATCATCTTAGGAGCTCCGATTATTGTTGATAAAAGAAAGCACGGTGCAATATGCTTATGCATTGATTACCGCGACCTTAACTAGGTAACGATTGAGAATTTCTATCAGCTGCCCAGGATCGTCGATTTGTTCGACTAACCATGAGGTTAACTATTCCTTAAATTGATTTAAGTAGTGATAAGAATGACTATCTCACCCTAAATAGGTTATCCTATAACTAATAGTTAGTATATAAGCGTCAAGGCTGCTCCTTTGGAGACCTTGTATAAAAAGGAATGTCAAACGTCCGTTTGATGGACAGAAGTTTGGTAAGTTCAACTATCAGGACCTGAAATTACCTTGGAGACAACGGATAGGATCATACGAATCCGTGATCGTTTGAAAGTTGCCAGTAATCGGCAGAAAAATCAATGTTGATAAGAGTCACAACCCTTTTAAGTTCCCAATAAGGAGCAAAATTCAACAGAAAGTACCACCCTAGAAGGGTGTGCTGCATTTGATGTCATGGGCAAATTAAGCTCTAGATATATAGGACCATTCGAGAAAATCGGATATGTCAAGGTCGGTAGACTATAAGTTAAGACTTACCTAAGGAGCTTGGTGGAATTTAAAAGGTGTTCCACACTTGTGATTTCAGGATATGTCTAACCATTAAGTCAATAGCATTAACACATAACGATATGCAGATTAATAAGATCTTATGGTTTATTGAGGAACCCGTGTCGATTAACGATCGACAGGTTAAGAAGCTCTGAGAAAAATCATGTACTAAATTGTATAGATCATTAGGGATGGTCGTAAGAGCCCCTAATATGCTGTGGAGGTTAAGTCCGTTATACGACAGAAAGTACTTCCATCTTTTTAAGCAAATCTCGAGGTCAAGATTTCTTTTAAGGGGGTGAGGATGTAACATGTCACACCCGACCGCGTAAAACAACAAACCGCGACGGAAACGTCGGGGAGTCGTGTGGCAGAATTATTGTTTCAAAACACATGATAATTAAAGTTAAGTTTTACAAGCTTAAGTTATTACATTGTCTTAGTTCAAACAAAACACATAACATAAAAGATGATAACTTTCTTGATTTTAGATTTGCTAAGGCCCAAGTCGCCCTAAGTGTAGCTTGCTCACATCAAATATTCGCTCCTGAAACATATGTGAAAGTAAATACGTCAGCATAAAAATGCATGTGAGTAACATAGGTTTAGTGTTGAAGATTCATGACTTTGAATGTTAAAAGAAATGTTTAATGAAAAGTGGTCATGAACCTTATAAAATATTTTCTTTAATAAAATCATATGAAAGATCAAATGATATAGAAGAAGGATGTATGGTTAAGTAAATAACCAAATGAAAATAATATGTATAAAATATGTCATGTCTTGTCTTTGTTGAAGTGGTTTAGATAACGCCACGATATGAAATACAATAAAAGCACTTATATATAGGAAGTACCAGCGGCGTATCCACCATGCTTTTATCATATTGTACACGTCTCGTAATTTAAATCACTTATTAATAACCATGAAATAATGTCTTGTTTAAATGTCAATGTCATGTGTAATCAATGTCCAATGTCAAATGTCCAGTATAAACCATGTCATGTATGGCGAATAAATAGTATTTACTCAAGCCAAATGCATAATGTCATGTATAAATAAATGTCTTATGTAATCAAATGTCTTGTACAAAACAAAGTCTTTGAGCAAACAAAAGTTTAAAACAAAGTTTATGTTTTGAAAAACCATTGCTTTTATTGATATGAACATTTATATGGTTTGTCTATCGCATACACTCAAGCCTTGAGACTGTCGGATAAACCCTTATCAGGATCAAGGTTTATCAAAAAAATGTATTCGGATTCTGTCATTCCCCTTCCGAGATTCCTAGAAAGCGGGAACAGGATTTGTCAAGTCCTATAGCGCTATTACATACTACCGAGCGGCGTGATCAATGTTAATGAATGTACTACTCTGTTAAACATACAAAATGTCTTTTTCATTGTAAGCATGTCATGAAAATGTCTTTGTAAAACCATGTAATAGGCATACTAAGTCAATATGCCAATAAAATGTCTTTGAAACCAAATGTTAGGTATACTAAGTCAATATACCATAAAAATGTCTCTCAAATAATGTATTATATGTAATATGTAATAAAACATGTATAATGTCATGAAAACGAAAAGTAAAGTTATGCACATATGCTTCACCTCAAAACATTTGAAAACGTAAAATATGGAAACTATGTACTCACCTTTGGGTGCGTTTTTATATGTTAACACAATCCCTCAAATTGTTTATTCATCCTAAATTAAATAAGAACGATTTAATAATCAAAAACTCATAAAAATACCTAAGTTTCTCCGATACTTAGAATTTTCACATAATTTCGAGATTTTCTCGAAAAGTTATTATTTTTGATTATGTTGGTGTAAATATATATATATATATATATATGCGTTCACATATATATTTTAAGAACTTTGCGACTTGAACGATTTTATTGGTGACCCTCATCATGTGATAAGCAATATATCTACGATTTGCGCGTCGTAATATGTACTTATTGTGACATAAAATAAATATCGTAACACACATAATCTTGTCAACTATAAACATGTCATCATACACATATTATAAAACACATAACACATTGTAACACATAAAATTTACCCATGAACAACACATTATAGTGTATGTTGAAAAACACGTATTTTAGCGATTCGGTAACGTTTTTGGGCGCCGGAAGTCACGTATGACTAACCAAACACCAAGTAAACTTAATATAAGTTAAAATAGTTATTTTTATATCAAAAATATCAGTTTACTTACTGATCTAAAACAGTTTTATAAAAATCCTCCGAAAAGCCGATTTTTAACCGTTTTACCGCATAGTTTTGCATCAAACGTTACCCTAACCATCCCAAATCGTAACGACTTGATATTTTAACATAACCCATGTTATTTACTGAATAAAATAGTGGTTATACTCATGATAGTGCAGGTCTCACATAAAGCACATAAATCATGAAAATTTCACATATTTTACCACTTTCTAAGCTATATGTACAACATGCAAAGCTATCAAACCTATGACAAAGTTTCATGCCATTATAATATACCAAATAATGTTATTTTTAGTTTTTATAATCTGTTCTAAAATATTTTTGTCATACAATCATTTTTTTTATCATTTCTTGAGCTTTAAATCATCATGCATTCTTATGTACAAGTGTCTAAAGCACACTATCATATCATCATCATTTCATATGAATTTAAATGCATCAAACATGTAATTTATTCATGTTTACTTACTGATTTAATTGAACATTCATCATATCATGCATAAATCATCAAATACTTGCATTTTAACTATCATTCAAGAACAAGCAACAACTTAAAAATTCTCAAATATGTCTAATAAATTTTTGGCCATTTACATGTCAAAATACTAACATTATTTCAAATTATAACCCATGATTCAATCACTCCTTTGTATCTCTAACATATCTGCACATAATCTTGTTCATGCAAGCAAACATCCTAAACAAGTATTTATTAAAAATCAACTCAAACTCAAATCTCATACACATACATATATATATATATATACGGTTATATATACACACATATATACTACCATTTTTTTATTTTGTATCAAGACCCATTTCTTTTTAGATTTCAAGTTTGTGAAAAATTCCAAGATTCAAGAGGATCTTCCAATCGTCAAGAACAACCAAGAATCAAGTGTATGATTTAAACATAAACTTTATACCTTCAAGATTCAAGTGAGTTTTTGATGAGATTTTGATGATATGGAGCTTGAAATCACTTGAAAACACCTTGGAAACTCCTTTGGATCTTCACACCAACTTGAAACTAGCTTGAAATGGAGTTTGATCTTGAAGAAGATGATGAAAAACCAAAATGTGTGGGTGTTACGGTTTGGGAGAGACAGAGAGAGAGACAGAGAGAGAGAGGAAGATTGTTTGAGATTTGAGATCTTGGAATGTGAAGATATGCAAGATATGGTGGATTTTATAGAATCCAAGATTTGCATGCATTCAACAAGTGGCAAGGAATAGAGAGAAGTGGTAATCTATATTGTATGCATATGAAAACACACCTATATATGCATACTTACATATATTTAATATGTGTAGGTTAAAAAAAATAGGTATTAAACTGGATACCGGGTATTTTATCTAGCGTTTTAAATCCTGGTTTATGGCGTTTTAAATTATTTTTATTATTCTATAAAAATAAACTTACCATATTATTGCTGAAATAAATATCAGTTGCCGAGACTGGCTGCGTTGTCCGCGTTTTGCAGTAGAAACGCTGTGTTACACAGTAACACGCGGTACGCGCTTAAACTTTGAAAAATAATGTTTTTAAGCGTTTTAATTTATTTTTCAACACGAACATGATTAAAAATAAAATTTTAATCATAACAGAATATTTTTAGGATTTAAATATTATCCATGCGGTCACCAACGTTCGTTTCGCAGTTTTGTCGCAATTAGTTCTTAAGTTCGAACAAACATGTTTTTGCCATACCGAATCCTTTGAAACTTATTTCTAAGTTATATAAAGGGTATTTAGGGTATGTTTGGCTTATTTCATTGTTCCGGAGTGTACGTCGCGTTAAACTGATTACGTTCACGTAGCTGTTTACGATTTCACTTCCAGAACAGGTTTGAGAGTTCGGAATTGAACAATGATTGAAAATGTGTAAATGTCACAAATAATTAACAACTATTGGAATTTAAAACACCATATTTCATTAAATACAAAGTTGTTCGGAACAGTACAAGGATTAAAATTTACAGATGTCACAGTCTCCCCTACTTTTGGAAATTTCGTCTCGAAATTTAATTAGAGGAAACTTGTGGGAAAAGGTGTGGATATTTCGCCTTCATTTGATCCTCTCATTCCCAAGTAAACTCTGGGCCACGTTTGGATTCCCAGCGAACTTTGACTATCCGTATGTGCTTGCGCTTGAGCTTCTTGACTTGATGGTCCAATATTTCCACAGGTTTCTCGACGAAGTGCATCGTGTTGTCGACACGAATTTCATCAAGGGGGATGTGGAGGTTTTCATCGGTCAAACACTTTTTCAGATTGGACACGTGGAAAGTTGGATGAACATTTCCAAGTCCAGGAGGCAGCTCAAGTCTGTAGGCTACTTTTTCGATTCTTTCAACGATCTTGAATGGTCCAACATATCGTGGTGCAAGTTTTCCTTTCTTCCCAAATCTGATTACACCTTTCCAAGGAGATACCTTGAGTATGACGAGATCACCGACTTGGAATTCCAAAGTCTTGCGTCGTCTATCCGCGTAACTCTTTTGATGGCTTCTAGCTGTTAAGAGGTTGTCGCGAATTTTCTTGACTTTGTCTGTAGTCTCTAGAATTAGTTCAGGTCCAGTGAGCTGAGCTTCACCAATCTCATTCTAGCAGACCGGTGAACGACATTTTCGACCGTATAAAGCTTCGAAAGGAGCCATGTTGATGCTGGAGTGATAACTATTATTGTAGGAGAATTCGATCAATTGAAGATGCGAATCCCAACTACCACCAAAATCGATCACACAAGCTCTAAGCATATCCTCCAATGTCTGGATTGTTCTTTCAGATTGTCCATCCGTTTGAGGATGATAAGCTGTGCTCAAATTAAGTTGGGTTCCCATAGCAGATTGCATGGTTCTCCAAAAGTGAGATGAGAATCGAGCATCTCGGTCTGATATGATGTTTAAAGGAACACCATGTCGGGATACAATCTCATCTACATAGATCTTGGCAAGCTTTTCAGCAGAGAGATCCTCATGGATTGGCAAGAAGTGAGCAGATTTTTTCAAACGATCAACTACTACCCAAATGGCATCATGACCTCTATTAGTGCGCGGTAGTTTGGTAATGAGATCCATGGCAATGTTTTCCCATTTCCAAACCGGTATCTCTGGTTGTTCCAATAATCCAGAGGGATGTTGATGTTCTGCCTTAATCTTCAGAGAAGTAAGGCATTTTGATATGTATAAGGCAATGTCTTTCTTCATTCCCGGCCACCAAAACTGGGTTCGAATATCTTTATACATTTTGTCTGCACCAGGATGTATTGAATAACGAGACTTGTGAGCTTCATCCATCAATAAGGTGCGGAGATTGTCTTGAATTGGAACCCACAAACGGTCCATGAAATAATATAACCCATCGTCCTTCAGTTCAAGATGAGGCGTAAGATGATATGGTAATTCCTTACCCATCAAGTTCAGTGAAACACAAGTACGTTGAGCTTGAGAAATGCGGGTTTGAATATCAGATCGAACTTGAACACAATGAAGCTTGACTCGTTCTTTATGACTTGGCGCATCGGCTACGACATTCGCCTTCCCAGGATGGTAGCGAATCTCGCAGTCGTAGTCGTTTAGAAGTTCTACCCAACGTCGTTGCCTCATGTTTAGTTCTTTCTGATTGAAGATGTGTTGGAGACTTTTTTGGTCTGTGAAAACCACACATTTTGTCCCGTAAAGGTAGTGTCTCCAAATCTTGAGAGCAAAAACCACAGCGCCTAACTCAAGATCATGAGTCGTGTAGTTCTTCTCATGGATTTTCAATTGTCTTGACGCGTAGGCTATGACTTTGTTTCTCTGCATAAGAACACAACCAAGGCCTAGATTCGATGCGTCACAATATACGACAAAGTCGTCTTTTACCTCAAGAAAAGACAACATAGGAGCGTCGCAGAGTTTTTGTTTCAAGGTCTGAAAAGCTTCTTCTTGTTTGGGTCCCCACTCAAAAGGTTTATTCTTTTGAGTTAAGGCCGTGAGAGGAACCGCAATCTTGGAGAAGTTTGCAATAAAGCGGCGGTAATAACCCGCGAGACCCAGAAATGAACGAACCTCGATAGGAGTAGTTGGTGTATCCCAATCCTTAATCGCACTTATTTTGGCGGGATCTACATGTATACCTTGTTCGTTAACAATATGTCCCAAAAATTTAACTTCCCTAAGCCAAAATTCACACTTGGAGAATTTAGCGAAAAGTTGTTCCTTCTTTAGGAGTTCCATTGTTAGACGGAGATGTTGTTCGTGGTCAGCTCGTGTCTTGGAATAAATCAAGATGTCATCAATGAAAACGATGATGAACTTATCTAAATAAGGCTTACAAACCCTATTCATTAAGTCCATGAAGACGGCAGGAGCATTCGTTAAACCGAAAGGCATAATAGTAAACTCATAGTGGCCGTATCGTGTGCGGAAAGCAGTCTTGGGAATATCTTCTTCGGATACGCGAAGCTGATGATACCCAGAACGTAGATCAATCTTCAAAAAGCAGGTAGCACCCTGAAGCTGATCAAAGAGATCATCAATGCGAGGTAGGGGATATCGATTTTTGATAGTGAGTTTGTTAAGCTCACGATAATCGATACACATTCGGAAAGATCAATCCTTTTTCTTTACAAATAGGACAGGTGCGCCCCAAGGGGAAAAGCTCGAACGAATAAATCCTTTGTCTGATAACTCCTGCAGCTGCTTCGACAACTCTTGCATCTCTGACTGTGCAAGACGGTATGGAGATTTAGCAATCGGGTTAGCACCAGGTACAAGGTCAATACGGAACTCGATTTGACGCGCTGGGGGTAAACCAGGTAAGTCTTCAGGAAAAACCTCAGGATAATCCCGAACAACGGGGATGTCTTGAACAGTCTTACCCTTGTCTTTCTCCTCTATGACACATGCCAAGAAAGCCAGATAATTCTTTCTTAGGTATCTCTGGGTGTGGGTGCTTGTCATCAGTTTAAGGCTACTAGCGGGTTTCGCTCCACGAACCTCTAAGGTTTCACCAGACAAAAGAGGCACACGAACAATCTTGTCAAAACAAAACACCTCTGCATGGTATTGGGTCAACCAATCTATCCCTACTATAACGTCGAAACTCCCAAGTTGCATTGGCGTGAGATCAATGGGAAAAAAGATGATCGTTGAGGTTTAACTGGCAATTTCGAATGACTGAATCGAGTACAAAGGATTCACCACTGGCTAATTCTAATGTCAAGGGTTTTCCTAGTTTTGTTCTAGGCTTTGCAAGCAATGGTTCAAAGGCTAGGGATACAAAACTCTTGTCGGCACCCGAATCAAAAAGAATAGAAGCAAGTTGGTTGTTAACATAGAACATACCGTTCACCACCTCACTGTCGGCACGCGCTTCATTGGCATTGATGTTGTATGCTCGTCCACGAGTCGGGTTCGCATTAGCCAACTTCGGGAACTTGTTCCTGTAGTGACTCAAATCTCCATAATTGTAGCAAGACCCAGGCTGGAAAGGAGGTCGTGCAGGATTTGCTGGCTGTTGGGCAGGGTTTTGTGCCGCTTGATTCGGAGCAGGAGGAGAGAGATATGTGTTAGCCAAATGGACATATCTTCCACAGTTGTTGCAAAGACGACACTGAAGATGTGGTTGATGATGACAATTGCACTTGTTATAAAGAGGTGCAGTACCAACATACTGTTTCTTGGCAGGTGGTTGTGCTGGCTGGGTAGGAGCAGCTTGATTGGTCTGTGCAACAACGGCAAAGTTCTTGGAAACCTTACGCTTCCTAGATTTCTTTGAGGTTTCAGCTTTCTTTCCATTCTTCTTCTCTGTCTTGTCAGCTGGTTTCTTGTCACCCTTGCGGTGGAGTTTACCCTTCTTGACTTGAGACTCAGTCAAGGTCGCAGCTAGCTCAATGGCTTGTCTCACCGTGGTAGGGTTGCTGCCGGTGACAATATCCTAAATGGGATCAGGAAGACCATCTATGTACTTCTCAATCACCTTGTCCAAAGGCGTGACCATGGTGGGACACAGCCGGCTCAGTTCTTCGTATCGGTCTGTGTAGGCACGGTACTCTCCACTATCTTGCTTGAGATCATGGAATTCGTTTTCCAGTGCCCTCAGTTCATGACGAGGAAAAAACTCCTTCATCATAAGTGCGCGAAGCTCTTCCCATGTTTGAGCCATTGCCACGTTGGCACCTCTGTCCCTCATCACACCATTCCACCAAGTAAGCGCCCTTTTCTGAAACACACTTGACGCAACCTCAACCGTTCGCTCATTCGGGCATTGAACGTGATGAAACGTACTCTCGAGAATCTCGAACCACTGTAGGAGCCCAGTTGCTCCTTCTGACCCAGAAAACTGAAGCGGTTTAGCCGAATTGAAAGTCTTAAAGTTGCACGGAACAGGTGCGTTGTTATTGTTGTTTGCTTGGTTTAACTGAGTCACTAGGTTCGGGAGTACAGCAGCAATTTGCTGAGCGATCAAGGCTGCCATTGCGGCGTCTTGAGTTTGATCACGTCGAGGAGGCATCTAAAAGAAAAGGAACACAAGGAAATGTGTGAGGTTGACATAAGACAATCAAAAGGAGTATTGAAAATATCGACAAAACAAAGGAAGGTGGTCATTTGTTCGTTACTTAAAACAGTCAAACGACACACAGTGACTAATCAAAGTAAATGGGTCTATATAATGCATAATGAAGACATGATTTAGCCTATAAGTGGACACTCACCCCAAGAGTTCCCAGGTAAGAGTGACTGGTCCGATTATGTGGATTTGTACGAACACTCTAGCCTTAGACAGAAAACTCAGGGTACAGGTACCCAACCTTCCGGATTGCATGTGATCACATTATTAAGACTCAAACTTTGACGAGATTTGAAAACTTTAAAGGTGTAAAGCCTAAAAATAAATCATCTAAGGATAGATGATTGATTTTCAAATAGAATTGAGATTTATGTACTTGTTTTGGTAATCACCTAAGGATAGGTGATGGTATTGTTTTAAGATCTAAACACAAGGTAACTTGTGTTAGGGTCCTAGAAAGGTTATAGTCTAGGTCAAAATTTTACTAATAACCTAATTCCCTATAACCATGAGCTCTGATACCAACTCTTCTGTCACACCCCGACCGCGTAAAACAACAAACCGCGACGGAAACGTCGGGGAGTCGTGTGGCAGAATTATTGTTTCAAAACACATGATAATTAAAGTTAAGTTTTACAAGCTTAAGTTATTACATTGTCTTAATTCAAACAAAACACATAACATAAAATATGATAACTTTCTTGATTTTAGATTTGCTAAGGCCCAAATCGCCCTAAGTGTAGCTTGCTCACGTCAAATATTCGCTCCTGAAACATATGTGAAAGTAAATACGTCAGCATAAAAATGCATGTGAGTAACATAGGTTTAGTGTTGAAGATTCATGACTTTGAATGTTAAAAGAAATGTTTAATGAAAAGTAGTCATGAACCTTATAAAATATTTTCTTTTATAAAATCATATGAAAGATCAAATGATATAAAAGAGGATGTATGGTTAAGTAAATAACCAAATGAAAATAATATGTATAAAATATGTCATGTCTTGTCTTTGTTGAAGTGGTTTAGATAACGCCACGATATGAAATACAATAAAAGCACTTATATATAGGAAGTACCAGCGGCGTATCCACCATGCTTTTATCATATTGTACACGTCTCGTAATTTAAATCACTTATTAATAACCATGAAATAATGTCTTGTTTAAATGTCAATGTCATGTGTAACCAATGTACAATGTCAAATGTCCAGTATAAACCATGTCATGTATGGCGAATAAATAGTATTTACTCAAGCCAAATGCATAATGTCATGTATAAATAAATGTCTTATGTAATCAAATATCTTGTACAAAACAAAGTCTTTGAGCAAACAAAAGTTTAAAACAAAGTTTATGTTTTGAAAAACCATTGCTTTTATTGATATGAACATTTATATGGTTTGTCTATCGCATACACTCAAGCCTTGAGACTGTCGGATAAACCCTTATCAGGATCAAGGTTTATCAAAAAAATGTATTCGGATTCTGTCATTCCCCTTCCGAAATTCCTAGAAAGCGGGAACGGGATTTGTCAAGTCCTATAGCGCTATTACATACTACCGAGCGGCGTGATCAATGTTAATGAATGTACTACTCCGTTAAACATACCAAATGTCTTTTTCAATGTAAGCATGTCATGAAAATGTCTTTGTAAAACCATGTAATAGGCATACTAAGTCAATATGCCAATAAAATATCTTTGAAACCAAATGTTAGGTATACTAAGTCAATATACCACAAAAATGTCTCTGAAATAATGTATTATATGTAATATGTAATAAAACATGTATAATGTCATGAAAACGAAAAGTAAAGTTATGCACATATGCTTCACCTCAAAACATTTGAAAACGTAAAATAGGGGAACTATGTGCTCACCTTTGGGTGCGTTTTTATATGTTAACACAATCCCTCAAATTGTTTATTCGTCCTAAATTAAATAAGAACGATTTAATAATCAAAAACTCATAAAAATACCTAAGTTTCTCCGATACTTAGAATTTTCACATAACTTCGAGATTTTCTCGAAAAGTTATTATTTTTTATTATGTTGGTGTAAATATATATATATATATATATATACATATATATGCGTCCACATATATATTTTAAGAACTTTGCCACTTGAACGATTTTATTGGTGACCCTCATCGTGTTATAAGCAATATATCTACGATTTGCGCGTCGTAATATATACTTACGGTTTGGGTGTTACGGTTTGGGAGAGAGAGAGAGAGAGAGAGGAAGATTGTTTGAGATTTGAGATCTTGGAATGTGAAGATATGCAAGATATGGTGGATTTTATAGAATCCAAGATTTGCATGCATTCAACAAGTGGCAAGGAATAGAGAGAAGTGGCAATCTCTATTGTATGCATATGACAACACACCTATATATGCATACTTACATATATTTAATATGTGTAGGTTAAAAAAACATGTATTAAACTGGATACCGGGTATTTTATCTAGCGTTTTAAATCCCGGTTTATGGCGTTTTAAATTATTTTTATTATTCTATAAAAATAAACTTTCCATATTATTGCTGAAATAAATATCAGTTGCCGAGACTGGCTGTGTTACCCAGTAACACGCGGTACGCGCTTAAACTTTGAAAAATAACGTTTTTAAGCGTTTTAATTTATTTTTCAACATGAACATGATTAAAAATAAAATTTTAATCATAACAGAATATTTTTAGGATTTAAATATTATCCGGGCGGTCACCAACGTTCGTTTCGCAGTTTTGTCGCGATTAGTTCTTAAGTTCGAACAAACATGTTTTTGTCATACCGAATCCTTCGAAACTTATTTCTAAGTTATATAAAGGGTATTTAGGGTATGTTTGGCTTATGTCATTATTCCGGAGTGTACGTCGCATTAAACTGATTACGTTCACCTAGCGGTTTACGATTTCAATTTCAGAACAGGTTTGAGAGTTTGGAATTGAACAATGATTGATAATGTGTAAATGTCACAAATAATTAACAACTATTGGAATTTAAAACACCATATTTCATTAAATACAAAGTTATTCAGAACAGTACAAGGATTAAAATTTACAGATGTCACATAACACCTCGTAAAATCACGTCCAATGATGTGTTGACACGTCTACTAAACCCTAATAAAGTCAAACGTTGACTATGAGGGACTAATTTTGTGAAAAATCAAAAACTTTGAATGTAGAAGGACTAAAAGTGTTAACATGCTTAAACTAAGCCTCTGAATAACAATACACGGTATTCATAATTATAAATGAGCCACTTGTTGGTCGAAAGGAGCCGTTTGCATAATTATTTGAAAGTTTGCGCGTCTAAGGGTTAAAAGCGTCAACATGTTAATTCTTACCTCTGAGTGACCTTTTAACAAACCGAGAGCTTCATGATATTTGATTATACTCTCGGGAGTGCCTAATATTGGTCATCTAAGGCTTTTATGCCGATAAGTGATGTTACGCGCAAGTTTGCAAGATAGAGGGGGTAAAAGCGTCAACATGTTTAATTATACCTCTAAATGACCTTTTAACAAACCTGAAGCATCGTAATGTTCTATAATACTCTAGGGAATGCCCAATATGGATAACATAGGGCTTTGACGCAATAAAACGATAATACGCGCAAGTTTGCTCGCTAAAGGGACCAAAAGCGTCAACTTCTAAAACTACACCTTTGAGTAACCATTTAAGCGAGCTAGAAACTCCGTGATGTTTGTACATACCCTCGGGAGTATTTTATACTGGCCATGTAAGATTTTTATGCCATTTCGCGATAATGCGCGCAAGTTCGCAATTAAGGGGTTAAAAGCGTCAACACGCGAAACTACACTTTAGCGTGATCTTTTAAAAGAACTGGAAACTCCGTTATGCTTAGTCATACCCCCGGATGTGCCTAATGTGAGTCGTTTAAGGCTTAGATGCCATAGAACGAAAATACGCATAAATTTGTGCGACAAGGGACTAAAAGCGACAACAAGCGAAACTATGCCTTTGAGAGGCCTTTTAATCAGAACAGGAACTCCGCAGCGCTCGGCCAAACCCCAAAGTATGCCTAAGATTTGCCGTTAAATGTTTTTATACGTTATACCAATAATATACATGAAACTAGTAAGTTAGGTGCCATATATGTCATTTATGAAAGATCTAATAGCTGAACAAAATGACAGGGACTAGAATTGTAAACCATCATATTTTTTGCCTGGACTGGGCTGCTTTGCGGGCCACGAGCCCACAGGGCCTTCCCTTCGTGTTCCGTTAGAGATCAATCAACAACATCAGCTGATGTAGATGTTTTCGTACCATTTATGACAGAAATGAAACTTAAAAGCTGAATAAAAGACGACAGGGACCAAACTCAGCAAACTGCCAAACTTGTTGCTGGGCTTGACAGCCTCACGGGCCGCGACCATCTGGGCCTGCTGTGTTCGCGGGCTGCCAACAAGAGAAACAGCAGCAAAGCTGTTTTTAGTTGTTGGTTTTAAGCATTGTTTGAACCCCACTCCTAGTTTAAACCATTTTTTATGAAACTATGGACTAGTACACTGATTCTAAAACCAGCAATACACCTGTAATGATCCTAAGCATTCCCCTAAACACTTGGCAAGATCATAAAGGGCCTTGAAAACTATATAAAGGGGTGTTCCACCCACATTTTCACTTGCACATTTCATCTCTATCTTCCTATCTCTCAATCCCTGGAAGTTCCTGAATTTTTGGAGCATCCTCTGAGTTTATTTTAGTCCCTAGGACCTCATGTAAGTGTCCTTTCGTGACTAGTTTGTTTTATTTGGCTTAAAAAGCCGAAAAGTCAAGCTTTTACGATAAACGCTTTGACTTTTAGTTAGACCGTAAACGGTCAAGCCATTGTTCGCAATGAACATAGCTACGTGATAGTAATTAGGTAGGTGTTAAACCCTCAAAAGGGCACCTCCTAATAATCATGTTTGCTTGGTCAATTGACGAGTCAACGTAATATTGTTTTAAAAAGTCAACGGGTCAGTTTTTGAAATAATTACGATATGAGTTTAGAAATGTTCTAAAATACGTTTAATCATTTAAACAACTTGGTAATAATTATTAGAACATGTGTAAACATGTTCGGCTCGTCAATTCTAGTTTTAAGGTCGGTTCGCAACCGAAAGTCGTGAAGTTTGACTTCTGCGTTGACTTTCGATTATGAACCAAATTAGATTAGTTTGTTACTGATTTTAGGTTCCGTTATGATCGTAATATAATGTAGCATAACCCTAAAAGGTTATATTACACGATCATACTAGAAATCTGAGTTTTTGAGCATGTTCCGTTAATATGCCATACTTTGACTATTATGCTCTTATAGCTTAAAAAGGAAAATTTTTAATATATGGTCACATAGATAACTTAGTTACTGATATATAAACAATTCTAAGTTGATTTGACATTATTTTCTGGTCTCAAAACGATGTTATGCAAGATATCGTAAAATTGAACTTTTTATTAATTAAATTACGCTTTTGTGCATAAATCATGTTTAGACCTAAATTTTGGCACCAAACTCATTACCTACTGTTATGATATTATTTTAGGGATTTTTGGAATGTTGGGTCAGATTAGAGATACTGACCATATCATTGAGTTCTCAGATTAGAGATTCTGTTTTCGTCGTTCAAAAATTCTCAATCTCTCTCAATTTCTCTAATAGCTAAAGTAATTTCCGGACATAATACCCACTAAATAGCGAAGCTCTGCCTCGATGTAAGTATTATAACCCCCGGTTACGTATTAATTACGTTGCCCGATTGATCTAGTGCTCCGTAACGCATGTCAAGGCTCTGCCTGACTCAGTCGTTGGAGTTCTGTCTCGGGGATATAACTAATGTAAATTGGGTTATTATACTAACACGTGTGTATTGTTTAATTTAATAGATTATAACCAGGAAGTCACCAGTAAATACCTAAAATAGCAATGTGAATAATTCCTCTTTTTGTAAACTAATTTTACAAAACCTCAAATATTTAAATTACAATTCACAGTGATTGAGTATTTGTAAATCTACAATTATCGTCGGTATGTTGGGGTTTTGTATACATAACTTGTTACTACACTGTGAGTAGTAGCATGACCACAAGTCAGGATTGACAGTACCGTGGGTGGTAATTAAAGTAGATGTAAACAAATGTAATTGCGGGTTGCCCTGAATGCTGTAAAATTATAAAACTTGTTTTGATTAAACTGAGATTCACTCACCAATATTTTCCACTGACAAAAATGTTTTAAACGCGTTTTAGGTAACAAAATGTGAAAGCCAAATAGAAGCCAGCTGGAGAGCACCGAAGGTTTGGAAAAGTGGCTATAAAAGTTACCTAAATAAAGAAGAAGTTTTATTTCAATAAATTATAAACAGATTGTAATAGAAACTTGGAATTTCCTATGTGTTTATTTTTATTATTATAAAAATGTGGTGTTTTACTCTGATAAACTATTTCCTAACTACGATCCTGATGAAATTTTCGCTACCAAATTAATAAACACCGATACCACCAGCTCTGCGAGCTCGCAGCCGCCCGCCTCCCGGGGTAGGGGTCGGGGGTTGCGACATTGCGCATGGTCTGCGCGGCACAAACAGAAGAGCCGTAGAACTTTTCATAAAAAACAGACAGCAAGTAAGTGGCCAAAATAGTTTGTAAAGTCTTTTGGGTAAATTACACTTTTCATCCTTTATGTTTGTATCGGATTGCAATGGATACCCTTTAACTTCAATAATTACAGTCGCAATCCTTTATTTGTAAAACCATTACACTCTAGGTCCTTTATTATTAACCTAATTAATTTTTTCAGTTAAGTATATTCCCTTAATGGTATTAAAGTCATTTCATGCTTTTATTTAAAATTTCTTAATATATAAAACCAAAAAATTTTAGTTCAATCATCCTTTTCAGTTTCTACTCTCTCATAAAACTCTCTAAACTTTCCCTCACTAAACACACTGTTTCTAACACTATGTTCCCGAGTCATTTAACATGGGGAGGTGAGGGGAGGGGAAGGAAAATTTTCTCTTCTAATCTCTCCAATTTGGGAGGATGAATATATGGTCATATTTTCTTCCATTTTCCCTCCCCTCCCCCTGTTAAATGAAACTCGAGAACATGGTTTTTAATATTTTCATCTATTTTCCCTCCCCTGTTAAATGAGTCTCGGGAACAAAATGTAAACTTCCCCTCTGTAAACATTCATCTAAGGTTATGCGTAGTGGGGCGCCATGTTCTCTCATAACCCCCCCCCCCCCCCCTAACCCCCCGAACACCACTAGGGGGGGGGGGGGGGGTTATGAGGCAAAAAAAATGGGGGAAACGCTATATATATCGCGCCGTTATGGAGGGGAGGTTATCAAGCTTGGACCAATCAAAAAAAGGTTAATGTTTTTATAATTATTTAATAAAAACGAAAATTAATAATTAGGTATTGATGGGTAGGGGCTTTATGACTACGAGCTAAAATGCATAACGCCCCATAACCCCCACCCACACACGTGGCGCGCCACGTGTCGCATAACGCTCACAAAGGGGGTTATGACTACACATGGCCTAAGCATTGGGATTCTTATTCTGCAGATTTGAGGATTTTGGAGATTTGTTACGGATCTACAAATCAGTTACACTCTAGGCTGCGTTGTTTATCAAATAATACAGATTTGGGCTCTGGTCGACACAAAAACCCTAATCCCCAAATTGACAAAACTGCTTAAAGCTACAACGCCTACCTCCATAATCACAGACTCACCAATCAGACACTGCTCGTAAGCCCTTGTCTACATCTGTATTGATATGTAATTCTAGATACTCTTGTGTTTTTTTATTGCCTCTTTGAGATAAATCCTTTGAAATTTCAGCAATTGAATCGATAGCTTCATGTATTTACCTTCAATTGAGGGGTATAATCATTGCGGAAGCGTTGAGTTGCTTCCTTTTTGTTAATCACCGGAAGCAGCTAATAGAACTCCGTTTGATATACCTGTTGTTATTATTTATTTATTTTATTTTTTGTAAATTTGAATTACGTTTGGTGATCCAGTGATGGCATGATGTCTTTGGGACCTAATTTTAATGACAATTATAAGCATTCTACGTTGAGGCTCATTTAAAATTTGAATTTCTATTTTATTCATATATTTAGTATGAAATAATTTGAGATTTTGGTTCCTGAAGTGATGAGGTTTGCAATGGGCACTACGAGCGATTAATTAGTTGCTTTAATTGATATATAAAGCAACAGAAAGCTATTGTTTATAAGGTGGTGTCAGTCGTGATGGTTGTTGCCAGAGATGGCAGATGGTGGTGTGGTGACAGGTGGTGGTGGTGGCGGTGGCTAGGAAAGAAAGAAAATAGTGGTGGTGGTGCAAAGGTGTGGTGGTGGTGGTGTTATAAATGAGGGATTATAATGGGGAAGAAATAAGGTGTGAAAAGACATAATTACCCTCATATGAGTTTCACATGATATTACTTAACTGAAAAATTTAACTAGGTTAGTGCTAAAGGACCTAAAGTGTAATGGTTTTTGTAAATAAAGGATTGTGACTGTAATTATTGAAGTTAAAGGGTATCCATTGCAATCCGATAGAAACATAAAGGACACGAAAAGTGTAATTTACCCAAGTCTTTTTTGAGTGGTTTATGCATTTTACCTTTACAAAACCCTCATTCCACAAAATCAAATTCCTGATCGAACAAAATCGTAAAACCTCTCACAAAACCCTAATTTCACGCCCGTCATTTTCCTGCTTGGTATGAAATTTCTTCCATTAACTCTGTATTTCATTAAAATTTTTATATTCGAAGCTTAATCATAGGTAATATAGACATATCCCCATCTTCTTTCTCCTTATCTGATTCATATGATTTTAGTTATACAGTGTATTGTTTACAATTTTGGTCATAATGATTTGGGGCATATAAAGTAATTATCTACTTATTGGCAATGAGTATGGGGATATGTTAATCTGATTCCTTATTATAAAAAAAACATAGGCATTTAAGTAAGGAAAATTGTTCAGAAGGGTATTTTTAGTTCACTTTTGCTTAATGAAGGATGACTCACATACTTTTGAATAGCATATTAGCATTTGGTTAGTTTGGGTTAAATTGTAGTTCTTCTTGGTTGACATGGTCTTAAGATTATGTAGTTAAGTTTGTTTGATATTTGTAGCCGTTTTTGTAACCGAACAGGATTAGGTTTGAAATTTCAAGTTATTAAGATGATTTTAAGTTGAGATTGGTTGAATATTGTTAATGATGCAACCCTAGAGCGGGTTAGACTCCAAAGAACAAAGATGAGAGAATAGACACTAAAGTTACTTTGATCCAGTTTTTCTTCCTTTTTTCTGCATTACTGTTAAAGAACTTAAATACATATAAAATGCAAAATCGTAATCTAAACATGGGATCATGGGTCTCATGGAATGAGATAGTAATGCCTACGTGCGGAAACTAATGCAAAAGTGCAGAAATAGAAAACTAAATTATCTCCTAATAACATGCATAAAATTAAGAGCCTTCATTGGCCGGGTGAAGCATATGGATCGTATCAGTTTATTCCTTTAGTATTTATATTGATGTGTGTTACTAGTGACTAGTTTTTTTTTTAATGGTATACTGACCGACTCCTAAATACTCTTACACCTGCACCTTGCAGGATTTGAACCCTCAACCTCTTGGATAGAGGAAAAGCACCTTACCACCACACCATGTCCCTTAGGGGCAACTAGTGACGAGTTAGGAGCCATTAATCATTATAATGTATAGTATGGTCCTCTAATATCTTATCATGTATCTTTTCTTTTTTGCATCAGTGACGATTTAAGCGAGGTTTCATTATAATGTATAGTGACAATTTAAGCGAGGTTTCAAAGAATTTATGTACATACTTGGTTCTACTTGATTCACCACCTAGGCATGTATTACACTAGAAGTTTTAACAAAAAGTCAAGACTTATTTTATGAGTGATAAAATTAAAATTTATGGGTTGGTTGTTTCAAAGGCTATCTGGATGAATAACCTGCAGGTTAAAGACTCAACGAGCATTTGGCATTTTCTCCTAGTATTGTTTAGCAAAGATGATGTCATATTCTTTAATATTTACCTGTTTAAGTTATCATATTTTTTTTTCTAAACCCAGTTGAATACATACACATAATGACACACGTATACATACACGAAATCATCCATTGATTGAATTTGTTAACTATATATTTGCCTTTTTCTGCTATAGGTTGTGATCTAATTGTATTGCCAGCTACGCACACTACAACTTGCTTGTTTTGATGATGGAAGATTTACAGAGGCAACTGCAACATGACCGTGGTTTAACAGTTTCCACACTTCCAGAAAAAGGTCGCTGCCTCTTCACCACTCGAGACTTCTCTCCAGGTGCGCTGGGTCAACATCACCTTTTCGCTTATTAGCTTTCTTTTTTAATAATTTGACCCCTTATTGATAAAATATAATCCAACTTGACCCATTTTGGCACAAGCAGGTTAACGTTCCCCCTTTACTCAGTTTTTATGGGACTGTGGGAATAGGTTGGAAACTGTAGTAACATATTATAATTTGTAGCCAGAACTTGTGCTAGTTTAGGTCTGCATTTATGTTTTTTCTGATGAAATATGCTACTGGTTATTGTGATTATTGATGCATATTGATCATTATCTTTCAATTATGGTCACAGGAGAAATCATATTAAGTGAAGAACCTTATGTCTCTGTACCAAATAAAAGTTCAGCGGAATCGAGATGTGATTGGTGTTTTACATCAAGTAATATAAAGAGATGCTCATCTTGTCATGTTGTATGGTATTGTGGGAGCAGATGCCAGGTATACTATGCTTCATGTTGTCGTCTTCCACCACACACACGCATATATTGTAGATACCGAAACATATATGAGTGTGTATGTATTATATACACACATATATGAGAAAAATATGAAAGTAACCATTTTTTCTGAGTGTGTTTTTTACTTTTCTGGTCATATCAGAAAATTTAACACATAGCCATGAGATACATGATCTTTGGTTGCTTTTCTACTTTTTACTCGCCTAATTTTTCATTCTATACATGGCGAATAACACATACACGAATCTATACGTGATACGGTGTCACGCATAATATTAGCTAAAGTCATTAATGATGGAAGAAAGGCTGATACAATAGTAAAAGTACACATACTATTGAGATTTATGTATCTCATGGCTAAATGAGTGATTTGTTTCACATGGCTATATAGGTATAACACACTTAAGAAAATGATTATTTTTGTTATTTTCTGACTTCTCTATATATTATGTGTTTGATACACATCTTAATCCAATATTATTTTCATTTGTGAATATTTTAGAAATCTGATTGGAAGCTGCACCGTCTCGAATGCCAGCTACTTTCCCAGCTAGAGAAAAATAGAATACGATCACTTACACCTTCTATACGTTTGATGGTTAAACTTTACCTTAAGAAGAAGTTGCAGGATGGAAAGGTGAAAATCTCTCTTTACTTTTTCCTTTTTCCTTATGATTTGACATCCTATAGTGATGCTATAGCTCTACACGAAGTTAATTGCTAGATGCATTCTTACATGAAGAAAGTATCAATGCCTAAATATATAATCGGGTCATGCCCTGCATCTTAGAATTTTGAAAGACTTGTTTGATTGTTTCAGTGACTATAATCTAACACGGGCATTATTGCCAGGTGATCCCTACTACTGTGATGGACAACTACAGCCTGGTGAAGAATTTAGTATCCCGTATCCTTGTATCTGTGGTGTATAGTTGTGAAGAATTTGTTTTAATAAACTTAGTTTTTGTATCTTGCTTACATAGGCTGTTACTACATATATTGCACACCAAAAGTTATGCATGTACCAGTAAAATTGCTACTTTGTTGGTATATAACTGCACTCTGGAACAAAAGTTATATATATTCCCTAGTTTATGCTTTGGTTGTTATATTTAACTAATTTGTATAAAGATATCTCAGAGGTTGGAGAGAACCAGTTGGTGTTATATGCACAAATGGCAAGTCTTGTCAATATAATACTCCAGTGGCCGAATCTGAATATTAAAGAGATTGCAGAAAATTTTTCCAAGGTAAAACGTTATAAAGCTAGTTTTTCACTATTTAACCATTCAGTTCATATTAGTTTCTAAATTTCTAAATTTACATATGTTATGTTTAAATGTGGTCCTGTTCTTATAATGACATACAGCTTGCATGCAATGCGCACACAGTCTGTGACAGTGAGCTTATACCATTAGGAACCGGACTGTATCCTGTCGTTTCCATTATAAATCACAGGTGACTTTTTGATGCGACTCTCTTACGAGTTGTGTATGCTGCGTTTACTTTTAGTTACCTGGACTTATTAATGAATTTGATCTTATTATAGTTGCTATCCAAATTCCGTTCTGGTGTTTGAGGGACGGATGGCAACAGTACGTGCGATGCAACACATACCCAAAGGTAGCGAGGTATGCTTTCTAAATTCCCTCTAGTTTTATTATTCGTGTAATGTTGCAAACAGAAGTTTTATAACTTTTGTATATTGTGGTCACAACTTTGTTAGTCCCATATTAGAAGCCTTATTTTGTAAAGTGTCTTGTTTTTCTTAAGTTGATTGTTAATTTATAATTGAACTTTTTTATTTATACACATCATTTTTATGCTGTAGGTATTGATAAGCTACATAGAGACAGCAGGGAGTACATTGACTCGACAAAAGGCTTTAAAAGAACAGTACTTCTTCACTTGCAGTTGTCCTCGCTGCATAAAACTTGTACGTCCAAATTCTATCTTTATTAGTTTTAAATTCTAATTTCTTGTATCTTTATTAATGTTTATTTAATGTTGAACTGAACTTAAGGGTCAGAAAGATGATATTGAAGAAAGTGCAGTTCTTGAAGGTTATAGATGCAAGAATCACACATGTGATGGTTTTTTGCTTCGTGATCCTGGTATCATCACCTCACTTCTTTCACATGTAAGTCTGAGTTTTGATTATTATTTTTTTTATATTACTTTTTTTTATCTATTTGTTTTGCAGAGAGCAAAGGATTTATATGCCAACGATGTGGGCTTGTAAGGGGCATAGAAGAAATACTAAAGATTGCTGGTGAAGAAAAAGCTATGTCAGAGAAGGCATCTGCTGCTCTTTCCTCTGGGCGTATCCTCTAATCTTATTATCCAAATTATTACTTTTGAAAAGATTTAATTACGTTTTTCGTCCCTCTAGTTTGTCAAAAATCACTATTTCAGTCCATTAGTTTAAAAATTGCCAAAACAGTCCCTGTGGTTTCACTTTCATAACTATTACAGTCCACCCACACTAACGCCATCCAGTGGTTCTGTTAGTTTATTTGAAATGACCATAATGCCCCTGTTATTAAAATTAAATTTAAAATAAATAAGGAGTTAGTTACGTTTTCCGTCCTTGTGGTTTGTTAAAAATAACCATTACCGTCAATTAGTTCTAAAAATTGCCAAAACAGTACCATTATCCTTCACTTTACTTTTCACCCTCCCTGTTTCTTCAGATCCGGCCACCTAATTTTCCCCATCACAATCGACATTAGTAGGAAAACTTGTGGCCTACCTGAAAAACTTGAGGGGTGGAGATGAAGTATGGGCGGTGCCCTGTGTAGTGGTCGGAATTGGTAGAATTCATAGGTAGAAAAGGAGTTGGCCAATGATTTGTTTTAAGAGAATGGCCATGGGGTTTGGGGGTAGGGGTGGGTGGTAGTTTGATGACGGTGGTGGGCATAATGGGTGGTGAAGGTGGTCATCGTTCAGGTATGTGTGTGTGGTGGTGGGAGATGTTGAAGATGGATGAAGTGGAGAGGGTGTGGAGCCGGAGCTGGTGATCTTCCGGCTGGATTTGAGGAAACAGAGAGCGCGGAAAGTAGAGTAAAGGATATTAGATAGATGAAGTTGTTAACTGCCATTGTTGGTGAGTTGAAGGTGGAAGTTGTGAAAGTATTGGTACTGTTTTGGCAATTTTTAGAACTAATGGACTGTAATGGTTATTTAACAAGCCACAGGGATGAAAAACGCAACTAACTCTATTTATTTTACTTTTAATTTTAATAACAGGGGCATTATGGTCATTTCAAATAAACTAACGGAATATATGGATGACGTTAGTGAGGGTGGACTGTAATAGTTAAGAAATTGAATCCACAGGGACTGTTTTGGCAATTTTTAAATTAATGGACTGAAATAGTGATTTTTGACAAACCACAGGGACGAAAAACGTAATTAACTCTTTTGAAAGTGTTTAAAAGTATTTTCTTTTTTGCTAAAAACTTTATATTGGAAACACTTAATTAGATTTCAGATACCAGTGAAGCCCTTGACATGTACTTGATTGTTGAGAAGCTGCAAGTGAAGCTTTGTCATTCCTGTTCTATCATATTGATGCGAACTAGGGAAATTCTCTTAAAAGTATACTTACAACAGTGATATGATTTTTATATCCTCTTTTTGTTGAAAATATGTATTAGTTTTCATGCATTAAAGTACACTTCGGTGATTATATCTCGCTTTTTCAGATATTAATGGAGATGCAAGATTGGAAGAAAGCACTGACATATTGTAGACTGACAATCCCAGTTTATGAAAGTATGTAGGTTTATCAACTGCGTGTATTTTTTATTTATTTTTTCTGATTTTAGGTTTCGAAATTTCATTAACACAAGGATTTTTATTTGCTTGCAGGAGTGTACCCTAATATCCATCCTCTCCGTGGGCTGCAATATTATACTTGTGGGAAGCTTAACTGGTTCGTGCGTTTTTTATTATAATTCAAACATGTTTTCTTCACCTTTATAAACTAGATTACCAAAACATGGTCTCTAATTCGGTACCATTCAACTTCAATGTGTTTGCTCTCTCATGGAAGACTTGATTCTTCGTTATATGGATGACTGAGTTACTATCACAGTTGATTCTTCGTTATATGGATTATACCAGCTAAAAAGACTATTTGAACACCTGTTATACATCTATAAAAAAGACTGTGATGTCATAGAGGGAAAATGTCGGATCTAGGTATAAGATTTGTATGTTTTTTACATTTTGTGCCTTGTATATTCAACTTTGAGATCCTTATCTGAAGTGAGGGAGGGGATGCATGTGGTGGCAGCGGCAGCATGAGGAGATTAGAAGCGCGAGGGAGGGCGGTGCGGTGTCGATTGTGACGGTGCTTTGGTGGTTTTTGCCATGGTGAGCAGAGAGTGGTATGAGAGAGTTATGTTAGTAGAGAGTATTTTAAGTGTTAGTTTATACTTCATATATGTGTGTGTGTGTGTGTGTGTGTGTTTTTAAAGATATTTATATAAAGAGAAGTTAATAATAAAGTTAGAGGACCAAAGTTGTAAAAATGGTTTTTTTAAAAGAGTTAAAGCTGGGCTGTTAAGTTTAACTGTTAGGGACCCTAAGTGAAAGTGAGGACTGGATCTTTGCTTTGATGACGGGATGATATCCGTAATTTTGACCAATCCACATGGACGATTTATTTACTTCACTCCAAATTTAAATGTCAAAAAGAGATTTCTGTAAAAAAAAAAAAAACAGTAAAATGACCTGCTATAATCAGATTGGTTTCTAAAACTAGGAAATGAAACATGATATATTGTTATTTATGCAAAAATCTCCAATAATAATATATGGCATATTTATCAAATTTTGCAGGTTACTTGGACAAACAGAAGAAGCCATTAAATCACTTACACAAGCAGTTGATGTATTGCGCATCACTCATGGAACCACTACTCCTTTCATGAAGGAACTTCTTGGTAAATTGGAAGAAGCACGCGCTGAAGCTTCTTTCAAGCTCTCATCGATGGATGATGAATAGGGATCAACATACATATCTATCTATACAGGAGTGTGTTCAATGTAGAACCAATTGCAAAAAAGGAAGAAACATAGTGGCAACGATGAAAATTGACGTGCTATAATTGTTGCAAAATATACATGATTCAAAAACAATGAATGTATGCGTTGTTGATTTCTGTTATTAGTTTAACATACTTATCAAATTTCATAGTTTCACACAACTTTGCCGAATGTACTATGATTTTCATGGAGTTCTCTTCTACTGTTCGGGATTCCTCACAAACTCCATTTTTTTTTGTTTTTCTTTTTACCATTATTATGCTTGCAAATATATGATTATTAACGATACGTTTGTTAATTAATCTTGGAAATAAAACTATAGGAGGTTTACCATTGTTTTGCTTGCGGATATATTATTAACGATACGTTTGTTAATTAATCTTTGGAAGTAAAACTATATGAGGATTAATGTGAAGCTAGCCAACGGGTCAATTTGTCATTTGCGTATTTAGGTCACCTAAATTTAGCCAATGGGTTAGTACCATCCATGTCCGTTGTTTGTCTCCACCATCTACCATTTTCACCGTCACCATTAGCCACCTTAAAAAAGATACAAGGAGCAAACCTATTTTTGTACTTTTTTCTAAACCAACTCATTTTGGTCGAACTCTATTTTGGCCATAACATACTTTGACCTGAACCAAATTAATATTTTTTTTTGAAACGACTCATTTTGCTTAGAACTTGTTCTAACTCGAACCCATTTTGAGCCGTCTCCTGAACATGCCCGACCCACCCAGTTTACCAGTTGTAAGTGTTTCAAACTTAGGGGGTTAATAGGAATGTAACATGTAATCATCTTAACCAACAAACATAAAGGTTGATATGAATGTAATGTGTAACTACCATAACTAACTAACTAAATGGTAGTTAAGTAGGTTGTTATCATAGCGTAATCTTATACTCAAGTCATCGACCAAGGAATGGAGGCATGTATTGATTAATTGACTTCTTCCATCTTCATGACTTCATCATTCACAATTCTTCCATAACATTGGTATCATAGCATGATTCTTGCAAATTTCTATCACTCAAACATGGCCACTAATGTGTCTACTAGAAAGGAAATAGAGAATATTTTCGCGGAGCATGAAAAGGCTTTGTTCCGATTAGAGGCATATGACCAATCAATAGCCGAGTTAAAGGCAGCTCAGATCGATCCACATTGGCGTCAAAAGAAATTGTTGATTGATTAATGCCGCAACAAGAAAATATGATGAAGAGTTCCCCCGCTTCAAATTCCAGTTGTACATCTTCAAAAGAGGTTGCAATCCTCGAATACGAACCAATATCCAGTTTATGGTTGCAATACAAATTTCCTTACTCCCAAAGATGTTTATGATAGTTTGGATCATAAAATTCTAGATTGGTTTGGACGTTCGGTTGCTTGCATATCGATTGGATTTACATGGCGATGCTCAGATTCATCCAACCTTCCACTTTCAATTATTGAGGTCAAGGATGTTTTGATGGAGTAAGTATTGATATGATATGTTCGTTATTTGTGGTTGGAATTAAAAGGACTAATATTGTAATTGTTTCAAACTTAGGGGGAATAATACGAATGTAATGTATGCTAGGGTTGTTCCAAAATCTCGTGACTTGTATCTCTCTTGAAGTCGACTAGTTCATAAATGTGCCAAGTCGAGCCAAGGTGAACTTGCTCTTATGGCTAGTTTAGGTTAAAGCAAATAGTTCATGTTTATAAGTTATACCCCGATTCCATTTACAATAATATAACATGCCCACGAGCCCAATAATATCGATATAACTTAAACATTAAAAATATGTTCTAATTTAAACAAGATGATTCGAGCTTTTTATAAGCTAAGTTCGAACTCATTTTTGACTTGTTTAAGTTCTTAGGTTTAGGTTTTTGAACACTTGTCACTCTATAATGTCTTCTTACACTTATTTTTAGTAGCATTTGTAAAATAACTTAACCCTGTGTTTCTACTATTTGTAAAAACATCCATTTATTATGAAACCCAAGAGCAATGATGAAAACGTCAAATAAATATAGAACGTTAGTTGGATAATAACAATAAAATACAAAAAATGATGAAGAAAAAGTAATGTTTAATTAAGCAAAAACCATCAAAGTAATATTTGTTGGGGGTGGTTTAACAAAATGTCATATTTTCTTGCCTCTTTAACAAAATTGCATATTGTTATTCAATTAATTATTAAAAGTTTAAAAATAATTTTATTTGTAGAACTATGTATTATTTAATGAAATTATATACTAAGAGGACTCGGGGCGGAAGCGTTATGGTTGTCCATAACGCGTTGAATGGCCACGGAACACCGCCGCCAGTGCTTTCTATCACTCGTGGAAGTATAACGAGTTATGGTGGTCACGCGTTGAACTTTGAGTTTTGATAGGGTATGACTTGTACATTGTGCATTAATACTTGTACATTGGAATCCCCATCACTAGTGATACCACCCCCACTACATTTCTATCACTATCACTAGAATATTGGGTGCTGACATGGCATGATTTGATTGGGTGCTCCCATCACTAGAACCCATCACTAGTGAACCACCCCTCCCCCCTAATAGAAAACAAACTGAATGAACAGTGATTTCAATATATATTAATTAAATGAATAGTGATTTCAACATATATTAATTAAAACAATATATTAATTAAAACAAATGAATAGTGATTTGAACCTATATTAATTAAAACAAACTAAATCAATAGTGATCTTATGGGGCGGGGGTTGTGACGTGCGTTGGGTACAAACGCCCAAGTCACCACCCCGGGTGGGCTTGGGTTTCGGCGTGGCCCTTGGGCGGGGGTTTCAGCCAGGGCGTTGGGCGGGGCTATCAAGATGACATGGCGGGATCTCATTGGCCAAGACAAGTAGCCGTTTGGGCTAGCCGTTGGCCAACGGCTATGTGTTTAAAAAAAAGATATAGGAAATATTAGAATATGGGGTATGGGGTATGGGGCGGGGGTTGTGGCGTGGGTTGGGTACAAACGCCCAAGTCACCATCCCGGGTGGGCTTGGGTTTCGGCGGGGGTTTCAGCCCGGGCGTTGGGCGGGGCTATCAAGATGACATGGCGGGATCTCATTGGCCAAGACAAGTAGCCGTTTGAGCTAGCCGTTTGCCAACGGCTATGTGTTAAAAAAATAGATCTAGGAAATATTAGAATATGGGGTATGGGGCGGGGGTTGTGGCGTGGGTTGGGTACAAACGCCCAAGTCACCACCCCGGGTGGGCTTGGGTTTCGGCGTGGCCTCTTGGGCGGGGGTTTCAGCCTGGGCGTTGGGCGGGGCTATCAAGATGACATGGCGGGATCTCATTGGCCAAGACAAGTAGCCGTTTGGGCTAGCCGTTGGCCAACGGCTATGTGTTAAAAAAAAGATCTAGGAAATATTAGAATATGGGGTATGGGGCGGGGGTTGTGGCGTGGGTTGGGTACAAACGCCCAAGTCACCACCCCGGGTGGGCTTGGGTTTCAGCGTGGCCCCTTGGGCGGGGGTTTCAGCCCGGGCGTTGAGCGGGGCTATCAAGATGACATGGCGGGATCTCATTGACCAAGACAAGTAGCCGTTTGGGCTAGCCGTTGGCCAACGGCTATGTGTTTAAAAAAAATTATCTATTCACTATAAATACTCACACTTCTATTCATTTTTTACCACAACTACTCCACCTCTTCTATAATGATCTCTATCTTATTTAAAAAAAAATCCTCTTCCAACCACAATACGAAAAATGAATCCTCATAATCGTGGTTTGGACCCGAACAATCTGTGGGCATTCCAAGAAACACCTAGCCCAGCATCCAATTGTCCAACTGCTCCCTTTTTAATGCACTCCACGATGCCGGATATGACTGGTTACGCATCGTTTATCTCGAATCGTTTGAAGAATAATGTCGGTCAGTTTACTTACTGTGTGTATAAAAGGAAATCTAAACTGTGCAATTACTTGCATTGCTACGTTGCTACAGGATTTTATGAGCTCGGTACCAATCGGTACCGAAAATACCGTTACCGAAATCCCCAAAAGTATGTACCGGTACCGAATATACCTGGTACGGTACGGTTCGGTACCGGTTGGTACTGGTACAACACCGGTATTTGAGGGTAAAAATCGGTGAATACCGGTGCCGAACCGGTACCGAAAATACGTTACGTTTTAGTTCGAGCTACTTTTTGTTATTTGACATGTTTTGTCATTCTTATAGAACGATTTGGTTTAACGCGCCGCAACGCGCGCGCATGGTAAACAACTAGTTAATTTAAAACACAAACTTTTTTGTTAATTCTTTATTTAATGAAATTATTATTATTATTATTATTATTATTTTAATTTAAAATACAACCTAATGAATAGTACACTTGCCATATTATGGAGTGTAGTGTTTATCTATCTATTAAAAATACAAAAACACTACCTTGTAAATAATACACTTGTCATATGACAGTGTACTTTTTATCTATCTATTAAAAATACAACCTTGTGAATAGTACATTTACCATATCTTGGCTGGTGTATTTTTTTCATGAGCCCTTCTTAATAAGTTTTTATATATTAAAATTAAAAAGCATACATTCTAGTTATTTTAAAACACAAACTTTTTTGTTAATTCAATTTGTCCCCTAAAATATGCCATGTTGATGATTCTGCTATGAAAAGCCTAACAAAAACACACACATCCTATTTCTAAAGAAAAGGAATTTGATTTTCAATTTATCGTGTTATTGACTAATATATGTTTCAAACTTTTAGAATATATTTTAAATATTTTTTTTGACTAATATATGTTTCATATTTTTAGAATATATTTTAAATATTTTTTGTACATACAATGAGTAGTTGTTTTTCTAGGACAATGTATTGGGTTTTGAGTTTAGTCATACCACATTGCAAAAACCTATATGAGATAACTACACGTAGTTTTATAATTTCAGCCGGATTAAACAAACCTTTGTTAAACTCTTGAAAAATATTACAAGATTTACAATTACATGAAGGCTACATGGTATGGTGATGGTCCTCCCTTGGAGGATGGTCCGCCACATAAGCGCCACGTAGGATGGCCGGATGGGCATGAGGATGGGACAAAGAGGATGGAGGTAAGGAAATGGGGAATGATCATAAAATATATGTATATATTGTATGTATATATGTGTCTGTGAGGAAGTTTTGTCCTCATATGGAACGTCCTGAACGGCAAGAAGAAGACGGAGAGGACGAGACGGATGGGGGGCGTGATGGAGGGAGGAAGGGCGCCGGACCGGGACGGTGGAGCACGAACCTCCGTACCGTCCAGCCTAATGAATTCACTAGTATACAGTAGTGCAAGTATGTTTAACAAATTTACCCTGCAACCACTCATCGATTTTCAACCAAGAATCTAGCTTCCCTGAAATCTTCCCTCTAAGTGAGTTCCGTTACAACGTCTCATTAAAAAGGGTAGTGATCACATTTTCCCTTCTCACTAAATTTGGTAGTGATTACCAATTTATCTTCTCATTAATGTCAATAGTGATCACCATTCTTTTTTCTTAGACTAGAAGCTATGGTGAGGCCCATCCCCATGAGGATGGGCCGCTACGTAGGCGCTATTGAAAATAAATTAATCAACAATAAATTTATTAATTACCAAGTTGTCAGCCAAACCAGTTTGTTCCAACTTGAGCAAACCGATTAAAGAAAGGTAGAAGGAGACTGTCCCGTTGTCGGACGAATTTAAAGAACATGCAAATTAAAACCAACCTGGCGATTGAGATCGAAGATCCTTAAACGAAAAACTTGAACTGCACGGATGATTCCTGTCCTTAAAGGATTTTACGCGCTCGTATTGCTGTGAGCTGCAGCGTAAACTCCCAGGATTTAATGCAGAACTGATCTGGTATTCCAACAGCAATGGAAACCAGAAAACGCAGAAGCTGGAACGAAAACCGAATCACACAATTGAGAGAGAGAGAGCTGCGAAATTTGATGTATGGAATGAGTAGCTAGAGGCTTTTATTTATAGGTTGTGATCCTACCAGAGAATGAGCAAAAACAGGGAGAGATATATCTATCCACAACCAATTCGAATTACCTATACTATACGAATTCGGTTGCTGGATATCTATCTCATACGAATTCGATTTGCTATGGGATAACCCCCACTGTTTCGAATCCATCTCTATCTCCTTCTTATCTCATCTCATTCAGTTACAGATCTGACCCACCTGAAACCGAACCTTAGCTAAAAATAAAAGCTCCTCAGCTCCTAGCGACGATGCGTACGTGCGAAGTGCAAAGTGCGCCTCAAACGCGCCCATTCGCGCCTCAAACGCGACCATTCGCGAGCTCGCGGCTCGGCTCGGCTCGGCGCGGCGCGCGTGTGGGCTTAGCCCACTTCTCAACCCATTTATCACTATGGAAGCCCATAAAGGATAATCCCTTATAAACCACTTAAAGTTCACTCCCTCCACCAATGTGGGATGGAGGAAACATACCAACTTGTATGTTCCTTTTAATATTTCCAACAATCCCCCACCAAGTTGGAATGTTTCCTTTCACTTAAACTAATGATGTCACTAGGTGTCACGAAGATTAAACCCAGTTTATGTTGATAAACAAGAAGAGACAGATTAGATGGTGTCCTATGGAATTAAACCATTAACATGATAGCCCCCTTCGGTTTACCCCCACACATCACCAGCTGACTTTGCGTTCTCACTGAGCGCGAATATGGCCGTGCGCTATAAATCCTTTTCATGACCCTTTAGAAGATAAACCACTAATCTTCACTCGAGGCGGCACCACCCTTAGATCATATAGGCAAAGTTTTACATCATCCACGTTGCTTGGATGCCTCCAAAACTTTGTTAAGAGCATAAGCTCACCCTTGTTCTCGGCAACGACGTACTATCATACCTCACATGGATCTATCAAATTTGATAGTACCTTCTATCGTTAAGTGACTTCGTTGTTACCCATTAAACTTGAGAAATAGGAGCACTAAGTTCAAGTTGGGTTTCCATCACTAACGATTCTATTGTGGTTTTAGACCCATGTCTCTCGCGGTATTCACAACCAAATCTCTCGTCAGAGGTTTAGTAAACGGATCTGCCAAGTTCTTACTTGTCTTGACATAGACAACCTTGATGGTACCACTTTCAAGCAGTTGTCTCACATAATTGTGTCAAAGACCTATGTGTCTTAACCTACCATTATACACTGCGTTGTATACTTTAGATAGTGTGGCCTCACTATCACAATACATGGGAATAGACGGCATTGGAACATCCCACAGACGGATGTCAATAAGTAGATCTCTAATCCACTCCGCTTCCTTGCCAGCCGCAGCTAGCGCTATGAACTCAGCTTCCATAGTTGAGTGGGCAATACACGTCTGTTTCTTGCTCGCCCAAGAAATAGCTCCTCCTGCTAGAGTGTAAATCCACCCACTTGTAGATTTTGAATCATTGTTGCGATCAATCCAGCTTGCATCAGAATAACCTTCAAGAATTCTGGAAGATGACGTGTATGTCAGTTCTAAGTTACTGGTCCTTTTCAGGTATCCAAGTACTCTGCCCACTGCCTTCCAGTGTTCTGTCCCTGGATTAACAGTATACTGACTCAGCTTGCTTACAGCAAAAGCAATGTCAGGCCGAGTGCAATGCGTTGCATACATCATACTTCCAATAGCACTCGCATACTCCAGTTGAGCCACAGCTCTTCCAGAGTTCACATTAAGTTTCACACTTGGATCAAACGGAGTATTAAACTCTTTAATATTTAAGTGTTGAAACTTAGTCAGAATTTTCTCTATGTAATGAGATTGACTTAGAGAAATCTGACTTCCAGCTCTCTTCACCTTGATCCCAAGAATGGTATCAACTTCTCCTAGATCTTTCATCTTAAAGTTCGAGGACAAATATTTCTTAGTTTCAGAAATACCTTCAAGGTGAGTGCTAATGATCAACATATCATCAACATAAAGACAAATCACGACTGTATAACCGGGTTCGCATTTAGTATAAATACATCTGTCAGCACTGTTGTGTCGAAACCCGAAAGCAGTCACAGTGGTGTCAAATGTGACAACTCGAAATTTAGGACCTTTCGTTGTACGTTTGAACACTAAGTGACTAACTAATTTGATGATTTAATGAATACATGTGAACTTATATGATTATGTGTTATGTTATGTGTATGCTTATGTGTATGTATGCGGGTATGTATATGAACCGAGACAACACGAACCCGACTCGAGACCATGTGGTCTCGAGTGAACAACGACTTATGGGCCGGTTGGGCCACACATACACACTTAGCCTATTTCGAAACCCATTAGGGTGCACTTGAAGCTAGTATATAATCCGGTTGTTAGCCATCTTTGCCATTTTCTTGGACAACACACACACTCCTCTACTCTCTCTCTAGAAACCATTAAACCCTAAGCTACAACATTGCTCCCTTTCATCTCGGATCAAACCGGTGGCCACAAGGAGACTCGGTGGAGCTCATCGACATCACTCGAACACCCCATTTCACTCATCTTCCTTAGCAACTCGGTACCCTTTCACAAACCGGTTAGTGTTTATGATATTTGTTGGTTAGTGATTCTTGTTATGCATTTCGGTTGTTGTTAATGATGATGAATCTTGTGTGACTTGATAATATGGTGGTTTGTTAAGTTTATGCATGATGATGTTAATAAGCTATCATACTATGATTCCGGATTTGATTACATGATGAGTTAATAATATCTTATGCCTAAAAGTGATTTAAACCATGTTGTGGATGTTCATGAAATTGGCCTTCACATGTATGTTAGATAATGCTCATTTAAACCGGATTTGTATACTCTTGTGTTAAGAACCGAAAGCTTACTATTAGAGTGATTTATTGTGTTGATAGCATGGATGTTGATAGGTTGTGCATGATTTCATTTGATGATATACTTGAATATTAGATGAACACGATGAATGTATGAAGAACTTGATGAACATGATATGAATGTGGTTGAATATTTGAAATCTGTTGTGTTTGATCCATTTTTGGTTAGGATTAGACAAATAGACATGTTTATGAGGATAGTACATAATGGTGCATGAAATCAGAATGTTATTGGGTAGTACACTGTACCGGATCAGCTCCTGTCCAACCGAAACCTCCGGTTGCGACTCGAAACTAGTGCATGATGAGTCGAAATCTCCCGGTTGCGACATCGGTTGCGAGTCGCAAACACCTGGTTGCGACTCGAAACCACACGAGATCAGCACATAAACCGTTTGACTCGAAACCACAGTTACGAGTCCAGTTGCGACTCGTAACCAAAACAGCACGAACCGAAACCGTGTTTACGAGTCCGGTTGCGACTCGAGACCAGAACCTGCATCCGTTGCGACTCGAAACCAAGTGCATGTGCACACTGTTTGGGCTTGCACCCCATTACGGGCTAAATTGTTTGGGCCGGACTCTTGGGCCTAATGAACAGACCTTATATGTTACTGTTAAGCGTGAATGTTGATGAACTGCCATGATTAAACGTGTAAGCCATACGTGCACTACTTGAATACGAATCTGATTGTATGATACAACTATGATAGGACGTGAGTAGCCACAATATTGCTTGATTGACTTTTCTGTGTATCTACCGAGCAAACCAAGGTGAGTTCACACCCTCTACAAAGCATGGGATTCCCAGGGGTCGGGAATTGGGGTTAAGGAACATGGGTTCCTCGTCCTCCTTGGGTAGGACAGCAATGGTTCAGGAATGTAATTCCTCGTCCTCACGGACAGATAACTCGTACTAGACCAAAACTCTATCATGATGTCCCTCATTTTTTGTATCGACTTAATCGCCGGGCCAATGGCGAGCGGGTCATTAGTTAGATAGCGCTATTTAGGTCTGACAAACCTCACACCGTGCCGCAGAGGACGGGCGTGAACTAATGGATCTGGGGCACGTCAATGATGATAGACATTGACAGTTTCAGGGCACATAAACATGACTACAGTCAGCAGTCGATATGGTAACGAGTCTAGTGTATACATGGGGTAGCCCCCACGGCCGAAATGCCAGATAACTAACACGGGGTAGCCCCCACGGCTGGATTGCCAGAATAACCGGGAATAAACAAGTCACGTCTTTAACTATGGGGTAACCCCCACGGCAGGATGCCAGATAAAGGAAACTGTTTTCGAAACAACTTAAAACGAACACCCAACCGTGAACTCACTCAACTTGTTGTTGACTCGTTACTACATGCTTTGCAGGTCCTTAGGTTTCTTAGCTGGAGCTTGCATGGAGGAGGATCGTTGTGGGACATGGACGACTGAGTGTCATGTTAAACTTTGGAACAATTAAACTTATGTTTTGTTTCTAAGACTTATGCTTCCGCTTGCAACTTAACTATGTTTTGTTTGAACACCAATCGTATTGGTTGGATTTTATAACTACTTATATGCTTGTTCAATATGATTGGTGGCTGGATCCTGGTCAGTCACGCCTCCAAGCGGTAGTACTCCGCAGGTGGATTTTGGGGGTGTGACAGATTGGTATCAGAGCCATTGGTTATAGAGAACTTGGTTTTAATAAAGGGAAAACGTTTTTGTTAAAACCTGACTATAACCTGTACAGTGCTCGACGGTCCACAACGATGCTTCACTCCACATGCAAGGCTCGACATTCTAGGTGATATGATCTGTGTATATATTGCCTACTTGTTAGTTACATAGTACATTGCTTATGGTATGCTTGGTTAGTATAACTACTGTTGCTTGAACACGTGCGTGCTTACTCTATTTTATCATCGTACTTTCGCGAACCCCTCTCACTCACGTTCTTCTTGATATGAAGATCATGTCTGGACGCGTTAACCTGACACAAGCCCAGTTGACGGCTCTGATCAACGAACGAGTTGCCGCAGCAGTTGCAGCTGCACACGCAGGAGGTATATCCTGCAGTCCGAACTCATTCTAGGATCTTTAGGATCCTACTCTCGTGAACCAACCTTTGTGTTAAACTCTGTCTTTTCTTTCACCCACGATAGGTCATCATGTTCAGCCATGTTGGTGCACTTGTGTCTGTACTTTGTCTGTATTTCGTCATGATACAAAACGGTGTCTTTAATGTAAGGTTGATGTAAGTTTGACCAAGTCAACCATCCTCCTGGTTTGACTTGACCAAACAGTTAGCACATTGGTTGTAAGATATGTGGGTCGAAGGATGTGTCATCGAAGGATTGTTTTATATCCTTCGATGATGAGCTCGAAAGATAGACCACGAAGGATAGACCACGAAGGATATCATCCTTCGTGGTGTATGTGATCTTTCGATGGGTTTTCTGGTCGACAGATGATCTTTCGATCACTCTGTCTGATCCTTCGACCAGACAATCTGTGTCGGGTATAAATACCCATGTGTTGTGTTCAGTTCGACAGATTAGATCAGAAGATAGACACCAGAGAGAGAGAGCATTCTGTTGAGAGCACACACACGAGAGAACTTTGAGAGTTTGCAGAATACATCTGTGAACATTGGACTTGTAACCGAACCTTTCATACGCATTAATACAAGTGGTGTTAATCGTTGAATGTTGTGTGTTGTGTTTGTGCTTGTTCTCTTATAAAGTCTCGGTTGCATGCTAGCTTGGATTCCGCACTCGCTAGTGTGTTTGATATAACAAGGATAAGGTTTTATCTCATCCTCGAGAGGGACCTACAAGTGGTATCAGAGCATTGGCTCTTCTCCTTGTTAAAACCGAGGTGTTCTTGCTGTTTTTCGGGTTTTGAAAAGTTGTATTTTTCTGAAAAACTTTGTTTATAGGGTTTAAATCTTGTTCGGAAGTTTGTAGTTTTACCGGAAAACCCTTTGTGTTCATAATATCTTCAAGTGTTCTTCAAAGTTTACATCTTTTGATCTTGTTTAGGTTATTTTCGAAAGTTGTTGGTGTATTGGAAAGGGTGAACTGATTAAAATAATCAAACAAAATCTGTTTTTGCAGAAAATGATGGTCTGAACCATACTTTCTGCCGTAAGATTTACCAACCCGTCACCTTTTTCACCAACCTGTCACCTGTTTGTCTGCTGTGTCAGTACTCTTCGAAAGATATCCTTCGAAGTCGAAAGGTCATCTTTCGATCAAGGAGGTTCGACAGATACCCATCCTTCGAACATCTTTCGTAGTCAGTGAGTTATCTTTCGAGCCAAGGAATCTTTTCGAAGGATATATTGTTCGAGCTACTGTTACATTTCGAAAGATAAGGATCCTTCGTCTTGGTGAATCTTTCGAATTCATTGTTCGAAATTCAACAGTGATCTTTCGAACACTGTTGATCCTTCGAACAAGTGTCTATCTTTCGAACAGGTGTTGATCTTTCGATCCTTGTCTGTTTAAGTTTAACAGGTTGTGCTTTTCAGGTCTTTCGATTCTTGATCCTTCGACTGGTTGTTATCCTTCGAGATTTTAACATAGTTTGTGAAAATTAACTTTTTAAAAGGAGAAAACTTATTTTTCAAATTTTAAATCAATTTTCACTTAATATATTAATTTTCATAAAATGGGAACAAACGGTCAGTGGGATCCAACCGCGTGGACTCAAATAACTTCGACTCCACAATCATCAGCTATGCAATCTACGCAATCTACGTCAGATTTCGACAAAACTGCATGGATGCGAGCTATTGCCCCACCTCAAGCTGCAATGATAACTGCAAATCAATGGGCTTTGGTCACAAATCAAAGCAACAGCATTCAATCTATGATGCAGAACGACAGTGAAACTGGCACAAGCACAAAACCGCCAAAGTTAAATCACATCAATGATTGGGGATGGTGGAAAGAAAGGCTGAGAACTTATGTTCAGGGACAAGGTCAAGATCTATGGATGTGCTTCTTCACAGCTTTTGAAAATGAGTTGGAAGTTGCAGGATCTAATCCACAAACTTACAGCACTTTGTCTGAAGAAGATAAGAAGAAGTTTGAGTTAGAAAAGAAAGCATTCATGATTCTCACACAAGCTCTTCACAAAGACATTTACCACCAGTTTGTTTACTGCACGACTACTAAAAGCTTGTGGGATATGCTCACGTTACGGTGTGAAGGAAATGCTCAATCTAGAAAGATCAAGCAAGAATTACTGAAGAAAGAGTTTGAAGGATTCACGTGTTTGGAGAATGAGACTTTGGCAGAGTTATCTACAAGGTTCCATCACTTGTTGAGCGAGATGTTTGCTTTTAAAGTCACTGCCACTCCACAAGAATTGGTGAAGAGATTCGCTGATAGCTTACCAGCAAAGTGGAGCAGTTATCTTGAAATTCTCAAAGAAAATGGTGTTTTAGAAACAATCACCGTTTATGAATTAATTCAAAGATTGGAGAATAAGGATGTAGAAGAAAAGCTGAAGGCAAAAAGAACACAAACTCCTCAAAATCCAGAAATGTACTTTGGGATTGCAGGAGGTATCAGTGGAGAAAAACCAGCTTCTCAACACGCGAAGCTTCAAACAGCTTTCATCTCAAGCACCGGACCTTCGACAACAGATTAGTTTGATCCTTCAGCATACACGATGATGTATTCAGGACCGAATGTGCAACCGAACGCTCAGCAGTAACAACCGCAACAGCAAGGGTTTTATGGAAGCTCTTCAAACTTTCAAGCCACTTCCAATCCTAACACAGTCAGATTAGACACTTCCAACTTTTCCAAAGTCAGTGTCGAAGTAGCCAAGGAGCATATGGAGATGTTGAATACCTTGGTTAGTGCTTATAGTGGATTGATCGCAGGTCAGATTGGGAATATCAATCTAACCAATGAAGATTATCAGCAAGTGGATAAAGAAGAGTTTGAAATGATGGATATCAAATGGGCTCTTGCTAGTGCAATTCGAAGAGCAAAGGAGTTTATGGAAAGGACGGGGAGAACCAACTTGGAAAACAAGAAAGACACCAAGTATGGGTTCGACAAGAAAGCTGTCAAGTGCTTTAACTGTGGCGAACGGGGTCATTTCAAAAGGGAATGCACAAGACCAGCTCAGCATGGAAATCAAAATCCGTTCAGAAATCAAGGCAACCAGCAGAACCAGAACGGGAACAATGTTCGTGCGTTGATACCTGTCAACAACCAAGGCCAAGCAGGGTCATCGAATGCCAACCGGGGGCTAGTGGTTCAAATAGATGAGGGTTGTGATTGGTCGCTTCAGCTTGGAGAAGGAGGAAATGGTGGAACAGCATGTTTTGCTGAAGTCGTAAAGGATTTAAAGCACGCCAGTGGTGGAGAATCTTCCACCAATGGTGTTGCATCTTCTGAAGATGAAGACAGTTCTGGTTATAGTGGAAGCTCAGATGAAGAATCCTCCACTTCAGGAAATGATCATGTGGATGAGACATCAAGTGCGTCAATCGATGCAAATATTGATGACCTTTTGGAAGAAGCTGCAGCAGGAACTGAAAGAAGATCTAATTTGATGGATCAAGCTGCTTACTCTTCGTCTTCTCTCCATTCAGCCTTTATGGCTAATGTCGACAGTTCATCAGGTCAGGTATGTGTCGATGAACCCACTGTAGTTAGCTGTGAAAAGTGTGATAGTTTAAATGTTAAATATGCAGAAAAGGAAAGTCAGTTTGAAGTCACACACAAACACAATCAACAATTGATTGTAGATCTTGCTAAAGCAACTGAAGCTAACGTGTTTTTAACCAGAAATGAAAAGGAATTTAAAACAACAATTGCGTCATTAAGACATGATGTTTCAGAATTACAAAAAGCTGTTTTGCGAAAACAACATGCTAACAATGATCTTATAGACACAATTGAAAAGCAGATGGTAGAGTTGGCAACCGCTCGATGTGAATGTGAAACAATCAAGCAGAAATTGGAAAGTTATTCCAATTCCCGCTATGTATTGGATCACATTATTGATGTTCAAAAGAAAAAGGGGGATAAGAAGTGTATGGGATTCAAATCATGTCCTCCCCCAATGAATCACAATTACTCCAAATTGCCTGATGATGAGGATATGCCCCGTTTTGAACCTACTGTGCCACTCGGTCTAGATGACTTTGCAGCAGGCCTCGGGTTCACAATTGGTACATCATCCTCCGGTCAATCAGAATCTGAGAAAAGTGTGACAGATTCATCGTGTGTTAAGGAACAGAGTCCTCCCGTTGTTGAGGATACTGATTCTTCGGATGATGAATCTGATGAAATTGTGAACCAACAGTCTAACTCGGTTACAACAGATATTCCAATCGAGAATCACATCCTGTGTGATCCACCAGTGAAACCGAGTAAGACTGAAATGTCAAAAGAAATGGAGTCGATTGTATCAAGTTTTGAAGGGAGTAACTTGTTGTACACGCTCAAAGGAGATAGCAAAATCTACTCTAACAAAGATTTTCCAATTAAAAATGTAAATCAAGATTTAATTGAGCAAATTTTTGAAGGATGCACTGATAAGTTTTTGGGGAACAAAAGTGGCAAAGTTACCGTCACTCAATGTGATCCAATTCCGTGTGAACAAATTAGAAAACAATACGGAAACCAAAAACTACAAGTTGAGCGAAAACAACAAGTCAATTCCGGAAAAGGTAAGGTACAGGGAAAGAAGGCTCAGAACAAGAATGTTCAAGCACCTAAGGTTCAACAACAATGGGTGCAAAACAAAAGAGCTCCTGTTAAGAAAAGAGAACCGAAAGTGAACTTTGTTGGATCCACGGGTTCAGATAAACTTGAAACATTTCAGGATAAATCTAACATTGATTTTGTAAAACAAGTTAGAATTTTAAAACGAAATGATCAGAATAACTACACCCAACACACCAACGGAGGTGATTTAGGTCCAAGCACGTCTAGATCACAAAGTTCATTGTCTGGTTCTCCGTCTGATCATCAACATGTTTCTCCGAGGTTTGTAGAGCGGAGAATGTGTTTTGAGTGTGGCACAATTGGGCATATTGTAAGATACTGCCCATACCTGCAAAAGTTGAAGGCAAAAACAAGTGCTCCCCAAGAAACCAATTACCAAAAACGATCATTTTCCCCGAAACAAGACCCACGTGTCTTGAAAGAAAAGGAAAAGAAGTTAAAACAAAAGAATCAAAAGGTAATTGAAAAGGCCTTAAAATCAGAGGTCAAAGAAGAAAAACCTGTTCAAGCAAAACCTAAAACTGTAAAACCAGTAAATGCGAAAACAATTAATACAAATACTGGTAAAGGACAAACAGCTTGGAAACAAAAACAGGTAATTCAGTCAGGGGGAGCACCACAGTTTCTTTTTCCTAATCATCAAGTGATTGAAATCACTTTTCTTGATGATCAAGGACGACCCAAGTCCACAAAGGCTTGGGTCCCTCTCTCCAACTAATTTTTGAGTGAGTGTGTAGGATATTCCAGGAGGAACTTTCGATAGTCGTAAGATTGTTGATAGTGGAGCATCCTTGCACAAAATAGGCAACAGAAGAAATTGCTGCCTTTGATGGAGAGAAAAAGTAAAGGGAAACAGAAATGTCTGTTGAAAGAGATTGAAAAGCTTCGACAAAAATGAAAATCATTTCAAAATGTGAATGTTCAAGGCTTTGATCGGGTCCCCGGGATAGATTCAAATCAAAATGTACGCACCTGCAGCACGTCTGAAGTTCAACAATCTACAAGATGAACGTGCAGTGTACATTTCTTCGTGGTGTGATTGAAGAAAATGTGTTTGTTGAACAAACCAACCGGGTGTGCGGATGCCTTGGCATGGGTTGAACAACCGCACACTACTTCACAAGAGAAAGACAAAAACCTTCGCTGGTGCAATGTGGAAGACCAGCCGGACCAAAAGGTTTATGATCTTGTTGCTGTGAAGGGATTTCAGTAGCTACAAAATCGACTTTGAAATCCACACCGGGTGGATATCCAGTTTGGGAGAGCACTCAGATTCCTGGCAATGCACGAAGCAGTTGCAGGATACGGTTTTAAAATTCTAATCTCTCTTTTACTTGTCGATAATTAAGCTGCTTTGTGAATTATTATCTCGTACAGCACTCTTTGGCCAGACAATGTTGTCATGGTCCGCACCGCTTACCGACATGCCAACTGATTTTTCCAAAATTCGCTAAATCATTTCTGATTACAAATTAATTTTGGTAAACGGCATTGAGGTAAAACATGAGTTAACCGACATCGGAAAATCATTTTTTTTAAATACCTTTGTGTTTAAATTTTGTCTTAGTTTATTGATTTTAGGGGGAGTAAATCCAAACTTTGAAAAATCCAAAAACATTGAAAAATTTCAAAAACACAAAAACAATAGAAAAACAAAAATGAGTTTCCTGGCGAGCAAAAGAGAAAATGATAGTACATCAGTGGTCTGTTGAAACCTCTTTAAACCTAAAATGAAAAACGATAAGCAGCTCTATATAAGATGTATCGGTAGGCTCACAATCATTTTAAAGTGTGCAGGGTGATATAAACTTAAATCGACTGAAGACCAGGTGGGAACCATTCATTGGCATATGGTCTTAGTACCGAAATTTCGTTTGAGAGATTGCCGAGGTTCTGAGATATTCGGTCTTTATGCTGCTTATCATCTGGGTATCATGGTTGTATCTTTTACCGAAAAATAACGGGGACGCAAGTCTAGATCTACCATGATACCATACATACGTGTTCATACTGCATTCGACCTCAATAAGTGATCAACAATCACATGTCCAAACAAATAAATGATGATATATCACATTCATCCGGGAGTCAAGTTCGTCTCTCTGCTGTACAAAAGTACTGACCTGTTCACGAACTTGCTCCTGTGCCCTCATGCATCGAAAATCAAGTTCCTCATCAATAAGTGATTATATCACATAGGGCTTGTTTTCAAATCAAAATAAGTGAGAATCTCACATCTTATACGGTCAAACAGATGATAATCGGTATACTCACCGGTAAGATGAACTCTCGTGCATACCTTGATACGGGAATGTGTCGTGATGTGGATGAACACCGGTCGGTAAGTATAAATTATACCTTAACGTATCCCCTCGCCATGAGTACAAATGATAAGTTGAGCTTATGTGGACAACAATACCGATAATTGTTATAGGATGCTTATCTTAATGTTATCTAATTGAAAAACAAGAGCGTTTTGGCATGACCGTACACTGATATGATTCTCTTACCCTCGAAACTCGCAAAAAGAATGTCTGTAAATATTTATTTAATGTTTCCTGTTTATGCATCTTTGTAAATATCTATTTATTGCTTTCCGTCTTTACTTTTGAAGAATGAAAAATTCCAAAAAGATTTTAGGTGTGTTTTAATATAAACTTTATAAAATCCAAAAAGATTTTGCTTCTGGTTTATTTTTTGATTGACTGATGTTGGAACTCGAGTCTATCCTACCCAAAATCCTGATCGTAAGCTGGAAAACAATTGCATCTTCATAAACAGTCGAAGTTAACGAGTTTTTTTGAAAGTTAATGGATTAAAATGAATATTTTTCTAAACTTTCAAACTGCTGTCGGTTGGTGTTTGATTGAGATTTGATCTCATATGTGTCGTTAGTTTAAATGTTAACTATATTCCAAGCGGTTGTTCTCATTATGCGTTTAGCTTTCTTGCATGTGCAGATGCTAAAGGCAAGGAGAACATGTTCGATGAAAAGCTTTGGAATGAAGACACGAAGTGGAGGCACTCAAAGGATAAAATGATAGAGTTGCCGCTGTCCCTTCATCAACACCACAAGGATCTGAAGAATTGTCAAGTCAAAAGATTCACGAGCATGACTCAATGGAGAGTTCAATCTAAGGGGGAGTTTATTGACACACTACCTAAGTTGAATGGGGAGTTTGTTGATACACTTTCTACTTACGACGCGTGAAGACTTTGAAGATCCTCCGACATGAAAGTCACAGAAGACGAACCATCACGAGTAGCGTCCAAGGGGGAGTTTGTTGATACACTTTGTGTGGACGCGACTCAGCTCGGTTCGACTCGGCCTTGAAGACTTGAAGACACGAAGATCGAGACAAAGCTACAGCCAAGGGGGAGTTTGTTGGTGCACTTGTGTCTGTACTTTGTCTGTATTTCGTCATGATACAAAACGGTGTCTTTAATGTAAGGTTGATGTAAGTTTGACCAAGTCAACCATCCTCCTGGTTTGACTTGACCAAACAGTTAGCACATTGGTTGTAAGATATGTGGGTCGAAGGATGTGTCATCGAAGGATTGTTTTATATCCTTCGATGATGAGCTCGAAAGATAGACCACGAAGGATAGACCACGAAGGATATCATCCTTCGTGGTGTATGTGATCTTTCGATGGGTTTTCTGGTCGACAGATGATCTTTCGATCACTCTGTCTGATCCTTCGACCAGACAATCTGTGTCGGGTATAAATACCCATGTGTTGTGTTCAGTTCGACAGATTAGATCAGAAGATAGACACCAGAGAGAGAGAGCATTCTGTTGAGAGCACACACACGAGAGAACTTTGAGAGTTTGCAGAATACATCTGTGAACATTGGACTTGTAACCGAACCTTTCATACGCATTAATACAAGTGGTGTTAATCGTTGAATGTTGTGTGTTGTGTTTGTGCTTGTTCTCTTATAAAGTCTCGGTTGCATGCTAGCTTGGATTCCGCACTCGCTAGTGTGTTTGATATAACAAGGATAAGGTTTTATCTCATCCTCGAGAGGGACCTACAAGCCACCCGTGTGCACTTTTAAGACTTTCATGGACTGCCGACCAACTACTTTTAGCGGCACTGAAGGAGCAGTAGGTCTCCTACATTGGTTTGAGAAACTAGAATCTGTCTTCGAAATGTGTGAATGCCCTGAGGCGCGCAGGGTGAAGTATGCTACTGGTACTCTCGAGGGTTTAGCCCTCACATGGTGGAACGCTCAAGTTCAAATGCTAGGGTTGGTTGCTGCCAACGCCACCCCATGGGAAAATTTTAAAGAGATGATCAAGGAGGAATACTGCAGTCGTGATGAGATTCACAAACTCGAAGTGGAGTTCTTCAACCTCAAGATGACGGGGTCCGAAATTGAAGCTTATGTGAAAAGGTCGAACGAATTGGCAATTCTGTGTCCTACTATGGTGGATCCTCCCATCAAACGCATCGAACTATTTCTTCAGGGCTTAGTGCCAGAAATCCAAAGTCATGTGACTTCAGCGAACCTCGCCACTTACCAGCAAGCTGTTCAGTTGGCTCACCGTCTCACGGATCAGGCGGTGGAGCAGAACAAGTTACCAAAACGCATAGGCGCTGCAACTACTTCTGGTACCTCTAGTAACAACAAACGGAAATGGGATGGAACTTCGAGTAAGGGTTCGACTTCTGTTCATTCCCAGTCTCAGCAGAGAAAGACTGAGGACTACAAGAGCCCTAATCAGCAATCGTCTGGTGGTCAAAGTCATGGTGGGTACAAAGGAAATCACCCCAAATGCAATCGCTGCAGCCTGCACCACAGCGGGCCATGCACCAGGGGCAACTGTCATCGGTGCAACAAGCCTGGTCACGCTGCAAAGGATTGCAGGAGCTTATACCCCGCCAATCAGAATCGTCATCAAGCTCAACAGAATCAGCGCCAGCAGCAGCAGCAAGGTGATAACAAAGGGTGCTTTCAGTGTGGAGCTGAGGGCCACTTCAAGAGGGATTGTCCCCAACTGAACAGGAACCAGAACAACAACAACAACAATAACAACAATCAGGGGAATGGTAACCATGGGAACAACAACAACAATGGCGCCAGGGGGCGGGTGTTTGTGATTGGCCAAGGTGAAGCAAGGAATGACCCCAATGTTGTGGCGGGTAAGTTCCTTCTCGACGACTTTTATGTTTCAGTTTTATTTGATTCGGGTGCCGATACTAGCTACATGTCACTAGAGGTTAGTCGAATGCTTAAGCGTATTCCAACCCCTTTAAACAACAAGCACACCGTAGAGCTAGAAAATGGTAAGAGTTTAGAAGCCACACACATTGTCAAGGGTTGTAAACTTATTCTCGCTGACCAGACCTTCTCTATCGACCTCATTCCTATTGCCTTGGGTAGTTTCGACGTTGTCATTGGGATGGATTGGTTATCCCAACACCGAGCAGAGATTCTTTGCAACGAGAAGGAATAATCCGCAATGGCGTCTCACGCTTCTCTCCATGAACAACAATGGTCTCACCATCCTCGGTTGGAATACGAACAACCTTTTCGTGGCAAACTATCTCAGCTTTATTGCCCGATAACCAATCCATCCCTACTACCACGTCGAAACTTCCCAATTGGACTGGTAGTAGATCCAAAGCAAACTCACGTTCTCCTAATTCAATCACACAGCCTCTGATAACATCATTGGCTTCTACCAAATTTCCATTAGCCAATTCGATTGCGTAGGGGATGTCTAACTTATTAGCGGCTAGCCCAAGTATATTCGTAAATTCTAGTGATACGAAGCTATAGTCGGCACCAGTATCAAACAGAACAGATGCATAGCGTTGATTTACAGGGAACGTACCAGTGACAACGTTGGGATCCTGGCGTGCTTCTCGTGCACCAATCTGAAACACCCTTCCACGGGCTTGGTTCAATCCCGGGCAATCCTTCTTGAAGTGCCCAACGTCACCGCAATGAAAACATCCTAATCTTTTTCCACTTCCCGCACCATCCCCAACTGGCGGGTTGTTTTGATTGGCAGTTCCGGCTTGATTTGCATTGTAGCCTCGATTATTCCCTTGTGGGCGATTTCCCAAACCACCACGATTATCGTTTCTATTCATATATCCTCCCTGGCCTCCCCGGCCCGCACTAGCCCAACATGATTCCTTTGAGTGGCCCGGTTTTCCACAAGATTCACAAACTCTCACGTTACAATGGCCAGTATGGTGGCGTTGGCAGTTGTTGCATCTGGGCTGGGTGCCCTGGTACCCTTTTCCTTTCTTGGTACTGCCAGCTGATTTTCCTTTCTTTACTGCCATGCTGACGCCTTGTTTGAAGTTTGAAAACTTCCTTTTGTTATCTCCTGAGGACTCAACGTGAGTCTCTGTCTTCTTTGCCTTGACTTCATCAAACTTGTTTAGACGAATCGCCTCCTCGGTGAGAGCCACGCTCAAATCAATGGCTTCCGTGATAGTTGCTGGTTTGGAGGAGGTTACCATGCTTATTATTTGGGGAGCCAAACCCCAAATGAAGCGCTCGATTCGCTTGTATTCTGGCGTGACCATATAAGGAACCACTTGAGATAAGTCGTGAAACCTCTGGACGTATTCTGCAATCTTTGGTCCATCCATCTTTAGGTGCCAAAATTCAGTCTCCAACCTTTGAATTTCTGCGCGTGAACAGTACTTCTTGCGCATTAGTTCTTTCAATTCGGCCCAAGTCAGGGCGTAGGCGGCAGCTTCGCCTAGTGTTTGTACTTGTAGGTTCCACCAGGATAGGGCTCCATCTAGAAACAGCCCTGAAATGTAAGTGACCTGCTGGTCGAGCGCACATTTGCTCATGCGGATGGTGGAATCAGTCTTCTCGGCCCAACGAGTAAAAGCGATAGCGCCTCCGGTGCCATCGAAGTTGGTGGGTTTGCAGTCCAAGAACTGCTTGTATGTGCACCCTGCACATTCATTGCAACATGTGATAGATATTAGCTTTCTTGCTAAGGAAATCCGTTTAGGTCATGGTATGTCTTAATGACTTAAATATTACCATGTGGTGGATTATTGTTGCCCTGGTTAATACTTCCGCTCGTTCCGGGCTGAGATGCTGCATACTGTGCTATGGCAGCGGCAATGATTTGTTGTAGTTCTGCCTCGTTAGTGGGCATGCGCGTCTCGCGTCTGGGCGGCATCTTCTAAAAGATGGTTTAAGTTGGTTAGGCCATAGTAAGGCTCCGTTGTTATAATCAGTTCGTAATATAGTGTACGTATATAACGGTAGTAAAATGCACGTATGCATTCAACAATATCAACACATAACATCTCATGCTATCAATAAATCATCCACATAACATCTCATGTTATAAATAAATTAGCCTCTGCAATGGTTGAGGGCTTTGAGGTAGTAACCATACCCCTGATCTGGGGTGCAAGTGTCCAAATGATTCGTTCAATCCTTTTGAACTCCGGTTTGACTAAGTAGGGGGGGGGGGCGACCCTAGATAAGTCGTGCGATCGCTGGACAAGTTCAGGAATTTCTGGTTCGTCTATTTTCAAATTCCTGAACTCCACCTCAAGCTTCTAAATTCCAGTCCTAAAGCAACATTTCTTCTCAATCGTTTCCCTGAGCTCGTACCAGCTCAGTGCATAAGTAGCATCTTGTACCAGGGATCTAATCCTGGAGGTTCCATTATGAGAGTGTGCCATCTAGAAATATCCCCGAGATATAGGTAACACTCTGTTGGGGCGAATATTTGCTCATTCTTAGAATGGAGTTGGTCTCTTTGGACCAACGAACAAATGCATTGGTGCCTCCCGTTCCGTCAAAGTTTAAAGGCTTGCAGTTCAGGAACTGTTTATAGGTGCAGCCAGTTGGAGAGTTATTTCCAGTAATGCCATCGTTGTACTTAGAGTGGAGGGCTTCATGTCGTGCATTTATCTGTGAGATGCGTTCTTGCAGCTCGGCTTCTGTCCTTGGTAACGTACTGGTGTTTGTGTCACGCCTGGGTGACATTCCCTTTTGTCGAAGTGGTGTGAAACGGGTTAGACAACGTCTCAATTGTCTATGGGGTGTATATAGCAACATATGCCATCATGTAATCACCCAATTTCATACGCAAATATACTCACTGTATGAGTGGGGAAGTAAATTCCGAGCCTTCACATAGGCTTGCCTATTTGGCTTGTTGCTCGTAATAGAATGAACTCGGGGTTACATCGCCTTGGTCATTCGTATTTAAGTTACTTCCTGCTGCATTGGTTATCATTAGCTTGACCCGCAGAGTCCACCAGGATTCCTGTGCACTACAAATCGTTATTACGTGGGCCCCCGTAATAATAAATTGTCTTGCACAGTTACCCCAAATTTTCTCTCGTCCAAGCAGATGATCAATCAAGGAGCAATAGTAGGTGCATTGGCATGATCAGGGTCATGCCCCAAATGCGGGGTCAGGAGCAGCGCCTGGCTCAGGGGCCACGGCCGGCTCCGGATCAAAAACTCCATCTCAAGATCAGCTGTAACAACACACAGGGGTCGACAGGGCTACAGGATCCCCCAAGGGCTGGTCTAAGTGCATGAACTCAATGTCATGGTCTGGATCAACACCAGGCGGAAAAACAGAATTGTCCTCAATATCGCGATCAAACTCAAAACTGTGTGCGGGATCCGGTGCAGCTAATGATGCCCTATCAGGGTCGGCGTCGTGTAAGTAGTGCTGCATTCCCTGTGTGTGCGAAGATGCGGATGTTAGAAACTCAAATGAGTCTGGGATTGGGGAATGGACATGAGTTTCCCCTACAGGAGCGTCCGCATGCAGTAGTCTAATACTAGCAGAAATAGGGCCTCGCCCTCAAGTGGGTCCTCCTCTTAGTAGTTCGACATCGTCTTCAGAGACAACGTCGGGGGCATATCAACAACGAGATAAGCGGCAGGGGGCAAATTCCCAACAAGATAGCCATTAGTAGGCTCTGCTACGACTTCAGGCAGCGCACAGAGGGCTGAAAGTCGTCGTTGTCTGTGTCGGTAGTATCGGAAATGTACACCTCGTGCTTCGATGAAACTATGTCGTCTGATACTATAGCCATGGGATTCGTAGTGTCCATCTTTCAAGTACTTGATGAAAGCATGACGTTTGTAACACAAACACATATACGTATAATAATCAATCATATAGTCATATAAACATGTAGTCACCACATAAACATTCAAATTATCCTTCTAGTCCCACTAGCCAACACTTCTAGTCCCACTAGCCAACACTTCTAGTCCCACTAGCAAACACTTCTAGTCCCACTAGCCAACCCTTCTAGTCCCACTAGCCAACACTTCTAGTCCCACTAGCCAACACTTCTAGTCCCACTGGTCAACACTTCTAGTCCCACTAGCCAACACTCCTAGTCCCACTAGACCGAACCTCAGCCTCCCAGACTGAGCCTAGAATAATGAATAAAATGTGCTCAACATTTGTTTGTAAAAAGTTGTGGATCTGGACTTAAGTGGTATGCAGTAAAATGTTTTCGTGAGAGCCCTAGTGATCATAGTCTAGACTCAAGAAAGAATCCTAGTTCGCTATGATCAGAGCTCTGATACCAAGCTGTCACACCCTGGCTTTGCGGAAGCGTGGTTAATTTTGGTGTGACTTCTTAATACCATAGCTTAACCATAACAAGCTATATGAATTTAAAAACCATGCAAGTCATCCATTAAGTTTTGAAAACAACATACAGTACCATTGTTTTAACATACAACCATAACCTTGTTCAGTAGACATTACAACTTATAACATAACATAAACGTGGTTTAAGGACTGTGTCTTGTCCAGGAAAGAGACACATCCCCTAAACCCTGATGACTTCATGACAAGTGCAGCGGAAAACGTTCCATACCGTGCCAGATCCGTTTTAATTTCCTGAAATACATGTGAGTTGAAAAATCAACAATAATGTTGAGCGAGTTCATGTGTAAGTGAGTATGTAAAACACTTGTGAGTATAAAAATAGTTGTGGTATGTAGCAGTGTAAGAGGACTTGTGATCACCAATGGTTTGCAAGGCCACTGACATATGTGAAGTGCTAATAGGGAGACTCAAACCTAGCAGATTTCGCCACGGCAAAGTATGTGGACAAAGTCACCCCACGGTCCGTTTCTAGTTTGGCCGGGGGCTGGGCTCGCTACACCCAGATAGATCTACCGCTCCTGTCCCTCGGTCCCTCCATGAGGACTAATGGCCCCATGTTGTTCCTATCCACTCACATGATCGTATAACACCTCCTTACGTTAAACATACCGTTGTAAAGTACTCGTAAATCATAGTAACATGTATTTCACCCCCGCAGTTAAGTAAACTGAAAACAGTTCGAGAAAAGGGGGACATGAACTCACAGTGAATGCGCGTCTCTACCAAGTGTCTCCAATACAGTAAGCTGTGCAACGACCTACAAGTGCTAATTCTATTAGACGGACGGCCGTGCCTTAGCTTTACAGTTTATGTCTTTGGGAAATAGTTAGACAACTATTTCGTGTTTATGTTCCATATACACTTGGTAGTTATTCTTCTTCCCAAGAATGGGGGATACAATACATGTGCGTAAGTTACGTTTTATCAATCGTGTGGTAATGTAATTACCGGTGTAACTTATATGTTTGTAGTGAAAGCGTTCGTAAAGTTTTGGAATCATTAACGCTTGTAAATATTATTTTCACTCTAAAATAATATTTATGCATTTCACAAAATAATCATAAACAGTGTTGTGACAAATATACTTATCACGTTAATCTTTGTGAAAATCCCACCTCCGAATATTTAGTAAAATATAGTGCTGGCGAAATTTATGTCTCGAAAATATGTCCAAAAATAGTTCTAACACTTGTTGTGTAAATAAGTTTAAGTGTTAGGTTTTTAGGAAAATTTCGCCAGAGTTTCCTCTGTAACTGGAGGTGGCCACGCTTTTAAGCGTATCATTTTCTTTTAATAATCAAATCAACAATTGTTCCCAACAACTTCAAACAACCTTTCAACATGTTAACTAGTCAAATATGGACATAATCGTAAAAATACACAAACTTGTGGTTTGTCTAGCAATAAGTAGTAAATCTCTTTACTTTTGGTGGATCTTGTGTGTATATAATCCGTTTTAGTGAAAACCCCGTTTCTAGAGAATACTTATTCTTACAACTTCTTAGTCACATATGACAAAACTAGTTTCTTGTCGGATCTTTTCATTTCACAAGTGTTTACACACTTGTGGTTTGTAAAATCATGTTTATTAGTACAAGATCTATCCTTTAGAAAACACGATTCTTTTAAAGTGTGGTCCTTCAAAAATACCACTTGCAGATACGTAGATCCGCTAGTTTTAAACACCATTTTACATGTTAAATCACTTTTACACAAGTAAAATATTTTTACACAAGTTCATGTATCTTGTGTGGTAGAGTTTCGCCCTTTAACCCTTGTGGTTACCAAAAACGAGCTTATGTGAAGATCCATGATCTTACAAAGTCGGGTTAAACGGAGATCCGAGCTACCACATCATAGATCGGGTCTAGATAAACACAAATCTCAAATACTACAACTTTTACACAAGTTATATGCCTTTAACCACCACTTTCATAGTTTTTAGTAGACTTTAACACATCAAAATGTATGTTTACGATATTTAACCGACAATATTCCTTTTAACCACTTTAGATGAGTGTAAAAACAAGTTTTAAATGTTATACCTCTAGCTCGGGGCTAGGGAAGATCTTTGATGAAAAATGCGTGGATAAAAGCTAACGGTAGAGGTCCTTCGTGTTCCGCTTGCTCCGAGGCTCCTAATATGCGACTTGTGAAGTGTGTATGATCTTGGAATGGAGAGATCAAGAGCCGAAAGTGGGAGTGTGAATGAGGGGTGTTCGGCCGAGAGTATAAGGGAGAGGGAGAGAGAGTTTGGTGTGGTGAGTTGAGATGATAATGTTCTAATGTGTTTAAGTGTGTATTTATAGAAAAATTAAAGTGTTATTAACCATTGGTTAATATGTCCCCTAGATATTAATCATCTAAGATTAACCAAATCAATCTTGTACCATGTGTGTCCCCTTGGTTAGGGGACGGTTATGAGAGAAAGGGGGGGCTCGATCCAAACTAGATTAGTTAGGTGATTAGTTTAGTTAAATAGGTAGGTTAAGTATTTAACTCAGTTACTTGTGTGTTATGCGTTATGACGGGTGTTAGGGTAATCAGAGACCCTAACTGGCTCAGAAAAATATAAATAGTGAAAATATTAATATTTTCGTGTTCCGGGTAAAGTCCGGGTGTTCGGTTGGGTAGTAATCCGTTAAAGCCTTTTGTAACGCTTTAAAGTGTCGTTATTGTTATTTTTAGTGACACATCTCGTTTTCAACACTCTAAAAAGTGTCTAGTAATATTTTTCCCATATTTTGGCACTTTACTAGTCAGCTAGAAGCTGGATTAATTATTAAAGTGCTGTGTTTGGTATTTAAAGTACGTTTTAGGCACATCCGAAACAGTGTATCTTATCCCTAGAGACGCGGTAACACAACCCTTATATCCCTACACTCACTACCAGTGTAGCCAAAATATTTGAGGCTCTTAACAGGCCTTAGAGGCAGTGTCTGCCTGATGCTGGTCATATCAGCATGTTCGCCGTGTATCCGTTTAGTGCTACTGTGCTTTTAGTGTATCAAGTTTGTCACGAAGGTGCTAATAGCAGAATATAGTGTGACGGCAAGTAAAGTATGATGCAAGTAAGTGCATGTATCAGTATGCAGGTAGGAGTTTATCAGCTAGTTCAAACAAGCACAGTAATCAAGTAGTAATTAATCATTAATTAAGTTGTACGGATACCTGGTTTAGTGCGGGTTGTCACATTCTCCCCCCGTTAAATAAATTTCGTCCCGAAATTTAAGTTCTGCTTGTAGATGCAGAGTTCTTAGGAAATAAGTGGGGGTATTTCTCTTTCATCCGGTCCTCACGCTCCCAGGTGTATTCAGGACCATGTCTGGCATTCCAACGTACTTTGACGAGTTTGACACTGCTCCGGCGGGTCTTGTTAACTTTCCAATCCGTGACCTCAACAGGTTCTTCAACGAAGTGGAGCGTGTCGTCAATATGAATCTCGTCGATGGGAATGGCAACGTCAACTTGAGTTGGACTTTTCTTTAGATTGGATACATGAAATGTATCGTGAACGCCATTTAGTTCAGCGGGTAGGTCCAACTTGTATGCTACCGTCCCAATTCTTTCTAGAATTCTAAAGGGACCAATGTAGCGTGGATTTAACTTTCCACGCTTTCCAAAGCGCGCCACCCCTTTCCAGGGTGATACCTTCAGTAAAACCATTTCTCCAACTTGAAAATCCACATGTTTTCGGTTTGGATCCGCATAGGCCTTTTGTCTGTGGCGAGCGGCTTCGATGCGTTTAAGAATTTGCGCGATCTTGTCTGTCGTCTCTTGGACGATCTCGGGACCAGCAAGCTGCCTATCACCCGCGTCAGACCAACATAGTGGTGATCGGCACTTGCGTCCGTATAGGGCCTCAAATGGCGCGACACCAATACTGGTGTGGTAGCTGTTGTTGTATGAAAATTCGACCAAAGGTAAGTGTTTATCCCAGCTACCGCCCAAATCCATAGCACATGCTCTCAGCATGTCTTCCAAAGTCTGTATCGTTCGCTCGCTCTGGCTGTCAGTTTGCGGATGGAACGCAGTGCTCAGATTCAATTGTGAGCCAAAAGATTCTTGGAAGGATTGCCATATCCTTGACACAAACCTTCCGTCTCTATCAGAGATGATCGAGAGAGGTACTCCATGACGTGCTACGATCTCTCTCATGTAAATTTCCGCAAGTTTGCTCGTGCTATCTTTCTCTTTGATTGGCAGAAAGTGTGCGGATTTTGTTAGGCGGTCAACTATCACCCAAATCATATCATGGCCTCTTGGCGTTCTTGGCAATTTCGTAACAAAATCCATTGAGATTTGTTCCCATTTCCACTTGGGAATCTCAGGTTGTTGCAGCAGCCCCGAGGGCTTCTGGTATTCTGCCTTGCCCTTCGCGCAAGTTAAACATTTGCTCACGTAGACAGCAACGTCGCCTTTCATCCTAGGCCACCAATAGTAATCCTTGAGATCTTGATACATCTTATCCGATCCAGGGTGGATAGAGTACCGTGACTTGTGCGCTCCGTTGAAAATAACTTCCCTTAATCCACCAAACAGAGGAACCCAAATCCTTTTCTCAAAACATAACGTTCCTTCCTCGTTCGGTACCAAAAGCTTCTCCATTCCACGGAGATATTCTTCCTCAAGGTTTCCCTCCTTGAGAGCTTCCTTTTGTGCAGCACGAATGCGCAAGGAAAGATCGGTTCGTATAATCATTTCCAAAGCTCTAACCCTTATGGGCTTGATTCTTTCTTTACGACTTAGGGCATCGGCGACTACATTCGCCTTCCCTGGGTGATACTTTATCTCGCAGTCGTAGTCGTTCAATAATTCAACCCATCGTCTTTGCCTCATATTCAACTCCTTCTGGTTGAATATGTGCTGTAGGCTTTTGTGATCTGCGAAGATTGTGCACTTCGTACCATACAGGTAGTGTCTCCAGATCTTTAAAGCAAAAACCACTGCGCCAAGCTCTAAATCGTGTGTGGTATAATTCTTTTCGTGCACTTTCAGTTGGCGTGATGCGTAAGCAATGACCTTTTGGCGTTGCATCAACACACAACCCAATCCTTGACGCGATGCGTCGCAGTATACCACAAAGTCATCAGTGCCTTCTGGTAGAGCTAAGATTGGCGCGTTACAAAGCTTATCCTTCAATATCTGAAATGCTTCATCCTGTTTGGTTCCCCAATCAAACGTCTTGTCCTTCTGCGTGAGGAGCGTCAAAGGTTGAGCGATTTTCGAGAAATCCTCGATGAACCTTCGATAGTAGCCAGCCAAACCCAAGAATTGTCGAATCTCGGTTGGCATTGTAGGCGTTTCCCAATTCTTGATTGCCTCGATCTTTGTGGGATCAACATGAATTCCATCCCCATTAACCACATGTCCGAGAAACTGGACTTCGCGTAGCCAAAACTCGCACTTGGAGAATTTGGCGTACAGCTGTTCCTTCCTTAGCAGCTCCAATATGGTTCTAAGATGTTGTTCGTGTTCAGCCTTCGTCTTTGAGTAAATCAAGATGTCGTCGATGAATACAATCATGAACTTGTCTAAGTATGGCTTGCAAACCCTATTCATTAAGTCCATAAAGACTGCAGGTGCGTTTGTCAAACCAAATGGCATAACGAGGAACTCGTAGTGTCCATAGCGAGTTCGGAAGGCTGTTTTCGGGATACTTTCCTCCTGTATCCTTAATTGATGGTATCCAGACCGAAGATCGATCTTAGAGTAACAGCTTGAACCTTGAAGTTGATCGAACAGATCGTCGATTCTTGGCAGAGGATACATGTTCTTGATCGTCAGCTTGTTCAATTCTCTGTAGTCAATACACATGCGGAAACTTCCGTCCTTCTTCTTGACAAACAAGACCGGAGCTCCCCAAGGCGAGAAGCTTGGTCGGATAAAACCCTTGTCTAACAACTCTTGAAGTTGTGTCGACAATTCCTGCATCTCAGACGGAGCAAGTCTGTACGGTGCCTTAGCCACAGGCGCGGCGCCTGGAACCAAGTCAATGTGAAACTCCACTTGCCTCTGAGGTGGCAGTCCGGGTAAGTCTTCTGGGAAGACTTCTGGATACTCCCTTACGACAGGGATGTCTTCGATCCTTGGCTCGGCAGTCTTCTTGTCCACGATGTGCGCCAGAAAAGCAACACATCCCTTCTGCAAACACTTCCTTGCTTTCAAACAGCTGATAATCCGCAACGGCGTCTCACGCTTCTCTCCATGAACAACAATGGTCTCACCATCCTCGGTTGGAATACGAACAACCTTTTCGTGGCAAACTATCTCAGCTTTATTGCCCGATAACCAATCCATCCCTACTACCACGTCGAAACTTCCCAATTGGACTGGTAGTAGATCCAAAGCAAACTCACGTTCTCCTAATTCAATCACACAGCCTCTGATAACATCATTGGCTTCTACCAAATTTCCATTAGCCAATTCGATTGCGTAGGGGATGTCTAACTTATTAGCGGCTAGCCCAAGTATATTCGTAAATTCTAGTGATACGAAGCTATAGTCGGCACCAGTATCAAACAGAACAGATGCATAGCGTTGATTTACAGGGAACGTACCAGTGACAACGTTGGGATCCTGGCGTGCTTCTCGTGCACCAATCTGAAACACCCTTCCACGGGCTTGGTTCAATCCCGGGCAATCCTTCTTGAAGTGCCCAACGTCACCGCAATGAAAACATCCTAATCTTTTTCCACTTCCCGCACCATCCCCAACTGGCGGGTTGTTTTGATTGGCAGTTCCGGCTTGATTTGCATTGTAGCCTCGATTATTCCCTTGTGGGCGATTTCCCAAACCACCACGATTATCGTTTCTATTCATATATCCTCCCTGGCCTCCCCGGCCCGCACTAGCCCAACATGATTCCTTTGAGTGGCCCGGTTTTCCACAAGATTCACAAACTCTCACGTTACAATGGCCAGTATGGTGGCGTTGGCAGTTGTTGCATCTGGGCTGGGTGCCCTGGTACCCTTTTCCTTTCTTGGTACTGCCAGCTGATTTTCCTTTCTTTACTGCCATGCTGACGCCTTGTTTGAAGTTTGAAAACTTCCTTTTGTTATCTCCTGAGGACTCAACGTGAGTCTCTGTCTTCTTTGCCTTGACTTCATCAAACTTGTTTAGACGAATCGCCTCCTCGGTGAGAGCCACGCTCAAATCAATGGCTTCCGTGATAGTTGCTGGTTTGGAGGAGGTTACCATGCTTATTATTTGGGGAGCCAAACCCCAAATGAAGCGCTCGATTCGCTTGTATTCTGGCGTGACCATATAAGGAACCACTTGAGATAAGTCGTGAAACCTCTGGACGTATTCTGCAATCTTTGGTCCATCCATCTTTAGGTGCCAAAATTCAGTCTCCAACCTTTGAATTTCTGCGCGTGAACAGTACTTCTTGCGCATTAGTTCTTTCAATTCGGCCCAAGTCAGGGCGTAGGCGGCAGCTTCGCCTAGTGTTTGTACTTGTAGGTTCCACCAGGATAGGGCTCCATCTAGAAACAGCCCTGAAATGTAAGTGACCTGCTGGTCGAGCGCACATTTGCTCATGCGGATGGTGGAATCAGTCTTCTCGGCCCAACGAGTAAAAGCGATAGCGCCTCCGGTGCCATCGAAGTTGGTGGGTTTGCAGTCCAAGAACTGCTTGTATGTGCACCCTGCACATTCATTGCAACATGTGATAGATATTAGCTTTCTTGCTAAGGAAATCCGTTTAGGTCATGGTATGTCTTAATGACTTAAATATTACCATGTGGTGGATTATTGTTGCCCTGGTTAATACTTCCGCTCGTTCCGGGCTGAGATGCTGCATACTGTGCTATGGCAGCGGCAATGATTTGTTGTAGTTCTGCCTCGTTAGTGGGCATGCGCGTCTCGCGTCTGGGCGGCATCTTCTAAAAGATGGTTTAAGTTGGTTAGGCCATAGTAAGGCTCCGTTGTTATAATCAGTTCGTAATATAGTGTACGTATATAACGGTAGTAAAATGCACGTATGCATTCAACAATATCAACACATAACATCTCATGCTATCAATAAATCATCCACATAACATCTCATGTTATAAATAAATTAGCCTCTGCAATGGTTGAGGGCTTTGAGGTAGTAACCATACCCCTGATCTGGGGTGCAAGTGTCCAAATGATTCGTTCAATCCTTTTGAACTCCGGTTTGACTAAGTAGGGGGGGGGGGGCGACCCTAGATAAGTCGTGCGATCGCTGGACAAGTTCAGGAATTTCTGGTTCGTCTATTTTCAAATTCCTGAACTCCACCTCAAGCTTCTAAATTCCAGTCCTAAAGCAACATTTCTTCTCAATCGTTTCCCTGAGCTCGTACCAGCTCAGTGCATAAGTAGCATCTTGTACCAGGGATCTAATCCTGGAGGTTCCATTATGAGAGTGTGCCATCTAGAAATATCCCCGAGATATAGGTAACACTCTGTTGGGGCGAATATTTGCTCATTCTTAGAATGGAGTTGGTCTCTTTGGACCAACGAACAAATGCATTGGTGCCTCCCGTTCCGTCAAAGTTTAAAGGCTTGCAGTTCAGGAACTGTTTATAGGTGCAGCCAGTTGGAGAGTTATTTCCAGTAATGCCATCGTTGTACTTAGAGTGGAGGGCTTCATGTCGTGCATTTATCTGTGAGATGCGTTCTTGCAGCTCGGCTTCTGTCCTTGGTAACGTACTGGTGTTTGTGTCACGCCTGGGTGACATTCCCTTTTGTCGAAGTGGTGTGAAACGGGTTAGACAACGTCTCAATTGTCTATGGGGTGTATATAGCAACATATGCCATCATGTAATCACCCAATTTCATACGCAAATATACTCACTGTATGAGTGGGGAAGTAAATTCCGAGCCTTCACATAGGCTTGCCTATTTGGCTTGTTGCTCGTAATAGAATGAACTCGGGGTTACATCGCCTTGGTCATTCGTATTTAAGTTACTTCCTGCTGCATTGGTTATCATTAGCTTGACCCGCAGAGTCCACCAGGATTCCTGTGCACTACAAATCGTTATTACGTGGGCCCCCGTAATAATAAATTGTCTTGCACAGTTACCCCAAATTTTCTCTCGTCCAAGCAGATGATCAATCAAGGAGCAATAGTAGGTGCATTGGCATGATCAGGGTCATGCCCCAAATGCGGGGTCAGGAGCAGCGCCTGGCTCAGGGGCCACGGCCGGCTCCGGATCAAAAACTCCATCTCAAGATCAGCTGTAACAACACACAGGGGTCGACAGGGCTACAGGATCCCCCAAGGGCTGGTCTAAGTGCATGAACTCAATGTCATGGTCTGGATCAACACCAGGCGGAAAAACAGAATTGTCCTCAATATCGCGATCAAACTCAAAACTGTGTGCGGGATCCGGTGCAGCTAATGATGCCCTATCAGGGTCGGCGTCGTGTAAGTAGTGCTGCATTCCCTGTGTGTGCGAAGATGCGGATGTTAGAAACTCAAATGAGTCTGGGATTGGGGAATGGACATGAGTTTCCCCTACAGGAGCGTCCGCATGCAGTAGTCTAATACTAGCAGAAATAGGGCCTCGCCCTCAAGTGGGTCCTCCTCTTAGTAGTTCGACATCGTCTTCAGAGACAACGTCGGGGGCATATCAACAACGAGATAAGCGGCAGGGGGAAAATTCCCAACAAGATAGCCATTAGTAGGCTCTGCTACGACTTCAGGCAGCGCACAGAGGGCTGAAAGTCGTCGTTGTCTGTGTCGGTAGTATCGGAAATGTACACCTCGTGCTTCGATGAAACTATGTCGTCTGATACTATAGCCATGGGATTCGTAGTGTCCATCTTTCAAGTACTTGATGAAAGCATGACGTTTGTAACACAAACACATATACGTATAATAATCAATCATATAGTCATATAAACATGTAGTCACCACGTAAACATTCAAATTATCCTTCTAGTCCCACTAGCCAACACTTCTAGTCCCACTAGCCAACACTTCTAGTCCCACTAGCAAACACTTCTAGTCCCACTAGCCAACCCTTCTAGTCCCACTAGCCAACACTTCTAGTCCCACTAGCCAACACTTCTAGTCCCACTGGTCAACACTTCTAGTCCCACTAGCCAACACTCCTAGTCCCACTAGACCGAACCTCAGCCTCCCAGACTGAGCCTAGAATAATGAATAAAATGTGCTCAACATTTGTTTGTAAAAAGTTGTGGATCTGGACTTAAGTGGTATGCAGTAAAATGTTTTCGTGAGAGCCCTAGTGATCATAGTCTAGACTCAAGAAAGAATCCTAGTTCGCTATGATCAGAGCTCTGATACCAAGCTGTCACACCCTGGCTTTGCGGAAGCGTGGTTAATTTTGGTGTGACTTCTTAATACCATAGCTTAACCATAACAAGCTATATGAATTTAAAAACCATGCAAGTCATCCATTAAGTTTTGAAAACAACATACAGTACCATTGTTTTAACATACAACCATAACCTTGTTCAGTAGACATTACAACTTATAACATAACATAAATGTGGTTTAAGGACTGTGTCTTGTCCAGGAAAGAGACACATCCCCTAAACCCTGATGACTTCATGACAAGTGCAGCGGAAAACGTTCCATACCGTGCCAGATCCGTTTTAATTTCCTGAAATACATGTGAGTTGAAAAATCAACAATAATGTTGAGCGAGTTCATGTGTAAGTGAGTATGTAAAACACTTGTGAGTATAAAAATAGTTGTGGTATGTAGCAGTGTAAGAGGACTTGTGATCACCAATGGTTTGCAAGGCCACTGACATATGTGAAGTGCTAATAGGGAGACTCAAACCTAGCAGATTTCGCCACGGCAAAGTATGTGGACAAAGTCACCCCACGGTCCGTTTCTAGTTTGGCCGGGGGCTGGGCTCGCTACACCCAGATAGATCTACCGCTCCTGTCCCTCGGTCCCTCCATGAGGACTAATGGCCCCATGTTGTTCCTATCCACTCACATGATCGTATAACACCTCCTTACGTTAAACATACCGTTGTAAAGTACTCGTAAATCATAGTAACATGTATTTCACCCCCGCAGTTAAGTAAACTGAAAACAGTTCGAGAAAAGGGGGACATGAACTCACAGTGAATGCGCGTCTCTACCAAGTGTCTCCAATACAGTAAGCTGTGCAACGACCTACAAGTGCTAATTCTATTAGACGGACGGCCGTGCCTTAGCTTTACAGTTTATGTCTTTGGGAAATAGTTAGACAACTATTTCGTGTTTATGTTCCATATACACTTGGTAGTTATTCTTCTTCCCAAGAATGGGGGATACAATACATGTGCGTAAGTTACGTTTTATCAATCGTGTGGTAATGTAATTACCGGTGTAACTTATATGTTTGTAGTGAAAGCGTTCGTAAAGTTTTGGAATCATTAACGCTTGTAAATATTATTTTCACTCTAAAATAATATTTATGTATTTCACAAAATAATCATAAACAGTGTTGTGACAAATATACTTATCACGTTAATCTTTGTGAAAATCCCACCTCCGAATATTTAGTAAAATATAGTGCTGGCGAAATTTATGTCTCGAAAATATGTCCAAAAATAGTTCTAACACTTGTTGTGTAAATAAGTTTAAGTGTTAGGTTTTTAGGAAAATTTCGCCAGAGTTTCCTCTGTAACTGGAGGTGGCCACGCTTTTAAGCGTATCATTTTCTTTTAATAATCAAATCAACAATTGTTCCCAACAACTTCAAACAACCTTTCAACATGTTAACTAGTCAAATATGGACATAATCGTAAAAATACACAAACTTGTGGTTTGTCTAGCAATAAGTAGTAAATCTCTTTACTTTTGGTGGATCTTGTGTGTATATAATCCGTTTTAGTGAAAACCCCGTTTCTAGAGAATACTTATTCTTACAACTTCTTAGTCACATATGACAAAACTAGTTTCTTGTCGGATCTTTTCATTTCACAAGTGTTTACACACTTGTGGTTTGTAAAATCATGTTTATTAGTACAAGATCTATCCTTTAGAAAACACGATTCTTTTAAAGTGTGGTCCTTCAAAAATACCACTTGCAGATACGTAGATCCGCTAGTTTTAAACACCATTTTACATGTTAAATCACTTTTACACAAGTAAAATATTTTTACACAAGTTCATGTATCTTGTGTGGTAGAGTTTCGCCCTTTAACCCTTGTGGTTACCAAAAACGAGCTTATGTGAAGATCCATGATCTTACAAAGTCGGGTTAAACGGAGATCCGAGCTACCACATCATAGATCGGGTCTAGATAAACACAAATCTCAAATACTACAACTTTTACACAAGTTATATGCCTTTAACCACCACTTTCATAGTTTTTAGTAGACTTTAACACATCAAAATGTATGTTTACGATATTTAACCGACAATATTCCTTTTAACCACTTTAGATGAGTGTAAAAACAAGTTTTAAATGTTATACCTCTAGCTCGGGGCTAGGGAAGATCTTTGATGAAAAATGCGTGGATAAAAGCTAACGGTAGAGGTCCTTCGTGTTCCGCTTGCTCCGAGGCTCCTAATATGCGACTTGTGAAGTGTGTATGATCTTGGAATGGAGAGATCAAGAGCCGAAAGTGGGAGTGTGAATGAGGGGTGTTCGGCCGAGAGTATAAGGGAGAGGGAGAGAGAGTTTGGTGTGGTGAGTTGAGATGATAATGTTCTAATGTGTTTAAGTGTGTATTTATAGAAAAATTAAAGTGTTATTAACCATTGGTTAATATGTCCCCTAGATATTAATCATCTAAGATTAACCAAATCAATCTTGTACCATGTGTGTCCCCTTGGTTAGGGGACGGTTATGAGAGAAAGGGGGGGCTCGATCCAAACTAGATTAGTTAGGTGATTAGTTTAGTTAAATAGGTAGGTTAAGTATTTAACTCAGTTACTTGTGTGTTATGCGTTATGACGGGTGTTAGGGTAATCAGAGACCCTAACTGGCTCAGAAAAATATAAATAGTGAAAATATTAATATTTTCGTGTTCCGGGTAAAGTCCGGGTGTTCGGTTGGGTAGTAATCCGTTAAAGCCTTTTGTAACGCTTTAAAGTGTCGTTATTGTTATTTTTAGTGACACATCTCGTTTTCAACACTCTAAAAAGTGTCTAGTAATATTTTTCCCATATTTTGGCACTTTACTAGTCAGCTAGAAGCTGGATTAATTATTAAAGTGCTGTGTTTGGTATTTAAAGTACGTTTTAGGCACATCCGAAACAGTGTATCTTATCCCTAGAGACGCGGTAACACAACCCTTATATCCCTACACTCACTACCAGTGTAGCCAAAATATTTGAGGCTCTTAACAGGCCTTAGAGGCAGTGTCTGCCTGATGCTGGTCATATCAGCATGTTCGCCGTGTATCCGTTTAGTGCTACTGTGCTTTTAGTGCATCAAGTTTGTCACGAAGGTGCTAATAGCAGAATATAGTGTGACGGCAAGTAAAGTATGATGCAAGTAAGTGCATGTATCAGTATGCAGGTAGCAGTTTATCAGCTAGTTCAAACAAGCACAGTAATCAAGTAGTAATTAATCATTAATTAAGTTGTACGGATACCTGGTTTAGTGCGGGTTGTCACAAGCTGCAAGGATCGAGCTACTATTCGAAGATCGATTTGAGATCGGGTTATCACCAGCTGAGAGTCCGGGAAGAGGACGTCTCCAAAACAGCTTTCAGAACGCGATACGGGCATTATGAGTTTTTGGTCATGCCTTTTGGGATGACGAACGCACCTGCGGTTTTCATGGACTTGATGAACCGAGTGTGCAAGCCTTACCTGGACGAGTTTGTTATAGTCTTCATCGACGACATCTTGATCTATTCCAAGAGTCGGGAGGAACACGAGCAGCATCTGCGACTTATTCTGGAACTCCTTCGAACAGAACAGCTTTATGCAAAGTTCTCGAAATGCGACTTCTGGCTTCGAGAAGTCCATTTCCTAGGCCACGTGGTAAACAAGGATGGGATTCATGTTGATCCATCCAAGATAGACTCGATTAAGAACTGGCCTGCACCTCGTACACCAAAGGAAATTCGCCAATTCTTGGGTTTGGCGGGATATTACCGGAGATTCATAAAGGATTTTTCTAAGATTGCACAGCCTCTCACCTCACTAACGCAAAAGGGCGTTGTTTATCGCTGGGGAAACGCACAGGAGTTGGCATTTCAGCACCTAAAGGATAGACTTTGTAGCGCACCTATCCTTTCCTTGCCGGAAGGCACAGACGACTTTGTGGTTTACTGTGACGCATCAATTCAAGGTCTTGGTTGCGTGTTGATGCAACGAGACAAAGTTATAGCCTACGCCTCACGCCAACTCAAAGTTCATGAAAAGAACTACACTACGCACGACTTAGAGCTGGGAGCTGTTGTTTTTGCACTTAAGTTATGGCGGCATTACCTGTATGGTACGAAGTGCGCCATCTACACCGACCACAGGAGCCTCGAGCATATCTTCAAGCAGAAGGAACTGAATATGCGGCAACGACGATGGGTCGAACTACTGAATGACTACGAGTGCTCAATCAGATATCACCCGGGCAAAGCCAATGTTGTGGCTGACGCCCTTAGTCGAAAGGACACTGCACCAAGGCGCGTGCGAGCTTTACAACTCACGATCCACTCTAGTCTTCCTTCCCAGATACGAGCAGCTCAGATAGAAGCACTGAAACCAGAAAACGTCAGGGCTGAAGCCCTACGCGGATCAAGGCAACGATTAGAACAAAAGGAAGACGATGCTTACTACGTAACGGGACGCATTTGGGTCCCACTCTATGGCAACCTACGAGAGCTTGTGATGGATGAAGCACATAAGTCTCGCTACTCGGTACATCCTGGTTCGGATAAAATGTACCACGATATCAAAACCACGTATTGGTGGCCTAGCATGAAGGCCCACATAGCAACTTACGTCAGCAAGTGCTTGACTTGTGCGAGAGTCAAGTCCGAATACCAGAAACCCTCAGGCCTACTCCAACAACCAGAGATACCTCAATGGAAATGGGAGCAAATTTCCATGGATTTTGTTACTGGCCTACCTAGATCCCAGCGCGGGAACGATACTATTTGGGTGATCGTGGATCGACTCACAAAATCTGCACACTTCCTGGCTATCAAGGAAACGGATAAGTTCTCCACTCTTGCAGAAATATACCTCAAGGAAGTTGTTCGAGGCACGGGGTGCCCACCTCTATTATCTCGGATCGAGATGCACGTTTACTTCAGAGCTGTGGCAAGCAATGCACAAATCCTTTGGCTCACGATTAGATATGAGCACAGCATATCACCCTCAGACGGACGGGCAGTCCGAGCGCACTATTCAAACCTTAGAAGACATGCTTCGTGCGTGTGTAATCGACTTTGGCAACCGCTGGGAAAAGCATCTGCCACTGGTGGAATTCTCGTACAATAACAGCTACCACACCAGCATTAAAGCTGCTCCGTTTGAGGCATTGTACGGACGTAAATGCCGGTCACCTCTTTGCTGGGCAGAGGTGGGAGATAGTCAGATCACTGGTCCAGAATATGTGGTAGATACAACCGAGCAAATCGCTCAGATACGAAAACGCATGACGGCCGCTCGCGAACGTCAGAAAGTTTACGCCGACATAGGCAGGAAACCACTTGAGCTCCAGGTTGGGGAGCGGGTACTACTCAAAGTTTCACCCTGGAAGGGTGTGGTTCGTTTTGGGAAACGCGGCAAACTCAACCCACGATACGTTGGACCTTTCGAAGTCCTTGAGAAAATAGGCAGGGTGGCCTACAGACTAAACTTACCGGAGGAACTCGGTGCAGTTCACAACGTTTTTCACGTGTCGAATCTGAAGAAGTGTCCGTCAGATGAGACCCACGTAGTTCCTCTAAAGGAACTCACTATCGACGAACAGTTACGATTCGTCGAGGAACCAGTCGAAATCACGGACCGGGATGTTAAGGTCCTCAAGAGCACTAGAATACCTCTCGTTCGAGTTCGTTGGAACTCACGTCGCGGCCCAGAGTTCACCTGGGAGCGCGAAGATCAGATGAAACAAAAGTATCCCCAACTGTTCGCAAACAGTACACCCACTACTGAGGCCGAAGCTACGGAATTTCGGGACGAAATTCCAGATCAACGGGGGGTGGATGTGACACCCCAGGAAAACCGGGACAACCATACAACTTAACTAGCTTCCTCAGTGAATGCTTACCAAATTTCGGGACGAAATTTCTTTCAACTTGGGGATGATGTGACAACTCGAAATTTAGGACCTTTCGTTGTACGTTTGAACACTAAGTGACTAACTAATTTGATGATTTAATGAATACATGTGAACTTATATGATTATGTGTTATGTTATGTGTATGCTTATGTGTATGTATGCGGGTATGTATATGAACCGAGACAACACGAACCCGACTCGAGACCATGTGGTCTCGAGTGAACAACGACTTATGGGCCGGTTGGGCCACACATACACACTTAGCCTATTTCGAAACCCATTAGGGTGCACTTGAAGCTAGTATATAATCCGGTTGTTAGCCATCTTTGCCATTTTCTTGGACAACACACACACTCCTCTACTCTCTCTCTAGAAACCATTAAACCCTAAGCTACAACATTGCTCCCTTTCATCTCGGATCAAACCGGTGGCCACAAGGAGACTCGGTGGAGCTCATCGACATCACTCGAACACCCCATTTCACTCATCTTCCTTAGCAACTTGGTACCCTTTCACAAACCGGTTAGTGTTTATGATATTTGTTGGTTAGTGATTCTTGTTATGCATTTCGGTTGTTGTTAATGATGATGAATCTTGTGTGACTTGATAATATGGTGGTTTGTTAAGTTTATGCATGATGATGTTAATAAGCTATCATACTATGATTCTGGATTTGATTACATGATGAGTTAATAATATCTTATGCCTAAAAGTGATTTAAACCATGTTGTGGATGTTCATGAAATCGGCCTTCACATGTATGTTAGATAATGCTCATTTAAACCGGATTTGTATACTCTTGTGTTAAGAACCGAAAGCTTACTATTAGAGTGATTTATTGTGTTGATAGCATGGATGTTGATAGGTTGTGCATGATTTCATTTGATGATATACTTGAATATTAGATGAACACGATGAATGTATGAAGAACTTGATGAACATGATATGAATGTGGTTGAATATTTGAAATCTGTTGTGTTTGATCCATTTTTGGTTAGGATTAGACAAATAGACATGTTTATGAGGATAGTACATAATGGTGCATGAAATCAGAATGTTATTGGGTAGTACACTGTACCGGATCAGCTCCTGTCCAACCGAAACCTCCGGTTGCGACTCGAAACTAGTGCATGATGAGTCGAAATCTCCCGGTTGCGACATCGGTTGCGAGTCGCAAACACCTGGTTGCGACTCGAAACCACACGAGATCAGCACATAAACCGTTTGACTCGAAACCACAGTTACGAGTCCAGTTGCGACTCGTAACCAAAACAGCACGAACCGAAACCGTGTTTACGAGTCCGGTTGCGACTCGAGACCAGAACCTGCATCCGTTGCGACTCGAAACCAAGTGCATGTGCACACTGTTTGGGCTTGCACCCCATTACGGGCTAAATTGTTTGGGCCGGAATCTTGGGCCTAATGCACAGACCTTATATGTTACTGTTAAGCGTGAATGTTGATGAACTGCCATGATTAAACGTGTATACCATACGTGCACTACTTGAATACGAATCTGATTGTATGATACAACTATGATAGGACGTGAGTAGCCACAATATTGCTTGATTGACTTTTCTGTGTATTTACCGAGCAAACCAAGGTGAGTTCACACCCTCTACAAAGCATGGGATTCCCAGGGGTCGGGAATTGGGGTTAAGGAACATGGGTTCCTCGTCCTCCTTGGGTAGGACAGCAATGGTTCAGGAATGTAATTCCTCGTCCTCACGGACAGATAACTCGTACTAGACCAAAACTCTATCATGAAGTCCCTCATTTTTTGTATCGACTTAATCGCCGGGCCAATGGCGAGCGGGTCATTAGTTAGATAGCGCTATTTAGGTCTGACAAACCTCACACCGTGCCGCAGAGGACGGGCGTGAACTAATGGATCTGGGGCACGTCAATGATGATAGACATTGACAGTTTCAGGGCACATAAACATGACTACAGTCAGCAGTCGATATGGTAACGAGTCTAGTGTATACATGGGGTAGCCCCCACGGCCGAAATGCCAGATAACTAACACGGGGTAGCCCCCACGGCTGGATTGCCAGAATAACCGGGAATAAACAAGTCACGTCTTTAACTATGGGGTAACCCCCACGGCAGGATGCCAGATAAAGGAAACTGTTTTCGAAACAACTTAAAACGAACACCCAACCGTGAACTCACTCAACTTGTTGTTGACTCGTTACTACATGCTTTGCAGGTCCTTAGGTTTCTTAGCTGGAGCTTGCATGGAGGAGGATCGTTGTGGGACATGGACGACTGAGTGTCATGTTAAACTTTGGAACAATTAAACTTATGTTTTGTTTCTAAGACTTATGCTTCCGCTTGCAACTTAACTATGTTTTGTTTGAACACCAATCGTATTGGTTGGATTTTATAACTACTTATATGCTTGTTCAATATGATTGGTGGCTGGATCCTGGTCAGTCACGCCTCCAAGCGGTAGTACTCCGCAGGTGGATTTTGGGGGTGTGACATCAAATCTCTCATGCCACTGTTTAGGAGCTTGCTTCAAACCATACAGAGATTTAATAAGTCTACACACTTTGTTCTCTTGTCCAGGCATCACAAACCCTTCTGGTTGCTCCAAATAAATCTCCTCATTTAGATACCCATTTAGAAATGCTGTCTTTACATCCATTTGATGAATGTACAGCCCTTTCAAAGCAGACACCGCTATTAGAGTTCTAATAGAACTTATTCTAGCCACAGGTGCATAGGTATCAAAATAGTCGATCCCTTCTCTCTGCCTATACCCTTTAGCAACTAATCTCGCTTTATAGGCAGAGATGGATCCATCTGGATGATACTTCTTTTTGAAAATCCATTTGGATCCAATAGGTCTCTTTCCCTTGGGTAGATCAGCTAACTCCCAAGTTCCATTTCCCATAATGGAATCCATTTCATCATTGACTGCCTCCTTCCACAAAGGGGCATCTCTTGATGACATTGCTTCACTGTAAGTTTTAGGATCATCATCCAAATTTACAGCGAAAATGACCTCTCTCGTCACTTTCTTTTGAGTTCCTTCAACCAGGTAAGAAAAGAAATCATCTCCATAACTTTTCTCTTTTCTAACTCTAGTACTTTTCCTTGGTTCTTCAACTATTGGTGAGGGTTGAACCCTTTTCTCAGAAGTACTAGAAGTTGTGGTGCCATTTGAGTTTTCATCATCTCTAGAAAACTTGTTCTCAAAGAATTCCACATCTCTGGATTCTACAACTATACCTGATTCGTCATCCAACAATCGGTAAGATTTACTATGCGAAGCATATCCAATGAATACACTCTTGAAAGCTCGTTCTCCCAGTTTGAGTGTCTTTGGATCAGGTACGCGATAGTAGGCAAGACACCCCCAAACCCTCAAATGCTCTAGGTTTGGTTTTCTTCCTTTCCACAACTCATATGGACTTGTAGGTATCACACGACTAGTGATCCTATTGTGAACATAACATGCGGTTAACACAGCATCCCCCCACATATTACGAGGTAGACCCGATTGGTTTAACATACAGTTAGCCATCTCTACCAAGGTTCGGTTCTTTCTCTCAGCCAAACCATTTTGTTGGGGAGTATAAGGTGCAGTTCTCTCATGTATAATGCCTTCTTCTTCGCAGAATGCATCAAACTTTCGGTTAAAGTATTCTCCGCCTCTGTCCGAGCGAAGAATTTTAATGCGTTTCTCCTTTTGTTTTTCGACCTCAGCCTTATATATTTTGAATGCCTCAAAAGCTTCGTCTTTTGAATGCAACAAATAAACATATAAGTATCGGCTCGAGTCATCGCAGAAAGTGATAAAATATCTCTTACCCCCACGAGTAAGAACTCCATTCAGTTCACAAATATCTGAATGAATTAGTTCTAGTAGTGATGTATTGCGTTTATGAACACTTGGAAAAGGTTTCTTTGTGAATTTTGATTTAACACAAGTTTCGCATTTTTCAAAGTCTTTATCTTTTAATTTTAATAAACCTTTAGTTTGCATTTTTTCAATGTTTTTAATATTTGTATGAGCTAAACGTTTATGCCATAAAGAAATTGAACAAGCGATATAATCAGAAGACATAATTTCATTCAAATCAAAACCAATTGCATTACATTCACCAATACTAGAACTAACACTACCACCACTATCACTATCACTTTCATTCCCAAACCCATCAATCACTGAAACGCCCCCTTCATCCGAATCTTCTTCATCAATCCCATCTTCAGCTAAGTCAAGACGATACATTCCACCCGTGTTCTTTGCTTGATCCACATAGATGTCATTTAGAGAAAACTTCACACGAAGATTCTTGATAACCAGCTTGTAACCATTCCGATCGAACTTATCAGCAGAAACCAGACCCTTGGTGATACCAGGAACATGCAACACGTCCTGAAGAGTAACCACTTGACCACCTCTAAAGTTTAGTCGCACCGTGCCTTTACCATGTACTTCTACACGATGTCCATCAGCACACACCACCACTGTTCCTTGAGGAACAGGAGCATAAGTAATAAACGAGCCACGATTCCCACAAACATGAACAGTTGCTCCAGAATCCAAGAACCATCCTCTACATGCCACAATGCGTGTATATTGAGAAAGCATATTAACTTCACCAAGACCCACACTGGCCACTAGATTGGTGACTTTCTCAACATCAACAGCACTTGTAGAACCAACCGTAGATCCAGATTTCCTCTGAGAGCACTCTCGTGCATAATGCCCTATTTCTCCACAAACATGGCATTTACCAGACCTCTTTGGTTGATGGTTGTTAGTGTGTTGTGTCTTCTTGAATTCCTTTTTCTTTGGTGCTGTAAACTTCTTATTCTTTGATGATGCCCCTTTTCCCTTTTGACCAGATCCTCCAGCAACATGATTCACACTCGATCCGACTTTACCTCTTTTGTCCCTGTTGCGCGTTTCCTCCTCAATGCGAAGGTGCTTCAACAGTTCATCCAAAGAATAGTTCTCAGACTTGTGCATCATTCTCTTTGAGAAATCTTTCCAATTAGGAGGCAATTTTGCAATAATGACCCCTACTTGAAATATTTCTGGCAGCTGAATAGAAAGTGCGGTCAATTTGTTAACAAGAACTTGGAGTTCATGCACTTGCTCCAGGATTGACTTGTCATCGACCATTTGGAAGTCTAAGTACTTGGCAATAAGGTATTTGTTAGTACCTTCTTCATGAGCCTTGTACTTATCTTCCAAAGCTTTCCACAATTCTCTAGCACTTTTTATCGGCGCGTACAAATCATAGAGACGATCCGAAAGGGAATTTTTGATGTGACCCAGGCAAAGATCTTCAGCTTCCTTACGGATAAGTCTTTGCTTTGCCAAATCTTCATTTGGGAGCTCTCCTGCTTCACCAGGAGGGTCATCAGGGATTGCAGGCAAATCAGGATCAAGGATATAGTAGAGTTTCAGCACAACTAGCATGAACTTAACCTTGTCCGCCCAGCGGGTATAGTTCTGACCATCGAATCTGTCCAACTTGACAAACTCTTGATTCATGAATCTCAGATTGGCTGTTGGTAGTTCAGCGTCCATTAATTCTGTTGATTAAACACAAAAATAAAATCCTTTAAGATTGTTGAAAATAAATTAATCAACAATAAATTTATTAATTACCAAGTTGTCAGCCAAACCAGTTTGTTCCAACTTGAGCAAACCGATTAAAGAAAGGTAGAAGGAGACTGTCCCGTTGTCGGACGAATTTAAAGAACATGCAAATTAAAACCAACCTGGCGATTGGGATCGAAGATCCTTAAACGAAAAACTTGAACTGCACGGATGATTCCTGTCCTTAAAGGATTTTACGCGCTCGTATTGCTGTGAGCTGCAGCGTAAACTCCCAGGATTTAATGCAGAACTGATCTGGTATTCCAACAGCAATGGAAACCAGAAAACGCAGAAGCTGGAACGAAAACCGAATCACACAATTGAGAGAGAGAGAGCTGCGAAATTTGATGTATGGAATGAGTAGCTAGAGGCTTTTATTTATAGGTTGTGATCCTACCAGAGAATGAGAAAAACAGGGAGAGATATATCTATCCACAACCAATTCGAATTACCTATACTATACGAATTCGGTTGCTGGATATCTATCTCATACGAATTCGATTTGCTATAGGATAACCCCCACTGTTTCGAATCCATCTCTATCTCCTTCTTATCTCATCTCATTCAGTTACAGATCTGACCCACCTGAAACCGAACCTTAGCTAAAAATAAAAGCTCCTAGCGACGATGCGTACGTGCGAAGTGCAAAGTGCGCCTCAAACGCGCCCATTCGCGCCTCAAACGCGACCATTCGCGAGCTCGCGGCTCGGCTCGGCGCGGCGCGCGTGTGGGCTTAGCCCACTTCTCAACCCATTTATCACTATGGAAGCCCATAAAGGATAATCCCTTATAAACCACTTAAAGTTCACTCCCTCCACCAATGTGGGATGGAGGAAACATACCAACTTGTATGTTCCTTTTAATATTTCCAACAGGCGCTACATCACCATCCCATGAATGATGACCCTCCTTGCATTTTGAGGGGGGTGGAGGATGGGGCTACCCCACATTATTTTTTATTGTTTAATTTAGAGTAAACTGCCATTTTGGTCCCTGTGGTTTGGCCAGTTTTGCCACTTTAGTCCAAATCTCAAACTTATTACATCTGGGTCCCTGTGGTTTGCATTTTGTTGCCATTTTAGTCCAAAATCCAAAAACCTTATTTTTTTTACTGTTGCAACCTCCTATTTTGTCTTTTAGTTCAAGGGCATTTTGGTAATTTTGCTTTTCATTTAACCTTTTCTTAATTAACATTTTCTTCCCCAAATAAATGATCATCATCCCCAAATAAAACCTAACTGACTCTCTCTCTTCTCTCTCTAAATCGATTGTTGCAACCCAGATCCGTGGATAACATATTTTTTACTGTTGCAACCCAGATCCATGGATAACATATTTTCAACACCTCTCTCTCATAACAAACATAAAACCCAGATCTTTCTGTTCAACTTTATAAAAACAATTCAAAATTTAAATAAAAATAAAAATAAGACATAAAAGAAGATGATAAAATCCACTGCATAACATAAATAAAAAATGAGATGGTTTTATAAAAGAATGGTATAAAAATGAGAGTGTTTTGGGTTGAAAGTGGGAAGAAAATGGTGAAAAATGATATAAAATGAGATGGTTTTATAGAAAAGGGGGAATTTTTTTTTATTAAATAATATAGCCGTTCAACGGCTATTTTTTGAATATCAAGGCCCGTCAACTTCGTTGAGTGGGAGCCGGTTTTCACATCACGGGCCGAGGGGGGCGGTATGGGGGACAGGCGCCGGGCCACGCCGGGCCTAAGCCGGCCCCCATACCGTCTGGTCTTACGAATGTGTTTATAAACGATCACATAAATAATGTTCACAAGATTTACAAAGAGGAACATCCAAAAACACTTTTATGGTATCTTCTTGTATCGTTTGATGTTGATCATGGATTTTTCTATATAAAAAAGGTTTGATTGGGTGTGAAAAAATACTTGCTTAAATAGGGTGAAAAATCAACTTTAATATAAACGAATAGATCTTCCACTGTCCTGTCCATCCATAACCTGAACATGGGCCTCTTGACAACACTATACTTTTCGAATATTTGCACCTTTTTTTAGGTTTTTAAGCATTTTTTCAAACCCGGAACTGGTATTTTTAAAAACACCAAAATTAACCACTCTTGAAATTTATGTCAAAAATATTTGTTCAAACACAAGTGGTTAACCTTTAATAAAAAAATGTATATTTAAAGTTTTCAATAATTTTAAATATGTCAGAGGGCTTCATGGAGAAATCTTCCAACAAAATCTTTCGATACAAAATCCTCTAAAAATATGTTTATAAAACTTTAAAACCCTTTAGTGCACTTCTATAAGTTGTAAAAAAATTATTAAATGTTTAGATTTTGCATTAAAAATTCAGTTTTATCATATTCGACGTATTTCGACTTGTCTTTTGATCGTTACGTTTAATCTTTGTGGTTGATCGATCTTTAGATCTTCAAAACAAAATTCATCTTTTATTTGACTTGGCCTTTCACTTTGCAGTCTTCTAGTTATCTGTATTGATCAACTTTTTTTTCCTCTACTTACCTTTGTTGATTAACATGAAATATTAAAGCTTGACTCGTGTAATTTATAAATGCGTCCTCTTTGAAAAAAAAATTTGTGTATTATTTAGATAAAAAAAATATGATAAATTTTCTGATTACACCCTTAAAAAATAAATTCTGAATCCATCAATGAACATACATATGATCAAGATCAATACTTTAAGTTTGATGTTTTGGTACAAAATACACTCTCCAATCAAGACACTGAATTTGACGAAACACCATTTCCCTCTCATTTTACCCTAACAAATCATCACCCCAAATATATTTACTTTAACTTCAACCCTTTTGATTATTTCTTTTTGTTTTTTTTTTTTTGCATTTTCACACCTTGGGTGATTCACAAAAATGTTAAATAATTTGAATATGGTAGTTACATTTACTTTTACAATTCATTTAAAATTGATAAAGTTGTGTAATGCGTTATTTTTAAAATAATAGATGTGTATAAATATAATATTATACATCGTTTTATTAAAACATAAGAAACGTTGATATAAATTGCAACAAAGCAAAATATAATATAGAGTGAATTTCAAATATTGTCCTTTATCTTTATACCATTTTTCAGACGGTGTCCTTTATGTTTATAATTGACGAGTTTTATACTTTAAGGCTAACCTAGTTAATTTTTTCAATTAAATATAATCATGTGCAACAATTTTGTCATTTTACTCTATAAGAACTAATTATATAAAAACTGATATAACTAAACCATTTTATTAAAAGACACTATAAAACCAAATACTTAAAAAAACAATTCTCTCTCTGCTCCATATCCCCCCTCTATTCTTCAAGCAGACAACCACCACAACCACCTTCACCAATCACCACCACCACAACTACCTTCCACCTTTTTCCTCCGTAACCACCACAACCTCCTTCCTTCCACCACCACCGCTGCTATCACCACAACCACAGCCTCCTTCCACCACCGCCACTTGTTTCCACCATACCCACCAACCAACCACCGTTTCAACGGCACCTTCACCACCCATCCACTTCGCCACCACCACCAAAATTTCATCCAAACTCAAACCCCCAAATTTTCAAATTCAATACAAACCCCCAATTTTTTCAGAACAAAAAATCCCCTAAACTAGGTTAAATCTAACCCAATGGATCTGATGATTTTATTTGTTACTTTTGATACTTCTTTTCTTGTTGATATTAAATTTGCTGGAACTGATGCTGATATGAAATTTGCTAAAATGCATCCTCCATTGACATTACATAGACATCCAATGTGTGCTGAAATTAGATTTGGTGGAACTGATGTTTTGTTGATATTAGATTTGATGGAACTGATGTTTTGTTGATATTAGATTTGATGAAACTGATGATATTAAATTTGCTGAAATTGCCAATGATCTCTAGATCAAGTGGTGGAGGGCTTGCATTTCTCTTGAGAGATGCAGGTTCGACTCCCACTTGGTGCAGAGTGAGGCATTTGTGGGCAATGATAGAAGACCCAGGGAAACCTGGGTTGGATCCTTGAGCCAAACGGGTTTTACCGGTAATTTTACCGTCGTGCCTACGGGCGGGTGTGTTACCGGGTTTTCCCCGGAATTGATGGTGGACTCGGGTTACTCTCGGAGTACTCCGTTTGTCCAATGGGTGCCCCGAGAGTACTCGGGATTGAGTTTGTTGGCCGTTCAATTTTTTTTTTTTTGCTAAAATTGATGGTTGATAGAGGCGGTTATTGGTGGTGGTGGTGGTGGAGAGGGGTAGAGAGAGAGATGTAGAGATAGAGAGGGAGAGACAGATGTAGACGATTGTTGGTGGGAAAGTGGTGGGCGGCAGTTGGTGGTGGTTTTTGATGGTTGGTGGAGGCGGTGGTTGTTGGTGGTGGAGGAAAGGGGTAGAGAGAGACGGACAGAGAGAGGGGTTAGATATATTATATATTATTAAACTATTTTTTTTTAATTTGTTAAAACATTTTTATTTAAATGGATAAAAAAACTAAAGTACCCTTTTATAATCAAATTTAATAGAAAAAATTAACTAGGTTAGACTTAAAAGACATAACATGTAAGATTTTAAAACATAAAGTATAAAACTTATTAATTATAAACATAAAGGGCACCGTCTGAAAAAAAAAAAAGGGTATAAAAATAAAAGACAATCTTTGAAATTCACTCTATAATATAATATAATATAATATAAATATATTAAAATTCAATCATTAGTTTGACATAGCATTATATAAATATATTAGTTTTAAACAAAAAATTATACTTAGTTTTTATAAGTGACATAACTAAATTGTATAATCACTTATGCACAACAATAAAAACATATATACTCATATTTTTGTGGTTGCTCTTATTAAAAAAATATCTTATACCCTTAATCATTTTATATATAAATTCAAAAATACAATTTTTGTAAACATACATATTAAAAGTAAAAAGAAACAAAGACCCACTTTCTAAAGAGCAATTGAATTGTCTTTTTTCCTCTACCACGATCGTTGCCTCGTTGGATGATTTTAATAGCTCCTCTACCTTTGGAATGATTGGGATTCATCTTGAGTGCTCCAACACGTTGGATGATTTTAATAGCTCCTCTACCTTTGGAATGTTTGGGATTCATCTTGAGTGCTCTAACCATAATTACTCATAAGATAAATCTATATCTTGAGTGCTCTAACCATGTTTGGGATTCATCTTGGCAAAAGGTAGAAGTATGGGTTGGTACTGGTAGTCTGTTTTCTTTTTGTTTTTTGTTTGGTGAGCTTGGGTTTGTTAAGCCTCTAATTACTTGATAGAGGCCTTGATGTAAATTTTTGGGTGTGCAATAATATTTCAGCAGTTCAAAAAAAAAAAAAAAAAAGATAAATCTATATCATAATATGGCTATAGACTATAGTTATTGTTAATTAATTCTTTAACATCATAATTACAAATTAAGACCAAGACAAAACCTAAAAGGTGTGCGCTTTCTCTACCGACGTGTGGCAAAGTATTTCGGAGTAGTGTAATGTTCCTAGTATTTTTGCCTTCAACATTCATGACTTGATAGAATTATATAAAAGGATCGCAGGTTCGGCTATAAAGAAGAATATCTTTCAAGGCATAGTTATTATTACATGTTGGTGGTTATGGAAGGCTCGAAATGAGAAGATTTTCTCCAATAAATCTAATACGGTGGGGGAGGTTGTAGCGGATGTGAAAATTTTGGATTTTATGTGGTATAGGAATAGATTCAATGCCGGTACGGTAGAGTGGAAAAATGGTGTAATTTCGATTTCATGTAATGTTTTGGTTGTTTGGCCTTGCTATCTCCGCCTTGGAGATAGTATTGTCTAAGTGGCGTTTTTGTTAATGAAAGTTGATTTAAAAAAAAAAGTTATGCCAAACGATTGTGTTTTGTGTTTATTTATATTAATATATCATTACCCGGAATACTCAAATATTTTTATTAAGGAGACATAATTTTAGATGTGAACGGACTTAACTCATAGCGGAGAACAACCGAGACAATAATACACAATTTTGGTCTGGTTTATGCAGTTTAATCAATATAAACCATAAAAATTAAATTTTAATATTTAGGATTATTGGTATAAAAGTGTAATATTTATGGTTCAAAAAACAAATAATAAATACTAAAATTATATTTATCTTATATTTTTGGGTTTGCAACAATCTAATTTTTTTAACGGCAAAGATTCTATGATTATAGAAAAAAAGGTCAGTGGAGCTGAAAAAACCCAAGGTACAAATACTGAAAATGAAAATGAGAACGAAACAAACAATTAAATTATGACATCTCTAACATTAAAATCCTTTTATCTCTCTCAAACGAGACTTGCTATCTTTGATCTTTCCATGATCCACGGAAACGAATTCTCCTTTATTTCTTCCACCGTGTTCCATACAGATAGATTGCAATCATTAAACTCAAGCGAATTCCTCGATTTCCGTATTTGTCACATCGTTGTCATTATAAGACCACCTGTAGTGGCTGCCCAAAGGGGCGTTTCCCGTGCTCAATATCGCCCAATCACGCCAAAGGGGCATGGGCGTGTTTGGCGTTTTTTTTTTGTTATGGCGTGTTATAAATCACGTTGGTGGGGCTTTTTTTGCCCAATCACATTTGAGCTTCCTTTTTTTGGCCAATAAGATTTTTTAAATGTTTTTTTATTTTATTTTATTACAAACATAATGCCCCACAATCCCCACATCCCCACTACACCTCTTTTGTAAAAACGCCCAATAATGCCTCATTGCTGACTGGGCTGCCACATGGCGCAAAACGCCTAGGGTGGGGCATTATTCACCCCAATGACTACGCATGGTCTAATAGCCTTAATTACATTCTTCCAAGCTGGTGGAGTTGGCACTTATCGAGTATGTTGGAGAAGGGGCCCCGAATTTATCTTTAATGCATAAATTGAGCTTTTTGAGATCGAGAATTGTAGCATGGAGGCAGGCACAATTATTGTCAGATAAGGAGCAGGAGTTATGTTTGAAGGAAGAAGTTGAGGAGCTAGAGGAGGTTATGGAAGAACGAGATTTATCGGAGGAAGAGGTTTGGGTTTATGAGGAGGCGAAAAAGAAGTTATGCGAGTTAGAGTACTTGAAGGTGAAAGATCTCAAGCAAAAGGCGAGAGTGCAATGGGCGAAAGATGGAGATGAGAATTCGCATTTTTTTCTCGGTATGATAAATAAACGAAAGGCTATGAACTCGATTCCGGGTTTATTAGTGGAAGGCCGATGGTTACATAATCCGAACGAGGTTAAGAAGGAAGTTTACAAGTTCTTCAGGGACAAATTTCGTGAGGACATGAGTTCTAGACCTTCGCTATTTTGTGAAGGTTTGAAACAGGCATCGGTTGAAGATAGTAAGATGTTGGTTGATAATTCCAGTGATCAAGAGATCAAACAGGCGGTGTTCGAATGTGGAGACGATAAAGCTCCAGGTCTAGATGGTTTTAATTTTCGTTTTCTCAAACGATTTTGGAGTTTGTTCGAGGTGAATTTCTGTAAAATATTTATTGAGTTTTATGAGTCTGGGAAAATAAATAGGGGGGGTTGGTTTTATTACATTGATTCCGAAGGTCAAATATCCGGTTGATTTAGGGGAATATGGTCCGATTAATTTAATTATAATGGTGAGTAAGGTGGTGTCGAAAGTGTTGGCGAATAGATTGAAGAAAGTTATGGGTAATATCACTTCAGAGTCGCAATCTGCTTTGTTGTCAGGGCGCTACATTCTAGACGGTCCTTTGGTCATTAGTGAAGTCATGACGTGGGCGAGGAAAACAAATAGAGAAATGTTTCTTTTTAAAATAGATTTTGAAAAAGCGTATGACAATGTCAACTGGGAGTTCTTATTATCGATTACGAGACAAATGGGTTTCCCAGAAGTTTGGTGTAAGTGGATTTACGGTGTGGTTTCCTCGGCTCGATCGTCGGTTCTGGTGAATGGGTCTCCTACGTTTAAGTTTGCCTGTGAAAAGGGGCTCAGGCAGGGAGATCCGATTTCACCTTTTTTGTTTATCATTGTCATGGAAGCATTCTCGGCTATGTTTAAGAAGGCGGTGAGGGTGGGAGTATTTGAAGGGATTCGATTGCCGAATGAAGGTCCTATCTTGAGTCATCTTTTATATGCGGACGATGCTATTATCTTGGGAGATTGGTCAGTCTTTAATTTTAAAAATTTGAGACGGATTTTGAGTATTTTTCATTTGTGTTCGGGCTTGAGAATTAATCTTAATAAGTCCACGCTTTTTGGTATTGGGAAGAGTGATATGGAAGTTCAGTTAATAGCTAATGGTTTTGGGTGTAAGGTGGGTTTGATTCCTTTTATGTATCTTGGTATTATGGTGGGTGCCAATATGAATAAGGAAAATAATTGGGAGACGGTGGTTAAAGTATTTATGAACAGGTTGTCGAAATGGAAGGCGAGCTCTATATCGATTGGGGGCCGTGTAACTTTGATTAAGTCGGTGCTGGAAGCTTTTCCTACGTATTATTTTTCCTTATATAAAGCGCCGGTTTGTGTTTTAAAGAAACTCGAAGCTCTGATCAAAAGGTTTCTTTGGGGAAGTGGAGAAGGTAGGAATAAGGTGCATTGGATGGGTTGGGAACTCGTTACCAGATCAAAAAGGAAAGGAGGCCTTGGTTTATCCAAGTTGGAATGGTCGAATAAAGCTCTATTATTGAAATGGTTATGGAGGTGCCGTAATGAAGTTGATGCTAGGTGGAGAAAGGTTATTGATGCTATTCACGGATCGAGGAGGAAGTGGGAGATTTTTAATTGTAATCGCCGATTCATAGGCACTTGGTCAAAGATTGTTTCTTTTGGGTTTAAAGTTAAGGTGCAAGATATCGATTTTAATGCTATGGTGAGAGGAGTAGTGGGTAACGACTCAAATATTCGGTTTTGGATTGATAATTGGGTAGATAATAGATCGTTGAAAGAGCGTTTTCCAGCTTTGTTTCGGCTTGAGAGGAATAAGTGGTGTACGGTTCGCGGTTGCGTGATCGTGTGATTAATGATAGAGGTGCGACGATGATGAATTGGGAATGGAAGTCGTATCCGGCAGGTCCGCAGGAGGTTTTAGAGCTTGTTGAATGTCAAAGATTGATCGGGGATTGTCAATTGGTGGATACAAAAGACTATTGGAAGTGGACGCAAGGTTCGGATGGCTCTTTCTCGGTGGCAACGATCAAGAGATGGATAATAAACGACCAAGTTAATGGTGACCCCCCAGTGTTCGATTGGTGCACTTGGATACCAAAGAAATGTAATATTTTTATGTTACGTGCATTGTTGAACCGTATTCCTACTAAACTAGCGCTTTGAGGGAGAAACATCGACGTCGGAGATGCTTTGTGTGTATTTTGTGGCGACCAAGAGGAGTCTTCGGATCATATTTTTACAGGTTGTGGTTATGCTTTGGGGGTTTGGTTAGGTATAGCAAGATGGTGTGGTCTCCCGCCGATATATTTATTTGATACAAAAGATACGTTGGAGGTCCATAAGTTTTTTGATAATTCGAAGATAAAGAGAACGGTGACGCAAGGGATAGTTATCATTTCATGCTGGAGGATTTGGAAAGCTAGGAATGAAAGGGTTTTCAAAGATAAAAGGCATATGGTGACGGAGATTGTGGCGGATATCAAAGTTTTGGGTTTCCTTTTGGTTTAGAAGTAGATTTAAAAAGGTTTCGATTGATTGGACAATGTGGTGTAATTTCGATTTTGTGTAATTTGTATATTTGTGGCCGTTTGTCGATTTCTTCTCCTACTTGGAGATGAGTCGCCGGTCGTTGTGAATGAAATTTGCCTTTAAAAAAAAAAAAAAACCTGTCGATCTTGCTAATCCATTAGTTTTAACCATACCATAATGTTCCACAATGTTGCACGAGCTAATATGCAATTAAATAATAAATGCTCTACTAATTCCTCCTCGATATAATTTTTTTCATTCATCCCATTAATTTGTTTTGGCTTACGATGACGAAACCATTGTAGATCCATTAATGTTTGAAGAGAGGATAGAACGTTATTTTATCTATAACTTCCAAAAATTTTTCCACTATGTTATACCATTGCCTAAAAAACAAGAACTTTAATGTATTTTTTTGGTAGTTTTAAAGTCTAGTGACCAAACAAAAGATGAGTCACATGCATTTTTTTTGTCATGTTACAGAATTTTGAATTCAAAATATTTTAAACCTTCAAAGTTAGTTGTCGTTGTATACAATTTAGTATTTATAATAGCGACCTTAATAAAAGTTTTGTAAGCGACGTATGAAAAGTTCGGCGTCGTTATATACAAATTTCGTTGAGATTCCGAACATTTTCTTTGAGATTTGACACATTATTTATCATTGATATATTTCATTCTAAAAGTCCTTATTTTTATTAAACTAATCACATCATCATCACCATAACAATATATAAGAATTATGTAGCAGTTCTCTTCATCTTTTATTTTTAGAAGAAATTTAGGTATTCAATATTTTTTGAAGAACCATAATACAAAAGACGATTATTGCCAATGATCTCTAGATCAAGTGGTGGAGGACTTGCATTTCTCTTGAGAAATGCAGGTTCGACTCCCACTTGGTGCAGAGTGAGGCACTGGTGGGCAATGATAGGAGACCCAGGGAAACCTGGGTTGGATCCTTAAGCCAAACGGGTTTTACCGGTAATATCACTGTCGTGCCTACGGGCGGGTGGGTTACCGGGTTTTCCCCAGAATTGGTGGTAGACTCGGGTTACTCTCGGAGTACTCCGTTTGTCCAGTGGGTGCCCCAAGAGTGCTCGGGATTGAGTTTGTTGGCCGTTAAAAAAAAACAAAAGACGATTATTTAATGCTATAATCACTTCTTTTTCTCCATTTCGGATATTGGAATATGCGGTTCAAACATTTATCTATTTAAAATTAGTTTTCTATTCTGAATTCTAGAAAGAGAACACGTTGTTACCTACATATACAAAAATAGTGTCCGACAATAGTTCCACCATCCTATACCTACATATACATCCTATACCTACATATCCTATACCTACATATACAAAATAGTTCCACCGTGTTGTTAAATACACCTATAAATCAACCTTTTTTTTACATAGTAAATCAAAAGACCCATATTGACTCTGTTACCAAGGGAGAGTAGTCAAACAAATTGCATTAAACAAATAAATCCCTCGTTAACCCCACCCTACAACACCCCATCCTATGCCCACGTCATTAACATTTTTTATAATTTTGAAAAACAAAATTTTGTGTTTGGCTTGGATTTATAACTTGATTAAATTTTTTCTTAATTGTTAAATTCACATAATAGTTTTCAACTTTTATAATAACTTATTAAAAATAATTGATCGTATAATTTTCAATTCACTATAGTACTAAAATATAGTGTCAAAACTTGTCAGAGGACATGAGGGGTAAAAAATAAAAATTAATACAAAACAAAACACTATTTAATTTTAATACATATATAAATATAAGGGTGTTATGAGTGGTTAAACACTTTGCAGTGGCAAACCAAAAAACCGACCAATCATAGCGCGCCATGTCAATCAGTTAAAAGTGTTTAAACTTTGGTGAAAAGTGTTAATGGTTTAGACACTTGGTGAAGTGGTAAACTATTTTTTTTTTTTTAAAGGAAAAAGGTTTGATTGGTTGAAATAGGAATGGACACCACCCCACAATCCCCTCTCTCTCTCTCTCAATCATCTTCCCCTCGTCGGCTTCCCTCCCCGCACCACACCCTTCACCGACTCGGCAAAGTGTCGGCGGCGGTGTTTGCCGATCGGCAAAACCTTTGCCGACCACTTTGCCGCTCCACTCCTAACACCCTAAATATATAATTATGTAACCAAATTTCTAACCTGTATCTATTTAAATGATGATGGTTGAACCGAGTCTTTTTTCCAGACGGTTCTTTTTGATGCTATATAACTATATAGTTGATGCTTGATATTAGATGCTATTAAGAAAGAAAAGCAAATACATAAATGGATTAATTAATTAATAACTATATATAAAAGCAAATCTAATAAAATTTAAATGAGTTTTTCAATATAATTAAATAATTCTAAATGATTTATTGAAGATAATTTAAACCGTTTAAACAAAAGGGTATATGTGGGTCTTGTATTAATAGAATTTTTGAGATTTTTAGAAGCGTTTTAATATAAAAATATTATTTAAAATTGAATTATTTTTAGTTAAATAGGAATTTTACATTAGCAGCTGTTATATTAGGGTTATAATAATAATTTAATTCTTTTTCGCCTTTTGAAGCGTCTTTTATTCAAACCGCTTCAAAAAAAAAATCAAACGCTTCAAAAAGTTGTTTTTGTAGTAGTGCTAGGCGATTAATTGTTTTAATGTTTGCACGTTTACTTTTTTATTAGATGAACTTTTATTTATTTATGATGAACTTTTTCATTTTTGTGATTTATAAAGTGTCTTGATTATTTATTTATTAATATTGCTATTAAAACTAATAATAGTATAACAAAAAATAAAACAGGAAAAAAAGTATTATAAAATAAAATAACATAAAAAACATAATTATTACTTTTAATTTTTATAATAAAATAATGTAATAAAATAAATAACTTAAAAAACATAATTATTACTTTTGACTTTTATAATAAAATAATGTAACAAAGTAATTAATTATTACCAATTTTGACTAATGGGTATACTAATCCATATTTTGACTAAAAGGGTGACTACCCTTTTTTCTTCTCTTCTTTTTGGATTCTCAAATTTAGTACAACTATAAGGGGAGGAGGGGTGGTTCACTAGTGATAGTTTCTATCACTCTCATTGTCCAATAAAATCATGCCATGTCATCAACCAAATTTCTATCACTAGTGATAGAAATGTAGAGGGGGTGGTATCACTAGTGATGAAATTCTATCACCCAATATTATATACATGTGTGTGAATATATACATGTGTATACATGTACAGGTGTCATTTGAATTCTATCACCCCATGCAGCCAAACCACACGTGTCATTTGAAGAGATGCCCATGCAGCCTTTATTCAAAAGTTCAACGAGTTATAAAATGCACGCCGTTGAATTTATAACGCGTGAAGGAATGGAGGCGGCGGTGTGCTAACGCGTTATTTTTGTGTGCTATAACGCACCACCCCGTGTCCCCTAATTGAGCGTCCATTTTATTTCATTATCAAAAGTACATGTTATGTAATGGTTTTGATGTTTGATATTATATTTTATATACAAACAAAAAACATGGAGAGAATAGTGTCAGACAACTTTCTGATACTTTTCTATTGGTCCAGTTAAATTACGATTTTACCTCATGTAAATTTACAATTTTCCCATTGGTTTTATTTTTTCTTCCAACCAAATTACGATTTTGCCCTCAGTTCAAATTTACGGTTTTACCATTGTTTTTGTTTATTTCCTGTCAAATTACGATTTTGCCCCAATGAAAAATTACGGTCATGCGATGTTTTTTTTTTTTTTTTTTTACAAAACTATAGTAGTGTTTTGTTTTAAATGTTGACTTGGTGTAATTTTTATTCGTGTCAGGCAGTTGCCAGACACACGCTCATTTGTCATGAAAAATTACAATTTTGCCCATATTTTAAAATTATAGTCTTTTCATCGTTTTAGTCTTTTTTAGAAAAAATATGGTAGTGTTTTGTTTTAATTGTTTGACTCGATTTAATTTTTTTAGATCGTGTTATAAGTAGTAGTATGTACAAGTAACTAAAACAAAGACGTATATAAGAGAGTCGGATTAGTGCCCCGCAACACGGGCGGGGCAAAAATTAATTGTGAGAACATAACAAAAAGTAAAATAAATGTTCCACTAGTGAAATTTCCGCCCGCGCGTTGCGGCGGGGACCCAATGATTGCAAAACGCATGTCAGTAACGGCAAGCAGATACCGAATATCAAAACATAAATAAAAATGTCGTGAAAAGGATAGTCAATCCGTCATAAAAAAAGCGATTTTAAATAACCTAATATATAATAATAGGACTCACACGTCCTACACGTTGGAAATTTGGTTGTTTTCACTTCAGTTATTACGGTGCTAACACGTTAAAATATGGTTGAGCTCGGTACCTGTAACGGAACCGAAAGTACCGATCCGGAAAATCATCAAAATTAGGTACCGGCATCGAAAATGCTCGGTACAATACGGTATGGTATTTGAAGGTAAAAATCAATAAATATAGGTATGGTGCTAGACCGGTGTCGAACCGAAAGTAACAATTCTGAAAACGCCAAAAGGTGGGCACCAAATTGGTACCGAAAATGATTTGGTATAGTAAATTTGGTACCGATACGATACCGGTTTGATTACAGGATTTGATAAGATTTGCTCATCAATAATCTAAATATCCAAGTTAATTTTACATGCTACAATTCATTCATTACCTAAAAAGACAAAAAATAAAGCAAAATAAGTTGTTGTGTATATAAAACCTCATTCAAACGAAATACAGTTTACTTACTGTGTGTATGAAAAGTAATCTAAATTGTGCAATTACTTGCATTGCTACGTTGCTACAGAATTTGATAAGCTCGGTACTAATCGGTACCGAAAATACCGTTACCGAAATCCTCAAAAATGGGTATTGGTACCGAATATACCTGGTACAGTACGGCTTGATACGGTCGGTACTGGTACGGCACCGGTATTTGAGGGTAAAACCCGATGAATACCGGTGCCGAATGGATACCGAAAATACACTCAGTGTGGTAAATTTGATACCGATACCGGTACCCGATACTATTCATTCATTTATATTTTTATTACTTTTCATTCAATACTCTTTTTAACAGGTATCTGATAACGCGAACAACAAAAATTTTAAACATGAATATGACTCGGTTAACTACTTTATATCCAATGTCTATAAGACAGATGTATATTTTATGCACCTAGAAGGAGAAATAATGGATCCTAACTTTCAAATTTTGATTATTTTTTAAAACATAAAAAATCACATGGTGCATTTTTCTGTTATCGTGTCTTAGCAGGTTACCTATTGCCAGCCCTACTTTTTAATATTTATTTATTATTACTGTTCATTCATCACTTCTCTTTTTAATATATAGGTCAACAAGTGCTATCTCTTTCTCGTACGTCCATGTGGCCATTTTTCAAGTGTGGGTAGCGGGTTCGGGTAGGTGGAGTGAAGGGTTGGGGTAGCGATGTGGACAGGCGGTGGGGGGGGGGGGGGGGGGTTATAGTAGTTGGGGTATGGGTTTGGCTTGGCCAAACAGTTGTTTTTTAAATTTAAATCCTAGCCACCTATAGCCTAGCCAACCCAGCAAATAAGAGTCGGCCACGGAATATCGCTAGGCCCACCCAAAGCCCGGTCTGAAACCCCCCGCCCAAGGGGCCACGCCGAAACCCAAGCTCACCCGGGATGGTGACTTGAGCGTTTGTACCTAACCCACGCCCATACCCCATAGTCTAAAGCTATTAAACTACCAAATTACAAAACAGCCATTAAATACTGTTCATTACGTGTCATTACGTTTGAAAATGTATATATGTATAGAATAGAATTCATTTTTAAATCTTAAAAACGTTAAAATAAAAGGAAATAATTAAATATAATGGTTCCATTTCTCATTCTTCTTTCTTAAAATTTAAAAATCATATTAATAATTTACTTGATTGTTCGTTTATATATATATATAGGGTAGGGATCCTAAGAGAAGTTCACCCTATTTGAGAAACTTGAGAAACAATCTGGACCACACATTTTCCCTAAACAAAAAATGCAAAAAAAAAGGTGAAAAAAATGCAATTTTTTTTTTGAAAAATCGCTGCTTTTTCTTTAAGTATTTAAAAAAAAAAAATTTTTTGGATTTATACACATGTGTATATTGTTAATCTTTTAACTATACATATATGTATATTGTCAATTATACATATATGTATATACATGTTTAAAATTGAAAAAATGTGTATATTGTTAATCTTAAACCATAAACACTAAAGCTAAAACCTAAAGCTAAACCCTAAACTCTAAACCCTAAAGCTAAACCCTAAAGCTAAAACTAAACACTAAAGCTAAACCCTTAATGCTAAACCCTAATACAAACCCTAAAGATAAAGCTAAACCCAAAAGTTAAACCCTAATGCTAAACCCTAAATACTATTGCTAAACCCTAATACTAAACCCTAATGTTAAACCCTAAAGCTAAACCCTAAACCATAAAGCTAAACCCTAAACCCTAATGCTAAACCCTAAATACTAATGCTAAACCCTAAATAACACTTATTTTTCAATTTTAAACATCTACTACTTCTAATAAAGCAAAACAAGCTTAAGCCACATGGCATTAGCTTAAGCCATTACTTGCCACGTGGCATTTGCTTAGACCATTTTTTTTTGCTTTTTCCGCCAAAACCATCCTCCTTAGCTTCTTTAATACGCTTCACTTCACTCCAAAACCCTAATACCCATCTCCTGCATCCGGTTCTTCCTTCTTCATCGATTGATCTTCGAAAAACATAGGTATGTTATTTTTCTTTTCCCTCTTTGATTTTTCTTTGTGATTGTTAAACACTATCTATTTCTTCCTTAAATCCTAGATATCATCTATCGATCTTTAATATGTTATTTGCAATCTCCTGAACCCTAGATTTCTTCATCTTCAATAGCGAGTGGAAGCAACCAGTCCTTATTATGCGGCGTATAAGGTATGTATCCGTGTTTTCAATTTTCTTTTTGCGGCGTTGTTGGTGTCTGGAAGACCTAGCCGCCGCCTCTTCTTGGAGTTTCAGTGATTTCTAACTTATGCATTCATCAATACCTATATTCATTTCTTGAGTGCTTCTGTGATATTTTTCAAGATTTGGTGCTTTTTGAAAGATGAGATCCATCACTGTCTTCTCTAAACGATTCAACAAATAGGTAACAATTCTTCAAATATCGATTCATGTTTGATAATGTCGCTTCCTGTTTGATGTTCTCTATCATATGTTCATCTTTAGGTTTTCCGATTAAATTCACGAATTGAAGTAGATTTTGAGCAATTGTCAGAGGTGACGTTGTTTGCAGAGACTATTACAGTTCAACAATTGGGAGTGATGGCATACCAGAAAGGTTATAGTACAGATTATTGTTTAAGCTTAAACAATGTTTCATCCATCATTCTCTATTTAAATCCTTAAAATTGTGCTGTCTTTGTTGACAACAGGTCCTTTAGAGAGCTGATCATTCTTCCAATCGATTGCAAGCAGGTTCGTTTTCCATAGATTTGGTGTTATTTTTAGTCTTCTTTATCGTTCAAAATTTGAATTTTTGAAATTTATATCAAATATGGATACTTATCAAAGTTGTCTAAATTGTAACGTATTCCTAAATTTATCAAGATAACTTATATTAAAGTTTTAATTGCTTCCAAATTTTGTGTTAGTTTCCATAATTTTCGACAATCACATTAATTTTCAAGTTTCTCAGAATTTGTTCTTCTTCTTTTTTGTAGATCATTTCACTTATTCTGCAGGTATGTAAACTAGATTAGATGGTTATGTATTTTAAATGCTTAATTGCACTTTTTTTAATCATTTTTCTGTATTTTTTGTGATTGATTTTTTTTTCACAATCATTTAGATATTGATATTGATTATATTATGAATATATTAACCTCATTGGTTTTCAATTTAAGTTTGAATAATATTTAACTATTTAGATAAATTGTTTTGACTGATTATTTCAAAATTTGAATTTTTGAAATTTATATCAATTATGGATACTTATCAAAGTTGTCTAAATTGTAACGTATTTCCAAATTTATCAAGATAACTTATATTAAAGTTTTAATTATTTCCAAATTTTGTGTTAGTTTTCATAATTTTCGACAATCACATTAATTTTCAAGTTTCTCAGAATTTGTTCTTCTTCTTTTTTGTAGACCATTCCACTTATTCTGCAGGTATGTAAACTAGATTAGATTGTTATATATTTTAAATGCTTAATCGCACTTTTTTTAATCATTTTTCTGTATTTTTTGTGATTGATTTTTTTTCACAATCATTTAGATATTGATTATATTATGAATATATTAACCTCATTGGTTTTGAATTTAAGTTTGAATAATATTTAACTATTTAGGTAAATTGTTTTGACTAATTATTTCAAAATTTGAATTTTTAAAATTTATATAAATTATGGATACTTATCAAAGTTGTCTAAATTGTAACGTATTTCCAAATTTATCAAGATAACTTATATTAAAGTTTTAATTGCTTCCAAATTTTGTGTTAGTTTCCATAATTTTCGACAATCACATTAATTTTCAAGTTTCTCAGAATTTGTTCTTCTTCTTTTTTTGTAGATCATTCCACTTATTCTGCAGGTATGTAAACTAGATTAGATTGTTATGTATTTTAAATGCTTAATCGCACTTTTTTTAATCATTTTCTGTATTTTTTGTGATTGATTTTTTTTCACAATCATTTAGATATTGATTATATTATGAATATATTAACCTCATTGGTTTTGAATTTAAGTTTGAATAATATTTAACTATTTAGGTAAATTGTTTTGACTGATTATTTCAAAATTTGAATTTTTGAAATTTATATCAATTATGGATACTTATCAAAGTTGTCTAAATTGTAACGTATTTCCAAATTTATCAAGATAACTTATATTAAAGTTTTAATTGCTTCCAAATTTTGTGTTAGTTTCCATAATTTTCGACAATCACATTAATTTTCAAGTTTCTCAGAATTTGTTCTTTTTTTTTCTTTTTGTAGATCATTCCACTTATTCTGCATGTATGTAAACTAGATTAGATTGTTATGTATTTTAAATGCTTAATCGCACTTTTTTTTTAATCATTTTTCTGTATTTTTTGTGATTGATTTTTTTTCACAATCATTTAGATATTGAGTATATTATGAATATACTAACCTCATTGGTTTTGAATTTAAGTTTGAACAAGGCCGATAAACGGAAAAAATAGACGTAAAAACGTTGAAACACACGCGCATGTTGCGGCATGTTAACTCGCAAAATTTAGACTGAAATATAAAACGAAAAATTTATAAAAATGAAAAGTATAGGGTCAAAGTTGCAAGTAAAAAGCGTTAGCTTAAATTATAAAAGATAAAAAGTACATCGGTTAAAAGTAAAAAAACTAAACTAAAAAAAACCAAAAAGATATTTACAAAGCCTAAGATACAACCATCGATGCATAAATAACTTGCTACTTAGTTAAGCTATATAAATAATATTTAACTATTTAGGTAAATTGTTTTGACTGATTATTTCAAAATTTGAATTTTTGAAATTTATATCAATTATGGATACTTATCAAAGTTGTCTAAATTGTAACGTATTTCCAAATTTATCAAGATAACTTATATTAAAGTTTTAATTGCTTCCAAATTTTGTGTTAGTTTCCATAATTTTCGACAATCATATTAATTTTCAAGTTTCTCAGAATTTTTTCTTCTTCTTTTTTTTTTGTAGATCATTCCACTTATTCTGCAGGTATGTAAACTAGATTAGATTGTTATGTATTTTAAATGCTTAATCGCACTTTTTTAATCATTTTTCTGTATTTTTGTGTTGCTGATGATGATTTAAAATTTTCGAATCTAATCTTATTAATGGATCTATTCTTGATGTCTTTGAAAGAGAGATGCTCTTACTGATTTTTTTTATTTTATTTTTTGTTTTTTCATGATAAACCCTAATTTTTATGCAATTGCAGGAGTCTGGATCTTCTTCGAACACAAGAGGTAAGTTTAATGTTATCATTTTTTTGGTGTTTTTTGATCCGATATAATGATAGTTTTCATCATTTATGCTAATCTCTATAATTTTTAAGTTATTTTGTTTTTTTTTGGCAAATCAAACTATGATATTTTTTGAAACTTGAAAATCTTTGTTTTTTTTACTAATAAATTTTGTATTGTATTAATATGTATTAATGATTCTTTTGTTTTGTTTTTTTATTTTTTCATGGTTAACCCTAAATTTTATGCCATTGTCGGACTATTAAACTTCGTCGGACATGTTAATCAAAAATTTTAGTTTTATTGTTTTTTTTTCCTATTTTTTATCCGGTATAATATTTGGTTTCATCTTTTATGCTCATTTAATTTTGGCTGTATTTTTTAGATACTAATAAATTTGGTATTGTATTAATTTCCGAAAAATTTGTACTGTTTCTATAAATAAATTCATTTACGTTTTTTGAAACCCCTCCTTTTGTTTGTTTTATATTTTTTCCCTCTCTTATGAGTTTGTTTCTATGTCGGTTGGTTTTGCTTGGCAAGGTTAGACTTTCCTAATAAGTTTGCTTGATTTACGGGATTGGATATTAATGATTTGATTTTCAGATTTTAAATTTTGAAGTCAATCATTATTTTAAATTTAAATTTTGAAGTAAACCATTATTGTGTTTGATTTTAAATTTTAAATTTCGAAGTCAATTATTATTTTAAATTTAAATTTGAAAGTTTGCCATTAATGTGTTTGATTTTAAATTTTGAATCTGTAAATTGAATTTAAATTTGAAAGGTTGGACTTTCCTAATAAGTTTGCTTGATTTACGGGATTGGATATTAGTGATTTGATTTTCAGATTTTAAATTTTAAATTTTAAATTTTGAAGTCAATCATTATTTTAAAATTAAATTATGAAGTAAACCATTATTGTGTTTGATTTTAAATTTTGAATGCTTTGAAATCTTGATGTTTTTTATGAGATGCTTTGACTATATTATTTGTAATTTTATGGATGCTTCGAGTCTTCTTCGACTATTGTTTTTGTACTCGAGTTGCATATCTAATTCAAATTGTGTTTTGTAATTTTAGGTGATGCAGACTCCTTCCCCTACAAGGAACTCTTGAATGGGATCCTATGAGAAGTTGAAGGAAAGGTATATCTTGCACCGTTCTTTATCTATATCTATATATCTATATATCTTAAATGGGATCCTATGGGAAATTGATCTCTATTCGATTCACTGATGTATATTCTTCTCCTCACCATTTTGTTCCATTAATCAACTCATGTGTGCTCTTATGTTTGATACCCGATCTTATTCCAGTGATTAATATCCGCTTGAGTAACCCAATCTGAGTCTGATTTTTTCGTTAACGATTCAGGTAAACTTTCCCGATTTGGGTTTTCTGCAAGGCTAATCATCTAAATTAATTTGTTATTTTTATGGTTTACATCCTAAACCCCAGTTTTACAGTATCTCATGATAATCTTTCTTCGTTTTTTAGAATCTGATCAAATTGGGCCATAATCTGAAGAAATGTGTTTAAGCTACGACAAGGTGTGTATAGCATTATGATTGATATTATAAAAAAAATAACTATAACAGTTTCTCTTCCTGTAATTTTGTATAGCATTATTTATAAAATGATTACAGGTATGATAAAAAAATATAAAAGTTGCTCTTCCTGTCTTTTGTTCGCGTCACGTATCTTCGCTAAATCAATATGTTGGAAGGTTTGTGTATGTAGAATTAGTCTGGATACGCCCACGAAAAAAAATGCCGATTTATATTGTATTTCTCATGACAGTATGAAGGCTATGGTTAAGGATAAATGATAAGATCTTCAAAGGGGTCGATGCTTTTCAAACTAAAATAGTGCAAGACATTAAGGAGGCTACTCTCTGGTGGATGATTAACAGATCAATAGGCGTCAATCTCTCAATCTGGTCCACTTTCTCTGGTTTAGACTTTGGTTAGTGTATGTGTATAGATAATTTTTTTAAAGTGATTGGATGTGTAATGGGGTAAGAGTATTTTGGATGTATCTTAGTGTGTTTTTTTGGAAGCTTAATTGTTGTTTGTATGCCTTTTTTGGTGATTAATAAAGTTTGGTTTACTTAATAAAAAAACGCAATTTCAACCGTTTTTACCTAACGGGTGATTTGCTTTATTTTATCTCTAATTGCTCAAGTAGGTAAACTTTGAAAAAAAAATAAAGACGGACTTATGATTAGTTTGTTTGTATTTATTTTATGTATAGATGTCAAAAGATATTTAGAGGATAACCTGTGATTAACTCGATTAAAACAGGTTGTGATGAAATGAGTCTTTTTTTAAAAATGGGTCTTTTCAAAATTGGTGAGGCTGTGGTATAAATGAAGCTTTTCAAAATCATATTAGATATTACACACTCAGAATAATAATATTGAGGGTTGAATGTATGTGACCCTATAAATATAGAGGTGTACTTTACTTTAATTTTTTTCTATTATAGAAATTCCAATGTGATGGTATTTTTGTTGTTTCCTCTATTATTTTCTCTATATAATATAGAATAAAGGTTCCAATGTAAATGCTCTAAATATAGACGTTTACTTTACATTCTTGCTTTTGTATGTTTTTATGGCTCTTTACAACAAGAAAAAGTTTAAGGAACCAATTAAAAATTTATGATGGAGAAAAGGAAAAGAGGATACTTTAGATGTTAAAGTGTTATTTTTATACTTTTATTTGTTATAAATTAAATTTTCCTACCCGGAAAATTTCCGGGTTATAACCTTATTTTTTTCTATAACAGTAAAAGGGATTTATAGCAAATCAAGGTTTGGAGGGTAGCCAACCAGTTGATATCTCTAAGAACCCGTTTGAGTTGTTCTTACACTTAAGTAAGAATCTATTTTTTTCAAATTAATTTCATGTATATAAAACAGTAATTAACTCTTTTGAGTTAATTACTGTTTTCGTCATGTGGTTTGTTAAAAATCACTATTTCAGTCCATTAGTTTAAAAATTGCGATTTCAGTCCGTGTGGTTTCACTTTCGTGACCATTTCAGTCCTTGTGGTTTCACTTTCGTAACCATTTTAATCCATTTATTCTGTAAGTACATGGACTGAAATGGTTACGAAAGTGAAACCACAAGGACTGAAATCGCAATTTTTAAACTAATGGACTGAAATAGTGATTTTTGACAAACCACAGGGACGAAAACAGTAGTTAACTCTTTTTAATAATCTAGCAATAGAGCTTTAAATTCTAAGTCGTCCTGATTGGAATTGATAATGTCAGAGGATGAATGCGATAGTGGAGTTAAAGAAGACATCATGAAAACATCATGAAGGTTTAGTTGACAAAAACTTAATTTGTAACGAACATTATGTAGATGTACTATTGGGACGTGCTCAACTGTCTCAAAATATTAGGCTTAACAAATCACACTTTAACGCTTCTACGTTTAAATTATTTTATGTGTTTAGTTGGTGTTTAGCCACCCGCGAAGCTCGCGGGGTCTTAGGCTAGTGTATATACATATATGTATAATTGACAATATACATATATGGGGTTGAGTTATAATACAAAAGATTTAAAAATAAGAAGGGTAAGAAGGCACCAGAGAGTGACAAGTGTCCTATGAGGAATTAAATGGAAAGGGTAATTTTGTCTACAAGAGGAAAGAGAATATGCACATGCAAATCACATGCTATTTCCCCCCTAACTTTTAAACGTCCGTAACTTTTTTATACATAATTTGTTTAAAAAAAATTTATACCATAAAATCGAGCGTTTTTTTATCTTTAATATGAGTACCATATTGTTATATTTTTCAAAAAAATTTCAAAAACCCAGTTGCATATTACACAATGGACATGATGGAAAACACAATGTAAATTAGATTAAAAACACAATCAATAACAACAGATAAAGACACAATGGACAACATACTAAAACACAATGAACATAACGTATAACACAATGGCGATAACATATAACACAATAAGAATCAGACTAAATAAAAACACAATTGATGACAACAGATAAAAGACACAATTAATGACAGCAAATAAAAGACACAATGGAGAGCAGATGAAGACACAATGAAAAACAAACTAAAAACACAATGAACAAGATAATAAAAAAATTGAACAAATTATTAAACCACAATGGACAACATATTAAAACACAATGAATAACATATTACACAATGGACATGATGTAAAACACAATGTAAATTAGATTAAAAACACAATCAATAACAACAGATAAAGACACAATGGACAACATACTAAAACACAATGACCATAACGTATAACACAATGGCGATAACATATAACACAATAAGAATCAGACTAAATAAAAACACAATTGATGACAACAGATAAAAGACACAATTAATGACAGCAGATAAAAGACACAATGGAGAGCAGATGAAGACACAATGAAAAACAAACTAAAAACACAATACCTATCAAACTAAAACACAATACATAACAAACTAAAACACAATGAACAAGATAATAAAAAAATTGAACAAATTATTAAAACACAATGGACAACATATTAAAACACAATGAATAACATATTAAACACAATGACCTGAACTAATAACACAATTTATAGAAAACCAAGATATAACAAAATCTTCATTGTGTTATAGGTTTTTATAAAAACGCAATGGATAGAACTCAAATTAACATTGTGTTATAGGTTTTGATAATAACACAATGTATAGAAACTCTACTGACCAAAACCTAGTTAAAAGACACAATGACCTGAACCTTTAACACAATGCCAAAAAACCCAGTAAAAATGAAATTTTTTATTTTATTTTTATATGATAATATGGTACTCATATTAAAGATAAAAAAACGCTCGTTATTATGTTGAAATTTTTTTTGAAAAAAAATGTCGTATGAAAAAGTTATGGACGTTTTAAATCGATGGGGGAATTGGCATGTGCCTTGCATATGGAGAGAGAAAATCCATAAATATAGGATTCCCTTTATGCCCTTCTATTATCTTCTTTTCCCTACAACCAATCTCAACCCTCCAAATCTAAGATCAATGGACTATAATCCTTCTTACACTTCTTATTTATTTTATCCTTTGTATTTGATCCTAACCCTACATATATGTATAGTTAAAAGATTAACAATATACACATGTGTATAAATCCAAAAAAAAAAAAATTTTTAATTTTTTTTTAATTCTTAAAGAAAAAGCTGCGATTTTTCCAAATTTTTTTTTTTTTGCATTTTTTCACCTTTTTTTTTGCATTTTTTTGCTTAGGGAAAATGTGTGGTCCAGAATGCTTCTCAAGTTTCTCATTTAGCCTACTACTTCTCACATGATCCTTATCCTATATATATATATATAGTATGAGGTTCATTGGGGAACACTAAAAAAGTGGGGAACAGTGGGGAACCGACTCAAACGAATTCCGATTGGACTCATTCCAGCGGCGTTGGGACTGGCTCGTCGAACCCTAACTAGGATCTCTTAACCCTAAATCATAACCCCTAAACCCTAAATATATTAGGGTTTGGCTTCTAGGGTTTAACTTTAGGATTTAGCTTTAGGGTTTAGATTTAGGGTTTAGGGTTTAGCTTTAGGGTTTAGCTTTAGGTTTAGTCTTTAGGATTTAGCTTTTTAGGGTTTATAGTTTAGATTTTACGGTTTATCTTAGATTTTAGCCTTATTTTTTAGCTTTAGGGTTTAGGAGTTAGGATTTAGAGTTTAGGGTTAAGAGATCTTAGTTAAGGTACGAGCCGGTTCCAACGCCGCTGGAATGAGTCCAATCGGAGTTCGTTTGATTCGGTTCCCCGCTGTTCCCCACTTTTTTAGTGTTCCCCAATGAATCTTCCCCTATATATATATATATATATATATATATATATAGGGTAGGGATGGTGTTCATTAATTCAAAAGTGTGAGAAGTATAAGAAATGTTTTAAACCATTAGATCTTTGATCTAATGGTTGAGATCAAACTATAAATTGTGTTTTAACTATTTGGACTGATTTGAAAATTGTATGGGTAATACTGTCTTTGTATATGTTTCAAATTAGGTAACTTCTCCTAAATTCTAGCGATTCACTCCTAATTTTAAACTTATTTTAAAATTCGGACATTCTAAAAAATCCAGAAATATGTAACTGCTACAAGAAATATATAACACTATACATCGATCATTTAACATTATATAATACTATATAACACCGTATAACACTATATAACACCATATAACAATATGCAACGCTATATAACACAATATAACACTATATAACACTATACATCTATCATAGACATGCTATCAGACAAATATAACACTATATAACACTATATAACTCTAAATAACACTATATAACATCATATAATAACATATAACACTGTATAACACTATGCATCCATCATATAACACTATATAACACCAAAAAACACTATATAACACCATATAACAGTATATAAAAAAATATAACACTATACACTTCAGAACGAGATGACACAAATTCGTAGATTAATTCTTAATTCGTATTCATATAATTAAGGGTGGCGGTATGGAAGGTTATCAATTAATTAAATCAATAAGAAAATTACTTGTTTACCCTTTTGAATTAATTTAGATTGAGGACACATGTCATCACCACAATATTTCTCACCCTTCTCAAACTTTTAGATTAACGTACATGATCCTCTACCTATATATATATAGGATTAGGTTCAAAAGTGAACACTAGTGTAGCTTGCGAACTGAGTGAACTAATCCTAGCCATACACATGTGTAGATCAATTGCTAGGATTTGATGTTGAAATACACTAGTGTATTTTACGATTTGATGATGAGATCCTAGCCATACACATGTGTAAATCAATGGCCAAGATTTGTTGACTCAGTTCGCAAATACACTAGTGTTCACTCTAGAACCCCACCATATATATATATATATATATATATATATAAGGATGTTCATTTGAGAAGAAAATTTAATTGAGAAGAAAAAGAACAAAGGATACAATTGTAAAATGTTAAGTAGTTTTAATTTTATCTCATTTATTACTATCTTTAAGTAATTAATTACTCATAAAGACTATCATTCTCTACACTATTTTTTTTGCCTACACACATAAAAAGTTACCCTACACATTTTGAAATTTATCCCACAAAACTCGCAATTTATCCTACACACCTAGTAATTTGTCCTACATTCTAAATTCATTTTTTTTTGAAAAATATATATTTTGAAAATAAGTTACAAATTTAATGTAGTTAGCTATGAAAGAGGAAGACTACAAATTAATGATCTATGTAAATTTACAAATATACCCTTATACTAAAATTAAATCCAAATAGTAAATGAAGTAAAATGAAGGATTCTCATTGGTTGAAACTTCTTTTTTCTTCTTACAAAAAAATTCTTCTTACCTTTTGAACCCTCCACTATATATATATCATATAGGGTATGGATCAGTTATGAACCACCCTTTATTGCAAGAAACGCGAGAACTAATGTGAACACAACAAAAAAATAAAAACACACAAAAATAATCGTTTTTATAAAAAACGCTACATTTCGTCACTAAAAAAAACTGAACAACATTACCGATGCACATGAGCATACGCATGCACATGTGCAGCGGTACTGTTATTCTTTTTTTTTAGTGACGAAATTTAGCATTTTTAATAAAAAAATAAACAAAAGTACTGTTTCACATGTGCATCGGTGCTTGATGTGTGCAAAATACAACATATAAATTACATTAAATGTGGCATAAAACTAACCCTTTTTTAGTACTAATGTTGGAAAAAGTATGTTTTTGTCTTCCTTTTGTATTTTCAGGATTAAATGTGCTCAAATGAACAAAAGAAGCAAAAAGACAGCTAAATCTAACATAAATACAAGAAAAGGAATAAACGTGGCATGCCTGACCCCCCGACAGCATCTTCCCAAGCAAAAACAAGAGAACAGAAGGCTGAACACGCCCCGTGCTCAATGAGCATGGGGGCGTGCCCAAGTGTCTGCAGAAAAGACAAAGTTGTAGAAGCTTCTATCACCCACCACGAGGGCGTGCCCAGCGGACACGGGGCCGTGGTCAACTCTAAGATTCGCAGAATCTGGGGAAATCTTGATAGTACATATACGCTTCTACACACGGGGTCGTGCCCAGCCGACACTGGGGCGTGGTCAACTAATGCAGACAAACTGCAATTAATGAAGACAGAGAAGAAGGGTGGACACGGGGCCGTGCCCGAGCTACTGTTCAGGCTATAAATAGGGGTGCTTGGCTCATTTGCAAACCATCTCTTGGCACACCACCTCTCTCACACTTCACCCACCCTCCACCACCATCACAACACCATCATCCACCACCATCATCCATCATCCATCATAGAGTGTGTGAGTCGTCTCGGGATCCAAGATTGATCGTAAGAGTTCTTGACAATCAAAGGCCATGTTTGCCTAAGTCTCTTACATCACTTGGTGAAGACAAGTGTCTAGTGTAATACTTTTTATTTTTAATCTTTTCGCACTTTTTATTTGGTTTTGTATTAATGACTTTAATAACTAGTTTCTTATGTTGAAGGTGATTCTTCCTTATCGTTTGTCCGTGATGTATTGGAATTATTTTACTGTCAATATAAAATTGAAGATTTTCACCATTCATATCTCCACGGTCTATATGGAGGTATGTTGGCTACCTGGTCTGGGGGTTAAGGGAACGGTTTGGTAAGAGTCTTGCCTTGTTCAGTGTATAGATCCTGCAAGGACCTGGGTCAAATTTAGTGTCACGACCCCCGACCCACCCTGGACGGAATTGGGAGCCGCGAACAGCCCAGTGGTACCGGTGATTATTTTGAAAAATATTGCAGCGGAAATTTCATCAGGACCGTGAGTTAGGAAAAATATCAGAGTTTAAAAACACCGGATTTTATTTATTAAATAGTTGGGATAAACCCATGTTTTACAATGGTAGTTTTTAATAAAAATAAATTTGATTACATAAAACAATATTTCTTAATTTGATTTAATTAATAAAATAAGCCACTTCTTGAAGTCTTTCAGTGCCATATCCATCTCTTACTCCAATCTATTGTAATTACCTGAAACATGTTTGAAAAAGGTTTTGTCAGCGGGAAATACTGAGTGAATCATTCTATTTAATAAAACAACCTGTTTGTTATAATTTACAGTATTAAGGGTGATTACATTGTTTCTATATCAACCAACTACCCACAGTATTTGTCACTCGACTTATTTCTGTGACTGTGGTCAGACCACCCATTGGCTAACTCGTTGTCCAATGGTGGCGGGAAAAAGTAATGTATACAAAACCCCACATACCGGCTGTAATTTGGTGATTACAAAGACTTAATCCCTGTAATTATAACTTTGAAAATAAACATGCTTTTGAAATTAAGTTTGATAAAAAGAGAATGACTCACATTATAAGCATGCAGATTCATACGGGCAAAGTTTTAGTCTACAGATAAGACTTGATATATTGCAGATTTATACAGGCAGAGCTTTAGCCTATTGATTAGTCTTGTAACCTAGTGCACACGAACTAGGTAAGTAACTAATACAGTATTTACGATAACTCATGAGATTAAAACCCTCACAACGAATGACAAAGTGCAATGACTTACACATCCATCAGATTCACAACGAATGACAGAGTATTCCCCGAGTTCGGGTGGTACTCAAACATCCTGTCGGAATCACGACTAATGACAAAGGATAGCACTTAAACATCCATCGGATAGTTTCCATCGATCGGACATTGAATCGTAGCAGCGATTGAGTTAATACCCGGTATCGTAGCAGAATTCGAGCTAGTGTGTGTTTGGTAGTAGACTGTGAATATCTGGACGTACGAAATGAATTTGAACGTCGAACGAACGCAGGAAATCAAGTCCCACTGCCCTCTATTTATATCTGAAAAATGGTCCCTCCCGCGTGTCGCGACAGGGACACATGCACCTGTCGCGTGGCGCGGGGCATACACTTTTAACATAAAGTTGCCGCGTGTCCAACTAGCTTGTATGAGTCGACGGAATATTAAATTTTGATTTCTACAGCGAGATATATGGATAATCGTCGAGTAGGGAATACCACCCCCTGAGTTTTAGGGGTCCTGATCCTAATTCTGATTGTTCTGAAAATTTTAGGAATTGTGTAGAATTACTTGGGTGTCTCAATTAGGGTTTCTTTTTAGACAAAATATAAATAATAATAATAATAAAAATATAATAGTTTTGGTGAGAGTTGTTATGGTTTGGGACATTTTTGAATATAATTATATTACAAAGAAAAAGGGAATAAAATAGTAAGAAAATAAAATGGACTCACTTAGTAACTTTAGGGTTCAACTAGATAGCCTCCTGGTATAAATTTTGGGTATAACTTCTGAGCTATTTAAAAATATATAATGCACTCGTGTTAAGTATAGTACCCCTAATTCAACCTTGTCCCGATGTCCCGAGACCGAATCCCAACAACTTAGTCGGGCAGAGCCCTGACATAAGTTATGAGGCTCAGATCAATCGAAAAGGGTAGCGGTGATCGAGAGTTAAAATACTTAAAACGGGCAGGGCTTTGTAGTATTTAGAGTAAAATACTAAAAGAAAATATGGTCTAAAAATTAACATAGACATGGTGAGAGAGAGTAAGAAAGAAGAATGATGGTATGAATTTAAACACCTACTGACTATTTATACTACAAGGAATGTAATTGATGGACACCTACTATCTTTTCAAATGTTGAATTGTGTACACGTACACCCTTTTCAGAATATGTCATATGGACACCTGTTTACTTTAAATTGAATTTGTAAATTAAATGTTATTATTACAATTTAAATATTATAATTACTTTGTAGTAATATGTAATTGAAGAATGTAATGGCTCAATTGAATTCTTCTCATTGATTTGTACCTCAATATATACAAAATACAATCCCATAATTTAGGGAAGAATTAATTACACAATCCTATCTATATTTACATAAGGATATCTATTACACCCCCGCAGTCGAAGCAAGAGGTGGACGAATGTTGAGACTGGAGCGGAAGTCATCAAATAAAACCCGAGGTAAGCCTTTGGTGAAGATGTCAGCAATCTGAAGTCGAGTAGGAGTGTGAAGTATTCGTATCGTGCCACGTTGAACGTGCTCACGCACAAAATGAATGTCAAGCTCTATGTGTTTTGTGCGTTGATGCTGAACAGGATTACTCGACAGATAGATAGCACTAATATTGTCACAATACACTAAGGTGGCCTTGGAGAGAGGTCTGCGTAATTCAAGAAGAAGGTTGCGAAGCCAACAAATTTCAGCAACCACATTTGCAACAGCACGGTATTCGGCTTCCGCACTAGATCGCGAGATGGTCGATTGACGCTTAGAAGACCAAGACAAAAGATTTTGCCCCATATAAACACAATATCCAGATGTAGAGCGACGGGTGTCGGGACACCCTGCCCAATCAGCGTCTGTATATGCCCGTAGTGAGATATCCGAACACGAGGATAGAGTTAGCCCATAGTCCGATGTGCCTTGAATATACCGAATAATGCGTTTCAACGCTTGCCAGTGATCGATGTTAGGATTATGCATGTGGATGCATATTTGTTGAACAGCATAACTAATATCGGGTCGAGTAAACGTGAGATATTGAAGAGCACCCGCGAGGCTTCGGTATAACGTTGGGTCTTCAAACGGTGTACCAGATGTAGCGGCCAACTTAGGCTTTGTATCAACAGGCGTACTGACCGGATTGCATGAGGACATACCCGCACGATTAACAATATCCAAGGCATAAGATTTTTGTGACAGAAACATAGTCTGACCTGTGCGAGAGACATTAACACCCAAGAAATAACTAAGAGGTCCAAGATCCTTCATTGAGAATTCAGCCGCGAGGCTGCCCATTAGTTTCACCCGTAGTGAATCGGTGGAAGTGGTGAGAATAATATCATCGACATAAATCAATAAGTAGGCAATATCACCCCCGTAATGATATGTGAAAAGAGAATTATCACATCTACTTTGCAAGAAACCCATGGAAGTGACAAAATCCGTAAATCTTTGGTACCATGCCCTAGGTGCCTGTTTTAGTCCGTAAAGAGACTTCTTAAGTCGGCACACGTGGTCTGGATAGTCTCGATGGCGAAACCCCATAGGTTGATACATATACACAGTCTCAGCAAGATTTCCATGAAGAAAAGCGTTTGTAACATCAAGCTGATGAATTGGCCAGGACTGTGACAACGCCAATGTTAAGACTGTCCGAATAGTAGCCGGTTTAACAACCGGACTAAAAGTTTCCCCGCAATCAATACCCACTTCCTGATTTCGACCATCACACACAAGTCGTGCCTTGTATCGATCTAACGTGCCATCGGACCTGTATTTATGGCGAAAAAGCCACATGCTACGAATAATATGCATATTAGGGTGTCTCGGGACAAGTTCCCAAGTCTTATTTTTAATTAAGGCATTAAATTCAGTTTGCATAGCATTGAACCATTCCGGGGTGGATAAGGCAAGGGTTGGGTTTTTAGGTATAGGTGCAATGTGAGTCAAAGAGAGATTGAATATTTGTTTGGGTTTAGAAATACCTGACATGGCACGGGTTTGTATTGTGCGGAGAGGTGGACCGGGTGGTGATGATTGCGGTATTGGGCTGGGTGATGACTCAACAGGGAATAAGTGAGCCGAAGATGAGGGATTGAGGGGGTTGGTTTGGGCCGAAGGAGTGGTGTTAGGAGAGGGGCTGGTGTGGGCCGTGGGGTTAGAAGGGGTAGGTTGGGCCGTAGGAGGAGTGTGGGCCGTAGAGGAGGGTGTGGATTGTGGAACGAGGTGGGCCAAGGGAGTAGTGGGCGGTGAAGTGGGTGGGTCGGCTGTGTGGTTGGAATTATTAGATGAAGTGGTGGGTTGAAAGGTTGGAGGTAGGTTAAGGTAAGGATGTATAGGGTTATCGAGAAATTGGTAGGAATTAGGTGTGTGTTTGTGAGATTTGGAAAATGGAAAGATGGTCTCGTCAAAAAGGACATGACGGTTAATGGTAATGGTTCGGGACTTGAGGTCGAGACATTTATACCCTCGATGATTCGAAGGATAGCCGAGGAAGACGCATGGGTAGGAACGATAGGCAAGTTTGTGTATGGTCGTGTGAGGTATAAGAGGGTAGCAAATGCACCCGAACACACGTAAGTGGTCATAAGATGGCAAGCAATGATATAGGCGTTGGGTAGGGGTTTGAAAGTTAAGTATTTTGCTTGGGATAATATTTAATAAATATGTGGCAGTTTCAAGGGCATGATGCCAATAAGTGTTTGGGGTTGAGGAGTGGGCCAAAATGGTACGCATTAAATTATTGATTGTGCGTATTTTGCGTTCGGCTTTACCATTTTGGGAGGAAGTGTGTGGGCAAGAAAAACGGAAGTGCATGCCATGTGTGTTGCAAAACGTATGAAATTGGTTATTGGCGTATTCACGTCCGTTGTCACATTGAAATTGTTTAATTTTGGTGCCAAATTGGGTTTGAATAAAAGTAGTAAATTTAGTGAACATGGCATAGACATCGGATTTGTGGGCTATAGGGTATGTCCATAAAAAATTGGTATGATCGTCTAAAAATAAGACATAGTAACGGTGTCCCCCATTGGAAATAATGGGAGAAGTCCAAACATCACTGTGAACAAGATCAAATGGCAAACAAGTACTTGTATTAGATGCAACAAAAGGAAGTCTAGTATGTTTCCCAAAAATACAAGCAGTGCAAACTTTATTATTTAAAGAACCACAAGAAATGGAAGAAGAAGTTTTTAAAGTTTGTAAAATAGCTGGGCCTGGATGGCCGAGCCTTTGATGCCAGATGTCTTGAGAGATAGCTGCATATGTGGAAGCAGTGGTTAGGTTAGTGATGTTGGACGGGTTGAGAGTGTAAAGATCCCCCGAGCTATGGCACCGTAGGATAGGTTTCCTGGTCTTGAGATCCTTCACAGTAAAACCATATGGGTCAAATTCAACAGATAATTGGTTATCAGTAGTAAAACGACGAACCGAAATAAGGTTTTTAACAAGATTAGGAGCGTATAAAACGTTGTTTAATTTGAAGGGAGGGAAAGGTGGGGGAAGGGTTATGTTGCCTTGTCCTAGTACCGGAATGGTTTTGCCATTGCCAACAATAATGTTACGAATAATGCCAGAATTAAAAAGAGACGGAAACATGTCAGATTGAGGAGACATTGTACCTGACGCACCTGTGTCCATGGTCCAAGAAGAGTCGTTGTGATGGAGAGCCAAGTTGTATAGTGCTTGTGCTATGTCAGTTGGAGCGTATCCAGTAGCATACGATTGAGCCGAAGATGGAGTGGTTGGTTTTGGGCCTAGTATACCTTGAGCCGATTGATGTTGGGCCGGTTGAGTAGGGGGTGGGTTGGATGGATATGGGCATGGGGGAGGTGACCATTGGGCCCAAGGAGATGTCGGCTGTGGAGGGTAGTAGCCAGCCCAGGGAGGTGGCGGCCAGTATTGTTGTTGGTAAGGAGGGTAGCGGCCACGTCCGTTAGATGAGCGACCACGTCCACGGCCTCGGCCACGGCCTCGGCCGCGTCCGCGATCAGAGCCGGCATAGTTGCGATCAGAGCCGGCATAGTTGCGATCAGAGCCGGCATAGTTGCGGGTTTCGGAGTTTGGGCGGCGGGGAGATTCGGTGGTGACGTTAAGTGCAGTGCCAGCGGTTTGAGCCGATATCTTTGCTTGAGTGGTCTTGCGTTCTTCAAGTTGGCATAGACGAGAGCGCGTGTTATAGAAGTCCGGGAGCGGTTGGGTCTGCTGAAGGATTAGAGAGATGCTCTCATATTGATCCGTAAGTCCGGTGAGGATCTGAAGAACAAGCTGATTTTCGGATATAGTGGAACCAAGACTGATAAGTTGATCGTAAAGAAGCTTCATATGTTGACAATACTCGGTCATGCTGGAGAAATTTTTGAGCCGCGAGTTGAAGAACTTGTTTTGTATGGTGATTGTGCGAGCAGCGTGGTTGTCAAGGAAGAGGTTTTTGAGACGGCACCATGCGTCGTGAGCGGTGGTGTTGGTGACCATGATGGTGTGCATAAGATCTTGAGATATGGTAGCGTAGATCCATTGGAGAACAATGGAATCGATCCGTTCCCATGACTCAAGATAGGTGGGTTTGGCGGCCGGAGCTTTGTCCTTGTTTTTGTCGGTTGTTTCTTTGGCTGTGGAGGAGGATGTGGTGTCTTCACGGGGTTGTAAGTGGTCGAAGACCTCGTATGCTTTGCAGTGAAGGACAAAGAGTTCGGCCCAAGTGTTATAATGTTCGGTTTGACTGTCAAGGATCAAGGGGATAACGTTTTTGATGTTGTTTACGGTGACAGCGGGGTGAATAGGAGTGGACGCCATGGCCAGCCAAGAGAAGAAGGTGGCGGACGGCGATAGAAGAGAAGAAGGAAAAAAAATAGGTTTAGGGTTAGGCTCTTGATACCATGAAGAATGTAATGGCTCAATTGAATTCTTCTCATTGATTTGTACCTCAATATATACAAAATACAATCCCATAATTTAGGGAAGAATTAATTACACAATCCTATCTATATTTACATAAGGATATCTATTAGTAATGGTTACGAAAGATATTTGACAAAATTAAATTTAAATTGTAAGTTTAATTATTATTATCATTATTATTGTAAACGATTACATAGTATATTTTATTATATATTAATTAATTTAAATGCTTTACTTATTTGGCGTGTATAACTTCTTAAAATATGACGTTTTATAAGATAATAAATATGTCTTTAGAATGAGAATATTTTTGTCTACATTTGAGTCTAAGTTTCATTAATAATAGAATAGGTTAAAAATATGATTTATTTTTATAATTTAATTATTATATGGTTCCTAGGCCCGTCTAATTACTTCATATTTTTAATAATCAACTTACTTGTAATCCACCTGTCTTATAATATAAGTTTTTATATACTTTTATTTTATTAGAAAGGTCACTCATATACATGTCAGTTAATTAAAATAATATTTTAACCAACTATATATAAAATAGTGTTTAAAATTATTTGGGTTGAATAATTATATTAAAAATAAACTATTTATTAGTTACTAGTGGTTAATAAACTTAACCAAACCTAGAATTCTTATATAAAAATAGGGATGTTACATTCTCCCCACCTTGTTTTAAATCTCGTCCTCGAGATTTGGGTTACGATATTTCTTTTAGACTTATGTCATATTTTAGTCAATAAAAATAATATTAAGGTAGATGATACAGAATTAAAATATCAAATTTTGTGAATACGAGTTGTACAATAAGTAGGATTCAATGGTTCAACTGAATTAGTTTAAGAAACTGACAACCAAATGAGATGAAATGATATAATTTCCAAAGTGAATAGGTTCAAGTCAAAAAGATATATGATCAATAGATAAAAATGAATGTGAAGGACTTTTAGAATCAATAAAATTCTCTGTCAAAAGAAAGCTTACTTTGTTTGGCAACTGAGGAAGACTTAAAATCGAGAGGTTCAAAATGAAATAAAAGCATGAAAAATGATTTGTCAAATATTTATGATATGAGAAAATCAAAATGTTGAGATGAGTGAATTGCAAAGATACACCAATAGAGTTAGTGTATCATTTGTTTAGAGTTCCAAGTTGTTTTTAATTGTGAAACAATGTGATAGTACACTATTAGTGACCATATTTTTTTTTTTATGTAAAAGGGTCACTACTTTTAAATAAATATTATTTTAGTATTTTACTATATTATGTAAGATAACTTATATTTACTATGTAATATATATTACAAAACACCGCAATGAAGTTATTACATTACAAAATATTTTAGTATTATTATTTTGTAAAAGAAATCACTATTATTTATAACGTTAAATGAAAGTTGTAAATAAAGGTGTAAAAATATTTATTGTACAAAAGTATTTGTAAAATATTTTGTAAATATATAACACTTAATGGGTCGATTCTATGTGATTACTTATTTTCATTTTGAAACCATATAACGTTGTGAATATATTTACAAATGTTGTAAATAAGTGAAAATGGAGACTATTCTTATATAGTACAATGTTCCCCTAACCCAACGTAGTTGATGACTACCATATTATTCTTATATGGTCATTTTCTTGCCAGAACGTTATGGTACACAGTTACCACAAAACATGTGATAGACAATTATTTATATAATTTTATTCGTCCCTCTAACTCTTGTATTATTTTATGAAAATATGTCTTCTCCTTACAGTACAAAGTAAAATATTTTTATATATAATTAAAATTTACTAAATAAGTATGATGACTTTAATTTAGGGTGCGGTTCCTCTACAAAGTGTGTTTTGTCTAAAAAGTATAAGAAGTGATTATGGCCATTAGATTAGATAATTGATGGATAAGATTAAATGAATGGCAAAATTGTAATATTTATTTTAATTAAATTGATTAATTTATTGAATTAAGGGTATAAAGGTAAATTCAGTATGCCTTAAATTTAGGAATCACATGCAAGTCACATGTAACTTCCCCCCATCTTTTTAAAATGTCAATAACTTTTTTATACATAATTTGTTTTTAAAAAAATTATACCATAATAATGAGTGTTTTTTTTTATCTTTAATATGAGTACCATATTGCTACATAAAAATTAAGATTCAAGAAATTCAGACATTGGTGTGTTTTATATAGTGTCTGCGTGTTTTATATTGTACATTTTAGACACTATTGTGTTTTATGTGAGAGGGTGTGTTTAATTGTGAAAACTGGTATAACACAATTTGAAGAAATCAGTTAATAAAACACAACATCAAGAAATAATGAATGTGTTTTATGTTTCGAAACATATGAGGGGTGTGTTTAATTATGAAAATTGATATAACACGGTGTCAAGAAACCGTAAACTGATAAAACATAATGGTAATAAATAATGAATTTGTTTTATGTTTCGAACTTCGGATAAATTAATTATGGATACGAATGATGAACTGCCAATTTTGAATAGTTAATAGACACAACTTTCCATAAAATGAGCCTTTTATTGTTATGATATAAAATCTTCCATAAATAGTTGTAACTATTCAATTACCTTAATACCCTTTAGTAAAAAAACACTAGATGCCACATGTCACAAGGAGATTGCTTCCTACACTTTGTAGGAAAAGTAGGCTTTGTAGCCAACTCCTACCCCTTTAATTTATATACATTAACTAGTCATTATCATGGTTGGATATTAGTTAGTGCTGCCTTGTTTAAGCATAGGTGATCAGTCCATGCCTAACTAAGGCTAGGCTACTCAATATCTGTTCCTGATAATAACCCTAGTATTTTTAAAAATAATACTAACACTATTACTATTAATAATAAAGCTAAGATTAATTACCAATAATAAATAACTAAACATAAACTTTAAATGAGAGTATACCTCGAACATAATTTTATACATATATATAAAAATATAAATTCTTTACCTCAATGGTTTGACAAGTTTATTGACTCGATATCAAAGAATCATCGTTTAGCAATAATGCGGTTCATAGTGCAAAAAGCGGAATGATATTGGAGTTTGGATAAAATAACAAATCGGAATGAAGCCCTCCAGTGGTCTTCATAAATCAAACAAACCACATGTGTAACAAACAGTGCATGTGTAACGTGTGGATTTACCAAGAAATGAAATAGATCAATATTCACTACTATGAAAAAAAAAATCCTCATGGTATTATGACCATTAGGGGAAGTAGAAACACTAAAGTCAACTTTTTATGTGCAGAAGTCAGAATAAGAACTCTATTTGGAATTTCATGTGATAACCGTTGTTAAGTAACATTACAAAGGAATGTCGAATGAAATGAAATAGAAAATTTGCAAAGGTATGTGATTCCTTTTGCAGTGATAACAATTATGATTCTGATTAGACTGTGTACTGATGGTTGTGAAATCTTGTTACAACGTACTTCAGGGATATTCATTTTGTAGGATCATGTGGCAAAGTGCTTCTTTATTTATTAATAGTTCTTCTACTGACGAAATTAGCATTGGTGTTATCGTGCCTAATCATATTTTCAAAAGGTCTTGCCTTGGAAGTTGTGTGTGATATACTTCAACGTCTGTGGACGTTTAATTTAAGTTTCATATGTTTTCTTGTGCATTAGCATAACTTTACATGCTTCTTACTTGCGTTAATAGTATTGGAAATTCTTATACTTTTGATAGTGTCCCAACTTAAAGGGTTTCCATTGTTTATATTATCCCACGAGTTACGAGGTAAATGTTCAAACGAAATAATGTTTGATATCGGAAAAGAGATTCTTAATAAAGAAATATAGACACAGATACTTGTGCTTTATTCCAAATTGTCAATCCTTATGGTTTTTGGATTTCCTTATAGATATACCTATCTATATAATCATATATTTCACATGCTGTAATATACATACCATTAGTAAGGTCAATGTATTTAACAGAATCATATTTCCAAAAACAAGTCAGATATCAGGTCATGATACTATTTTAGGGAAATCTTGTCACTTGTTTGACATATTATATACCCCATCTTATCCGGTTCGCGCCGGAGAGGTAACCCCGGTATATCCGAACAACTGGAGAGTCTGCTACATCATATCCAGTCTTGCCGGAGAAAATTTTCTTTTTCCCATAAATAGTATCTTTTAAAAGTGCCTTTTTTTATTAGGCTTTTATCAAGAATTAGAGAAATTTGTATTCCCGTAACATATATTATTCTAGACCAAGTAATATCAATAAGCAAGAATTAATAGCAATTAAGTGCTATTGCCTGCAATGTTCTAATCGTCATTCTTACAGTATACCAAAATTCATCATACTTTATTTACACAAGTACTTAGCTTATCTCGAAGCTTATACTAAAGCATCTTTTCTTAAGTTCAAGTCTAAATGCTATCATGTGTGCTACCAGTTACTAGCAATCTCCTAACTCTTTTTATATAAATTTAGGTATTATTATCACAACACCTATTGGCTTAAAGCAGTGGCTCTGATACCACCTTCTGTCACGACCCCCGACCCACCCTGGACGGAATCGGGAGCCGCGAACAGCCCAGTGGTACCGGTGATTATTTTGAAAAATATTGCAGCGGAAATTTCATCAGGACCGTGAGTTAGGAAAAATATCAGAGTTTAAAAACACCGGATTTTATTTATTAAATAGTTGGGATAAACCCATGTTTTACAATGGTAGCTTTTAATAAAAATAAATTTGATTACATAAAACAATATTTCTTAATTTGATTTAATTAATAAAATAAGCTACTTCTTGAAGTCTTTCAGTGCCATACCCATCTCTTACTCCAATCTATTGTAATTACCTGAAACATGTTTGAAAAAGGTTTTGTCAGCGGGAAATACTGAGTGAATCATTCTATTTAACAAAACGACCTGTTTGTTATAATTTACAGTATTAAGGGTGATTACATTGTTTCTATATCAACCAACTACCCACAGTATTTGTCACTCGACTTATTTCTGTGACTGTGGTCAGACCACCCATTGGCTAACTCGTTGTCCAATGGTGGCGGGAAAAAGTAATGTATACAAAACCCCACATACCGGCTGTAATTTGGTGATTACAAAGACTTAATCCCTGTAATTATAACTTTGAAAATAAACATGCTTTTAAAATTAAATTTGATAAAAAGAGAATGACTCACATTATAAGCATGCAGATTCATACGGGCAAAGTTTTAGTCTACAGATAAGCCTTGATATATTGCAGATTTATACAGGCAGAGCTTTAGCCTATTGATTAGTCTTGTAACCTAGTGCACACGAACTAGGTAAGTAACTAATACAGCATTTACGATAACTCACGAGATTAAAACCCTCACAACGAATGACAAAGTGCAATCACTTAAACATCCATCGGATTCACAACGAATGACAGAGTATTCCCCGAGTTCGGGTGGTACTCAAACATCCTGTCGGAATCACGACTAATGACAAAGGATAGCACTTAAACATCCATCAGATAGTTTCCATCGATCGGACATTGAATCGTAGCAGCGATTGAGTTAATACCCGGTATCGTAGCATAATTCGAGCTAGTGTGTGTTTGGTAGTAGACTGTGAAAATCTGGACGTACGAAATGAATTTGAACGTCGAACGAACACAGGAAATCAAGTCCCACTGCCCTCTATTTATATCTGAAAAATGGTCCCTCCCGCGTGTCGCGACAGGGACACATGCACCTGTCGCGTGGCGCGTGGCATACACTTTTAACATAAGGTTGCCGCGTGTCCAACTAGCTTGTATGAGTCGACGGAATATTAAATTTCAATTTCTACAGCGAGATATATGGATAATCGTCGAGTAGGGAATACCCCCCTGAGTTTTAGGGGTCCCGATCCTAATTCTGAGTGTTCTAGAAATTTTAGGAATTGTGTAGAATTACTTGGGTGTCTCAATTAGGGTTTCTTTTTAGACAAAATATAAATAATAATAATAATAAAAATATAATAGTTTTGGTGAGAGTTGTTATGGTTTGGGACATTTTTGAATATAATTATAATACAAAGAAAAAAGGGAATAAAATAGTAAGAAAAGAAAATGGACTCACTTAGTAACTTTAGGGTTCAACTAGATAGCCTCCTGGTATAAATTTTGGGTATAACTTCTGAGCTATTTAAAAATATATAATGCTCTCGTGTTAAGTATAGTACCCCTAATTCAACCTTGTCCCGATGTCACGAGACCGAATCCCAACAACTTAGTCGGGCAGAGCCCTGACATAAGTTATGAGACTCAGATCAATCGAAAAGGATAGCGGTGATCGGGAGTTAAAATACTTAAAACGGGCAGGACTTTGTAGTATTTAGAGTAAAATACTAAAATAAAATATGGTCTAAAAAGTAACATAGACATGGCGAGAGAGAGTAAGGGTGTAAGGGGCACTCACCTAAGAGGTGAGTCCCCTCTCTTACGCCCAACCAACCAACTAGTGTCACGTCAACTCCCCTCTTAAACTCCCCTAACACCCCAATTTGATGGCGCCACTCCCCTCTTAACTCCCCTTGTTTTTTTATTCAAAAAAAAAAAAGAACAAAATGGTTTGATTGGTTGGAAAAATGGGGCCCACCATCTCTCTCCCTTCCCGCATGCGGTGAACAACCACCGAAAATGGTCCCCGATTTCACCCCCCGCTTTGATGGCGATGTCTCTCTCGCTCGGCAAGAGGGGTCCCCGAAGGGAGTCCCCGAAGGCGCCCCCACACCCTAAGAAAGAAGAATGATGGTATGAATTTAAACACCTACTGACTATTTATACTACAAGGAATGTAACTGATGGACACCTACTTTATTTTCAAATGTTGAATTGTGTACACGTACATCCTTTCCAGAATATGTCATATGGACACCTATTTACTTTAAATTGAATTTGTAAATTAAATGTTATTATTACAATTTAAATATTATAATTACTTTGTAGTAATATGTAATGGTTACGAAAGATATTTGACAAAATTAAATTTAAATTGTAAGTTTAATTATTATTATCATTATTATTGTAAACGATTACATAGTATATTTTATTATATATTAATTAATTTAACTGCTTTACTTATTTGGCGTGTATAACTTCTTAAAATATGACGTTTTATAAAATAATAAATATGTCTTTAGAATGAGAATATTTTTGTCTACATTTGGGTCTAAGTTTCATTAATAATAGAATAGGTTAAAAATACGATTTATTTTTATAATTTAATTATTATATGGTTCCTAGGCCCGTCTAATTACTTCATATTTCTAATAATCAACTTACCCGTAATCCACCTGTCTAATAATATAAGTTTTTATATACTTTTATTTTATTAGAAATGTCACTCATATACATGTCAGTTAATTAAAATAATATTTTAACCAACTATATATAAAATAGTGTTTAAAATTATTTGGGTTGAATAATTATATTAAAAATAAACTATTTATTAGTTACTAGTGGTTAATAAACTTAACCAAACCTATAATTCTTATATAAAAATAGGGATGTTACATTTAGTAGGACCTCCTTCAATACCCACCGGTATTGGATGGCGGGGGTCCAAACTCTTTGATCCCCTCATATGTAAGCTACTATTAAAACTTTAACCCAGCTACTTAGGACTGTATTCCTGCTGACTCAGACTACTTAGACGAGGGTAACGTCACATTCAAAAGTGGGGCCTACCACATTATGCATTAATAACTTAATTAATTATATTTCAATAATCCGACCCTTTAGGATTGTATCCTTGCTGACTCAAACTACTGGGTTGAGGGTAACGTCATCTTCAGATGAGGGGCCTACTACAATAACTAAGATAATCTCTTAAAAAGTGCAAAAGTGCGGAAATAATCAAAGGTTACACTAAACACGAGTCGGATCCAAGTTATTCATCTATTCTATCTGTTTTTATTTTTATTTTATTTTTCAGCATTTTAGTTAGTTTTATTTTTCTTATTTAAAAACCTTTTTCTAAACTTTTGATTTGATTAGACGTTGAGGATAAGCCGGTATTAAAAGCTCTTGTGTCCTTGGACGACCTCAGTATCTTACCAACACTATACTACGCTCACGATGGGTGCACTTGCCCATATGTGTGTTTAGTGTTAGTAAGTATGTGGTTTATAAATTTAAAACTTGGCTAAAAAGTGTTAAAGTGTTTAAAATATACATTAAAAATCTATAACACTACACACGCATCAAGTTTTTGGCGCCGTCGCCGGGGACACAAGGATTTTAAGAAAGTTAGGAATCAACGGCCTAATCGTTTTTTCTAATTTTTTTTTTTTTGGATTTTCTTAACATTTTTCAGTTTCTACAGAGCCTAGCACGGGCCGTGCCCAGCATTGTTACTGGCAGTTTTTTTTCCGAGTTACAGAGAGTTGGGCACGGGGCCGTGTCGGTGCAACACGGGGCCGTGTCGAACTCCCCAGTAACACGGATCCGAAAAACAATTACTGTATCACGTTAAGAAACCGTACCGTGGGTCCCGAGGAGGCTCCATTACCACCAACTGAAAGAAGCCAATCTAGCCAAACCGCAACTCCAACCACGCCCCAACAAGAGAAGGCTTCTCCACCAATTCAAGAGCCTACTAAGACTCCTCCGATTCCATACCCCGGTCGGTTGATTTGACAAAAGACCGATGAGCAATTCGCAAAGTTCGAAAATTTACTAAAACAATTGCATGTTAATATTCCATTTATCGAAGTCCTAACTCAAATGCCTAAATATTCAAAATTTATGAGGGACTTCCTCACCCATAAAAGGAAAATTGAATCATTGCAATTAGTTAATTTAGGCGAAGAATGCTCCGCCTTGCTGCTCAACAAACTCCCGCAAAAGAAGATTGACCCTGGAAGCTTCACAATTCCTTGCTCGATTGGGGAATCCCCCATTCGCAATGCACTAGCCGATCTCGGAGCTAGCATCAACCTCATGCCCGCATCAATGTTCAGCCGACTCAGCCTAGGGAAAACAAGCCCTACAAAAATAAGAATACAACTTGCCGATAGGTCCATCAAATATCCACAAGGCGTCGCTGAAAATCTATTGGTCAAAGTCGGCGAATTTATCTTCCCGGCCGACTTTGTCATACTAGATATGGAGGAAGATACCGAAGTACCATTCATCTTAGGGAGACCATTCCTAGCTACGGCCCAAGCGGTGGTAGATATGAATGATGGAACACTAACATTGAGGATTGGGGACGAGGAAATTAAGTTTGGAGTTGGAAAAAGAGTAGAAGACGATGACCCGGTCAACTACATGAAGGTCATAGGCTCAAGTTTGGATGACGCTCTCCGACTGTGTAGCATGCGATGCAAAACATCCCACTTGATTGACATGTGACCAGGCTTTGGGTCTAGCCAAGGACCCTTATAAACGTGGCGCACCACGGAGGCATTCCGCGGAACTATCCTTAGCTTAGTTTAGATTAATTTTTATGTTTTCTAGTTTAGTTTTAATTTGCAGGAATAAAACACACTCGGGATGGTGAAGGATACCAAGGAAAACTTGAACCAGCACCCCATGCACAAAAACAGGGCCACCGGACAAATTTTTCTTCATTACAGCAAGTTCAGCACAGGGCCGTGCACACCCAACAAGCCCCGTGCCCAGCCGTCTGCAGAAAATGCCCAGTTCAGGTAACTGGACACGGGGCGTGCTCACCCAACACGCCCCCGTGCCCAGACTTCTGTTTCTTTTTACTCAATTTGTTACTGGCGATCTGAACACGGGGCCGTGCCCGGACACCACGGGGCCGTGTCCAGACGCCCAGTAACATAAATTTTTGTTTTTTCACACCTTTTTACACATTCAATCAACCTAAAAACTTACTTTTAGGACACATTGAGGATAGTGTGTAATTTAAGTGTGGGGGGGGGGGGGGATGCTAAAACCTTGAATCTTACAAGTCCTAATCACAAGCCTTACACAAAACTCCATTGGAACCGCTAATCACCCCGATTTTTTTTAAAAAACTTCTCATTTTTTTTACTTGTCTAGGTTTAATTTGGGAGTTTCAAGTTCTAAAAAGGTTATATTTTTACAAATTTACAACTAATAGCGTCGTGATAAAAAAGAACCAACATAAGAAAATTATGAAACGGCATGACAAGTTTAGTTAAAATTTGATTATATATACTTAATCACATAAAAACCCATTTCCAACAAAAAGTGAGTTTTGAGCCTTTATTGAGCATACAAATACATATCTTTAAACTAATTGCTCATTTTTCGTTTCCTGTGTGAATAGCCGCTTGGTTCTTACGACTCTAGAACTTGCCACGACAATACATTCCCGGTCCTTACTAACTTAAACCCTAGTAAGTAAATGATGGAGGCATTAGGACTAACCCTTTTTATTTCTACACCATTATTTTTTCTTTTTTTACCACCTACCCAAAATCCGCCTAGTTAACCCCTTTGAGCCTAAACCTTTTCATTTCTTAACCCAAAACAAACACCCTTTTACCCACCAAAACCTTTTTATTTTAAACCCTTTGTTTTAGTAACAAACTCGGTTTTTCTTATGAGTTTCTTATGTTGAAAAAAAAATATGATGATGAAGCCAAAAATAAACAAAAAAGTTTATCAAAAAACAAATTTGTTTGAAGAATTGCTTCATCAAAATAAAAAGTTATGAAAAAAAAAGTCTCATAAAAACCGATGCCTTTTACGCCTTTCGCCCTTTTCTACTAACCACTAACCCAACCACCTACCTTTAACCCCAGCCTAACCCTTCACCTAAAAAGTCCTCTTGATATTTACAAAGGTGTATAGTTAGAAAGGAGGAGGATTGATTGCTTGGCAAGCTTATGGTAGGAGTAAGTTCCATGCCGCTCTCGAGTGATTCACTAAAAAATATTTTCGGCCGAGTGTTGAGTGATCCCCGTGAGGTATGTGAACTTGTATATAAGTGGAATTTTAAAAAGGCAAGTTATGCCCTAATAAGTAATTTATCTTATGTAATGTTTTAAATAAATCATGATGAATAGGATTGTAAATAAATAAAAATAAAACTTAATAAAGAATCTTGGAAATCCCGACACTCTATGACAAGCCCAAAAACCTTCTCTTCTACCCATTCCATTTGGAAGTGTAAAGCCACATTATAAAGATTTTTACTTGAGGACAAGCAAATATTCAAGTGTGGGGGTATTTGATGTGTGCAAAATGCAACATATAAATTACATCAAATGTGGCATAAAACTGACCCTTTTTTAGTACTAATGTTGGAAAAAGTATGTTCTTGTCTTCCTTTTGTATTTTCAGGATTAAATGAGCTCAAATGAACAAAAGAAACAAAAAGGCAGCTAAATCTAACATAAATACAAGAAAAGGAATAAACGTGGCATGCCCGACCCCCCGACAACATCTTCCCAAGCAAAAACAAGAGAATAGAAGGCTGAACACGCCCCATGCTCAATGAGCACGGGGGCGTGCCCAAGTGTCTGCAAAAAAGACAAAGTTGTAGAGGCTTCTATCACCCACCACGGGGGCGTACCCAGCGGACAAGGGGCCGTGGTCAACTCTAAGATTCGCAGAATCTGGGGAAATCTTGATAGTACAGATACGCTTATGCACACGGGGTCGTGCCCAGCCGACACGGGGGCGTGGTCAACTAATGCAGACAAACTGCAATTAATGAAGACAGAGAAGAAGGGTGGACACGGGGCCGTGCCCAATGGACACGGGGCTGTGCCCGAGCTACTGTTCACGCTATAAATAGGGGTGCTTGACTCATTTGCAAACCATCCCTTGGCACACCACCTCTCTCACACTTCACCCACCCTCTACCACCACCACAACACCATCATCCACCACCATCATCCATCATAGAGTGTGTGAGTCGTCTCGGGATCCAAGATTGATCATAAGAGTTCTTTACAATCAAAGGCCATGTTTTCCTAAGTCTCTTACATCACTTGGTGAACACAAGTGTCTAGTGTAATACTTTTTATTTTTAATCTTTTCGCACTTTTTATTTGGTTATGTATTAATGACTTTAATAACTAATTTCTTATGTTGAAGGTGATTCTTCCTTATCGTTTGTCCGTGGTGTCTTTGCATTATTTTACTGTCTATATAAAATAAAAGATTTTTGTGTTTTTTAATAAAAAAATTATTTTTGTGTTTTTTAATTTTTTGGATTATTGATTTTATCAACCCTAACTATTGGCTGCTGTCATCCCCAATTATCAGTTTGACGCCTGCCACCCCTAACTTAACACTTAGTGTGTTTTGTAACCACGCCATTAACTGATCACTAATTTTTGATCATATTACTATACTTTTAGGAGTGCCCTAAAATCCCTAAAACCATCCTAAGATCTGACACCCCTAAAAGTATAGTAACAGGATCAAAAGTGAGTGGTCAGTTAACGACATGGTGACTAAACACACTAAGTGTTAAGTTGGGGACGTCAAAGTGATAATTGGGGGTGGCAGCTGCCAATAGCCAATAGTTTGGGGTGACACACCCCAACCGATGACGGAAACATCGGGGCATGGCACTTAGCGAAACAGATTGTCTAGGAGAATCCATAACAACTATTTGTTATAATATATTAAATGTTCATGTCCCATATCACAAATATATAAAATAAAGACAGTTATTACAGACATTGTTCTACAAGACAAATACCCATTCCGACAACTCATATTTTATTTAGTTTGTTTCTAAGACTCCACCCTAGCTTGATTCCCACATAGCAGCAAAACACAAGCATGCTAAACACCTGTCACATACGTTAAAATAGCGGTCAACACACATAGTGTAAAGGTGAGCATACAAGTTTATTAGATATAATAGAGTTCGAAATCGTTTACGCATAACCAACATGTAACATGTATAGTGAAAAGCTAGTAGGTTATCGACAATGAAATATGCACATACTAGACTGCGAGTTGTAGAATGCGCAACACATATCACCACTGTGACACGTGAAGAGGTAACCTTAACAGCCACTGTCCACGACATGTGTTGAGTCCAAACAAATAGTACTATCATTGCTAAGGCGTCAGGCAACAATCACTGTGTTAATAACATACAAGCATTCATCGAGTAACACGTATCATGCAATAACGGTCAGCCTATAAATAGTGTTTGCGTTGTGTGATTGATGTGATTCAGAATAAGTAACGTATGTAATACCCAAAAGTGCATAAAGCGAAAAGGGATCGAGTATACTCACAGCGATGGAAATGGATTGAAAGGAGCGCTAGAGTTATTAGCCTGAATAGTTAACGATAGCGTAAGCGAAGTGTGGTGCGTAAATTAGTGAAAAGTGAACCAAGTGTCGAACGGTAATCCGATCGGATGGTCATTCGATAGGATGTCAATCCGTTCAGATGGTCATCCGATCGGATGGCCATTCAGTCGGATTGACATTCGTTTGGCAAGGATGTGTTTGTGTATGATGGCTTTGAAGTTTTCGTTGTAGTATTTTGAAAATAGAGAAGTATCTCTACCCTTCAGGTCTATCGATCAAACGGTCGTTCGTTCGGATGGTGATCTGATTGGCGAGGCTTCTCAGTTGAGAACAAGTTCACAGCAGGACAGCCACTTGATCGGATAGCAATCCGATCGGATGGAAATCCGTTAGAACAGATGTTCTATGAAAATTATGAAAATGATTAAGTGTTGGTGCTCAAGTGCAATCCGATCAATGGCAGTTCGATCGGATGGCAATCTGATCGGACGGCAATCCGTCCCAACGAACCTGATCGTCTTGAACTTGATTATTTTGAAAAGTTTCTTCGATTTGCTCTAGACGGTATGACAACGTGTCAAACAACGAAAACTCCATCCGAACCAGTCTATCCGATCGAATGGGAATCACCCCAATCCGATCAGTTAACTATTCATGACGGGTGGCTTCATGTTCAAACAAAAATCAATTGTCTCGTTGATAGGATTCAGATCTCAAACCGACACATCACTAGAGAAGAGTAGAAGGCATGAATGAGCTCCGAATCTATCGGTTTTGAGTGCATTGAGTGTAAAACAGTTGAAAGAAAGTTAGAAACCATCTTTCAATCCTTTTAATCTTGAAAATGTTTAGATCAATGCGAAATCGTTGTGAAATAATGCGGAAATCCTTAAGATCTGAGTTGTTCTTGGTGGAATGAAGCCAAATCTTGAAGTTCATAAGAACTCCATGATGACGTCATCCTAAAACACCTCAAATCCATTGATTTCACGGTTAAAAGTTAAGATTCAAAGATGAAAATGATGAAGTAGTGTGCGTAGATCATAGAAGTACAAGATTTGAGTTGAAAACTTACAAGAATCGTGAGAAATCGAGAGAAAAGAGGGCTTGGGCGAGCTGGTCGAGTGAGGGAGCTGTCACATCACTTGTGTTGGACCGTTTGCGTGACCCTAAATGTTAGTAAAGCAGTTCATCTTCGAATACGAAGGCGAAATCAACGTATACAAAGTCATAACAGCTCTCAGATCCTTTTAACTTCTTTATATTATCAATTTACAATGTGTACATGTGTTTCTGACTTGATTTTGACAGAGTTTCGTCACCGTACACAAGATCTAATTCCGCTCCAACTGCTCTAAATGAGATCGACACTCACCTATTTATAGTAGATCTGATTCCACCCCAAACTGACATGTTGATTAGGAGCGGAATCACATGAGTGGAATCAACAAGTTACCTCAGGAGCGGAATCACTACTTTAGACCTCTAGGAGCGGAATTAACATGTTAGACCTATAGGAGCGGAATTAACATGTTTACATAAAAACCTGATTCCACTCCAAATGATACAAGTGTCATTTGGGGCGGAATTACAATCTAAAATCACTATTTCATTTCCGAGCTCCAAACTAACCTATCTAGACCTAAGACTCAATCCAGATGTAGTCATCAGACATTCAATGTACCAACAGACTCCCCCTTGGATGATGACGAAGTCTTCAGCTCCGAATCTTCAGTCTTGGTCTTTTCTCCAACTCTCTGTCTTCACATCATAAGCACTCTATCTTCACAGGTTCAGGTTCACTTCCTAGCTTCATCTCCAGCATTCCCTTTGATCATTGATCCAGACTCCCCCTTTCACAGACTCTCCCTCTCAATATGCTAGAATCTGAGTTCTTGATCTGGTTTAAGCTTTGACATTTAACTTCCATGGGAATGATGAAGTCTAAAACCTGTTACCCTGCACATCCTCTACCTCACCATAAGTTTCACAAATTTATAACATTTGAATTTAATAAACTTACTGGTAGACATCATATATACAATCAATCATACTAGTTACATCAAGTTCAAATGAATGACCTTGATAAACTAACCACACAGTCTTTCAAAACATTTGTATATGACAATCAAAGTTTTCAACATATTTTCCCAACCCAATTCATCATGTTTAGCACTTGGAATTTTGAATATCAGCTCTTCAACATCAGTTGTCGAATTTTTTTTTGTATTTTTCAAAACTTTATGCTAAAACACACTAGAATCTTTTTGGATTTTTGTTTTTGAATGAAATGCAGTAAACAAAAATATACAAACAATATTTTTGTGAGTTTGTGTAAGAGGATCATATCAGTTCATGAGACAAATCACTAGCACCGTTAAGCTTTTAACATTTTAAGTTCTAAACAATTCATGTTGATTGACGATATAATTGTCCTCTTAAGCTTAATCTAAAAACTTTCAAAATGCTTACCGATACGTTAAGGTATATTAATTTTGCACTAAATTCTTATGGACCCCACGATCTCAGCATATCCCCTCATCATGCAATACACTAACTCAAATAATGCCTTTAAACTTTCATCAACTGTGATATGTGCGAAAACAACGCAGAATGTTTAAACATTAACAATCAGGTCGATACTTCCGTATACGCAGAGAAAGTCCAATGTTTAAACAAAATAAGAAAATAAAAACAAGTTGAAGTTGTTTAGGCTTTAACCACCAGGTCGATACTTCCGTATACGCATAGGTGATCCAAAGCTTAAACGAAACACCAAAGAAAATAAAGCAGAACGTTTAGGCAACAACATCCAGGTCGATATTCACGTATACGCAGAGGATGTCCGATGCTTAAACAAAATAAAGAAATAAAACAAGTTTAAGTCTTTGCAAAATGAAATGCACAAAATCACAGTGACTTTTCAGCAAAGTAGTGAAAGTTCACAGACTTAACCGGTTTTTATGTCTTTCGACATTCAGCAATTACTGAGTAGGTACACAATCACGAAGGACAAAACTAAGTACTATGCTTTCGACCATGTTTCCCACTAGAACTAGGCTTTTTCATTTAAGTTTGTATCGTTATCGCAAATCTACTAGTCTAGCTGAGCCTATCGTCACATCTTTAGTGAAACCGTTTATCACATTTGACATTTCATTTCTTTAGCGTGCTGTGATAGTCCAACCGATTTACTATCATTTCCTCTTTTCTCAACAAAACTCATTTTTGATTTTTTCAATGTTTTTGACATTTTCAAATTTTCTAATTTTTTTAAAAAATTTTTACTCCCCCTAAAATCAAAATATGTCTCAATTTTGATTTTCTGGGAAAATTTGAAAACAAACTGACAACCGAAATCGAATTACTTCAATTCGCCATCCACTTGGCATAAACAATCAGAACTCCCCCTGACAACAAACTATTTTCCCATTGTGATTTCAAAACACTTAAGTTTGTTTTAATCAAATGTTTCTTTCGGAAAATTAGTTTTGTTGATTTAACAAACCACTTGTTGGTTAGGGGATTACTTCATCACTTTGTTCTCCTTTAACCATTTTAAAAGATTTAACAGTTCAAGATTCTCTCAACACAAACACTTGTAGAAAATCAAGCACAACTTAATGTCCCTGATTTACCACATGTAAGTCGAAATATCACAGTTACCATCCTGTGAATTTCTCAAGAAATGTGCCGATTCATGTTCCACACTTACCAACCTGGGAACTCCGGCAAGTCAGGTTTTTCTATTTGAAAAGATTCACCCAAGCCTGACCAGCCTTGGGTGATTTTGAATTCTTGTTCAACAATGGTGGATAATTTGCATCATCCCTTGTTAAACCCGAATTCTCCTTTTTTACCTCAACACTAGGCTCCTCTGGCTTTGATGAACCAGAATCATTGCCTGCACATGACTTATCTGACTTTGACCTGTCAGATTCATTGCCTGATGGTGGCTTGTCTGACTTTGACACATCAGATTCATCGCCAACCATTTTCTTCTTCTTCTTTTCTTCTTTCGTCCTCAGATTTGTATCCGATGAATTCGTCTTTCTTGACTTTGCAATCGAGTTAGTTGATTCACCGGAACTCTTATTCAATCTATCCGGTGAACCCGAAGACAAAATTTTCTCCAGATATTCTCTTGCCTTCTTCCTCCTCTTCCTCAGTCTGTCTTTCTGCCCCTGAGAAAGCTTCACTTTCTTTTCTTGAACTTTAGGTTCTTGAACCTTCGGTTCTTTGGGTTTGACGTTGACTGGCTTCTTTGTCAATTTCTGAGAATTAACCCTCAATCTTTCATTGGATCTCCTTGGGAAATCTCTGGCAATATGACCTCTGATTTGACAATTATAGCATCTTCTGGTCTCATAACTCCAATTCTGGTAGTTAACAGCAATGTGTCCTCTCACACCACAGGTGTAGCACACTCTGTTATCATACCATCCACCACTTTCACACCATATGCTTAGATCATAACATTGTCTGGCTTTGTGGTAATCATCACTCTTCTTGAAAACTGGTTTTGGCTTTGAAGCACTGTGGTCAAACCTGCACCACTTATTACCAACATTTTGTGAGTTTTCATTTTTAAATTTTTGTGATTTTTGATAATGATTGGATGACTTATCTGATGAGCTGTTATTTTCATTTTTAAAATTTTTCAAATTTTTAACTTTTTGTTTCTGTTCTACACTCTTCTTAACAGGTTTTTGTTTAGAACATTCACCTATTTCAGTAGATTGCAAAACAGTATTTTTAAATTTTTCTTGTAAATTTAAAAATATTTTTCTTTTCTTTTCTTTTTCTATTTCATCATCAGCTTTATCATCGCAATCTTCAATTTTGACTTTGTCAAAATTTGTGACATAGTCACTTATTGGAACAACGTTGATTGGTTTTGGACACACAGATGGTGCAGAAGTCACAAAACTTTTCAACTTGTTTTCAACTCGGTAATTTTATTTCGAGCAATTTCAGCTTCATTTTCAAGCCGAATGATTTTCTGAAGATGAGAATTTATTTCAATATGTTTTTCAAGATTATTTTTAAAAATAACAGATTTTTCATCTTCTAAAACCTTTATTTGACTTTGAAAATCTTTTTCAAATTTTAATTTTTCATGTTCAAAATTTTCAATTTTTTCTTTTAAAATTTTGTTTTCTGCTGTCAAACTGTTCACATCACTAAGCAGTTTGACATTTTCAGACTTCAATCTCTCACAACTTTCTCGCATTTCAAGAATCTGTTTATTATCAGATTCTTTCTCATCCTTCAAGCTTTTGATTTTCAATGTTAAACTCTCCACATCCTTCAAAAGTTTCACATTATCTGCTTCTGATTTTTCGCATTTCGAACACATAATTTTAGAACTTGAAGATCCATTCTTCTTGGATTCATCTTTCTCGGAAATTGCTTCTTCAAGAACCTGCTGTTTTTCCGTAACAGCTTCTTTCACAAATTCTTCAGTCATCACAACTTCACATTTTGTTTGACTTGAAATCTGCTCCTCCTCAGAATCGGAATCACCATGATCAAATATTGGCATTTTCTTAGCTTCTTGATCATCATTCACTGCCAACTGATTACCAGTAGCAACTTCATCATCATGATCACCAGCATTACTAGGATCTGCTTCATTGTCATTTAAAGTTTCATCTTTTTCTTTTTCTTTTTCATTCTCTTTGTCACCTCCCCACCATTTTCTCTGTAAAGCTTCTTCTTCTTCAGCAAAACATTCAACTAGAGCTTCCTCACTAATAGTTTTATCATCAATAGCAATGTTTCCTTCAGGATCAAGATAACATTTTCTATTGACATCCCATCTTTTCGCCATCTTAGCTTCATAGTAAATACGAGAAATACGCATCATCTTCCAGTGAGCTCTCTGTTTTCTGTATGCTAATTTTTGTTCTTCTGTTCTTGTATCTTTGAAAGGTTTTATTTCATCCATCTTTAGTGTACCTACAAGAATCAGCAAAACACTTAGAAAATTTTTCAAAGTTTTGAAAACACAGCAAGTTCGAGCGAAATCAGCTTTTGGAGTGGAATCACAAATTTGCACTTTGGAGTGGAATCACAAATTTGCAATTAGGAGTGGAATCACAAATTTGCAATTAGGAGTGGAATCACAAATTTGCAATTAGGAGTGGAATCAGATTTTAAACTTCTGGGGCGGAATCAGAAGTTTGTGTCAATAAGAGCGGAATCAGAAAGTATATTACGAGCGGAATCAGACTTTTCTGTTTCTAGGAGCGAAATCAACAATTAATTTTCGAGTGGAATTAACTTTTAGGGCGAAATCAGCGAAATACGTCACGAGCGGAATCAGGTTTTTAGGTTGTTTTTACCATTTTTACTCCGAATTTTAAACTGATTCTTTCTAGGGTTTATTAACACTATGTTTTACATACAATACTCGAAAATCAGTCCATTCCGACCGTTGAAACTAGTCCAGTTCAGAAAAATATAAAAAGAAGTGAGTAGAAGTAAGAAATTCTGATAGAATCAAGCTGCTATGGTATGAACTCCTTGTCCTGAGCTCTGATACCACTTGTTGGACCGTTTGCGTGACCCTAAATGTCAGTAAAGCAGTTCATCTTCGAATACGAAGGCGGAATCAACGTATACAAAGTCATAACAGATCTCAGATCCTTTTAACTTCTTTATATTATCAATTTCCAATGTTTACATGTGTTTCTGACTTGATTTTGACAGAGTTTCGTCACCGTACACAAGATCTAATTCCGCTCCAACTGCTCTAAATGAGATCGACACTCACCTATTTATAGTAGATCTGATTCCACCCCAAACTGACATGTTGATTAGGAGCGGAATCACAGGAGTGGAATCAACAAGTTACCTCAGGAGCGGAATCACTACTTTAGACCTCTAGGAGCGGAATTAACATGTTAGACCTATAGGAGCGGAATTAACATCTTTACATAAAAACCTGATTCCACTCCAAATGACACAAGTGTCATTTGGGGCGGAATTACAATCTAAAATCACTATTTCATTTCCGAGCTCCAAACTAACCTATCTAGACCTAAGACTCAATCCAGACGTAGTCATCAGACATTCAATGTACCAACAACTTGTGATGTGACAGGAGGGGTATTTATAGGTTGCCAAAACTAGAAAGGAGGAGCAAGGGTCGAATAGGATGGCACCAATCAGATGGCGACTCGATTGGATGGCAATCCGATCGGATGGGAATCCGATCGGATGGCCGTTCGATCGGTTCGCCATTCGATCCAGGTGTCCGACGAGTTAATTTTTGGCGTTTCGTTTTGCGTGTTGAGTGTTGCGATGCGATTCGAGTGAGCAATGCGATAGTTTTAACCATTAGCTACACAAATAACCTAACTACTATATCTAACATACAATCACTACAAGTAACTTGTGTTTAGCGTTTGCGATTAGATTGCGATTACGATAGAATTGCGAAAACACCTCAACATAAACATAACATGCACAAGTAATCACATAATAGCATACACACGTAAAACAATATATCCAGAACACATAATTCGAGTTGCGATGCGATAACGATGCGATAAGTCGATTAGCGATTAAACATCGATTAAACCTCGATTGTTAATAGATACTCCACATAATACAACTAAATCAATTAAATAAAAGAATTCGGTTACAAGTCGTTAATGTACAATTAATAGTTAAGCAAAGAGTGACGGATCGCAATTAGCAATCTTTTCTTCCTTTGACTTCCCAAAAAAGCGAGTTGTTACAGCCTCCCCTACTTTAGGAAATTTCGTCCCGAAATTTAAGAAGTAGGCGAAACAAATAGTTGATGGTACTTCGCCTTCATGTCACTTTCGAGTTCCCAGGTAAACTCGACACCGCGTTTGCCTTCCCAGTGAAATTTCACAATGGGAATGCATGAGCGTCTGAGCACCTTGGTTTCTCGTCCCATGATCTCGATAGGCTTTTCCTCAAAGTGTAATGTTTCGTCCACTTGTAAATCTTCGAGAGGGACATGTAATCCCTGGTCGACTAAGCACTTTCTGAGGTTCGAAACGTGGAAAGTTTGGTGGACATTACTAAATTCCTCTGGTAGTTCGAGTCTGTAGGCCACTTTTCCAATCCTTTCCAGAATTTTAAAGGGTCCAACATATCGAGGCGCGATCTTTCCTTTCTTTCCGAATCTGATCACCCCCTTCCAAGGTGCAACCTTTAGGAGTACGTGATTGCCAACGTCAAATTCAAGGGGCTTGCGGCGTCTATCGGCGTAAGTTTTCTGTCGGCTCCGAGCTTTCAACAAATTTGTAACACCCCGTGTTTCGAAAGTCAAAGTCAAAGGAAGACAAGATTGCTAATAGCGATCTGTCGCTCCTTGCTCAATTCCTGTTTTGACTTCTTTGACTTGTAGATAATCTATTTTATGTATTATGTTAGTTGTATTATGTGGAGTACTTATTAATAATCGAGGTTTATTCGATATTTATCGCATGTTTTATCGATTTATCGCTATCGCAATCGGACTCGCAACTCGAATTACGCGTTCTGGATATGGTTATACGTGTGTGTGTGCCTTATGCGTTACTTGTGCTTGTTTATTTATGTTATGTGGTGGTGATTAATCGAAACGCAATTGAAACTCAATCGCAATCGAATCGCAAGCGCTAAACCCAAGTCAATTAAGGATGATTGTATGTTGATATAGTAGTTGGGATTAAAAGTAATTTGACTAGGAAACTCTATCGCATCGAAACGCTCGCATTCGCAATCGAAACGGCAAAACTCGTCGCACCGAACACTCGAACCAAGTGACTGATCGACCAAGTGACCAGCCGATCGATCAGTCGTTCGATCGAGCTGCCGCTCGATCGGCCAGCCACTCGATCGGCCAGCCCTTTCCACTTTGGGAAACCCTATAAATACCTCACTTGTTACTACTTTTGATAAGTGACATCTCTCTCTGCTCGAACCAGCCACACTCCAGCTTCTTTTCCCGATTTCTCTCAAATCTTGTAAGTTTTCAACCTAATCTTTATACTTTCTTGATCTACACGCACTCCTACACCGTTCTATCTTTTGAATCTTAACTTCTAACCGTGAAATCACTAGATTTGAGGTGTTCTAGGATGATGTCATCATGGTGTTCTTTTGAACTTCATGTTTTGGCTTCAATCCTTCAAGAACAACTTAGATCTGAATGAATTCCACATAAATAAATAAAGATCTTTCATAGATATAAACATATTCATGGTGAAAAGGATTGAAAGATGGTTTTCCAACTTTCTTTCAACTCTTTTACACTCAATGCACTCAAAACCGATAGAATCGGAGCTTGTTCTAACCTTCTACACTTGCTTGTTGATGTGTTGGTTCAAGATCTGGATTCTATCCACGAGATTACCGATTTCGGGTTAAACATGGAACATCGTCTCGAACAGTTAACTGGTTGGATTTGGGTAATTCCTGTCCGATCAGGAGTACCAAGTACTGACGAGGTTTCTGTTGCTTAACAAGCTATCAAAACATCTCGATAAAACGACAAACTATCAAAATGACCAAGGAAGAAGACGACCGGGACACCAGAACGGAGTGCTGCCCGATCAGACTGCTGTCCGATTGAATTGTCACCCGATCGGGTGGTCACCCGATCGACTTGCACCCTGGCCCGACACTCAACTTTTATTTTCAAACTTTGAGGGATGAACATTGAACGAAGTGCTGCCTGATCGGATCACCATCCGATCGGACTACCACTTGACCATGTAATGATCAGACTTCAATACTTATCAATTTTCAACTTGTTCAATGCACGAGGGTTGCCACCCGATCGGACCATCATCCGATCGAGTGACAATCTGCTGTGAACTTGCTCTCGCTGAAGTGTCCAACCAATCGGACTGTCACCCGATCGAACGGTCGTTCGATCGATCGACCTGAAAGGTAGAGATACTTCTAAGTTTTCAAAATGCTACAACGAAAACTTCAAAAGTCAAACCATCATACAAAAACACATCCTTCACAAAGGAAGAAACAATCCACTCGAAAGGTCACCCGATCGGATGACCATCCGAGCGGACTGACACTTGAACAACCGGCTGTCCGATTGGACTACCATCCGATCGAACTGCTATTCGACCCACTGTCACTTGTTTTGTTTTACGCGCCGCTTATCGTTATGTTATCAATCTGTTCAGGCTAACCTTACTCTCTAGCGCTCCCTTCAATCCATCAATCGCTGTGAGTATACTCGATCCCTTTTTGCTTTACGCATGTTTGGGTGTTACATACGTTACTTATTCTAAATCACATCGAACACACTACGCACTACTTTAATCTCTAACCGATTACCGCATGTTATACGTGACTTAATGAATGCTTGTTTGTTATGTTTACACATGGAATGCTGTCTACCTGCCTTAGCAACGATAGTACTATTTGTTTGGACTCAACACCTGTTCACTTAGGAGTTGTTAAGGACAATTTGTTACATGGCTCACAGTGGTGAGTGTGTATTACGAACTGCCTTGGGCAGTCAACCCCAGTCATTGGTATCAATAGGTTCATGTCGATAACTAACATGCCTCATTTTACACTGTGTACGTGCTGGTTATGCGTAACGATTTCGAACTCTATTATATCTATTAAACTTGTATGCTCAACTTTACACTATGTGTATTGACTTTTACTTTAACGTATGTGACAGGTGCTTAGGATGCTTATTTGCTTAGCTTGCTGTGAAATCAAGGCTAGGAAAGACCTAGAACAATAAACAATTGTCTGTAATAAAAATCTGAGTTGTCGGAACAGAACAATTTGACTAGATCTTGCCTGTAATAATTATGTTATCTTTTATGACATGGTATGGGACATGTTGCTTTAAATAATTGGTAATTATAGTTGTTATGGAAACTTCTGGACAATCTGTGTCCTCAGTGCCACACACCGATGTTTCCGCCATCGGCTAGGGTGTGACAAAATTGTCTCGAATCTGGAGGATTTTGTCAGTCGTTTCTTGCAACAGCTCAGGAACGGTAATTTGCGAGTCTCCGATCTCGTGCCATACGTTAGGCGATCGACATTTCCTTCCATATAAAGCCTCAAATGGTTCCATTTGGATGCTAGAATGATAACTGTTATTGTACGAGAATTCGACCAAAGGTAAGTGCGCGTCCCAATTACCACCGAAATCTATAACACATGAGCGAAGCATGTCTGTAAGGGTGCGAATCGTTCTTTCAGTCTGATCGTCGATTTGGGGATGGAAAGCGGTACTTAGATTATGAGTAGTACCGAGAGCAGATTGAAACGTTTCCCAAAGACGGGAGGTAAACCGACCATCGCGGTCAGAGATGATGTCACGAGGCGTCCCGTGTTGACAAATGATCTCATCGGTGTATATTCGGGCTAATTTTTCTACCTTAAAGTCTTCTCGTATCTGCAGGAAGTGAGCTGATTTAGTCAAACGGTCAACGACAACCCAGATGCTGTCATGACCTGATTGAGTACGCAGGAGTTTCTTTATAAAGTCCATAGCTATACTCTCCCATTTCCACATCGGGATCTTGGGTTAGCCAGAGGGTCTTTGATGCTCAGCCTTGACTTTGGAACAAGTCAGGCATTTCGAAACATAGAGAGCGATATCCTTCTTCATGCCCGGCCACCGGTACTTGTAGCGCATGTCCTGGTACATCTTGTCAGCACCGGGATGAATGGAATACCGAGATTTGTGGGCTTCGTCCATTAGAAGTTGTCGCAAATTGGTACGCTTGGGAATCTAAATTCGGTCTAAATAATGAAGGATAACATTCGATTTATTCTCGAGTTAGGCGCCATCATTTAGAATCCTTTCCTTCTTCAAAGTACGTTCAGTAAAACAAGCATGCTGAGCGTCGCAGATGAGAGCTTCGAGATTAAACTGGGCTTGGGAATTACAAATGCTATGCAAATAGCTTCATTGGTTGAGAGCATCAGCAACGACGTTTGCTTTGCCTGGATGGTAACGGATCTCACAGTCGTAATCGTTGAGTAGTTCTACCCACCGGCGTTGACGCATATTCAGTTTCTTTTGGTCAAAGATGTGTTGTAGGCTCCTATGATCGGTGAATATCGTACACTTGGTACCGTAAAGGTAGTGTCGCCAAATCTTTAACGCAAAAACAACTGCGCCAAGCTCGAGGCCGTGTGTGGTATAGTTCTTCTCGTAGATCTTTAGCTGTTAAGAAGCGTACGCGATAACCTTGTCTCGCTGCATGAGAACACAACCAAGACTAAGGTTCGAGGTATCACAGTAAACTACGAAATCATCATTTCCGTCAGGCAGTGAGAGCATGGGAGCATTGCAAAGCATAGCCTTGAGAGTTTGAAAGGCTTCCTCCTATTTAGTTCCCCAAACAAAAGGTTTGTCCTTATGCGTCAGAGAGGTAAGCGGTACAACTATTTTAGAGAAACCTTTGATAAATCGGCGATAATAGCCCGCTAGTCCGAGAAAAGAGTGGACTTCAGACGGATTCTTGGGTGTAACCCAACTCTTAACGGCTTCGATCTTCACGGGGTCGATGTGAATACCTTGACTATTGACAATGTGACCCAGGAATTGGACCTCCTCTAGTCAAAATTCACACTTGGAGAACTTGGCATAGAGACGGTTTCCCTGGAGTAGTTCAAGAACCAAACGTCGATGCTGCGAGTGTTCGGCTTTTGACTTGGAATAGATCAGGATATCATCGATGAACACGATGACGAAGCGGTCAAGAAAGGGTTTGCACACTCGATTCATTAGGTCCATGAAAACTGCGGGAGCGTTAGTCAAACCAAAAGGCATGACAACAAACTCATAGTGACTATAGCGGGTTCGAAAGCGGTTTTGGGAATATCATCCTCTTGAATGCGTAATTGGTGATAGCCTGAGCGTAGGCCGATCTTTGAAAAACATGTAGCACCTTGTAACTGATCAAACAAATCATCGATTCAAGGCAAGGGATAGCGATTCTTAATAGTCAGCTTATTCAACTCCCTATAGTCGATGCACATCCGGAATGAACCATCCTTCTTTTTTACGAAAAGGACAGGCGCGCCCCAAGGAGAGGTGCTAGGGCGAATAAGGCCTTTATCAAGTAGTTCCTGGAGCTGACTCGAGAGTTCAAGAATTTAAGAAGGAGTGAGACGATAAGGCGCTTTAGCAACAGGATTTGCTCCAGGAATGAGGTCGATTCGGAAATCGATATCACGAGCGGGAGGTAAACTAGGTAAATCATTGGGGAAAACGTTAGGGAATTCACAAACAACGGGAACGTCTTTCACTCTTGTGTTTCTTTTCTTTTCATTCTCCGCTACTACAATGTTAGCCAAGAAAGCTCTGTATTCCTTGCGGAGATACTTGCTTGCTTGGACACATGACATGAGTTTAAGACCCTTCGAAGGAGTTTCGCCATACACACAAAGTTGATCACCATTAGCGAGCGAGAAACGAATCATCATTTTGAAGCAAACAACTTCAGCACGGTTTTTGCGAAGAAAATCCATGCCTACTATGATGTCAAAACTACCGAGCTGCATCAGAATAAGGTCGATAGGGAAGACGTGATTGTTGAGTTCAAGCGTACAATCACGTAGAACAGAATTGACAACGACGGTTCTTCCGGTGGCAACTTCAACATTTAACGTCGAGGGGAGATGGGCGAGCTTACGATTAAGGAGCTTTTCGAATTCAAATGATACAAAACAGTTATCGGCTCCAGTATCAAACAAACACGAAGCATATATACCATTCACAATGAATGTACCATTAACCACATTATTGTCTGCTTGAGCCTGACGGGCGTTGATGTTGAAACCAGGTCCGCGGGCTGCTGGATGCTGCTGTTGTTGTTGTTGTTGTTGTTGTTGTGTCTACTGCTGAGGCTCTTACTTCACTCCCCTGTTGGGGCACATGTTTGCAAAGTGGTTGGGATCACCACATGCAAAGCAAGCTCTAGCGTGAGCTGCGGGTGCAGGAGCTTCTTGATGGCCTTGAGGAGCAGGAAGTAGAGCTTGTTGAGCAGGAGCTTGACCTTGAGTTGGGGCTGGAGCTTGACATTGACCTGCACGGTAATTTGCGGTGAAGTGGCCGTACATATTGCAATGAATACGGAACCCGCATGCGATACCCACCGGGTGATGATAAGTACAAGTAGGGCAAAGCGGGTATGGCCCAGTGCACGCTTGGAGACGAGAGCGGCGATTCGTTTGTCATCATGGTTTCGACGAGTGGCTCAGGAGTGGAATAATCCAAACGACGACATTGTCTGCAAAAGACATCGCCATAGGACTCAAACACAACTTCGATAAAATCTAATATAGTCTATAGTATCCTCTAGCGCAGCTCTATATAAAGTTTAGGAACACGTAGTCACGTAGACACATAAAAACAGAATCATATAAGCACATAAACACATAAGCACATAAGCTAACCTAAGCACATATGTTGCACGTATTCACATATCCTTCACAGCACGTATAACGATTAAGTATAGTGTCACACCCCAACCGATGGCGGAAACATCGGGGCGTGGCATTGAGCGAAACAGATTGTCCAGAAGTTTCCATAACAACTACGATTACCAATTATTTAAAGCATCACGTCCCATACCATGACATAATAAATAGCATAGTTATCATAGACAAAATCAAGACAAGTAGTTCTATTCTGACAATTCAGATTTCAAATAAAGACAAATTGTTTATTTGTTTCTAGACTCTTTCCTAGCCTCGATTTCATCACACAACAAACAAGGCGTCCTAGTATCTTAAGCTCCTGCCACATACGTTAAAGTAAAGGTCAATACACATAGTGTAAAGGTGAGCATACAATTTTAATAGATATAATAGAGTTCGAAATCGTTTACGCATAACCAGCACGTACACAGTGTGAAATGAAGCACGTAACTTATCGACATGATCCTATCAATACCAATGACTGCGGGTTGACTGCGCAAGGCAGTTCGTAATACACACTCACCACTGTGAGCCATGTAATTAATTATCCTTAACGACCCCTGAGTGAACAGGTGCTGAGTTCAAACTATAGTACTATCGTTGCTAAGGCAGGTAGACAGCAATCCATGTGTAAACATAAACAACAAGCATTCATTAAGTCACGTATAAATTGCAGTAGCGGTTAGCGTTAAAGTATTGCGTAGCGTGCTCGATATGATTTAGAATAAGTAACATATGTTACACCCAAAAGCGCGTAAAGCAAAAAGGGTTCGAGTATACTCACAGCGATAAAGCTAATGGATTGAAGGGAGCGCTAGAGCGGAATTAGCCTGAACAGTTAACGATAGCATAAGTGAAAGTTGGCGTGCAAAACAGTGTAGGTATACCAAGGATCGGACGGTAATCCGATCAGGTGGCAATCCGATTGGGTCAGTCGATTGGGTGGCAATCCGTTCGGATGGTCTCCCGATCGGATGGCCATTCGATTGGATTGTCACCTCGCTTGGTGAGGATGTGTTTGTGTATGATGGTTTGCACTTTGAAGTTTTCATTGTAGCATTTTAAAATTAAAGAAGTATCTCTACCTTTCAGGTCGGTCGGTCGATCGAACGGTCGTTCGATAGGGCAGCAATCCGATTGGCGAGACTTCTCAGTTTGAGAACAAGTTGACAGCAGGACGGTCACTTGATCGGATAATTGTCCGATCGGGTGGCAATCCGTACGTACTGAACATGTTGAAAATTGTTAAGTGTTGAAATCCAAAACATCACATGGTCGGATGGTCGTTCGATCGGGTGGCAACCCGATTGGGCGGCAATCCGTTCGACGTTCCAAACCTTGAAAAGGAGAGTTAATAGTTTAAGTGTAGGACCCAGGTGCAAGCCGATCGGGTGGCAATCCGATCGGATGGCTGTCCGATCCGACGGCAATCCGTCCCAGACGAAATGATTGTCCTTACACTTGGCTGTTTGTTAGTTGCGTTTTCTCGAGACTGTACAATAACGTGTCAAACAACAGAAACCTTGTCAAGAATTAGTGACCCAATCGGATATGAACCACCCTAGTCCGACCAGTTTAACTGTTCGAGACGGTGTTTCATGTTTAACCCGAAATCAGTAATCTCTTGGATAGAATTCAGACCTGGAACTAACACACCACTAAGAATGAGTAGGAGGTCAGAGCAAGGTCCGAATCTATCGGTTTTCAGTGCATTGAGTGTAAAAGAGTTGAAAGAAAGTTAGAAAACCATCTTTCAATCCTTTTCACCATGAATATGTTCAGATCTATGAAAGATCTTTGTTTATTCATGTGGAAATCGTTCAGATCTAAGTTGTTCTTGGTGGATTGAAGCCAAAACATGAAGTTCATAAGAACACCTTAAATCTAGTGATTTCACGGTTAAAAGTTAAGATTAAAAAGATAGAAAGGTGTAGGAGTGCGTGTAGATCAAGAAAGTACAAGATTTGGGTTTAAAACTTACAAGAATCGGAAGAAATCGAGAGAAATGAAGGCTGGAGCGAGCTGGTCGAGTGAGAGCTGTCAACATCAAGTGATGTGACATATGAGGGGTATTTGTAGGGTTTCCATAAAAGGAAAGTGGGGAAATGGCTGGTCGATCGGGTGGATGTCCGATCGTGTGGCAACTTGGTCGGGTGGCAACCCGATCGGATGGCAATCCGATCGGATGGCCACTCGATCGGTTGGCCACTCGATTCGAGTGTTCGGCGTGATGAGTTTAGTCGTTTCGATTCAAGTGTTAAGCTTTGCGATGCGATTCGGGAGAGTGATGCGATAGTATTACTCATCAAATTACTTTTAATCCCAACTACTATATCTAACATACAATCACTATAATTACTGCGTTTAGCATTTCGATTCGATTGCGATGCGATAGATTGCGATTTCGATTGCGATTAACACCTCAACATAAACATAACTAGCACAACTAACACATAAATGGCACACACACGTAAAACAATATCCAAAACACGTAATTCGAGCTACAAATGCGATAGTGATAAGTGATAAATCGATTAAATATGCAATTAATATGCGATTAACCCTCAATTATTAACAAGTACTCCACATAATACAACTAATGCGATAACACAAATTGATCATCTACAAGTCAAAGAAGTCAAAACAGGAGTTGACCGAGGAGTGACAGATCGCAATTAGCAATCTTGTCTTCCTTTGACTTCAATCTTGACTTTGACTTTGACTTTCGAAACACTGGGTGTTACAGCCTCCCCTTCTTAAGGGAATTTCGTCCCGAAATTAGGCCGAAGCCATAACAAACAACTGCGGGTACTTCGCCTTCATGTCGCTTTTGAGTTCCCAAGTGAACTCTGCGCCTCGTTTACCTTCCCAGCGAGCCTTCACAATGGGAATGCGCGAGCGGGGGAGCTGCTTGGTTTGGCGGTCCATGATTTCGACAGGCTTTTCCACAAAGTGTAGTGCTTCGTTCACTCGAAGATCCTCGAGGGGTACATGTAAATCATCATCAGCCAGGCACTTTCTGAGGTTCGAAACATGGAAAGTCGGGTGAACGTTGTTAAGTTCCTCCGGTAGTTTGAGTCTGTAAGCCACTTTTCCGATCCTTTCTAGAATCTTAAAGGGCCCTACATATCGAGGCGCGAGCTTTCCTCTCTTGCCGAATCTAACCATACCCTTCCAAGGTGATACCTTTAGGAGTACATGGTCGCCAACGTCAAATTCAAGGGGCTTGCGTCGTCTATCGACGTAACTTTTCTTACGACTCCGAGCTTTCAGCAGATTGTCTCGAATTTGGAGGATTTTGTCAGTCTTTTCTTGCAATAGCTCAGGACCGGTTAGTTGCGAGTGCCCGATCTCGTGCCACACAATAGGTGATCGACATCTTTTTCCATACAATGCCTCGAATGGTGCAATTTGAATGCTGGAATGATAACTATTATTATACTAGAATTCGACCAAAGGTAAGTATGCGTCCCAATTACCACCGAAATCTATGACACACGAACAGAGCATGTCTTCAAGGGTACGAATCGTTCTTTCAGTCTGACCATCGGTTTGAGGATGGAATGCGGTACTTAGATTAAGCGCAGAACCGAGAGCTGCTTGAAATGTTTCCCAACAACGTGAGGAAAACCAAGCATCTCGGTCAGAAATGATGTCGCGAGGCGTCCCATGTCGACAAATGATATCTTTGGTGTAGACTCAGGCTAATTTTTCTACCTTGTAGTCTTCCCGTATTGGCAAAAAGTGAGCAGATTTGGTCAAACGGTCAACAACAACCTAGATGCTGTCGTGACCTGAGGGCATACACGGAAATTTCATTATGAAGTCCATAGCTATGCTCTCCCAATTCCACACATGGATCTCGGGTTGTACGAGTAAGCCAGAGGGTCTTTGGTGCTCAGCCTTGAACTTCGAGCAAGTCAGGCATTTCGAAACATAGAGGGCGATATCTCTTTTAATGCCCGGCCACCAGTACTTGTAGCGCAGGTCCTGGTACATCTTGTCGGCACCGGGATGAATAGAATATCGAGATTTGTGGGCATCGTCCATCAAAATCTGTCGTAAGTTGGTTTATTTAGGGATCCAGACTCGGTCCATTATGTTTAGGAGGGTTGTGTTCAATGAAATCGGATTAACACATGTTGATGATAAATCCCACATAAGTATGCTATTGTATTGATCGAACATGATAGATGTATGAGCCGATGATGTTACTAACTTGAGTTCATGCCATAATAGATTTTCTTGATGAAGCATGTTGATTATAATATGATGAACTACTTGAATATTTGAAGAACATGATGAATATGATATGAATGTGGCTTGAATATTTGAAAACTTGTTGTTTGATCCGTTTTTGGTTAGTAGTAGACAAGGGAACATGTTTGTGAAATATCATTGGTTAGTACATTATCTCATGAACATGAAATTCTATTGGTTTAGTACATGTACCAGCGATCAGCAGATGTGTCTGTTGAGACCACCACATGACAACTCGAGATCCCCGGTTTCGACACAAGTTGCGAGTCGAGAACCTATAGTCTCGACTCGAGACCACACTTGACCAGCACACAAACCTCATGACTCGAGACCATGCTTGCGAGTCCAGTTGCGACTCGAGACCAATACATGCATGACCCGAGACCTCCTCAGATTGCGACTCGAGTACTTGTAAGCTACAACTCGAGACCGCACAGTCTCGACTCGAGACCATACATATGTGCACGCTATTTGGACTTTCACACTGTTACGGGCCTAAGTGATTGGGCCGAACAGATGGGCCGCATGTGCTACTGTTAATTGAGTATGTTGTGCGCTGTTGTTGAACTGCCATGATAAACGTGTATGCCATGATCGTTGCTTGTGTATGAATACGTGTAGAAGATACGTGCACTACTTGGTTTGAACCTGACTTGAATGGTATCTATGTTAGGACGTAATTGACCACTTACAACTTGATTGACCTTTCTGTGTATCTGCCGAGCAAACCAAGGTGAGTTCACACCCTCTACAAAGCATGGGATTCCCTGGGTTGGGAATGGGGTTAAGGAACGCGGGTTCCTCGTCCTCCTTGGGTAGGACAGCATCGGTTCAGGAATGTAATTCCTCGTCCTCATGGACAGATAACTCGTACTAGACCAAAACTCTATCACGAAGTCCCTCCTTTTTATATCGAGTTAATCGCCGGGCCAATGGCGAGCGGGTTATTAGTTAGATAGCGCTATTTAGGTCTGACAAACCTCACACCGTGCCGCAGAGGACGGGCGTGAACTAATGGATCTAGGGCACGTCAATGATGATAGACATTGACAGTTTCAGGGCACTTAAACATGACTACAGTCAGCAGTCGATATGGTAACGAGTCTAGTGTATACATGGGGTAGCCCCCACGGCCGAAATGCCAGATAACTAACACGGGGTAGCCCCCACGGCTGGATTGCCAAATAACCAGGAATAAACAAGTCACGTTTTTTAACTATGGGGTAACCCCCACGGCAGGATGCCAGCTAAAGGAAACTGTTTTCGAAACAACTTAAAACGAACACCCAACCGTGAACTCACTCAACTTGTTGTTGACTCGTTACTACATGCTTTGCAGGACAATAGGTACTTAGCTGGAGCTTGCATGGAAGAGAGTCATTGTGGGACATGGACAGCTGCGTGCCATGTTAAACCTTGAAACAATTAAACTTATGTTTTGATTTTAAACGTTATGCTTCCGCTTGCAACTTAAACTATGTTTTGTTTGGACACCAATTGTATTTGGTTGGATTTTATAACTACTTATATGATTGTTCAATATGATTGGTGGCTGGATCCTGGTCAGTCACGCCTCCAAGCGGTGGTATTCCGCAGGTGGATTTTGGGGGTGTGACAGATTGGTATCAGAGCCATTGGTTATAGTGAACTTGGTTTTAATAAAGGAAAAGGTTTTATTAAAATCAGACTATAACCTTTACAGTGCTCTACGATCCACAACGACGCTTCACTCCACATGCAAGGCTCGACACTCTAGGTGATATGATCTGTGTATATATTGCCTACTTGTTAGTTACATAGTACATTGCTCATGGTATGCCTGGTTAGTATAACTACTGTTGCTTGAATACGTGTGTACTTGCTCACTTCTGTCATCGCATTTTCGCGAACCCCTCTCACTCACGTTCCTCTTGATATGAAGATCATGTCTGGACGCGTTAACCTGACACAAGCCCAGTTGACGGCTCTGATTAACGAACGAGTTGCTGCGGCACTTGCAGCTGCACACGCAGGAGGTATATCCTGCAGTCCGAACTCATCCTAGGATCTTTAGAATCCTACTTTCGTGAACCAACCTTTGTGTTAAACTCTGTCCTTCTTTCGCCCACAATAGGTCAGCATGCTCAGCCACCCGTGTGCACTTTTAAGACTTTCATGGACTGCCGACCAACTACTTTTAGCGGCACTGAAGGAGCAGTAGGTCTCCTCCACTGGTTTGAGAAACTAGAATCTGTGCTCGAAATGTGTGAATGCCCTGAGGCGCGCAGGGTGAAGTATGCTACTGGTACTCTCGAGGGTTTGGCCCTCACATGGTGGAACGCTCAGGTCCAAATGCTGGGGTTGGTTGCTGCCAACGCCACCCCATGGGAGAATTTTAAGGAAATGATCAAGGAAGAATACTGCAGTCGGGATGAGATTCACAAACTGGAGGTAGAATTCTTCAACCTCAAGATGACGGGGTCGGAAATTGAAGCTTATGTGAAAAGGTCGAACGAACTGGCAATTCTGTGTCCTACTATGGTGGATCCTCCCATCAAATGCATCGAACTATTTCTTCAGGGCTTAGTGCCAGAAATCCAAAGTCATGTGACTTCAGCAAACCTCACTACCATCCAGCAAGTTGTGCAATTGGCTCACCGTCTCACGGATCAGGCGTTGGAGCAGAACAAGTTGCCAAAGTGCATAGGTGCGGCCGCTACTTCAGGTGCTCTTAGCGACAACAAACGGAAATGGGATGGAAATTCAAGCAAGGGGTCGACTTCTGTTCAGTCTCAGTCTCAGCAGAGAAAGACGGAAGACTACAAGAGCCCCAGTCAGCAATCATCTGGTGGTCAAAGCCATGGTGGGTACAAAGGGAATCACCCCAAATGCAATCGCTGCAGCCTGCACCACAGCGGGCCATGCACTAGGGGCAACTGTCATCGGTGCAACAAGCCAGGTCACGCTGCAAAGGATTGCAGGAGCTTATACCCCGCCAATCAGAATCGTCAGCAAGCTCAACAGAACCAACGCCAGCAGCAGCAGCAGGGTGATAACAAAGGGTGCTTTCAGTGTGGAGCTGAAGGCCACTTCAAGAGAGATTGTCCCCAACTGAACAGGAACCAGAACAACAACAACAACAACAATCAGGGGAATGGTAACAATGGGAACAACAACAACAATGGTGCCAGGGGGCGGGCGTTCGTTATTGGCCAAGGTGAAGCAAGGAATGACCCCCATGTTGTGGCGGGTAAGTTCCTTCTCGACGACTTTTATGTTACAGTTTTATTTGATTCGGGTGCCGATACTAGCTACGTGTCACTAAAAGTTAGTCAAATGCTTAAGCGTATCCCAACACCTTTGAACAACAAGCACACTGTAGAGCTAGCAAACGGTAAGAGTTTCGAAGCCACACACGTAGTCCAGGGGTGTAAACTTGTTCTCGCTAACCAGACCTTCTCTATCGACCTTATTCCTATCGTCTTGGGTAGTTTCGACATTGTCATTGGGATGGATTGGTTATCCTAACACCGAGCAGAGATCCTTTGCAACGAGAAGATTGTCCGTATTCCTGGTCCTAGTGGTGAACCTCTCATGATTCATGGCGACAAGAGGAGTGCCGTTGAGAACGTCATCTCTCTCCTTAAGGCCCAGAAGTGCTTGCGAAAGGGCCACACTGCCATTTTGGCTCTCATTACTGACACCTCAGAAAAAGAGAAGAAGATAGAAGATTTTCCAGTTGTACGCGACTATCCTGAGGTATTTCCTGAGGAATTACCTGGTCTTCCGCCTCATCGCCAAGTCGAGTTTCAGATTGAACTAGCTCCTGGAGCTGCGCCTATAGCTCGTGCACCTTATCGTTTAGCTCCATCAGAGTTGGAAGAACTCTCTACGCAACTACAAGAACTCTTGGATAAGGGTTTTATTCGTCCTAGCTCATCGCCCTAGGGAGCTCCAGTACTATTTGTGAAGAAGAAGGACGGTACCTTCAGAATGTGCATCGACTACCGGGAACTCAACAAGGTGACGGTGAAGAATCGTTATCCTCTACCGCGTATTGACGACTTGTTCGACCAGCTGCAAGGGTCGAGCTACTATTCGAAGATCGATTTGAGATCGGGTTATCACCAGCTGAGAGTCCGAAAAGAGGACGTCTCCAAGACAGCCTTCAGAACTCGCTATGGGCACTATGAGTTTTTGGTCATGCCTTTTGGGCTGACAAACGCACCTGCGGTTTTCATGGACTTGATGAATCGAGTGTGCAAGCCTTACCTGGATAGGTTCGTTATAGTATTCATCGACGACATCATGATCTATTCTAAGAGTCGGGAGGAGCATGAGCAACACCTACGACTCATTCTGGAACTCCTTCGAACAGAACAACTTTACGCAAAGTTCTCGAAATGCGACTTCTGGCTTCGAGAAGTCCATTTCCTAGGCCACGTGGTAAACAAGGATGGGATTCACGTTGATCCATCCAAGGTGGACTCGATTAAGAACTGGCCTGTACCTCGTACACCAAAGGAAATTCGCCAATTCTTGGGTTTGGCAGGTTACTACAGGAGGTTCATAAAGGATTTTTCTAAGATTGCACAGCCTCTCACCTCACTAACACAGAAAGGCGTTGTTTATCGCTGGGGGAATGCATAGGAATCAGCATTTCAGCACTTAAAGGATAGACTTTGCAGTGCACCGATCCTTTCATTGCCAGAGGGCATAGACGACTTCGTGGTCTACTGCGACGCATCAATTCAGGGTCTTGGTTGTGTATTAATGCAACGAGATAAAGTTATAGCTTACGCCTCACGCCAACTCAAGGTTCATGAGAAGAACTACACTACACACGACTTAGAACTGGGAGCTGTTGTTTTTGCACTTCAGTTATGGCGGCATTACCTGTACGGCACCAAGTGCGCCATCTACACCGACCACAGGAGCCTCGAGCATATCTTCAAACAGAAGGAACTGAATATGCGACAACGACGGTGGGTCGAGCTACTGAATGACTACGAGTGCTCAATCAGGTATCACCCGGGCAAGGCCAACGTTGTGGCTGACGCCCTTAGTCGGAAGGACACTGCGCCCAAGCGCGTACGAGCTTTGCAGCTCACTATACATTCTAGTCTCCCTTCCCAAATACGAGCTGCTCAGATAGAAGCACTGAAACCAGAAAACGTCAGGGCTGAAGCCCTACGCGGCTTAAGGAAACGCATGGAACAGAAGGAAGACGGTGCTTACTACGTAACGGGGCGCATTTGGGTCCCACTCTATGGCAACCTACGAGAGCTTGTGATGGACGAAGCACACAAGTCTCGCTACTCGGTACATCCTGGTTCGGATAAAATGTACCACGATATCAAAACTACGTATTGGTGGCCTAGCATGAAGGCCCACATAGCAACTTACGTCAGCAAGTGTTTGACTTGTGCGAGAGTCAAGTCTGAATACCAGAAACCCTCAGGTCTACTCCAGCAACCAGAGATACCACAATGGAAATGGGAGCAGATTTCCATGGATTTTGTTACTGGCCTACCAAGATCCCAGCGCGGAAATGATACTATTTGGGTGACCGTGGATCGACTCACAAAATCCGCGCACTTCTTAGCAATCAAGGAGACGGATAAGTTCTCCACTCTAGCAGAAGTATATCTCAAGGAAGTTGTTTCGAGGCACGGGGTGCCCACCTCTATTATCTCGGATCGAGATGCGCGTTTTACTTCAGAACTGTGGCAGGCGATGCATAAATCCTTTGGCTCACGATTAGACATGAGCACAGCGTATCACCCTCATACGGACGGGCAGTCCGAGCGCACTATTCAAACCTTAGAAGACATGCTTCGGGCATGTGTAATCGACTTTGGCAACAGCTGGGAAAAGCATCTGCCACTTGTGGAATTCTCGTACAATAACAGCTACCACACCAGCATTAGAGCTGCTCCATTTGAGGCATTGTACGGACGTAAATGCCGGTCACCTCTTTGTTGGGCAGAGGTGGGGGACAGTCAAATCACTGGTCCAGAACATGTGGTGGACACAACTGAATGAATTGCTCAAATCCGAAAACGCATGGCGGCAGCTCGTGACCGTCAGAAAGTCTACGCCGATAAGGGCAGGAAACCACTTGAGCTCCAGGTTGGGGAGCGGGTACTACTCAAAGTTTCACCCTGGAGGGGTGTGGTTCGTTTTGGTAAACGAGGCAAACTTAACCCACGATACGTCGGACCTTTTGAAATCATCGAGAAAATAGGCAGAGTGGCCTACAGACTGAACTTACCAGCAGAACTCGGTGCAGTTCACAACGTTTTCCACGTGTCGAATCTGAAGAAGTGTTTGTCAGATGAGACCCACATAGTTCCTCTGAAGGAACTCACTATCGACGAGCAGTTACGATTCGTCGAGGAACCAGTCGAAATCACGGACCGGGATGTTAAGGTCCTCAAGAGCACTAGAATACCTCTCGTTCGAGTTCGTTGGAACTCACGTCGCGGCCCAGAGTTCACCTGGGAGCGCGAAGATCAGATGAAACAAAAGTATCCCCAACTGTTCGCAAACAGTACGACCACTACTGAGGCTGAAGCTACGGAATTTCGGGACGAAATTCCAGATCAACGGGGGGTGGATGTGACACCCCAGGAAAACCGGGAAAACCATACAACTTAACCAGCTTCCTCAGTGAGTGCTTACCAAATTTCGGGACGAAATTTCTTTCAACTTGGGGATGATGTGACAACTCGAAATTTAAAACCTTTCGTTGTATCTTGGTGTAACTTGCTTGAAACGTTATGTGATTTAATTAACTTGTTGGTTTAATGATATAAGTGAACATCCTATGTGATTACGTGTTATGTTTATATGTATGCGACCCGAGACACAAGAACCCGTCTCGAGACCATGCGGTCTCGAGTGAACAGTAACAGTTGGGCCGGATCGGGCCACGCACCCCTTTAATCTACCCGAAGCCCATTAGGGTGCACCAATGTGGAGCAAGTATAATCCTTGATGATGACCAACCTTGCCATTTTCTTTGGACAATATACACCCTCCTACACACACACTCTCACATTCTCTCACTAAAACCCTAGACACCAAACATCACATTTCTTCTCTTTCTTCTCGGATCAAATCGGAGACCACAAGGACCCTCGGATCAACTCGCACACACCCCTTTCGGAAGCTCCATTCTTCACCACTACCTCTCTAACCGGTTAGTGATTCATGTTAGATGTTGTGTTTCGGTTTGATGTATGATGAAGATTATGTGATAATATGTTTACTTGTTAAGCTTTATGCATGATGAATACACCCTTCTTGAGTAATCGGTTCATAAGTGCTTCATGTTATGTGTTTATATTCGGTCGATGAGGATTATATGATAATATATTGATTTTGTTAGGATGAATAATGTATGCTTGACTATGAATGAGTGTAATCGGTTCTATATAGGCTCAATTCCGAATGGTTTGGTTATGTTTAGGAGGGTTGTGTTCAATGAAATCGGATTAACACATGTTGATGATAAATCCCACATAAGTATGCTATTGTATTGATCGAACATGATAGATGTATGAGCCGATGATGTTACTAACTTGAGTTCACGCCATAATAGATTTTCTTGATGAAGCATGTTGATTATAATATGATGAACTACTTGAATATTTGAAGAACATGATGAATATGATATGAATGTGGCTTGAATATTTGAAAACTTGTTGTTTGATCCGTTTTTGGTTAGTAGTAGACAAGGGAACATGTTTGTGAAATATCATTGGTTAGTACATTATCTCATGAACATGAAATTCTATTGGTTTAGTACATGTACCAGCGATCAGCAGATGTGTCTGTCGAGACCCTTGGTCTCGACTCGAGACCACCACATGACAACTCGAGATCCCCGGTTTCGAAACAAGTTGCGAGTCGAGAACCTATAGTCTCGACTCGAGACCACACTTGATCAGCACACAAACCTCATGACTCGAGACCATGCTTTCGAGTCCAGTTGTGACTCGAGACCAATACATGAATGACCCGAGACCTCCTCAGATTGCGACTCGAGAACTTATAAGCTACAACTCGAGACCGCACAGTCTCGACTAGAGACCGCACAGTCTCGACTCGAGACCATACACATGTGCACGCTATTTGGACTTTCACATTGTTACGGGCCTAAGTGATTGGGACGAACAGATGGGCCGCATGTGCTACTGTTAATTGAGTATGTTGTGCGCTGTTGTTGAACTGCCATGATAAACGTGTATGCCATGATCGTTACTTGTGTATGAATACGTGTAGAAGATACGTGCACTACTTGGTTTGAACCTGACTTGAATGGTATCTATGTTAGGACGTAATTGACCACTTACAACTTGATTGACCTTTCTGTGTATCTGCCGAGCAAACCAAGGTGAGTTCACACCCTCTACAAAGCATGGGATTCCCTGGGTTGGGAATGGGGTTAAGGAACGCGGGTTCCTCGTCCTCCTTGGGTAGGACATCATCGGTTCAGGAATGTAATTCCTCGTCCTCATGGACAGATAACTCGTACTAGACCAAAACTCTATCACGAAGTCCCTCCTTTTTATATCGACTTAATCACCGGGCCAATGGCGAGCGGGTCATTAGTTAGATAGCGCTATTTAGGTTTGACAAACCTCACACCGTGCCGCAGAGGACGGGCCTGAACTAATGGATCTGGGGCACGTCAATGATGATAGACATTGACAGTTTCAGGGCACTTACACATGACTACAGTCAGCAGTCGATATGGTAACGAGTCTAGTGTATACATGGGGTAGCCCCCACGGCCGAAATGCCAGATAACTAACACGGGGTAGCCCCCACGGCTGGATTGCCAGAATAACCAGGAATAAACAAGTCACGTTTTTTAACTATGGGGTAACCCCCACGGCAGGATGCTAGCTAAAGGAAACTGTTTTCGAAACAACTTAAAACGAACACCCAACCGTGAACTCACTCAACTTGTTGTTGACTCGTTACTACATGCTTTGCAGGACAATAGGTACTTAGCTGGAGCTTGCATGGAAGAGAGTCGTTGTGGGACATGGACAGCTGCGTGCCATGTTAAACCTTGAAACAATTAAACTTATGTTTTGATTTTAAACGTTATGCTTCCGCTTGCAACTTAAACTATGTTTTGTTTGGACACCAATTGTATTTGGTTGGATTTTATAACTACTTATATGATTGTTCAATATGATTGGTGGCTGGATCCTGGTCAGTCACGCCTCCAAGCGGTGGTATTCCGCAGGTGGATTATGGGGGTGTGACACCATGGTTGAGAATTCTTTCCTTCTTCAAAGTGCGTTCATTATAACAGGCATGTTGGGCTTCGCGGATGAGGGTTTCGAGATCATATTGGGCTTGGACATTACAGGCGCTATGCAAATAACTCCGTTTACTGAGAGCGTCGGCAAAGACATTTGCTTTGCCATGATGATAACGAATCTCACATTCATATTCATTGTGGAGTTCTACCCACCGGCGTTGACGCATATTTAGCTCTTTCTGGTCAAAGATATGTTGTAGGCTCCTATGATCGGTGAAGATCGTACACTTGGTACCATAAAGATAGTGTCGCCAAATCTTTAGCGCAAAAACAACCGCACCTAGCTCGAGGTCGTGGGTTGTATAGTTCTTCTCGTGGATCTTGAGCTGACGAGATGCGTAAGCAATAACCTTGTCTCGCTGCATAAGAACACAACCAAGGCGAAGGTTCGAGGCATCACAATAGATAATAAAGTCGTCGTTTCCGTCGGGTAGAGTGAGAAAAGGAGCATTGCAAAGCATATACTTGAGTGTTTGAAAGGCAGTCTCTTGTCCAGTTCCCCAAACAACAGGCTTATCTTTTTGCGTGAGAGAGGTTAACGGCACAACGATTTTAGAGAACCCTTCTATAAATCGACGATAATAGCGCGCTAGTCCGAGAAAGGCACGGACTTCAGACAGGTTCTTAGGCGTAACCTAACTCTTGACAGCTTCGATCTTCACGGGACCTTGACTATTGACAATGTGACCGAGGAATTGAACCTCCTCCAGCCAGAATTCACACTTGGAGAACTTGGCATAGAGTCGATTCCCCTGGAGTAGCTCGAGAACCAAACGTAGATGCTGTGCGTGTTCGGTTTTCGACTTGGAATAGATCAGGATATCATCGATGAACACGATGACGAAGCGGTCGAGAAAAGGTTTACACACGCGATTCATCAGATCCATAAAAACCGTGGGTGCGTTGGTTAAACCAAAAGGCATAACAACGAACTCTTAGTGGCCGTATCGAGTGCGAAAAGCGGTCTTGGGAATATCCTCCTCCTGAATGCGCAATTGGTGGTAGCCTGAGCGTAGATCGATCTTGGAGAAACATGTAGCACCTTGTAACTGGTCAAACAAATCATCGATACGAGGCAGGGGATAGCGATTCTTGATCGTTAGTTTATTCAACTCCCGATAATCGATGCACATCTGGAACGACCCATCCTTCTTTTTGACGAAAAGGACTGGTGCGCCCCCAAGGAGAGGTGCTAGGGTGAATGAAGCCTTTATCAAGATGTTCCTGGAGCTGCCTCGAGAGTTCGCGCATTTCGGACGGAGCGAGTCGATAAGGAGCTCTTGCAACAGGATTTGCTCCAGGAATGAGGTCGATGCGAAAGTCGATATCACGACTTGGCGGTAAGCCTGGGAGATCTTCAGGAAAAACGTTAGGGAATTCACAAACAACGGGGACGTCTTTCACCTCCTTAACTTTCTTTTTCTCCACTACTACAATGTGTGCAAGCAAGCTTGGTATTCCTTGCGGAGATACTTGCTAGCTTGAACACACGACATGAGTTGGAGTTTCTTCGATGCGACTTCACCATAAACACATAATTTATCACCATTAGCGAGCGAGAATCGAATCATCTTTTCGAAGTAAACAACTTCAGCATGGTTTTCACGAAGAAAGACCATGCCTACAATGACATCAAAACTACCGAGCTACATTGGAATAAGGTCGATATGAAAGATGTGATTGTTAAGCTCGAGGGTACAATCACGGAGAACAGAGTTGGCAGCGACAGTTCTTCCGGTGGCAACTTCAACATCGAACGTCGAGGGGAGATGGGAGCGCTTACGATTAAGAAGCTTTTCGAACTCAAACGATACAAAACAGTTATCGGTTCCAGTATCAAACAAACACGAAGCATAAATACCATTCACAAGGAACGTACCATTGACCACATTGTTTTCAGCTTGAGCCTGGTGCACATTAATGTTGAATGTTCGAGCACGAACGGCTTGTTGCTGTTGCTGCTGCTGCTGTTGTTGCTGTTGTTGTTGTTGTTGTTGTTGTTGTTGCGGCTCTTGCTTCACAACCCGATTGGGGCACATGTTTGCGAAGTGGTTGGGATCACCACACGCAAAGCAGACTCTAGCATTGATCGTGGGCGCCTGATCTCCTTGTTGACCTTGAGGGGTATGGAGCAGAGCTTGATGAGCAGTAGCTGGTGCTGGCGCTTGTCGAGGACCCGTACGACAGTTGGCGGTGAAATGGCCGTACATGTTGCAATGTACACAAAATTTGCAAGCAATTCCCACTGGATGATGATAGGTGCATGTCGGGCAAGCAGGATGAGGACCAGTATAAGTACGCTTTGCCGGCGGTGCTTGGGTTACCGGTGCCGAAACCTGGCGGTGTTGAGCTTGCTGCTGAGCTGGTACAGCTTGGAGCGGGGCAGTAGTGGTGACAGCACAGTTCTTGTTGTTGGAATTGTTGTTGTTTTTCCTCTTGTGACGTGAGGCTTTCGAAGACTGAGGAGCGGCAACGGTTTCAGTGGTTGGTGCGGTGGTTTATTTCAGCGGCAAGCAGGTAAGTCTCTTCGATTGTCACTGGCTTTGAAGATTGCACAAAATCGGTGACACAGTCGGGTAGAGCTCGAATATACTTCTTGATCGCCATATCAGAAGTCTTGACTTGATCAGGACAGATTATGCTAAGCTACTTGAAGCAAGCAGTTAAAGCAGCATTGTCACCCTCCTTCTGCTTGATGTGCCAGAATTCGTCCTCCAACTTTTGGCGCTCGTGGGGAGGGCAAAACTCTTCCAACATGACGTTCTTCAACTCGTCCCACGCCAAATCGTAAGCTGCAACGTTTCCGCATTTGTTTCTCTCGGCCGTCCACTAGTCTAAAGTGCGGGACTGGAAGACGCTGGTCGCATTCAGAGTGCGGAGATCGTCAGGACAGCCACTCTGGCGCAGGGTGACCTCGATCGAATCAAACCATTGAAATAAGGCCGTAGACCATCTTCGCCAGTAAATTCTTTCAGTCCGCAAGCTTTAAACTGCTTGAAGCTAAAGGCAGCCTTAGGAGTCTCAGTCCTATATTCTTCAGACGATTTGCTCACATTCTCATACAGTTCGCTGGCGATCTGAGGAACAACCTTCACCATTTGTTTAGTGATCATAGCGGCGAGGCGTTTGTTGGCCTGCTTTCGGCGAGCGGATTGGGTAGCGCGAGAACCAGATGAAGACATTGTCTGTAAATGACATCGTCACAGGACTCAAACACAATTTCGATTACTCCTAGTATAGTCTAGCGATTCACCATAAAGCTTATGAACACGTATCCACATAACACAAAATCACATAAGCACATAACACATAAACACATAATCACGTAGAGCAAAGAAAAACATAAACACGTAAGGCATGGAAACACATGAGGCAGTCAGAATACAGAAACCTAGCTATATGTTGCACGTATTCCCTATTCTTCACAGCGCGTATAGTGGTTAATTACAGCGATTACGGGTATCGTGCAACGATTGCGAATGATGACCAGAGATTTGTAGGCGATCGTGTAGTGTGTTGTGCGTGTTGATTGAAATAAACAGCGAAAATGAATAAACCACCAAAATCGAAGCGTATAATCACATAAAACACACAAAATCCACATAAAATCGACAAATATCAGAGTCAGCATTTGCGGGCTCATAATCAAAACACATAGAATTCGAGAATAGATTGTCTTCGGCTAAATAGACGTCGACTACCCAAAGTGAATCGACTATTCACAAGGACTTTAAACGCACACTTTGGCCTTCGGGACTGTGCTATCGCCTCGAATTCGGGCGGATGACATGCATCCTTCCAGTTTAGTGTGACTTCAAGTCATTGGGGTCCATCGAGACTTTGGTGAGAGTTTTGTAAAACCAAAATAGAGAGCGGAATAAGTCGTCAAGGTTCGGGTTTCACCCCTGACTTAACAACTTTTGTTCATGTTTTGATAAAATAAGGAAGGATTATGCGTCAAAGTATGGATTTCACTCCTGATTCAACATAATTTCTCATGTTTATAGGTAAAAATGCGGGTCGAACAAGCAATTCGGTCGAGAGTTTGCGGTTTTCACACCTAATCTCGACCTAATCGCTCGCTCATTTTCAAAAATTAAAGTGCAGTGATAGTGTAGTGTAAGCGAGAATAGCGACATATAACAAGTAAGCTCGTACAAAACCCCTACAGGGTGTGCACAAGTCGGTCTGTTGGTACTTAACTATAGACTAGATCGTTTCTAAGACATCAACCCAGACTAGGTCGAGTCTTGCCTAATTCCCTATAGTTATGGCTCTGATACCAATATGTCACACCCCAACCGATGGCGGAAACATCGGGGCGTGGCACTGAGCGAAACAGATTGTCCAGAAGATTCCATAACAACTACGATTACCAATTATTTAAAGCATCACGTCCCATACCATGACATAATAAGTAGCATAGTTATTACAGACAAAATCAAGACAAGTAGTTCTATTCCGACAACTCAGATTTCAAATAAAGAAAAATTGTTTATTTGTTTCTAGACTCTTTCCTAGCCTCGATTTCATCACACAACAAACAAGGCATCCTAGCAACTTAAGCACCTGCCACATACGTTAAAGTAAAGGTCAATACACATAGTGTAAAGGTGAGCATACAAGTTTAATAGATATAATAGAGTTTGAAATCGTTTATGCATAACTAGCACGTACACAGTCTGAAATGAAGCACGTAAGTTATCGATATGATCCTATCAATACCAATGACTGCGGGTTGACTGTGCAAGGCAGTTCATAATACACACTTACCATTGTGAGCCATGCAATTAATTGTCCTTAACAACCCCTGAGTGAACAGGTGCTGAGTCCAAACTATAGTACTATCGTTGCTAAGGTAGGTAGACAGCAATCCATGTGTAAACATAACAAACAAGCATTCATTAAGTCACGTATAACATGCAGTAGCGGTTACGTTAAAGTATTGCGTAGTGTGTTCGGCGTGATTTAGAATAAGTAACGTATGTAACACCCAAAAGTGAGTAATGCAAAAAGGGTTCGAGTATACTCACAGCGATAAAGCTAATGTATTGACGGGAGCGCTAGAGCGGAATTAGCCTGAACAGTTAACAATAGCATAAGCGAAAGTCGGCGCACAAAATAGTGTAGGTGTACCAAGGATCGGGTGGCAATCCGATCGGACGGTAATCCGATCGGGTCACTCGATCGGGTGGCAATCTGTTCGGATGGTCACCCGATCGGATGGCCATTTGATTGGATTGTCACCTCGCTTGGTGAGGATGTGTTTGTGTATGATGGTTTGTAATTTGAAGTTTTTGTTGTAGCATTTCAAAATTAGAGAAGTATCTCTACCTTTCAGGTCGGTCGATCGAACGGTCGTTCGATAGGGCAGCAATCCGATTGGCGAGACTTCTCAGTTTGTGAACAAGTTCACAGCAGGACGGTCACTTGATCGGATAACTGTCCGATCAGGTGGCAATCCGTACGTACTGAACATGTTGAAAATTATTAAGTGTTGAAGTTCAAAACATCACATGGTCGGATGGTCATTCGATCGGGTGGCAACCAGATCGGGCGGCAATCCGTTCGACGTTCCAAACCTTGAAAAGGTGAGTTAATAGTTTAAGTATGGGACCCGGGTGTAAGCCGATCAGGTGGCATTCCGATCGGATGGTTGTCCGATCGGACGGCAATCCATCCCAGACGACCAGATCGTCCTTACACTTGTTGTTTTGTCAAGACTGTACAATAACGTGTCAAACAACAGAAACCTTGTCAAGACTTAGTGACCCGATCGGATAGGAACCACCCTAGTCCGACCAGTTTAACTATTCGAGACGGTGTTTCATGTTTAACCCGTAATCAGAAATCTATTGGATAGAATTCAGATCTGGAACTAACACACCACTAAGAATGAGTAGGAGGTCAAAGCAAGGTCCGAATCTATCGGTTTTGAGTGCATTGGGTGTAAACGAGTTGAAAGAAAGTTAGAAAAGCATCTTTCAATCCTTTTCACCATGAATATTTTCATATCTATGAAAGATCGTTGTTTATTCATGTGGAAATCGTTCAGATCTAAGTTGTTCTTGGTGGATTGAAGCCAAAACAAGAAGTTCATAAGAACTCCATGATGACATCATCCTATAACACCTTAAATCTAGGGGTTTCACGGTTAAAAGTTAAGATTCAAAAGATAGAAAGGTGTAGGAGTGCGTGTAGATCAAGAAAGTACAAGATTTAGGTTGAAAACTTACAAGAATCGGAAGAAATCGAGAGAAATGAAGGCTGGAGCGAGCTGGTCGAGTGAGAGCTGTCAACATCAAGTGATGTGACATATGAGGGGTATTTATAGGGTTTCCATAAAAGGAAATTGGGGAAATGGCTGGTCGATCGGGTGGCTGTCCGATCAGGTGGCAACTCGGTCTAGTGGCAACCCGATCGGATGGCAATCCGATCGGATGGCCACTCGGTCGGTTGGCCACTCGATTCGAGTGTTCGACGTGATGAATTTTGTCGTTTCAATTCGAGTGTTAAGCTTTGCGATGCGATTCGGGAGAGCAATGCGATAGTTTACTCATCAAATTACTTTTAATCCTAACTACTATATCTAACATACAATCACTATAATTACTGCGTTTAGCGTTTCGATTCGATTGCGATGCGATAGATTGGGATTTCGATTGCGATTAACACCTCAACATAAACATAACATGCATAAGTAACACATAAATGGCACACGCACGTAAAACAATATCCAAAACACGTAATTCGAGCTGCGAATGCGATAGCGATAAGTGATAAATCGATTAAATATGCGATTAATATGCGATTAAACCTCGATTATTAACAAGTACTCCATATAATACAACTAATGCAATAACACAAATAGATCATCTGCAAGTCAATGAAGTCAAAACAGGAGTTGGCCGAGGAGTGACAGATCACAATTAGCAATCTTGTCTTCCTTTGACTTCAATCTTGACTTTGACTTTGACTTTCGAAACACGGGGTGCTACAGCCTTCCCTTCTTAAGGGAATTTCATCCCAAAATCAGGCCGAAGCCATAACAAACAACTACGGGTACTTCGCCTTCATGTCGCTTTCGAGTTCCCAAGTGAACTCTGTGACTCGTTTGCCTTCCCAGCGAGCTTTCACAATGGGAATGCGCGAGTGGCGGAGCTGCTTGGTTTAGCGGTTCATAATTTCGACAGGCTTTTCCACGAAGGGTTGTGTTTCGTTCAATCGAAGATCCTCGAGGGGTACATGTAAATCATCATCAGCCAGGCACTTTCTGAGGTTCGAAACGTGGAAAGTCGGGTGAACGTTGTTAAGTTCCTCCGGTAGTTCGAGTCTGTAAGTCACTTTTCCGATCCTTTCCAGAATCTTAAAGGGCCCTATATATCGAGGTGCGAGCTTTCCTCTCTTGCCGAATCTGACCACACCCTTCCAAGGTGATACCTTTAGGAGTACATGGTCGCCAACGTCAAATTCAAGGGGCTTGCGTCGTCTATCGACGTAACTTTTCTTACGACTCCGAGCTTTCAGCAGATTGTCTCGAATTTGGAGTATTTTGTCAGTCGTTTCTTGCAATAGCTCAGGACCGGTTAATTGCGAGTGCCCGATCTCGTGCCACACAATAGGCGATCTATATATTCTTCCATACAATGCCTCGAATGGTGCCATTTGAATGCTGGAATGATAACTGTTATTATACGAGGATTCGACCAAAGGTAAGTATGCGTCCCAATTATCACCGAAATCTATGACACACGAACGGAGCATGTCTTCAAGGGTACGAATCGTTCTTTCAGTCTAACCATCGGTTTGAGGATGGAATACGGTACTTAGATTAAGCGCAGTACCGAGAGCAGCTTGCAATGTTTCCCAACAACGCGAGGTAAACCGAGCATCGCGGTCAGAAATGATGTCGCGAGGCGTCCCATGTTGACAAATGACCTCTTTGGTGTAGACTCGGGCAAAATTTTCTACCTTGTAGTCTTCCCGTATTGGCAAAAAGTGAGCAGATTTGGTCAAACGGTCAACAACAACCCAGATGTTGTCGTGACCTGAGGGCGTACGCGGAAGTTTCGTTATGAAGTCCATAGCTATGCTCTCCCAATTCCACATAGGGATCTCGGGTTGTACGAGTAAGCTAGAGGGTATTTGGTGCTCAGCCTTGACCTTCGAGCAAGTAAGTCATTTCGAAACATAGAGGGCGATATCTCTTTTCATGCCCGGCTACCAGTACTTGTAGTGCAGGTCCTGGTACATCTTGTCGGCACCAGGATGAATAGAATATCGAGATTTGTGGGCTTTGTCCATCAAAATTTGTCATAAGTTGGTCTGTTTAGGGATCCAGACTCGGTCCAGATAGTGGAATATCCCATTTGACTTGTTCACTAGCTGGGCTCCATCGTTGAGAATTATTTCCTTCTTCAAAGTGCGTTCATTAAAACAGGCATGTTGGGCTTCGCGGATGAGGGTTTCGAGATCATATTGGGCTTGGACATTACAGGCGCTATGCAAATAACTCCGTCTGCCGAGAGCGTCGCTAACGACATTTGCTTTGCCAGGATGATAACGAATCTAACAGTCATAATCGTTGCGGAGTTCTACCAACCAGCGTTGACGCATATTTAGCTCTTTCTGGTCAAAAATATGTTGTAGGCCCCTATGATTGGTGAAGATCATACACTTGGCACCATAAAGGTAGTGTCGCCAAATCTTTAGCGCAAAGACAACTGTGCCTAGCTCGAGGTCGTGGGTTGTATAGTTCTTCTCGTGGATCTTGAGCTGACGAGATGCGTAAGCAATAACCTTGTCTCGCTGCATAAGAACACAACCAAGGCGAAGGTTCGAGGCATCAAAATAGACAATAAAGTCGTCGTTTCTGTCGGGTAGAGTGAGAAAAGGAGCATTGCAAAGCACATACTTGAGGGTTTGAATGACAGTCTCTTGTCCAGTTCCCCAAACAAAAGGCTTATCTTTTGGCGTGAGAGAGGTTAATGGCACAACGATTTTAGAGAACCCTTCGATAAATCGACGATAATAGCCCGCTAGTCCGATAAAAGAACGGACTTCAGACGGGTTCTTAGGCGTAACCCAACTCTTGACAGCTTCGATCTTTGCGGGGTCGACGTGAATACATTGACTATTGACAATGTGTCCGAGGAATTGAACCTCCTGCAGCCAAAATTCACACTTGGAGAACTTGGCATAGAGTCGATTCCCCTGGAGTAGCTCGAGAACCAAACGTAGATGCTGCGCGTGTTCAGTTTTCGACTTGGAATAGATCAGGATATCATCGATGAACACGATGACGAAGCGGTCGAGAAAAGGTTTACACACGCGATTCATCAGATCCATAAAAACCGCGGGTGCGTTGGTTAAACCAAAAGGCATAACAACGAAACTCGTAGTGGTCGTATCGAGTGCGAAAAGCGGTCTTGGGAATATCCTCCTCCTGAATGCGCAATTGGTGGTAGCCTGCGCGTAGATCGATCTTGGAGAAACATGTAGCACCTTGTAACTGGTCAAACAAATCATCGATGTGAGGTAGGGGATAACGATTCTTGATCATTAGTTTATTCAACTCTCGATAATCGATGCACATCCGGAACGACCCATCCTTCTTTTTGACGAAAGGACCGGTGCGCCCCAAGGAGAGGTGCTAGGGCGATGGGGAGATGGGTGCGCTTACGATTAAGAAGCTTTTCGAACTCAAAAGATACAAAACAGTTATCGGCTCCAGTATCAAACAAACACGAAGCATAAATACCATTCACAAGGAATGTACCATTGACCACATTGTTCTTAGCTTGAGCCTGGCGCACATTAATGTTAAATGTTCGAGCACGAGCGGCTTGTTGTTGTTGTTGCTGTTGTTGCTGCTGTTGTTGCTGCTCTTGCTTCACAACCCGATTGGGGCACATGTTTGCGAAGTGGTTGGGATCACCACACGCAAAGCAGACTCTAGCATTGATCACGGGCGCCTGAGCTGCTTGTTGGCCTTGAGGGGCAGGGAGCAGAGCTTGATGAGCAGTAGCTGGTGCTGGCGCTTGTCGAGGACCCGTATGGCAGTTGGCGGTGTAATGGTCGTACATGTTGCAATGTACACAAATCTGCTAGCAATTCCCATTGGATGATGATAGGTGCATGTCGGGCAAGAAGGATGAGGACCAGTATAAGTACGCTTTGCCGGCGGTGCTTGGGTTACCGGTGTCGCAACCTGGTGGTGTTGAGCTTGCTACTGAGCTGGTACAGTTTGGAGCGGGGCAGCAGTGGTGACAGAACAGTTCTTGTTGCTGGAGTTGCTGTTGTTTTTCCTCTTGCGACGTCAGGATTTCGAAGACTGAGGAGGGGCGGCGGTTTCAGCTGTTGGTGCGGTGGTAGCTAGATAGAGATTCTTGGCGGCTTTATCCTTGAAGCCAGACTTGACTCGCTTGTCGTTTATTTCAGCGGCAAGCAGGTAAGTCTCTTCGATTGTGGCTAGCTTTGAAGCTTGCAGAAAATCGGTGACACAGTCGGGTAGAGCTCGAATATACTTCTTGATCGCAATATCAGAAGTCTTGACTTGATCAGGACAGATTATGCTAAGCTGCTTGAAGCGAGTAGTTAAAGCAACATTGTCAACCTCCTTCTGCTTGATGTGCTAGAATTCGTCCTCCAACTTTTGGCACTCGTGGGGAGGGCAGAACTCTTCCAACATGACGTTCTTCAACTCGTCCCACGTCAAACCGTAAGCTGCATCGTTTCCGCGTTTGTTTCTCTCGGCCGTCCACCAGTCTAAAGCGCGGGACTGGAAGACGCCGTTAGCATTCAGAGTGCGGAGATCGTCAGGACAGCCAGGCCGTAGGACCATCTTCGCCAGTAAATTCTTTCGGTCCGCAAGCTTTAAACTGCTTGAAGCTAAAGGCAGCCTTAGGAGTCTCAGTCCTGGATTCTTCAGACGATTTGCTCACATTCTCATACAGTTCGCTGACGATCTGAGGAACAACCTTCGCCATTTGTTTAGTGATCATAGCGGCGAGGCGTTTGTCGGCCTGCTTTTGGCGAGCGGATTAAGTAGCGCGAGAACCAGATAACGACATTGTCTGCAACAAACATCATCACAGGACTCAAACACAATTTCGATTACTCCTAGTATAGTCTAGCGATTCACCATAAAGCTTAGGAACACGTATCCACATAACGCAAAATCACATAAGCACATAACACATAAACACATAATCACGTAGAGCACGGAAACACATAAACACGTAAGGCATGGAAACACATGAGGCAGTCAGAATACAGAAACCTAGCTATATGTTGCACGTATTCCCTATTCTTCACAGCGCGTATAGCGGTTAATTACTGCGATTGCGGGTATCGAGCAGCGATTGCGAATGATGACCAGAGATTTGTAGGCGATCGTGTAGTGTGTTGTGCGTGTTGATTGAAATAAACAGCGAAAATGAATAAACCACCAAAATCAAAGCGTATAATCACATAAAACACACAAAATCCACATAAAATCGACAAATATCAGAGTCAGCAGTTGCGGGCTCAGAATCAAAACACATAGAATTCGAGAATAGATTGTCTTCGGCTAGATAAACGTTGACTACCCAAAGTGATTCGACTATTCACAAGGACTTTAAATGCACACTTTGGCCTTCAGGACTGTGCTCTCGCCTCGAATTCGGGCGGATGACATGCATCCTTCCAGTTTAGTGTGACTTCAAGTCGTTGGGGTCCATCGAGACTTTGGTGAGAGTTTTGTAAAACCAAAATAGAGAGCGGAATAAGTCATCAAGTTTCGGGTTTCACCCCTGACTTAACAACTTTTGTTTCTGTTTTGATAAAATAAGGAAGGATTATCCGTCAAAGTATGGATTTCACTCCTGATGCAACATAATTTCTCGTGTTTATAGGTAAAAATTCGGGTTGAACAAGCAATTCGTTCAAGAGTTTGCGGTTTTCACACCTAATCTCGACCTAATCGCTCGCTCAATTTTGAAAATTAGAGTGCAGTGATAGTGTAGTGTAAGCGAGAATAACGAGATATAACAAGTAAGCTCGTACAAAACCCCTGCAGGGTGTGCACAAGTCGGTCTGTTGGTACTTAACTATAGACTAGATCGTTTCTAAGACATCAACCCGGACTAGGTCGAGTCTTGCCTAATTCCCTATAGTTATGGCTCTGATACCAATCTGTCACACCCCAACCGATGGCGGAAACATCGGGCGTGGCACTGAGCGAAACAGATTGTCCAGAAGTTTCCATAAGAACTATGATTACCAATTATTTAAAGCATCACGTCCCATACCATGACATAATAAGTAGCATAGTTATTACAGAAAAAATCAAGACAAGTAGTTCTGTTCCGACAACTCAGATTTCAAATAAAGACAAATTGTTTATTTGTTTCTAGACTCTTTCCTAGCCTCGATTTCATCACACAGCAAACAAGGCATCCTAGAATCTTAAGCACCTGCCACATACGTTAAAGTAAAGGTCAATACACATAGTGTAAAGGTGAGCATACAAGATTAATAGATATAATAGAGTTTGAAATCGTTTACGCATATCCAACACGTACACAGTGTGAAATGAAGCACGTAACTTATCGACATGATCCTATCAATAACAATGACTGCGGGTTGACTGCGCAAGGCAGTTCGTAATACACACTTGCCACTGTGAGCCATGTAATTAATTGTCCTTAACAACCCCTGAGTGAATAGATGCTGAGTCGAAACTATAGTACTATCGTTGCTAAGGCAGGTAGACAGTAATCCATGTGTAAACATAACAAACAGGCATTCATTAAGTCACGTATAACATGCAGTGGCGGTCAGCGTTAAAGTATTGCGTAGTGTGTTCGATGTGATTTATAATAAGTAAGGTATGTAACACCCAAAAGTGCGTAAAGCAAAAAGGGTTCGAGTATACTCACAGCAATAAAGCTAATGGATTGAAGAGAGCGCTAGAGCGGAATTAGCCTGAACAGTTAACGATAACATAAGCAAAATTCGGCGCACAAAACAGTGTAGGTGTAACAAGGATCGGACGGTAATCCGATCGGGTGGCAATCCGATCGGACGGTAATCCGACCGGGTCAGTCGATCGGGTGGCAATCCGTTCGGATGATTGGATTGTCACCTCGCTTGGTGAGGATGTGTTTGTGTATGATGGTTTGTACTTTGAAGTTTTCGTTGTAGCATTTTAAAATTAGAGAAGTATCTCTACCTTTCAGGTCGGTCGATCGAACGGTCGTTCAATCAGGAAGCAATCCGATTGGCGAGACTTCTCAGTTTGAGAACAAGTTCACAGCAAGACGGTCACTCGATCGGATGACTATCCGATCGGGTGGCAATTCGTACGTACTGAACATGTTGAAAATTGTTAAGTGTTGAAGTCCAAAACATCACATGGTCGGATGGTCGTTCGATCGGGTGGTAACCCGATCGGGCGGCAATCCGTTCGACGTTTCAAACCTTGAAAAGATGAGTTAATAGTTTAAGGGTGGGACCCAGGTGCAAGCCGATCGGGTGGCTGTCCAATCGGGTGGCAATCCGATCGGATGGTTGTCCGATCGGACGGCAATCCGTCCCAGACGACCTGATCGTCCTTACACTTGGTTGTTTTGTTAGTTGCGTTTTCTCGAGACTGTACAATAACATGTCAAACAACAGAAACCTTGTCAAGACTTAGTGACCCGATCGGATAAGAACCACCCTAGTCCGACAAGTTTAAATGTTCGAGATGGTGTTTCATGTTTAACTCGAAATCAGTAATCTCTTGGATAGAATTCAGATCTGGAACTAACACACCGCTAAGAATGAGTAGGAGGTCAGAGCAAGGTCCGAATCTATCGGTTTTGAGTGCATTGAGTGTAAAAGAGTTGAAAGAAAGTTAGAAAACCATCTTTCAATCCTTTTCACCATGAATATGTTCAGATCTATGAAAGATCTTTGTTTATTCATGTGGAAATCATTCAGGTCTAAGTTGTTCTTGGTGGATTGAAGCCAAAACATGAAGTTCATAAGAACTCCATGATGACATCATCCTAGAACACCTTAAATCTAGTGATTTCACGGTTAAAAGTTAAGATTCAAAAGATAGAAAGGTGTAGGAGTGCGTGTAGATCAAGAAAGTAGAAGATTTAGGTTGAAAACTTACAAGAATCGGAAGAAATCGAGAGAAATGAAGGCTGGAGCGAGCTGGTTGAGTGAGAGCAGTCAACATCAAGTGATGTGACATATGAGGGGTATTTATAGGGTTTCCATAAAAGGAAAGTGGGGAAATGGCCGTCTGATCGGGTGGCAACCCGATCGGTTGGCCACTCGATTCGAGTGTTCGGCGCGATGAGTTTAGTCGTTTCAATTCGAGTGTTAAGCTTTGCGATGCGATTCTGGAGAGTGATGCGATAGTATTACTCATCAAATTACTTTTAATCCCAACTACTATATCTAACATACAATCACTATAATTACTGCATTTAGCGTTTCGATTCGATTTCGATGCGATAGATTGCGATTTCAATTGGGATTAACACCTCAACATAAACATAACATGCACAAGTAACACATAAATGGTACACACATGTAAAACAATATCCAAAACACGTAATTCGAGCTGCGAATGCGATAGTGATAAGCGATAAATCGATTAAATATGCGATTAAACCTCGATTATTAACAAGTACTCCACATAATACAACTAATGCGATAACACAAATAGATCATCTACAAGTCAAAACAGGAGTTGACCGAGGAGTGACATATCGCAATTAGCAATCTTGTCTTCCTGTGACTTCAATCTTGACTTTGACTTTGATTTTCGAAACACGGGGTGTTACATATAGCGATTACGATTTGCGAGCAGGGATTGCGAATAAAGACCAACGATTTGTTAGCGTGTTGAGGTATATGTGTAGTACGAGTGGTGCGTGTTGATCAAAGCAAACAACGAAAAGAGAATAAATCACCAAAATCGAACACATAAAATCCACATAAAATCGATAAATCACAGAGTTAGCGGCTGTGGATTCCAGAATCGAAACACATAAAATCGAAGAGAGATTGTCTTGGGTGTTTAGATATCGACTACCCAAAGTGATTCAACTATTCACAAGGACCTTTAGTGCACGCTTTGGCCTTCTGGGTTGTGCTCTTGCTTCAATTTGAGCGTTTGGCACTCATCCTTCCAGTTACAGCGTGACCCAAGTTGTTGGAGTCCGTCGAGACCTTGGTGAGAGTTTTTGTAAAACTATAAGTATAAAGCGGAACGAGTCATCAAGGTTCGGGTTTCACCCATGACTTAACGACTATATCCCTGTTTGTATGATAAATTCATAAGATTGATAAGGAGATTCGCGTCGAAGTATGGATTTCACTCCTAATTCAACGCAAATTCTCTTGTTTAAAGTAAAAAATAACGAATCGAACGAGTAATGCAATTGAGAGTTTGCAGTTTCCACACCTAGTCTCGATCAAATCACCCGTTCTTTCTGTAAATAGCATGGGGTGCTAGCCTTAGGAAAGGCTATGTGATCCTGCGCGAAACTGTAGTATGCGATGTTCGCGCAAGAGTGTAGTATGCAGCGAGTTCGAGCGAGAAATAGCAAGTAAGCTCGTACAAAACCCACACTGGGTATGCACAAGTCGGTCTGTTGGTACCTAGACTATAGACTAAGTCGTTTCTAAGACATCGACCCGGATTAGGTCGAGTCTTGCCTAATTCCCTATAGTTATGGCTCTGATACCAATCTGTCACACCCCAACCGATGACGGAAACATCGGGGCATGGCACTGAGCGAAACAGATTGTCCAGGAGAATTCATAACAAATATTTGTTATAATATATTAAAGGTTCATGTCCCATACCACAACCCTACAAAATAAAGACAGTTATTACAGACATTGTTCTCAAAGACAAATAACCATTCCGACAACTTAGATTTTATTAAGTTTGTTTCTAAGACTCCACCCTAGCTTGATTCCCACATAGCAACAAAACACAAGCATCCTAAACACCTGTCACATACGTTAAAATAGCGGTCAATACACATAGTGTAAAGGTGAGCATACAAGTTTATTAGATATAATAGAGTGCGAAATCATTTACGCATAACCTACATGTAACATGTATAGTGCGAAGCTAGTAGTTTATCGAGAATGAAATATGCACAGACTAGACTGCGAGTTGTAGAATGCGCAACACATATCACCACTGTGTAACATGAAGAGGTAACCTTAACAACCCCTGTCCACGACAGGTGCTGAGTCCAAACAAATAGTACTATCGTTGCTAAGGCGTCAGGAAACAATCACTGTGTTAACATAACAAACAAGCATTCATCGAGTAACACGTATCATGCAATAACGGCCAGCGTATAAATAGTGTTTGCATTGTGTGATTGATGTGATTTAGAATAAGTAACGTATGTAACACCTAAAAGTACATAAAGCGAAATGGGATCGAGTATACTCACAGCGATGGAGATGGATTGAAAGGAGCGCTAGAGTTATTAGTCTGAATAGTTAACGATAGAGTAAGCGAAGTGTGGTGCGTAAATTAGTGAAAAGTGAACCAAGTGTTGAACGGTAATCTGATCGGATGGTCATTCGATTGGATGGCCATTCGGTCGGATTGACATTCGTTTGGCAAGGATGTGTTTGTGTATGTTGGCTTTGAAGTTTTCGTTGTAGCATTTTGAAAATAGAGAAGTATCTCTACCCTTCAGGTCGATCGATCGAATGGTCGTTCGATCGGATGGTGATCCGATTGGCGAGGCTTCTCAGTTGAGAACAAGTTCACAGCAGGACGGTCACTCGATCGGATAGCAATCCGATCGGATGGCAATCCGTTAAAACTGATATTCTTTGAAAATTATGAAAATGATTAAGTGTTGGTGCTCAAGTGCAATCCGATCGGATGGCAGTTCGATCGGATGGCAATCCGATCAGGGAGCAATCCGATCGGACGACGATCCGTCCCAACGAACCTGATCGTCTTGAACTTGATTATTTTGAAAAGTTTATGCGATTTGCTCGAGACGGTATGACAACATGTCAAACAACGGAAACTCCATCAGACCTAGTCTATCCGATCGAACGGGAATCACCCCAATCCGATCAGTTAACTGTTCATGACAGGTGGCTTCATGTTCAAATAGAAATCAATTGTCTCATTGATAGGATTCATATCTCAAATCGGCACATCACTAGAGAAGAGTAGAAGGCATGAATGAGCTCCAAATCCATCGGCTTTGAGTGCATTAAGTGTAAAAGAGTTGAAAGAAAGTTAGAAACCATCTTTCAATCCTTTTAATCTTGTAAATGTTTAGATCTATGCGAAATCGTTGTGAAATCATGTGGAAATCCTTCAGATCTGACTTGTTCTTGGTGGAATGAAGCCAAATATTGAAGTTCATAAGAACTCCATGATGACATCATCCTAAAACACCTCAAATCCATTGATTTCACGGTTAAAAGTTAAGATTCAAAGATGAAAATGATGAAGTAGTGTGCGTAGATCATAGAAGTACAAGATTTGAGTTGAAAACTTACAAGAATCGCGAGAAATCGAGAGAAAAGAGGGGTTGAGCGAGCTGGTCGAGTGAGGGAGCTATCATATCACTTGTGATATGACAGCAGGGGTATTTATAGGTTGCCAAAAATAGAAAGGAGGAGCAAGGGTCGAATAGGATGGCACCGATCGGATGGCGCCTCGATTGGATGGCAATCTGATCGGATGGCCGTTCGATCGGTTGGCCATTTGATCCAGGTGTTCGACGAGTTGAGTTTTGGCGTTTTGTTTTGCGTGTTGAGTGTTGCGATGCGATTCGAGTGAGCGATGCGATAGTTTTAACCATTAGCTACAAAAATAACCTAACTAGTATATCTAACATACAATCACTACAAGTAACTTGCGTTTAGCGTTTGCGATTAGATTGCGATTGCGATAGAATTGCGAAAACACCTCAACATAAACATAACATGCACAAGTAATCACATAATAGCATACACACGTAAAACAATATCCAGAACACATAATTCGAGTTGCGATGCGATAAGTCAATTAGCGATTTAACATCGATTAAACCTCGATTGTTAATAGATAAGCAAGGAGTGCCAGATCGCAATTAGCAATCTTTTCTTCCTTTGACTTTGACTTGTACTTTGACTTCCCAAAAAAGCGGGTTGTTACATGGGGTGATAAAATCCAATAACCCATGCCTTTAGATATTTTTGGTTGTGTTCACATTGGTTCTCGCGGTTCTCGCAATAAAGGGTGGTTCCTAACGAATCCTTATCCTATATATATATATATATATATATATGTAATGTAAGTATCTATGGAAAACCCATTTAATCAAGAAAACTTGGGAAATCTGAATTGTGTGAACAAGATTAATCCACATCATATCTTTAGAACACATGTTAAAATGGCAAATTGGTCATTTGTTCAAGCCATCACTTCACCATCTTCCCCATCCCATCAAGTCACATTTATTACCCATCAACTCATCACCTTTTTAACCAAAAAATATATACAGAACTTCCATTTCTTTCTTCCTTCTTCATCCTCCCTCCCTTTCTTCTTCAAAAACCCCATCTCCATTGCTTTCTTCCATCTTTCATGGCCGATTTTCAGACTTATTCTCCTAGCCGTGTGTTCCAGAACAACTTCGTCGGCGATGAATCACCGGTGGTTTACTTCCAGCGGGCATCAGGTTCTTCAGGTGTGTGAATGAATAAAAAATTTGTTCTCTTTTTTAGAAGACAGTCATGTTTTTTGTTTTGTTTCTATTCTTCTTTTTTTTAGGTGTCAATCATCTTCTTTTCTGGGTAATCATATTCTTTTGGTTCCTGTTCTTCATTTTTTATGAGTCAATCATGAACACCCTGCCATTAACATGTTTGTTGGTGTTGCGGATTTGATGATTTGTTTTGGATCCATTTGTTTAACTTATTTGAAGTTTTTTCACTTTTTTAATATCTTGCATAACCAAGAAACCAATTTGTATTTTATTTTTGTTTTGTTGGTGTTTGAAACCCATTACTGTACAAGTTTATGATTTATGGTATAATCAGGTGTTGGACATATTAGAGATGAGAACATGCAACCAGAGGTAGAACTTCAACAGTCTCACTTTCAGATGTTTTCACCAAATGAAGAAGGTTTTAACATTTAGATTTAAAAGTTTTTTTTTTCTAAAAAAATACCTTATTCTTGTTTTTCTAATTACCGCTGCAAACTCGATTTTCAGATATGTGGAGTGATGAGTATGACGAGGAATCATTGCTACATGAACGAGCTAACAACATAACGAAATTCCTACTAAACGGACCCGATGTTCGTGAAGGTTATGTTAAACCTTTTTGGCAGCATGAAAACATAAATATTTTTGAAAAATATTCATTCGTAACATTGTAACATTTGTTAGCATTGCAATAAAAGTGTTAGCACTGCAATAAAAATAACTTTTACGTTTGTATTTAAAAAAACATGCATTGTTGACAAGTCTTCTATGCATTGATCAACGTAACACATACACATTACACATGTAACATGTGTTACAACCTTACAGAAAATTAAAAAAAAATCCATGATGGTGTTACAAAATGTAGCCCTTATGACAAGGTTTTCCAAAAAAGATACATTTTATGTTATTTTTCAAAATTACTCAGTTGTAACATGTGTTAAATATGTAGCTGTTATGTTTATTTTTTTTTGAAAAAGATTCAGTTTTTGTTTAATTTACACATTTTATACACAGATGAACAAGGAACTCCCTGCTACTTTGTAACTCAGGCCCCACAAGGAACCAAATATTGGACTCCTATTGTTGACAAGAAGTTCCATCTCGTTCTTGGAAAATCATACGACACATTTGAAGAGGTATTGCAATGTATAAGGCATACGGATATCAAGCTGGCTTCAATGTAAAAAAGGCGCAAACGAAGGTTTGGAATGGGTATGCGGCACACAAATACCTGAGGTGCTCGAAAGCTACTAAACCGCAACAGAAAAGGATGTTCGACATTCTCTGTGAGTCTTCGGTGATGACCAACAGGAAAAGTACATTCACATACACGTGTAGCTCTTACGTTACAACCTTTTCTGTTACTTCAAAACAGTTAGCGATTGATGCTACTTACCAGACAAACAAGTTAGTAGATATATTACACCTAATATATGGAACATGTTTTACATGTGTTACACATGTAGCTCTTACGTTACAACCTTTTCTGTTACTTCAAAACAATTTGTAACATGTGTTACAGATCTGCCTTTTTTTAATTTTCAGATAGTTGTACATGTGTTACACATGTAACCCTTACTCTAAGTGGTTTTGGAAAAAAAGATAAATTCTTTGTTATTTCAAAACGATAGGCAATTCTAAGATGTGTTACACATGTTAAAATTGTCCATTGTTTTGAAGTAACAATATGCATTTTAAAAAGATTCCTTTATTCTTATTTCAAAACATTAGGCAGTTGTAACATGTGTTACACATGTAGCTCTTGTCTTACAATATCTCCTAACAAACGTTAGGCGTATTACATGTGTTACACATCTAACTATTAAGATAAATGGTTGTGAAGAAAGATATCTTTACTGTTACTTCAAAACAATAAGCATTTGTAACATGTGTTACAGATCTGCATTTTTTACATTTCTGACACCTTTACATGTGGGCCTTCTAAGATGTGTTACAGATGTTAGAATTATCTATTGTTTTGAAGTAGCAATAGGCATTCTTACATGTACCTGCATAATGTTGTGAAAAAAGATTCCTTCATTGTTACTTCAAAACAATAGGCAGTTGTAACATGTGTTACACATGTAGCTCTTATATTACAATCTTTCCTAATATGTGTAACACATGTTACAATTGCTTATTGTTTTGAAGTAGCAGTAAATATATCTTTTTTCATTGTTACTTGAAAAGAATAGGTAGTTGTAACATGTGTTACACATCTTAAAATTGTCTATATTTTTCAAATAACAACATGCATTGTGACATTGTTACACATCTTAAAATTTATATGAACTGTTTTTTATATCGATTAGTGTTTCTCACAAAAGTAAATTTTTACGGGTCCCAAAAATATGTAAATCATTTTTTATCTTTTAAAAGGATTAAATATATGAATTGATATGAACCGTTATTTTGCTATCGATCTTTGAGTTTGATGAACTGTTTAATTAATTGATATTTTTTTGCTTGAGATCCCATTTTCCAAATCAATATTTAATTATATATTATTCTAGTTATTCTTTTTGTATCGATCTATTTAGATGTCGAATGTATGTTTAATATCATGGAATGACACATAATTAAGGTTTATGTTTTTTATTAGTTTATGATAGTTTTGAATCATTGTTCAAATGTTTAAGTTTATATGAAAACTTTTGTTACACCTCACCTCCCAAAGAAGGTTTAAATTCTTGGCTTTGCATATTATAATGTGTCTTCTATTCTGGCCTCTGGTGTAACATGTGTTACCTGTAGTATAGCACATGTTACAACATATAGGTTGTATGTGTAACTTATTATACATGTGTTAGCCTCTGATGTAATACTGATGTACTTGTTTTGTTCATAGGTGAATGGATGTTTTGTGTTCAAGATGAAGATCGTTCTCAAGAAGTGAAGCATAGTTAGATTTTTGTTAACTTATGATAGTTTTTGGATCATTTTTATAAATTTAAGTTCATATAAAACACTTTTTATAAGTTTAAGTTTGATTGTAATGTTTTTTTATAATATATACAATCTATTTGTCTCTTTATTTTGTTACATATGTTACATTTTCTGCCAGCTGCATATGTTACATTTTTTACAAATACATATTTTACTTTTTTGACAACTACATATGCAACAACCCATTGTTAAATATGTAACGACTAGGTAGGTGTCATCTCTTTTTTAAATGTTACACACCTGGACAAAAGGAATGATGTGGCCAACGTTTTGTGTTAATCTGGTTTATAATTATTGTATATCCATGTTACACATGTTACATAGAGTCGTTGCATATATTCATGACAGAGGATAGCACATGTATATCCAGGTTACACATGTTACATAGAGTCGTTGCATATTCTATACCAGAGGATAGCACATGTATATTCAGGTTACACATGTTACATGTATGTGTAACTCATGTAACATACGTTTACATACATGGAGTTACATGTTTTACATAAGTGGTAACGTGTGTATATTCATGATATACACGTTACACCCTTATGTTAGAGACTCTGGCCTACAACCTGAGTATACACGTGTTAATGTGTTTTTTAACCTCATGGTGTTATATTAGGAAGCTACACGTAACACAAGTTACATTTGAAGTGTTTGCACCCTTATAAATTATCCTTTTCCATCTATTTATGTATATATTAGAAAGTTAAATGTAACACAAGTTACATTTGAAACTCGTAACATAAGTTACATTATTAAACGGTGGGATTATGGCACAAGTTACATATCCTGGTCTTCTTACACCTTCATATTTTTTTACTCCATAAATGATGTAATATTGTTGGATTGTACGCCACTTTATACTCCTAATACATGCAACACAGCTTGGAACATATGTTACATGGTTATATATTGGGATCTTTGTTCCACCCTCATCTTACAAAGGTTTAAACATATCAAAACCCACTTCATATTGGTTTAACATATGTCACAACATATTCAACCATTTTTAACTAGTATATTTGTTGTATATGCTACAAGGGTTCCCCTATGCTACAATTTTTTAGTGTGTATAAATTGTCACAGTTAGCCTTACCCTATGTAATTATCGCTCCCACCATTTTTATAGATCAATTGAGTGATGAGTATGACAACTTGTCATTACCTCCACATACCAATCAATGTCAAACATTTCCACGTATGGGCTCATATGTTCATGAAGGTTTTGATTGGATAATATCTTTTTATCAATTTCAATGTTTTGCATGTGTTACTCCAAAGTGGATAACACATCTACAACCAAGTTACATATGTTGCATAGTGTAGTTACGTGATCTACACCAAAGGCCAACACTTCCATAGCAAGGTTACACATGTTATCTTTTATTTGTAACACATGTTAGACCGATTGTAACATATTTTTAGATAACACAAGATGTTACATGTTTTACACATGTTACATAGAGTAGTTGCATGTTCTACACCAGAGGCTAGCACTTGTATAGCCACGTTACACATGTTACCACATGTAACCTTTATTTAGAGAAAACAAGATGTAGCATGTGTTACACGTGTTACATAAAGTAATTGCATAGGATATAGCATTGTAACACATGCTACATGGAAAACAAGGTAACACATGTAACAAACTAAAAAGAGATCAAATTAAGTTGCACAAGCAAACTGACATATGCTAAACGTTCGAAAAATACAAAATATGAAATACAATGCTAAAATGGATAGAACATATCAATTTCACCTGCCTTTTTTCACTTAGACAATTAATACATTCAATTCCATTCATCATTGTTTTCTTATCCTTTTTTCACTTGCCACATTAACCCAAAAAAATAATATCCCACAAAACAACCGATTAGCCACTGATTGAAATCATATCCCACAAAATAACCGATTAGCCACTAATCGAATGTGGTTTCAGCAATCACAACATCCGATTGGTCGTTGCAACATTTAACGACAGTGGTTGTTGGAAGAAGACGAATTATTTAAAGTACACTAGGTGGTTTCACTTACTGATTGACGGCTACAACGTTTAACGATAGCGGTTTCACTTACCGTCGGTAAGGAAGAAGACGGTTGTGTTAGTGGCTGTTGGTGGTGTTGCCGAATCCGGTTTTACTTACCACCGACAAGGAAGAAGACGGTTGTGTTAGTGGTTGTTGGAAGAAGTCAGTTGCTGGTACGAGACGTTTCCAAGTCTATAAATTTGTCACCATAGCTTCAGATCTGACAATCAGTCACCACGATGTGAAACCAGAAAAATGGTGTGAGAAGTGGCTGGACGCCCTACCTTATTTGTCTCTCTTTATACAATCCATGTCTCCCCTTTATTTTGTTACACCATTCTTACATATCAACTAGTTACATATGTAATAATTACTAGTATAATGACGAACAAAAAAATATCGTCATAATAAAAACGAATTTATTTAATCTGAAATTTAAAATTGATTTGAATGAAAAATAAATTTGTAGATAAAGTAAGAGAGAGAATGTTGGTGAGAGAAAAAAGGTAGAGAGATAATGTTGGTGAGAGAAAAAGGTTGAGAGAGAATGTTGGTGAGAGAAAAGGTGGAGAGAGAATGTTGGTGAAATAAAATGTGAAAAGAGAATGTTATTTAATATTATTTCTTATGTACTTTGTATAATATGTCTTGACAAAAATACCCCTCTAGCCACTTAAATGGTATTAAATTTGAATCAAATTACTATCTAATAATTTCAACCATTGGATCATGTTGATCAATGGTTATCTAGGTTTTCTTAACTCGAGGTGGTTCTCATTTTAGCGGTCCCCTATATATATATATATATGGGAGAGTTTATTGGGGAACACTAAAAGAACGGGAAACCGGGGAACACTCTTAAAGATTCAACTTAACATGTTAAAAATCAACTATTTCTAAATTTTTTCGGCGCTTTTTCTTATAAATACATGTAGAAACATTTATAATAAAAAAATAAAAAAACTAAAAAATATAAAAAAAATGTTTAAAAAACAGTTAAACAATATATATTATAAAGTTAACTTAACAAGTTAAAATTCAATTTTTTTTAAATTTTTTCAACGCTTTTCCTTATAAAAATGGGTAGAAACTATTCCCATAAAAAACATTTTTGTAAAAAAATTAAGCATTTTTTAACTATTTTTTTATATTTTTAGTTTTTTATTTTTTTTTATTAAAAGTGTTTCTACTTTATAAGGAAAAACGCCGATTTAAAAAAAATATTTTTAACATGTTAAGTTAAATTTTTAAGAGTGTTCCCCGGTTCCCCACGTTTTTCGTGTTCCACAATGAACCTCACACTATATATATATATATATATATATAGGGGACCGCTAAAATGAGAACAACCTCCAGTTGTAAGAACCATGAGAACCACACCGTACAAGGCGAGTTGGACCAAAATTTTTTTTTATAAACGTAGATGCATGTATTATAAACACATTTGTAAAAAAAATTAAAAAAAATGTCATGTGTGTAGTTTTGAGCACCACAAATTTGGGTTTACGGGTACCGTACGGATCAAAAACTTTTCACGATTCTTACAACTGGAGGTGGTTCTCATTTTAGCGGTCCCCTATATATATATATGAACGAGATCAGGAGAGAACGGTGAAAAGTGTGAGAACGGTGAGAACTGATCCTGGCCCAACACGTGGCATGGAGCGCTAATTGTTATGCGGGGGTACGATTGTCATTGTTCACTTCCCGCTAAACAATGGCGTTATGATTCCTTTGCCCAAAAAAAATTAAATATAAATGGCGTTTTCATCTTTATGCTAGTTTTACATGGCGTTTTTTTAAAAGTATATTTTTTACGAATGGTGTTTATGTTTTAATGGCGTTTTCATCTTTATGCTAGTTTTACATGGCATTTTTTTTAAAGTATTTTGTTTAACAATGCCGTTTATGTTTTAATGGCGTTTTCATCTTTATGCTAGTTTTACGTAGCGTTTTTTAAATGTATTTTTTTTACGAATGGCGTTTATGTTTTAATGGCGTTTTATTAATATCCAATAGATATGGCGTTTTTTTTTGTTTTCTACTTGTTTTAATTTAGCTTTTAACCCTTTTTAATGTTGTTTATGTTTTAAATGGTTACTATTTGTTAATTATTCTAATCATGGCGTTTTTCTTTGATTTGCACAAATATGATAGAAAATCACACAATCAAACATGTAGATGTAATAATGTAAAGAGTAAAACATAATAGTCAATATTAAAATTTTTCAATCCATGGCGTTTAGCTAATCTACAAAATCTTTCATTCTTTGTTCTATTCACTTGCCTGCTGTGTCAAACAATTCACGTATTTTTTTTGTCCCCCTAAACGCAAGAATGTTCTTACACAATTTGTCAATTGTTTTCTGTTTTCATTTTCTCTATGAAGCAAGATTTTTCCAATGTATTTTACCCTTAGTTCATTTAGCTGTCTTTGCTGGAGTTGATTTGGGGCATCTTCTTTTGCCAAACCACTTCTCCAACGAGCTATATCCCCCTTGTATGTTTCCATATGCCTCATTGTGAAAATCCCACAATCGAGCACGTTAGACGTTGTCCTCTAATCCATCTGTTGTTTGACAATCTTCGCCTTGCTCATAATCTTAAGCTTTGGGTGTTTTTTAATATGCAAGTAGTTTGCAAAAGCTCTGTGCTGCAGTTTCACATTTTTTCGCATATATTAGTTTGGCGTTTTGTCAACATAGTTCCTATATACAAAGTTTTAAAGATACTTACCAATCTTTCCACCCATCCTTCATACTTGACCTCAATGCTGACGTCATCCCCTGCACCGCTGTTGTCCAATACATCAACTCTTTCGTGTTTTATGTTGAAACAAACAACATAGAAATGTCTTTCCCATATTATTGACACGAAGACCAGTTCATAATCTTTGATGGTTTTATTTTTCTTGTCTCCTTTGAAACGTGTATTTTTCAGAACAGTTTCCATGTTTCTGTTGAATTATTTGTTTCATATATTTTTTTCTGTCGTTTTCTTGTATGCCGGAGTATTCTGTAATATTGAGTACCATATTTTAAACAACAAAACAATGTCCTATTATAATTTTATCAATTAAATATAGCAAAAGAGTTACCAATAGTAATTCTGAGCAGAATAACCTTAAGGGTGATTCTGGAGCCTTGTGTGTTTTGTGTTTTTTTTTTAAATTTATTATTTGAACAACATACCTCTTTAGGTTCATTGTTTTGTTCTTCTTCATCAGCAAAAATGTTGTCATACTGTGTTACTCCACTGACAAGAGCATGGTTTCCTGATGCAGAAACTTCAAACATCATTTCCCGGCTTTCTCTATCCTCATTCACCATCCTTTGAAGTGAAGCTTCTTCATCATCATTGAAGGGCATGGCGTTTGTACATCATAGTCATAATGATCATCATCATCATCATCAAACTCATCATCATCAAACTCATCATCATTGTTATCAGCATGCTCATCGACCTTGTGAACATCATCTTCATTCTCACCATCATCACCATCATCTTCATCATGAACAACAACCTGCATTTTTATTGTTTTTTTTTTGGGCTTGCTTCCCTTAGCTTTTTTGATTGTTTTCCTTTTTTACTTCATTGCCAACAAGGCATTTTGCCATTGCACTCTCAATAAGTCAAGAGTATCTGTTGTAACCCACTCAATTGGGTATCCTTATTTTCGGTCCCATTTTTTCCTATTGCAAGCATCGTTCACCAAGGCAAGCTGTAACAAAATAGATTTTTCAAATGACAGATATTTTTTGGCGTTTTAATGACACACAAATGAATAGTAAAATTTTATTCTTACCGCAAGTATGATCAGTGGCCCCGTGTAATGCTTTTTGGGAGCTCATGCGGTTTTGGCGTGTTGCAAGCATTGGATGATATAACTACACCAGTTCATTTAGTTTATTTGAACGTTTGGTGTAACGTTGTGCAAGAATTGTTTATTGACGACTGCATTGTCAGTTGCATGCCCCATTATAGTGAAGAATGCTACAAGGAAATTTAGGCAGAAGTCTCTCCCAAAGCCATGCATCATAGGCAAAACGTTTTCAAAGTATACCTTCACACTTGGTCTGTGCTTTCCACTCAGCCACCACCTGATCTTTAGTTGTTGGTCTTTTTTTCATGTTCACGGGCACCCTTCCATTCGGTATACCCCTTAAAGAGTTTATCAATTCTTCATTCATATGTATGGTATGATTGTCAACGTTTAGGGTGTTTGTATTTTCATTGTAATTTTCAACCAACCAGTACCCAAGCATTGTCGGTACGATGTCTATTTTCAACTTTAGTGTAGCACCAAACCCCATTTGGTGTACTTTCTATCTTTGATTTTCGTTTACATTCATAAACCAAGCAGTCAAGTTTGTAGGTTTTACTCTTGACAAGATCCTAGCCCCACTGAACTCATGATATGGTTCTTCCTCAAGCTCAACATTCTGACTTAATGCCTTCCTCTTATTGGTGTTTTGGGCCTTTCTAGTATGGACATTTATTCTCAATCTTAATCTCTCTTCGCCTATAAAAATGATTTCATGGCGTTTTATTTTATGGCGTTTTAATAGTATAATTTAACATAACTATGATACATTTATGGCGTTTTATAAATCAATAAGAGATGATAGATGTTGAATAAGACAATGACAGTTAAATGTCATTTATAACATAAACCATACCTTTTTTGGCGTTTAGTAACAAAGCTATGACAGGATACATGTTTGTGGCGTTTAGTAACACATGAGTGATATGTAAAATTTCGTTCTCATACATTGTTAAACAAATTATTCGAATTTTGGCATTTTGGCAACAAAGTATCAAAGTGTATTTTTACATGACGAAAAGTAACATTGTGTACCATGTCCACTTGTTGTCTTATTTCGTTACTCGTTCGTTTTTTGGCGTTTTGGAGCAGATAACCCTTCCCCCTCCACACTTGTAGAAACTGCAAATTTTTGTTAAAATTAGAACGCCAAAAGCAGCATAAACTAGCACAATGTAAATCGAAGTTAACTCACTATGTTTTTTCCTATGGATCTGGTTTGATCTTTCGACGACATAGTTTTTGTTGTTTCGCGTTTTCTAAGGTTTTCGCGTCTTACGTTGGTTTTGGGGAGGTTTCTCTGGGAAGTATATATGCTTCGGTCACGCTTTGATGTGTTTTTGTAACACCTCGAAAATTCACGTCCTATAATGTATTGACACGTGTCATAAGCTTTGAACGTGTGAAAGAATACTCTAGAAGGACTAAAGTTGACAAACATGGAAAATATGTGAATATAAGGGTTCAAAATGTCAACAATGGATAAATATACCCTACAATATCCCTACATGATGTTTATACCCTTAAACGAATGATTCATGGATCATACGAAGCTAATTGTGAAAGAAAGTGAGAGATTACAAACTACAGGGGTTAAATGTGTCAGCATGTTTAAAGTATTCCTCTGAGTGACCTTTTAGCAAACCCGAAGCTTTGTAACGATCAATTATGCTCACTAGAATACATGATAAAAATTTCACCAAGTTTCGCTAGCATATGAGAAAGTTATGACAATATTCGTATACGAGGGGTTAAAAGCGTCAACGTTGAAATTTATGGCTTTTCGGGTAACCATAAAGTTACCCAAAGACTTAAAAAAAGTTTGGTTATGTCTTAAGGCCCGTAAAAGTCAAGTTAGAGGGCTCAAAGTGCAAGAAATCATGTTAAGATCAAGTGTAGAAGGATCAGGGACTAAAAGCGTCAAAAAGTGCATAAGTTTGCATTTTCGCGCATAACTTACGTTCTGAATACACCCGGACATCCAAAAATTTATGTAAGAACTAAAATATTTTATTTTAGTGTTTGGCATAAGAAAAACCCATTCGTCACGCAATTTGGATCGTCTTTCGCCCTTATGCGCATTCCGTCGTAATTAAGCGAACATCGCAATCGTACGACCAAACGAACCGACATCCGGAATGTTTTTTAGCATGTTTCATGTCCACAATGTTTAGGCATCATTTTAGGTCCTTAAAGCTAACTTAATGAGCCTTAAACATGTCGGAAATGGCCTTAATACACAACGGGGACTGAAATGGAAACTTTGGAAACTGGTTGCTGATCAGAAGGACCTAGGCTGACACCTAGCCCCCTTGGCGTCACGCGAGGCCCTTTCAGATCAGCAAAAGTTGTTTAATCAGTTGTAACAGCTGCTAAACACTCCAAAGGCCAATGCCACATGTAAATCCCTGATGTTGGGGGGCCAATTTGAGTTACCTTAGTGTTGCAACAAGTGTAGGGACAAGATCAAAGCACGGTATTCGAAGAACGATCCTAATGGTTGTCCATTTACTATAAATACCCAAACCATTCACTTACAAAACCCACAAATCTGATCTAAGAATGATCTAAGTTGAAGCCATTGCTTCATACCTGAGTTACTTGGATCAAGATTAGCTTTCGGGGACCCTTTGTAAGTGTTCCTTCGTTCTTTTATCCGTCTTAGCGTTAAAGTCAAACTTTGTTCGACTTTCTGCATTCACCAGTTTATGGTCAATGCAAAGTTCGTTTGAACTGCATAACGTGAGCGTAATCACGATGGTTATAGTCCCTAGTGACTATACCTATTGATTACCACGTTATCTAGGCTCAGTGACGAGTCTTAGTTTCGGCCAAAATGCGTATTCTTGCGTATTTTGTAACCAAACTACTCTTAGGTATCAAAACCGTTTGTTTTGATACCAAACCTGTTTTCTAAACTTAGTTAAGCATGTTTTAACATGCTTAGCTCGACACTTTTAGTTTAGTGCTTATATAGGGTCGTAAGGTAAGCGATCTAAACAATCGCTTATACTTTCGAACCCGACCCGTTTGGTCGATCATTAGGATCCAACCAAACACATTAGGTGACCATAGTATATAGGGAATAACCTTCCGAGGTTATACCTTATGGTCACGACGTTTAGTTAGTTGTATGACATGTAGTATATATGCCTTAGGTAAATGACCAAAATACCCCTTCGGGGCTTATATTGAGATTAAACTCGTTTTGGGCATAACGGAAGGTATCCTACTGATATCACAACATATTTAAGGCATATTAACTTAGGAAACCTGTATATGACTCTTATGGGTACTCGTTACGCGCTTGTCGTGTTTGGATCAACTTATGTGACTAGTTTGCATAAATTAGCCGAAACGGGTCAAACCATATCTTTTTGGTCCCAAAATCCAGAATGTGTTTAAGTTACCCATATTAAACAAGCATACAAGCTTGTCGGTTCAAAACCACACTCTAAACCGGTCTTCGCCTTATCATGCGTTTGAACCGTATCTTCCTGTTTAAAACTAACCGGTCTAAGCATAGGCTTAATTAAAGACCCGTTAGAAATCTAATAGGTTATTAAAAACCTTCGTTCCAGATTAAGAGCCCCAGTAGAAGTACTTGTGCTTGCTGAATTGATATACGGCTGGGATTGAATTTATATTTAGCACATGTAAATACTCTTAACTTATTTTCCCTATACGGGCTTGGGATACGGTATTATAATAATACCGCTTGGTCGGGTATTGAATGTTTAATCGTATTATGATTAAATTATTGAGGTAACCCGTTTTAATCTGTATTGTTTGAAATAAAAGCCTTTAGGGGTTAATGACCATGTCCCGGATATCCTTGACATCATTGTATTATAAAATGGAAATGGTATCTCACTCTCTTGTGGGCTTATACTTGTGGCGTGTCTGTTAATCTTGACTCGGTTTCTACATCGGGCCCTGAACGTACAACGAACATGTAAATCTGTATACAAGATTATAAATATAATTGTCCCAAGTTATAAAAGATTAATTTTGCCTTGTGCAGTTTAATCAAAGTGTCAAAATATTTTGTGCCTGTTGCATCTAAATCAATTTTCTTAATCTCTTTTCAAATGAGTCGGTTGAGTGTATTTACCAGTGAAAACTGACGTATTTTCCAAAAAGGTTAAGTGACAGGTACTGAATGTAATTGGCTAGAAGCTCAGGGCGTTAATAAGGAATCTTGCAAGTTCTAGGCGTCCAAAGTCAGTTGAACAGTTTTTCCTTTTATTTGATCCGCATGTGGATCCTTTACTTTCCGTTGTAATACTTGATATTACTTTATATTCAGATTGTAATATATTTATCTTTTGCTTCCGCTGTGCATTTATATATTGTGTTGTTTGACTATGATGATATCAACTACGTCACGATACTCCCCTACCGGGCCCACCGATCAAACATGGAAATATCGGGGTGTGACAGTTTTGTATATGAACATTTACCTTTTTTCCCTTATGGAAGCGCGCCACACTAATAAAAGTGATGTTATTTATGAAAACGCCACTGCGTCATGTAGTCCATAGATTGTTTTGATCTGACGGTCCATAATCGTTCTCACCGTTTTCACACTTTCACTCGTTCTCTCTAAATCCTGGCCCTATATATATAGGATTAGGATCAAGAGTGAACAACTTCTTGAGAGTGAACTGAGTGAACTAATCTTGGCCCTTGATCATTTTTTAGATTAAAAGGGTAAGATTGACATTACTCAAGTATGTTTAATTAAAATCCCTTAATTTTCTCATCTCTTAACTCTCTTTCTCTCTCTCTCTCTCTCATATTTAATTATTTCTCCATTATTTCTTTATTCATATATTTTGTTTTAATTTTAATTGAATATTGTTTTTCTTTTATTATCCATATATATAGATATCATAATACATTGTTTTTAACTTTTTATAATTTTCAATAAACATTAAAAAATTTCTGTAAGATTGAAATTGTAATTATTTTTGGGCATTAATTTTTTTTTTGAATATGTGATAAAGTTATTTATTTTTGCATACATGTGATATGTTTCATTTTCATTAATTTCATAATTTTTATATGAATCTACTCGTGTGCATGCCTAATATACTATATGTTGTCAATATACACATATGTAACCATTTCTGAATATAATACACAAATGTATAAAAGACTGTACACATGTGTATAAACTAACAGCTGTGTATCTTGTATAAACTGATAGTTAGCGAGACTGTACACATGTGTATAAACTAAAAGTTGTGTATATTGTATAAACTGATACTAGCGAGACTGTACACATGTGTATACACTAACAACTATGTATCTTGTATATACGAAAACTAGCGAGATTTTAGGGATTTTGATTATATTGTTTAATAAATGCAATTTACAAAAGACACAAATACCCTTCTGTCCTTTATTTTAAAGGGGAGTTACAACATTATAATTACAATCTTGCCATTGTTTAAAAATCTCTAGATGATATAATCCAATGGCCCAGATTAGTTCACACAGTTCATTCTCAACCTAGTGTTCACTCTAGAACCCTAACCTATATATATATATATAGTGTGAGGTTCATTAGGGAACACTAAAAATGTGGGGAACAGTGGGGAACCGACTCAAACGAACTCCGATTGGACTCATTCCAACGGCGTTGGAACCGGCTCGTCAAACCCTAACTAGGATCTCTTATCCCAAAACCCTAAATCATAATCCCTAAACCCTAAATATATTAGGGTTTGGCTTTTAGGGTTTAGCTTTAGTGTTTAGCTTTAGGGTTTAGTTTTAGGGTTTAGCTTTTAGAATTTATAGTTTAAATTTTACGGTTTAGCTTAGGTTTTAGCCTTATTTTTTAGCTTTAGGGTTTAGAGTTTAGGAGTTAGAATTTAGGATTTAGGGTTAAAAGATCTTAGTTAGGGTTCGACGAGCCGGTTCCAACGCCGCTGGAATGAGTCCAATCGGAGTTCGTTTGAGTCGGTTCCCCACTGTTCCCCACTTTTTTAGTGTTTCCCAATGAACCTTCCCCTATATATATATATATATATATAGGGAGAAGATCATGCGAGAACCACCTCTTATTGTGAGAACCGCGAGAACCAATGTGAACACACCAAAAATGCCTAAAAATAGCTAAAAATCACAAAAAAAAATCTTTTTGAATTTTTTTGAATTTTTAAAAAAAAATCGCTACTTTTCGAAGCCAAAATTTTTTTTTTTTTGCTTCGAAAAGTAGCCATTTTAACATAAAAAATATTAAAAAATTCAAAAATTTTTTTTTAGATTTTTTTAGGTTTTTTGGGGGTTTAGTTTTTAGCATTTTAGCTTGGGGGGGGGGGGGTGGGGGGGTTTAGGTTTTTTTTTTGGGGGGGGGGGGTGGGGTTAGGTTTTTTTTAGCATTTAGCTTGGGGGGGGGGGTTAGGTTTTTTTTTTTTTGGGGGGGGGGGGGGTGGGGTTAGGTTTTTTTAGCTATTTTAGGTTGTGTTCACATTGGTTCTCAAGGTTCTCACAATAAGGGTGGTTCTCGCATGAGCCCCTCCCTATATATATAGGGGAGGGTTCAAGCGAAAACTCATTTTATTGTGAAAACTTGAAAACTAACTAAAAAAACCTAAAAAAACATACCAAATTTTTTTTTACAATTTTTTAATAAATTTTCACTACCCTTTATTTATGAAAATAATTTTAAAAAAATAAAATTTGTAGTACACTTGTGCAATAATGCACATGTGTAGTACACATATAATACACATGTGCAGTACAAGTTTTTTTATGATAAAAAGTTTTTTTTTATATATAAAAAGTAGCGAAAATTTGTAAAAAAATTGAAATGTTTTTTAGGTTTTTTTAGTTAGTTTTCAAGTTTTCACAATAATTAGTGGTTTTTAATTGAACCCTCCCCTATATATATATATATATATACTTATATAGGGGAATGCTAAAATGAGAACTACCTTGAGTTGTAAGAACCGTGAGAACTACACCGTAGGGGGCGCGGTGGACCAATTTTTTTTCATAAGCGTAGATGCATGTATAAAAACAACATTTGTAAAAAAAAAAAATTCAAAAAAAATGTCGTGTGTGTAGTTTTGAGCGCCACAAGTTTGTGTTTACGGGACCCGTAAATCTAGCCAGAAAATTTACGGGTCCCGTAAACACAAACTTGTGTTGCTCAAAACTACACACACGACATTTTTTTTTTGAATTCTTTTTACAAATGTTGTTTTTATACATGCATCTACGTTTATGAAAAAAAAATTTGGTCCACCTCGCCCCGGATCAAAAAGTTCTCGCGGTTCTTACAACTCGAGGTGGTTCTCATTTTAGCGGATACTTATATATATATATATATATATATATAGTATAGGGTAAGGTTCATGCGAGAACCACCCTTATTACGAGAACCGCGAGAACCAATGTGAACACAAAATAAAATCTAAAAAAAATGAAAAAAACACTCAAATTTTTTTTTGTTACTATTTTTTTAAAAATCGCTATATTTCGTTACCATAATTTTTTTTTCGAGTAACAGTTATCCATGCACATGTGCATATGTATCGTTACTTCGACAAATTCGGTAATACGTTATCAGGAATAGACTATTGCACTTTAATTTACAATACCATTTGTAATACACTACTTTTTACATTACCAATATTCAAAATGAACATGTGCATCATTAGGTATAACCATGATATAACGTGTTTTGGTACAAAAAGTTTGTGATTTTGAATAGAGAAGTAGGCCCGTATATATGTTTTTTGGTTAGTTATATCTAGTGGTTGATGGTTTGGTTATAGTTTTCAATTTATTATATAATATGTTGATTGGATGGTATAAATGGTGTTTACATCCATGTAATAAAGTTAAAATATTGTTAATGGTATTGTATTATGGATGGTAGGAGGTAATGGTATTGTATTATGAATGGTAGGAGGTAATGGTAGTGTATTATGGATGGTATGATAGATGAAAGGGAAAGTGTATTCAAAGTAGTGTACCAAAACACCTTATTTCATGTTGATACATATAAATGCACATGTGCATTTCTAATATTGGTGATGTAAAAAGTAGTGTATTACATATGGTAGTGTAAATGAAAGTGCAATTGTCTAATATGTGTAATGAATTACGGAATTTGTCAAAGAAATGACAAAAAATGCACAAGTGCATGCTTGTGTATTATGGATGAAATGATAGATGAAAGAGAAAGTAGCCACTACAAAAAAAATGCCATCTAGTGGCACACACTTTTAATGACATTTAGCTTTTGTGCCACTAATTTAGAATTTAATGGCACTTTGAGTATGCCATATTTGCTTATCACGCACTTTTAGTGGCATTTAACTTTTACAACACTAATTTAGGTTTTTAGTGGCACTTTGCGTATGCCACTAAAATTATCGAGCCCTTCTTTTTAAATTTTCTTTATTCCCTCATTGGTCCCTTCCCCTAACTTTTATATTTGCCTCTCCAAATAAATTTACAATACACACACATAATACATAAAACTAGGTTTGATGAAATTGGTATACCCATCACTTTATTTCTTTGTTGTCACACATAATACATAAAACTAGGTTTGATGAAATTGGTATACCCATCACTCTATTTCTTTGTTGTCAGTATATGTTACTTTTATCATGTAAATTATACTAAAACTTTTAATTAACTTATATAAAATAAAAAAATATTAACTAGACAGGGTTACAAAAATTCAAGTTGTTTTATGTAAATTAGATCAAGATATAAAATAAAGAATATTATATTACGTTAATTTTAAATATTTTTTTTTGTTTTTTTACTCCTTAAATTTCATCATCCCTTTCCGCAAAAATTTCGTATTCCCGCTTGTTTTCCAGCCCCAAAAGGCATTTCATTATCCCTCTCGACAAAAAAAAAATTGTATTCCCGCTTGTTTTCCATCCCCAAAAGGCCAAAACTACCCAAGCTCAGTTACATCCATCTTCTTCCCACTCCACCACATTTATCCTCTCAAACCTAATTGTAGCCGTCATCAGCCATGGTCGACCCAAATGTAGGGACTTACATAAAAAGCCTAATAATTCACCCTAAAATCGTTCAAGTCGTGGCGGAGGAGAAGCGACATTATTGAATCGTTCTCTAATTGCAAGGTTGGCCAACTCCAATATGAGTAGCAACGCGTCGAATCAACTATTCTTCGTCGTTTGTGGTTTTCTATTAAAAAATTATCAACAGGTTGTGCACCGGAGGAAATCTGTACCTTTACTCTGAGGTATCTTATTCTTTGATCTCTTATTTGATGAGATGTTGCTTAATTGTTATTCTTACGTTTTTAGATTGCTGATTTTTTTAATTTCGTCAGATGAAGTTTTAGGGTTTATATACAAGAAAATCACAAGTTCTGAATGAAATTAGTGTTTTTTTTTAAATTAGTTGATCTTTTCGTTGTGAAGTTTGCCTGAAAACGTAATTGTTTGTTTATAAGTTGTTAACTGATCAATACGTAAGATCTGTAAGGTATGATTGCTCTCGTATCTAATAGGTCAAATGATTTTTGAAAATTTATGTGTATGATTACTACTGAACTGAACCAGTGGTTAACTTGTTACGTTTATTAGAATTCCCAAAACTAATAGATTTAAAAAAAGGCCATAATTTTATCTGATTTTGGCCTTTAATTGACTGGAGGTTGAAGAAGAGGTGTATTTGGAGGTGTTATATACAAGAAAATCACAAGTTCTTGAAGTATGGTGTTTGCACACCAACTGTTTGACAAAATGTTTATTATAAAGGGTTCAACCAAATTTTCAAAGGTTGCGATCGGGATTTTAGCCTATAAAATACACTAAAAAAATCTTTTTAAAATGCTAAAGTTAAACTCATGGTTGAGATCTAAACACAAGGTTGACAAGCATTATATGAGCAATATATATGTATTAACGTTGGGTGTTTTTATGCCATATGCATTATCAGCCTTAGTCAATATAGAATGAATGATTTAATTAATATAACTATACAGGAAATATTGGGAGGAGATAAAGTTTAACCTGCTATTTTTTTCTTTCTAACTACATAAACCCAATGAATTGTGTATAATAAAGGAAGAGCTACATAGAGTCCATACTGTACAGAACTAAAAGTCAAAGTGATTATATTCCAAAACCTTTGGAATATAACACTTAAGCTTTATTTTAGCAATTAATAAGAACCCAAACATGTTTGGCCTTTTACCTCTTCTTTTAGTCCCATTAGAGATAGTGATTTCACTTTGGTATCGAAGACTTGAAGTATTTTTATTATAATATGTAATGGGCGTTGTGTATTTGTTAACAAGATTAGCTAAAGATATGATGGATGTGTAGTTTTTTCATAACGGGTTAAACAACTTTAATGTGTCAATTTCTATTTATATACCAAATTATAAGTTTGTGTATAGTATTAAGACTTGCTAAGCTTAATGAACAGATAAAACCACGAGGATCAAAGTCGTTAAACCTGTTTGTTTCATTGTTTGAGGCGGACACTTTAATTAAGTTTCTCATCCCTCGCCTGGGCTTTAATACGCGTGCCTGGGGTTTTCGGAGCTGCATTCGTGTCCGCAGGACGTGCGGGCATGCACGAGTTCAATTAAATTTCAATTCAGAAACTCATTTTTTGCACCCACGCGTGCCTGGGGTTTTCGGAGCTGCATTCGTGTCCGCAGGACGTGCGGGCATGCACGAGTTCAATTAAATTTCAATTCAGAAACTCATTTTTTGCACCCCCTTGCGCGCAGGTAGGACTTGTGGTAAAACATGTCATAAAGCTACAATGGAGTAGTAAAGACTTTACCTTATAAACAACCACTAACTTTGTTAACACACCAATGTGGGACAAAATATTTATCACCTTTTGAGACTTTCATTCACACACCCAACATATAAGTCCTTTGCTACTAACTATTAGTTTTTGTTAAATATACATGTAAAATAACATATATACAAGGGTATTTTGATGTAATATACATATAAAAATTTTCAAAAATCTTTTTCTAGTATAATCGCTATTTATAAAATAGCCGTCGCTATTTGTCGCTATTCGCTACGTAGCCTAGCCATGCCTTGTCGCTATTTGTCGCTATTCGCTATCGACAACTATGGACACAGGTAAAGAGGTGGATCGGCTACGACTACTGACGGTGGGGCAACTATAGGAGTTGCAGCGGCTGCTGTGGATGGAGCAATTGCAGGAGGTGTTGCGGCTACTGGTGGAGCCGCTAGAGGGGCACTAGAACTTGCAGTTTCATGACTGGTAGTTACAGACTTACAGGTGGTGGGGATGCTGATTCCGTCTCTCCATCTCTTTAAATAGCAAAAGAAAATAAGATAAAACTTAAAGTAATGTAACAAGATAAGTGGGTTAAGAGTGGTATGACAGGTTGGGATAACAAGTCCAAACAGGCATCTTTTATTTTCTTTTTTACTGAATGGGGATTTAAAACTGTTATGGACTAATACCATTGCAAGGTATGGGACTTGTCCCACATCGGTTGTATGGGCAACTGATGTGGGGTTTATATACCAAATGGGCTCTCTCACCCACCAGACTAGTCTTTTGGGTTGAGTTCTCCTGTTTGGTATGTAACATTGGTATCAGAGCCAGAACTCGGAGTGGTGGCCCACGGAGTGGTGGCCTGGATAGAGCCAGCCATGACCAACGAGGCTCAGAGTGGTGGCCCATGGAGTGGTGGCCTGGAAAGAGCCAGCCGTGACCAACATGGCCGTGACCAACGAGGACGTTGGCCCTTAAGGAGGGTCGATTGTTATGGACTAACACCATTGCAAGGTATGGGACTTGTCCCACATCGGTTGTATGGGCAACTGATGTGGGGTTTATATACCAAATGGGCTCTCTCACCCACCAGACTAGTCTTTGGGGTTGAGTTCTCCTGTTTGGTATGTAACATTGACGAATGGAATGAGTCGTTGGATCGAATCATATCAACGATTGCTGAGATGATCGATCTTCTAAAAAACGAGTCCCGGAGATGGGCAACTTCAACCATTTTTCCTACACCACTACCGTCACCCGTTGCCGCATCACCACCACCAACTTCCGCTCCCGTACCTACACTTCCACCACCCGTTTCCGCCACCGCACCAACAATTTCAGCAACACCGAAACAAGCCGCTCGCATAGCCCTTTTGCTACCGAAAAGTGCACCATTCACAGTCACATAACCCACAATCACAATTCTTTGTACTCGGTTGAGGAAGGCTGGGAATTCATTGCCGGCAGAGAAGAACATGATGTCGGTCAAAGGGTTGATAGAGAAACGTGAATGGCGACCACCGTGGCACTTCACTATGACTTATCCGAATGTCGTTCGACGCACCGAGAGGCGGCCGCCATAGCGCAACATCAAGTTCCTTCCGTGTTTATCCTTGAGGACAAGGATAGTTCGAGTGGGGTGGATTGTTATGTGTCTTAAGATCCAGTTGATAACCCATTGGATGATCCAGATGACATGGTTTGAGGATTACACATGCATGCACGTGAGATTAATAAAGTGTTACTTAGTCATTGTTGGTTCCAAGAATAACGGAGGTGGGAATGCCCATTATCCTTGTTTATTTCCATTTTATTAGAGTAGTGGGTTTAGGTAGTTATTTTAGTGGTTAAGCCTATAAAATGACATGTATTGTTATTTTTTGGATTATGAATGAAATTAATTAAGTCTTGAGTTTCTCTCTAAATATTCTTCTAGTTTCCATCTATTTTCTTAGGAGTTTGACCCACTTTAACAGGTTATCTATCAAACCAAGTGGTACACATAAAAAACAAACAGGTCTAGATCGACCAGAAACACTCTTATGTCCAAAATTAAAATTTTTATAGTTGTGAACGGTATATTTTGCTCCTAAATGCAGAAATTAGAGTAGACAGTGCAGAATGACGGTCATAGTATGTCATTTCAACTTATGCACTCTCGGGATTGTTCACATGTATATAAATCCAGAAACCATGGATATTGATGTTTTTTATAGGCTCATTTTTTTGTTATGGAATAGTAAGCAACTGAATTGCATTGATTTAAGTTTATTTTGAATTTCTGATGAATGCATGATCGTCTTCATCCTTAACTCTGTTTTGCACAGCAAACCGCACCCAGCACTTGTCGCCGCCACACCCCGACTTGCTATTAATTTTGACCAAGCGTAACATGGAGATTTTGAATTCGTGACACACATGACTTGTGTCTGAGGTAATTTTTTACCCTTTCTTTTGCTAATTGTTGAAAGTCATTAGTGTTTCGTTGAATAAAACCTATACCTCATAAATTTGTAGAATTTATCGTATTGATTTTGAATTCAAGTTTGTTTTGCTGAAAGTCATTAGTGTTTTCTTAAATAAACACTATACAATAGCCTCTGCACTTGAAACCTCAAGACCGACATCATCATGGGAAGGTAGAGGTGGCCGAGAAGGATTCGATGGAATTTTTCTAGGGGACAAGGTTTTGGACTGGCAATGGAATCACTTATTTCATACCTTGCTGATGATGATATGTTTCATCCGCTGCTAATGCTGGAACATGATCAACGGATCATTGGCAAATTTATCAGATGTTAGTAATTGGGATCATATGAAGTGGCTATTGGAATGTTTAGAAATTGTTGATACTTCTGTTATTTTAATGCCACTATCTTTTTTTTTTTTTAATTTAGGACTAATCTTGATAAGGCTGCTGTATATACTGGTATTTTTGTTTTTGCAGATATTATTGACTATGTTTGGAATGGGCTGCTAATTCTTCTGATCAGGTTGATGTAATCTTCTATGATATGTGAAGGTGAACCCGGCCACAACGCAACGGATACTACTAGTTATCAACTAATGGGTAAAGATTCTCATCATGAAGCCTCTTTCCGTTAGGTGAAGGCAATTCAGATAACTAGAGGTATTGAAAGACCCACCCAATCTTTGGCTGAAGAGCTTAAAGTGATGTCAAAGAAGTCAATTTGTCATTTATTAATTGCTCTTACATGATACTTGGCTGATGCGTCGGTAGGGGTGCAAACGAGCCGAGCTACTCGAGCTCGGCTCGTAAAAAAGCTCGAACGAGCCGAGCTTAAACGAGCTCGAGCTCGAGCCCGAGCCTAAAAAACAAGCTCGTTTAGTAAACGAGCCCGAGCTTCGCTTATCGAGCTCGAGCCGGCTCGCGAGCCTAAATGAGCTTTCTGTTTATATATTTTTTATTAATATATTAAACATATATTTATATAATAATAATCACCATTTATATAAATATAAAAAATAACTTAATTATATGTATGATAATAATTATAAATAATATAAAATAATTAATCAATACTAAACGAGTCGAGCCCGAGCCGAGCTCGAGCTTGAAAAATTACCTTCGAGCCGAGCTCGAGCTTGAGCTTTCATATGTTAAACGAGCTCGAGCTCGAGCCTGGTCGAGCTCGGGTTCGGCTCGGCTCGTTTGCACCCCTATGCGTCGGCCATAAGCAATAAGTGCAGGGAACAACTATATATGAAGTGGGAAAATGATGATTATTTACTCGTATGAAGATTATGAAAGAGATATTAATGAACGCAATGAAGTTTTGGTATTTTGTTCAAATGTTTATTAATTATTTGTTTTGTATGTTTGATATTTAGACTTAGGTCGACACTTATTAGATATTTGTTTGCAAACATTTGGAATCTTTGGAAGATGATTGATTGAACATTTTATTTGAGGTGATTATATTATGATTTCAACATTTTACAAATTTATTTTTATTATTTAATGTAAATAAATAATAAGTGTAATCAATAAAAATTTATATGATAAATGTCAATAGTATTTAATTTGGTGTGATTTTTGTGGCAAAAATATGTGCCACTAAAAGCCCAAAAGTTTGTAGTGGTAGATAAAAAAGTGACACTAAAAGCCTAAAAACTTTGTGCGGCAGATCGAAAAAGTGCCACTAAAAGGCTTTAGCGTCAGCACTTCTAGTGGCCCTTTTTTTGTGTGCCACTCATTCCTATAGTTGTTTATAGTGGCACTTTTTGTTGATCTGTGGCACTTTTTGTGTGTCACTAAATGACATTTTTTTGTAGTGAGTGTACCAAAACACCTTATTTCATGTTGATACATATAGATGCACATGTGCATTTCTAATATTGTTCACGTAAAAAATAGTGTATTACACGTGGTAGTGTAAATGAAAGTGCAATTGAATATTATTTGAAATGAATTACGGAATTTGACAAAGAAATGATACATATGCACATGTGCATGGATAACTGTTACTCGAATTTTTATTTTTTTTATTTTTTTTATTAACAAAATATAGCGATTTTTCCAAAAAAGAAATAGTAAAAAAGTTTTTTTGGGTGTTTTTTAGATTGTTTTAGGAATTACTGTTTGTGTTCACACTGGTTCTCGCGGTTCTCGCAATAAAGGGTGGTTTCTAACGGATCTTTGTCCTATATATATATATATAGGGACTGGTTAACGTACAAATGCGCTTATCGTACATTACGTACGCAACAATCTCAGCCGTCAGATCATCTTCCCGCATTGAAAATCGCATGTGAATTTGAATTACCACATGCGAAATTGTTACCAAAATTATCACATGCGAAATTGAATTACCACATGCGAAATTGTTACAAAAAAACAACCTGTTATTTCATCAAAATTATCACATGCGAAATTGAATTACCACATGCGAAATTGTTACAAAAAAACAACCTTCTATTTCATCAAAATTATCACATGCGAAATTGAATTACCACATGCGAAATTGTTAAAAAAAACACCTGCTATTTCATCAAAATTATCACATGCGAAATTATTACAAAAAAAAACAACATGCGATTTTCATTGCGGGAAGATGATCTGACGGCTGAGATTGTAGCGTACGTAATGTACGATAAGAGAATTTGTACAGTACCCTTTACCTATATATATATATATATATAGGGTTGGGCTAGACAAAAAACCCTATCTTTCTTAGAAAACTCTGGAAACTCAAAGCTCCCGACATTTTTTTTTTGAAAAAAATAACACATGTAATATACATGTTTTTAAGACTTTTGGGCCAAAAAAATCAAAAAAGCGCCGAGTACTTTTTAAAAAAAAAAATAAACAAGTTCCAAAAACTTCGTTAACTAACATGTGTTAGACAACAAATGCTGAAAGTTGCTGAAATTTGTTTTTTTTTAAAAAAAAAAAACCCTTCGGCGCTTTTTTGATTTTTTTGGCCCAAAACTCTTAAAAACATGTATATTACATGTGTTATTTTTTTCAAAAAAAAAAAATGTCGGGAGCTTTGAGTTTCCCGGGTTTTCTACCTAAAGAGGGTTTTCTACCTAGCCTTATCCTATATATATATATATATATATATATATATATATATATATATATATATATATATATAAACCTATACATGTGTAGATAATGGTAGAGAATTAAAACATATATAAAATTAGTCTATAAATTTTATACCCATAAGCTATGTATATAACATTAAAAACATAAACTTTAAAAATATGAACTATTGATAAAAAATAATTTAACGAACAATAATTCTCTTAATATATTCTTAAAATGAAAAGATTTAACATCTTGGGTCCTATACCTTTAATATAGATTTCCGTATGGAAATAGGATTCACTTTTTAAAGAATTGTCTCATTCACTTGTTAGTGATTACTAAAAACCATTTCCTGGAAGCTTCACTAACTACCACTCAAATTCTTATTAGAATTTTGGAGATACCACCACCATCACTAACAACAGCAACGGCCAACCACTGATTGCTTTTCTCACCGCCACCTGCGTTACCATCACCCTTTTTTTGACCACTAAAGTTTAGGTATCTATATTTGTATCATATAATAATGTGCACTCATAAAAAAGTATACATAACACTATAACATGATTCATTTACTAATAATGACCACTATGCCATACAAAGCTTATATCAGTTTTCGTTACAAAAATGAATTGGTTAAATCGTAGAGAAGCATAAGCGGCCGAATTTAATGAAAAAAAAAGGGTCGTAAATCCAACGACTTGTTGAAATTCGTTGCTAGTAGTTTTGAGACCGATTTGGTTTTCATCTTCTAATTGGCGATCAATTCAATACTGTCGCAAATTTGAATGGATCATAAAGAAACTGCCGCATATAGGTTTGGTTGCAAAATTTTTCATCAGTCAGAAATTCTATTGCAACAAGCAAATACTCTTTCAGTAGCTAAAATATGTTACATTTCCGTTTCGTGGCAAAAGGTGTCACAATACATTAGCTAAACCGGTATTTACCACCAAAATTTAGTCATGAAATCCATAGGAAATGCCTTTTGTGATGTGGAAAATTTATGAAGTATTGTATAAACTAAAAAGTTTTGATGGAAAATAGTAACTTAAATACAAATAAATTTATCGTAAAAAGCGTGCAAAATGAAGAAAAAAAAGTACGATGGCACAGTGGCATATTTATAAATTAAAAATACATAACTTAAATTTAATGTAATTATATAACCAGCGTAATGATATAATTACTATAAAATAAATTTTGATTCAACTCAAATATATCCTAGAGTTAACTTATATATAATGTAATTATATAATTACTATATAGTAATTCCGATCAAACTCAAACAAATATTTGAGTAATTGTATAATTACTCTATGGTAATAAACATATCTAACGTAAAACCATAATTACTCTAGAGTAATTCTAATCCAACTCACACATGTATATACAATTATTCTACCATGTCACTTTTTTTCTTTGATTCGTATGTTGAGCACTTTAAGCATATTTGTACATGAAGTCAACCCAATATGTTTAAACATGGTGGTCACCTTAAATACGCAATTGAACTAGATGCTTAGGCTACTGGGTATGGTGATGGTCCTCTAAGGGAGGATGATCCGTCACGTAGGCGCCACGTCATAGTCCTCCCAAGGATGGTCAATCCCCCAAAACTAGAGGGTATGGGAGGATGGTCCTAGTCATAGTCTTCCCCACCACTTTTATGTTTTTTTTAATCTTCTACTTTTTTTTTAATCTTCTACCTTTTTTTAACATTTAACAAATAAACTAACAAAAAAATTATCATTAATATTAAAAGACATTACATAAACATAAAAAAAACATACACTTAATAAAAAAAAACACACTTAATAAAAAAAACATAGAGTTAAATAATTTGATGTTTTTTCATGATGTCGGTCTGTAGTTTTTTCAGCATCGAACGTTTCGGCTCGGGATACTCATCGACATCCATCGATATTATTTTCCACTCGCCGAATTTTTTCATCGAAAATTCGGATTTTCTCATTCGACAATCGGACCTTCTCGCGTAACTTTTCTTCCGCTACACGACTTTTTTCTTCGACGGCCCGCTCCTTCGCCTTCGTCTTTTGGGCCGAGACGTCGTTGTACATTTTTAATTGTTCCATAAACTCTTCCATCTTCGGGTCCACCTTTTCCTTTTCTTTCCCCTTGGCCCGCTCCTTCTTTGATTTGTCTCGGCCCGGTGGACGCTCCGCTTCATGTACGGCGTACTCCTCTTCGTCAAAGTCGGCGTCATCATTTAAGTTTATGTGACACCTCGCGTCCGATCCACCAGCGCTAAAACTACCCGTTTCCGATTTTTTTGGCGTTTCGCCATCTCCACCTCGTTGGGAATCGGCGCCCATTTTGGTTCCGTTTTCAAAAACTGCCACGCGTGAGCGTGAGCAAAGTTGGTATTACCATTGTTCGCCTTATACTTGTCCAACGCTTGTTTGAACAGATCGTCGTTGCTCATGCCGCTACGACGCCCACTTGAAAATATTTTATTATATTCCTCGCAAAACCTATTGACGGACGCGTTCATTTTCCGCCACTTTGATGACACCGAGTCGATATCTTGATACGGGCCTTGGTCCATAAGGTCGAGGAACTTCGCCAAAACTTTGGACCAAAACCCGTCACCCATTTGGTTATTACCTATAAAAAACAAACAAAATATATAAAGTTAGACAAAATAAACAAACAAAATATATAAACTGTTAACAAAATAAAAAAAACTTTAAACAAAATAAAGAAACTGTTAACAAAAATTTAAAATTAAAAAAAATAAGAGTAAAATGCACGGATAGTCCATGTGGTTTGGTAAAATTTCACCCTTAGTCCCCAACTTTTGGAAATTACACTCTTGCTCCCTGTGGTTTGACAGTTTGTTACGCGGATAGTCCCTGGAGTGGAAGGGGGTTAGTTTTCTCAGTTAAGTTGGTGTGAAATGACTATAATACCCTTAATATAAAATTAAATAAACTAATTAAGTATTAAATATATAAAACCTATATGTATATACACACACTTACTGAACCATATATATCTTTCTACTCTCTCTCTCTCTGTCACACTAAAAACCACCACCGTCACCTCCCCTGCCGCCATCACCCCTCCCCACCACCGCCACCCCCTTCCACCAACACACCTCCTGTTGGAACCTAAAGGTTTATTCATGTAGGTTAGCATAGTTGGAGGGTTGTTTCTGTGTTTTGTTTAGTTAACATATGGGCCGATTTTGTAAGGTTTGGGTTAGTTTGTTTATTGTCGCATTGGGCCTAGGTTTAAGTCAAATTGTTTTGTATTTAAACAAACCTCAATCACTTGGTTGAGGTTGATCGTTGGTTGCGACTAGGAAAGGAGCCGAGAACTCCATAGGGATCTTGTATCCGTCTTTGGTCATCATTGAATGCAAGATTTCCAGTTTGTGTTTTGATTATATTATTGTTTCATTATATTGTTCTTGAATCGGCTTGTGATTGTATTCCGCACCTTCACAAGTTAGAGTCTGATATCGTTGAAGGATCCTAAACGGGTTTTACAATTGGTATTAGAGCCAAGAAACCATTCTTGGTTCGGTTTTGATATCAATCGGATTCAAGAACATCCTTTGCTACTAATCCAGTTTTTGGTGTTTGTTTTGCAGTGAAAATTATTGAATCTTCAAACTGTTCTTGGTGAAATTATTGAAAGATATCACTGATTTTGGTTTGTGTGATTTCAGAAAACCTGTTAGCTGATTTCTCGGGAGTTGGTGATCAAAGAAAATTCAAAGATTACGATATCTTTGAATTTTTGAAAAGTGCTGAAAATCAGGGATTACGAGTCAACAGTTTTTATCTCATATCTGTTTTGCAGGTCTCGACTCGCAACCATCAGCAGTCTCGGCTTGTCCTGTTCCGGTCTCGACTCGCAACCATCAGCAGTCTCGGCTTGTCCTGTTCCGGTCTCGACTCGCAACTATCAACTGTCTCGACTTGTCTTGTTCCGGTCTCGACTCGCAACCATCGCTGTCTCGACTAGTGTGGATTTAGTCTCGACTCGCAACTAATTACTGTCTCGAGTTGTCTGCTTCTTGGTCTCGAGTCGCAATTATAGTCTCGACTCACAACGACTCCTGCAACGTTGTTTAGACTTTGGACTTTTAGACTCTTGGACTCTTGAACTTATATAATTAATTAATCAGCAAATTAATTAATTTATTGAGTAACCATGACTACAAATAATCAAAGTGTTGACCTGGCTGCTCTTAACAAACAACAAGAACTGGACTCAAAGCTTGGAACCACAATACGCATTCCAAGGTTGACTGATGCAAATGATTTCCCAGAGTGGAAATGGCGTTTTGAACAACACTTGAAGGTCAAAGATTATAAACTTTGGCGAAGTATTTTAAGGGGACCAAGGGAGATTATGACTGATAGTCCTACTGAACCAGGTTTAAAAGTAAAGAAAGCCAAAAGTGAATATACTGAAGATGATCTGCTTATAATTGAAGAAGATGAAAGAGCATTGTCCTACTTAACCATGGGGTTGGGTCCAGACATTGCTATTGGTTTTCGCACCTGTAAATCCGCCAAAGAACTGTGGGAATCTTTGATCGACGTCTACGAAGGGAATGAAGATATGAAGGAGAGTCGAAGAAATCTGCTGAGACAAAATTTCAACAACTTCAATCATATTTATGGTGAAACTGTTGACAATCAAATTCAGAGGTTCGTGAAGATAGTCACACAAATGCAAATGGAAGAAATTCATACATCAAATGAATCTACAAATAGACAGCTTCTAAATGCATTGCCAAAAAGCTGGGATCATCATGTTGCTATGATCAAGAAAACTAAAGATCTTGGTAGGTGCAGCTTGTCAGAGATGATCTCTCATATTAAAGCCTGTGAATTAGATGATAAACAAAGAGAAACCAACTATAAAAACAGCATGCTAGCCGCAGGATTCTCTGTTGCTCCCACTTCATCAAATGAAAATAATACAGCTCTTTTGTCTCAAGGAGGAGGTTTTCAAATGTTTAGCAATACTGCATCTACTAAGGCGGCTCCTAGTTCAGCAAACATTTATTACTCTGGGTCTCCTGCACAAGCTGCTCCATCATCTTCTACTGCTGCTTCCGCTTCTGCTGTGAAAACTTCCACTGCTGCTTCAGCCTCCACTGCGAAAAATGAGATGATAGCTTTCTTTACACAACAGTCAAAAGAAAATTTGGATATCGCAGCCTCCGTTATAAACTGTTTGAACGCTTTCATTGCAGGAAAAATGGATCCTCCAAAATGGAGTGGCGATGACCTACTTCAGATCCATCCTGATGACGTTGAAGAAATGGACATCACCTGGCAGATGGCAATGGCTGCTTTCAGGGCACAAAAGTTTGTTAAAAGAACAGGTAAAAACCGGTGGGGCACCTCTTGGAATGGAGCTGCTAAGGTGCCTTTTAACTTGCGCTGTTACAACTGTCATGAGGAAGGGCACTATGCTCGAAATTGCACAAAACCACTGATAAATAGAGAACAAACTCCTGCACAGCCCGTAACACCTAATCGAGAAAGAGCTCTTGTGACCACTGCTAGTATAACAGATGCTGCTGCTACTGGAAGTCCTCAACCGCAAGGATTAGCTCAAGCCCTGGTGGTTCAGCCCAACATCAACTTTGATTGGAATTCAGAAATTGAGCGTCTGAACATTTCTGCTCCAGAAAATCAAGCTGCTTCAAATAATATTGCTTTTATGACCTCAAATGATCAAGTATCTGCACAAGAGGAGGAGTCTTCAGCTGAAAACTTTGCGTTCATGACTCAGATTCTTTCAGCTCCAGTTAAAGGTCTAACCAAAGAAGAGGTACTTTCTGCTTTCTGTACTCCTGAATGTTGAGAAAGAGTTGAAGTTTATAGAATGCACAACGCTGAGCTAATTCAAGATTATCAAGACATGAAAAATAAAAACTTTACTTTATCGAAAAACGAAAAACTTTACAAAGAAAAGATTGAAGCTCAGCGAAAAGACATCATCAAACTTAAGGATGATGTAAGTGTAAAATCATCTCAACTCTTATACGTTCAGGAAAAACTGTGCGCTGTAACTAAGGAACTGGAAGATATCAGAGACAGATATCAAATTAATGAGCTTAATATTAAGAAATTTGATTCTTCCAGTAAATTAGTAAAAAATTTGTGTGATCAACAGCTTGCGTACAAAGAAAAGAAAGGGCGTGGTTTGGGTTATAATCAGACTCCTCCTCCATACAATGATAATTATACTTATCTGCCGATGACTGAGGAGGAGATGATGAATGAGAGTAAAATAACTTATGGTTCTAAAAACAACAAGTCATCATCTAATGACAGACCAGTTGAGAAACAGAAGTCTCCTCCATTGCATTTCGTTTCCAAAGGCTCAATTGATCCTAACGTTTCGTCTTCATGTGCAGATGATTTTTCTGAAGTAAAATGTGAAGATGTTCATGGGAGTGAACCAGTCGTTATTTCAAATATTTCTGAACCTTATTTTGAACAAACTGAATCTGACATTGCTTTTGGTTGTTCTTTATTTGCGCCGTTTTCTGCTTATGTTTCGTCTTGTCAGCCTGTTGTTTTGGGCAAAACTGATGATGTTTGTGTTGAAAATTTGAACAATAAGTGTGGTGATGATTGTTTTCAGCTAATGTGTGTGATTGTGATGTTTCTAACGTTTCAGTTAATGACAGTGTTACAGGTGAGGTCCCCCAGGACGCATTCAGTGAAACCACTGAAACGACTTCTCAAGAAAATCAAGAGTATCCTGATTCTTCTTCTGAATCTGTCTCAGTGGGTGTCCCTAATGTTGAATCTAGTGGGACCCCATTGGAAACTGTAGTTGAAATTGAACCTGAATCAGTTTCACATGATAAATGTGTTGAGGAAATGCATATGGATGAAACTTCTGCATGTTCAAATAATGAACCTGAATTAGTTTCACATGATACATGCATTGAGAAAACACATATGGATGAAACTTCTGCATGTTCAAATAATGAACCTGAATTAGTCTCACATGATAAATGCATTGAGAAAACGCATATTGATGAAACTTCTACATGTTCAAATACTGAACCGGAATTAAGTAATGAAGAAAAGAGAATTGAGAAAAGTGAGGAGTCATTAGAAGAAAAGCCACCAAAATGCTCAGAACAACCACAAGCTCAACATGTTCAGAAAACTAAAACGCCAAATCATTCAAAACCAAGCAAATTGTGTAAAAACTTTCAAAATACTCACAAATTGAAGCGTTAAACATGTTTTAACTGTGGCATCGCAGGTCACATTGCCAGAAATTGTGTTCAACTCCCAAGGGCATCGTACAAGAGAAAGTCCATGCAAGATCAGAAGGTCATGTCTAATCGATATCGTTTGTCAGAGTCAATGACGACTGAAAAGAGTAAGACAATGAAAAACAACTATCGCAAGACTAAACCTTCTGATCAGGATTGGAATGCAGCCAAATGCAAAAATCAAAATCACCAAAATGATTTTCAAAGATATCAACATAATGCTTTTGGTAATTACAATTCTAACTGGTCAAACAAGCATTGGAAACCTAAAGCTAAGGCCAAGCAATCCAATCCATCTCATACATGTCATCGAAACTCTGTCTTTCAAAATACTTCGAAGTTTTTAAATAAAGACAATTTAGTGTGGCAGAGAGTGACTTATATTGATGCACAAGGAAAACCCAGATCCACTATGGGCTGGGTTCCTAAATCTAACTAATCCCGCTAATCGTGCAGGAACAGCTGTGGAGGACTACCGTGCGCCTCTGGTACATGGATAGTGGCTGTTCCAGGCACATGACAGGAGACTTATCCCAACTGGTAAATGTCAAAGAATTTAATGGTGGATATGTCTCATTTGCGGGAGGAGATTCAGGCAGAATCACGTTGAAAGGAACAGTACGAAACGGCGTTTTAAGCTTCGAAAATGTTAATTATGTTCCAGAACTGAAACATAATCTGTTGAGCATTTCTCAGATTTGTGATCGAGGGAATTCAGTTCACTTTACAAAGAAAGGATGTCATGTTCTTAAACCTGGGATTGTCATTCCAGAAGACTGGTTTTTAATGTCAGCAGAGAGACGAGGAAACGCTTATGTGATTGATATGAACAAGAAACCGTGTGAAGAAATTACTTGCCTATTTTCGAAGATTTCAGAACATGATGGTCTACTGTGGCATCGTCGCCTTAGGCATGTGAACATGAAGAATTTGAACCGACTGGCTAAAGGTCAATTAGTACGTGATCTTCCGATAAAAGATTTCATGTTGGTTGAAAAATGTGTTGCTTGTGCAAAAGGAAAAGCTCATCGAAAACCTCATAAGGCTAAACCTGCACCCTCGACGAAAGCCGTGCTCGAATTACTTCACATGGATCTTTTTGGTCCAGTGAATGTATTGAGCATTGGCAGGAAAGCTTATTGTCTTGTAATCGTTGATGATTACTCTCGTTACACCTGGGTGTATTTTCTAAGTCACAAGAATGAAACTGCAGCCTTAGTAAAACAATTCATCACTCTGACTGAAAATCAAGCAAGTACCAAAGTGAAGGTTATTCGATCTGACAATGGGACAGAATTCAAGAACTTTACTTTGGACACATTCTGCACAGAAAAGGGAATTGATCGTCAGTATAGTGCACCACGAACTCCTCAACAAAATGGAGTTGCTGAAAGAAGAAATCGTACTCTTATTGAGGCTGCACGAACTATGCTGGCTGACTCGAAGCTTCCTAGTTTCTTTTGGGCCGAAGCGGTTAGCACGGCTTGTTATGTCTAGAATCATGCTTTAGTAAATAAACGTCATATGAAAACTCCTTATGAGATTCTGGAAGGACGCAAACCTTCGGTTTCACACTTTCGTATCTTTGGATGTCCTTGTGTATTATTACTCATGGACTCTAATGGAAAGTTTGAGGTCAAAGGGGACGAATGTTTCTTTGTTGGATATGCTAAAGGCTCTGCCTATAGGGTATACAACAAAGTAACTAAAAAAGTGGTCGAGTCATGCAACATTGAGTGGCTTGAAGAAAACACTACGGATGCTAGAGTCGGACCAGATTGGTTATACGATTATTCTGAATTGTTTAAGTCATTTAACATTTTGTCAAGTGATTTTTCAGATGCAGGTGTGTCTATTCCAAAACAACCGCCGTCTTTTGAGGACACTGAAGAAGAAGAACAGACAGAAGGAAGCGTCAGACATCATACCATTGATCCGCCATGAATGGTGTTTACGCAGCATCCTACGTGTCAGCAAACGTCCCATCAATCCCCTGAAGGTGCTTCAACTAGTGGTTCTGCATCTAATGGTTCCGGATCTGCACTATTTCCTGAACCCATTCCTGAAGATTGCATAGTTACCACTCCATTCGTTCATAATACTGCAGCATCTAATGAGGGGGAGTCTAGCAACACCACCACTGAAGACGAGACCGTACCTGACCTGGAAATACCCACAAGTGTTCAACGAAACCATCCTATAGAGAATGTGATTGGTCCTGTAAATGCAGGAGTTTTAACCAGAAGCCAATCGGGAACCATCAATACTTGCTTATATTCTTGCTACATTTCTCAAATCGAACCTAAAACTGTTGATATAGCTTTGTAGGAACCAGGCTGGGTAGATGCTATGCATGAAGAGCTGAACCAGTTTGAGAAACTTGGAGTATGGAAACTTGTCCAGTTGCCAAAGGGAAAGCGCAAACTTGGAACTAGATGGGTATTTCGAAACAAGCAAGATTCTGCAGGGGTTATTGTTCGAAATAAAGCAAGACTGGTGGTTCAGGGATTTCGACAAATAGAAGGTCTGGATTATGATGAAGTATATGCTCCGGTTGCCCGACTTGAAGCCATCCGGATCTTCTTAGCTTACGCGTCATATATGGGGTTCACTGTATATCAGATGGACGTCAAGACAGCGTTTCTATATGGAGATGTGAAGGAAGAAATCTTTGTTGAGCAGCCACCAGGTTTCGTGCATCCAGATCATCCAGAATATGCCTACAAGCTAGACAAGGCATTGTATGGATTACACCAAGCACCACGAGCTTGGTATGCCACACTAACTGAACATCTTCTGGCTCATGGGTACACACGTGGCACGATAAATCAGACTCTGTTTATCAAGAAAGTGGGCAAGGATCAGATCTTAGTTCAAATCTATGTCGATGATATTATTTTTGGGTCTATAAGTGAGGAACTTTGCAAGGAGTTTGAGAGAGTTATGAAGAAGAAATTTGAAATGAGTGCTCTTGGGGAAATGACACTGTTTTTGGGTTTACAAGTCAAGCAGAATTCTCAAGGGATTCTTATCCATCAAGGGAAGTATGTGGATGACGTGCTAGCAAAATTCAACTTTTCAGACGCAAAACCAGCTGAAACACCAATGGCAGAGAGACCGTTATTGACTGAAGATGAAGAAGGATCTCCCGTGGATCAACGTCAGTATAGGTCTATGATCGGGTCGTTGATGTATCTGACAGCTAGCCGACCAGATATTATGTTTGTTGTCTGCAACTGTGCACGATATCAGGCTAATCCTAAAACTTCTCATCTTATTGCTGTTAAAAGAATCTTTCGGTACCTTAAAGGCCGACCACGGTTTGGTCTGTGGTATCCGAGGGATTCCAATTTTGATTTGTTTGCATTTTCTGACAGCAACTTTGGAGGTACTGACAGTGACAGGAAATCTACATCAGAAGGATGTCAATTTATGGGCGACAGGCTCATATCTTGGCAATGCAAGAAACAACAAACGGTGGCGATATCTACAGCTGAAGCTGAGTATGTTGCTGCCTCTGCATCTTGCTCTCAAGTGGTGTGGATGCAACATCAATTGCAGGACTACGGTTTGACTTATCTCAACACTACTATTTACTGCGATAATGATGCTGCAATACAAATTGTTAGAAATCCTGTTTTTCACTCCAAAACCAAGCACATAGACATAAAAGTTCATTTTATTCGAGATTGCTTCGACAGAGGTCTTATTACACTTGAGCAAATCGACACAGATGCAAATGCTGCCGATTTGTTCACCAAACCTGTCAGCAGCTCAAAATTCAAAGTGCTTGTGGATTTTCTGAAAATGATCCGCTTTACTGACTGAGCATGTTTTTGTTTTTTGTAGGTAAATTTGTTCATAAAGTTTTCTATTCTTAGGTAGTTTTTATTTATGCTCAAATTTAGGGGGAGAATTTTTGAAAAATACAAAAAACATTAAAAAATAGAAAAATACAAAAAGAGGTGTTGCATGTCTGGGAAATGAAATAAATTTTCACATTATGGTCGAGGGCTGACTCATGTAAGACCAGTATCGAAATTGTTTAACTCTAGTATGATATGTTGGTAGGCTCTATCCTTTAGGCTGGAAACATTGGCTGTTTCTGTTCAGAACTAAAATAGTACATGACCTCAGGAAAGAAAATCACTTGGAATTAGCTCATTTCTATTTGAATGTCTGTATGTTGTCTCGATACACACAATTTTGATGTGACTCTGAAATCTTCTCTGAAAAAGTCGTGTATCTCCTTTGCTGCATCCAGATATATGCTGACCTGGAGGTGCTAGGCAACGTCAACTTCTGCTGCATCCAGATACATGCTGACCTAGTTGTACGTTGTCGCTCTGTAGATCAATTAAACACCCGAAAGAGGCCCTCAAGTGCCAAAAAGAAACCCTTGAAACCTATATCAAATTGAGAAAAACTCATTTGATCTTGTACATTATACCATCTTTGCTTAAGATCTATTCTGTTCTCTTCTCAATCTATTCCCAGTTAAGATTTCAGAGATCTGGATTGGACTTGTGAAATATGTGGTAGGGAAGCTACTTACATGATAGGGTGTGCTGTCTGTAATTCCGAGATTTGATTAGTATTTATTTGGGTGTTCATTGTTAAGAAATCAAAACATGATAAAATTTGTTACAGGCAGTTATATGGAAAAAGTCTAGGGAGATGAGTTTAGGTGGACAAATATACTGGCAATCGTCTAGATCATTCGGTAGTAGATCAGTGTTAATAAGTGATGTCAAGCCCGAAACCTCGTGATTTGATCCCTGAGCAATTTTATAAATTTCCTATTTTATTTTTGTAAATAATAGTTTCTATTATTTATTTTTTGTTTTAGGTTTTGTTTTTATAAATTATGCTCCGAAGGTATAAGTGGATTATTAGAATTAAAACTGATTTATTAAAGGGATTTTATTATTAATTAATTAATCAAACGAAATCCTTTAAGTCGGTTAAGTTTAAAAGTTGGTCATGGCCCAAAAGTCAAAGGTCCGGCCCAGTTCATTTAGGTTTGGAGTATAAAGCACAGGTCTCGAGTCGAGACCTCACTTCTCACTCGAGACCCTCTGATATTCTCTCAAAGTTCCGGCGTGATTCTCTGATCTTATGTTTCCGATTTGATTCCGACGTGATTCTCCGGTTTTGAGTCATCATATTCTGTGTTTCTAGTCTCGATTCACTGTTTATTAAGGTATGATGATGTTTTTGTTTGAAGTTTTGCAGATGATATGAAGATTTGATGAAGTTTTGAAGATGATCAAGAATCCTAATTTTTATATATTTTGGTCTTCAAACGAATCATAAGATGTTTTTTGGGATTTTGATCTAAAATTTGAAAGGATAAAGTTGTTTGTGGGGGCCTCGACTCAGATAACATGAGGACTCGAGACCGGTGATTACGAGTCGCAATGTCAAGATCTCGATTCATGGTCTCGACTCGAGATCTCATGGTCTCGACTCGAGACCTCATAGTCTTGACTCATGGTCTCGACTCAACAACTTATGGTCTCGACTCGAGAACTCATGGTCTCGACTCATGGTCTCGACTCATGGTCTCGAGTCAACAGTGATAGTTTTGAATTGAATTGTTGTTATCTGAGTCATGATACTGTTGTTTGATTTTGCCTGCTGAATTTAAAGTTTGAAGTTTCTAATAAATTTGTGTTTTGTGCAGATATGGATTTGAAATTTATCTTAACACATAATCAAGCGGGATATTTAGCACCTCCTCCGGAGAAACACAAGAAGTTGTACACTTCATTGATGAAAGGTCTCAACAGCTGTCGTATTGTTCACGCACTACGAGAAAATCCAGTTATTTATGAAGATCTCATTCAAGAGTTTTGGAAAAATGCGAAAATTGAAGTTGTTGAAGGAAAGGGAGTTATTGTTTCTGAAGTTCAAAAGAAGGTTGTTACTGTGACAGAACAGATGATTCGAGAAGTTTTACAGTTCAATGATCAAGAAACAGATTCAATTGAACTTCCTGCTGGTACAGTTGAAGCAATATTGCCAAGATTGAGTTATGAAGGGAAGTATCCACCTCTGGTTAAGAAGTTTGTGCATCCATATTGGCGTCTTTTGTTGCACATGTTTGTTTTGTGTATGACAGAGAACAGAGGAGGCACAGATCAGTTAAACATTACTCAGTCTGCTGCTCTTGTATGTGTGATAACAAATGAGCCTTTCAATTATTCAAAGTATATTTTGGAAGCGATGAAGAGGAATGTGTTTGGAGTTAGAAAAGACAAGTTTCTCATGTATCCAAGGTTTTTGCAAATGATTTTTAATGCTCGTTGTCCAGAGTTGGAGAGATCTGGTAACACATTGGAGTTGAAGCCTATGGGTCCAGCTTGTTTTGGTGCTCTCACTCCGAAGAAGGGTACTGAAAAGAAATTTGAAGGATTAATTGAGTTAGAGAAATTTGGTCAATTTGCAGAGAGTGAAGATGTTGTTGCTAATCCAGTCATTGTGCAACCTGTTCCAGTGAATGATGCGCCTGCAAATGCAATAGTTGCTGAAGAACATGATGTTCAAATGGGTATTGAAAATGAGCCTGAGACAGAGATTTTAACGATTGACTCTGACGATGACGGTATTGAGATTATGTGTAATTCTGGGGAAGATGAAGAGCTTCCTCCTAAAGCTGGAGTTGATACTGCTGTTTCTGCTGTTCCACCTGTGATTACTGCTGAAAGTTTGGCTTTGCTATTAAAATCTGTAACTGATAAGATGGGAAATCCTCCTTCTGATCTTTCAGTATCAAGTGAAAAGCCTAGTGAAGGCCCAAAGGATTCTGATTCCATGCCATTGAAGCGGAAAAGGAGGGATCCTCGACTCGGAATGTATGTTGAGCAAAACAAAGATCAATCCATGACTATTGCTGAAGATGATGACGGTTTATATGATTTTGATTTTGAGAAAAATGTTGCTGATACCACCACCACTACTGAAGATATCTTTGAGTTAAACACTGACACTCAAGGAAATGTTCTGGAGACCACTGCTGCTGATATTCAGGTTACAAATGTTGATACAGATTCCATTGTTGATACTATGCCACTTGGTATTTCTGAATCTGCAGGTCCTTCTAGAATTGTTCTTGATGTACCTAGTAGTTCGAGTGGTAAAAGACCCGAAGAGCCATTTAGAATGCCGTTTGATAATGATTCTAGTGATGAAGATGAGTTTATCAGCATGAGAGATGTGAAGAAACGAATGGTTGTACTTGAGCAAGATTCAATTCATAAAGATGCGAAGATTATCCAACTTGAAGATACTATTGTGAAGAAAGATCAACAGATTGAGCAGCTTCAAGGAGATGTTAGTTTGTTGTTCAATATGGTTTATGATTTACGTGGGAAGTTGGAGAAGAAATTTTGACAAGAGTTCTCTGATCCAACTGATGTTGAAAACAGAAGAAAAGTCTTTGCTAAGGATGATGCTGAAAGAAGTGCTGCAATGGAACAATATTTCAAGAGAGTTACAAATACAGCGGCAGACAAAGAGAAGGCGGAAAGAATTAAAAAGAAAAGGGAGTTTGTAATTTTGAAGAACAATAATTTAAATCCAGATGATGAGGATGCTCATGCAACTCACCATTTAATGGATGTTGGTGAAACTCTCTATGATAAAGTTGGAAATCGTTCTGGTGTAGTTAGCTGGGGATATGATCATGATCGCAAAAGATGGTGGATAAAGAGAAAAGTTGGTCCTGTCGAGTGGTACACACATCCAGGCCAGTTTCAATCTTTCACTAAGGTGGATTTGACAAATTTGTCTAAAGCACCTTATATGGATGATAAGCCTGGAGGTGCTGGATATATGTTTTTCGAGAGATTGAAGAGGGAGGTTCTTAAGGGTTTTCCTTCAATGCGTACGGCAGAGTCCATTGTTAAACCAGCTAAAGGCATTAGAGATCCATACACAAACAAGCGTATGAAGATTGTGCACTGGCCTGTAACTGACAAAGAAAAGACAATTCCGTTGGTGAAAAAGATTCCGAAAGGTGCTTTGAAGTCTTTACACTTCTGGACTTATGATGAGCGTCTAGGACAGGCAGTTATTGTTTGTGATGATGAAGTGAGTTTTCGTTTGGTGGATCAAATCGATTTGTTGAATCTTGCTTATGAAGACTTAGAAGTTTTAGCTCGTAATCAGATTAGAGCTACAAAAAAATATGAAGAAATAGCAAAAGGTTGGACTGCTGCTGTTGCTTCGGTTTTGCATATCAATCGAAAGGGTTTTGGTGGCTACAAAGATAGTGCGAGTGGTGATCATGACAGTCGAAGTTAGAAGAACCTCCATGCATAAACCTAGGGGGAGATTGTTGGAACCTGAAGGTTTATTCATGTAGGTTAGCATAGTTGGAGGGTTGTTTCTGTGTTTTGTTTAGTTAACATATGGGCCGATTTTGTAAGGTTTGGGTTAGTTTGTTTATTGTTGCATTGGGCCTAGGTTTAAGTCAAATTGTTTTGTATTTAAACAAACCTCAACCACTTGGTTGAGGTTGATCGTTAGTTGCGACTAGGAAAGGAGCCGAGAACTCCATAGGGATCTTGTATCCGTCTTTGGTCATCATTGAATGCAAGATTTCCGGTTTGTGTTTTGATTATATTATTGTTTCATTATATTGTTCTTGAATCGACTTGTGATTGTATTCCGCACCTTCACAAGTTAGAGTCTGATATCGTTGAAGGATCCTAAACGAGTTTTACACCTCCGCCTCCAAAACCCATACCCGCCTCCACCATCAACCACCCATCCCCAAATCAACCACCCCTATCCACCTCACCCTATCACCTTCACCAACCCCACCACCCTCCACCACCGATCGTACAAATAATCTGAAACAGATTTCAAGATGAAGCTCCCAGCACCTGCAAATTTCAAATGTTGTTCAATTTTATACAGGTTCTATGAAACTACGATTGGGGGTTATGGAGGTGCACGATTGGGGGGGGGGGGTGCTCTGTAATTTGCAGGATGCACACCGATGGAAGTCTGATTTGCAGGTTTAGGATGATTTGCACACCGATGGATGGCTGGGTGGAGTTGAACGTGATGCGCAGGGTGGCAGATCTGGATGTTTTACGGGAATTACGGTGATGACGATGGATGGTGATGTTTAACCGGTGGTCGTTGGATGTGGGTCATTGGTGGGTTTCAATGGTTTTTGAGTTTTAAATTGGTGGTGATACATCAAAGTGAGTGACGCCGGAGTGTTGGTTCAGTAGATGTGGTGGTTGGGAGAAGATTCAGGTGGTGGAGCATTGTGAAAGAGAAGATGGTTGCAAGAAGATGAAGAAGAATGTTCTGGTGGTTCAGTAAGTGTGTGTATATACAAATATGTTTTATATATTTAATACTTGATTACTTTATTTAATTTTATATTAAGGGTATTATAGTCATTTCACACCAACTTAACTGAGAAAACTAAACCCCATCCACTCTAGGGACTATCCGTGTAACAAACTGTCAAACCACAGAGAGCAAGGTGTAATTTTCAAAAGTTGGGGACTAAGGGTGAAATTTCACCAAACCACAGGGACTATCCGTGCAATTTACTCAAAAAATAAACAAACTTTAAAAAATTAGAAACTGTTAACAAAAAAATTAGAAAACAAACTTTAAAAAAATTGTACAAACTTTTAAAAAATATATAAACTTTAAAAAATATATAAACTTTAAAAAAAAGATAAACCTTAAAAAAATACGAACCTTTTGTCGGGTGTGTAGACGTGCCTATGTAAGCCTTGGCTAAGGCTTCTTCTTCGATTGGCGTCCACTTAGTCGACTTCGGTTTGGACGATTGCTCACCCACCACTTGCTTGCCTTTGTTTCGTTTTCCTTTTCCTTTAGGCGGTTGCGTTTCGGGAACAACCTCCACATTGTCGTCGGGTTCGGATTGTTGAAAGGGTTGCGTCGTGATCGGTTGGGGTTGAACGAGTGGTGTTGGGTTCGGTGGGAAATTATAAGCACCCCGCATCATCATTTGTTGAAGGACTTGATTTTGATACAATTGAGCGAATTGGTTTGGCAAGTGTTGGAATGATGCAAACGCATTTGATGAATATTGCGAGAATTGGTTCGGTTCTAGCGTCGGATAATATCCCGGAACCGAGAAAACATTCGGTTGGGTCGGGTTGTTGGGATTGATCAGATTGTTCGGGTTGTTGAAGGGATCCATGATAGAGTATAAGGTTTATAAAAGTGGAAGAAGATTTATAAAAATTAAGTGAGAGAGATGAAATTTTGGGGTTAAATTTGTGAATGGAGGTGAAAATGGAATGAAAATATATATATTTAAAGTTTTTGACCGTTTGTTTGTTTTTGGAAAATGGATTTTTTTTATAACGGTAACTTTTTGGAAAAAGGGGGCCCACATTTGGTTCGTCGCCAACGTCCAGGAACGCACAGGGAGGAGGGGGGGGGGATTGGTGCAGCTGGCGTCGCTGGGCCAAGACGGGTGGGGGGACGGACCCATACCGTGTAGCCTTAGGTGGTCGAACGACCTCATTGCAGGACTTATCTTGTTGTATTTTGTCAACTTTCCTAGATCCTCAAAATAGTGTTTATCTTGGGCCCATAATTAATTATAACAGCTAAGAGGGCTTTGCCTTAATTATATTGGTGAATTCCCTTTAATTAAGTGGTGACGTTTAAAATCCTACTGTAAGTATTTATGTGGATTTTAGGTGGTGTTGTAGGAACAGTTTGGTGGTGCTGTTGACTTGATTAGACAATAAAATATGCACAGCGAATATCTACGACATCGCTAAGAGCACGGAATTCAATTAACAATGCTATGTAATGCTTAGATTTCAAATAAGACTTGATTGTATAAATTTTGGCAGCGCTTCGTGGTCACTTGCTCTCCTTATACAAAAGCTCCAAGACCAAACTTATGAGCTCACGCGCACGGATGGACCTATATATAGCCATTTGTCCTCCGTGCGCAGGACTCCTGGATTAAGATGGATCTCATACATGCATACGACTCCGGCGCACGTATGAGTCCTTTAGATTTCATTTCAAACACAAAAATAACTTATACGACAATGCTACCCATACATAACGACACATACAAAAGACGCAGGCATTAGACATAAAGTGTAGTAACATACTCCCCTTGGAAACTGCCGCAGTCTTGTCCTTTGACGGTCTTCAGTCTCTACTCATTTATTCCAAAAATCCTTTCCCTGTATTCTTGTCGGTGTTCTTCAAAACTTTTCTTAAGTGTTTGATCAGTCATAGGGGGTCTTCTATATTGATACCTTGAAATCGATGCTCCTTTCATTCTTTACTTGATCTTTTCTTCCCTCTTCTTCTCTTTCTTCTCCTTTTTTTCTTCTAACTCTCTCCATTACTTTACCACATTCTTCCCAAATGTATTTCATAAGCAAAACATTACAACTCTTGAAATTGTAATGCTTGTTCTTTGTCTTGTAAAGCATAATAAATTATGTTGAAGAATAAGACTTCAATATCTAGCTCTGACATGTTCACCAATCATATCGGATCGTAAACACGTATCGTTCTCCAGTTATTTTCTCCTTCACATAGTACTATCACTACCTCCCCAGTTTTCTCATCATAATACCACCACTTGAAATATTCATTAATGTCTTGTTCCATCTTGTGGAACGGTATAACCTTCAAAACTTTTGGCTTTTTGTACTTTAAAGTAACCACATACTTTCCTGTCTCTGGATCAACTTCAGTCTTAGATACAATGCGTTTTGCTTATTGAGGCTTCCATGATCTGAATCCTATCCGTGCTTCTCTCTTTATAAACCTTAAGACATGCTGATTTTAAGAATTCAACTCGTAGTTTATCAGCATCAGTTTGCATAACTCTTATACATCCCACCATGACAAATTTTTTATATCGTTTATGAATCTGAAGTATTGAACTCCATATTCTCTTCGTATAGCAATCTTTCTCAGCTTCGAAATCTAACACCATCTAATAATATCTTCCGTTGTTAGTGCATGCGTCTGTCGACTTCGTCTTGTATCGAGTCTTGTGTTTAGAATGTTAGATCAGTGCACGTATTTCAAGATATGGAGATTTCGCTTGAAAGGGAGTGATTTCGCTTGAAAGGGTCTTGTGTGGTTTCAAGCGAAATCACCTAGAGTAATTTCGCTTGAATTGCATCTTGTCACATTCAAGCGGAATCTAAACTCTATATATAGGCACTCCCAAGCGTAATCAGGATCATTCTTTCCGGTCAGAGCAACGAAGTGCTGCCGAAGTGTCGTCTCGTTGTAAATCGTTTGATAATCAATACTACGACAGTTTAAAGTGATAATCTTGCTGAATTGACCTCAGTTTGTCTGTTTCCGCCTTTCAAACTGAGCAAAACTCTTCTGATCGACTCGTTCGGGTCTGAAAACGATCCTACATCCGTTGAAACAACTTTATGTTGAGCGAAGAACTTCAAAGGTCTTAGAAATTTTCTTTCACTCTTAAGATCTCTAAACCACTTGATTCGATCAACAATGATATCACTTTCTTTAACCACTAGAACGTCTCCTTGTTTCTCTCCAACCTTCTTTTTAAGAAGATATTCTTCAGCAAACATCTCATTAAAAGTGGGAAACTGTTCATTAACATTGTTGGCATATCGAACTTCTTCATCATCTGTATCATATTCAATCTCAACTCTATCAAAATCATCAGCATCAATAACAAGTTCAAACACGTAAGCTTCTTGTTGATCATCGTTCACTACATCTTCAAGGTCTTTTTCAAAATCAAACTCAAAGTCTTCTTCTGGGATTCCACACATTTTGGCTAACTCTTCTTTAGTACAGCTGTGAACAAATTCACCTTCTTCAATCACATAGTCTTTATCTACAAATTGTTAAGCAATATTACTACTAGGAACAAATGGGAATGTGAAGAAACACTAACTAAATGGTCGGAACCGAGATAGTTAGGGGGTTTGAATCTGCATAAAAGGGGTTAGCTCTCTCTCGGTTGATTCAGTTGCAATGAAATTTCCTCTCCGATGGTTCTGCAAAAAAGAACACCGTTAGTCTCGTCAAGGGGAGAAGAAGGTTCTCTCCTTGACCCGACTCCGGCGTGAGAATAAGTATTGGTAATGGAGAAGATAAGTATTTGAGAAGTGAGAGTGATCTGAGTTTATACCTGAACAATTCTCTTATTTATAACCGGGAGTTTTGGAGGGAAAACCTGTTATTGAAAAGATAACGGAAAATGCTAACGCCGTAGCGGTTATTTTTTCTCCCGTTTGAGTTCTTTGATCTGACGTCAATTAGCCTTGATCCGATGTGAATGCACACGGATCGTGGTTTGATCTATGGCTGGGGAATCGCCATGTGGAAAGTGATTAATTGGAGATTACTCTCCAATTGCATGCCTTCGTTGTGATTCCAGGGTTGTCTGTGGTGATGACACGTGTCCAGACGGTTATAACCGTCTGGGTGGTGCACGATTGTATTTCTTTATAGAAGATTACTGCTGTAATCTGGTGTGACACCTTGCTGTGTAGACACAGACGAATAAATCCCAAGTCTGGGTAAAATAATATCCAAGTCTGGATATTTAGGCGGAAGTAAAGGTTTTTAATCCTTTGTGAATGGGAGAAGGCGCAAGGATTTATGTTTTCCTTTGGGCGCGCGATTATAGATCGCTGATTTCTTCTTCCTCTTGTGAGACCGTTGCGCGGCCGCGCAAGGTCAAGAGGTTAAAAAGTTGGTTTGTGATATGGTCTCAAATCCTTTTTATGAGGTTTTTGGGACCTTACCCCTTCAAGTCCCCCCAGTCTAGTGTTGTACTTATGCAAGTAAGTGGAGCACTGGACTTATGAGAGGGAAATGTTTTTGGGCGCGAAAAAATAAGAAATCTTCTCTGAGAAGATTTGAATTTACTGAGTTTGTAAAGATTTTTTGTAAAAAAAAAAAAATCTTTGACTTGACGTTATTTCAGTAAATTGATTTTGACAACCTGTCATTGTCAGTTGTTTTTTACCATTCGTGTTGTACACGCGCGCGTGTAAACGCGTGTATGTTCTGACATCTTTATTTTCTGTTGCTTGGGGAACTGTGATACCCGGAACAGTGCTGTGACGGTTATCGATGCTATTTATTGCGATGGGTATATAATCGTTTGGGTAACCTTCGTTGTGTAATCATTGTTTTGTTTGAAAATTTTTCCCAATTCTTTGTTGCTTTGAGTAATTTCTCTGTTTTGCGCTTTTTGTAGGTGAGTTGTTGAATTTGGGTGTAGGCCCTGAAAAGAAAAAACGCGCAACTACGTCCACTTCCGCGCCGAAGAGAAGTGAGACTGTTAAGACTCAACCTTTGAAGGCGAAAAATGTTGGAGAGAAGAAAGGTACGCGCCGTTCTTCTGTCTCCAGGTGTGATTATGTGGTGGTTTCTGACTCTTTGGAGGGTCTTACTCCTGTAGTGATCATGCGGGAACCGAAGCCAGAACCGAAGGATCCTGCTGATATTCCTCCTTCTAACCCGAATGAGCCTATCGATCTGGATTCTAGTCCCGAACATTTGGTTCATAGGAAGGTTGGTAAGAGAAAGCCAGCTGATGCTGATGCGGAGGGTCAACCTCCCAAGAAAGTGCAGAGGAAGAAAATTACCAGAAAAGGAAACCTAGATGCTTTTGTTTCAGAATCCATTCCTGGTAAGTATTGCTTTTTTTTTTATTTCCTTTGAGCGGATAGGATTTTTACAGAATTTTGTTTGTCCAGAAATTCCTGTTTCTCCTGTTCCTGTAAACGTACCAATTGTGGTTGATAAAGAACTTCCCTCTTCCCCGCCGCTTGCTGTCGTTACAGACCCGTTAGAGTCTTCAGAGATAGCTGAGGAAGGTTTTGAGAAAACTATTGAGGCTGAGGAGCCTGTTGGTGTTAATGTAGAGACTGAACAGGTTGTTGAGCCGAATGTGGTAAATGTTGCTGATAATCCACCGACACCGGAAAAGGAAACTGCTGAAAAAATTCAATCTTCTCCCCCTAGACCTTCTGAACCTATACCTGAGCATTCTGAGAAGACCGCCACTGAGGAGGCAGGTTCATCTGCTGGTGTTGAGAAGCAATCCCCAATTCGTCCAGAAGAAACTCTGGGAGAGTATTATTACCGGACGTATGCGGAGAAAGATGCTGCTGATCCTCATGTTCCTGTTTGGAATGTGAAGAAAGGAGATACCTTCTCGGATTGGCGTGTATGTCAAGATTGGTTGCAGGGGATACTTCCGCCAGGCGAGATTAAATTTCAAGAGAATCAGCCTTACGAACAGACCTATCAGTCTTATCTTGCAGAAACTGCTTCTCACGTTTCTACCACTCACCGTATAGTGCGTGAGTGGTATAGCATGCATAAAGAGCGAGTATCTTTTGTAGCATCACAAAGGAAGTTTGCAAAAGATGAAAAACATGTGGCTCAGTTGAAGGCTAAATTAGAGACTGAGCAAGCTAAATTTGAAGCGGAGCACAAGACTGAAGAATGGTCAGTTTCTGGTTGGAAGAGAAAAGCTGAAGCTGCGCTTTTATCTGAGGAGCGCAAAAATTGGAGAAGAATTTGTGAGAAAGATAATGTCGAGAAGGCAAACCTCCGTAATATCATAAATAACCTTAAGGCTGAGGTTGAAAATCTGAAGAATCAAGATGCGGAGGTGGAAAGACTGAAGAAAGAAAAAACTGACATGGAAGCTTTGTTGGAGGAAGCGCGCTCTCATAGGGAGCGAAGTGAGCAACGGGAGGTACAAGCTTTAGCCACTCTTGCCGTTAGAGATAAGGAATTAGAGGAACTTACCGCTTTAGTTTCTGACCAGGAACAATTGAAGAAGGATCTGGAGCTAGCGCGGTCTGAAAATACTGAAACCTCCCGCCGTTTGACTGAAGTTGAAGAGAAATTGGAGAATTCAGAAATGGCGCGGGTTTCAGCGGAAAGCGAGCTCGAGCCTTTGAAGAATGATATGGCCTGGTTAAAAGATCGCGGAATTGCTTGTGTAAGTTCCTTTCTTCTTTTTCGTTCAAGTATGCGCTCTTCTTGTTTTGATGCCTATCTTGATTTCGTAGGTTGCTGAATTTGTATTAAATTCTGAAGAATTGGATAAAACTGTTGCAAATTTGATGGTCGCTGCGCGACGAGATGGTTACGCGCAAGGTTATGCGGAATGTTCCCATCATGTGAATAACGCTTTGAAAGTGAACTGGGATGATTGCAAGTCTGCTACCTTTGGCGTTAATACTGCCAGCGCACTGGCTGCTATGAAGACAGAGTTTAATAACTTGCAACTTCCAGTGATGGAGTTGATAAATGTGGCACTGCAATCGGATGATCACGTTGCGCAACGTAAGGAAATCTTTCCGGATGGGGGAGAAGATTTAGAGTAGGATGAAATTGTTTTGAACAATTTTTTTTTATATGTAGGATGTTGATCCTTGTTTTGATGGTGTGCTGTTGCGCAAGGAATTTAAACACTGCTGTGTCTAAACTCTTTAGGGCGTATTCGTACGCTTAAAAATAGCAGGTTTCTATTTGTTTTGCTGAATGACTTTACAATTTCTTGCATGAGTACAATTATTTTTTCCTTGAGTAAGGCGAATAAAGTTGGTGTGAAGCTCATGTGTGAGTGTATGGTCGTTTGTGACGTGATCACTGACCGCGCATGGAGCTTTATACTACCATAATGTTTTTGCACTTACTAAAAAGGAATTGCATGCATTTTGTAAACACAAAAATAATAGAAACTTTGTAATTTTATTTATGGATAATGCTCAGAGGCGTTACAAAGTTTTTCGGATAATTAAATGGAACTTAACTTACTCCCTGATAGTTCCGCCGCTTTTGATAAGTCATGTCTTTTCCGCGGAAAACGTACAGAGTTCTTTAAGTCTTAGCCCGTTTGCTTGAGCCTTCTTCTCCCCGAGTAATCTGTTTAATCTCCTTGCGCATATTCTGGAGCAAATGCGTAAGTTCTCCATTTTTGAGAGCCTTTTTGATTTCCGTGCGCAGAGATATACAGTTGTTCGTGGTGTGCCCGTTATCCTTATGATATTCGCAGTACTGCGTCGGGTCTTGACCACGTTTACTCTTCATCGGAATCGGAGGTTTGAATTGGTGATCCTCGGTACTTAGCACCTCTGCTGGGGTTTTCGTTAGGGGAGTCCACTGTCTCTCCCTATTTTCGTGTTTGTTTTCTCTTTGAGCAGAGAATTTGTTAGTTGTTGTGCGGCCGTCTTCCGAGGATCGACTTCCTGATGCTTCGCGCCATGACTTTTTGTACCTTTTTTCTCCATTTGCGCTTAAGTCTGCTGGCCTGTTGTGTGGTGGTGGTGGCCTGTTTGTAGTAAGGTTTTTCTCGGTCTGCGCATAAACCTTGGCCGCCGCCATTATCTTTTCCCAACTCGTGGGGAGGCCCTCCGTTCCTGATAACACCTTGACCATGTCGTCACACCTAACCGCGTACTTAAACTGAGCACGGATTAGTTGTTCGCTCACTCCTCCAATTTCTAACACTTCTTTATTGTATCTGGTAATAAAATCTTCCAGATTCTCATCATCGCAGCGCCAGATGTTCATGACGTCGGATGTATCACGTTTTGACCGCCTCTGTTGGCTGAAGTGTGTTAAAAATTTTCTTCGCCGATCCTTCCACGACTCGATCTGTCCTGTTGGTAGGTTATCAAACCAGATTCGCGCTGGGCCAGTTAGTGTTTGCACAAATAAATGACACCATAGCGGAAGAGTCCAACCGCCAACCAACCCTGCGCTGGTGAATACTCTTAGATGATCATCAGGGTCAGTTAACCCATTGAATTTCCCAACGTTAGATGGTAATTTGGCCCTTTCCAACGGAGCCAGAGCTATCTCTAATATGAACTTCGAGTTTTCTGCCGCTTCGTCCGGGCGATAAACTAAATCATAGTTGTGCTCGGCCTCAGGGTTATAAACCGCTCGAGGCCTGCATTTGTTATAGTTTGGCTGTAGTCTATTGAATACGCTGGTGTTTTCACTCAAACGATATGTTCGATCGGATTCATCGGTATGAATGTCTCGTTGGGAACCCAACCTGTCATGGACCGATTGTCTTCGACGAGGGTGTAGTTCATCATGATGTTGTCTTCGGTAACTGCTTGTATCATCATAAGTTGATTCTTCTCGCTGAGAGGCATGAGCTCTTGATCCCGGCCTCCGGGATTGGGTTATAGGAGCAGTTTGAGCACATAACTGTGAGTATACTGCGTTTAATGCTCCTTGGGACCGGACATACCATGATATCGGAGTTTCTCCTGGTGGTAAAATTGATTGTGCAGGATTTGCTGGTAACATTCATGGGGTTACAGGATCATTTGCTCGATTAGATTGAACCTCATTATCGTCTGAGGCCTCTTCTACGATCCCTTCTATTGGTAAATTGTTTCTGACGTTTGGTCGAGGACCAGGTTGTCGGTGAGATGACGAATTTTCTGCCATGTGCAAAAACAGAAAATGGAATGAACTGAATCGAAACGAGATAGAAACTAGAAAAACTAAGAAAACGGTGGGCGCCAATGAAGAAACACTAACTAAATGGTCGGAACCGAGATAGTTAGGGGGTTTGAATCTGCATAAAAGGGGTTAGCTCTCTCTCGGTTGATTCAGTTGCAATGAAATTTCCTCCCCGATGGTTCTGCAAAAAAGAACACCGTTAGTCTCGTCAAGGGGAGAAGAAGGTTCTCTCCTTGACCCGACTCCGGCGTGAGAATAAGTATTGGTAATGGAGAAGATAAGTATTTGAGAAGTGAGAGTGATCTGAGTTTATACCTGAACAGTTCTCTTATTTATAACCGGGAGTTTTGGAGGGAAAACCTGTTATTGAAAAGATAACGGAAAATGCTAACGCCGTAGCGGTTATTTTTTCTCCCGTTTGAGTTCTTTGATCTGACGTCAATTAGCCTTGATCCGATGTGAATGCACACGGATCGTGGTTTGATCTATGGCTGGGGAATCGCCACGTGGAAAGTGATTAATTGGAGATTACTCTCCAATTGCATGCCTTCGTTGTGATTCCAGGGTTGTCTGTGGTGATGACACGTGTCCAGACGGTTATAACCGTCTGGGTGGTGCACGATTGTATTTCTTTCTAGAAGATTACTGCTGTAATCTGGTGTGACACCTTGCTGTGTGGACACAGACGAATAAATCCCAAGTCTGGGTAAAATAATATCCAAGTCTGGATATTTAGGCGGAAGTAAAGGTTTTTAATCTTTTGTGAATAGGAGAAGGCGCAAGGATTTATGTTTTCCTTTGGGCGCGCGATTATAGATCGCTGATTTCTTCTTCCTCTTGTGAGACCGTTGCGCGGCCGCGCAAGGTCAAGAGGTTAAAAAGTTGGATTGTGATATGGTCTCAAATCCTTTTTATGAGGTTTTTGGGACCTTACCCCTTCAGAATGGTACTATATCTGTAACGATTCCTGTAGTTAAACTATATAAATCACCAAAGCTTGCTCTTTATTCTTTTGCTCTCCAGACTCACCCTGACCTTTTGCACTTTCATCAGTCTTCTGTGAGGTAGTTGGTTCTAGTTGACTATCATAATTTCCATAATCAGATATTTCTTGCTAGTAGATACACCAGCATCACCATCCTGATCGTCATCATCATTATTATCATCATCAAAATCAAAATCATCATCATAATCCAACTTCTCTTCATCATTCTCTTAATCATCCTCTTTATCAGAACCATATAAAACATCATTCTTTTCTTTATCTTGAGTTGACAATACTGGATCAAATGGTACAATTGTAGTAGTAGCTTGTTCAGATTGAGGTTCTTATGTATCAATTGGTTGTTTGCCTTTAGCTTGTGCAGCTTCAGCAACTTCTTTCTCTATTCCAACTTCATTCTAATCTTGTAAGCCTTTCATAATCTTCACTTCATCATCAAAATTGAAACCCGGTTTGTTTTCCAATACCTTGAAGTTATCCCTAAACTTAAACAACATACTTGCACGAATACCTCTTCTTTCGTGATTTTCCTCGATCTTTTTTTGTTGTGCTTCATTCTGTTTCCTCAACCTATCATTCTCCTCAACTAAACTTTCAACTTTAACATTCAATAAATCAACCTGCTTTTGTAACTCCAGAATCTTCGCATTTCTTGGTTCATTAAAGAAATCATACTCCATATCATGTTAATCTTCCAAGTTTGGAGTTGGAAATTATTGATGTGATGATGACGGGCATGCTTGATGTTGTGATGATGATGGCCCTGCTTGTTCTGGCTTTACAGCTGGTTTTGGTGTGGATTGAGATGGTCAAGATGTAGGTGTATTTATGTGAATGTTGTGTGTAGCTTTAATGTCTATTGTTTCTTCCACCATAGGTGTACCCTTCTGCACACCCCCTGCTTCAACATTTATTGGTTCATTGGCAGTTTCTTCTGGTTCATTCTCTTGAACACCCTCTGTGATTGGTTCATTCAAAGTCTCATCACCTTTATCAATAAAACTTAAACACGAACCCTTTCTCTTCTCATCACCTTTTCTTTACATTCTTGGGTACTTTGACCTCTGGTTCATAAGATTCATCTCTATCTTCATTTGTTTTCTTTTTCTTCACAACTTTTTCAAAACGAGCTCTTGGATCATAGTTTCTAGTATGTACTAGAACTTCTTCGACACTTTCAGTTATTTCTGTCATCAGATTTTTCTTTTTCGCTTGTCACAGACACCATGACTTCCTTTTCTACTGGTTTCACTTTTTTAACCTTCTTCTTGACTTTAGATCTCTCTCTCTCTTTTGACCTTGAGATTCTTGACTATCATATTCCTTCTTCATTCTTTTACTCTTTGAATACAAAAATTGTTTCATCGCTTTTATTTAGAATCATAATCACTGTTGTCATGTCTCCACTTGTTATTCTTTTACTCTTTGAATACAAATCTTTACATTGCATATCTATGAAGATCTGTAAAAAACTCGGATACATAAATCTCTTGCCTTGATTCATGTTATCTTTCATATTGTTGAATATCATTCCCGAGAAGTTAAACTTTAGATTTAGGCATAGTGTTTCAATTGCACTGGTCAAATAATCCGGTGCCACATCATAAGGTCCTTTTCTATGCCCTAAGCATAGAATAACCACATCCATTAGATGTTTATATGGTCTCAAAACACCGTTCTTTGCGTAACTCGTTGCATTGATGTAACTATCAATGTTGTGTTTTAGATCCTTATCCTTAACTTGAAAAACTCTAACCATCTTCACATTATACACATAAGCATAAATCCGACAATTTATCAAATTTTCAACACTTATAAATTTTTTGAACAATTAATTAATTCAAGCGCATGACTCATGGAGCGCATGAGCATTTTAAGCATATGAGTCATGGAACGCATGGCCATATTTCATTTGATATTGAACTTAGGACTCCTATGAGCATAGGACTCCTGCATTCAAGATCAATTGACCTTATTTTGTTGGTCAACACAAGAGTCTTACACTCTTAGGGCTCATGCGTTGATCAACAACCCAGTTTTTGTCCAAAATTGAAAATGTCTAATTCCTTTGAATTAGCGTCCAATCTTTGTTGTACATAAAATGGATAATGCCTATTAATCAAAACCTCTATCTCAGTTTCAATTTCATCCATCAAATTAACATAGATCTTAACTTAGGGTTTTGAACGGTTTGCTTTAATTGATTTGGCCTATTTGTTTTGTTATAACATGCATATCATACATCATTATACTTGTAATGATCATGTCAACAAACCTATAACTTGTAACATTTGCAAGATTTCAAAAATTGTAAACTTTCAATCGTTTTCATATTTAACAAAATTCTATATCTTATTTACGAATTTTTGTAATCGTACGATCAAGAAAAACAATATTCACAACATTTCCGGAGTAAAATCCAAGTTACACATGCCTTAATACCCTTCACATGACCTAAACAATGAGTTAGAAGGGTTAAAAATGGCAAATAAGTGATAATACAAGTCCGGGGGCCAAAACTGTCAAAAAATATATTTTTGTCAGAAGGCCTTGCGATCGTAAGACCTAAAGCCTTGCGGTCCGTAAGACATCCCCAGTGTGTAGAATTGTGCTGGCAGCAACCTTGTTCTCCAAATACTACCACATTTCACCATTCTTGCCACCTTAATTCTGGCTAAGACACTTATTAGGACACTAATAAACATCTTAACACCTCATCAAACACTTGGCAACACCTCCTTGATCCAAAATCACTATAAATAGGCTTGAGTTCTTTGAGTTCTTCAAACCATTCTTTTCTTTTCACTCTCAAAACTCTCTTCGAGCTTGCTTCTACACTTAAAGCCTCCTTTCTAAGTTCCAATCTTTCTTCTCAAACACAAGTGTTTCGCTTAGTCTATTTAATTTATTTAGCTAGTTATGAGCCAACTTAAGATCTCATCAAGCCCAATAAGACAAGTCCGGGGGCCAAAACTGTCAAAAAATATTTTTTTTGTCAGAAGGCCTTGCGACCGTAAGACTTAAAGCCTTGGGGTCCGTAAGACATGCCCAATTTGTAGAATTGTGCTGGCAGCAGCCTTGTTCTCCAAATACTGCCACATTTCACCATTCTTGCCACCTTAATTCTGGTTAAGACACTTGTTAGGATACTAATAAAATGTTAACACCTCATCAAACACTTGGCAACACCTCCTTGATCCAAAATCACTATAAATAGGCTTGAATTCTTTGAATTCTTCACACCATTCTTTTCATTTCACTCTCAAAACTCTCTTGGAGCTTGCTTCTACACTTAAAACCTCCTTTCTAAGTTCCAATCTTTCCTCTCAAACACAAGTGTTTCGCCTAGTCTATTTAATTTATTTAGCTAGTTATGAGCCAACTTAAGATCTCATCAAGCCTAATAATATGACCATAATAATATAGGGAATAATCCTCAGTGATTATACCTTATAGTCATTCTGTTTTGTAGTCAAATGACGAGTCAACTATATATACTTTAAAAATGTTAAAAATACCCTTTTGGCATAAAATGGTTTTAAAACTTATATGATCTACATTTTCACATCAAGAATGATCATATAACATAAATAAACTTGTTTTGACATATTGAACTCGTCGTAAGACCCATACGACTATTCGGACCCGTGTTTGCGCATACGACAAGTTAATTAGTGTAAATTAGCCGTAACAGGTCAAAACACTTCAAAACGCTTTCCAATCAGAATGTTAGGTTTAACCAACCATGTTACAAGAGATCCCTTACTCATATGGTTATAAACCATATTTTATTCATTCTTCCATCAAAATCCGTATTTTACACATTTAATATACTACCGACGGAAACTTTCTATTTTGGACTGATTCTGTGTTGTTACTTTAACCAAGTATAACTTCGTCAAAACTTAACCAAACAAAGTAAACTCTTACATTTTGATTACGTTTATCAAAATGTGGTTGAACGATGTATGATACATCTACAAACACCTCTATTTAGACCCTCAAATGTCTAAAACCAAACCAAAGGTCAAAACTGAATAGTTTGTAAATATCAATAGTTTTGACCATTTTTGGGTTCGAAATAGAAAAACTTTCTAAATAAAAGTTGCAGAGCACACTTTGATTTAGTCAACTGGAAATTTTTATAATTTTTTGATAACGTTTGCTATTTTTTAGTATTTTACAAAAACAACACAGAAGGCGGTAAAAATTTTCTATCTTCTAAAACATCAAACTTCTTCAAAGTTACGACGTTTCCATTACCCACATTCACCCACAAACATTATCACAAAAAAAAACTTGACAAATGAATCCTTATTTCTAGGAAACACTTGACCTTTGCGAGCACGATTAAGCATAACATCATCAATCAAGTGAGTACATAGTCCCCACTATTACGTTTTCAAAATGTTTTTGGGTGATTCATATGTGCCTACTATTTTTCCAAGTTTACAAAACAATATATATGATTTATATATACAATATGTTTCCAATTTTGTGTGAAACTTGGTGGTGCGATATTCATAACACGAGTACTTCATTAACTTTGGCAAGCCGACCGATAGTATGTTGCGGGGAAGTTTGGGGAACAACAGAAACTGTGCACTTGACAAACCCTTTGGAGGTTTGTTCGACGAGTCAACACAGGCTTGAATGTTTTCATCACACGACCACGTTTGTTTATACAAAACGAAACTATTGGTTTATACGAGACGAAACAATTGGTTTATAAAAGACGAAACAATTGGATTCCTTAGTTCGGATTTGTAATGAGTAATCAGACTCATAAAAAACACAAACACATATAGTGTCTGAATAAGTTTCTAAGACGGGATACATTTTTATGTAATTTCATACTTGTAACTTTCGTTTATATTCCCAATCACCAAGTCAAAATACTCATACACCTTTGTTTAACTATTTAGGTTGACTTCAATGTTCCATCAATTAAAACCGCTCGCACACACTTTGTGGAAAATCTTCGCAAACTGTGACTTCATACGTGATCCATTTTACGCTTTAAACACTATTTCGGTTGCAACATGTATCCGTATTAAAGTCACAGTCACACATACAATCAATCTTATGCAAACACCCAATCCTTAAACATGCTTACTTGTTATGCTACTTGTTTATAAATACTAGGACAAATCTTATGCATGCTCTCTATCATTAACTTTAAAAAGCCTCCCTTAACATGTATAGCGCTATAGGATTAGCACACCGCCCCGTTTGTTGGGTCATTGTTAAGTATTCAATCTTTACGATCTTATTCACTTCGGTGATAAGGTTACGCTAGTGGAAACTTTGGGTTGATATTAGTCTTACATGCTAGTATGATTATATGACTTAGTATATAAATAACATGTGGATTTGAGATTTTATTCATACTTATGCTATGTAGACAAACTAGTATGCTCACCGACATAATTTGTGTTGATGGATATTTTATACATGTTGCTGGAAATATTTGATGATGATTTTGCAAGAAAAGACTTAAGGTGGATTTAGATACTCACCTAGTTTTAATTTATGCATTTTAATATTGTTAGTCATGAAATTCCAATTGTTGTGCTTTCCAATTTTCATCTGTCACAAACAACATAGTCTATTGTGTAGTAAACAAATTCTCACACCTTTCCAATAATCCGAACCTATCTAAATACTCACAGTCTATTGTACAAAGTTGCTCAAAAGTACGCTCCATAATTAGCTTCATATTATCATAGCCTTGGACTTCATTTTCATCCCTTTGTTAAAGATTAACTGTGGATGCACATTAGGTGGCACTATTACGGATAAAGGGTGATGTTCTAGTCTAGGTATGGGAAAGGTGGGGAAAGTCGCTCGAAATCACTTTATCCAGACGATTGTTGTGAGCTAGAGAAAGATGAATGTGAGGGTTATGATTGTCTTGCCTTTCGTTTCCCGGATCTTGTCCTCATTTTCAAAAAACACAGGAACATATCAGAATAATTTAGGCATGGGTGTGCATGGGCATGCATGGTCGTGTGTCACCTGGTCGCTGGTGATGGCACAGTGTGGTTATTTTTCCCGACTTTGTTTTGATGGTTTTGGTTCAATTTTAATCTTCTGTTAAAATTCTGATTTGGTTTAGTTAAGAACTTGCATGGTTTTGCCATAGAAAGAATAACCATACATTTAATTTTATTAAATAGATTGTATTTCGGAAGCTAGTGGTCTTCACATCAGATGTGCACGACTGTGCCTAGACATGCACGGTCACGCCATCTGTGTTCACATAAAACACCTAGATAAATTTTTGGGACTTCTGAGTTAATGTGTTGGGTTTAAACATGCATGACCATGCTTAAAGATGGGCACGACCGTCCCTAGTTACTATACTAGGTCAGCCGTCTTGGTCAAACCTGTGAGTTTTCCGGCGAAATTAGTTGAATTCTTTTTTTAGTTTTTCGTCACCCATTTTGTTTCTACTAGTACCCAAATCATTCCCATACAAGTTTTAACTTGAAATCATAGTGTTTAATGGTTTAAATCAAAGGTTTTAGCAAGAACTGGGTTCTGACCCGAAACATGGTGAAACTGATAAATCTAGTCACTAATCACAATCATAAAGTGTAAAAGACAAGTAATGCGTACCTAGAGATGAAGATTCTCAAATAAATTAGAAGGGAAATGATGGAATAGAACTGGTGATAGTTTGGTCGGGTCGCAAATGCAGGAGGTGCTGGAGAAGAGGTCTGATTTTGACCTAGGTCAAAAGTGGCCTTTTATACCCGTTTCTGCAGTCAAGAAGGCACAACCGTGCTAGGCTGGGCAGGGGCTTGCCTGGGGATTTTTCAAAAAAAAATATTTTTAATTAATTCTCATAAAATTGTTTAAAATCAGTTAATTATTTATTAATTTGCACGGCCGTGCCTCTTAATGGCATGAAGGTGCTAAATTGACAATTTGTTGAAAAATTAACTTGACGGTTTTTTTTGAATAATTTGGCCACCATTTATTCAATCTACAAGTTTAGTGGGCTTGCCTTCCTTATTTCTACACATGATACAAAATCATTCAAGGTGATAGATAAATTTTTTTGGAGAGATAAGTTGGAGAAAAAGATTTCCCCAAGAAAAAGTGGCATTCGGTTTGGTCTTTGTCATTTTTGATGATAACTTTGGTGGTGGCCATCCTTGAAAGAAATCTACAAAATAACTAGGAAACAAGCACAAGTCTTGAAATAAAAGTTGAAAATAAAATAAAAAAGGAAAATAAATAAGAAATAAAAAGATAGAAAATAAGATCGGTCAAGATAATAATTTGGGTCTTTCTTTGGAATCAACCGTATCTCTAGCAATTGCGCCAAAAACTTGTTGTTCGTGTATTATATTTCTTACTATTTCTCACATTGGCACTACCTTGCTTCATTTATTTGATCATACTCTTACTCTTAGACATTTTTTTGTGGTTCCTGGCTTAACCAAGAACCTTTTATCGAGCACGCAGTTAGTGATTGATCATCCTATAGCTGTTGTTTTTTCATATCTAGATATGTCCATTCTGATTCATGATGGAAAACTCCTCGATCACACGTGTGGTAGTCCACATCAGCTATATTCACTTGCTACTTTCACTTCTATTTCTTGTGAGACTTGGCATTCTCGATTAGGCCATCCATCTGGATGATGTTTTGTCTAGATGTTTGTTGTTACATCTGACAAACAAAACCCAACATAAACATTATACTGCTTGTAGTGTTTCAAAATCGACTAGATTACCTTTTACATCAGTTGTATCCCATTTTACTTTACCTTTAAATATTATACATTGTGACATTCAGAGTGCCTCACTAGTTATTTCTCGAGCAAGTTACATATATTTCATTACCTTTATTGATGATTTTAGTCGATTTACATGGATTTGACATTTGCCACATCGTTCTCAGGTTGTTGATTGTTTTCGCCATTTTAGACCTCTTGTTGTGAACCTTTTCTCCTGCACCATCAAACTTCTTCAGTGCGATGGTGCTCCCGAGCATATTCATGGCCCTATAGCTAAACATATTTCTGATTCCGGTATTGCTTATCGCATCGCATGTCGCTATACACCCCAAGCGAATGGTGTTGCCGAGCAGAAAAAAAATATCATCTTTCTGAGGTAGCTCAAGCTTTATAGTTTCATGCTCAGTTACCAAAGAAATTTTGGTATGATGCATATGCCACTGTTGCTTTTCTTATCAACCGGTTACCATCAGTGATTCTTCATACCTTATCTCCTTACGAGATTCTATTTGGTTCATGTCCCGACTATTCTATTCTTCGCACTTCTTGGTGTTTGTGTTATCTGTTTCTTGGTAATAATCGCGCAAATAAACACTCACTCAATTCTACTCCATGTATCTTTGTTGGCTATGCTCTTGATCATCTTAGTTATCTCTGTTATGATCTTCATACTTCTCGTACTTATAGATCTTGACATGTTCGGTTTGCTGAGATGATTTATGGTATTCCCGATTCTTCCACTTCTGCTTCTTCGTCCTCTATTTCTACTTCACCATTCTTTATTCCTCCTCCTTCTTCGATCATTCCTCCTCCTCCACCTTCTTCTTCTTCTTTTATTCTTCCTACTTTTTCTTATGATTCTTCTCCTCTTACTACATCACCCCTACTCCTCCTTTTCCTCCCCTTGTTCTAACTCACACGATGGTCACTTGTTCTCGTGATCATACATGATAGCCTCACTAATTCCCTGGTCATGTTCTCTTTCATGCTTCCACTGTTCCTATAACAACCCTCCAAAATATTCTGACGTCCCTAATATATTTTAAATGTCCCAATATGTCATAAAATATACCCCATATGCAAAAACGGGCCCAAAATACCTTTATTTTTATAAAAATTAATTAAAAACAAATTTTTATGGTCTCTCACGAGGCGCGTAAGCCACCCCCTTGACCTACGCGGGCCGCGACAGCTCCAAGTCGGGGCGACACCCGGTGTTGCCATGTGTCGTGTAGCGTGTCGAAGCTAGGGCTGAGTCGGACAAGCTAGGGCCTGCCCTAGCTGCCCTCGCGGCCGCGTAGCCCCTGACTACATCTTACGTGAGGCGCGACAAAACCGAAATCAGCTCCTATAAATTTGGAGCTCGGGCCTGCAGTCAAATTCGCTCACAATCTTTTCTTTCTCTCGAAATTTCACATAATAGGCATAATTATCGGGTATAATACCCCCCTAAATAACGAAGTTCTACTCCGTTGTAAGTATCATAACCCCGTATACGTATTAGATACGCTGCCCGATTGATCCAGGGTTCCGTAACGGCTGTCGTGGTTCTGCCCGACGTAGTCGTTGGAATGCCGTCTCGGGGAGGGTATTGCTAATGTAAATATTGGGTTATTATACTAACATGTGTGTATTTGTGTAATTTACAGATAATTACCAGGAAACCCATAAAGAAAACCTAAGACAACAATGTGAGTAATCTCCATTTTGCAACTGTTTTTACAAAACCTTAAATGTTTTACAATGCAATTAAGCAGTGATTGAGTCTTTGTAATTCTTCAATTACTACCGGTATTATGGGGTTTTGTATACATTTGATGCGGGCCCAAGTGTGGAGGAGCGGGCCATCTTGTATTTGGAGGCCCAAGATCGCGTAACAAAAGGGGCTTCACTAAAATGGCTCTAACTTGGGCTACGGAGGTCCGTTTTGGGTGTGCGACCAGGCGAAACGAACGTGAGGAAAAGCTCCATCTTGCTGCAAACGCCTTTGGCGGTTTGGGTCATCGTCCACGCCAAAAAACGCTTATTTCCATTAGTTATTTGCATTTTTATGTTTTTTTAAGTATTTTGGGCTTTTTGTTTTAGGCCGTGTGTTTGGCCCGTTATCTTTTTTAGGCCCGTTTCGAATTTCAGTCTCTATTTATATGTTGCTAAAGCTAATGAGAAGTTCAGAATTGAATTTTGAGAAAACTGTTTTTTCACTTCAAATTCCGTGGCCTTTGGGGTTACAATTTGGGGGTTGGGGAAGAATCTGCACGGGTATTCGTAGAATCAACGTGTAATCTTCATTTTTTCCGTTTCACGAGCTACATCAACATTACTTGATAATCTTCACAATTGAACATTAGGTTAGCCAATGTGTGATATAACCATAGCCACAGATACGGTCGAGTGGCAAGTACTAAATGAGTAATTGTGTAGATATAAACATTGTAATCGCTCTCAATACTGTGTTAATTGATAAAACTCTTCTTGATTAAACTGGGATTCACTCACCAGTATTTCCCACTGACAAAATATTTTTAAACGCGTTTCAGGTAACAAAATATGAGAGCCAACTAGAAGCCAGCTGGACAGCACTGAAGGCTTGGAGAAAGTGGCTATAAAAGTTACCTAAATAAAAGAAGATGTTTTATTAAATAAAATAGAGTTTATGTCTATAAATCAGTTTGTAATAAAAACATGGGTTTTATCCCAATATGTTTATTTATATAAAATGTGGTGTTTTACTCTGATAAAATATTTCCTAACTACGGTCCTGATGTAATTTCAGCTGCTAAATTGATAAACACCGATACCACCAACACCGAGTCTCGCGGCCGCCCGTTCCCGGGACAGATAGGGGGCGGGGGTTGCGACAGGAGGTGGTATAAGAGCTAAACCACTGATTCAGCCACAGAAATGTTCTGCTGACACCAAGATATTATCCAAAATGTTAGGAAATAAATTATGGAAATACGTGCATATTTGTATTTTATTGTTGTGTGTTATTTGACTATTTGTTAGTTTACAGTATGAGCGACCAAGGACCTTCCGACGCGTATCATCAGTTGTCTAGCTCACCTAGAATCGAAGGCACCTCTTCACAGCCTGCCCTCTCAGGGTATTCTGCTGATAATGAAGAAGGGATATTCGTGTTTAAGGCTAAGTCTGAAGAGCCATTCCCTCAGAAAAAGAGAGGATGGTTCAGTAGGGGAGCACACGAGCGTAGGAAAAGAATGAAAAAGTTGCAATAGCAGCGAGTCCTAGCAGCCGCTAAGCGAGAGACAGATGCCCATACATAGGATATGCTTAATAGAAGCTTAGCCAATTTTCATATCCTAGCAACCACAGCTGCCGACCCAAACCTGGAGCAACTTATAGCCCCTCAACTATTACCCTTGTTTCCCACGCAGCCGATGGAGATAGAAAATAACCCAGAAAACCAAGTCCAAATGCATGATTTCAACCCAGAGGAGATACCTAGGGTACCAGCACCTAATCTCTTAGACCCAGATTATGACCCGTGGTGGGATAACAATAGGGATTATGTGCAACGCTACCACCTAACCGACGAACCCATGCCGAACCTAGCAGCTTACCCAGGTCTGGACCCTCTAGATCCCTACTACGATAATGATGAATACATTAGGGAAATATTAGAGAATCTGTATCCTCAGGAAGAACCCATGCCACAGTACCCAAACCCAGTCCCAGCACCTGCACCTCCAATGAGTGCAAAAAATGTGCAAGAGCTCCAAACTATCGGAGAAGAAATTTTAGAAAGTAGCGAGAGGATGAGGCAGGTCGGAGAGTGACTCGTCTGGAAGTACGACGAGCGCAATATGGATTTCTAGATGAATCCATATTAGTGAAAGTGCTGGTGGAGATGGTAATAATATAATAACATAATAATATAATAATATAATAATATGTGTGTATGTTTGAATATATATATATATATATATATATATATATATATAATAGTTATCTAGTGAAGGGGTAAGGTCCCAAAAAACCTCGAAAAGAGGATTCGAGACCATACCACAAACCAACCTTTCTAACCTTTTAAACCTTGCGCGGCCGCGCACTGGTCTTACAGAAGGAAGAAAGCAATCAGTAATGTATAGTCGCGCGCCCAAAGGAAAGCATGAATCCTTGCGCCTTCTCCCGTTTACAAAGGATTAAAATCCTTTACCTCCGCCTAAATATCCAGACTTGGATTTTTTCTTACCCAGACTTGGGATTTATTTGTCTATGTCCACACAGCAAGGTGTCACACCAGATTACAGCAGTAATCTTCTAGAAAGAAATACAATCGTGCACCACCCAGACGGTTATAACCGTCTGGACACGTGTCATCACCACATACAACCCTGGAATCACAACGAAGGCATGCAATTGGAGAGTAATCTCCAATTAATCACTTTCCACGTGGTGATTCCCCAGCCATAGATCAAACCACGATCCGTGTGCATTCACATCGGATCGAGGCTAATTGACGTCAGATCAAAGAAGTCAAACCGGAGAAAAAATAACCGCTACGGCGTTAGCATTTTCCGTTATCTTGTCAATAACAGGTTTTCCCTCCCAAACTCTCGGTTATAAATAAGAGAACTGTTCAGGTATAAACTCAGATCACTCTCACTTCTCAAATACTTATCTTCTCCATTACCAATACTTATTCTCACGCCGGAGTCGGGTCAAGGAGAGAACCTTCTTCTCCCCTTGACGAGACTAACGGTGTTCTTTTTTGCAGAACCATCGGAGAGGAAATTTCATTGCAACTGAATCAACCGAGAGAGAGCTAACCCTTTTTATGCAGAATCAAACCCCCTAACTATCTCGGTTCCGACCATTTAGTTAGTGTTTCTTCATTGGCGCCCACCGTTTTCTCAATTTTTCTAGTTTCTATCTCGTTTCGATTCAGTTCATTCCATTTTCTGTTTTTGCACATGGCAGAAAATTCGTCGTCTCACCGACAACCTGGTCCTCGACCACACGTCGGAAACAATTTACAACTAGAAGAATCTCCAGAACATTGGTTTAGCAGATGCCAAGCTGCTTTAAACACAATCGTTATTCAAATCGCCAGATCTGATTTATCAAACATCAGATCTGGAAAAGTAATTGATACCACAGTATTGGATCCACCAACACCATGTAGGAGGGACATCCAATCCAGCCAATATAACAGTTATCAGAAACAAATACACATGGTTCAAGGGGGTCCGTCACGAAGACCAAATAAACGGAATTATGACCAACATTGGAGAGAACAGCAAGTCATATTTCCCGTTGTTCCTGGGGGCCCTCAGGAAGAACGACCAGTAATTATTACTGGTATTTTCGGTCATTACCGAACAGACTATATGTTCATAGATCCAGGGAGCTCAATGGACATCATATACGAACAGTGCTTTAAACAGCTTGATTCAGAAGACAAAGCACGTCTAGAACCAGTCGATTTTCCCCTCACTGGATTCTGTAACGAGGCTGTATTCCCATTAGGGCAAATTGATTTCCCGGTGACTTTATCAGACGGCGAACATTCACGAACAGTTACAGTCAATTTCATGGTCATGCCGGCAACATCACGTCATGATGTCTTGCTCGGGAGAAGGTCACAAAGGGAATTTAGCATGATCACTTCCATTCCACATGCTGCTTGTGGGTTTCCAACAGAAACCGGAGTGGCAATTCTCTATTCAAGCAAAGAAGTCCTGTCCGTAGACGACGAACCACCAGCAAAGGTAATCAAACCTTCGGCACCAAACGAACCAGAAAAATGGGTCTTGAACAACGAGTATCCAGAACAGACCATTCTGCTAGGACAAGCTATTTCCCCAGCAACACGCGTACAACTGAAAAAATTGTTGTGTAACAATAAAGATATATTTGCCTGGTGCCCAGCAGACATGACTGGAGTTCCACGCAACATCGAGCAACATTGCCTAAATATCAAACCATCAGTAGAACCTGTTGCTCAGGGGAGGCGCAGTTTCAGTGAAGAAAAAGCAATGGATGAGCAAGTAGCAGAATTACTTAATGCGGGAATCTTGCGCGAAGTAAAATACCATACATGGGTCGCCAACCCAGTGATGGTACAAAAACATAGCGGCGGGTGGAGAATGTGCATCGACTTCAAAGACCTGAATAAAGCATGCCCAAAAGATTGCTACGCGCTCCCAGAGATAGACAAAAAAGTCGACTCTCTAGCATCATTCAGATGGAAGTGTTTTCTTGACTGTTACAAGGGTTATCATCAGGTCCAGATGAAAGAAGAAGACGAGGACAAAACGGCGTTCCGCACAGATAAAGGCATTTTCTGTTACACCAAAATGTCGTTCGGCTTGCGCAACGCAGGCGCAACTTATCAACGCCTAATGGACCCAATTTTCAAAGATGATATTGGCAAGACTGTCGAAGTATACATGGATGACCTTGTCATCATGAGCCATGAGGAAGGAACGATGCTTGACAATATTCAGCGCACATTCGACTCCTTGCGTAGCGTGAGTCTAAAACTCAACCCAACTAAATGCTCCTTCGGCATGGAAGAAGGGAAATTTTTGGGATTCATCGTCACAAAAGATGGTTTTAAAGTAAATCCAGAAAAGGTGCAGGCTATTCAGCTAATGCATCACCCGCAACAGTTAAAGAAATGCAAAGGCTCGCCGGACGACTAGCGGCTTTAAACAGATTTTTGGCTAATCACGCAGCGAAGTCTTATCCATTCATCAGTACGCTACGAAACTGCGCAAAGAAAACCGACTTTCAGTGGACTTCTGAAGCGGAAACCGCATTCAAGCAAATGAAAGAATGTTTAATTCAGCTGCCAACACTGACAGCACCAAAAGAAAAAGAACCACTAATTTTATATCTATCTGCCGCGGAAGTAGCAGTTGGTGCTGTATTGATGGTGGAACGCGAGAATATCCAAACTCCAATCTATTACATCAGCAAAATGCTCACCGGCCCAGAAACTCGGTACTCAATGATAGAAAAACTAGTCCTAGCACTAGTACATGCATCCCGACGCCTACGCAGGTATTTCTCGGGTCACGTCATCACAGTTCTTACCAATTACCACTTAGGCCAGATCTTATCCAAACCCGACGTGGCGGGACGACTGGCCAAATGGGCAATTGAGTTAGGAGGCTACAACATTTTTTACAAACCAAGACCCGCAATCAAAGGGCAAGTTCTAGCAGACTTTGCCACTGAAGTTCCTATCGATAAAATACAAGAATGTGAGGCAATCCAGAACCCAACACCTGTTTTCGATGACAGAGTCTGGACCTTACACACAGATGGTGCTTCCAATGACGATGGAGCAGGAGCAGGTCTCCGATTAATCAGCCCAGACAACCACGAGCTCACGTATGCTATACGCTTGGATTTCAAAAGTACGAATAACGAAGCCGAATATGAAGCCTTCTTGTCAGGTCTTCGCTTAGCGTTAAAAATGGGGGCAAGAAATCTTGAAGCTAACGTTGATTCAAAACTAGCTGAGCAAGTCAATGGCAATTACGATGCAAAAGAAGCTATGGCGTTGTACCTTGAACAAGCACGAATGTTAATCAGCCAATTTCAAACATTCAAAGTTAATCACATAAACAGAAGCGAGAACAAACATGCCGACGCGCTAAGCAAGTTAGCCGCTACCAGCTTTAAGCACTTAGCAAAGGAGGTACGCATAGAGGTATTATCCAACCCTTCCATTCATCTCAAGCAAGTAAACGTCATCGAAATGGGAGATCCATCTTGGATGTCCCCAATTATCTTATACCTCCAGCACGGAAAACTACCGGAAGGAATGGCAGAAGCTCGAAAAATACAACACAAGGCAGTAAATTACGACATGACGGATGGTGTCCTCTACCGGAAATCATTCATGGGCCCATTATTACGATGTGTCGATAAAACGGACGCCCAGTACCTTGTCAGAGAAATCCACGAGGGATTATGCGGGATATACGCGGGACCGCGCATGGTTGTAGCAAAAATAATGAGCGTTGGATACTACTGGCCAGGAATGCACATGGATGCAGTCAATCTATTAAGAAGATGCGAGGCATGTCAACGCCACGCACCAAAAACACTCCGACCCAAGAATCCGCTAATTCCCGTTACTTCCGCCTGGCCATTCCAACAGTGGGGCATCGATCTTGTCGGGCCATTTCCTGACGCGCTAGGGGCAGTAAAATTCATCATCGTCGCGGTGGATTACTTCACAAAATGGGTGGAGGCTAAAGCTTTGGCCTCAACAACAGCAATGGTAATCCGCAAATTTATATGGGAACATATCATTTGCAGATTCGGATTACCATTGCGCATTATTTCCGACAATGGTACAAACTTCGCCGCAGAAGATCTTCAAAAATGGTTCAAAGAAATGAACATCGAGCACAACTTTGCCTCCGTCGCGCACCCCCAAGCGAACGGCCAGGTAGAAAGCGTGAACAAACAAATCGTTGACGGTATAAAAGCGCGACTCGGGACAGCGCGCAGAGGGTGGGTTGACGAACTTCCCAGCATCCTCTGGGCACATCGAACAATGCCAAAGACAAGCACCGGCGAAACTCCATTCAGTCTAGTCTATGGGTCTGAGGCCGTCATTCCAGCCGAAATAGGTTTACCGTCACCGCGCATGATAGCTATGGAAAAACAGAACAACGAACAAGAAAGGAGAATGGATTTGGACCTTCTTGAAGAAAGGCGCGAGAACGCCGCTATAACAGAAGCAAGGTACAAATCTAAGCTCAAAAAATATTACAATGCGTGCGTCCGCGTGTGCACCTTTGTCCCCGGTGATTTCGTCTTGCGCGACAATGAGGCGTCAAACGCTGAAAAGCCAGGCAAATTAGCGCCAAGATGGGAAGGACCATACGTCATTAACGAGGTCCTAGGCAAGGGAGCATATACCCTAAAAAGGATCGATGGGACCCTAGTTCCCCGCACCTGGAACGCACAACAGTTGCGTAGGTGTTACATATGAACCAAATCTCCAAAAGCGGAAAGAACATACAGGCAATGTATTTCTTTATTTTGTTTCGTATTACAAGCCTTGCGCTCTTATCAAATACAAACATCCTTTTTACTTATCTCACTGTTTATTACAAATTGCATGAAAATTTCTTTGGTTCGCGCGAAAACAATATGGTCAAACAGTGCATACCTCATGAACAGTCTAAAAACAAGGCAAGCTGTTACGCCTTTTAGACAAACGTTCAAACATGAGCATAATACCATCTCTCATTCGCCTTACCTATCCAAAAGCAATTAAAAAACATGCAACTTATTGTAATCCAAACACGTAAGAAGTAAAAACATAATCAATATACATATCATTAAGTGTAGCAAAACACTTCATAAACAAGATCATGGCGGTGATCTTCAAAATTTTAGTTCCAGAAACTAAAATATCCACAAAAAAAAAAAAAAAAAAAAAAAAACCTTGTTTCTACAAAATGGCAGGACGGTCAAAAGGCAGCCATTAACAACGATCACACCAATGATCTTATGCTAACAGACTAGGGTAAACAATCAAAAGAAGGGATGAAACAACCCCCAAACCTAACCAACAACAGTTTCGTCTTCAACATCCACTTCCCCCGGGGGTCTTTTCCGACGATGGTATACCAACCGGCAATCTTCCCTCCGAATCATCGAAAAACGAGCAATGAGGCCATCTGCATCCAACAAAACACCACTGTTAGCAACAACTTCCCCTTGCTGGAAAACCTTATCATCAGAACAAACCACCATAGAAGGATCATCAAGGACAGAGTCCTCTCCGGTAGCCACCAAGGGTGGAGAGTTAGCAAGTAACAAAAGAGCTTCAGCAGCTTCTCGAACCCTTAAGATATCTGAAAGACGCCGGGAACGAACGGTACTTTTTCCCTTCATCTTCTCCAAATTAATGATAAAAAGGCATCCCAATACATATATATACAAAAACTCAACCTCGAAAAACGGGAACCCTGCTCATCATTAGTTGTCAGAATTATATCACATCCGAACGGCGCTACAGGAACCAGGGTCATATCCTCATTAATGAGGTCTGACAAGCGCCACTACGAATTTCAAGACAAAGAGAAAAATACCCATTCTTACTGCCAGTTGACGTCATCACGTGTCAGAGCATGATTACAAAGATTTTTTCCTTTTTCCAACAAGATAAATCTTCTCATAGAAGCTTTCTTATTTTGACGCACCCAAAAACATTTCCCTCTCATAAGTCCAGTGCTCCACTTACTTGCATAAGTACAACACTAGACTGGGGGGACTTGAAGGGGTAAGGTCCCAAAAAACCTCGAAAAGAGGATTCGAGACCATACCACAAACCAACCTTTCTAACCTTTTAAACCTTGCGCGGCCGCGCACTGGTCTTACAGAAGGAAGAAAGCAATCAGTAATGTATAGTCGCGCGCCCAAATGAAAGCATGAATCCTTGCGCCTTCTCCCGTTTACAAAGGATTAAAATCCTTTACCTCCACCTAAATATCCAGACTTGGATATTATCTTACCCAGACTTGGGATTTATTTGTCTGTGTCCACACAGCAAGGTGTCACACCAGATTACAGCAGTAATCTTCTAGAAAGAAATACAATCGTGCACCACCCAGACGGTTATAACCGTCTGGACACGTGTCATCACCACAGACAACCCTGGAATCACAACGAAGGCATGCAATTGGAGAGTAATCTCCAATTAATCACTTTCCACGTGGCGATTCCCCAGCCATAGATCAAACCACGATCCGTGTGCATTCACATCAGATCGAGGCTAATTGACGTCAGATCAAAGAACTCAAACGGGAGAAAAAATAACCGCTACGGCGTTAGCATTTTCCGTTATCTTTTCAATAACAGGTTTTCCCTCCCAAACTCCCGGTTATAAATAAGAGAACTGTTCAGGTATAAACTCAGATCACTCTCACTTCTCAAATACTTATCTTCTCCATTTCCAATACTTATTCTCACACCGGAGTCGGGTCAAGGAGAAAACCTTCTTCTCCCCTTGACGAGACTAACGGTGTTCTTTTTTGCAGAACCATCGGAGAGGAAATTTCATTGCAACTGAATCAACCGAGAGAGAGCTAACCCCTTTTATGCAGAATCAAACCCCCTAACTATCTCGGTTCCGACCATTTAGTTAGTGTTTCTTCATCTAGATAATAACTACGGATGCCTACTAGTAGTGTAATTTCAATTCCAGTTGTATTGTAATTTTAATTTTCAGTATTGGTTTGTATTAGATGCATATTATATATAAGAAAGAGTAAGTCGCAATGATCGACGTTTTTGATCAACATGCGTGTCATGTGATTGATTGAATTAAACATTATCTTATGATATTAATACGTGGTAAATGTTTAAAATTCAGATGGACAACGAAGTGAACCAGGAAAACCAGAATGACAATAATTCGAATAACGATAACCCGAATAATGAGAATCCGAACAACAACAACAATGGAAACCAAGTGAATAACAGTGCCATCCAACACATAGTGGCACAAGGAATCATAGATGCAATGCCATTTATTATTCAAACTGTTAGGGAAGCAGATAATAAGAGTAAACATAGTAGTAAACGACCCACTGAACCGGAACACAGCGTAAACAATGGAACCTTACTTCAACCCCCATCCCAAAAGAAGAAAAACCATGCCTTATGGTTGTTCTTATAAAGAATTCTGGTCCTGCAAACCAATAGAATTCTCGGGCAATGAAGGACCCATTGCAACTCTACGCTGGAGAGAAAAGACTGAGGCTGTCTTAAAAATAAGCAAATGTGCGGAAGAGGATAAGATAATGTTTGCTTCCAATCCGTTTAAGAATTCCGCACTAGAATGGTGGAATATTATCCTCCAGTCTAGGGGAAGTGATAGGGTTTACAATATGGAATTGGAGGAATTTAAGAATATGATAGAAAGAAAATCCTGCCCTTCCAGTGAAAAAGAACAGATAGCAAATAAATTCTTAAACCTTAGAATGACTGGAGTAGATAGTAAGGGATATACTACATTATTCTTTGAATATGCTAGAATAGTGCCAACTCTTGCATCACCTGAACCAATATTAATCTCCCGTTACATCTGGGGATTAATCGGGGAAATTAGGCATGTAGTCAAGGCCGCTAAACTTCAGACTATAGAAGAAGCTGTAGAACTAGCAAACACCTTGACAGATGAATTGGTGTGTACACGAGAAGAAGACCAGAGAAGGAACCTAACTCAAAGGCTTACCCAAGAATTTCGCTCTGGAAATTCCAATCGTGGGAAAATGTAGGTTCTACTTCTGCACCTTATTGCAAGTATTGCAAAAGGAAGCATTCTGGAAGATGCTCCATATACTGCAATTTTTGTAAAATATCTCAACACAAGGAAGAGGACTGCAGGAAGAAACTTAACAGCAGGATCTGCTACAACTGTGGAGAACAAGTCCATATCAAGCCAAACTGTCCGAAATTAGCTCCAGCTACGAACAACAAGAACACTAAAAATGCTAGAGCATTTGTTCTGACTGCAGATGAAGCTAAGATGATTCCAGACGTGATCACAGGTACGTTTTTAGTTAATGATGTTTTTGCTAAAGTATTATTCGACTCTGGTGCGAACCAAAGTTTTATTATTACTTCATTTTGCAAACTTCTTAATCAATCATTAACTAAACTCCCACAAGAATGTCTAGTAGAGATAGCGAATGGAAAAACCATTAGGATTTCTGAAATCTTACAGGGAGCAAGAATAGAATTTTTAAATCAAAAGTTTATTGCAAATATTTATCCAATGAATCTGGCAGGATTTGATGTTGTTTTAGGAATGATTTGGTTAATAGCCAATAAAGCCAGTATTTTATGTGATCAAAAGTCAATTCAAGTAAATTCACCAAAGGGTGAAAAGATCACAATTAAAAGAGATAAACCATCTAGATCCACAAAATTCAACTCTGTGATGAAAACGACAAGTTATATAAGAAAAGGATCTATAGTATATTTGATTTCTATAATCACTAACCCTAAAGGAAAAGAACTGAAAGATATACCAGTAGTATCTCAGTTTACAGATGTGTTTCCAGAAGAATTACCAGGACTACCGCCAGACAGAGAAGTGGAATTCAGAATCCACCTGCTACCAGGAACAACACCAATTGCCAAAACACCTTACCATTTGGCACCCGCAGAAATGCAGGAACTGAAGAAACAGTTAGATGAATTGTTGGAGAAAGGATTCATACAGCCGAGTTCATCGCCGTGGGGAGCACCAATTTTGTCTGTTAAAAAGAAAGATGGATCAATGCATATGTGCATTGATTACCGTGAATTGAACAAGGTCACAATTAAGAATCAATATCCATTACCAAGAATCGATGATCTGTTCGATCAATTGCAAGGAGCTCGATTTTTCTCGAAAATCGATTTACGATCAGGATATCATCAATCGAAGGTACATGAAGAGGACATTCCTAAGACCGCTTTTAGAACAAGGTATGCCATTTGGTTTAACCAATGCCCCAGCCGCATTTATGGACATGATGAACCGAATATGTAAGCCATATTTGGATAAATTCATAATTGTCTTTATAGATGATATTCTCATTTACTCTAAGAGTAAAGAGGAACATGCAAAGCATTTGCACGCACTTCTAAGTTTATTAAGAAAAGAAAAGCTGTATGCAAAATTTTCAAAGTACGAGTTTTGGTTAAAACAGGTACAGTTTCTTGGACATTTAGTCAATCATGAAGGAATTCATGTGGATCCCACCAAGATCGAGGCTATTACTAAATGGAAAACCCCTGAGTCACCAACCGAGGTTAGAAGTTTCTTAGGACTGGCTGGTTATTATAGAATATTTATTTGAGATTTTTCTAGAGTAGCCATTCCCTTAATTAAGTTAACCTGTAAATCCATTAAGTTTGAATGGGGACTAAAACAAGAAGAAGCCTTTAGAATTCTTAAGCAAAGACTAACCAATGCACCTATACTAGCGTTACCAGAAGGAACCGAAGACTTTGTAGTCTATTGTGACGCTTCTAAGTTAGGTTATGGATGTGTATTGATGCAACGTCAAAAGGTTATAGCCTATGCATCCAGACAACTTAAGAATCATGAAGAGAATTATTCAACCGATGATCTTGAATTAGGAGCTATAATTTTTGCCCTTAAAATTTGGAGGCATTATCTTTACAGTAGTAAGTTTACCATATTCACCGACCATAAGAGTTTAAGGTATGTTTTTGGGCAAAAGGAATTAAATATGAGACAAAGACGCTGGATGGAGATACTTAGTGATTATGATTGTAATATCCAGTATCATGCAGGAAAAGCAAATGTAGTAGCTGATACTTTAAGTCGGAAGTATCATGAAAAACCCAAAAGAGTACGTTCTCTTAAGTTAAATCTACAAGTAGATTTAAATGAACAGATTAGAAAAGCACAAGAATCAGTAATCAAGGTTGATACTGAAAAATTCAAAGGAACGATTAAGGAACTAGAACAAGGAACATATGGAATTTGGAGATTCCATAAGAAAAGGATGTGGTTACCTAAATTAGGAAACCTACGTTACCATATACTAGAAGAAGCCCGTAAGTCTAAGTATACGATGCATCGTGGAAGTGATAAGATGTATCAGGATTTAAGAAAGAATTTTTTGTGGATAGGAATGAAAAAGGATATAGCAGCATATGTTGCAAATTGTTTAACCTGTTCACAAGTCAAAGCTGAACATCAGAAACCCTCAGGTTTGTTGCAATAATTAGAAATGCCAGTATGGAAATGGGAGTTGATAACAATGGATTTTGTTACCAAATTACCCAAAACAAGGAAATGTAATGATACAATCTGGGTGATTGTAGATAGGCTAACTAAGTCAGCTCATTTCCTACCGATGAAGGAAACTTTCAATATGGAACAATTAGCTAAGTTGTATGTAAATGAAATAGTTTCATTGCATGGAATTCCTTTATCAATTGTGTCTGACAGAGATATCCGTTTTACCTCTCATTTTTGGACAAGCTTCCAAAAAGCAATGGGAACCAAGTTAAGTCTAAGCACAACTTATCATCCTCAAACGGACGGACAAAGTGAAAGAACAATTCAGACAATGGAGGACATGCTTAGAGCCTGTGTGATTGATTTTGGAGGTAATTGGGTCGATCACTTGCCATTAATAGAATTTTCTTATAATAAAAGTTATCACACAAGTATCAATGTTGCACCATTCGAAGCACTTTATGGATGAAAGTGCCAAACACCAGTATGTTAGGCAGAAATTGGAGAAAAGCAACTATCTGGACCAGAAATAGTGCAAGAAACAACATACAAGATCATTCAAGTCAAGGAACGACTAAAAGCAGCACGTGATCGACAAAAGAGTTATGCAGATAACAGGCGAAAGCCATTGGAATTTCAGGTAGGAGATAAAGTGTTATTGAAAGTCTCTCCTTGGAAAGGAGTAGTCAGAATCATCAAAAGGGGAAAGCTAAGTCCCAGGTATGTTGGACCTGTTGAGATTATTAGAAGAATAGGACCTGTAGCCTATAAGCTACAACTGCCAGAGGAAATGGCAGGAATACATGATGTATTTCATGTATCTAATCTCAAGAAATGCTTAGCTGATGAATCGCTGGTAGTACCTCTTAAGGATATAGAGGTAAATGAACAACTTAAATTTGTAGAGAAGCCTCTACAAATTGAAGGCAGAAAAGTTAAGAACCTCAAGCACAAGAGATTAGTTCTGGTCAAAGTGAAATGGGACTCCAAAAGAGGACCATAGTACACATGGGAACTTGAATCAGAAATGCAAAGGAAATACCCGCACCTATTCCAGTAAGATCTCGAGGACGAGCTCTAAAACAAGGTGGGGAGGATATAACAACCCTCCAAAATATTCCGACGTCCCTAATATATTTTAAATGTCCCAATATATCCTAAAATATACCCCATATGCAAAAACGGGCCATGAATACCTTTATTTTTATAAAAATTAATAAAAAATGAATTTTTATGGTCTCTCGCGGGGCGCGTAAGCCACCCCCTTGACCTACGCGGGCCGCGACAGCTCCAAGTCTGGGCGACACCCGGTGCTGCCACGTGTCGTGCAGCGTGTCGAAGCTAGGGCTGAGTCGGACAAGCTAGGGCCTACCCTAGCTGCCCTCGCGGGCCGCGTAGCCCCTGGCTACATCTTACGCGGGGCGCGACAAAAAACCGAAATCAGCTCCTATAAATTTGGAGCTCGTGCCTTCAGTCGAATTCGCTCACAATCTTTTCTTTCTCTCGAAATTTCACATAATAGGCATAATTCTCGGGTATAATACCCCCTAAATGACGAAGTTCTGCTCCGTTGTAAGTATCATAACCCCGGTTACGTATTAGATACGCTGCCCGATTGATCCAGGGTTCCGTAACGGTTGTCGTGGTTCTGCCCGACGTAGTCGTTGGAATGCCGTCTCGGGGAGGGTATTGCTAATGTAAATATTGGGTTATTATACTAACACGTGTGCATTTGTGTAATTTATAGATAATTACCAGAAAACCCTTAAAGAAAACCTAAGACAGCAATGTGAGTAATCTCCTTTTTGCAACTGTTTTTACAAAACCGTAAATGTTTTACAATGCAATTAAGCAGTGATTGAGTCTTTGTTATTCTTCAATTAGTGCCGGTATTATGGGGTTTTATATACATTACTTGATAATCTTCACAATTGGACAACGGGTTAGCCAATGTGTGATATGACCATAGCCACAGATACGGTCGAGTAGCAAGTACTGAATGAGTAATTGTGTAGATATAAACATTGTAATCGCTCTCAATACTGTGTTAATTGATAAAACTCTTCTTGATTAAACTGGGATTCACTCACCTGTATTTCCCACTGACAAAATATTTTTAAACGCGTTTCAGGTAACAAAATATGAGAGCCAACTAGAAGCCAGCTGGACAGCACTGAAGGCTTGGAGAAAGTGGCTATAAAGGTTACCTAAATAAAAGAAGATGTTTTATTAAATAAAATAGAGTTTCTCTTTTGTAATAAAAACATGGGTTTTTATCCCAATATGTTTATTTATATAAAATGTGGTGTTTTACTTTGATAAAATATTTCCTAACTACGGTCCTGATGTAATTTCCGCTGCTAAATTGATAAACACTGATACCACCAACACCAAGTCTCGCGGCCGCCCGATCCCGGGACAGATAGGGGGCGGGGGTTGCGACAACTCCCATCACCGAGCCTTCTACATTCAGACATGCTCAGTAGTGGTCTATATGGTGGGATGCGATGCGTTCTGAAATTGGTGCTTTACATGCCAACTAGACTTGGCGTCTGGTTTCGGCTCCCAGTGATTCCAACATTGTTGCCAAAGGCTTTCATTAGACTGACGGTATTGATTATACAAAGACATTCAACCCGGTGGTTAAACCCACTACTATTCGTCTTATTCTTTGTTGCTTTTCCCGCGGATGGGTCATCAGGCAGCTTGATGTCAACAATGCCTTTCTTCATGGTGATTTATCTAAGATTGTGTATATGTCACAACCTCTGGGCTTTGTTGACTCTTCCCGACCTCATCATGTGTTTAATATAGAAGGCTCTTTATGGCCTAAAGCAGGCACTAGAGCTTGGTTTTCTAAGCTATCATCGGCTCTTATCTTTGGAGGATTTTCTTAGTGCCTCTCTAACACCCCTCTCTTTGTCTATAGTCGAGATTCGATCATGTGTTATGTCTTTGTTTATGTGGATCACATTATTATTATTATTATTATTATTATTGTTGTTGTTGTTGTTGTTGTTATTACTTGGAGCTCCTCTGAATTTGCTACTGGATTGACTAAGCGTTTGTATTCATAGTTTGCGCTCAAGGATTTGGGAGTTCTATCCTATTGTTTATGTATACGTGCTACTTTCACTAATGGTGTTCTATATCTATCTTAATAGCGCCATCTACTTGATTTATTATAACGCACTAGCCTTGCTAAGTGCCGGCCTTTGTCTACTCCAGTTACCTCTAGACGCCAACTTTCTGGTTATACACGTATACCTTTAGCCAATCCTACTTCATTACGGAGTACATTTGGTAATTTAAAGTATTTAGTCTTGACTCGACCCGAGATTGCTTATGCGGTTAGCAAGGTGTCCCAGATTTTACAAACACCTACTAATTCTCACTGAGTAGCAGTCATGCGCATTTTGAGGTATCTCTGAGGCCCGGTTTCTCATGGATTATATATTAGGCGATCCAACTATGTTGATCTTCATGCTTAATCTGATGCTGATTGGGCAGGATTCCTTAATGATCGTTGGTCGACTACTACTGGATATTCTGTCTTTCTCGGGCCCAACATCATTAGTTGGAGATCCAAGAAACGTCATACTGTTGCCCATTCTAGTACAGAGGTTCAGTACGTGCTTTAGCTCATATAGCTGTTGAGATCCTATGGATTTTATCGCTTTTACAGGAGCTTCATATTACTTTATCATGTCCACCTACTCTTTGGTGTGACAACGTTGGTGCCACTTATCTTGCAGTCAACCTTGTGTTTCACTAGCGCACGAAACACTTTGAGATTGACTTACATTTTATTCATGATATGGTGTTAGCACAGATTCTCCATGTTGGGTATGTGCTCACTTATGTTCAATTGGCAGATCTATTGACCAATGGGTTGTCGCCAGCTCCTTTTCACACTCTCCTGTTCAAGCTTCACGTCGTTGCGCCACGTTCGGCTTGAGGGGGCGTATTAGAGTATACAGCTATGGGGTTGAGTCAGTTTTGTTAGTTGAGAGTTTATTAGAATTGGTGTGTGTTAGGGTGGTCGGGGCGCCCAGTGATCGGCCCCGATCACGCGTGAAAAAAAAAACACCGCCGCCGCTAAAAAGTATCACACGTTAATTTTATAACGTGTCAAACCAATCACGCGTTATTGTACCGTTGGTGATGAATATGACAGTCTGAAAATCCAAGCTACCATCTCCTTCCTGAAAAAAACAAGTAAATAGAGAGGGAGATTTGGGGAAGAAGAAACTTGCCATTTTAAATAGAGAACTTAGTGAAGAAATCGTTGAATTGAATGGAATTTGGGGGTTTTGTGAAACCTAGAAGTGAGGGAGATTTGGGGAAGAAGAAGGAATCCGTGGCTTGTTGAACAAGAAGCAATGAAAATGGATTTGTCAAAATGGGCCATCTGAAGTTTTATTAAAAATTCTATTTGGCCACTATATCAATCACCGGCACATTTGAGCGACAATTTTTTATATTTTATTGTTAATTTATAATTAAAAAGAAAACATCACAAGTGATGGGCATTTTCACTAAAATCCATCACTAGTGGTGGAATAATGCTTGATGACATGGTGGGATTTGATTGGAAGTTGTGAGTGATTAATGAGTGATGGGCACCCCTACCCCACTTAGTTAGCTATCCCCCTCTCCCATCTCTTTATGTATATATACATATAGTAGGTGTCAGTGGCGGATCTAGAAAACCCTTATAGGGGCAACGTTTCAAAGAAAAAGGGTAACGAAATCGAAAAAAAGGTCAAAATTTTTCAAAATTTACACTATCGTCGGAGTGTCAAGGGGCAACGTAGGTTACCCCTTATTAAGAGGTACATCCGCCCCTGGTAGGTGTATTGTTTCAGTAAAGTAACACTCATTATACACACAGTTTACTATCGATGAGATTATGGCCTTCTTACCTGATTATCATGAGTTTCTTCAAGCATTGTCAGAGGTGGAGAGGGATGATTAGTATTGAAACATATTATGCATGGGTGTATTAGGCATTTGAATGTGTGTATGTGCGCATGCATATGTCTGTGGTGAGAAGGAGAGGGGATTGAAATGTTGATTTTGACGAGAGTGTGTGGCAGTGGTGCGATTTACATAAGTTACCGGTTGTGCATTAACAAAAGGAAAATATTTAGTTATATAGATATTGCTAAAATAGTAGGCTATAGAAAGGCGTAAGAGAAGGTGACCATTTTATCCTCATATGTGTTACACATGATAAGAGATAGCTATTTATGTGTTACAAACTTACACATGATGACATGATATGAGTTATCCAAATAAAAAAGCTATTTGTGTGTTACACATGAACATGATGACATGATAAGAGCTATTTGATAGTTATCCAAATATAGAACTATCTATATTACAAGTTCCAAAAACAAAAACAATCTGTTTAACTTATATATTTAGAAATGACGAAATCCATTATTTTCATTAAACCATAAAGAACAAACATATAACAGTTATAATCTAATCCATAAATTATTTACTACTATCTAACCTAGCTTTTCTGAGTTTTTGAAGTACTAGAGATGCCCCACATAAAAAAATTGAACTAGCTATGATGTGATGTGATGATACATATTACGTGTATTGTTAGTTCATATTATGTATGTCTGCCATTGTGCGAATAGGCTAGATAAAGCGTGTGTTAAATATTGTATAGTTGAGAGTGAGATTAGAACACTCGACATTTTGGTGAGGTCGAGCACTGGTCCGCACGGATGAGAACTCGTCTACACGGATGAGTTCATCCTCCCTGAATCCTCTTGTCTATAAATAGGTGTCATGTGTTAGATTTGTTAAGTTTTAGCTGGAGAGAGTGCATGATGCTCTCTTCAGCTTGTCAACGATGTATGCTCTTTCGGTATTAATGGAAGTTTTATACTTTTGACTATTCTTACGATATTTCTACCGAACTAGCTTTATCTTATCCAAACTTCTGTCTAAACTTACCAGATCCGGAACTTTCAGTATTAACATTCTAGCAATGTTATTCAGTTGTTACTAACATTAATTTTATAGATAATCTATAACTTTTCTTTTTGAACGGCAAATTTATTTTTAATTCTTGTCGTCTATGTGACTTGAACCCCAGACATTCCCTCCTAAGGTGTTTAAAGGCTTTGCTTTTAGGAATAATTGCATATTTCCCCTTAAATACACCCTTAATTACATATTTACCCAAGCCTAAATAAAATTTGCATATTTCCCCTTCTCTGTTAAAAAGACAAAACTACCCTTCTCAAAATTAAAAGATCAAGTTTGAGAAATAATCAGATCATTGGGTTTCTTCATCTACGGCGACTCAGCAGGGCGACCTTTGGGTTTCTTCATCTTCGGCGATTCAGCAGGGATTTCGGCCGGCGACACAGGCGACCTTTGGGTTTCTGCCGGCGACACAGCGGCGTTTTGGGTTTCTGCCGGCGACACAGCAGTGATTTCGGCCGGCGACACACCGGCGTTTCTTTTGTTCAGGTTAGTAAACATATTTACAAATTTACTAGGTTTTGCTTGTAGTGGGCTTTTTGTTCAGGTTAGTAAACTGATTATTTACAAATTTTACTTGTTTTGTTCAGGTTAGTAAACATACCCGGACAAACTGAATATGTTGTAGTGGGCTTTAATATTGCTAGTTTTGTTCAGGTTAGTAAACATAGCTGTTAGTAAACATATTTTAGCTGTTGCAATGCCAATAACTAGCAGCTATGTTATTTAATCTTTTTAAAAATAAATAATTAACAGTAAACTTGACAGTTACTTTGTTTTGTTTTGTTCTTGTATATTTTTGTTAGATTGGATTGATTCAAGATAGAAGATGATAATATAGATGCACCAACATGGGAGAACATGGCTCAATCACCAACACTTGAGCCAAATGTTTTTCAAATAGCATCCAAGTATAAGATAAAACTAAAATATGGAGGCTACTTTCGATTAGCTAAGAACTCGGCTAGGAAACGGTATTGTTTTGGTTATCAAAAATGTATATACATTGATACGTACTCATACAACTTTGATGATTTAGTTGAAGAGGTTACAAATCATTATCCATCAAATAGGGGTCTCGTTTTCTCTATTTATTTCGTTGACAAGTATGCCATAGATCAATCTATTATCAAGCTTGATTCTCATGAGAAATTTGAGTTTATGATTAGAATGTATGAAGTGGAAAAAGAACTTGTCGTTTATGTGACAACGAGTAGTAATCATGAGACTTCTTCAGTTGATCAAAGGTAAAAGTTTTTTTAAAAGTGAGTTTAATATCATGTGCATCAATATCTACTAAATAATTAGAATTGTAAATCTTTTTCAGGGGTCAAGATGAAGTGGGTGACGAACCACACAGTGAAGATGAATCAGAGTATTCATTAAGTGACGAAAGCTATCATAGTTATTATAGTAGTGATGATGAAGTTTGTAGAAGGTTAGTGTATTGGTGTTTACTTATTATAAATTTTATTTTAGAATAAAATTTGTATTAACTTGTTGGGCGAGTACGAAGTTTGTAGAAGTAGTGAAAATCGAGCTGAAGTGAAACGCGGCGAAAAGCGTTGGGAGGTTGTACTTGATGAGCAAACATGTACTTGTCGGGTTTGGCAAGTTAAAGGTATTCCATGTCTACATGCAGCTGCTTTTATTGCTTTCACAAGGGATGTAAATTGGGAGAAGTTTGTTGATTCTTACTTCACTATTGAGAAATTTAAATCGGCTTATGCTCTAGAAGTTGCTCCGATGCCTATAAAGGATCAATGGGTGCATGTAGATGATGAGGAGAAGATATACCCACCTATTATCAAACGGCCGCCCGGAAGACCAAGAAAGGAGAGAATTAGAGCAAATGATGAGCAAAGAAAAAAATATAAGTGTCACCGATGTGGTGGGTATGGGCACCAACAAAAAAAATGCAAAAATTCGGCATCGCAAGATCAACCATCAACAAGTAAACGGGGGAAAAAGAACAAAAACATGTAGTTGAGCAATTTACTTTTTTGGTACCAAATGGTCAAAACTTTGGCATTTGTCTTTTTCATTTTTTGGATATTGTTACATGGAATTTTTGTGCTTGTTCTTTTGGGATGAATTTTTGACCGTAATTGATTAAAGTTTTGCCATTTTGTTTTCTATTTAAAGTTTTGCCATTTTGTTTTCTTTTTTATGATTGTTACTCTAGTTTGTGAGGAAAAATAATGAAAAAAAAACACTTCATGAAAAAATGCAAGTAGTGAAAAGAGACAAAAACTAGTAAAAAAAGGGTAAATATGCAATTTTCTAAAGTTTAGTAAAATTAAGGGTAAAATAGTCTTTCTATAATTTAATTTTAATAAATTAAATCAAAATGGGTAAATTTGCAATTTTACTAGTTAATAGAGGGGAAATATGCAATTGAATTTTTGGCTTTGGTAAATATGCAATTTCAAAGTTTTTTAAGGGGAAATATGCAAAAAACCCCACCACCCTATTGGGAGATAATCTAATTAATCAGACTATATCTATATTTATGCTTAGCTAGTGATATCTCGTGTGTGTGTATATATATATATTAGAAAGTCATGACATGCTCAAAAGGATATCAAAACGTGTTTCACATCACTCGAAAACCATAAAGATGAATACCAGTACCGGTAAAGCCAACAGACATATAAAACTGGTGTTATTGCGGCTACACATCCCGATTTGTCACATATACTACCAAGAACGGACTGATACTCACTATACTTTATGATAACAAAAAAATTATATTTTGAATACAATTACGTTTTCAATAAAAAAAATATATCGGAACTTTAACAAGTAAACTTATTCGATACTGGAACAAATAGTGAATAAAGCATAGAACCAAACACGGTATCGATTACGGCTATACAGTACCGCAACGGTACCAATAGAGCAATGATTCTAGAAAATACCGTCACTGATACCGATGTTAAACGGTAGATATCAGTCATATCGGTACAGTATCGGTACTCAGAATAGTTTACAGTATTAAAACATACTTTATTTTGACTTAAAATTTAAACACAACCGTGTGCTTACTTGAAGAGGCAGCCAAGTTGGATTGCAGATGATAGATTACTTGAAGACATTAGTATGGATTGCAGATTGAAGGTGAAATCAATTACACATTCATTGTTTCTCGATGAAGAAACTGATGTCACTATTAAGACTTTAGGTTAAAACATTATGTTGCTCCTGGGCCTGGTTGGTCCATTCTATTTGGCTGGTAAAAGGCGGTCCACCAGGTTTGATCGTTTTTTTTGTGTTTAAAAACCTAACAAACCTGAAACCTGAAAATTATATATATAAAAAAAAAAACAAGAACCGAATTAATACCTCGATTTATAGCTAAGGTTAATTTACAGTTTGGGTATCGATTTTTCTTTTCGGGTAGGCCTTATTTATGCTCACCCCTAATAGATATCCTCTATAAACTCGAATCTGTTTAGGTATATAAGAATAAAGAATTGGCTAACAAATGATCGGTCCATACCCATCTTTTTTGGGGTCACAATCCTCCAACGGCGGATGGCTGCTTTACGTGTTCAGACCACCAATACATCGGAGATATTTTCATACACCACCAGTGTTTTGTATCTGTCACATGTGCACTCAATGATTGAGAATAATATCAGTTGCCAACTCCAATACAACTAACCTTTACATTTTTTAATCCATGCCGACAAAAGGTTAATTTTGTAGGGTTTATATATATGGGTCAAGTTATTCTACAAAGGCTTCTAATTGTAAGAAGTGTAAGAAGGATTTATAGAGTGACAAGTGTTCAATAACTTAAAACTAAACCCACTACATCACCACCAAAAACCTAAACACCCACCCCCACCCAAAAACCTAAACCCCCCCCCCCCCCCCCCCCCGCAAAAAAAACCAAAAAAAAAACTATACCTCACTAAAAAAAATCCCAAAAAACCTAACCCCCCCTCCCCCCCCCCCCCAAACCCCCAAAAACCTAAAAAAAAAAAAAAAAACTAAACACCCACCCCCACCCCCACCACCACCCAAAAACCTAAACCCCCACCCCCCACCCCATCGGCAATTTTTTTTTTTTTTTTTTTTTGTGGTGGGTGATGTGGGGGGGGGGGGGGGGGTTGGTGGTGGTGGTGGATGTTTAAGGTTTTTTTTTTAGTGGGTTTTTTTGTGTAGTGAGTTTTTTTAGGTTATTGGACACTTGTCACTTTATAAATCCTTCTTACACTTCTTACAATTAGGATCCTTTGTATTTGATCCTAATCCTATATATAAGAAGATATAATCACCAAGTTTTCAAATTTAATTTTACATTTCTAAAAAGATGTTAAAAATTTATCAATCATAAAGTTGATTTTGTACTATAATAATGCATATAATACAATTATAACAAGTATAATAAGTATATATAGAATAGAACTAGTTTAAGTTCCCCTGTGTTACACGGGTGGCTAATAAGAAAATAACCACTTTAACATTGTTGACGTAAATATTTTAATTATATATACGTTGAAATATTAACGGAAATAATAAACAACATTATTTGTTTTATTGAAGATCTCTTTATAAACAACATTATTTGTTTTATTTGTAGGTTCGCTATCGTTGTCAAGTATTAATAGCTTGACTCCATCTCGTGTTTTAACCTTTGATAAAGCTACGTACAACTGACCATGTGTGAAAACGGGTTGTCTCAAATACAAACTAACTTTTGATAGCGACTGGCCCTGGCTTTTGTTGATCGTCATCGCGAAACATACGGCTATTAGAAATTGCCTCCTTTGAAACGCGAAAGGAATCTTTCTATCCGAAGAAATTAAATTAATTATAGGTATGAATGTGCGAGTACCAATATTTCAACCCAAAATTATCTCTGCTTCAATTACACGGCTATACAATTTTGTAACCTGTAGCCTTGTACCGTTACACAAACCATTTTGTTGGTCTATATTTCGTAATAGCATTACTGGAACGCCGACTTTAAGCACTGACCTATGATTTGGTAAGCCAAATACTTTAAACAATCAAAATCCTATAAAGATCCAACATTTTCCCAAGATTTTATTGATAATGGGTAAATAATTAAAAGTAAAGAAACATATAGGTCAAACAGGTCACCTATGTAATGTCGCACCCCAACCGATGGCGGAAACATCGGGGCGCGGCACTGAGCGAAACAGATTGTCCAAGAGATTCCATAACAACTACAATTACCAATTAATTAAGCATCGCGTCCCATACCATGACATAATAAGTAACACATTTATTACAGACAAGTAGTTCTCCAAGACAAATAAGATACTGTTCCGACAATTCAGAATTTAAATTGTTTGTTTGTTTCTAGACTTTTCCTAACTTGATTCCACAAAGGCAGGCAAGCATCCTAGCATCTTAAACACCTGTCACATACGTTAAAATAGAGGTCAATACACATAGTGTAAAGGTGAGCATACAAGTTTAATAGTATAATAGTAGCGAAAGTGAGTTTACACATAACCAGCATGTAACATGTATAATGTGAAGCTAGTAGGTTGTCGACAATAAAATATGCACAGACGTGACTGCGAGTTGGAGAGCGCAACACATATCACCACTGTGACACGTGAAGAAATACCCTTAGCAACCCCCGTCCACGACAGATGCTGAGTACAAACTATAGTACTATCATTGCTAAGGTGTTAGGCAACAATCACTGTGTAAACATAACATACAAGCATTCATCGAGTAACACGTACAACATGCATTAGAGGTCAGCGTATAAAAGTGTTGGAGTTGTGTGATCGATGTGTTTTAGTATAAGTAACGTATGTAACACCCAAAAGTGCTTAAAACAAAAAGGGATCGAGTATACTCACAGATAGTGTTTAGTAAATAAACACTCTCTTGGATTGAAGGGAGCGCTGGAAAGTTAGCCTGATTACAGAATGATAGCATACACGGTGAGCGGTACGTAAAACGATGCAAGTGACTGAGTGACGAAGTGACATTCGAATGGATGGCAATCTGAACGGATGGTCATCCGGTCGGATGGCCATTCGGTCGGTTTGCCTTTCGCTTGGGATGGATGTGTTTGTGTATGATGACTTTGAAGTTTTCGTTGTAGCACTTTGAAAACAGAGAAGTATCTCTACCTTTCAGGTCGTCCGGTGGAACGGTCTTTCGGTCAGATGGCAATCCGTCCAGCGAGACATTTCTCAGAGAACAATTTCACAGCAGGATTGTCATTCGATCGGATGGTCTTTTGATCGGATGGCAAGCCTTTAGAAACTGATGATCCTTGAAAATTGTAAAAGTGTTAAGTGTTGATGACCATATGTCATCTGATTGGATTATCATTCGATCGGATGGCAATCCGATCGGACGGCAATCCGTTCAGTGACTGGCTTGTTTTGAAATTTGCTAACTATGAAAAGTTTTGCGGTATGATCGAGACGGTATGACAGCATGTTAAACAACGGGGATTCCCTCAAGTCCAAGTTACCCGATCAGACGAGAACCACCCCATTCTGACCAGTTAACTGTTCTTGACGGTTGTTCATGTTCAACCCGTGAATCGGTCGTCTCTTCCGTTGAAATCCATTCTCAGTCCAACCCTTCACTATAGAGCGAGTAGAAGGCCCGAACGAGTTTTGATTCTATCGGTTTTTGAGCTAGAGTGTGTAAAAGAGTTGAAAGAATGTTATGAAAACATCTTTCAATCCTTTTACTCTTAGATTTAGAATGAAATCAGGGTTAAAACATGTGGAAATCTCTTAGATCTGGGTTGTTCTTGGTGGAATGATGTCACACTTTGAAGTTCCTAAGAACCCCATGATGGCATCATCCTAGAACACCTCAAATCGGGCAGATTTCATGGTTGAAAGTGAAGATTCAAAGGTGAAAATGATTAAAAAGTGTGTGTAGAGGATAGATGTATAAGATTTGAGTTGGAAACTTACAAGAATCGCGAGAAATCGAAGGAGAAAGGCCTGAGAAGTTGAAGAGTCACACCAGAGCTGTCACATCACTGTTTGTGATGTGACAGGTGCTTTTTATAGGATTCCAAAAAGGGAAAGTGGCGCAGTGTAGAAAGTGGCGCAGTGTAACGGATCAGAAGGCAACCCGATCGGATGGTCATCCGTACGGATGACCATTCGATCGAATGGTCATTCGTTCGGACGTCTCCAGTGAGTTGCGTTTCGATGTTTTGTTTCATGCATTGAGCGTTGCAATGCGATGCGAGTAGGCGATGCGATAGTATTTCACATTAATTACCCAAATAACCTAACTAACAGTCATAAACCTAAACATACCCATTCTGCGTTTTGCGTTGCGATTGCGTTGTGATAGACTTGCGATTGCGTTTGCGAGTAACATCCCAAAACAAATATAAACATGCACAAGTAACACATAATAGCACACACACGTAAAGCAATATCCAGAACACATAATTCGTATTCCGATGCGATAGTGATGCGATTAGCGATAAGTTGATTAAACTGCGATTTATTAAAATTTACTCCACATAATACAACTAAAGTAAACAAAATTAGAGTATCGATTACAAGTCAAGGAGTACAATCAATGATTAAGCAAGGAGTGACAGATCGCATTTAGCAATCTTTTCTTCCTTTGACTTTAACTTTGACTTGTACTTTGACTTTCCAAAGAGCGGGGTGTTACAGCCTCCTCTACTTTAGGGAATTTCGTCCCGAAATTAAGGCGCTGGCGTAACGAAGAGCTGTGGATACTTAGCCTTCATATCACTTTCGAGTTCCCAGGTGAACTCGGCGCCGCGTTTGCCTTCTCAGCGAACCTTCACAATGGGAATGCGTGAGCGTCGGAGTACCTTGGTTTCTCGGCCCATGTTCTCGATAGGCTTTTCCACGAAGTGTAATGTTTCGTCCACTTGTAGATCCTCAAGTGGTACTTGTAAATTCTGCTCGGCTAGACACTTTCTGAGGTTCGAGACGTGGAAAGTCGGGTGGATATTACTAAGTTCCTCCAGTAGTTCGAGTTTGTAGGCCACTTTGCCATTCCTTTCCAGGATCTTAAAGGGTCCAACATATCGAGGCGCGAGCTTTCCTTTCTTGTTGAATCTGACCACACCCTTCCAAGGTGAAACCTTTAGGAGTACATGATCGCCAACGTCAAATTCAAGGGGCTTGCAGCGTCTATCGGCGTAACTTTTCTGACGACTCCGAGCTTTCAGCAGATTGTCTCGGATCTGGAGGATTTTTGTCAGTCGTTTCTTCTAACAGCTCAGGACCGGTAATTTGCGCGTCTCCGATCTCGTGCCATACAATAGGCAATCGACATTTTCTTTCGTATAATGCCTCAAATGGTGCCATTTGGATGCTAGAATGATAACTGTTATGTACGAGAATTCAACTAAAGGTAAGTGCGTGTCCCAATTACCACCAAAATCTATGACACACGAGCGAAGCATGTCTTCAAGGGTAAGAATCGTTCTTTCAGTCTGACCGTCAGTTTGGGGATGGAAAGCGGTACTTAGATTAAGAGTAGTACCGAGAGCAGACTGAAATGTTTCCCAAAGGCGCGAGGTAAACCGACCATCGCGGTCAGAGATGATGTCACGAGGCGTCCCGTGTCGACATATGATTTCGTCGGTGTAGATCCGTGCTAATCGTTCTACCTTAAAGTCTTCTCGTATCGGCAGAAAATGAGTAGATTTAGTAATACGATCAACGATAACCCAGATGCTATCGTGACATGATGGCATGGACGAGAGTTTTGTTATGAAGTCCATAGCTATACTCTCCCACTTCCACACGGGGATCTCGGGTTGTACAAGTAAGCCAGAGGGGTGTTGATGCTCGACCTTGACTTTCGAACAAGTCAGGCACTTCGAAACATAGATAGCGATATCCTTCTTCATGCCCGGCCACCAGTACTTGTAGCGAAGATCCTGGTACATCTTATCTGCACCTGGATGAATGGAATATCGAGACTTGTGGGCTTCGTCTAGCAGAATCTGGCGTAGGTTAGTGCGCTTGGGAATCCAATTTCGGTCTAAGTAATGAAATATACCATTCGATTTGTACACTAGTTGTTCGCCGTTGTTGATGATCCTTTCCTTCTTTAAAGTGCGTTCGGTAAAACAAGCATGTTGAGCGTCACGTATAAGGGTTTCGCGATTGTGCTGGGTTTGGGTATTACAAACGCTATGCAAATACCTTCGTCGGCTTAGAGCATCGGCTATGATATTTTCCTTGCCAGGGTGGTAATGAATCTCACAGTCGTAATCGTTGAGAAGTTCTACCCATCGGCGTTGGCGCATATTCAGCTCCTTTTGGCTAAAGATGTGTTGGAGGCTCTTATGGTCGGTGAAGACCATACACTTGGTACCATAAAGGTAGTGTCGCCAAATCTTTAACGCAAAAACAACTGCACCAAGCTCGAGGTCTTGAGTTGTATAGTTCTGCTCGTGGATCTTGAGCTGTCGAGACGCGTAAGCGATAACCTTGTCTCGTTGCATGAGTACACAACCAAGACCAAGGTTGGAGGCATCACAATAGACTATAAAATCATCGTTTCCGTCGGGCAAAGCGAGAACAGGTGCATTGTAGAGCATATGCTTTAGAGTTTGAAAGGCAGTCTCTTGTTCAGTTCCCCAAACAAAAGGCTTGTCTTTATGCGTGAGAGAAGTAAGCGACACAACTATCTTAGAGAATCCTTCGATAACCGCTACTCTGACAAATGAATGGACTTCGGACGGGTTCTTGGGTGTAACCCAACTCTTAACTGCTTCAATCTTCGCAGGATCGACATGAATACCTTGACTATTGAGAATGTGACCAAGGAATTGAACCTCCTCTAGCCAGAATTCGCACTTGGAGAACTTGGCATAGAGTCTATTCCCTTGGAGTAGTTCAAGAACCAAACTGAGATGTCATGCGTGTTCGGCTTTTGACTTGGAATAGATCAGGATATCATCGATGAACACGATGACGAAGCGGTCGAGAAAGGGTTTACACACGTGATTCGTTAGATCCATAAAGACTGCGGGGGCGTTGGTTAAACCAAAGGGCATAACGACAAACTCGTAGTGACCATATCGGGTTCGAAAAGTGGTTTTGGGTATATCTTCCTCTTGTATGCGTAACTAGTGGTAGCCTGAGCGTAAATCAATCTTCGAAAACACGTAGCACCTTGTAACTGGTCAAATAAATCATCGATGCGAGGTAAGGGATAGCGATTCTTGATGGTAAGCTTATTCAATTCCCTGTAGTCGATGCACATCCGAAACGATCCATCCTTCGTTTTGACGAAAAGGACAGGCGCACCCCAAGGAGAGGTGCTAGGGTGAATAAAGCCTTTATCAAGCAATTCCTGGAGCTGACTCAAGAGTTCGCGCATTTCAGAGGGAGCGAGACGATACGACGATCTAGCAATAGGATTTGCTCCAGGAATGAGGTCGATTCGAAAGTCGATATCACTACTCGGAGGTAAACCAGGTAAGTCATCGGAAAAGACCCTAGGAAAATCACGAACCACAGGCACCTTATCTATTTCCCTAACTTCCTTTTTCTCCGCTACAACTATGTATGCCAAGTAAGCTTGGTATTCCTTGCGGAGACACTTGCTAGCTTGGACACATGACATGAGTTTGAGATCCTTCGAGGGAGTTTCGCCATACACATAGAGTTGATCACCATTTGCGAGAGAGAAACGAATCATTTTATCGAAACAAACGACTTCAACACGATTTTCACGAAGAAAATCCATGCCTACTATGATGTCAAAACTACCAAGCTGCATCGGAATAAGATCGATTGGGAAGACGTGATTATTGAGCTCAAGAGTACAATCATGTAGGACGAAACTAACAGTGACGGTTCTTCCAGTGGTACTTCTACATCAAACGTCATAGAAAGGTGGGCGCGCTTACGATTTAGGAGCTTTTCGAATTCAAACAATACAAAATAGTTATCGGCTCCAGTATCAAATAAACACGATGCATATATACCGTTGACAAGGAACGTACCATTAACCACATTGTTGTCTGCTTGAGCCTGGCGGGCGTTGACGTTGAAAGCACGTCCGCAGGCTGCTGGCTGCTGCTTCTGCTGATGTTGTTGCGGCTGCTGATGTGGCTCTTGCTTCACCACTGGGTTGGGACACATGTTTGCAAAGTGGTTGGGATCCCCACATGCATAGCGGGCTCTTACATTAGAAGCGGGGGCAGGAGATGCTTGTTGACCCTGTGGAGCAGGAAGAGGAGCTGGCAGTGCAGGAGCTTGAACTTGACCTTGAGCTTGAGCTTGTCGGGGACCAGTACGGCAGTTGGAAGTGAAGTGGCCTTACAGGTTGCATTGAACACAAAATCGGCATGCGATTCTAGCAGGATGGTGATAAGTACAGGTAGGGCACAACGGGTGTGGACCAGTATATGCACGCTTGGCCGGCGGTGCATTGGTCACTGGTGTTGCTACCTGGCGGTTTTGGTTTTGAGGTGGAGCGGGTACTGGATTGAGTGGAGCGGTGGTTACTGCACAGTTCTTGTTGCTAGAGTTGCTGTTGTTCTGCTTGCGCTTGCGACGTGAAAGCTTGGAAGATTGCGGTGCGGTGGTTTCAGCGGTGGGAGCATCGGTAACTTGGTGTAGACTCTTGGCAGTTTTATCAAAGTAACCAGCCCGAACTCGCTTGTCGTTAATCCCGGCAGCGAGCAGGAAGGTTTCTTCAATAGTTGTAGTCTTCGCGGCTTGTATGAAATCAGCAACACAATCCGGTAAAGCACGGATGTATTTCTTGATGGTGATATCAGGAGTAGTAACTTAGCCTGGACAAATGATACTCAGCTGCTTAAAGCGGGCAGTTAAACCAGCGTTCTTGCCACCCTCTTGTTTGATGTGCCAGAACTCGTCCTCTAGCTTCTGGAGCTCGTGGGGAGGGCAAAATTCCTTCATCATGATGTCCTTCAACTCATCCCACGTAAGCCCATAGGCTGCATCATTTCCACGCTTGTTTCTTTCGGCAGTCTACCAGTCCAGAGCCCTGGACTGGAAAAAAAAGCTAGTAGCATTAACAGTGTGAAGATTATCAGGACAGCCGCTTTGGCACAGAGTGACTTCAATCGAATCGAACCATTGAAACATGGCAGTAGGCCCGTCTTCTCCGGTGAATTCTTTAGGCCGCAGGCTTTAAACTACTTGAAGCTAAAAGTAGCGCGGGGAGTGTCAGTCCTTGATTCCTCAGAGGACTTGCCAGCGTTCTCATTAAGTTCACTGACAATTTGAGGAATGACCTTATCCATTTTCTTTGCCACTAGGGCAGCGATGCATTTGTCAGCATGATTGCGTCGGGCAGTTCGAGAATAAGATGGCGACCTTATCTGCAATAGACATCGCCATAGGGCTCAGACACAAATCTATTAAGTCAAGTATAGCCTATTATCTCTCCTAAAACTACTTCATATAAAGCTCAGGAACACGTATACACAAAATCAAGTAGGCACATAAACCACAGAGGCACATGAGCACATAAGCACGTAGTCCACGTAAGCACAGAAGCACATAGTCCACGCAGGCATGTTTTCCACTATATTTTGCACGTATTCACCTATCTTATATAGCGGCGTAAGCGATCAAGAGTGGTGAGTGCGAAAAGCGAGTAGCGATTGCGAGTAACATAACATGCAAAAATCCTACGATTTGTCAGTGTTTTGAGACAGATAGGCAGTGCGAGTTTTGTGTGTTGTTCAAAGCGAGGAGTGAAAAGCGTGTAAATCACCAAAATAGGACACATAAACACATAATATCGTATAAAATTCACATAAAATCGATAAATCATAGAGTCAACGGGTGAGAATCTAGAATTGAAACACATAAAAGCGAATAGAATGCCTCGGGTGTGCTAGGCTTTAACTACCCAAAGTGATCCGACTATTCACAAGGACCTTAAGTACACACCTTGGCCTTCTGGATTGTGCTCTTTCCTCGATTTGGGCGAACGACACGCATCCTTCTAGTTACAGCGCGACTCAAGTCATTGGAGTCCGTCGAGACTTTGGTGAGATCGTTGTAAAACCAAAACAGGGAGCGGAACGAGCCGTCAAGATTTGGGTTTCACCCCTAACTTAACAACTGTATTCCTGGTTGGGTGATAGAATCACGAGATAGAGAGAGAATTGTGTCGATGTATAGATTTCACTCCTGGTTCAACGCAAATTCTTGTGTTTGTAGTAAGAAGTCGCATTGAGCAAGCGATCTAGTCGAGAGTTTGCGGTTTTCACACCTAATCTCGGCCAAATCACTTGGCTTACGTGAGAAATTTGAAAATAGTGCGAGTTGCCAGCCTTAGGAAAGGGTGACCTTGCGCGAAGCGGTAGCATGCGATGTCCGCGCAAGAGTGTAGTGTACAACGAGTGCGAGTGAGAATAGCAAGTAAGCTCGTACAAAACCCCTACTGGTTATGCATAAGTCGGTCTGTTGATACTTAGACTATAGACTAGGTCGTTTCTAAGACATCGACCAGACTAGGTCGAGTCTTGCCTAATTCCCTATAGTTTTTGCTCTGATACCAATTTTTCACACCCTAACCGATGGCGGAAACATCGGGGCGCGGTACTGAGCGAAACAGATTGTCCAAGAGATTCCATAACAACTACAATTACCAATTAATTAAGCATCACGTCCCATACCATGACATAATAAGTAACACATTTATTACAGACAAGTAGTTCTCCAAGACAAATAAGATACTGTTCCGACAACTCAGAATTTAAATTGTTTGTTTATTTCTAGACTTTTCCTAACTTGATTCCACAAAGGCAGGCAAGCATCCTAGCATCTTAAACACCTGTCACACACGTTAAAATAGAGGTCAATACACATAGTGTAAAGGTGAGCATACAAGTTTAATAGTATAATAGTAGCAAAAGCGAGTTTACGCATAACCAGCATGTAACATGTATAATGTGAAGCTAGTAGGTTATCGACAATGAAATATGCACAGACGTGACTGCGAGTTGTAGAGAGCACAACACACGTGAAGAAATACCCTTAGCAACCCTCGTCCACGACAGGTGCTGCGTCCAAACTATAGTACTATCGTTGCTAAGGTGTCAGGCAACAATCACTGTGTAAACATAACATACAAGCATTCATCGAGTAACACGTACAACATGCATTAGATGTCAGCGTATAAAAGTGTTGGAGTTGTGTGATCAATGTGTTTTAGTATAAGTAACGTATGTAACACCCAAAAGTGCTTAAAACAAAAAGGGATCGAGTATACTCACAGATATTGTTTAGTAAATAAACACTCTCTTGGATTGAAGGGAACGCTGGAGAGTTAGCCTATTTACATAACGATAGCATACACGGTGAGCAGTACGTAAAACGATGCAAGTGACTGAGTGACGAAGTGACATTCAAACGGATGGCAATTTGGATGGATGGTCATCCGGTCGGATGGCCATTCGGTCGGTTTGCCATTCGCTTGGGATGGATGTGTTTGTGTATGATGACTTTGAAGTTTTCGTTGTAGCACTTTGAAAACAGAGAAGTATCTCTACCTTTCAGGTCGTCTGGTCGAACGGATGTTTGGTCGGATAGTAATCCGTCCAGCGAGACATTTCTTAGAGAACAAGTTCACAGCAGGATTGTCATTCGATCGGATGGCAATCCGATCGGATGGCAGTCCGTTCAGTGACTGGCTCGTTTTGAAATTTGCAAAGTATGAAAAGTTTTGCGGTTTGATCGAGACGGTATGATAGCGTGTTAAACAACGTGGATTCCCTCAAGTCCTAGTTATCCGATCAGATGGGAACCACCCCATTCTGACCAGTTAACTGTTCTTGACGGTTGTTCATGTTCAACTCGTGAATCGGTCGTCTCTTCCGATGAAATCCATTCTCAGTCCAACCCTTCACTATAGAGCGAGTAGAAGGCCCGAACGAGTTCTGATTCTATCGATTTTTGAGCTAGAGAGTGTAAAAGAGTTGAAAGAATGTTATGAAAACATCTTTCAATCCTTTTACTCTCATATTTAGAATGAAATCAGTGTTAAAACACGTGGAAATCTTTTAGATCTTGTAGGATCGTGTACAAACCCGAATGAGTCTATCAGAGGAGTTTTACTTCGTTTCAGAGGCGGAAACTAAGAAACAAAGGTAGAAACAGCTAAATCTTCACTTTAACTTCTGATTATATTGATAAAATCACAAATACAATCAGTCTTCACACCAGCAGCCCTTCGGTTTGGAATACAAGGATCAGCTACCTGATTTCACTCAAAGTGACCTATTTATAGGGTCCTGAATCCCCACGAAATGACATGGTGTCATTTGGAGCAGAATTAGAATTTAACTTTCGAGCGGAATCAGCACTTAACTTTCTAGCGGAATTAGAAACTTATGTGATTCCCCACGAAATGACATGGTGTCATTTCGAGCGGAATCACCTCTAAAAACCACTATCTCGTTTTTCGTGCCCTGATCTAACTATTTCAGTACAAGACTCGATACAAGACGAAGTTGACAGATGTATGCACTAACAGACTCCCCCTCAGATGTTGACGAGTCTCACGTGTCGAGTCTTCGCATCTTCAGTCTTGATCAGTCTCTGGGCTTCATTCTTTCACTCAGCATTACCAGACTCCCCCTAACAATGTGCTGGCATTCCTTCAGTTCTTCAGCATCATCTGCTTCAGGATCATAATCTGGCTTTCACACTCTTCTCTTAGACCCCAGGTATCGGAAACCTGGCTCTTATCCAGCTCTTTCATAATCCTGCACAATCTCTACCTCAAAGTAAATTTTCTAAATTTAACAATTCAATGTATTCACTAACACTGACTCTTCCTAAAAAATAACTCAATATTCTTGATGAACCACTTTAAAAAATTTGTTCAAAACACACACTCGCAAACCTGTTCATCATGTCTAGCACTTGGAATTTTGAAAATCAGCTCTCCAACATCAGTTGTCGAAAATCTTTTTGGATTTTTCAAAAATTTATGCTAAAACACACCGAAAATCTTTTTGGATTTTTTTAAAATAAAGAAATGCAGTAAAGAAATATTTACAGACAATATTTTTGTTTGAGTTTGCGTCAGAGGATCATATCCGTTTTTGACACGTCACAAGTACCGTTGAGCTTAGTTACACATTAAGAATTAAACAATTCACTTAGATTGCCAATATACTGATCCACTTAAATTCTCACACAAATTTCAACTGATTCAGGATATGAGTTAGATGTTTTAAGAACTTAAACTCATTCATGTGTCCCACCTCTTGAATATACTCTCGTATCCAGATCCCAATATTCAGTCTTACAGGTGAATATACCACAGATGATATCTGTAAAGGAATAAATTATAGTACGAAACCGTGAGAGCTCAGGTCATAACTTCCGTTCAGCAGAGAGATGACGACTCGACTTTTGGTGTGTCCCCTTTAGAGGATCTTTTGAATTACAACAGCAATGACTATCAATTTTATTGTTTCATCAATTTGCCGAGGGTGGCGCTATTTTTCAAGCATGCGGAAAGTATTCTCCGGGGACTAGGCCGTTGCTTCCGCAAAATCAGAAGTCCCGGGATAATACCCCAGATATCACCGAGCATAAAGACCTAGTATCTCAGAAAGAGGGACCTTTCAAACAAGATTTCAGGGGTTACCTATATATCCAAGTAGTGTTCTCCACAAAATAGGCAAGTTTGAATTTAAGTTTATATCCTGAACAAGCTTACTAAATGTGTAAAAACCTATCGTCATATCATCAGTGAGACTGTTTAACTCTATTTAAACATTACATTTCTTTAGCATACTGTGACTGTCTACTGATGTACTATCATTTCCTCTTCTTTGACACTAAAACTCATTTTTGATTTTATCATGTTTTTGTCTTTTTCAAATTTTCTAATGTTTTTGGATTTTCAGAAATTTCTACTCCCCCTAAAATGCAAACACATTAAAAGAAATTTGAAAATAAACTGTACAAAAACTTGACAACCGATATCAAATCGCATCAATTCGCCATCCACTTGGCATAAACAATCAGAACTCCGCCTTTCACAAAACTATTTTCCCATTATGATTTCAAAACACTTAAGTTTGTTTTAACCAAAATGATTTTTTCGGAAAATAAGTTTTGTTGATTTTATCACTTGTAAAGTTAGGGGTTTGGTTCATTACACTGTCTTTCAAATACCACATTGTAAGTATGATCCAATCAAGTTCAACCAAATGACCTTGATTAACCACTTGTAGGAAAAACAAGTACAACTTAATGTCCTTGATTTACCACTTGTAAGAGAAAACCTTTTTACCAGTTGTAGGAATAACACATCTACACAAAATCATTTTACCAATAAAGATGCCGATTCCTGCTTCACACTTACCAACCTGGAAGCTCCGGCAAGTCACATTTATCCTGTAAAAATTCAATCATTATAAAAATTATTTACACATTCAATTATCAAGAAAGATGCCGATTCCTGATCCACGATTACCAACTTGGGATCTCCGGCAGATCAGATGTTCAAGGAAAAAGAATTTCCACCCAAGTCTGACCAACCTTGGGTGTTTTTAGCTCTTTTAGCTCTTGTTCAGTAGGGTTGTAAGTTGCCTTTTTAGTTGCATAAAAATCTTTAACCCCTTTTACTTTCCCATCAAGCATTTTCCCAAAAATTTTCTTAACATTTCCATTGAAAACTTTTTCAACATCAAATTCCTTTTTATCAGAAAAGAATTGATTTGAAATCTCAACCTTACCAACCTTTTGCTTAATTTTTTCAAACGTCAGTGATGGAAATTCATCATCATTCACTGAAGATACAGAATTTACCTCTTTTACCTCACCTTGTGGCTCTTCTGGCTTTGTGGAACCAGATTCATCGCCAATTTTTACATCCCCCCTTCTTAACCACCCACACTTGGTTATTCTTGGCTTTCTTTTTGTAAACATTTTTCTTTGAACATTCACCAACTTCATAAGTATAATTTTCAAAATTTTCGAATTTTTCAGTTGGTGGTTCAACATCAACAACTATTTCTTTTAGTTTTTCAGAAACTCCTTTTTTAGTCTTAACATTTTTCGGACAGTTCCATGCAATGTGACCAGCTTCATTGCATTTGAAACAGATTCGAGTCTCTTTTGGATGAAACACTTCAGTTCCATTCCTTTTCTTCTCAGCAAGAAACTCCTGGTTTGATTGTTTCTAGAACGGTTTCTTCTGTTCTTCTTCTGCACTTCCTCCTGAAACAATTTTTGTGTTTGGTTTAGAAATTTGGTCATTTTTGTAATTTTTAGGTGGAATAAAACCTAAACCTTTCTTTTTGTAGCTACCATTATGGTTTGATTTCTTTTGAAAACCAGAACCAGAATTGTAACCCTTTTTCTTGTTTAATCGTTGTTGAACTCTTGAAGTGTATTTTTTAGGTTTACCAGTAAGATTTAAATCTTTTATTTCAGAAATCTTAATTTCTGTCAATTTGAAAACCTTTTTGATCATTTCAAATCTAACACTTCTTATTGGAAACTCTTTGTCAGAATCATTTAAAGTATATGCTACTTCAAATGTTTCGTCATCCAAATTCGATTTTGATAACAAAAACTCTTTACTGTAAGCCCTTTTAACCGACGACTTTGGACTGTTGACCGACGAACTTGAACCTCCAGACTCAGACTTTGACTCAGACTCCTCATCTGTATCCAACACCTGATCGACCACCTTTTTAATTAACTCAGACTCATGATCAGTGTCAGACGATGTGAAAGTAAAGTCAATGTTTTCTGGTAAATCATCAGTTGTATCGGTTTTTAACTTTATATTGACTGCTTTTTCGACTTGCTCCTCATTTGGTTTTCTGGGAGAATAACCTTCCCAGATCGGAGGCGGACACTTGTTATAGCTAGCAGTCGATTTCTTACCAGTATCCTTCTTCTTTGGCTTCTTATCTTGAAACGCTTCCATACCTGCAACAGTCGGATAAATTCTATCAATAAGATAATCAGAACAAGAATAACTCTACAATAATCGTCTGATTCTCTCATTTTCAATTCTCTCGGTCTCCAACTCTTGCTTCCACTTTGCACTCTCTTTGATGTAGAAGTTGATAGCTTTCTGTTTTGTCATCATTACATCATTCATCATTGTTAATGCTTGTTCTCTTTCAGAGTTTGTCTTTTGAAGACCAGTTACTGTTTTGTTCAAGGCATCATAAGATTCTTTCACATAGTTGAGATTGAACAATGACTGTTCCTTCATCTTCTCAAACTCTGTCAGCTTTTCATCTTTTGCTGCACATTCCTTGCAAGGTTCCAAACACTCTGTGCAAGGCTTGATGACTTCCACAATCTTTTCTACTTCAATGATCTTTTCAACTTCAACCACTTTCTCATCTTCAGTCACCTTTTCTTCTTTATTAACCTGCTTAGTCTCAACAATCTCCTCAGTAACAATTTTAACTTCATCAATTTGAACAACACTTTCAGCTTTCATTTCTTGTTGTTCTTTTGCAGCTCATTTTTCCTTCAGTTTCTCCAAGCGATCTGCAAAATAAAAATGAAAACTTTCAGGAGACAGATGAGATTTTGCAATATTAATATGTTTTTCTTCTTCATCATCACTACTGTCATCTGTTGGTGACTGATCAAACTCAATTGACTTTTCAGCATTATTATCTGAAGAACCAGAATCAGCTGGTGTTTGATAAAAAACAACTTCCTTTTCTGAACTTTCATCACTTTGTGAACTTTCATCTGAGCTCTGTGAGCTTTCTTCAGATGCAACAGACTCTTTCTCCACATTCTTCACAGTTTCACCAATAGACTTCATCCATGTGGTAAACATATCTGGTTCTTTCAAAATTTTAGCAATGAATGCTTTGAAATCTCCTTTATCATTCACAAACATATCCCAGCTAAAACCTTCAGGCAATTTTTCATCATATTGAAAATTCCAGTTAAAATTCTCTTGATTTCCCAGATATGCTCTTTTTGAATCCTCGATCACTTTTCTACCATGAGCCACCTGTGGTTCTTGTAGTTGTTGCTGACCAAATTGCTGATATATGGCTTTCCGGTAATAGTCATCTTTTCCGAATGGATTCTTCACATCACTAGCTTCCCTGTTCTTGCATTCTCTCTTGAAATGACCTTTCTCCCTGCATCGAAAACAAGTAACTTTAGATTTATCAAAACGTAAAGTAGAAACATGTGCATCAAGAAAGTCATTTCTCCCAGTAATCAGTTTGAATTTTTCTGCTCGTCTAAGAACACTAGCTAGACACGATTTGATATCCATTAGCTCCATCTCTTCGGCATCTATCTGATCATAATCCTCCTTTGTGAGCATAGGATTCCCGATACGACCAGCAACCAATCCTTCATAAGATAGCAACACAGAACCAAGTAAAGCCATATGATCTTTTGCAACCTCTTCAGAAAAACTTTGACCATCTGGAAGATTCAAAGCAATATTGCATTGTATCACATAACCACTTCCACTTTTTGTACTTTGAGAATTGAAACTTGAAGTTGTGCTCCTTGGATTAACACTCGGGTATGAAGAGAAACCACTACTGTTTTTATGACTTTGATCAACATTTTCAGTAGAATCTCCCGCACTAAATGCAGTTTGTATCTTTGGGCTTCTTTCAACTTCTGGAACACTGCCTTTGTAATACATCTTTACGTCTTGTTGACCACTTGGACTGTTCATCCTCGCGATCTTCTGCTGTTCCAAATCTTGACCCTCAATCTTCTCAATAAACTGAGAAATCGTTAGCCCATCATAAACCCCAGTGTTCTTCAAAATCATTAAGTATGTGCCCCATTCCTTTTGTGGTAAAGCGTCAGCTAACTTGTCTACCCATTCTTCACGATCTTTTGTTATACTCAGCATCGACATGGATCTCACTAAGTGGCAATAACGTTCAATTAGCTTCTTTGTATCTTCACCTGGTAGACTGCTGAATAAATCAAACTCTTTCTTGAGCAACACCTTCTTGCTCTTAATCATGTTCTCGCTCCCCTCAAACTTAACACGTAAAGCATCCCAGATTGACTTTGAAGTTTTATCATGCTGAAGCAGAATGAAAATGTCTTCTTTGATTGCCTGCTGTAATAAACTAATCATCATTTTTTCAGCTTTGTACATATCTCGCTCTTTGTCACTGAACTCTGATAGTTCTTTGATAACCTGCAAATCTGTTCGTGGCAAAACATATTTCTTCAGAATACACTCCCATGACCTCAGATGGTTTGCCTGAACCCAGTTTTCAAATCTATCTTTCCACCCGTAGTACTCTTCGATACTCATCAGTTTCGGGGGCTTTTGTAATGTTCCGGTCTCGTTTTCCAAGTTCATATTCTGAGCAATGGAAGCCGGAGTAGTCGGAGATGAAGCGAACGCGTTGTAGAACTCTTCACTCATGATGACTTATCTCGTTTTTCAAAAACAGTTACTTTCGAGCGGAATAAACCAAGTTACAGTTTCGAGCGAAATAGCAAGCAACACTTCTGGAGCGGAATCACTAAATGATGTTTGGAGCGAAATCAGAAGATTCTCTGGAGCGAAATCACTGATTAGTTACCCTGGAGCGGAATAAATGATACTTTGTAATCTGGAGCGAAATCAACAAATAGTTTGGAGCGGAATCAACAGTTTGTTAATCTTGGAGCGGAATCACAACCAATTTTGGAGCGGAATCAACAGTTTGGCAGCCAGGAGCGGAATCAACAGCAGTTTTGGAGCGAAATCAGACAACATCCGTACGAGCGGAATCAGTTCGGAAGTATATTGTGTCCATTTTTACTGTGAATTTTAGTCTCAAATTTTCAGGGATTTGTTAATAGTCAATTTTAAACAGCCTGTGAAAAATTGAATCAGTTTTGACCGTTAAATCTCGTTCTGATGAAGAAAGAAGGTGTAGAAGTAAGAAGTTTCGATGAAATCCAGCTAATCTCTGCAGAACTCCTCCTCCTGTGCTCTGATACCACTTGTAGGATCGTGTACGGACCCGAATGAGTCTATCAGAGGAGTTTTACTTCGTTTCAGAGGCGGAAACTAAGAAACAAAGGTAGAAACAGCTAAATCTTCACTTTAACTTCTGATTATATTGATAAAATCACAAATACAATCAGTCTTCACACCAGCAGCACTTCGGTATGGAATACAAGGATCAGCTACCTGATTTCGCTCAAAGCGACCTATTTATAGGGTCCTGATTCCCCACGAAATGACATGGTGTCATTTGGAGCGGAATTAGAATTTAACTTTCGAGCGGAATCAACACTTAACTTTCGAGCGGAATTAGAAACTTATGTGATTCCCCACGAAATGACATGGTGTCATTTCGAGTGGAATCACCTCTAAAAACCACTATCTTGTTTTTCGTGCCCTGATCTAACTATTTCAGTACAAGACTCGATACAAGACGAAGTTGACAGATGTATGCACTAACAGATCTGAGTTGTTCTTGGTGGAATGATGTCACACTTTAAAGTTCCTAAGAACCCCATGATGGCATCATCCTAGAACACCTCAAATCGGGCAGATTTCATGGTTGAAAGTGAAGATTCAAAGGTGAAAATGATGAAGAAGTGTGTGTAGAGGATAGATGCACAAGATTTGAGTTGGAAACTTACAAGAATTGCGAGAAATCGAAGGAGACAGGCCTAAGAAGTTGAAGAGTCGCACCAGAGCTGTCACATCACTGTTTGTGATGTGACATGTGCTATTTATAGGATTCCAAAAAGGGAAAGTGGCGAAGTGTAACGGATCAGATGGTAACCCAATCGGATGGCCATCCGATCGGATGGTCATCCGTACGGATGGCCATTCGATCGAATGGTCATTCGTTCGGACGTCTCAGGTGAGTTGCGTTTAGACGTTTTGTTTCATGCATTGAGCGTTGCAATGCGATGCGAGTAGGCGATGCGATAATATTTCACATTAATTACCCAAATAACCTAACTAACAGTCATAAACCTAAACATACCCATTCTGCGTTTTGCGTTGCGATTGCGTTTGCGAGTAACATCCCAAAACAAATATAAACATGCACAAGTAACACATAATAACACGCACACGTAAAGCAATATCTAGAACACATAATTCATATTGCGATGCGATAGCGATGCGATTAGCGATAAGTTGATTAAACTGCGATTTTTGAACATTTACTCCACATAATATAACTAAAGTAAACAAAATTAGAGTATCGATTACAAGTCAAAGAGTACAATCAATGATCAAGCAAGGAGTGACAGATCGCATTTAGCAATCTTTTCTTCCTTTGACTTTGACTTTGACTTGTACTTTGACTTTCCAAAGAGCGGGGTGTTACATGTAATTATACATGATTAAGAAAAATAGGTACCTTAGTTCTCAGGGCTTCCAACTCTTACTTAAGCACTCGTTGTTCGTTGAAGCATTACTGAATTGGTGGCTCGCATTCGTGAGCTGCGTGAACACATATGGTTATATGGGTATTCTACTTGTAGTAGTTCCACCTAAAACACATTTTTAGTTCACAAAAATAGTAACAAAACATATACTTTATTTAAATTTTTTTAAACTACGTTGCACTAATATTTATATTATATATTAAACTATTATTTATATTTATATGTATTCTACAAGCCCACCTTCACAGTCTAGAAAGAAAGGCGATCATTGTATCAAAGATAAACCCACATCGTGACTTGCAAAAGTTGCATACATTGCGATAAACCATGAAACAACATTTTTAAATTCCACATATTAAAGCGGGTGGGGTCAAAACCAATACAATTCACTTACATATTAGTTGGAGTAAAGCTCTGTAGCTCCTCGTTAGTTTGACTACTCCTATGCCATACATGAATGAGGAGAGGTAAGCATTGGAACCATGATGGATATCGACCAAGAATGAGGCGCTATACATGTAATATAGTATACTTCCATGAGACGGTAATTCGTATTTGTATGAACTCATATTCATTAGCCAATATGGATTTTTCTTTTCATGGAAATGGTAAAAGGAAACCATTGTATCAATAACTGCAGAACATTTTCATAAATTTTAGTTGAAAAAATGATTTCTAAAAGATAAAGAATAAATAAACAACATCATCATGGATGAGACCATAGTGAGCATACTATGTGAGTTGATGCGGAATCAAATTAAGAAGTCCATGAAGTCATCGGATGTAATATACTTGAATAAAGTATAAAAGTAAAATATATCCTTTAACCTAGAACACACCAAAAAGTTAATTGTGAACAACAAAATATTAATATTGATGATTTTATCCCCACGTCGTAGGAGAATTAAATAAATTAATAATTAATGATATACAATGGCATTCTCTGAATTAAACATTTACCAAAATGGTTATATGCTATAATCACTTGAATTATCTTGTCCCTATAATAAGAGTCGTTAGGCCCCCAACAACATTTGTTTACAATGAGTAATTATTGTGTGTGTGTGTATGTATATATATATATTGTTGTTTTTTAATCATGAGTAACAGTTATGACAAATTTAATTACGTATTAAAAAATTAACTTTTAATATAATAGACGTTTCAGGTCGGTCCAACCCAATTAGGGAGTTTACCCTCCGGTTCAGCAAGTTTGACCTGAAGAGCCAAACCATTTTCTACGTTTCAAGAAACAACTAACCAAAATGGTGGAGTTTGGTGGGTGAACTGGATTAATCTAAGGGCATGGAATTCTCTTTTCTGGTGAACATAAACAACATGTCTAGCCATTTCAAGATCATTCATTATCCATGTCAACTTAGTCAAGGATTAACCACAAAAATCAAATGTTGATAGAAGCGCCCGAGGGAGATTCATATTTTCAGCTAGAGTTCCACGTGGATCATATCTTCCCCTTTTCAAACAAATAAGATGTTATATAAAATCCTGCCAATGACTAATAATATATGAGGAGTAGACCATAATGTTTATGTTACCAGGTGATTTGCAGCATCAAGAACTTCAATCCTTGCATTCAAAGAAGTTAATTCCAACTTTGGCAATGCTAAATGGCTGCTGTTCCATGACTTCATGTATTGTTAATCCTATTTGACTCATCCATCTTATCAAATGTATCAATTGCACATATACCCATACCTTCTGGAACCTAATAGATGGTAATGTAAAAATTGGTAGAATTGAAATCGAAGTGTTGAGGTGGCCACTTCGACTGGTATCTAATGGTTGTTTCGGGTTAGCTAAATCGGTAGTGATTCGAGAAAACTTAAAGCACAATCCTATTGTTAACAACTAAGATGCCACATTTAGAGTTCAGATAATAAATAAAGAAATTTGAAAAGAACCTTTAATACATCATAGCCGCATTTTCAAGACATCAATTTTCTAGCTTATTAAACCCATCATATATGCTCAAAAGAATAAATTCAACTTGTACTTTAATGCGTACATACAAGATGACTCTTCTATACATGTCAAAGCCGGTACAAGTACCGAATTTCCCAAAATGACTCAATTTTCTGTACCACTTCGGTACCGACATTTACTCATATTCATAACTGTAACACCTCGTAAAATCGTGTCCAATTATGTGAAAACATGGGTCCTAAACCCTAAAACGTGTATATGATTTATCATAAAGGACTAAAGTTGGCAATCGATGAAAATACGTATACGGAGGGACTAAAAGTGTCAATATGATAAACTTATGCCCCTGAGTGACCTTTTATCAAACCCGAGGATTCATAATGTTAAATCATACTCTCGGGAATGATTGATGATGATTATAAAAGTTGAGGGGCCAAATATGTAAAGTTTCAAATTCTGATTCGCTGATCAATCGTATACGGCCCGTATAAGGCTCAAGCTTTCGGTCCATAAGGACTTTATCTGGGGAGAAATATTTTAAATCAGTTATGGACCGTATGAAGTTTATGCTTACGGTCCGTAAAGCCTGTATCTAGGCAGAATGTTTTGGACAGCTGCAGGTTTGTCACTATAACCGCCTTATACACTCAAAACTCGATACAAAGAGCTCTTTGATAGTTTTAGGAATCAGCTAGGACACCTGTGATGATCTCTGGACATCCCTAACACCTAGCTTGATCTTTGAACACTTCCTTCAACTATAAATAGGAGCTTCATGTGCCTCATTTACTTGCTCATTCACAAAAATCCTCTCTTCTCAATCTTTCTGAGGTTCTTGATCAAAAAGGAAGCTCCATATAGTTTAAAGTTTGAGCTAGGACCCTTTGTAAGTGTCCTTAGCCACTCTAGTTCGGTTTTTATACGTTTAAAGACCAAAAGTCAAAGTTGCCGCAAAACGGCTTTGACCTTCGGTTTAGACCTAAATGGTCTAGCCATTGTTCGAGGAGAATATGGCTACATGTTCATAATTAGGTAGGTGTTAATCCCTCAAAAGGGCACCTCCTAATTATCACGTTTACTTAGTTAATTGTCGGGTCAAGTAATTAATCAAAAAGTCAAACTAGTTTGATTTTAAATAATAATCAAAACTGATAATGTAGATGTTATAAATCAGATTTTATCACTAAAATAACTTGGAAAATATTATTAGAACATGTCTAAACATGTTCAACCCGACAATTCTAAGTTTAAGCTCGGTTCGCAACCGAAAGTCGCAAAAGCTTGACTTTTGCTTTGACTTTTAGTTCTGACCCGATTTAGCTTAATTCCTTTATGTTTTAAGCTTGCATTGTGACCATATAATGTTGTAGTATAACCCTTTGAGGTTATATTACACGGTCACTTATTAATCTGAATTATATGCATGTTTCCATCATTATGCTTATTGTTGACTAATATGCCCTTATGGTCTAAAAATGAGATTTTTAAATAAATGAACATGCAAATGGATTGGGTACTGATTAGTAAACATATTTAAAATATTTTGACACTTACATTCTGGTCTTAAACTGATGTTATGCAATTTATTAAAACTAATGCTTTTATAAGGACCAAAGTACCTTTAAGCATGTAAAACAAGTTTAAACATAGATTTTGGCACAGAACTCTTTACCTACTGTTATGATATCATTTTTAGGAATTATTGGAGTATTGGGTCAGATTATATACTGACCTTAACATTGAGTTCTTGTATAAAATCTATAATTGACGATAATGCTTTTTTTTGCGAATAAAATGAGTTTTACATATAATTAACATGTAAAATTTTTGCTAGTGATCTAATATGAAAAATAAAATATCTCAGAATAACTTAACCTTGTTATTATCGTCAAATATCGGTTTTACGCTAATTAGATGCATAGTATGGTTTAAAACCATATTTAGCACCCAAGACTTGTTACCTACTGATTTTATAAATGAGTTTAATATTTTTATAGTAGGTGTAAGTTATGAACTTAGAATTCTAATTATGTCATTAAAATCATATGTGAAATGACCAAAATGCCCTTTCAAGGTATAGTTTTTCCATAAATGGTAAACCACACATATGTATGATATCCTAATGTTATAACATCATAAAATAAATATTTTTATAGAATGTTTTTTACCAGAACATCAGTTTACCTTTAAACTCCTTTTATAAATTCTAAAATGACCAAAACGCCCTTATAGGGCCTAATTCGGTTTTAAAATCTTTTTGGGCATAAATGTTGACATCCTACTGATGTCTTAACATATTTTAAGCATAATAAAATATGGGACTTGCATATGACTCATTCGGTTACCCGTTATGCTTATACACGTTCGGTTCAGTTTATGTAACTAGTTTGCATAAATTAATCGAAATGGGTTTAAACTTATCATCTAAACTTCAAAATCCAGAATGTATTTAGTTTACCCATATTATACAAGTCTTCATGCTTGTTTGGTCTAAATTACATTCCATTCTGGTCTCCGCTTAATCTAGCCTTTCGAACCGTAACGTATCCTTGAAACTAACCAGTCTAAGTCTTTGACATAAATAAGACCCGTTAGTATCCTAATAGGTTAATAAAACCTTCCTTACAGATTAAGTAGACTCAGTAGAAGATACTTTCATAAAGTCTTAGAGATATACGACTGAGTAGCATTTCTTGCATAATTAACTCAGGTAAATACTTTTAACTTATTTTCCCTTATACGGGCTTGGGATACGGTAAATTATTACCACTTGGTCGGGTATGGGGTCATTTAGTCGGATTGTGATTAATAAATCCGCATAACCCGTTTTAATCTGTTTTGTTTGATAACATAAACAATGAGGGTTAATGACCGTGTCCTGGATATCCTCGGCTCATTTAAATTATTAATGGCCACGACCTATGCACAGGGTGTAGGCATACACCCGACAGATGCAAATGCTAAATAATAAATAACCCACATGTTGGGGATAGCTCGGTTGTGGGTTTTATAAGTGGCGAGTCAGTTAATCATGTCTGGTTTCCAAACCGGCCCCAAATGTATGACAAACATGTAAATCTGTATACAAGATTTTAAATGAAATTGTCCCAAGTTATAAAAGATTTTGTGCCTTGTGCGCCTAAACCAATTTTCATAAATATTTTCAAATGAGTCAGTTAATTGTATTTACTAATGAAAACTGACGTATTTTCTAAAGACTAAGTGACAGGCACCTCTCGAAACTAGGCTGGAGCTACTTGGCATAAATTAAGAGGATCTTGAAAATCCCTAGATGCCTGAAGTCTGTTAAACTCAGTTTTATGTATTTGTTTTTATGGTCCGCCTGTGGATCTCTATTACAATCCGTCTGTATATTCTTTCGTTTGAACTTTGAACATTATGGGTTGTAATAGTATTTAAACTTCCAAGCCTTCTGCTGTGCTATAATTGTGTTTAATTGTCTATGATGATATCAACTACGTCACGATATTCCCCACCGGGCCCACTGGAAATATGTGGAAATATTGGGGTGTGACAGGTTAGTATCAGAGCCAAAATTGAGTGAATTAAAAACTAGCCTTTTGTGTTTAATCTCAATGACATAATAGCACATTCCTTAGACTTCCGAGTCTAGGCGAATGACCTAGGATTATTCTTAATCTTTGTTTGGTTTATATATGTTGTTTTCTTGTTTTTGACAGGTTTTATAAAACAATGCCGCCACGTGTAAGAGGTAGAGGAAAAGGTCCCATGAGAGGGGGACCATCAAGTCAAGTCGGACCCTCTCATCGACGTACACCTTCAACTTCATTCAGCTCCGATTCACATGATGATTGGAGGCATTCTCTCAAGCCAGCGAGACGATCCGTTTCGCTTAGCACCTCACCTTCCTACCATCACTCTTTCGGGTCGCCACAACCAGACGAGCCCCAACATTCACATTACTCATAGCATTCACTGCACTCTCACCATTCCCACCACTCATCTCACCACTCTTCACTTCATTCTGATTCCCATCATTCCTACTCACAGGGTTACTTTAACCATGATGATTATATCAATACACCAGTGGGATATAACCCGTTGGGCCCTGAAGACCACTTCTCACAAGACATGGATATGGATGATGATCCGGATCCAGAAATGCCACCTTCTGGGATGCCTACGCATCCCATAGATATATCTAGCGGTTTTTCCTTTGCGAGATCTCCTTATCGAGGTCCCGATAATTATTCAGAGTGGTTTGGGCAGTGGAAGTTTACTAACACCCCTTCATACCACAACACCCCACCACAACCGCTATTAGAGGAGCTGCACTTTGAAGCGGTGACTCCACCACCACTACCAGCTGAGGAACCACCTCAGCCACCTCCCGAGCTACCAGGACGGAGGAGAAATGCTTGCATATCCGTGCGAGGGGGACCAAGATTTAGCTCCCCTCAAGCTTCTAGCAACTACCCTCTGATTCCTGAAGATCCACAAATGGGTGGACCTTTACATACTGTGCCGGAGATCGATACCACACCTACCACCTTTGCACCACTGCCACCTCCAATGGGTTATGAAAACCCAATACCTACCTACCCAGGTCCGACTGGGTATAACCCGTTTGAGCCACAAGCTCCTACCGGTTACCGTTATCAACCTCCTGCTTTTGACCCATATGTCGAAGTAGTCAACTATAATGCCATCTATCCTTCACCGTTCCCGCCTGCATACCCAATTGGGTATCCTGTCCAGGGGTATCAATATCCTACATATTAGCCACAACCACAACCTCAACCTCCACCCCAACAACAACAACAAGAAATCTTGCAACGAGTGGAAGAAGTTGAACGTAGGGTGGAAGAACGTGATAGAAAGACCCATAATTTTCTTAAGGGTCTTGCAAAATTTTTCAAGGGAAAGAATAAGGATAATTGAAGATCTTTATTTTATCTTGTATTGTTATTTAAATTAAGTCCCTGCGTGGACATTTCTTTTTAGTATCAGTCCCTGTGAGGACTTGTTTCTTTCTTTTTAGTCCCTACGTAGACAATTTATGTATTTTAAAGACCCGTTTAGGGCAGTTTTTGTAATCCTTAGTACTATTAATGGAATTTTATTTTAAATTTCATATATGTGTATTTTCAATACATCAACATGCAAACAATCATTTCAATTTTAAATGATCTGCTTAGAAATTTTAAAAGATATTCTTAAAGGTATAACCTAACCAAAATATCAATGGCCATGATGGTATAACCCTCTTAAGACAATAAATTCTTGTTAACATCCAAAAACATGTTAACACTTCTGGCAGTGTGACTTGAGAAACCACATCAGCCTTCAAATTACTTGGATTTTTCCAAGCCCTTACATAGCCTAAATGATCAATGTGAATCATGGCTAGTAACATCGAATATGATGTCTATGCCAAAACATGCATTTGAGATGTTATTCATTCTGCCTAAGGGCCAATTTGAATTGTTTTCATAATAAAGATAGTTATATCCTATAATATCTTGTCAAAAGGCGATGAACTGTGTTCGACCCTTAAAACCTTTGATCTAAGAAGATCATAAATATATTGTCCTCGTGACAAGGCCTTTTGTGTCATCTAAATGTCCTTCGAGACGAGCCTTTGTGCTATACAAAAATGTCTATACGACATTGACAGTTGTGACTTATGTCCCCTGTCTAATAAATATAAAGGATTATATCCTGTTTAAATGACAATAATGGTTCATTTGTAACCTAGGCAATTTATAATCAAATAATTTCACACATATTTCCTTATTGGCCTATATGATTTATTTATACCATGGCTATCTAATCATCAAATACGATGATTCGTTATATGATAACTAAACAAATCATTATAACTTGATTATAGCAATCAAATCATAGTTGGCTCCGATGAAGCTCATAGTCGCCTAGTTGATGGGAATAATGATACAAGGCTGAATGTTACTGGCGCCGAACTTCAAGCCATGATAAACACAGTGGTTACTAACGCTGTGAACGAGGTATTTAAAGAGTCAAGTGAGGCTCGATCAAAAACCCATTCTAAGTCCCTCTCAAAACCGCATACGTCAAAAAAGGATGAATCTCAACATTCATCCAATCAGAAAAGTGAATCCCAAAAGCAGATTGTGTTTAATCAGGCTCCCCGGTATAACAAGGGATGTACTTACAAATATTTTATCTCTTGTAAACCAAGAGATTTCATGGGGAAAAAGGAGCTATTGATTCTATGAAATGGCTGGATGAGATGGAGACGGTTGTTGATATCAGTGGGTGTGCCAAGGAGGACATTGTAAAGTTTGTGTCTCGGTCCTTTAAAGGTGACGCCCTAACATGGTGGAAAGCTCTAGTGCAATCCACAGGGAAAATTCCTTTGTATAACCTTTCTTGGGTTAAGTTTGTTGAATTTGTCAAAGATACTTACTGTCTACAACATGAAGTGGAAAAGGTGGAGACTGATTTCCTCACCTTGGTTATGAAAGATCTGGATTGTAGATCCTATGTTACCAGTTTTAACTCAATGTCCCGACTCGTTCCATACCTGGTCACTCTAGAGCCTAAGCGCATTGCGTGCTTCATTGGTGGTTTAGCCCCTAAAATCAAGGGGAATGTCAAGGCTTCAAAGCCTACAACTTATAGATCGGCTGTTGATCTATCACTGTCTCTTACTCTGTATGTTATAAGGAGTAAGTCTAGGAGGGCCACCGAGGATGGGAAGAGAAAGAGAGAGGATGATCAGTCCCACCAGTCAAACAAGAAAAAGAAGGGAAACTCTAGGTTTAAGAAGGATCAGTCTGGTAATAAGCCCAGGTGCAAGAATTGTGTTAAGAGGTATTTCGGGAAATGCAATCTAGATCTAGAAGCCAAGCCTTGTGGAATTTGTAAGAAGAAAGGGCACAAATCTTTGGAGTACCAAAACTTGAAAGATGCAATCTGTTATGGTTGTAATAAAAAAGGGCACATTAAAAAAAACTGCCCAAAGAACACAAAGATGCCTGATGAGGCGAAGAAGACAAATACTAGGGTGTTTCAGATGAACGACATGGAGGCGGTGAATGATGACAAAGTTATAACAGGTACCTTCCTTATTAATGATATTTATGCTAGAGTTCTATTTAATTCAATTGCAGATAAGTTATTTGTAGACCTTAAATTTAGTAAATTGTTGAATCTCCCTATTAAAACTCTAGACATTAAATATGAGGTAGAACTCGCAGATGCTACCTTAGAAACCGTTTCGACTCTTCTTGATGGATTCTTTATATCCATTAAGAATCATTCAATCCCGCTATCTCTTTTGCCAATGAAATTGGCCGGATTTGATGTAGTTTTAGGCATGGATTGGTTGTCACGTAACCAAGCCCAAATTGCCTGCGACAAGAAACTAGTTAACATCAAAACCCCATCAGGTGAGTTGATCACCATTCATGGAGATACGCACTACGGATTGCCCGACAATGTATCTATACTCAAACCATCCAAGTGCCTGAAGAGTAGATGTGTTATCTACATGGAACAGGTGGTAGTTGATGATCCAAAACCCGAGATAGAAGACATTTTAATCATTTCTGAGTACCCGGATGTCTTCCTTGATGAACTACCTGGATTACCTCCTGAGAGGCAACTAGAATTCAGGATTGACATCCTGCCAGGAGCAGCACCGATTGCACGAGCTCCTTACCGTTTAGCACCAACAGAAATGAAAGAGCTGAGAACCCAGTTGGATGACTTACTGGAAAAGGGTTTTATACAACCCAACTCATCACCTTGGGGAGCACCTATCCTGTTCGTTAAAAAGAAAGATGGATCAATGCGTCTGTGCATTGATTACCGTGAGCTAAACAAAGTAACAATCAAGAATCGCTATACATTGCCCAGGATCGACGATCTGTTCGATCAACTTCAAGGGGCAAGCTTCTTCTCAAATATTGATTTAAGGTCAGGGTATCATCAACTCAAAGTTAGAACTGAAGATGTACCTAAAACCGCATTTAGAACAAGGTATGGCCACTATGAATTCTTAGTGATGCCTTTCGGGCTCAATAACGCACCTGTAGCATTCATGGATCTTATGAATCGAGTCTGCAAGCCGTACCTAGATAAGTTTTTCATTGTCTTTATCGATGACATACTTATCTATTCTCGTAATCAAGCTGATCACGAGAAACACCTTCGGTGCATCCTAGGACTGCTACAATGGGAGAAGCTTTACGCTAAATTCTCCAAGTGCGAATTCTGACTTCGCGAAGTCCAATTTCTTGGACATGTTGTAAGTGAGCGTGGTATCCAAGTGGATCCTGCTAAGATAGAAGCAATCATGAACTGGGAAGCACCTAAGACACCTACTGAGATTCGCAGCTTCCTTGGAATAGCAGGATATTACAGAAGGTTCATCAAATACTTCTCAAGGATAGCTGCACCGCTAACTACTCTGACCCACAAAAATGTGAAGTTTGATTCGGGTCCTAAACAGCAGGAGTCTTTTGAAATCCTCAAGCAAAAGTTGAGCAATGCTCATGTGTTAACATTACCTGAAGGAATAAAAGAATTCATTGTCTATTGTGATCCTTCGCACACTGGCATGCGCTGTGTGCTTATGCAAAGAGGTAAAGTGATTGCCTACGCATCATGACAACTAAAAGTGCATGAAAAGAATTACAATACCCACGATCTGGAATTGGGTGCCGTTGTATTCGCACTTAAGTTATGGAGACATTATTTATATGGAACCAAATGTGTGATATATTCAGATCACAAAAGTCTCCAACACTTGTTTAATAAAAAAGATCTCAATATTAGGCAACACTGTTGGATGGAAACCTTGAATGACGACGATTGTGAGATTCGCTACCATCCTGGTAAAGCGAATGTAGTCGCTGATGCACTAAGCAGAAAGGAAAGAATTAAACCCATACAGATTAATGCCAAAGTATTGAACCTAAGAACAACTTGAATAAAAGGCTGTTAGCCGCTTAGAAAGAAGCTGTACTGGAGACTAACCTTCCAAACGAGAAATTAGGTGCAACTATCGATCAGTTGTCACCTAGAAATGATGGAATCCACAGATTAAATGGCAGAATCTGGGTTCCTATTCATGGAGATATAATCCTCCTGGAAGCTCATAACTCCAGATATTCAGTTCATCCTGGAGGTGACAAAATGTATCAAGATTTAAAGGCCAACTATTGGTGGATGGGTTTGAAGAAATCCATAGCCACACGCGTTGCTAAATGTCTGACATGCGCTCAGATTAAAGCTGAACATCAAAAGCCGTTATGATTACTACAATAGTTAGAACTTCCCACATGGAAGTGGGAGATGGTAACCATGGATTTCATTACCTAGTTACCTAAAACAAGGTATGGAAATGATACAATATGGGTCATAGTTGACAGACTGACTAAGTCAGCTCATTTCTTACCCATCAAGGAGACTTATAGCTCCGATAAGCTAGCTCAGTTATATGTGGATGAGATTGTATCTCTCCACGGAGTGCCAGTATCTATTGTATCCGATAGAGATACTAGATACACTTCTCATTTCAAGAAGATTTTCTAACAATCTTTGGGCACTCGTTTGAATTTCAGTACTGCTTACCATCCCCAAAAGGATGGGCAAAGTGAGCGTACAATTCAAACATTGGAAGACATGCTTCGTGCATGTGTCATTGATTTAGGTGGTAGCTGGGATGACCACCTTCCTTTAGTTGAGTTCTCCTTTAATAATAGTTACTATACCAGCATTCAGGCTGCACCTTTTGAGGCTTTATATGGGAGAAAATGTAGAACGCCCGTCTGTTGGGCAGAAGTTAGAGAAGCTCCATTATAGGGACCTGAGATAGTCCTTGAAACAACGGACAAGATTGTCCAGATCCCTGATCGCCTAAAGGCTGCCAGAGATAGACAGAAAAGCTATGCGGATAAGAGGTGCAAACCTCTAAAGTTTGAGGTATGAGATAAAGTCTTACTAAAGGTATCACCCTGGAAGGGTGTGATGCATTTTGGTAAGAAGGGCAAGCTAAGCCCAAGGTACATTGGACCATTCGAGATCATTGAATGTGTCGGGAATGTAGCTTATAAGCTGAACTTGCCTGAGGAGCTTAGTAGAATTCACAATGTGTTCGATGTCTGTAATTTAAAGAAGTGTCTAGCTGATGAATCGCTAGAAATGTCTCATAATGACGTGCAAAGAGATGAAAGCCTGAGGTTTGTTGAAAGACCTTTATCGATCAAGGATCGACAGGTTAAAAAGCTCCGAAGGAAGCATGTACCAATTGTGAAAGTGAAATGGGATGCCCGTAGAGGCTCTGAGTATAATTGGGAGGTTGAGTCCACTATGTGACAAAAGTACCCTCACTTGTTTCAGTAAATCTCGGGGTCGATATTTCTTTTAAGGGGGTGAGGATGTAACACGTCATAAAATCATGTCCAATTATGTGAAGACACGTGTCCTAAACCCTAAAACGTGTAAAAGATTTATCATAAAGGACTAAAGTTGACAATCGATGAAAATGCATATGCGAAGGGACTAAAAGTGTCAACATGCTAAACGTATGCCTCTGAGTGACCTTTTAACAAACCCGAGGCTTCATAATGTTACATCATGCTCTCGGGAATGATTGATGATGATTATAAAAGTTGAGGGGCCAAATATGTAAAGTTTCAAAATCTGATTCGCTGATCAATCGTATATGGACCGTATAAGGCTCAAGCTTACGGTCCGTAAGGACTGTATCTGGGCGAAATATTTTAAATCGGTTACGACCGTATGAAGGTTTTGCTTACGGTCCGTAAAACCTGTATCTGGGCAGAATGTTTGGGACAGCTGCAGGTTTCTTATTATAACCGCCTTATACACTCAAAACTCGATACAAGGAGCTCTTTGATGCTTTTAGGAATCAGCTAGGACACTTGTGATGATCTTTGGACATCCCTAACACCTGGTTTGATCTTTGAACACTTCCTTCAACTATAAATAGGAGCTTCATGTGCCTCATTTACTTGCTCATTCACAAAAATCCTCTTTTCTCAATCTTTCTAAGGTTCCTAATAAAAAAAGAAGCTCCCTCTAGTTTAAAGTTTGAGCTAGGACCCTTTGTAAGTGTCCTTTGCCACTCTAGTTCGGTTTTTATACGTTTAAAGACCGAAAGTCAAAGTTACCGCAAAACGGCTTTGACCTTCGGTTTAGACCTAAATGGTCCAGCCATTGTTCGAGGCGAAAATGACTACGTGATCATAATTAAGTAGGTGTTAATCCCTCAAAAGGGCACCTCCTAATTATCACGTTTACTTAGTTAATTGTCAGGTCAAGTAATTAAACAAAAAGTCAAACTAGTCAGATTTTTAAGTAATAATCAAAACTGATAATTGTAGGATCGGTTCTTGACCCAAACGAGTCAATCAGAAGAGTTCTTGTCTGTTTCAGAGGCGGAAACAAAGAAACAGACTTGGAAAACAGCTTGTTTCACTATTAAACATCTTGTTTTATTGATATCACAGCTTTACAGATCAAACGACGCTTCGGCAGCAGTTCGGTACCGGAATCGCAGAAGGTTACAAATGATTTTGCTTGGGAGGTATTTATAGAGGTCCTAATTCCGTTTGAAAGTGACAAAGTGTCAGTTCAAACGAAATTAACAATGTTAATTTCGCTTGAAATTGCACAAGTCTCTTTCAAGCGGAATTACCCACTTCAAACGAAATTACCTCAAACACATCCTAAAACCTCCTATTTTCTCGTACAACGCGCCCTGATCTAACAATTCTAATACTAGACTCGATACAAGACGAAGTCGACAGACGTAATGCACCAACAATAATGTAGAGGTTATAAATCATATTTTATCACTTAAATAACTTGGTAAATATTATTAGAACATGTCTAAACATGTTCAACCTGACAATTCTAAGTTTAAGCTCGGTTCGCAACCGAAAGGCGCAAAAGCTTGACTTTTGCTTTGACTTTCAGTTCTGACCCGATTTAGCTTAATTCCTTTATGTTTTAAGCTTCCATTGTGACCATATAATGTTGTAGTATAACCCTCTGAGGTTATATTACATGGTTATTAATCTGAATTATATGCATGTTTCCATCATTATGCTTATTGTTGACTAATATGCCCTTATTGTCTAAAAATGAGATTTTTAAATAAATGAACATGCAAATGGAATATGTACTGATTAGTAAACATATTTAAAATGTTTTGACACTTACATTCTGGTCTTAAACTTATGTTATGCAATTTATTAAAAGTAATGCATTTATAAGGACCAAAGTACCGTTAAGCATGTAAAACAAGTTTAAACATAGATTTTGGCACAAAACCCTTTACCTACTATTATGATATCATTTTTAGGAATTATTGGAGTATTGGGTCAGATTATATACTGACCTTAACATTGAGTTCTTGTATAAAATCTATAATTGACGATAATGCCTTTTTTACGAATAAAATGAGTTTTACATATAATTAACATGTAAAACTTTTTGATACTGATCTAATATGAAAAATAAAATATTTTGACCATATAAGGCTGGTCAAAATCTCAGAATCACTTAAACCTTGCAATTATAGTCAAATATCGGTTTTTTACGCTAATTAGGTGCATAGTATCGTTTAAAACCATATTTAGCACCCAAGACTTGTTACCTACTGACTTTATAAATGATTTTTAATATTTTTATAGTATGTATAAGTTATGAACTCAGAATTCCAATTATGTCCACACATATGTATGATATCCTAATATTATAACATCATAAAATAAATATTTTTACAAAATGTTTTTGACCAGAACATCAGTTTACCTTTAAACTCCTATTATAAATTCTAAAATGACCAAAATGCCCTAATAGGGCCTAATTCGGTTTTAAAACCTTTTTGGGCATAAATGTTGACATCTTACTGATGTCTTAACATATTTTAAGAATAATAAAATTTGGGACTTGTATAAGAATAATAAAATATGGGACTTGTATATGACTTATTCGGTTACCCGTTATGCTTATACGCATTCGGTTCGGTTTATGTAGCTAGTTGGCATAAATTAACCGAAACGGGTTTAACCTTATCATCTTAACTTCAAAATCCATAATGTATTTAGTTTACCCATATTATATAAGTATTCATGCTTGTTGGGTCTAAATTACATTCCATTCCGGTCTCCGCTTAATCTAGCGTTTCGAACCGTAATGTATCCTTAAAACTAACCGGTCTAAGTCTTTGACTTAAATAAGACATGTTAGTATCCTAATAGGTTAATAAAACCTTCCTTACAGATTAAGTAGTCTCAGTAGAAGATACTTGCATAAAGTCTTAGAGATATACGGCTGAGTAGCATTTCTTGCATAATTAACTCAGGAAAATACTTGTAACTTATTTTCCCTTATACGGGCTTGGGAAACGGTAAATTATTACCACTTGGTCGGGTATGGGGTCATTTAGTCGGACTGTGATTAATAAATCCGCATAACCCGTTTTAATCTGTTTTGTTTGATAACATAAACATTGGGGGTTAACGTCCGTATCCTAGATATCCTCGGCTCATTTAAATTATTAATGGCCACGACCAATGCACGGGGTGTAGGCATACACCTGACAGATGCAAATGCTAAATAATAAATAACCCACATGTTGGGGATAACTCCTTTGTGGGTTTTATAAGTGGCGAGTCAGTTAATCATGTATGGTTTCCAAACCGGCCCCAAATGTATGACAAACATGTAAATTTGTATACAAGATTTTAAATGAAATTGTCCCAAGTTATAAAAGATTTTGTGCCTTGTGCGCCTAAACCAATTTTCATAAATATTTTCAAATGAGTTAGTTAATTGTATTTACTAATGAAAACTGACGTATTTTCCAAAGACTAAGTGACAAGTACCTCTCGAAACTAGGCTGGAGCTACTTGGCATAAATTAAGAGGATCTTGCAAATCACTAGATGCCTGAAGTCTGTTAAACTCAGTTTTATGTATTTGTTTTTATGGTCCGCCTGTGGATATATATTACAATCTGTCTGTATATTCTTTCGTTTGAACTTTGAACATTATGGGTTGTAATAGTATTTAAACTTCCAAGCCTTCCGTTGTGCTATAATTGTGTTTAATTATCTATGATGATATCAACTACGTCACGATATTCTCCACCGGGCCCACCGAAAATATGTGGAAATATTGAGGTGTGACAATAACCAACTTGCAACAAAAAGCATAAGTACCAAAATAAAACTATTAATTTACTCCATAGGCAATGTACACAGGTGGGCAATTGTATTAAGCAACTTCAATCAACATGTGAATTATGATTCAACCCAAGTTCAATAGTTTTCACACACGCATTTCATCGAGCACCTTTTATACATAAATTAAACAAAATGAAACAATGGGATATGTGTCTCAATTTAGCCCTATACTTATAAGATCAATAAACAAAACTGGGAAAAAAATAAGCAATACCAGAGCAGAAACAATTTTAACTAACATGTGTTCACCTGTTGTCCCTTGATCCTTGTTCTTTGAAAATGATGACCTAAACCAAATATAGATGACGACCGCAAAACCACCTTAAATCGCATGTTATAAGCCTTGATTCAACAATCAGGTAACCCTTGTACGCTTCTAGCAACCTACGATCCTTATCAGTTAGTTTGTCCAAACAACCTAAACAAACACCCTTGAATTACACCTAGAAAAAAACCACAAACAGTAACTGACCATCTAATGTGCTTAATTTTAGGTTAATCTTGATTCCCCAAAACCTGAAAAATAAATGTTAAAAATAATAATATCAGTTGTTTGCTAAAAAAACCCTAATAGTTTAGAATCTACAATCTTTAGGAACAAAATAACAACATAACATGATGGAATGGAGAGACAATCGATATGCCTGAATGTTGAATCAATAGCTTAATTCAAGAACATAATTAGTGATCTGCAAAAAAAAAAAAACATTATTTAGGGATAAATAGCCATAGTAGAAAAAAAAAATCCTTGATGGCATCGTTAACTAAACCATCGTTTCTCTAATGAACAAAACACAAAATGAAAACATAAAAATAATTCATTTGGATTGAACTTAAAACATATGAAACCCTAAAAATTATCCATTTCATTTGGCTAGCCGGTCGTGCGAGCTCCCCACCGGGGGCCTATACTCAAGTTTTCAGTGAAAATCAAGCAAAACTTCATACCCTACTATCATTATGCCTTTGCAATGTTACTTGGTTCAACTCTATTTGTGACCTTTTCTCGTATGTGCGCTAGCGGCGAGCAGAAGCAAGGTTATTAGATAAAACCCAAACTTTTTCCCCGATTTAAAAGAAATAAAAAAGGCTCCTTTTTTCCCAGAGAATTGAATAAATTAAAGATGATTATGAAAAATTGGCGCCTTCTTGAGTTGTTCTTCCATCTCGTAGAAAGCTTGCCAACATATGACTCCTTGACAACAACTGACAATGGTTAGAATGACAAATAAACACTAAGTGTCGTTACGAAGTCATTTACTTATATTTTTAGGTGGTTAACTAATCTGAAGTTGATTCAAGGACAGATAGTAATTTGAACAAACATATAGTAGTTAAAAGGTTCTCGGATAGCCTCATGATATAGTGAGAATTAAAATGGTTCCTACAAGATCAATTACAACATTCAGAGAAAAAAATGACATTATTTTCAGTCAACCCTCATCAGAACTACACTCAAAATTCTCATATCCCTTAACATAATCAAATCGCTTTTCAAAACTTGCAACCATTCTAAGATAGCTTTACCATAACATACCTTTAATAGTCAATTTCAGAAAATCTTTAAGAAAAACAACATATAACTAACTTGGTATTCTTCAAGGAGTAAAAAAATTTCAAAATTGTCAACCCGCTTCTTCAAATTCTGGTTATGATAAGCAATTTAGTAACAAAATTCAAAAATTAAAATCAATATTACCTTCAAGCGTTGAAGTTGAAGGTTATGCATACCAAATCATAAGATACCGATGTCGGATCCGTATCAGTGATGATCTTTTTGTTGATTCCACATTAAATTGGTAAACATATAAATGATTAAGATCGTATATTCAAAATAAATGATACAACGATTGTTACCTGGATGCCAAACATCAGAATAGGAGAACAAATCGAGACGAAATCGAGTAATTATTGTTGTTATGGAGGAATTGTTGGGAGGAAAAGATCGGCGATTAATGAAGAACAAACTGGCAAAGTAAGAAACCTGGTGTTATCGACTAAAACCATTGCAAGGTATGAGACTTGTCCCACATAGGTTGTATGTGGCAACTGATTTGGGGTTTATATACCAAATGGGCTCTGTCACCCATCAGACTAGTCTTTTGGATTGAGTTCTCCTATTTGGTATGTAACATTGGTATCAGAGCCAGAACTCGGAGTGGTGGCCTGGAGAGAGCCAGCCGTGACCAACGTGGCCGTGAGCAACGTGGCCGTGACCAACGTGGCCATGACCAACGAGACTCGGAGTGTTGGCCTGGAAAGAGCCAGCCGTGACCAACATGGTATATACCAAAAGACTAGTCTGGTGGGTGAGAGAGCCCATTTGTCAAATAAACCCCACATCAGTTGCCCATTCAACCGATGTGGGACAAGTCCTATACCTTGCAATGGTATTAGTCCATAACAATCGACCCTCCTTAAGGGCCAACGTCCTCGTTGGTCACGACCATGTTGGTCAAGACTGGCTCTCTCCAGGCCACCACTCCATGGGCCACCACTCCGAGCCTCGTTGGTCACGACCACGTTGGTTACGGCTGGCTCTATCCAGGCCACCACTCCGTGGGCCACCACTCCGAGTTCTGGCTCTAATACCAATGTTACATACCAAACGAGAGAACTCAATCCAAAAGACTAGTCTGATGTGTGAGAGAGCCCATTTGGTATATAAACCCCACATCAGTTGCTCATACAACCGATGTGGGACAAGTCTCATACCTTGCAATGGTATTAGTCCATAACACCTGGGGAGGAAAAGAGCGGCGATTGATGAGTTAGGGTTTGTGAATCGTATTATGAAGGAATACGTGTGTGGGGAAGGAGAAGATTTCAACTAATTGAGAATTGATTGGGTTTTTATATGAAGATTCTTCATTAGGTGGTTTCACAAATGAGGAGAAAGGAGGAAAAACATTTTGCCGCTCAAAACTAAATTATCAGCCTAAGTAGCAATACCACATCATCAAGTGAGATGGCAAAGTTATTTTGCTTTAATATAGGAGATAGATTATCATATATGTGTATTACACTATGGTAAAAATGCATTATTATTGTTTCTTTTATTTCTACAGAATATAGGTAGGGCTGCAAACGAGCCAAACGTTCGGCGAACAGTTCGTGAACCGTTCGACAGAAAGTTCGTTTGTGTTCGTTCGTTTATTAAACAAACAAACACGAACAAGAAATTTTGTTTGTTTAGTTAATTGAACAAACATGAATAGTGGTCGCATTCGTTTGTTTATGTTTGTGAACATTCGGTAACGCGTTCGTTTGTGTTCGATTGTTCATTAGTGTTTTTATCTTTTATACTTTACTTCAAAATTTCGACAAATAAATATTTAATAAGTGACAATGTATTATATATTCTATTAATGAATGCTTGTTAGTGTTCGTTTGTTTCCATTTATATTCATCAACATTAGTTTGTGCTCATTTTTGTTCATCATCATTTGTTTCCGTTCGTTGCCTAAAATTAACAAACAAACACAAACAAATTCATTTCTTTATCAAACGAACACAAACATAAAATCTTGTTCGCTAACTGTTCATGAATAATTCGTGAACACGCATATTTCTTAACAAACGAACACGACGTGTTTGTTCGGTTCGTTTGCAGCACTAAATATAGGTATTGAAATCACAATTTTACGCTTTTAGATTGTCATGCATAATATGTACGTGGGGGAAGGATCCACTAAAAAGTGGATTTTGTCTAAGTAGCCTACGAAGGATTGTGATGATGACATGTGGCACCCCTTTTGTTTTTAAAAAATACAACAAAAAAATCAAGTACAAAAAAATCTAGCACAAAAAAACTAGTACAAAAAAATCTAACACAAAAAATCTAGCACATAAAATGTAGTACAAAAAAATATAGCACAAAAAAATCTAGTGCAAAAAAATATAGCACGAAAAAATTCAGCAAAAAATGTAGTACAAAAAAATTCAGGACAAAAAAATTGATGAAAAAAATTTAAGACAAAAAAATTTAGCACAAAAAAATTAGCACATAAATATAGTACAAAAATTCAACACAAAAAAAATGTTATACAACAAAGAAATACAACACATTTAAGTGGGTTTTTTTAGTATTCATATTTTATATAGCAATATGGTACTTAAATTAAAGATAAAAAGACGCTCGATTTTACGGTGAAATTTTTATGAAAAAATAATGTCGTATAAAAAGTTATGAACGTTTAAAAAATGAGGGTGGAATATGCATGTGCCTTGCATGTGGAGAAAGAAAGTCCATAAACAGGATTTTCCCAATATACCCTTGCACTCCTCATTTCTCCTACCCTTTTATCTTAACCATTGATTTGAAAAACGAATGGTTAAGATTACTTCTCATTCTAGTTAGGGAAAATTAACTTTTTATTTAATCTTACCCCTGTGTTATGTATTATCTATTAGCATATTTATAAAAGAGATGTATGTTTAAGTGATAGCCACTAAATAGTTATAAATCATATGATTTATACCCTTTGGTCGTGATATGGATACAAAGAACGAGATAGTCGTGATTCGTGAAAGTAATTCGTGATGGTAGTAACTACCGACCTCTTGCTCTCTAACATAGATATATAGATGTGGGCCTTATTTTAAATCAAAGTATTTTGTTGGCACTTCAAATTATTAATCGAATAATTTTAGACCGTGGGGTATGGGGGGTTTGGGTTTGGGCATTTGTTGACACGTGGAATGGGAGCCACCCACCACCAAAACCCACGCCCATGGGGTATGATGGAGCTTGGGTTGGGGGGCATGAATTTGGTTTGGCCATTAAGAGCCTGTCATGTCACTTACTAGCCCTCCCTACGCCCGGCTTCAAACCCACGCCAATGGGGCCACGCCCAAACCCAAGCCCACCCAGGGTGGTGGCTTGGGCGTTTTCCCCCAACCCACGCCCAAACCCCCGCCCCATACCCCATACCCCAGGGTCTTAATAGAAAACAAGAACGAGTATTGGGTCTATGTTATGAAAAAAGTCAATTAGGAAATGATCAAAGATTTTTTATTTCTGGTAGAGAAGTCCTTTTACTGCGTTCGTGTATGGGAGTTGCCAAGCTTATCTTTGGTCTCCGCACATGCCAACCTTCTTATGTTGGAGCGGCTGTTACTTTGTTTGATGAAGGACTTCGGCAAGCCATTGATGCTATTGTGGTTGGCGGGGGGCCGTTCTTTGGGGACTTGCAATGGCGATTGGCTTCCTTGCCAATCAAGGAGGGTGGGCTTGGATTACTATCGGCGGGGGATGTCTCGTCTTTTGCCTTCGTGGCCTCCAGAGTGCAATCTTTGGAACTTCAAGATCATATTCTGCGAGCTTGTTGTATGGGTGATTTGGATTCGGAATTTAGGGCTGCGTTGGATGGTTTACAAGCCGTTCTTCCTGATGTTGACCTTGACGGTTTTGCTAATAAAGACACCGCCCCCCGTGAACCTCAAACTATTTTGGCGAGTGCTTTTTATGGTAAAACCGTGAAGGAAATCAATGGTGTTTTCGGGTTATCCCCTCGGCAAAAGGCTGTTTTTGATTGTTTACGAGCCCCCCACGCTCAAGATTTCCTTACTGTTATCCCGATCGAGGGCTTGGGGCAATGTATGTCGGCAGTAGAATATCGGTCTGTCCTCAAATATCGTTTGATGATACCGTTGTACCCTGAGGATGAACCGTGCCCTGTTTGTCGGAAGGTGTGTCTTGATAGCTTCGGGGAACATGCCCTTCACTGCAAAGAGCTTCCTGGCTTCAAGTACAGACACGATCTGGTTAGAGATGTGTTGTTTGACGTTCTCAAGCGAGCTGGTATCGCTGCTAAAAAAGAGGCTCCGGTTAATTTCCTCACGGACCCGAAGGAGGGGAGGTCTTCCCTTCGACCAGCCGATGTGCTGGTTTTTGGATGGTCCGGGGGTAAGCATGCTTGCATTGATCTCACGGGGGTGTCGCCTCTTGCCGGTTTCAGGGGCAGTGGTTTTGTTTCAGGGCAAGCGACGCGGAAGGCTGAGGCGGGGAAAATATCCAAGCACGAGCAGGCCTGCATAGATAATCAACATGCCTTCATTCCTTTCGCGTTCGATACCTTTGGTTATCTGGCCCCTGTGGCGTCCGGTTTCTTGAAGTGGGTTCAAAAGGCAGCACTTGCGCATGCGACAGTGTCTGTAGGCCATAGTTATGTGTTTAGCCGAGTAGGATTTGCAATTCAAAAGGGGTGTGGCGGCGCAGCTTGTTGCCCGTCTACCAACCCATGATTTGTAATTTGCTCTAACCTTTATGAATTAAGATGTTTATTAACAAAAAAAAAAAAAGTAGAGAATCCATCGTACGTTTCGGTTGAAACAACACGACTCTTCTTGAAAGGGTGTCTCAGTTGGTAGTTATAATCGTCAATGATTATGCAGTTACATCAACATTAATGATGTTAGTAGAAACACTTTGAAGACTGGAGATGATTAACCTATCAACAACAACTCAGTTACTGTTGATCACCCAAGTTTCTATTAATAACCAGTTACCATTCACGACCAGTTACTACTGATTACAATTGTTGCTACTAATCCCACTTGCCACTAAGGCTACTCGATGTGGGGGATGTCCAGGCCCATCCGGGACCGTCGCTGCCCCTAAACACCATTTCCATGGGTGCGTGGTCGTCGTGACTGTCTTCCCGAAGACGTTGGGGCCGGGCCTCCCCATTCTCACACACGCATATACATACAACAAACAAACACACACACACACACACATACACACACACACACACACATATATATATATATATATATATAGAAAAAGTATATCGTACATTATGGCTTAACGTACTTCACGTACGACAACGTGCGTGATTTGTTCTATAACATGCGTTGATGACGGGGGTAGCCCAAGACTAAATATAAATGACTTAAATACGTAAATGCTCAAAAGGCAAAATGGTTCAAAGGTTAAAAACCTGGGGAGTTGAGATAAAGCAATACGAGAACAGTAAAAGGTCACGTCTCTGGATTGCTTCACCAACTCACCAGCCGCAAAAGCAACGCAGGTCCACAGAGCACACTATTTTATCCGCGGGTCAAAAGGCTTCAAACCTCGAAAGGGTAAGTCCCCCACTGCAAGCATGTTCACTAGTCAAACTCATTCCTCTTCGAGTGATGTCTTCCCCTATAAATTAGACACTTCATTTACTAAGCAGGACATTCGGATCAACATTGATTCTTGAAGAATCTCTGATCATTGCTCTCGAGTACTTGCTCCATGCAAGTCACTTTCTTTCAGATTCAACACACACATTCATTTTGCTCATACATCCGAATCTGAACACACTTCAGAGGAGGATCTACAGCAAACAATAAAAACAATCTAGTGAACCTCTCTCCACGTCTTGCAAACGTGGGGGGACCCCACGACCTGCGTTAGGCAAAGTTGAACCCTTCAACCCTTTTGCCTAACCACCCCGGCTACTATCCTTGGTCTATTATTTGTTGCATCAACAAGTTGACGCCCACCGTGGGGCTACGCCACTATTTTTCCTCAAAAGACCTAGTAGTGTAGCTCCTTTCTCTTGAAACCACCATGTCAGAAAGTGGATCACCGGGAGAAGTAAATCAGGTTCCAAACACCTCTACCCCAGGTACTAGCCAAACCCATGAGGCTATACCCACTTCTTTCTCGACTCCGAGAAGCACTCCCGAGTTTCTCAATTTCAACACTCCAACCCCATCCAGGTCTGGAGTCCCTTCCCCTAATGTTGGTGTATCTGGCACCCCACCACGTGTTGAACTTACCCCGGAGGGGGTTGCTAACAATTTCCTTGAGTTGAGGTCTCTCCTCAACCAATATGTGAGTAGGGAAAGGGACAAGGGAGTGAGGATTCGTTTAGACTATGACGAGCCAGAACCAACATTATCTCCTGGACCTCCTATCCCTCCTTTTGCGTCTAGGGATGAGGCTGGTCCCAGTAATCCTCCAAACCCTAACCCGTATCTGTCCGCAAGACCGAATCCTACAGCATATCCTCTCTTCTCATCCCAACCAGCTACAAGTGGTGCCCCTCTGGGCCATGAGCTGACCCTTGACCAGCTCCTGCAGTCCCCGGTAACAAGCCTTCAACTCTCAACAACAACTTCATGGGAACAAGCTTTGTCCGTGCTTCCCATGGCACGAAGTGCTGTTATGAGCACCCCTTTGGGAGTCAGTTGCCCAGTAGCACCCGGATGCCTTCAAAGCTTCAACCTCATGCCCCAGATGATGGCCTAGATGATGGCCAACTTCCCATGGCAGCACTTTATTAAACAGGTGCTGACCACTCAAGGGAACAACAACAACAGCAACAACGCGGGTGCAAGGGCTGAAGAAGATTTGGCCAAACCTTACAAGCCGAGTAACCTCTCATGCTTTTCACAGCAAATAGCCGATTATGATTTTCAAACGAAGATTAAGACGCCATCCCACATCAAAACATATGATGGGACTGAAGATCCTGAGGACCATCTTCAGATCTTCACTGGTGCCGCAAGGATCGAGAAATGGTCAAACGCTAAATGTTGCCTAATGTTCATGCAAACCCTTGTCGGATAAGCCAGAATTTGGTTCAATGATTTACCTGCTCGAAGCATTCGAAGCCTTCGACGACCTCAGCAAGGGATTCCTGGCCAATTTCTCCCAACAAAGGCGATATGTCAAAGATGCAACAGTGATCTTTCAGATAAAACAACGGGATGATGAAAATCTTCGAGAGTTTATAGAAAGATACAAGAAGGAAGGTCTAACATTTGTAGGGGTAGAGAAAAGATGAGGGTGGCCAGTTTTATGAATGCCATCACCTCAAAATATCTCACAAGAGATTTCAACAAATCCCTGCCCAAGACCTTGGAAGAAGCTCTCGAAAGGGCTGAAGCCCATATCCGGGGAGAGGAGGCAGTAGATATTAAAGAGCAAAGGAAAAGAGGATCTAGCTGGCGAGGCAACAGCCCAGCCAGAAAAAGAGTGAACTTTAACTCCTATGACAGACGCCAAAAAGGTTCAGACCACCGAAGGCCGGAACCCTTCCAGCAGGGAGAAAGGCATAAGTTTCACGCCCCTCACCAAGACTCCTCAAGAAATCCTCGCAACGGAAGAAGTCAAGCAAAACTTCCGGCCTCCTAGGCCTCTCCCCAAAAGCAGAAAAAACGAAAATTCCACACAATACTGTGAATTTCACGAAGAAAAGGGGCACCATACCAATGATTGCTTCCAACTTAAAAAGAGAATCGAAGAAGCCGTTAAGTCCGCGGAACTTGCTCACTTGGTAAAGGGAGTAAGGGATAAAATGGCTGAAGGAAAAGGCAAGGAAGTCAATATGGTAGATTTTGATGGAAGGGTTCCACACAAAAGGCAGCGGTTGGAAGCTTGGGAACTTCAGTGTGTTTGCTTCCCCCCAACTGAGAAGGACCCTCTTTCAAACCCTCTTGTGGTTGAGGCTACTGTAGGAACATTGCAAACAAGCAGAGCATACATAGACACCGGTGCTGCCACCAAAATTATGTTTGAAAAATTCTTCAACCGTTTGAGCAATGAAGAAAGTTCAAAGCTTCAACTCTCCGGGACCTCCATAAAAGGTATTGCCGATATACCACTCAAGCCTTTAGGGAAACTGACACTTGATGTTCATTTCAGTGAAGGTCAGAAGGAGAGAGTCCAACCACTCACCTTTGTGGTTATCAATATACCTTCAAACTATGATGTGATCATCGGAAGGCCGGGACAGTGTGCATTTTATATGGCTGTGTCTGTTGGCCAGGGCACTGTAAAATTTCCTACCGAAAGGGGAATAGCAACCCTTCAACCTTCCCAAGAGGCCTACATGGTTGAAGGTGAAAGTTCCAAAAGTGAAGAAGACAAGCAGAGGATAATCATAAATCCTAAGTACCCTGAGCAGAAGATATGAGTCAATCCATGCCTTTCACAAGAAACCCTCTCATATCTTGAAAAATTGTTGGCACAATATAGCGATGTTTTTTCCTGGTGCCCGGAGGATATGACAGGCATCCCTCGAAACATTGCTGAACATGAATTGAAAATACCACCTGGTGTCAAGCCTGTTGTTCAAAAGAAACGAAGCTTAGCACCCGAAAGAAGCTTGGCTGCGTGCCAAGAGATTGAAAAGCTTGTGTCAGCTGGCATTCTACGAGAAGTTAAATATCAATCCTGGGTTGCAAACCCGGTGATGGTTCGGAAGCCGGATAATTCTTGGAGAATGTGCATAGATTTCAAGGATCTTAACAAGGCTTGTCCTAAAGATTGTTACCCGTTGCCAGAAATTGATCTCAAAGTTGACTCCCTCACCGGTTACCCGTTCAAATGCTTTCTGGATGCCTACAAAGGTTATCATCAAATCCTCATGAAGGAAGAGGATGAAGAAAAAACCGCCTTTCACACCGACAAAGGGAACTTTTGTTACCAAAAGATGCCTTTTGGCCTCAAAAACGCTGGAGCAACCTACCAACGCCTAGTTAACAAGGCCTTTTCAAGTCAAATTGGTAGAAACATGGAGGCATATGTCGACGACTTGGTGATTAAAAGCAAAACGGAATATCAAATGCTCAATGACATCTAAGAAGCATTCAAGAACCTAAGGAAGGTCAACATGAAACTGAACCCCGAGAAGTGCTCCTTTGGGTTTGAGGAAGGTAAATTCCTTGGGCATATTGTGGAAAAACAAAGCATTAAAGCCAATCCAAGCAAGGTGAAATCCGTTTTAGAAACCAAACCACCAAGAAGCAAGAAGGAGGTTGAAAGTTTAAACGGGAAGCTTGCAGCCTTGAAGCGTTTTACCTCCAAATTGGCTGAAAGGTCTTTACCTTTTTTCAAAACGCTCAAAGGTTGCTCTGATAAGAAGGACTTCAAATGGACCGAGGAGGCCGAAGAAGCCTTCAACCAGATGAAGCAACACCTAGCTTCCCTACCTGACATTGCAACCCCAGAAAGGGGAGAATTGATCTCGATGTACCTTTTAGTCGCTGAAGAGGCCATAAGCGCGGTTCTCACCATTGAACGAAACAAGGTTCAGGTACCCGTTTACTTCTTTAGAAAAACTCTAAAATTGGCTGAAATCAAATATCCTCCCCTAGAAAAACTTGCTCTAGCCCTAGTCCAAACGGCTAGAAGGCTTCGAAGGTATTTCCAAGCACACCGTATACAAGTGGTCACCGACCAACCTATTAGGAGTGTGCTTGAAAAACCAGAAAACTCGGGACGATTATCCAAATGGGCAGTGGAACTAGGTGAGCATAATATCACCTACGTCCCAAGAAAAGCCATCAAGGCCCAAGTCTTGGCCGATTTCATTGTAGAAGTCCCAAAGCAAACAGTCTCTGAAGTGAACACAGCTGGCACTGAACCCTCAGACCTTGAAGCCTGGAATCTTTTCACCGATGGGGCTTCAAGCGTTGAAGGGTCAGGGGCTGGGCTCATACTGATCAACCTAGAAGGGTTAGAATTCACATATGCTCTCCGTTTTGATTTTCAGACCACCAACAACGAAGCTGAATACGAAGCACTGATCGCCGGCCTAAGACTGGCTAAAAAAATGAAGGTCCAAAAGCTTGAAGTGTTCACAGATTCGTTGTTGGTCTCAAGCAAAGTAAATGATAGCTACGTTGCAAAGGAGCCGAACATGAAAATATACAAAGAAAAATCCAAAGAGCTGATGAATACCTTCCAAACATGCAACATCAAGCAAATTCCCAGATCCCAAAACAAGAAAGCGGATGCCTTGAGTAAGCTTGCATCTCTCACTTTTGCCCACCTTACCAAGAAGGTATTGGTAGAAGTGTTAAAGGCTCCATCAATCGATGAGTTAGAAGTTCAAGATGTAGTCACCGAGGAAGATCCAAATTGGATGACTCCAATCAAGAAATTCCTTAAAAATGGTAAATTGCCTGGTGATCAAATAGAAGTTGAAAGGGTTAAGATCAAGGCAAGGGAGTATATACTACAAGGTGAAACCCTTTACAAAAAGGGTTATCTTGCATCCTTACTAAGATGTCTTGGTCCCGAGCAAAGTCAGTATTTGATCAAATAAATTCATGAAGGTATATGCGGAGCTCATTTTGGAGCTATGTTGGTGATGACGGGGGTAGCCCAAGATTGAATAAAATGGCTAGTTACGTAAATGCTTAAATGGTTAAATGGTTCAAGGCTTAAAAAGCTGTAAGAAAGGAAAAAGCAACACGGAAACAGTAGCCAGTCACATCTGGAGATCACTTCACCAACCCACAGCCGCAAAGGCAATGCAGGTCTGCACAATGCACGCTATTACCCGGGGGACACAAGCCTTCAACCCCCAAAAGGGGAAACCCTCCACTGCAAGCGAGGTTGCTAGTCTAATCCATTCCACTTCGGGAGATACCTTCTCTTATAAAATGACACTTCATTTACTTCAGAGAGGACACCCGGACCAGCTCTGATTCCCCAATCTCTGGTCATTCACATCGAATACTTGTCTCGCACAAGTCATTCCCTTTCACATCCAACACACACATTCCCTTTGCTTCCACTTCCGAATCTGAGCACAATTCAGAGGAGGATCCATAGCAAAGAATAACAATAAACTAGTAAACCTCCTTCCACGTCTCGCAAACGTGGGGGGACCCCACGACCTGCGTTAGGCAAGGTTAAACCCTTTAACCATTCTGCCTAGCCAGTCCAGCTACCACCGTTGGTCTTGTATTTGTTGTATCAACAAGTTGGCGCCCACCGTGGGGCTACGCCGCTATTTCTTCTCAAAAAGACCTAGTAGTGTAGCTCTATTCACTTAAAATCACCATGTCTGAAAGTGGATCCCCGGAAGAAGTGAATCAGATTCCAAACACTTCTACTCCGGGTAGTAGCCAAGCTCACGTGGCTATACCAACTTCTTTCTCAACTCCGGGGAGCACACCCGAGTTCCTTAACTTCAACACACCAACTCCGTCCCGATCCGGAGTTCCATCTCCTAATATCGGTGTCTCTGATACCCCATCATGTGTTGAACTCACCCCTGAAGGGGTTGCAAACAATTTCCTTGTGCTAAGGACCCTTCTCAACCAGCACGTGAGTAAAGAAAGAGAAAAGGGAGTGAGGATTCGTTTAGACTATGACGAACCTGAGCCAACATTGTCTCCCGGACCACCTCCTCCTCTTTTTGCAACAAGAAGTGAGGCTGGTCCCAGTAACCTTTCAAACCCTCACCCTTATCTGTCCACTATGACAAATCCTACGGTGCATCCTATCTTCTCTTCCCAACCAATTACTAGTGGTGCTCCTCTGGGGCATGAGCTAACTCTTGACCAGCTCCTACAATCCCCGGTGACAAGCTATCCAGCATCTACTACAACTACATGGGAGCAAGCTCTGTCCGTGCTCCCTTTAGCACGAAGTGCTGTTATGAGTGCTCCCCTCGGGATAAACTGCTCCACTGGCCCAGGAAGCCTTCAAGGCTTCAACCCTATGCCCAACATGATGACCCAGATGATGGCCAATTTCCCATGGCAACACTTCATCAATCAAGTGCTAGCCACTCAGGGAAACAACGGCAATAGCAGTACTGTGGATGCAAGGACTGAAGAAGACTTGGCTAAACCATACAAGCCAAGTAACCTTTCATGCTTTTCAAGACAGATAGCCGATTATGATTTCCAGTCAAAGATCAAAATGCCGGCACACATCAGGACATATGATGGGACTGAAGATCCTGAGGACCATCTTCAGATCTTCACCGGTGCAGCTCGGATAGAGAAATGGTCCAACGCTGAGTGTTGCCTAATGTTCATGCAAACTCTTGTTGGATCCGCCAGGATCTGGTTCAACGATTTACCTGCTCAAAGCGTTCGAAGCTTTGACGATCTCAGCAAGGGTTTCCTGGCCAATTTCTCTCAACAAAGACGATATGTCAAAGACGCAACAGTGATCTTTCAGATAAAGCAACGTGATGATGAAAGTCTCCGTGCTTTCATTGAACGATACAAGAAGGAAGGTCTGACTTATGTAGGGGCCGACGAGAAAATGAGGGTGGCTGGTTTCATGAATGCCATCACCTCTAAGTACCTTACAAGGGATTTCAACAAATCTCTACCCAAGACCTTAGAAGAAGCCCTTGAAAGGGCCGAAGCCCACATCCGGGGAGAAGAGGCAGTAGACATTAAGGAACAAAGAAAAAGAGGGTCCGGCTGGAGAAGCAACAGTCCAGCCAGAAAAAGAGGGAACTTCAACCCCTATGACAGGCGGCCAAAGGGTTCAGATCCTCGAAGGTCTGAAGGTCGGAACCTTTCGAGCAGGGAGAAAGGCATAAGCTTCACGCCCCTCACAAAGACCCCTCAAGAAATCCTTGCAACAGAAGAAGTTAAACAAAACTTTCGGCCTCCTAGAACTCTCCCCAAAAGCAGGAAAAATGAGAACTCCACCCAATACTGCGAGTTTCATGAAGAAAAGGGTCACCACACCAATGATTGCTTCCAACTCAAGAAAAGAATAGAAGAGGCTGTTAAATCCGGAGAACTCGCTCATTTGGTAAAGGGAGTCCGGGACAAAATGGCTGAAGGAAAGGGTAAGGAAGTCAATATGGTAGATTTCGACGGAAAGGTTCCTCACAAAAGACAAAGGTTGGAAGCTTGGGAGCTTCAATGTGTCTGTTTCCCCCCTACGGAAAATGACCCTCTCTCTAGCCCTCTCGTGGTAGAGGCTACCGTGGGAACGTTGCAAACATGCAAGGCATACATAGACACGGGTGCAGCCACCGAAATCATGTTCGAAAAATTCTTCAACCAATTGAGCAATGAAGAACGTTCAAGGCTTCAACCTTCTGGAACCTCTATAAAAGGAATCGCTGACATACCCCTCAAGCCTTTAGGGCAACTAACACTTAATGTTCGTTTTAGTGAAGGTTCAAAAGAAAGAACCCAACCACTCTCCTTTGTGGTTATCAACATACCCTCAAGCTATGATGTGATCATCGGAAGACCAGGACAGTGTGCATTTTACATGGCCGTGTCTGTTGGCCATGGCACAGTCAAATTCCCCACCGAAAGGGGCATAGCAACCCTTCAACCCTCTCAGGAGGCCTACATGGTTGAAGGTGAAAGTTCAAACAGTGAAGAAGACAGGCAAAGGTTGGTCATAAACCATAAATACCCGGAACAAAGGATAAGGGTCAACCCTGACCTTTCTCAAGAGACCCTTTCATACCTTAAAAAGTTGCTAACACACTACAGTGATGTATTCGCTTGGTGTCCTGAAGATATGACCGGGATCCCCCGGGATATTGCCGAGCATGAGTTGAGAATACCACCAGAGGTCAAGCCTGTGGTCCAGAAGAAAAGAAGCTTGGCACCTGAAAGAAGTCTGGCAGCCTGCCAAGAGGTTGAAAAGCTTGTGTCAGCCGGCATCCTCCGAGAAGTCAAGTACCAATCATGGGTTGCAAACCCAGTTATGGTCAAAAAACCAGACAACTCTTGGAGGATGTGCATAGACTTCAAGGATCTTAACAAAGCATGTCCTAAGGATTGCTACCCACTACCAGAGATTGATCTCAAAGTTGACTCCCTCACCGGGTACTCGTTCAAATGTTTTCTTGATGCATACAAAGGTTATCACCAAATCCTCATGAAGGAAGAAGATGAGGAAAAAACAGCTTTTCACACGGACAAAGGAATCTTTTGCTATCAAAAGATGCCTTTCGGCCTCAAAAATGCAGGAGCAGCCTATCAACGGCTCGTTGACAAAGCCTTCGAGAGCCAAATTGGCAAAAACATGGAGGCATATGTCGATGACTTGGTTATTAAAAGCAAGAAGGAATACCAAATGCTTGATGATATTCAAGAAACTTTCAAGAACCTCAGAAAGGTTAACATGAAGCTTAATCCAGAAAAATGTTCATTTGGATTCGAGGAAGGAAAATTTTTGGGCCATATTGTTGGAAAACAAAGCATCAAAGCCAACCCTAACAAAGTAAAAGCCGTCCTTGAAACCAAGCCACCAAAGACCAAGAAGGAGGTTGAAAGCTTGAATGGGAAGCTTGCAGCCTTGAAGCGTTTTACCTCCAAGTTAGCCGAAAGGTCTCTGCCCTTCTACAAAACGCTCAAAAACTGCTCAGACAAAAAGGATTTCAAATGGACTGAAGAAGCTGAAGAAGCTTTCAACCAGATGAAGCAACATCTAGCTTCCCTACCAGACATTGCGGCACCAAAAACCGGGGAGTTAATATCGGTGTACCTCTCAATCACGGACGAGGCCATCAGTGCAGTCCTCACCATTGAGCGAAACAAGGCCCAGGTACCCGTTTATTTTTTCAGCAAAACTTTAAAATTAGCTGAAACGAAATACCCTCCCCTTGAAAAACTTGCCCTAGCTTTAGTTCAAACAGCTAGAAGGCTTCGAAGGTATTTCCAAGCACACCCCATACAAGTGGTCACCGACCAACCAATTAAGAGTGTGCTTGAAAAACCTGAAAACTCGGGGCGATTGGCCAAATGGGCCATAGAACCGGGTGAACATAACATCACCTATGTCCCAAGGAAAGCTATCAAGGCTCAAGTGTTGGCCGATTTCATTGTGGAAGTCCCAAACCAAACACTTACTGAAGTAAACACTGCCACCACTGAACCTTCCAACCCTGAAGCCTGGAAGCTTTTTACCGATGGGGCTTCAAGCGTTGAAGGGTCAGGGGCTGGATTAATTTTGATCAACCCAAAGGGCTTGGAGTTCACATATGCTCTTCGTTTTGATTTTCAGACCACCAATAACGAGGCCGAATACGAAGCACTAATAGCCGGCCTAAGGCTGGCCAAAGAAATGAAGGTTGAAAAGCTTGAAGTGTTCACAGATTCGTTGCTGGTCTCAAGCCAAGTGAATGATAGCTACATAGCTAAAGAGCCCAACATGAAAAAATACAGAGAAAAATCAAAGGAACTAATGAATACCTTCCAAGCATGCAACATCAAACAGATCCCCAGATCTCAAAACAAAAAGGCCGATGCCCTAAGTAAGCTTGCATCTCTCACCTTTGCCCACCTCACCAAGAAGGTACTGGTAGAAGTGTTGAAGGCCCCATCCATTAATGAATTGGAGGTTCAAGATGTGGTTACCGAAGAAGAACCAAACTGGATGACTCCCATAAGAAAGTTCCTCAAAAATGGTGAATTACCCAATGATCAAGTGGAAGCTAAAAGGGTTGAAATCAAGGCAAGACAATACATACTGCAAGGGGAAACCCTTTACAAAAAGGGTTACCTTGCTCCCTTGCTAAGGTGTGTCGGCCCCGAGCAAAGTAAATATTTGATCAAGGAAATTCACGAAGGAGTGTGTGGAGCTCACTTTGGAGCTAGGTCGGTAGTTGCAAAGCTCATGAACCTCGGATATTTTTGGCCTTCAATGCATCGTGACACAGCCGAAGAATTGAAGAAATGTGATGCCTGCCAGATCCATGCACCAATCCCAAAAAGTCCCAAGCACGATTTAGTCCCAATAATCCCCGCTTGGCCATTCCATAAGTGGGGAATGGACATTGTTGGTCCATTTCCCCCAAGCAAAGGGGGAGTAAAATTCCTTTTGGTGGCGGTAGACTATTTCACCAAGTGGCCCGAGGTCAAACCACTTGCCAAGATCACAGGAAAGCAAATCATTGACTTTGTCTGGGAAAACATCATTTGCCGTTATGGATTGCCAGGAGTACTTGTCACCGACAACGGAAGGCAGTTTGCTGAGAAACCTTTTAGCGTTTGGTGCAAAGAGTACAAAATCGATCAGGTTTTCAGCTCAGTGGCTTATCCACAATCAAACGGGAAGGTTGAGAGAACAAATAGAAGCATAGTGGAAGGAATCATGACAAGATTGGGAAGATATGAAAGCAACTGGCTTGAAGAATTGCCTAGTGTTCTATGGGCAATTAGAACAACGGAAAAAACAAGCCATAAGAAAACACCTTACAGCTTGGTATTTGGATCCGAAGCTGTGATCCCTGCCGAAATAGGAGTTGTAACCCAAAGAATTGTCAACATGGATCCCGAAGCAAACCAAAAAGAGACCATGTTGAATTTACAACTCCTAGAAGAAGCAAGAGATCAAGCCGCAATTCAAGAAGCCAAATACAAGCAACAGATGGAAGCTTACTACAACAAAAAAGTCAAAAACGAACGTTTCAAGCCAGGGGACTTAGTCCTCAGAAACAACGAAGCCAGCAAGAAAGAAAATCAAGGAAAGCTTGGCCCAAAGTGGGAGGGTCCATACACCATCCTTGAAGCACACAAAGGTGGATCCTACAAGCTGGCTGATTCAGAAGGCAAAAGGCTTCCAAGGCATTGGAACGGCAAAACATTGAAAAGGTTCCATGTTTAAACGGAAAGTTTAGTTTGTATCAAAATGTATTTCAAGCAGGATCATGAATACCTTTTGTAAAAAGCAAGTATTGCTTTAATGAATGAAGTTGTTTTTATCAAACTTGTCTTTCTATCCTAAAATCAGGTTGAGAACCTAGCAAAAAACTCCATGGCAAGTGCCATGTAAGGGGATGAGCTCCCAGGCCACATCGCTCAATAGGTTCAAGGGTTGAATGAACCTATATAAGGGGTGAGTTCCTAAATCAATACAACTCCATGAGACTTGTCAAAGAAAAATAAAATCGTCTCATAGACGGGTATAAGCAGCCTACACCAAATGTTCCCGAAGTTTTAGAAATATAGTCTACAAAAAGGCTAAAAAACCAAAAGAAATGATTATAAGGATAGGTGCCATCTCTTCTTGTTAAAAATGCCAAGGCTAAGTGTCTGCAGCACTAAACCCTTTTAGGTATAAAAAACATAAGGGCAACACAAACCCGACAAAGACAAAGTTACAAAAAGAACAAAACAAGTCCAAAAAAGGAACAAAGTTAATTGGACAAAATCACAAAGGTACAAACCAAGCCAGGACGCAAAACCCAAAAGCCTTCAAGGCTTCAAGCCACCCGGGCTATATCTCGAAGCCTTAAAGGCTTCAACCTTTTAAAAGACAGCCAAAAGGCTTCAACGGTTAAACTCCAAATGAACTGCCTTGTCCAAAAGGCACAAGCATAAAACCATAACAAAAAGAAAAATAGTTAAAACACCACATCATAAAAAGTCCTAAAAAGACTTCCAAACATAAGTTAAGGCAAGTCCTAGTAACTTGCAAATCTATTCATTGTTCAACAGCCATACAGGCCTTAACACACAACCAACAGGAACCTTAAGGGTTCCTACTTAACCTAATATTGTTCAAGTTAACATTACAAAACATAAATTATTTGCTAAGAAAGCTACGAATCAAGCATCAACAGATTTGGAAACTCCAGAACCTTCGCCCTTGGCTTTCTTTGTTTTCTTCAACTTTTTAGTCTTCACACCTCCATCACCACCGACCGCTGAAGCCTCCAAGCTTGCATCCTTAGGAACATCCGGTTGCCCTGAAAGGGTATCGTCACTATCACCTGAATAAGACCTCTTCCTTGAAAGAGACCCCAGGATTTCAGCACAGACCTTCTCATTTAAGCCCTCTGGCTTCAAACCCTGCAACACAGCAAGAGGCTTACCAAAGCAACCAGAAACTTGATGGATGTAAGGATAAGTCAGCTTCTCCATCTGCTCAACGGAGCCTTTAAAAACATCAGAAGCTTCGGGACGGAACAGAGGCGACTTCTCCAAAGGATGGCCGGATTCGTGAAGCTTATACCCAGCAACGAGGCCTTGGTGTTTCCCCAGGTTGAGAAGCTTAGTATAAACATCGCCAAGGGCAGAGTTGAACTCCTTGGAATGCAGAAGGTAAGTAACAACCTGCTGGAAACCTTGCTCAATTAGCCACTGGTTGTCAGCGGTAGAACGAGCAACTGAAGCTTTCAACCCTTCTTTCTCCTTACCAAAAGCCTGTTGCTGAATAAACAAAGTCTCCCGGTCAGCCCTAAGCTTCAATCTATCAGCCTCGAAACTCTTTTTCAAATCACCCATCTCAATCTCATGCATCCTCTTCAAGTCACTAACCTTCTTGTCCCACGCCGATTCTTTCTCAGCAAAACTAGCAATCTCCTTCTTCATCACAGCCATGGAGGATTTCATTTTATCTTTCTTCTTGGAGAACTCTTCATACTCCTGCATCCTTTGACGAAAACGGGCAATGCCTTGAGGAAGCATGGCAGCAAGATTGCAAGTACTTAAAATTATACGGGACAACATCAGATCATCATCCATCCCAGCAATGGTCTTGTGAACTGATGGAGGAGCAATGTGACTAAGAGCATCCTCACAAACAGCAGCATCTTTGAAGCTGTCATCATTCTTCACTGACCAAGCAGGCACATAAATCCCTTCCGGATCCAACCCTTCAACGTCCCTGCTTGAGGACTCCTGAACAGGAGTGGCAACAACCTTCTTGCTTGAAACCTTTTTGCCATGAACAACCAATTCCTTAGCCTTCTCAGCACCTGCTTCAACATCTTGATCTTCCGAAACTTCAATATCATCACTCAAGTCCACATGTTCAGTAGAAGTGGATTGAGGACCAGCTTTCAACAACCGACGAGAAGATCGACGAGTCGAAGACTTAGGAGCATTAGACTTAGAAAAACCCTTGGCAGTAGCAGCACTAACATAGCCTGAGCCCTCAAACCTTTGGTCAGCAGTCCTAACCACAACATTCTCACCAGGAACAGACGGAGCATCCTCCAAAACAACGTCAGAAGTATCGTCGCTCTTAATGAAATCCAAAGCAGACATGACTGCAAAAAACAACAACACATAAGTCATAAATTAAGAATAACATAAAAAGAACAAAAAAGGAAAATGCATACCCATGCCACTCCTCATAAGAACCGGATCCCGATCAACATTCCCCCAAATTTTACTAACCCCTAATAGAACAAGCAAGTGTTCAGGAAAGGGACGAACCCTCGAAGGGCACCCCCGGATGGCATTGAGAAAAACAGCATTCAATTCAGACTCGGAAGGTTCCGGAGCATTGAGAACAGCATCCGGATTCCTCCACACCATTTTGAAGGGGATGATAGTATCGGAAACCCAGAAAAAGCGGTCTTTCCAAGCACCAAGTGTAGTAACCATTGATGAAATAAGGCAGGTATCAACTTTGGTTGTTTCAAAAGTAAACCAATCGCCATTCTTAGCCAAACGAAAAAACCGGCGAAAGAGTAAAAGGGAAGGATCATAGCCGAGAGCACGACATAAAACCTCAAAATGCAAAACCCTAGCCATCCCCTTTGGATGGACTTGCCCAAAAGAAACACGATAATACTCCAACAAGTTCAAAACAAAAAACGAAAAGGGATATCGAAGATTTGAGAACTCAAAATGACTACAATAAAGGGCAATCGAACCAGAAGGTGGTTTATCAACGGGAACATCACAAGCAGGGGTAGTGGGATCAAACTTCCTATCAATACCATATTCCATACAAAATAAATCTACCTCCTCTTGTGTTAACCGGGAAAAAGATTTTGCTAAGTCCTTACGAGCACCCATTTTTTGAAAACGGAAAATGCAGAATGAAAGATGAAAAGAAAACAGGAACTTACCTTAGAGAAGGAGAGAAAACGGAAGAAACTTGGAATAAATTACGAAACAAATAGATAAGTATGGAAATATAAAATAAATATAAGTCTACAATAGGGGTAATAATGTCTAAACAGTAACCCCCTGCGAAAACCGCCACCCTATCAACTGCCATACATCAATCAAATCAATTGTCAGTTATTTGAAATTCAAATCCAAAACATTAACTGCCGTTAACCTTTCAAGCCTTCAAGCATGGAACCATTGAAACTTTTAGGCAATAAAACACGCCTATAAAGTCAGAAGTCTTTGAGCTCATCTCCCAAAAACCTCTGACTTGGGGGGCTGATGACGGGGGTAGCCCAAGATTGAATAAAATGGCTAGTTACGTAAATGCTTAAATGGTTAAATGGTTCAAGGCTTAAAAAGCTGTAAGAAAGGAAAAAGCAACACGGAAACAGTAGCCAGTCACATCTGGAGATCACTTCACCAACCCACAGCCGCAAAGGCAATGCAGGTCTGCACAATGCACGCTATTACCCGGGGGACACAAGCCTTCAACCCCCAAAAGGGGAAACCCTCCACTGCAAGCGAGGTTGCTAGTCTAATCCATTCCACTTCGGGAGATACCTTCTCTTATAAAATGACACTTCATTTACTTCAGAGAGGACACCCGGACCAGCTCTGATTCCCCAATCTCTGGTCATTCACATCGAATACTTGTCTCGCACAAGTCATTCCCTTTCACATCCAACACACACATTCCCTTTGCTTCCACTTCCGAATCTGAGCACAATTCAGAGGAGGATCCATAGCAAAGAATAACAATAAACTAGTAAACCTCCTTCCACGTCTCGCAAACGTGGGGGGACCCCACGACCTGCGTTAGGCAAGGTTAAACCCTTTAACCATTCTGCCTAGCCAGTCCAGCTACCACCGTTGGTCTTGTATTTGTTGTATCAACAGTTGGTGGTTGCCAAACTTATGAACCTTGGGTATTTTTGGCCCTCAATGCACCGGGATACCGCTGAACAATTAAGGAAATGTGATGCTTGCCAAATTCATGCACCAATCCCAAAAAGTCCCAAGCATGACCTGGTCCCAATAACCTCATCATGGCCATTCTATAAATGGGGGATGGATATTGTCAGTCCGTTTCCCCCAAGCAAAGGTGGAGTGAAGTTCTTGTTGGTGGCCGTAGATTATTTCACCAAGTGGCCTGAGGTTAAACCACTTGCAAAGATCACGGGCAAACAGGTCATTAACTTTGTTTGGGAAAACATTATTTTCTGTTATGGATTGCCGGGAGTACTTGTCACTGACAATGGAAAGCAATTTGCTGAGAAGCCTTTCAGCATTTGGTGCAAAGAATACATAATCAATCAGGTTTTCAGCTTAGTGGCTTACCCACAATCAAACGGTCAAGTTGAAAGGACGAATCGAATCATAGTGGAAGGTATCAAAACCAGATTGGGAAGGTACGAAAGCAACTGGCTTGAATAATTGCCGAGTGTTCTATGGGCCATAAGAACAACCGAAATAACAAGACACAAAAGAACACCCTATAGCTTGGTATTTGGATCCGAAGCCGTAATCCCAGCTGAAGTAGGAGTTGTAACACAACGAATTGTCAACATGGATCTCGAAACAAACCAAAAAGAGACCTTTTTGAACTTACAACTCCTAGAGGAAGCACGAGACCAAGCCGCAATTTAAGAGGCCAAGTACAAGCAACGAATGGAAGCCTACTATAATAAGAGAGTCAAGAATGAACGCTTCAAGCCAGGAGACCTGGTGCTTAGAAACAATGAAGCTAGCAAAAAAGAGAATCAAGGAAAGCTTGGCCCAAAATGGGAAGGCCCGTATACCATCCTTGAAGCACATAAGGGTGGATCTTACAAGCTAGCAGACTCAGAAGGTAAAAGGCTTCCAAGACACTGGAATGGAAAAACCCTGAAAAGGTTCCATGTCTAAACAGGAAAGATTGGTTTGTATTTTACAATTTGTATTTTAAGAATGACACTATGAATACCTTTTGTAAAAACAAGTATCTCTTGAATGAATGAAGTTTTTTTATCGAATTTGTCTTTCTATCCAAAGATCAGGTTGAGAACCTAGAAAAAAAAAACTCCATGGCAAGGGCCATGTAAGGGGATGAGCTCCCAGGCCACATCGCTCAATAGGTTCAAGGGTTGAATGAACGCATATAAGGGGTGAGTTCCTAAATCAATACAACTCCATGGGACTTATTATTGAAAATAAAGTTGTCCCATAGACGGGTTTGAACAGCCTACACCAAATGTTCCTTAAGCCTTAGAAAAATAATCAACAAACAGGCTTACGAAATCAAATAAAAACAAGAAAATAAATAGGATAGGTGATATGCCTTCTTGTTAAAAATACCAAGGTTAAATGACTGCAGCACTGAACCCTTTAAGGTATAAAAAACATAAAGGCAACACAAACTTGACAAAGACAAAGCTACAAGAAACAGAAATAACTTAAGGAATAATGCAACAACTTGAACAAAAAGTTATAAAAACTCAAAGACACAAACCAAGCAAGGTCACAAATCCAAGAAGCCTTGAAGGCTTCAAGCTACATGCGTGGCAACTCAAAACCTTAAAAGCTTCAACCTACATACGAGATCGCCAAAAAGCTTAAAGGCTTGAAGCCAACCAAGCTGCCTTAACAAAATAGGCACAAGTATAAAAAACACAACACAAAGAAAATAGTTAAACATAGTATCATAGCAAAGAAAGCCTTGAAAGACTTCCTACCATCCAAACATAAGTTAAAACAAGTCCTAGTGACTTGTAAGTTCAGAAATTGTCCAAACGGCCATACAGGCCTAAAACACAACCACATAACAGGAACCTTAAGGGTTCCTGCAAAACCTAATATTGTTTAAAGTTAACATTACAAACCATAAATTGTCTTAAAAAGTGCTAAGAAAGCTACGAATATCATGCATCAGTAGAAGGCTTAGAAGCCCCAGAACTGTTACATTTGGTCTTCTTGATCTTCTTAGCCTTTGGGCACTCATCACCAACAGCTGAACCCTCCAAGCTGGCATCTTTAGGAACATCAGGTTCTACAGGAAAAGTATCTTCGCTATCTCCTGAATAGGAACGTTTCCTTGAAAGAGAGCTAAGCACTTCGATACATACCTTCTCATTAAGACCATCTGGCTTTAGTTCCTGCAAGACAGAGAGGGGCTTACCATAGCAAGAAGCAACCTGGCTCACATACAGGTATGTTAGCCTCTCCATTTGCTCAACGGAACTCTTGAAGATATCGGAAGCCTCGGGACGGTATAAGGGAGATTTTTCCAAAGGATGGCCAGACTCATGAAGCTTATAACCCGCAATAAGACATTGATGTTTTCCCAGATTGAACAGTTTAGTGTAAACTTCACCAAGAGCAGAATTAAACTCTTTAGAGTGAAGAAGATAGGTAACAACCTGATGAAAACCCTGCTCAATAAGCCACTGGTTATCCCTAGTGGCTTGGCAACCAAAGCCTTCAAGCCATCTTTTTCTTCATCAAAAGCCTTCTGTTGAACAACCAAGGCCTCCCTATCGGATTTCAACTTCAATCGGTCAGCCTCGAAACCCTTTTTGAGATCATTCATCTCAATCTCGTGTCTTCTCGTCAACTCACTCACTTTCTTGGCCCAAGCCAGCTCCTTTTCAGAAAACTATCAATCTCCTTCTTCATAGCGGCAATCGAAGCTTTCATCTTTTCCTTTTTCTTAGTGGCCTCCTCATATTCCTGCATGCCTTTGGAAAAACGAGTAACACCTTCAGCCAACATGGCTTGTTAGGATCTGAGTTTGGTTTTGATTGTGTTTTACATTTGAATTAAGATGAACAATGAATGAGTAGTGCAGCGGAATTATAATGGAAGCAAACTTTACACAATCAAACAAGAGAATTGCTTTTAACATACAAGTTTAACATTGAACCGAATGGTTGAATTTATTACAAGATTCAATTACAATTGCAAGTATGCAACAAACTCCCCCTCAGCCTGAGCTCACAGTGATTTGCTCGTGCAGGAAGAAGATGGTGAATAGCTAATAGAACAGTACAGAGCACTGTTCTATTTATAGGAACGAGCAAACCATTGAAGCATCTAAGCTAACGTCACCATAAAAGTGACATCTAACCTCCTAACAAACTCTAACATCTGATCTATACAACCTCTGCTATGCTAACTACTGCTGATCTGTACAATTCATAATATAAACTAAACTACTGCTGCATCCTTCCACTGATGTGAACCCAGCAGTACTTGTCATGATCAGCAGAGCTTAACCCATAGCGGTAGATTGAATCAGCAGAGCTTTAGTCTTCCATCAGTCTTTGACTTGGACAGCAGTTGTAGATCAGCAGTTAGTAAAGATCATTAGTTTGGAGGTCAGCAGATGTTGAAACCACTTTCAAGGGGAGAGACTTGTATACATAACATCTGCTTATTCTGGATCCACTACTCTGATCCAGTTTTGGCTTTAATTATCTGTTCCTCTGATAGGGTTCAATCCCAACAATCTCCCCCTGGAACAGATAATGCCAAAACACTTCATTATTTGTAGATCTTTATTGCCTCATCAACAGTTCCCTTATTTTCCCTTTAAGTTGTAACTCAAAGGCTAAGGCATCTGTGTCATCATCATCCCTACACAGTGGAAGATCAAGGAGATCCTGCAAATCTTCAAGAGCCCAAGTGCTTGTTCCCTTGTTATTTTCTTTACTTCTCCACTAGACTTGAACACTGTCAGTACATGGGTCTGTTTGTCAGTTTTCCACTTTAGTACTTTTGAGTCTGGTGGGTTTCTTGGGAGATTTTTATTAGATGAGGTGTTTGGTGATGCTAGCCTGTTGATGACTGACTGAGCAGTACTTACAGGTTGATTCAATCCAAGAGTTTCTTCAATCATTTTCTTGATGCCCTCTTTTACAAGGTCATCACCTGCCATTAACTCTTGTATTGTTTCATCATCCAACTGATTTTGATCCCTTCTTTTATAGATGGGAGCACCAGCTGGAGCAGTGGCGGCTCTCCTGATTTGCAGCTTTGGTGGTCTTGTTGAAACCTCTGCTTCAGGGTAGTCAGGTTTTTGTGGAACTGTAGGATCTTTATTCCTTAATTCCTCCAACCTTTTGTAGGTGGACCTGACTTTCTCTTCTTTCCATCTCAACACCTGATTCAAGGACCCATAATCAGCAGCAGCTAATTTCTCTTTCATTCTCCTCAGCTCTACCTTTTTATCAGGTACATTCTTTTTGTATTTTGCCCACTCTAGAGGAGTATGTTTCACTTTGTTCTTGATCATGCCTTGAATCCTAGCTTCTTCACTTTCCAGCTCAGGAATGGTCCAGTCTTTATACATGTATCTTTCTCCTTTGTATTTCTTGTGGGCCATGATGTTTTCAACATAATCTTTTCTCAGGGATTCATCTGCTTTTTCTGATATTAGCCGACACACGTTTTTTTTTGCGAATTGTTCCTAAGATCTGACTTGTGTGAGCAAGTATTGGTAGTTCTGCTGAATTTCTCTATCAGATTTCCCTTGTGTATTTCTTTTTGAGATATCCTCTGCTTGCTGAGCCTTGATTTTCAAATATTCTTCAATATTGTTAGGCCTGGGATATCCTCCAACTGATGGCAAACTCCTTTTAGTAGGGTCATCCTCATAATAAAAGGACATGATTTCTTCTCTGACTGCTATAAGTTCAAGAGGAAACTGAACACCTGCAGGAGCTAAAGGTTTTTGAATTTGAGCTGATGAGAGAGGAACATGGTTTGGTTTAGTAGCAAGTGTTAGAGATTTTGAAGATGTTGGTGGTGGTGAAATGTCATCATCTTTCAGGATTAGCCTTCTCCTTTTTGGTTGAGAAGAGGCTGATGATGTTTTGGGTGGATCAGTGGTGGTGATTCTAGTGGCAGTGGTTTGTGATTGACTAACAGTTGTTGAAACAACTGGTGTTTCAACCACTGTTGTCATTACAACAGATGTTGTAACATCTGATGTCTTCCGCTTTTTGGCAGGAGGTGATGATGGAGTGGCAGTTTTTGGAGGTGAAGTGATTTTTGGTGGTGATGGTGGTAAGGCAGTGGTAGTGGTGTGTGTTGAAGTGGTGTGTGTTGCAGTGATGGCAGGTGTTTGGCTGACAGTTGTTGAAACCACTGAAGTATCAGCAGTTGTTGACACAGCAGGTGTTACAACAACTGTTTGGGTGGAAGTTTGATGTTGGGGGCTTTTGGACGGTGGTTTTGGAGTATGCTTTATGGGTCTGGATGGTATGGATTTGGGTTCCCTCACTTTTCTAGTGGGATTTCTTTTTGGCACATGATTTTGAACATCCTCTGGCTCAGAACAACCCTGCGCATTCAGCTCCATGTAAGCTCTTTTCTCCTCGTTCCACCCTGACATATCCTTTACCGCTCTGTCCCTTTTTACACTTGCTATAGCTTCATCAAGTGCATTTTGGGTAACATCAACCTTTTTGCTGCCATCTGGCAAGGGAATCTTTCTAGTCATGGCATCCTTTTCTGGTTCAATATAGAGACCATCATATATTCCCTTCTTCTTCCATTCCTGAATTTTCTCCCCCTTTTTGGCATTATCAGGGGGTAATTGATCAATGAAGAGAACAGTTGGAAGAGCAGTGCCAGTGGTGTTCAATATGTGGGCCTTGATAGCTTTAATGTCTGCTTGTGTGTTCTTGAACCTAGACTCCATTGTGTTTCTCAGCTCTTGTACATGTATTGCATGTTTCTGATCAGCCATTTGTTTTTGTTGTTGGACAAAAGGTTGAAATAGGTTCCATATCTCATCTGCAGCAGGTGCTTATGGTGGAGCAGGTGCTTGAGGTGGAACAACAGTGGATTGCACCTTTTGTACTGTCAACAACTGTTGTAGCATTTCTTTGATTTCTGCAACAGAGGTATCCAGTTTTTCAACTCGTTCCGTCAATTCCAGGTACATTAAACCATCACCCAACTTAATGGGATCATCTGATTTCCCACTAGCAGTGGTTGTAACAGCGGTTGATGCAGGGAGTGTACTCCAGACATTAACCACTGATGCCCCTTTGTCTTGGTACTGGGGTCTTCTTCCTTCAACACTTGATAGCCTTTTGATTGTACCAGAGGATAAAACAAACTCACTGGTGGATATCAGAGGTGCTATGGAAGGAATTGCCTTCAAGGAAGTCTTATTGATGTAACCACTGTCCAAATGCAAACCAGTGGGTTCAGCACTTGTAGTGGCTGCTTCACTTGGACTACCACCAAGAGTTACTTGTAACTCAAGGGGTGTAACCTCCTCAAGTCTTGTTGGTGGGTTAGCTATGATTGATACATCAGACCCAGTCATTTGTTGAAGTATATTCTCATTGATAGGTGATTGAGAAGGACTGGTTTGTGCCTGGTTCAGATCAATAGCATCTAACAATAATTTAGTTGGTGGGGGAATTGTGGATGTGAGGTTGGGTATGGAAAGAGAATTGGCCCCGGGCATTGGGATGTGGATGATGGAAGCAAGTGATTCCAGAGCATCATATTGTGGTGTCCCTATTTGTACAACATGTTCTTTTTGAGAAGAAACAGGAGGAGTTTCAGTCATGGGTTGAGATATTTGTACCCACTGCTGTGAGGAAGTAGCAGCAGTGGTTTCTTGTGACTTTTGTGCTGTCACTAGCAGTTTCTCTGGTATCTCATCCTCCAGAGTTGCCTTTTTTTATTGGTTTGGGGGGTTTTTGAGTTTTCTTTTGCTTTGGCTTTTTGGTGATTTTAGGTGTGGGTTTCAAAACAGTTGTTTTGCTGCTTTGATCACCTTGAGCAGTGGGCTCAGCAGCAGATACCTGAGGAGCAGTGGTAGCTTCTAAATTCTGCTCAGGCACCTCTGCTTGTGTTTTGCAAGGTGTTGACATTCCTGTAAAAGTTTCAACAGTTAAGCTGGTTATTTGAAAAGAGTCACCTTGTTTTATTATATGAGCATCATCCTTACCAAATTTCTTTTCAAAATAATAACTTAGAAATATTGGAAAGAGTAAGAATGGCTTTTTCTCAACATTTTTAACCAAATCATTAAAGATATCCTGGGAATAATTGAAATTTTCATCTTGAAGAATAGCATATCCCAGGTTTTGAATCTTTAATTGCATCTCATTGAAAGCGGTGGTTTTGTTTGACACACATTAGGAGGGTATGAAATAAAAATCTTGTTGCAGGAGGGAAGAAATCTTTTTGTAAGGTATCCCTCTTCATCATTGTATCTGCATACCCTCTTTCAATAAAGTTAATTTTTAACTCGTTTTTAGGAAAGAAAGTTTTACCTTGTTGATCATCGAGCTGAAAGACCTCCGAGATGGATTGTGGTGTGATTTTGACTGCTTTACCCTGTAAAGTAGAGTTAATGGCTATGACATCTTCGCCTTGTTTGTCAAGGGTACAATTTTTCCAAAACTCTCTTTGGGTTTGCAGATAAACTGGAGCATCTGCTGTAAGCAAAGTTTTGTACTTTGATGTAGACATGAGATCAATGATGTAATCGAAGGCATCGGTGGTGCTGGGTTTTGTAAGAAGACCCAAAATGTTGTGAGAAGGTTTGTGTGGAATTTCAGTGGGTGTTGACGATGATTTTGAGGTGGATTTAGCGGATGAATTTGATTTTGTCATTTTGGAGAAGATGATCGAAGATGGTTGTGAAGAAATTGGAGAAAATGAGATGAAAACAGCTTTGAGAAAGGAATTTTTATGAATTCAATTCGACAGTAAAACCCTGTTTGGGGTTTTGAAGGGGGTTTTATGGAGAAAAAGTGAATGCTGACATGGCAGCGGTTACAAAAGGTCTAACCACTATGTATTGTCCACGTGCCAACCCCTGATGAAGAAAACGACAACTCCTTTATGAAGACCACTGATGGAACAAGATCAGTGGACATGACTGGAACAATGAAGGCAGTGGGTGATTATTACTATCAGTGGATAAAACGCTGATTTTAAACAACAGTGCTTATCAAAGAAATGAGAGGGCAGGGGTTGACTTTCAGCAGTGGACAGACTTTGAAGTAGAGCAGACTTTTGAACAAGCAGTGGTTATGGCAGACTTTTAAGGATTTTAATGAAAAATTCATTTTTAGCTATTTTTAAGGATGGATTTTTGATTTTTTGAAAACATTTTAATGCTTTTATTCATAGAAAAACAGGATTTCGCCTATTATTCCATGTTCAGCATTCCAATCCTAGAGATCAAGCTTTCAAAGGTGGATGTTTCTAATGCTTTGGTTAGCACATCTGCCAGCTGATCCTTAGTTGGAACATGATGCAGAGAAATCAAACCTTTTTCATAGCAATCCCTCACAAAGTGATGTCTGATGTCAATGTGCTTGGTGGTTGAATGGGAAACTGGATTTTTGATGATATTTTCTGCTGCTTGGCTGTCCAACATGAGTGGTGTCTTTAAGGCAGTGATACCAAAATCCAGCAACTGATTTTGAAGCCAGAGTAGTTGGGCTGTACAGCTTGCAGCAGCTATATATTATGCCTCAGTAGTGGATGTGGAAACAGCTGCTTACTTTTTGCTTTGCCAAGACACTAAGCAATTTCCTAGGAATTGGCACCCTCCTGAAGTGGACTTCCTTGTCTTGTCACATCCAGCAAAATCACTATCTGAAAGCTCAATTTTACCATCAGATGGATACCAGATACCAAGTGTGGGAGCACCTTTTAGGTATCTGAATATCCTTTTTACAGCAATAAGGTTTGAGTTTCTAGGGGCTGATTGGGATCTGGCACAAACACATGTTGCAAACATGATATCTGGCCTGGATGTAGTTAGGTACAATAAAGACCCAATCATGCTTCTATACAAAGTTTTATCAACCAATTCATCCTTCTCATTAGATATGACTATTTTATTAGTTGCAATGGGTGTACTGCATGGCTTACAATCATCCATATCAAATTTCTTTAAAAGTTCTTTGGCATATTTTCCTTGATGGATGAAAGTGCCATTTTGCAGTTGCCTTACTTGGAGACGAAGAAAGCACTTAAGTTCACCCATTGCACTCATTTCAAACTCAGCTGTCATGAGTTGCCTAAACTCTTCACACAATTTATTACATGTGCTTCTAAAAATGATGTCATCCACATAAATTTGGACAATCATCAAATCCTTTCCTCTCCATTTTAAAAATAGTGTTTTATCTATTATACCTCTTGTGAACCAATGGATAGTAGGAAGGTGGAAAGAGTTTCATACCAGGCCCTTGGTGCTTTTTTCAAGCCATACAAAGCTTTATTTAGCTTATAGACATGATTTGGATTAAATGGATCCTCAAAACCTGGAGGTTGACAAACATAAACCTCCTCTTGAATCTTACCATAGAGGAATGCACATTTGATATCCATTTGATACACCTTGATGTTGTGGTTGACAACAATGGCCATAAATAATCTAATAGCTTCAAGTCTTGCTACAGGGGTAAATGTTTCATCATAATCAATGACCTCTTCTTTTCTGAAACCTTGAACCACAAGCCTGGCTTTATTCTTGACAACAATACCCCTTTCATCAGTTTTATTTTTGAAGACCCATTTTGTGCCAATAGGACTTACACCCTCCGGCAATGGTACAAGCTCCCAAACTTGTTGTCTTCTAAACTGTTGGAGCTCCTCTTGCATGGCCTCTACCCAGCTGTTGTCTTTTAGTGCCTCTTGGTACTTGACTGGCTGATGGAGAGATAGAAAACCAGCAAAAAGACAAATGTTTTGGGATTGACTTCTTGTGAGCACCCCTTCATTGATGTTGCCAATGATTTGATCTGGTGGATGAGATTTCAAGAAGATAAGATCTCCTTGGTATGGAACAATGGCATTAAGTGGTGAGGGCTGCAGATGTGAATCATCTGAGCTAACCACTGCTGGTGACTTTGATGATCCAGCAGTTGCTTCAAAAGGTGGTGGAATAGGTGGTAAAGGAGTGGACACATGCTGACTTTGATCCACTGTTTGAGGATTTTATCAACAGTGTTTGATGATGTGGAAGCAGGGGTTAAGGGGCTACTTTGGTCAACAGCTGTTGAGGTTGCAGTGGTTGAGCTTTGACAGCTGTTTTGAACATCTGCTGCTCTTCCCATTTTGACAGACTTTTGCTGAGGAATGATGATCTCATACCCATAGTCTGGAGATGAATCCTCTGATGGACCTACATTGTTAGTCTTGACAACAGTATTTTCAAAAGTAAATTTATCAAGATCAAACAAATCAGCAGGATTTGCTGGGATTTTCATTGATGAAAGTTCATTGAACTTTACATTTAAAGTCTCCTCCACTGCTTTGGTCCGTGTGTTAAACACTTTGTAGGCCTTGGCAGTGGTTGAGTATCCCAGATGATATCCACAATCAATTTTGGCTGCAAACTTAGAAATGGAATCTTTTAAGTTTAAAATGAAGCATGTGCAGCCAAAAACTTTGAAGTATGAGATCAATGGCTTTATTTTATACAACAGTTCATAGGCAGTCTTTTGATGCCTGGGGTTGATTAAAACTCTGTTTTGGACATAGCAAGCATTGTTTACTACCTCTGCCTAAAAAGTTAATGGCAAACCTGAATCAGCAAGCATGGTTCTGGCAGCCTCAATCAAAGTTCTGTTCTTTCTTTCAACTACCCCATTTTGTTCTGGTGTTCTTGGAATGCTGTATTGCCTCACAATTCCTTTTGACACACAAAAATCATCTAACTCCTTGTTCATGAACTCTGTGCCATTGTTACTTCTGAAGATTTTTACTGGAAGGTCAAACTGGTTTTCAACCTGTTTCACAAAGTCTTGCAGAATGCCTGCAGTCTCATCTTTTGAGTGTAAAAAGTAAGTCCATGTAAACCTAGAAAAGTCATCAACAATAACCAAGCAATACCTCTTTTTCTTAAGACTCATGACTTTAACTGGGCCAAACAAATCCATATGAAGCATTTGCAAACATTTGGTTGTTTTGGACTCATCAATGGATTTGTAGGAGCTTTTATGTTGTTTTCCTTTTAGGCAGGAAACACAATGCTCGGGACAGGTGAACAGTTTTTGAGGTAAACCTCTTACTAAACCCTGTTTTGAAATGGCAGTGATTGTCTTGAGATTTGTGTGCCCCAATCTTCTGTGCCATAATTCTGTCTCTTTGTTTGATGCAGCTGAGAACAGACATGCATCAGTTCTGGGGCTCTCTTTTGACATATCCACCATATAAACATTGCCACTTCTTTGTGCAACAAGTTTGGTTTTTCCAGTTTTTATTATTGCTTCAATCTTTTCAACCATTTCTGGTCCAACAATCCTACAACACTCCTTTGTGAAGAATGACCCATACCCCTTGTCACTCATTTGTGAAACACTCAGGAGGTAGAATTTTAGATTGTCTATTAGATTGACATTTTCAAATTTTACATTACCAGACTGTACTGTACCAGACCCCAGAACTTTCCCTTTACTATTGTTTCCAAAGGATATATCACCCCCTCCATGGATTTTGAAATCTTTGAGAAGGGCTTTACATCCTGTCATGTGCCTGGAGCCTCCACTATCCACATACCAAAGGCTATCTAAGCATGCAGAAGCTCCCTGCACATGAAGTAAAAGGATTAGTTCATTAGGGTCTCCAAAGCCAATAAGGCTTTGGATGGGGTCTCAACAGTGTCTGGGTTGAGTTCAGATGCATGGGCAGTGGTTAGGTCAGGGGTTTGGACAGTTTTAGGACTGTTTCTTTCTAACCATTGTTGTGGGTTTTGACCAATCACCTGCTGATAACCAAAAGGATGCCTGTTCACTCTTGGTTTAGAGGGCCTTTGTAGGTATCATAAACGTGTGGAATCCTTTGGTAAGATGATTGTCCCTTGCCTTTTCTGAATTGGTTGGCAGGGGGTGCATCAGTCACTTGAACATCTCTTTGGACAGATGTTTGATTCAACTGTTTTGTAACAGCTGTTTGGACTGGCACAAATAGTGGTTGATTCTTGGTGAATTTGACAGATGATGTTGATGGACTCAAGGATGTTTTAGCAGTGTACTCATTCTTTTTAACATCAAAGTTTTTGAGATACACACATGCTTGAGTTTTGTGGTTTGTTTTACCACAGATGGTGCAGCATTCAGCAGGGACAATGACACTTGTTTTGTTTAGATCATATGCTTTTAGATGAAAAATCACAAAACAGGTTTTTGATCTTTTCTCTTTTCTTCCTTTTCTCAGAATCCTTAGCAACAGAGTTTTGAACCACTGTTGGGATGTCTTTGATAGGAATGACCTTTGCTTTTGAAGCTGTGACACCATCAGTGGTTGTAAAGTCCATAGGCTTGAAATTTTCAAGAATGTCACACTCATCAGACCACGTGGGTTTAAATTGGTATTTCACAATTTCCTCAAAATTTGAGGACCCCACAGATCTTTCCAAAGTGATTTTGTTACCAAGTTTGTCGATTATTTTAACCTCTTGGCCATTCTTGTTGGTTGGTTTAATTTCATATGAACTAGCTTGTTTTCCAGCAGTGTTTACAAGATCATCATATTTTATATATCCTACACCAAACTTGACTTTGCTTTCAAGCTGTTTCTCAAGCATAACCTCATACCCTTTACAAGATTCCACCCATCTTTCACAAGTGATCTGGGTGGACTCCAACTCATTTTTGCAAACTTGGTATTTTTCTACCATAGTTTAGAGTTGAGTCTTGGTTATGCTTTGCTCTTCTTTGAGACTGCTGATTTCTTTGTCTTTTTCAGCCAATTTGTTTCTAAGTTCTTTTAATAACTTTTTCAAATTTGACTTCATCAGTTAAGACTTTATCCCTACGGTTTTCATTTACCTCTTTGATGTTAGGAAATGCAATAATGCATTTGTCTGAACACTGTTTTTCAAGAACTTGAGGTGATACCTTAGCAGTAGCCATCATGGCACAATCACATTGATGATCACCTTCTTCATCAGCTCTATCTTCTTTCTCACCTGCTTTCTTCTCTTCCTTTTCTTCTTCTGCTTCTTCGGACCAGGGGTCAGACAGTGGTTCAATCGGGGTTTCTGAATTTTCTCCCAGCAGTAGTTCACCAGCAACTGCAGTAACCACTGCTTCAGTCACTTCATCCACTGTTTCAGCACTTAGCTGTTCACCTTCAGTTTCTACCCCTTCTTGTATAGACTCTAATGCCATCAGACAAAATTCATCATTAGTAGGATCATTAAAAGCATTGAGTGCAAAATTTTCATCACTAAGCACATCAGGCATACTGCTCCAGTCAACAAAGCATTGAGTGAAAAAGCTTTGCTGATCTGGTTGTGTTACTGTTGGAGCAGCTGGTTGAGGTGCAACAGGTTGCACTTGTGCCTGAGGGACAGGGGTTTAAACATACTGAATTTGTGGACCAGTGGTTTGAACATAATGCATAGGCACAGGGGTTGCAGCATAGTGAGCAGTGTTAACATGGGCAGCAGGGGTATATTGGGTGTAGTGCACAGTGCTTTGATGTTGTGGTCTAGGGTTTGAGCTGGGATGAGTGATTATTGGACCAGTGGTTTGACTCCTGCATTCCCTAGCAAAATGACCTAGCCTATTACACTTATATCACTTAATTTTTGACTTATCCAACCCCACTTTTAAATTCCCATGTAACCCTGGGAATTTTCTCCCTGTTCTTTTGTAGAATTTGCTTGTTCTTACACTAAGCAAAGCCAATTGATGCAAAATGTCCATCTCTTCTAAGTTAGTGGGATCAAAGTGTTGAAAATCATTTAGTTCAAAGCACAAATTATCTGACATCTGGTTTTCACAAGTTGCAGTAAAAGCATAATTTGCAGAGTGAGAATCAGGGTTGTTGAAATTTCCACCAGCAGTTATATCAATAAAGTGACCATAACCCTGATCCTTACTACTGCTACCAGATTCTTCCCGACCAAAAAGAGTTGTGCTGCCAAATGCATACTCATCAGCAACTTTGCCAGAATCTTGCAACTTCTTTTTCTGGTTTAACTCCCTTTCATAGGTCAGGAGTCTACCATGAAGTTGGGTCGGGGTCAGATCTTTGAACTCAGTAGAGTTTCTAGTAACAAATGCAATAGTATCCCATTTTTCTGGTAGTGATCTAAGGAACCTGCTATTTTGAGTTGAATTTGGAAATGTTACTTTAACAAGCCTTAGTTCACTAATGAGACAACTGAATCGCTCAAACTGCTGAGTCAGTGATTCACCCTTGATGTAATAGAATGTTTCATACTGCTGATTCAGAATTTCCCTATTGTTTTCAATAACTTCTTCTGTTCCCCCAAACTGTTCCTTTAGTGCATCCCATAGCTCTTTGGCACTGTTACAATGTAACAGTCCAGCATAGATCTCATTGGGTAATGCAGATGCTATGATGCTAAATGCTTTGGCATCGAGTTCAAACTTTTGAAAATTAGTTTCAGTATAATTTTCAGATGGTTTAGGTACGAACTTCTTTGCATCCTCAGCACTTGACACCATAGGAACATGGGGACCAAAAACAACAGACCTCCAACATCCAGTGTTCTGTTGAGCAAGGATGTGACCCATCCTTCTCTGCCAGATGTTGTATTCATTACGTTTAAGCATGGGTGGTTTGAAAAGAGAGCCAATGTTATTCTTATCATCTTGTGATTGTGATGTCATCCTGGTTGTTTTACAGGCACTGATTAATCAACTTTGATGGTGATTAAACCTTGCTCTGTTTTTCAACAAAACGAACAAACTATCGATATCAACGATTATGAGCTGAACTATTTATGTCAAAATGATTGTTAAATCAAATTTGACTGTCCAAGCTCTGATACCAATTGTTAGGATCTGAGTTTGGTTTTGATTGTGTTTTACGTTTGAATTAAGATGAACAATGAATGAGTAGTGCAGTGGAATTATAATGGAAGCAAACTTTACACAATCAAATGAGAGAATTGCTTTTAACATACAAGTTTAACATTGAACCGAATGCTTGAATTTATTACAAGATTCAATTACAATTGCAAGTATGCAACAAACTTCCCCTCAGCCTGAGCTCACAGTGATTTGTTCGTGTAGGAAGAAGTTGGTGAAGAGCTAATAGAACAGTACAGAGCACTGTTCTATTTATAGGCACGAGCAAACCACTGAAGCATCTAAGCTGACGTCACCATGAAAGTGACATCTAACCTCCTAACAAACTCTAACATCTGATCTATACAACCTCTGCTATGCTAACTACTGTTGATCTGTACAATTCATAATATAAACTAAACTATTGATGCATCCTTCCACTGATGTGAACCCAACAGTACTTGTCATGATCAGCAGAGCTTGACCCATAGCAGTAGATTGAATCAGCAGAGCTTTAGTCTTCCATCAGTCTTTGACTTGGACAGCAGTTGTAGATCAGCAGTTAGTAAAGAGCAGTAGTTTGGAGGTTAGCAGATGTTGAAACCACTTTCAAGGGGAGAGACTTGTATACATAACATCTGCTTATTCTGGATCCACTTCTCTGATCCAGTTTTGGCTTTAATTATCTGTTCCTCTGATAGGGTTCAATCCCAACAGGGCTGAAAGGTTGCAGGAACTCAGCATCATCCTAGAAATAAGATGATCAGCCTCCATCTCTGAGATAGCGCTTCGAACACCAGGAGGAGCAAAATGAGCTAAGGCTTCAGCACAAACAGCCGGATCTTTAAAACTATCTCCAACTTTAACCCCCAGTTGGGTACATAAACCTCTTAACCCTCGGAACCTTCGAAGCTCTCAACGCTTTTGACTGACGGACCTTGAATGACAGGAGTGCTACCTTTCTTAATTAACTTCTTCTTTTTTCTTAAAACAATTAACTCCTTCTCCTTACCCTTGCCAACATCAATAGCCTGATCTGCTGATACTTCAATATCATCACTAACATCAATAGCCTCCGAACCAGATGGCTGATCAACACCTTTCAGTTAGCGTTGGGAACGACGAGTGGAAACCTTGGAAGCAGTAGCCTTGGTAAAGCCTTTAACATTTGGGACATTTACATACCCAGAACCCTCAAACCTATAATCAGAACCCCCAACAACCGCATCCTCACCCGGGGTAGCAGCAACATCATCAAAGGCAACGTCGGAGGTATCATCACTTTTGATAAAGTCAAGTGCAGACATAACTGCAAAACAAACACAAAACACATGAGCAAACAAAGAAATAAGAACACGAGAAGAACAAATGCATACCCTTCCCATCTCTCATGAGCACCGGGTCTCGATCACATTTTCCCACAATTTACTAAGACCCAATAACACAAATAAATGCTCGGGAAGAACACTCCCTAAGAGTTCCTAAAAACCGAGTATTTATATCAGACGCAGAAGGCTCAGGTTCGTTCAAAACGGCATCCGGGTGTCTCCAAACAAGTTTAAAAGGAACAATTTCCTCTAACACCCAGAAAAAACGGTTTTTCCAGGCCCCAAGGGTAGAAACCATAGAAGAAATCAAACATGTGTCAACTTGAGTGGTCTCGATGGTAAACCAATCACCGTTCTTAGCCAATCGGAAAAAACGACGGAATGATAAAAGAGTGGGATCATACCCGGAAGCCCGACACAAAATTTCAAAATGCAAAACCCTAGCCATTCCAAGGGGGTGAACTTGACCAAAAGATATGCGATAATATTCCAAGATATTCAAAACAAAGTTTGAAAATGGATGACGAAGATTTGAAAACTCAAAATGTCGACAATACAAAGCAATCGAACCAGGGGGACATTGATCGATAGACTTATCACAAGCCGGTGCAACCAGTTTAAACTTCGTCCCCATCCCCATTCCATATAAAACAAATCGACTTCCTCTTGAGTCATTCGAGAAAACGACTTTGCCAAATCCTTACGAGCACCCATGATATGAGAAATTAAACAGAAAATAAGCGAAGGAAACTAACCTGTTTTGAAAAAGGGGGAAAACTTGAGAAAAAAAAGGGCAAGTAATGTTCTTCTATTAAAATATATGTAAATTAATGAGATATAAAGTAATATAATTAGGCGATAGAATTAAAACCGTCGCCTGACAAACTGCCACAAGTCATGTCAACTGTCTTGTCAAAGTTCGAAATTCAAAAACCTAAACCGTATCCAACCCTTCAACCTTTGAACCCTTGAAGCCTTTAGGCAGTAAAATACATGTATAAAAGTCAGAAGTCTTTGAGCTCATTTCCCAAAAACCTCTGACTTAGGGGGCTGATGACGGGGGTAGCCCAAGACTAAATATAAATGACTTAAATACGTAAATGCTCAAAAGGCAAAATTGTTCAAAGGTTAAAAACCTGGGGAGTTGAGATAAAGCAATACGGGAACAGTAAAAGGTCACGTCTCTGGATTGCTTCACCAACTCACCAGCCGCAAAAGCAACGCAGGTCCACAGAGCACACTCTTTTATCCGCGGGTCAAAAGGCTTCAAACCCCGAAAGGGTAAGTCCCCCACTGCAAGCATGTTCACTAGTCAAACTCATTCCTCTTCGAGTGATGTCTTCCCCTATAAATTAGACACTTCATTTACTAAGCAGGACATTCGGATCAACACTGATTCTTGAAGAATCTCTGATCATTGCTCTCGAGTACTTTCTCCATGCAAGTCACTTTCTTTCACATTCAACACACACATTCCTTTTGCTCATACATACGAATCTGAACACACTTCAGAGGAGGATCTACAGCAAACAATAAAAACAATCTAGTGAACCTCTCTCCACGTCTTACAAACGTGGGGGACCCCACGACCTGCGTTATGCAAAGTTGAACCCTTCAACCCTTTTGCCTAACCAGCCCGGCTACTATTTGTGGTCTATTATTTGTTGCATCAACATGCGTGATTAATGTTTTCTATATGTGTGATTATTGTGTTTCAACATGCGTGATTTAGGATTTTCGAGTTATAACGTGCGTGATTTTAAAATGAACGTGCGTAATTACCTGTCGTACGTGATGTATGTTAAGCCGTAATGTAAGTTAACCTTCCTATATATATATACATATATATATACATATATATACATATATATTTATATATAGGGTTAGGTTAACGTACAATATCCCTTATCATACAATATGTACGCGCTCATCTCAGCCGTCAGATCTTCATCCCACATTAAAATCGCATGTTGGTTTTTTGTAACAATTTCGCATGTTGGTTTTTTAACATGCGATTTCATCAAAATTACCACATGCGAAATTGTTACAAAAAACCAACATGCGATTTCATCAAAATTATCACATGTGAAATTGTTACAAAAACCAACATGCGATTTCATCAAAATTATCACATGCGATTTCATCCATGCTATTTTATAACATGCGATTTCACATCGCGTACGTAGCATACGTTAAGAGATATTGTACAGTACACTTTCTCTCTCTCTCTCTCTCTATATATATATATATATAGGGTAAGGTTCATGCGAGAACCACCCTTATTGCGAGAACCGCGAGAACCAATGTGAACACAAAATAAATTCTAAAAAAAAAAATCAAAAAAGCACTTAAATTTTTTTAATATTTTTTTTTTCAAAAAATCGTTATATTCCGTTACCATTAAAAAAAAGAAAAAAAAAACTTTTTTTTTTTCGAGTAACAGATATCTATGCACATGTGCATATGTATCATTACTTCGACAAATTCGGTAATACGTTATCAGGAATAGACAATTGCACTTTAATTTACAATACTATTCGTAATACACTACTTTTTACATTACCAATATTCAAAATGTATATGTGCATCATTAGGTATAACCATGATATAACGTGTTTTGGTACAAAAAGTTTGTGATTTTGAATGGAGAAGTAGGCCCATATACATGTTTTTTGGTTAGTTATATCTAGTGGTTGATGGTTTGGTTATAGTTGTCAATTTATGATGTAATATGTTGATTGGATGGTATAAATGGTGTTTACATACATGTAATAAAGTGAAAATATCGGTAATGGTATTGTATTATGAATGGTAGGAGGTAATGGTATTGTATTGGATGGTAGGAGGTAATGGTAGTGTATTATGGATGGTATGATAGATGAAAGGGAAAGTGTATTCAAAGTAGTGTACCAAAACACCTTATTTCATGTTGATACATATAAATGCACATGTGCATTTCTAATATTGGTAATGTAAAAAGTAATGTATTACATATGGTAGTGTAAATGAAAGTGCAATTGTCTAATATGTGTAATGAATTACGGAATTTGTCAAAAAATGACAAAAATGCACATGTGCATGCTTGTGTATTATGGACAGAACGATAGATGAAAGAGAAAGTAGTGTACCAACACACCTTATTTCATATTGATACATATAGATGCCCATGTGCATTTCTAATATTGGTAACGTAAAAAGTAGTGTATTACACGTGGTAGTCTAAATGAAAGTGCAATTGTCTAATATTTGTAATGAATTACGGAATTTGTCAAAGAAATGATACAAATGCACATGTGCATGGACAATTGTGACTCGAATTTTTTTTTAATTTTTTTATTGTAAACAAAATATAGAGATTTTTACAAAAAAATAGTAAATTTTTTTTTTGGTGTTTTTTAGATTTTTTTAGGTATTACTGTTTGTGTTCACACTGGTTCTCGCTGTTCTCGCAATAAAGGGTGGTTCCTAACGGATCTTTGTCATATATATATATATATATATATATATATATATATATATATATATATATATATATATATATATAAAGTTCCGCTAAAATAAGAACCACCTCCAATTGTAAGAACCGTGAGAGGAGTTTTTGATCCGGGACGAGTTGGACCAATTTTTTTTTCATAAACGTAGATGCTTGTATTATAAACACATTTGTAAAAAAAATTAAAAAAAAAAAATGTCGGGTGTGTAGTTTTGAACACCCAAAGTTTGCGTTTACGGGACCCGTAAACACAAACTTGTGGTGTTCAAAACTACACACACGACATTTTTTTTTTATTTTTTTTTACAAATTATAATACATGCATCTATGTTTATGAAACAAATTTTTGGCCCACCTCGCCCCGTACGGTGTAGTTCTCACGGTTCTTACAACTGGAGGTGGTTCTCATTTTAGCGGTCCCATATATATATATATATATATAGGGAGAAGATCATGCGAGAACCACCTCTTATTGCGAGAACCAATGTGAACACACCAAAAATGCCTAAAAATAGCTAAAAATCACACAATTTTTTTTTTGATTTTTTTAATATTTTTTAGGTTAAAATCGCTACTTTTCGAACCAAAAAAAAAAAAAAAAAAAAAAATTTTTTTTTGGCTTCGAAAAGTAGCGATTTTAACCTAAAAAATATTAAAAAAATCAAAAAAAATTTTTGGATTTTTTTTTGATTTTTTTAGGTTTTTTGGGGGTTTAGTTTTTAGTTTTTAGCATTTTAGCTTGGGTGGGGGGGGGGGGGGTTTAGGTTTTTGGGGGGTGGGGGAGGGGGGTTTAGGCTTTTTTTTTTGGGGGGGGGGGGGGGTGGGGTTAGGTTTTTTTTAGGTTTTTTTAGGTTTTTTTTAGCTTGGGGGGGGGGGGGGTTTAGGTTTTGGGGGGGGGGGGTTAGGTTTTTTTTTGGGGGGGGGGGGGTGGGGGGTTTAGGTTTTTGGGTGGGGGGGGGTGGGGGTTAGGTTTTTTAGGGTTTTTTTAGGTTTTTTTAGCTATTTTAGGTTGTGTTCACATTGGTTCTCATGGTTCTCACAATAAGGGTGGTTCTCGCATGAGCCCCTCCCTATATATATATATATATATATATATATATATATATATAGGGCAATGCTCTACAAGAAACCCTTAATTTTTAGAAAACTTTGCAAACTCAACATGTGGCCTACATTTATCCATGTCATCTAAGTCAACTGATTTTGCTTTTTGGCTCTAAGGGTATATTAGTAACTATACATCTATCCACCCAACCCTAGAACTCTTCCCCATTTGATTTGACATTATCATTAATGCCCATCACCTCACAAATACCCCCCATTTATAGATTATTTCATTTTTAAAAGACAAAATTTATAGATCTCGTCCCTCATATCTCCTTTATCATCTTCACCTGCATATCATCCTTTTCTCCATTAATGTCCATGGAGGCAAATCCACCAACCTCCGAGTTAATGTCGCCGGTTCATCTGTTCCCCAACAGGTTCATTACCAGTGACTTCCATACTGATGAGGAATTAAATGCTCAAGGTTTGTATCTCTATCTAACTTAACTCCCTCGAATATATGTTTTTTTTGTATTTGACATTTTTTTAATGGAATAATCCAAATATACTGCATGGCAATGTTCACCTGTACCATTCGAAGCTTATGGATACACTAACATGGCTGTTGATGGTGCTGGATCATCTGAAGTCCCTGTTAGATCACCGGATTTTCTGATCTCCAACAAGTTCAGAGGCAGCGTTGAGTTGACTAACGAGGTTTTGGATAATGATCAAGGTTTGTTTTTCTATATACATGTTACATTCGTTTTATTTATTTTCTTCCCCATATATGGCATACCTCAAACATATGGCATAATGTTCCCATGTAGCATCCGAAGATTCTGGCTTCGCTAACATGCTGGGTGCTGGTTCTGGATCATCTCAGGGCCCTTCTGTGTTTGCTGAATCATCTCGCTGGCCGTTAGATGGTTGTTTATTTTCCATGGGAGCACACTTTATTCTCATATAGCAGATTTCTAACCTTTTCGTTTTCTGATGCAGGGCCAGGGCATCCATACTTCGTTTTTGAAACGCCTCAGGGAACCCGTTACTGGATTCTTACCGTCGCTGATAAGTTCTTACCAGTGTGTGGGAAATCTTATCCGACATTTGAGGCTGTTCTTTCCATGTATGAACTTTATGCGTTTGAAGCTGGTTTTTCTGTTAAAAAAGGCCAAACTAAAGTCTGGAATGGAATTCCGACACACAAGTATCTTCGCTGCTCAAAATACGGGAAACCACAACGAAAGAGGACTTTTGACACACTAGATGAATCTTCTGTAAGGCCAAGGAGAACTAGCTTCACATGGTGTGACTGTAAGGCAGGCATTCTAGTCTCAATCTATAATGATACATACACAGTTCTGAGTTTCAATGATATTCATAATCATGAACTTGTTGAGAATTACAACCGTGATCTTAGCAAGATATCACGGAAGTTGTCATTCTCCACCAAACAATTCCTTCACAATATGAGTTTCTACCGTATCGGACCCATGAGAGCTTATAGATGTCTTGTAGCTTTAAAAGGGGGGCATCAAAATGTCAACGGGACTCCGGTGGATTTTAAAAATTTTAGCCACCAGTTGCGAATTTTTATGGGTGAACGCGACGCACGAGTTTTCCTTGAACGCTTGCGTGAGCGCTTTTACAACCTACCCAACTTCTATTTTGATTACACGGTTTCAAATGGAAAGCTATCTTCTGTATTCTGGGCTGATGAGATTTCAAAGCTAAACTACAAAGCTTTTGGCGATGTCCTCGCCTTCGACGCGACTTATAACACTAACAGGTGAGTTTCCCCTTAACATGTGTTAGGGGAAAATATCAAACTATACAAACCTAACAAAAAAAGTGTTACATTTTGTTAACTTCAAATCCATTTTTATTAATAGGTACAAGATGGTTTTTGTGCCATTCACGGGTGTGGATCATCATTTCCAATGTGTTACATTTGGTGCGGGTTTGATATCAACTGAGTCCATTGAATCTTATGTGTGATTGCTTAAGGCTTTCTTGAAGGCACACGGTACTCAACCAACTCTCGTGTTGAGTGATCAAGACCCATCTATGCTTCAAGCTGTTCCTATGGTCTTTACCGAATCACGCCACCAGCTATGCATGTGGCATATAATGAAAAAACTACCCTCAAAGGTTAGGTTAAATCGTTATCCTTTTAACATGTGTTATTCAACATGACAGACTTACATGTCTTTTTAAACTGTTTAATGTAACATGTGTTAGTAACTCTTAAAATTTACCAGATCTCTGCGGACCTTCTTGATAACACTGATGTTCGGTCCTGTATTCACCGGTTGGTTTGGAATGTTTATATCAAACCAGAAACGTTTGAGTCCCGCTGGCATGACCTCCTAGAAACATTTGGCCTCCAAGACCACACTTGGTTGAAGGACATGTACAACATCAAACATCTTTGGGTTCCAGCCTACTTCAGGGAACTGCCAATGTGTTGCTTGATGAAGACCACTTCACGTTGCGAAAGCTCGAACGCTGCCTTCAAGGTCAACTCAACAAGCGCAAACACCCTTGTATAATTTATGATGTCCTTTGAAAATAGGGTAGACAGCCAACGCTATCGGCAACGCGTATCAGAGTACAAAACCTCATCCACGGTGTTCAAGGGCAATACTGATTTAGCGATAGAACAGCACGCGTTCGCCATTTACATAAACGCTGTTTTCATGCAAGTTCAAAAGGAGATAATTAAAGGGAAGTTTTTATGCTACATCACAAACCAAACCGAGTCCAGCAAAACCACGCTTTTTCTAGACGTCACTCATTTGGACAAAAGGAACAACATCACAAACGTCTATCAGGTAACACATGTTAGGCAACTTCTTTATTACCACTCCACTAACATACGTTAGATTTAAACAGTTTTTTTGCTCCTTCTATCCCCAACAGGTTACATATAACACTATAGACCACTCCGCCAGTTGCTCATGCAGGAATTTCACACGTATCGGATATTTGTGTCGCCATGTCTTTTGCGTATATCGATTGAAAAATGTTGCAAAGATACCACCCCAATACATAAACGATAGGTGGCGCCGAGATGCCCTCCCAAAAGAGGTTTTTCACTTTCCAGTCGATACGGGGTTAACGCACACGCATCGTCCGTTATGCGGAATGAAATCCTCGACCTCGTTACTGAATGCGTTGATGTGGCCAGAACCGATGATGATTCATTGTCAAAATTGGTGGCCCAACTCCGGGATTTCAAGATCAATGTGCTTTCCAAGCAACCATTGGGTATAACTGAAAATCAAATAAACGAGTGTGAAATGGAAGAAATAGTTGGGCAACCAATCAACATTCTAGTCGAAGTTGCTAATCCAGATGTTGTACGCAATAAGGGATGTGGTACACATACTCGCATTTCCGGACCTGGTGAGAAGGAAAAGACAAAACCACCAAAACCTCCAAAGCAGCTCCGTCTATGCAAGCGTTGTGGCCTGTATGTCGACGACCACGACTCACGCAACTGCGTTAAGGTGGCGGTAATGAAAGGAGCAAAGGCAGCTGCTGAACAACAAAGGCAGACCGCCATCGGTGCCTCCCCGTCTGATTAAAATCTTTCCTTTCGTTTACTAGTACTATGTAATGGGAGACTCACTTCATTTTGGCCTTCTTACACACACGTAACAGTCTTTTAACATCTTCCTGCTTTTGTTCTGTTACGTGTGTAAGAAGGTTGAACTCTTTTTATCCCATTTATCATTTCTGGTCTTGGTAAATACTTGATGGCCTTCGGCACTTTGTGTTTTGTAGGCCACCTTTTTGTGGACCTCTATTTGCTATTAACTTGCTTTTCTTATTATCTTATGCATGGATAATTGTGGTTTTGGTATATATATTACAACAGCATTGCAACAGATGCTTAACACACGTTACCATTAGTAAAATACAAAAGGTGTTAACCACACCATAAAGACACATCAGGTTATAGAAACAAACTTCACAACTAGCCGACTTAACCCCACATACTACTGCTAGGCTACACCCGCAGATAAAACAACGGATCGGCTACCGAGCCGTCACATCAACACATCCCCACAAAAAAAATACGAATAAAAGAACAAAAAAACGACGTGAGTATGTCGTCTACAAACATAGGGTCAACAGGTTAACACAACTATAACCACTTACGACATCCTAACTACCTATTCTTATCCTCCATCCCTACGAAGCTTTTCATCATGGTGTTTTAACATCTTCATCATGAAAGTACAGAGGAGACGGGCTACGCTCACTCTCCCATGGGTCATGGTAACACCATGACCTGATTGTTTCGGGTGAGTATGGACACAACGGGCAACCACATAATTCATGGTCTGGATCCGTCAGCAACCTAACCAACTCCTCTGGTAGCCCCTTCAAAATTTCAGCTTCTTGTAAAACGTGTTCCGTACGGCGTCAGCTAACATCAGCTACACTGTTTCTTCTGCTTTCTGAAGCGTCGTTAGCACCTAGGCCTCCAGTTTTCACGTCCTGGAGCTTCTTGTGAAACACTTTTCTTTCGTAGCGCACCCCGTACCGACCCTCTACTGCTTCTTTCCCCTTTCGCTTCTGCTTCTCCATGCCAGGTAGTGTATCCGTGACCTTATTTTCATAAGCGTCCATCACATTAACACACTTTGGAACCACTAAAAATTTTTGGTTTACTGAAGTAGGGTGCCCTAGTGAAGTACTATAGAATATGACTTGGTTCTTCATTACACTACTTATAGTGGTATGTCATGGATACATTTAATATGGTTGTTGTGACTTGACTTTGATGTGACCCTAAAAGCAGTGGTTCATTTCCAATAAAGTTGTTTTCTACCCACCAACCCTTATGTTACTAGGCTTCTGCCACCTACTTTCCCCAACTTCCAAGAATCCTACTACATTTGAAATAGTGGGCCCCTTGGCAACAGGAAGGAGCATTTTCATTTCTTAAATTGATACACCTGCCAATATATAATTTAAAAAATTATCAACTACATCAATAACATTCAAACACATGCAAGATTTGTATGTTGACAATATTCTTCAAAAGCCTTAAATAAACAGACAGATTTCACATTGACAGTCTATCCCCAAAAACAGCTTGTACACTTTACGCAACACCTATCCTACAATAAGTTTAAAGCAACATCCCCAAAACAAAATACATGCCACACCCAAAACAAAGTCTACATATACATATAATAGGTGTCCCCAAAAGAGCAGCTACACTTAACGCCACAACTATCCCCACAGTAAATACCATTCACCCCCTAACACACGTTACTCTAACCGGCAACCCTGCTGGATTTTAGGAAGTAGCACATTCACATCCGAACATAAGATGTGCGCATCATACCTCTTTCTCAACTTCCGCACCTCGGCCATCTTCTTCGCCCCACTCATGCTAAACCCACAATTAAAAATTTTGTTTTTCCCCATGTAGCACTCCATGTGCCGCATTAAGAAGACCCCACAATCAGTTGTGTTTGCTGTCGTTGCCCAACTAACCGGCATACGCTGGATGTTGCAGTCGTTAATGTCATCGGCTCGCGGATTCCCAACCTCCCGAAGGTATTGCACAAACATATCTTTCTGCATATACAGATACAAGCCATGCTCAATTAAAAAACACATCTTGAATACAAACACACTTTCGGTACAACATGGTGGTTTCGATAACTTACAAACTTATACGGTGTGTCCTTGTGGAGGTAGTATACACTATCTTCTATCGGCCGAGCTTGTCTGGCTTTGTCATTATCAACAACATAAATTCCGGGGTCCCGTAACTCAAACACTAGCAAGTAAAAATGCTTTTGCTCCAAGATCGGGAACAAAACAATGTCGTGCTTTCTAAAATCAGGAACCTTTTCAGCGCTGTTAACCGCACCTTTTAAACCAGCCCGAAACTTGTGCATTCGCGCCTCGACTCCCCTTCCTCAGTTGTTAATATCCACGGAAACTTTCACAAAAGAGAAATTTATAAGTATAACCACTCGCCACACCCTAACTACTTTTCCATAAAAAAACATCAATCCACCTGAATCATGTATATACACAAAACACTCACCACAACTTTAGTACCAAAGAATAGCCTACTATAAGCCTCCCTTGATTTGCGTTTCTCTTGGAAGTTTAGCACCTCCGCCCAACAGTCGATAATACCATCCGGAACCTCCTTGCCAAAGTTTAAACTCTTGAACATAGCCCGAGACGCTTCTACATGAGCGGGGCTTCGAAACAGCAACTCCCTGGTTTCATATGGACAGATAAAAAATTAACTTCCATAACTTAACACACGTTACTGTAATTTAACTATCTTTTTAACAATATCCCCACTACTTACACAGCCATGTGTATCGGGCTATCTACATCATCAACTGACGACGTACCCTGTTCATTCCTGCGGCAAAAATAAAAAAAAAACCAATTAACTAGATCCATTGGGTTCAATGTTTACACGCTATTATACAACTAAAAACCCCGTAGTAGTTCTACTTACTTGTTTGCCTCCATTGCCTGCTTCCTACGAGAATGCCCATTTATAAAGTGCGTCGGGGATTCATCAGCGTATATGTAATCCCATAGATTCGCCTCCTTCTTAGTGATTGGTTGTCCCATGTCAACAGACCTTATATAGTAAAGTGATCTATTTGGTTCCGCAGCCACTTTCTCTCTAAAAGGGAGCTTCCTTTTTTTGGCCCCCAATTCAGCCAACATACGTACACGGTTTGCTAGCGGCAAATTGTCCTCCACCTCATTCGCATCACCACCCAATACTTCCACCCCAGCTTGCCCCTTGTGGATTGCAATTGCGGGGTCATATGAGCTCACCGGTTCTACCATTATAACCATACTCAAGTTTGGGGTAGTCTCCACATCGCCTAAACACGTATAAAAAAAAATAATTCAGGTTACTCTGTAACCAATTTTACACTTTCACAGTAAACAAAAAATAGTCAAGCTTACCGGAACGTTCCGGCGCTGTTTCTGTCCCAGCCATGTCATCCACCTTTGAACTTTTGCAACCTGCATGTTCGATGCAAATAAGTATATTGAAATGACTCCACTAAACCAGCAATCCTAATCATTTTAATGCTCTTACGTACCGGTTTGCTGTGACTCGTCAAATTCACCACCAATTTGTGTCATTCCAAGACTCCAATTAGGCCCATCGAAACCACCTTCATCAATCGACGTATCGCCCCTGTCCACTGTTCTTACGATTAACACATGTTAACCCCACTAAATGTACCTAATAGCTAACACATGTTATAGAATAAAAAGCTTTACTGTTAAAATCCGGCTGCCCCTCCTCTACCGCCGCTTTGCCTTTACCATCCATAACCACCTCCTCAGCTTTATCGAAAGCATCTCCTTTCACAGAGCCAACCACTACGCCAACACACTCTTCATTAGGTACAACAGTTGAATCTACTACGTCATGCTCAGTCTTACTACATGAACCTGCATAAAACATTCTTATCACATCTCATGCATAGGTTACTATTTTGAAAATGCATAAAAATTTAACCCTTTCAATCACGGTGACTCTTCTCTACAGCCGCCCTGCCTTTGCCATCCGAAACCACCTGTTCATCCTTGTGGATAACATCACCTTCCAAGGAGACAAATACGACTCCACCACATTCTTCCTTACTTGCATCAGTTGCATCCACAACTTCATGCTCAGTCTTACTATTTGAAGTTGCATAAACATTCTCGAATAAATTAGAAATAGCTAAATTTGTCGACCCTACAAATAAGATGCTTTCTGAAGATTACCTTCATTGTCATTCCCTTCATCCTGATCAGTAAGCTTAACACCCATCTCATCACTTTTGGCTACCTGATCAGGAATCTTATCCTATTTGTCAGCAGTCGCTTCTAAATCGGGGATCTGCTGATCATCGTCCTTCTCATCCACATTTTTTACAGGTGGAGGTTCATGTCCTGCTGCCTCCACACTATATGCATCTTGACCAACCAACCGCATACCAGAGCCACCGTCAACTGTCAAAGCAACATGACATATGTTAAAACAGAATTAACCAATAAAGCACACTATAAAAAACTAACAATCTGAAATTGTACGAAGCACTACCAGGTACACCCTCGGCGAATGCTGTTTTAAAACACAGTATTGCACGCATTAAACCGAACGGCTTATAGACTTGTTCAACATCACTTTTATCCCCGCTCCATTGTCTTTCAATATGTTCCGCCCCACCCATACTACAGTCACCTCCAGTTGAAATACCAGCCTCATGAACACTCTTATCACCGTGTGGCTTCTCAGTCTCGTTGCACCCTATAACATCACATTAATACTAAATGGGTTCAGACACGTACGCATATTACAGGGACATAAACTTTGTCCCTGTACAAACAACGCGTCACCATCAATGTGTACTTATGTTTTCTTCCTAGGGTGCCATCTACACACTTAACGATAAACGTAAAATGTAACTGGTAACACATGTAACACTTTACCTGTTTCTTTACCCCCATCCGTGCTTGGCCCATCAAACATCCTATTTGTCTTACGCCTTTTTGGGGTCACACAGCCTACTTCTTTTTCAGGAGCATCCTTTAAGTTTTTCAGTCGAGGAGATCTCCTCACTTGCAACGACTTCCTAACATCTTGCAGCGTCTCAGCACACTCTTTGCCATCATTACGTACGCTTGCTTGGCCCGCAACATCAGCTGCAATGACAACATATGTTAAACAATACATTTCAGTCCCCTACGCATATTACAGGGACATAACATGTGTTAAACAATACATTTCAACCACAACAGATGTTAAACAATACATTAACATGTGTTACACCATACATTTCAGTCCCGTATACACATTACAGGGACATAAACTCTCTCGAGCACTAATCAATGCGTCGCCATCAATTTGTACTTATGTTTTCTTCCTAGGCTACCATCTATACACTTAACTATAAACGTACACTAAAAATGGTAACACATGTAACACTTTACCTGTTTCGTTACCACCATCTGTGTTTGGCCCATCAAACTTTATATTTGTCTTATGCCTTTTTGGGTCACACAGCTTTCTTCTTTCTCAGGAACATCCTTTAACTTCTCCAGTCGAGTAGATCGCCTCACCTGTAACGACTTCCCACCATCTTCCATCGTTTCAGCATACTCTTTTCCATCAAAAGCTACGCTTGATTGCCCCGCAACATCAGCTGCAACCACAACAGAAGTTAATCAATAAGATCGGTAACACATTAACATGTGTTACAGTGTACATGTCAGAAAGATAATAATCACACCTTCTAGGCCATCAAAGTCTATGGCTGAAGATCCTACTTCTTTCAATCTCCTTTTACTGATCCTTTTGTTAAGCCGATTAAGTGACTTCTTGTACAAACTAGCTATTGGCGAACCATCCGAGAATTCGTCAACCACGCCATCCCCTACGAAAACGTTGCACATCAGTAAATGCGTGCCACATAAATCAAGTCAATATTTACAAACAATAACAGTGACTAACCAGCGTTCCGTCCCTCGTCAACGTGAATACTTTCATCATTTTTCAAATCTTCCAACACCTCATTGATACGGTGCGATGATAAATCTACCGCTTTATCGTGATCTGTACTTGCATACGCTTTCTGTTCAAACAAAATTTCATACATTACCTTCAACGTTTGTACTTCCTCGTCATCAGGGCTCTCCACACACATAGATTCCAACATACCCTCTATTTTGATTTTGTTCTTGTTTGTCACATTAATTAGCTGTCGTACCATCAACAACCTCTCCTGTTTCAAAAGTTTAAAGCAACAGTTTCATACAAAAATTATATACTAATTGTAAAAAACACATGTTAGTGCATATAACTATACCTCCTTACTTGCCCAATGTTCCACGTTATAGTTACTTGGAAGTGTTAACCCTTTAAACCCTCCCAGACCAAACCCACAAGCAAGTATTTCTAGCCTTTCTCTCTCTCGCAATCTCTTCAAGTTCTAGAAAGCCAAAGGACACACCGCCTTGTCAACCTTCATCCCTGTGCACTCAATGCTATCAACGTACAATAGCTACAAGTAACAGCGATCAGTTCAGTCCGAAAAACAAGCAAGTATATTTAACACATGTTAAATCTCCCATTTAAATAAATTTCACTTACTATCAGAATCGAAAGAGGCCCAACGAAGATGCTTTGTGGGTCAAGCCGATCCCAGGTATCTTTGCAAGTTTTCAACTTCTCTACCACCAGGTCATACCATTCTAACTTTGAAAAATCCATTTCGTCATCTAGACACTCTAAGATTTCTTCCCGTAAACAACTTTGTTTATGACAGTCAACGAGCACTGCCACAAAACACATTACAAAATCCATGTGGAAATCAAAACTATCTTCGCCGTCGGACTCATCTATCAATTTCACCATCTTTGTTGGAGGTACATGTACACCGGGGTATCTCGCCCTCCAATCCGCAATGGCATCAACCAAGATGGGCAGCTTATCAATCGAACTAAACTTTTTCCCACCGGTCGGGATCCCTAGTAACTGATGTATCACTTTCCTGTTTACTTTGATATTACCAGCAGGTGTACATATCACCATCTTATCGGGATTAAAATTGTCGACAACAAAATAACCTAACTTAGTTTGTAACCCATCAACGCTGAAAGTAAGTAAATGACCAAAACCCATTTCCCTGACTGCCTCACGTTGTTGGTCTGTCAATGCTCGTACACACTTATAAAATTGTAGTGGTGCAGATCGCGTCCTTATTCCCGGAAATTCATCCTTCTTCGCTCGCTTACGGGCTTTGGGAACTTTTGCTTGTTCGTTACCAACTTCCTTTTGCTTCCGTTTTTGAACTTTCACACTCACCTCTGAAACTTTCTTCTTCCCTGACCGTAAGGTTCTCCCACTTGATGTAGCAGTTACATCTGCCCTACATACTGGTATAACGTTTTATACGGAACCAAAACAACCATAAAATAATTAGTCTACTTTACAACCCTTTATGTCAAATCTTTCTAAGACAAACGGTAACATTAAAGTTATAAGATCAAACATCCAACAATTAATCATTTGAACATCAAACAAATGAAAGTCAATAAAAATAACTAACCATGGTTTCTTTGCCTTCCTTTGCCAGAATTAACCTCCACGTTGTTATTTTTCTCTGCCAATTAACACATGTTAGGCAAACTTCAAACTCAGACCATTAATTATTTGGCAGACAAACAAATCAAAGCCAATGATCTTTGGTCTATCCATTAATTGTTTAACACATGTTAGGCAAACTTCAAAAATTAACTAACCACGTTTTCTTTTACTTCCACAGCCAGAACTATACAAGGTAACATTTTTTTCCCTGCCATTTAACACATGTTATACAAGTTCACATTGATACACTTACAAAATGTTTAACATTTTCAAACACCTAATCTAATAATCTTAACAGATTGTACAATTAATCCAATAACCTTAACATAATTTTCAAATTGTGTGTCATCCTTTAACACAGTTACATGTTACGCAAACTTCAAACTCCGACCAATAATTATTTGGCAGACAAACAAATCAAAGCCAATGATCTTTGGTCCGTCCATTAATTATTTAACACAAGTTATGCATACTTCTAAACTTAACTACCCAATAATTAATGTACTTCCACAGCCAGAACTATACAAGGCAGCGTTTTTTTCCCCCTACCATTTAACACATGTTATACAAGTTCACATTGATACGCAATTACCAACTATTGTAACCAAAGGCACTTACCATTTAACCGTCGTTTCCCAGTGGCTGTTGACGCAGTGTCTGTATCTTCATACACTGCAAATGCAGCCAAACAAAAGTATGTTATGAATAGAGCCTAATTCAACACACAACACACTATACATCACCTAAAACTACGTTCACGGTTTATACGCACATCAATACTAACCTAAAGCCCTCTGGGTCGGACCGAAGCGAGATTTTTGCTTAGGAGGACCTTGCTTGGAATCATCGGATATAATAACAACACTACGGCTGGCAGACCTTTCTTGCCCTAACATAGGTCTCCGAGTGCAATAGATAGAAAACAAAACAAAATCAGTTGCCATTTTTGAAGGGGAAATCGATTGAACAAAACCCCCTTTTACAGGACCGATTACAAGAACTAACCTTTTGCTTGAACTCTTGATCTTCCGTAATCGTTTCATTTTGAGCGAGGACGACAAAATTACGAACGATTTTCTCATTCTCCCGGATCCACACTATCGGCTTCTGTCTTAGGGTTAGAAGGCACCGATCGATGTTGTCTTGGCGATGGGGAAATATGAACAGTCTCAGTATCTAGTGGGAAAGATAAAGATGAAAATATTTTTGAATGTCTTTGCAGTTTTGATTAGACGGCTACTGCATGGCAGGGATTTGGTTTTCCAATGTTCTATTTGCACTACCGAAAATACCCTTCCAGAGGTTGACATGTGTATTATACTATTTCTTTTAATTATAATTCTTTCCAAAATGATAAGAGCCATTGATCAAGTTGGATGAAAGATAATCAATGGATCACAATGGGTTTGCATAGTTTTCTAAAAAAGATAGAGTTTCCTATAGAGCTCAACCCTATACCCTATATATATATATATAGGCACATCCTCTGTTTCGCCTGGTCCTTCCTTGGAGGGGCATCCTACAAGAACTTGTCTCCTCCCACACAGAGTAGCCTAATGGACTAAGTTACTGATTATCTATAGGAAGTATTGATGAGTAGTAACTTACTACAGATAATCAATTACGCCTGATGATTAGTTTCCATGCAACTTTCCATGATCCAACCAAATACGGCAGAGAACTATGCCTCTTTGAAACCCCATGGGCCATGGTCACTTGGGTTTTACACCGAGAATTATTGGGTTTGAAGGCACCAAAATTGAGAATAGTCTTGTATAAGTACGTATTTCACACCTTCAAACTTATTAATTGTTACATTGTTTATCCTCATTTCTTTATGGTATTTGGTGAATCCAAAAGGAACTAAATTGCGTTGATGAGATTAAAATCACCAACATTATAGGTAATACATTTTGCAAACTAGCTACTTTGATCACTTTTTCTTTTACGTTTGAAGAACTGGTTACAATACGAAGACATCGTTCCATTATAATCATACAATGAGATCGAATATAGTTCCATTATATAGTGGATGTCCATGTCATTCCCTTGGCCTTGTGATCATTGATACTAACTATTCAAAATGCTCAACTATTTCCTGAGACCATTCCTTTAACAATCTTCCAAAAAGTTTATCCTATCACTTCATATCGATCAAGTTCTCAGTCTATCATTGTTTTCTTTCTATAATTCATGTCAGAGAAAGGTTTCCATAGTCACAACTAAAGTAAACAATACAAAAAATCCAAATTGCTTCTTAACAACCCAACACACAAATGTGGTTGTTTTTTATTATTAATTTTTAATCACACAAATTTATCTCTTTTTTAGCCATTGATCACGTCAATATGATTAGCGTTTTCCTATATAATAAAACAACAAACTTTTATATTTCAATTTATAGAGATAGCAATGAGCCCACAATGCCTTAACTTCTTGCGTGACACCACATCAGAGAAGAGACGAGGAGGAGAAAGCCCCAACCCATAAAGTAGCCTATATTGATTTTTTATATAAAAATAATTAGAGTAAGTTTGACAGATAGTCTTTATGGTTTTCTAAAATTTTGGATGTAGTCTCTAACTTTTTAAAAGTAGAAGATATATAATATATGTGGTTGGTTTCTACTTTGTAACATATTTGTTCATTAGCCAACATATATAAAGGTTTCAAGATGTCTAAGTTAGGGACTAAAACTGTTACAAAATCCAAACCACATGGACCATGCATGAACTTTTTGAAAAGTTGGGGACTAAATACGTTATAAAGTGTAAATCACCGAGACCATTCGTGTACTTTGGAAAGTTAGGGACCAAATCCAAAATTTACAAAGACCGTCTGTGCACTTTACTCTAATAATTAGATAAAGAAAATTCAAAATTTATATAAAACGAGTGTTTATGACCCGCGCGTTGTGGCAAAACCGTTAAACAAACAAAAAACAGACGTAAAAACATGGAATAAGCACCCACGCTGCGATGTGTTAACCTACTAACTGTAAACCAATTAAAAAATAGAGATAAAATCAATATGTAAATATTTTGATTAACAATAAAAATGATAATTATATATATATATATATATATGGTAGGGTTTATGCGAGAACCACCTTTATTGCGAGAACCGCGAGAACCAATGTGAACACAACAAAATAAACCTACTATATCACCAAAAACCTAAAACAACCTAACCCCCCCCCCCCCCCCACCCAAGCTAAATGTTAAAAACTAAACCATAAAGCTAAAGCCCCACAAAACCTAAAAAAAAAATCTTAAAAATCCAAAAAACATACCCATTTTTTTTATTAACAAAAAGTATCGCTTTTTATAAAAAAAAATGTTTAAAAATTTTTTTGTGTGTTTTTTAGATTTTTTAGGTATTTTTGGTTGTGTTCATATTAGCTCTCGCAATAAAACGGTGGTTCCTAACGGATCATTCTCCTATATATATACATAGGGTCAGGATTTAGGGAAAATGGTGAGAAGTGTGAAAACAGTGAGAACGGTTATGGACCGTCAGATCAAAACAATTTATGGCTGAGATTGCACGGTGGCGTTTTCTTAAATAACATAAACTTTTTAAAGTGTACGCGCTTCAATAAGGGCAAAGAGGTAAATGTACATTTACAAAAACACATCAAATGTGACCGAAACATATATAATTCCCCAGAGAAACCTCCTCGACTCCTACCGAAAATGCAAAAACCCTAGAAAACATGAAACAACAAGTTTTATGGCGTTGAAAGATCAAACCAGATCCAGAGGCAAATAAAATAGTGAGTTAACTTCAATTTACATTGTGCTAGTTTTATGATGTTTTTGGCGTTCTAATTTTAACAATAAATTTACAGTTTCTATGAGTGTGGAAGGGGAAGGTTCATCTGCTCCAAAACGCCGAAAAGCCACCGAGCAACGAAAGAAGACAACAAGAGAAAAGAACATGGTATAGTTTGTTACTTTTTATGATGTTTGTTTGTAAAACTCCATATCTCATGTATTATACTTTAATACATTGTTACTAAACGCCAAAATTGGTATCGTTTGTTTAATATTGTTTAAATGTATGAGAACACAATTTTACGTATTTCATTTGTGTTATTAAACACCATGTATCATCTGTGATTGTTTTATTGAAAAACATATATCATTCGTGTGATATTAAACGCCAAAACATGTATCATTTGATAGATTTGTTACTAAACGCCGAAACATGTATCATTAGTGTTATTAAACGCCATGTATCATTTGTTATTGTCTTATTGAACGGCATGTATCATCTGTGATTGACTTATGAAAAACATGTATCATTTATGTTATTAAACGCCATAAAATAAAGCGCCATGAATATTAGTCATGTTTTATAGGCGAGGAGAGGTTGAGAGTGAGAATAAATGTGCACACAGGCAAGGCCCAGAACGCCAATAAGAGGAAGACCTTAAGTCAGGATGTTGAGGTTGAGGAAGAACCATATTATGAGTTCAGTGGGGCTAGGGTTTTGTCAAGAGTAAAACCTACAAAATTGACTAGTTGGTTTATAAATCTAAACCAAAATCAAAGACATGCAATAGAACAAATGGGGCTTGGTGCTGCACTAAAGTTGAAAATAGACAGCGTACCGACAATGCTTGGGAACTGGTTGGTTGAAAATTACAATGAAAAGACAAACAACCTAAATGTTGGCAACCATACTGTACATATCAATGAAGAATTGATAAACTCTTCAACGGGTATACCGAATGGAATGGTGCTTGTGCAGGGGAAAAAAAGGTCAACAACTAAAGACCACGTAGTGGCTGAGTCGAGAGCACAATTCGAATGGTTTGACTGGATTGTTAGACCAAGTGTGAAGCTCTACTTTGATTACATCTTGCCTGAGATGGATAGTTTCGGGAGAAACTTCTGCCTAAATTTCCTTGTAGCATTATTCACTATAATTGGGCATGCAAGTGATAATGCGGTCGTCAACCAACAGTTCTTGCACAATGTTAAACCAAACGTTCAAATAAACTAACTGAACTGGTGTGGTTATATCATCCAATGCTTGCAACACGCCAAAATCGCATGGTCTCCAACAAAGCATTACACAGGGTTGTTGATCATACTTGCGGTAAGAATAAAATTTTCCTATATAACATATATCATTTGCGTGTGTTATTAAACACTAAAACATGTATCATTTGATAGGTTTGTTACTAAACGCCAAAACATGTATCATTTGATAGATTTGTTACTAAACACCAAAACATGTATCATTTGAAAATCTATTTTGTTACAACTTGCCTTGGTGAACGATGCTTGCAATAGAAAAGGATTGGAGCGAAAAGAAGGATACCAAATTGAGTGGGTTACAACAAAAACTCTTGACTTGTTTAAAGGTGCACTGGCAAAATGCCATGTTGGCAAAGAAGTTAAAAAGAAAACAGTTAACAAGGCTAAGGAAGCCACACCGTAGAAAACAAAAAAAAATGCAGGTTGTTGTTGATGAAGAAGATGGTGATGATGTTGAGAATGAAGATGAAGATAATGTTGGCAATGTTGATGAGCATGATGATAATGATGATGATGAGGTTGATGATGATGATGGTTTAGGGCATGATGATCATTATGATTATCCTGGGCTCCACCCTGAAGTGCAAAACGCCATGAAAATCAATTATGAGAATGAGAATGATGAGAATGGGAATGAGAATGATGAGGCTTTTCTTCAAAGGATTGTGAATGACGATATAGAAAGCCGGGACATGATGTTTGAAGTTTCAGCATCAGGGAACCATGCTCTGATCAGAGCAGTAACACGGTATGAAGACAATGTTGCTTATGAAAACAACAAAACAATGAAACTGAAGAGGTATGTTATTCAAATAATAAATTTAATAAAAACCACAAAACGCCATGATTAATAAAATCCTTTTTATTTAACAAGCAATGGCTGATAAATTGGATGTGCATACAAAAAATTAGAAGATTGTTACAATAAAATGAGCACATTGCTAAAATAGTCAAAGATTCAATATCCAAAGAGCCTCCTGGTACAAATTAAATACTCACAATGTCTGACATTGTTGGAGAACATGTCAAAATTTGTTGATGTAAATGCCAAGGAAGTGGCAGCTGAGAGAGATGAAGGTAAAAATGAAGGTGAGGTTGAAAAAGAAGTTGAAGGTGAAAAGGAAGTGGAAGTAGGTGGTGAAAATGAAGGATAAGGGGAGGATGAGATGGCAGGAATACAAAACGCCATTGAAGTGGAAACAGTTGATGAAAACGCCAATGAAGTTGAAAATGAAGGAGAATGAGAAGGAGAAGCGGAAGGGGAAGCGGAAGGGGAAAAGGGAGTAGAAAGAGAAGGGGATATGGCCGGAGAACAAAACGCCAAACCCTCAATTGCTACAACAACCCCCCATATATGACGATGATGAGAATACTATATTCTCAAATGAAGATATAAACGAAAACAATATTGAAAGATGGGTTGAGATTTCAAGATACTTGAATATCACATTTCCAAATACAATGGGGAAAAATAATAAAAAGGAATATTGCGGGGCTTTTGGAACTGCCAGGACAAGATCTAAAACAAACGATTGAAATAAAAGAAGGACTAAATTGTCACACCCCTTTCTTAGGCGGAAGCACGAGGTGTGATCATGAAAGGCTCTCATTGCATACGAAAGGTAAACATACTACATGCTCGTAAAAATAACTTTAAATACCAAACATTTCATAACTGAAAACATGGTTTAAGTGTTTACATCACAAGACAGCATATGATCTGAAAAGATTACAACTTTATTTAACAGATAAACATAAACAACATCCATTGAGCAAGAGTAAGACCGCGCGCACATCCACTTTAGTTACCTGAAATACATGTGAGTTTTGGAAAAAAAAACGTCAACATAATGTTGGTGTGAATTCATGCAATTCTTGTATTGAACGTTTGTATACTTTGTATGAAAAACATGGTATGTATCTTGTATAAATCAAGTATTTCTACATGTATCTAGTTGTTAATGGGTTGCAAGGCCATTAACATATGACACGACATAGGAAGCATCCAAACCATAGGCATTTTTCTAGTTGTCGATTCACGACTGAGACACAAAAGCACTACTCGGTACTCGTTCTCACCAAGAGTGTGGCTGCCCGAAAACCCGTTAGATCTAACCTTTTGTTCAGCGGTCTAGGTATATTGTTGATTATTGGTGCTTATGGTACCCTATTCGTGACACGATTTCTCGTATCATTTCTCGTATCATTTCTCATATCATTTCTCGTATCATTTCTCAATTCTTGTATCCATCATACCATTTGTAAACATAGTAACATTTGTAACATTTCACCCCCGAAGTTATAAAACTGAAAACAGTTAAAAGAAAAGGGGGAGCATGAACTCACAACTTAGCGTTCCTTGCGCCGTAAACTTCACTGGATTTGCTTATCTAGCGTCGTGACCTAAACGTGTTTTATTAACGTTAGTCACTAGACTTGTATCGCACAAGTACAAGTCACTATCTTTTTGTGTATGTATTCTTGTGTTAAAAATAATTTATATTTTTAACTATGTGCCTTACTTATATTATTTTCTCAACAATAAATATAAGTATCTTGTATTTTTCACCCGAATTATGTATCTTGTCCAAAAACTTCATTTTATGTTCGTAACTTGTCCAAGTTATATAATCTATCAAGTAATATATTTTCGTAAATATATTTTTCTTGTATTTGTCTAAGCATGTTGTATGTGTATTTTTGTCTTTTCACTCCTTAGGAGTATTTAGTGTATTTTTTAAGTCCTAATATTACATGTAATACATACCACATACACTTAGCACAAAATTTGGTGATCAATAAATATATATATTTTTCTCAAAAACATACATACTTAATATCAATTTTAATCTTGAAGAAATCATCATTTCTTAACACAAAAATTAGGGAAACCTTGGTACATATTCTTAGATACATTTTTAGGGAATAAGTTTCTCAAAAACTTATATTTTTCTAAGTGTCAAAATTTATAGAAATTTATAGAAATTTTGACAGAGTTTCCCCTAAAAATGGAGGTTTCCCATGTTTTCAAAACATGTGTTTATTTTCTTTTAAAATCATCACAACAATCAACAATCAATCCTTTAACAACTTACACTTCCCAAGAGCAAAAATTATACAATGTATATAACAATATGAACATGAACTTTCACAAAAACTCGTAGTAACTTGGTAATATGTTTAGTGGACTTAGTTACCCCTTAAAGTGTGTTTATTCCTTAATAAACTTCCTTCTTGAAAATTTTAGATGTTTACAACTTGTAAACATATTCTACAAAAATTATTCTTTTGAACTCTTCTTGTAAACAAAGTGTTCTTACACTTATTTTATCGCCAAAAACAATGTACATTTATGTAAGAATCAAGTTCTACTAAAAATCATATTTTGAACTTGGTTTTCTTGGAAAATCATTCATGAATCTTAGGTTCATAAAATTACTAGCTCATTTTATTTACTATTTTTCAAGAAATAATTTTATTTTCAAGTTCATGTTTATAAGTGAGGATGATCTTCTTGGGTTAACACGTAATAATCCTCTAACTTGCTAAATCATGTGTTTAATCACAATCTAGCAAGCTCCTTATGATGATCAACATCATAATTTCAAGTAAATAACAATCTAGTGTCATGCATGTATTTAACAACCTCATTTCTTCCATAAATCATCATACGTAAGTTTATGCTTATGATTCTTGTTTATGTTCTTTTAGTGTTCTTGTGATGCTCAACAATATACATCTTTAACCAACAAAATAAGAAATAAAAGCTAGTAACAAGAAGCTTATAACTAGCTAAAAAGCTAGGGAAGATCACTTGAAGAAAAGATGATGAAAATGGTGTGTGAAAGCAATGGATGAAGGTTCTTCAAATTCTCCAAGCACCAAGCTCCATGAAACACCATCTAGTAATTTGAAATGAGTTTGGAATGGATGGATGGTGGTTGCAAGGTGGTGGTGGTGGCGGCACTAAGGTGAGCCGAGAGGAAGAGAGATAGTAAGTGAGATGGGGTGTTGAGTGTTGTGAAATGGTGATATTTATAAGCATGCCATATCTTCCAAGATCTTTATAAATCTTATAGAATCCAAGGAAAAATCATGGAATATCTTGGCAAGATATTAGAGGATTTAGCTAGATCCTACAATATCAAGAGTGGGGCCACTAAGGTGACCGTCTACCATATGGGGGGGGGGGGGCAAATTGTAACTTCCCATTTCTAATTTATAAACAAGTTAACTTTCAAGTGTTATTTTTAGGGACATGATGTGTTATTATGTTATAAGAGGTGTTATGGTGTTCGTGGACCATAACTGGCTCAGAAACATTAAAAAAATGGTTCTAGTAATATTTTGATGTTCCAGGTAATGTCCGGTTGTTCGGTTAGATACCGGTTCGTTAAAGTGCTAAATTGCGTCGTTTAGTGTCCTTTATGTACCCTTTTATAACCCTTTTAATTCCCAACACTTAGGAGGGTATTCTGGATAATAAATCATGAATTCTGCATAATATTTATGTATTAAAAAGCTGATTATAGCTGATTTATAGCTGAATTATGCAGATTTCTGCATTTAAAGTGCGTTTCGGGTGCTTTTTAGTGTGTATTCTAGCTTCCGGGAAGTCTATATGTTAACCCTTGTATATACTTTTGGGTTTTAATGTATTCTTGACGTTGGACCTTCACCTAGTCTCCAATTCTATTGTCTGACTGCTTTCTGCAGAATTGTTGACACAGTGTGTCTTACCGGTGAGTTTACTAGTATTTCTGACTCAACGCTATCATTAATGCATAAAGCAATTTCTTGTAGTATAAAACTTGCATGAATTCACAAGTATATCATGTAATCAGATAATGTTGACATTTAAGCACATAATTGCAGTCATTAAGTATTAATTAAATTGTACGGAAATTACCGATTTTGTGCCAGTTGTCACAGTCTCCCCCCGTTAAAAGAATTTCGTCCCGAATTTCATGCTGATCTATCTCTCGCAGGAGTTTTCTTAAACAGGTGGGGATACTTTTCTTTAAACTGGTCTTCACGTTCCCACGTGTACTCGGGTCCGTGCTTAGAGTTCCAACGTACTTTGAAAAGTTTGACAGTGCTCCTCCTGGTATTGTTGACTTTCCAGTCTGTAACCTCGACGGGTTTTTCTGTAAATCGGAGGGTGTCGTCAATATGAACTTCATCCGCTGGGATGATCATTGTTTCTTGTGTTGGACTCTTCTTGAGGTTGGATACATGAAATGTATCTTGTACTCCGTTAAGTTCTTCTTGTAATTCCAACTTGTACGCCACGGTACCAATTCTTTCCAAAATCTTGAATGGTCCGATGTATCGTGGATTCAGCTTTCGACCTTCAACAAAACTTTCTCTCCCACCTCGAACTCTAATGCGCTCTCGGATCTGCATAATCTTGTCGGTTGTCTCTTGTACAAGTTCAGGACCAACCATGCGTTAGTCTCCAGCGTATGCCCAACATAAGGGCGATCGGCACTTGCGGCCATACAGAGCTTCGAATGGTGCGGCTTTTATGCTCGTATGATAACTGTTATTGTAGGAAAACTCAACTAAGGGTAGATGAGTATCCCAGCTGCCGCCTAGGTCCATAACACATGCGCGAAGCATATCTTCTAGTGTTTGTATGGTCCGTTCACTCTGACCGTCTGTTAGCGGATGGAAGGTCGTGCTTAGATCTAGTTGAGATCCAAAGGCTTCCTGAAACGATTGCCAGATCCTTGAGATAAAACGTCAATCTCTGTCTGAAATAATTGAGGTAGGCACTCCATGACGTGCCATGATTTCTTTTAAGTACAACTCATCAAGCTTTCCAGTGCTATCCTTCTCTCGGATCGGTAGGAAATGCGCAGACTTTGTCAATCGATCAACTATTACCCATATCATATCGTGCCCTCTAGGGGTCTTGGGTAATTTTGTTATGAAGTCCATCGAGATTTGTTCCCACTTCCACATGGGTATCTCTGGTTGTTGTAGTAGGCCAGACGGTTTCTGATATTCAGCCTTAACCTTAGCACAGGTTAGGCATTTTCCAACATAGATAGCAACATCACTTTTGAGTCTCGGCCACCAATAGTAGTCCTTCAAGTCTTGATACATTTTATCCGATCCTGGGTGGATCGAGTATCTCGACTTATGAAATTCATTAAGGATGACTTCTCGCATACCGCCATAGAGCGGGACCCAAATACGCTTCTTAAAGTATAAGGTTCCCTCTTCATTTGGCACCATATATTTCAACATACCCCAGAGGTATTCAGCTTTACGGTTTTCCATCTTAAGGGCTTCTTGTTGTGCGTCACGAATACGTGCAGTGAGGTTCGTTTGAATAGTCATTTCCAATGCTCGAACCCTTAGGGTCTTAACCCTTTCTTTTCGGCTCAATGCGTCTGCTACAACGTTAGCCTTTCCAGGATGGTACTTAATCTAACAGTCATAATCGTTCAGCAACTCGACCCATCGTCGCTGACGCATGTTTAATTCCTTCTGATCAAATATGTGTTGTAGGCTTTTGTGATCTGTGAAGATTGTACATCGAGTACGATATAAATAATGTCGCCAAATCTTCAAGGTGAATACCACCGCGCCTAGCTCCAGGTCGTGAGTGGTATAATTCCTTTCATGCACCTTCAACTGTCTTGAAGCGTAAGCGATTACTTTTTGGCATTGCATGAGCACGCAACCCAAACCTTGACGCGAAGCGTCACAGTATACCACGAAGTCTTCAGTGCCTTCGGGTAAGGATAGAATCGGTGCATCGCATAACTTATTTTTGAGCAGTTGGAAGACTTCTTCCTGCTTATCACCCCAGTCGTACATCTTGTCTTTCTGTGTAAGGGTCATTAGCAGTTGAGCTATTTTGGAGAAATTCTCGATAAACCGACGTTAATAGCCTGCTAAGCCCAAAAATTGTCAAACTTCAGGTGGGGTTTTGGGGGCTTCCCAATTCTTTATTGCTTCAATCTTGGATGGGTATACATGAATGCCTTTCTCGTTCACGACGTGACCAAGGAACTGTACTTCGCGAATCCAGAATTCGCATTTTGAAAACTTTGCATAAAGTTTCTCTTTCTTTAGTAGTTCCAAAATGGTTCTAAGATGTTGCTCGTGTTCTTCTCTCGTTCGCGAATAAATCAGAATATCATCGATAAATACAATCACAAATTTATCGAGATATGGTTTGCATACACGGTTCATCAGATCCATAAATACCGCTGGCGCGTTCGTCAGTCCGAATGGCATCACAAGGAACTCGTAATGCCCATAGCGTGTTCTGAATGCCATATTTGGTACGCTTTCCTCTTGGATTCTTAACTGATGGTATCCAGATCGAAGGTCGATCTTGGAATAGTAGCTTGACCCTTGCAATTGATCAAATAAGTCGTCAATCCTCGGTAGTGGGTACCGATTCTTGATTGTGAGCTTGTTCAGTTCTCTGTAATCGATACACATCCGCAGAGTTCCATCCTTTTTCTTCACGAACAATACTGGAGCTCCCTAGGGTGAGAAGCTTGGCCTTATGAATCCTTTATCCAACAACTCATGGAGTTGTGTCGATAATTCTTGCATTTCGGATGGTGCAAGCCGATAGGGTGCCTTGGCTACAGGAGCGGCTCCTGGAACTAAGTCTCTACAGAATTCGACTTGTCGTTGCGGAGGTAGTCATGGCAGATTTTCGGGAAAAACATCAGGGAATTCCTTCACCACAGGAATGTCTTCGAGTTTTGGCTCCTCAGCCTTCTTATCTACAACGTGCGCTAGGAAAGCAACACATCCTTTCCTTAAGCACTTCTGTGCCTTCATACAGCTGATGATTCGCAGAGGCGTGTCTTGTTTTTCTCCTTGCACGATGAGAGTTTCACCATTCGTCAGGGGAATGCGAATGATTTTCTCGTGACAAACAACTTCAGCTTTGTTCTTGGACAACCAGTCCATTCCAACCACTACATCGAAGCTACCCAATTGAATAGGTAAGAGGTCGATGCTAAATCTTTGTTCACCAAGTTCTAATGTACAACCCCTAACAACTTTGCTCGATTCAACGCGTTTACCATTGGCTAGTTCTATGGAATAAGGAATATCTAATCTACTAGATCCTATTCCAAGCATACGTTTAAATTCCACAGACATGAAGCTAAAATCGGCACCAGTGTCAAATAATATGGATGCAAAGTGATTGTTAACGAGAAACGTACAGGTGACCACATTAGGGTCCTCGCGTGCGTTCCTTGCTCCAATCACGAATGCTCGAGCCTGAGCATTGTTTCCCCTTGGGCAATCTTTTATGAAATGATCCTTGCTTCCATAACCGAAGCATCCTTGGTTCTGCCCAGCTCCATTACCATTCCGGTTACCATTGCCATTGCCATTTCCACCACCGTTTCCATTACCAGCACCGTTGCGATTTCCATTCACGTTTATATATCCTTTTCCCCAACAGTCTTCTGTTTGGTGACCCAACCTTCTACATTTGTCGCATCTTGGGATGCGACAAGCTCCTTCATGATGATACCTACATTTTTGGCATTTAGGCAGGGTGCCTTGGTATCCTTTGGCTACAGTGTCATTTGCCGCTGCAAAGGTTCTCGCCTCCTTAGGTGGGTTAGGGTCACACTTCTTGTTGTTTGAACCTTTGTTGTTGTTGTGGGTTGCTTGATTCAGATTCACATGCTTCCTTTTCTTATCTCCAGACGACTCAGCATGCGTCTCGGTCTTTTCTGTTGGGTTCAATGACAACTTCTTCATACGGACAACATCTTCAGTAAGGCTGACAGCCAGAGTTACAACCTCAGTGATCATTTGAGGTTTGGCCGAAGTTACCATGCTGCGAAACTCTGAGGCCAATCCCCAAATGTAGTGTTCAACGCGCTTAAATTCGGGAGTCACCATGTAGGGGATCACTCTCGACAGATCGTGGAAACTTTGGGTATAACCAGTAATGTCAGCACCTTCCATGGTCATGTGCCAAAACTCAGTCTCCAACCTTTGGATTTCCGCACGAGAGCAATACTTCTCTCTCATACGTTCCTTTAGTGCATCCCACGTCATGTCGTACGTAGCATCATCACCCAGTGTCTGGACTTGCAAATTCCACCAAGTCAAAGCTTCATCAACAAACAACCCCGTAGCAAAAGTGACTTGCTGATCCGCGATACACTTGCTCATACGGATAGTAGCATCAGTCTTTTCCGTCCAGCGTACAAACGCCACTGCACCTCCAGTGCCATCGTAGTTCAGTGGTTTGCAGTCGAGAAACTACTTGAAAGTGCAACCTTGAGCTGTGTTTCCTCCAGATGAATCTCCATTCCTATTACGTCTAGCATTGCTTGGTCCTCCACTTTGTTCAGTACGGTTCGCCTCGTCCTGGGCGATAGCTGCGGAGATCCTTTCTTCCAGTAGGGCGTTTAGCTCTTCAGCAGTTCTTGGCAGTGGGGGAGGAGGAGGTTGATCATGAGCGTTCACAGCTCTTCTGGGTGCCATGTTCTGACAGAACACAACACAGTAGGGTTAGACATGTGTTTGATATCATCATGCGAGACAGTAGTATATATACACAGGCATATACCACATAACTGACATCAAACAATCCGCCAAACATATAAATCAATTCATACAGCAGTAAGTATGCATAAATAGATAATTATTAGTGTGTCATAAGATATTCACCGAAGTCCTTACACATATCAGGGCAACTTGTTACATCATTGTAAGCAAAATGCATAAGGGTTACATTATAAGTTTAATATATGTAAAGGACAAAATATCTTACTTCACATTGGCGGTTCTTGTCTTTATACCCTAAATTATTATTCCAAAGAGTATTTAATAGGCTGGGGGAGGGTGTTCACGTTTGACCTTCTCTTGTATTTGAAGGAATCTCTTATGATATGTGATAAGACTTGTTGTGGTTTCTGAGCACTGAATTCCATAATTATGTATGCATCCATAATTACGTAAGTCCTTGCACAGTCCACACAGTTCGTTTCATCCTCGTATCACTTCTTTCAGATAGGCCATTGCTTTCAGGTAAAGTCACGAGTACATGAGATATCCTATTTCTAGTATATGTAAGTATCAATTATCACACATAATCGCAAGTAATTCTTAATCACAGACAAGTGCTACTCCAGTGCACCCTAAGTCTCGTAGTGTATTTTCTTGACTCTTTGTAAATAGTTTTCAGGTAGTGGATGTCGCGGAAAGTTTTATGCAATGAAAACTCTTTGAAAAAAAATGTTTTCGTGAAAGGATCCTAGAGATTGTAGACTAGACTCGAGAAGGAATCCTGGTTCACTACAATCACAGCTCTGATACCAATCTGTCACACCCCTTTCTAAGGCGGAAGCACGAGGTGTGATCATGAAAGGCTCTCATTGCATACGAAAGGTAAACATACTACATGCTCGTAAAAATAACTTTAAATACCAAACATTTCATAACTGAAAACATGGTTTAAGTGTTTACATCACAAGACAGCATATGGTCTGAAAAGATTACAACTTTATTTAACAGATAAACATAAACAACATCCATGAGCAAGAGTAAGACCGCGCGCACATCCACTTTAGTTACCTGAAATACATGTGAGTTTTGGAAAAAAAAAACGTCAACATAATGTTGGTGTGAATTCATGCAATTCTTGTATTGAACATTTGTATACTTTGTATGAAAAACATGGTATGTATCTTGTATAAATCAAGTATTTATGTATGTATCAAGTTGTTAATGGGTTGCAAGGCCATTAACATGTGACACGACATTGGAAGCATCCAAACCATAGGCATTTTTCTAGTTGTCGATTCACGACTGAGAAACAAAAGCACTACTCAGTACTCGTTCTCACCAAGAGTGTGGCTGCCCGAAAACCCGTTAGATCTAACCTTTTGTTCTGCGGTCTAGGTATATTGTTGATTAATGGTGCTTATGGTACCCTATTCGTGACACGATTTCTCGTATCATTTCTCAATTCATGTATCCATCATACCATTTGTAAACATAGTAACATTTGTAACATGTATTTCATCCCCGAAGTTATAAAACTGAAAAACAGTTAAAAGGAAAGGGGGAACATGAACTCACAACTTTGCGTTCCTTGCACCGTAAACTTCACCGGATTTGCTTATCTAGCGTCGTGACCTAAACGTGTTTTATTAACGTTAGTCACTAGACTTGTATCGCACAAGTACAAGTCACTATCTTTTTGTGTATGTATTCTTGTGTTAAAAATAATTTATATTTTTAACTATGTGCCTTACTTATATTATTTTCTCGACAATAAATATAAGTATCTTGTATTTTTCACCCGAGTTATATATCTTGTCCAAAAACTTCATTTTATGTTCGTAACTTGTCCAAGTTAAATAATCTATCAAGTAATATATTTTCATAAATATATTTTTCTTGTATTTGTCTAAGCATGTTGTATGTGTATTTTTGTCTTTTCACTCCTTAGGAGTATTTAGTGTATTTTTAAGTCCTAATACACTATTACATGTAATACATACCACATACACTTGGCACAAAATTTGGTGATAAATAAATATATATATATTTCTAAAAAATATACATACTTAATATCAATTTTAATCTTGAAGAAATCATCATTTCTTAACACAAAAATTAGGGAAACCTTGGTACATATTTTTAGATACATTTTTAGGGAATAAGTTTCTCAAAAACTTATATTTTTCTAAGTGTCAAAATTTAGAGAAATTTTGACAGAGTTTCCCCTAAAAATGAAGGTTTCCCATGTTTTCAAATCATGTGTTTATTTTCTTTTAAAATCATCACGACAATCAACAATCAATCCTTAAACAACTTACACTTCCCAAGAGCAAAAATTATACAATGTATATAACAATATGAACATGAACTTTCACAAAAACTCGTAGTAACTTGGTAATATGTTTAGTGGACTTAGTTACCCCTTAAAGTGTGTTTATTTCTTAATAAACTTCCTTCTTGAAAATTTTAGATGTTTACAACTTGTAAACATATTCTACAAAAATTATTCTTTTGAACTCTTCTTGTAAACAAAGTGTTCTTACACTTATTTTATCACAAAAAACAATGTACATTTATGTAAGAATCAAGTTCTACTAAAAATCATATTTTGAACTTGGTTTTCTTGGAAAATCATTCATGAATCTTAGGTTCATAAAATTACTAGCTCATTTTATTTACTATTTTTCAAGAAATAATTTTATTTTCAAGTTCGTGTTTATAAGTGAGGATGATCTTCTTGGGTTAACACATAATCATCCACTAACTTGCTAAATCATGTGTTTAATCACAATCTAGCAGGCTCCTTATGATGATCAACATCATAATTTCAAGTAAATAACAATCTAGTGTCATGCTTGTATTTAACAACCTCGTTTCTTCCATAAATCATCATATGTAAGCTTATGCTTATGATTCTTGTTTATGTTCTTTTAGTGTTCTTGTGATACTCAACAATATACATCTTTAACCAACAAAATAAGAAATAAAAGCTAGTAACAAGAAGCTTACAACTAGCTCAAAAGCTAGCGAAGATCACTTGAAGAAAATATAATGAAAATGGTGTGTGAAAGCAATGGATGAAGGTTCTTCAAATTCCTCAAGCACCAAGCTCCATGAAACACCTTCTAGTAATTTGAAATGAGTTTGGAATGGATGGATGGTGGTTGCAAGGTGGTGGTGGTGGCGGCACTAAGGTGAGCCGAGAGGGAGAGAGAGAGTAAGTGAGATGGGGTGTTGCGTGTTGTGAAGTGGTGATATTTATAAGCATGCCATATCTTCCAAGATCTTTATACATCTTATAGAATCCCAGGAAAAATCATGGAATATCTTTGCAAGATATTAGAGGATTTAGCTAGATCTTACAATATCAAGAGTGGGGCCACTAAGGTGACCGTCCACCATATGGGGGGGGGGGGGGGGCAAAGTGTAACCTCCCATTTCTAATTTATAAACAAGTTAACTTTCAAGTGTTATTTTTAGGGACATGATGTGTTATTATGTTATAAGAGGTGTTATGGTGTTCGGGGACCAAAACTCATAACTGGCTCAGAAACATTAAAAAATGCTTCTAGTAATATTTTGATGTTCCGGGTAATGTCCGGTTGTTCGGTTAGATACCGGTTCGTTAAAGTGCTAAATTGCGTCGTTTAGTGTCCTTTATGTACCCTTTTGTAACCCTTTTAATTCCCAACACTTAGGAGGGTATTCTGGATAATAAATCATGAATTCTTCATAATATTTATGTATTAAAAAGCTGATTATAGCTGATTTATAGCTGAATTATGCAGATTTCTGTATTTAAAGTGCGTTTTGGGTGCTTTTTAGTGCGTATTCTAGCTTGTATATATGTTAACCCTTGTATATACTTTTGGGTTTTAATGTATTCTTGACGTTGGACCTACACCTAGGCTCCAATTTTATTGTCTGACTGCTTTCTGCAGAATTGTTGACACAATGTGTCTTACCGGTGAGTTTACTAGTATTACTGACGCAACGCTATCATTAATGCATAAAGCAATTTTTTTTAGTATAAAACGTGCATGAATTCACAAGTATATCATGTAATTAGATAATGTTGACATTTAAGCACATAATTGCAGTCATTAAGTATTAATTAAATTGTACGGAAATTACCGGTTTTGTGCCAGTTGTCACATAAATTGTCCAAGGATGGTGGATGAACTAATTAAAGCTATAAAAAACATCTGCAACCTGCTGAAGAGACCCCAAAAATGCCATGTATTTGATAAAACACCAAACATCCCCCAACAGAAACACAATACAGTTAGGGGTTCATCGCTGAACTAGAAAAAACTGAAGGGAGATGGTGAACAAAAGTGATGACCAACAAGGTGTAATGTTTGATAAAACGCCATATTAGGAGCCACCATCTACAGCTGGGAAGAACCTCTTGCAAAATTTTGAAGAAGAAGAGACACCCCATAAACCCCGAGATGAAAATGCCAACAATACAACACCATCTAAAACGCCAAACAGGTCAGATATGCAGGAGAAGGGTGATGAGGACAAAACTCCAGACATCACAAAGTTGATGCAAGATAAAACAATTTTAAACCCTAAAAAGTTGCCTGGTGATGAACAACCTGATCAAGATGATGAAGAAGATGAAAATATAAAGGACAAGACCGTGGGAGAAAAGGAGAAAAAAAGGATAGGTGCACGGTATCCTTAGCCGTGGAAGAAATCTCCCTTCCTAGTTCATGACATGACAACGATCCCTGGTGGTAAATACCCTTGCAAACTTGTTTGGATTGAAGAGCCTGGTGGGGCAGATAGCTAGTTGGACATGTGGCCTGGCAAAAGAAGATGCCCAAATCAACTATAGCAAAGACAACTAAATGAACTCAGAATGAAATACATTGCAAGAATCCTGCAGCATAGCGAAAATGAAAACAAAACACAAGTGACCAATTTGTAAGAAAATTTTCGAATTTAGGGGGGAAAGAATATATGAATTATATGAAACAGGTGACAAGAGAGTAAAAGAAAGGATGGCACAATATGTAGATTAGCTTAAATGCCATGGATTGTATAATTTTAATGTTGACTAATGTATTTTGTTTTTTAGCTTATTGCATCTACATGTTTCGTTATGTGATTTTCGATAATATTTGTGCAAATATGAGAGAAATCAATGAAAAAGCCATGATTAGTAATCCATGATGAATAATAAACAAAACATGTTAATGAAAACGCCATGATTTGAATAATTAGCAAATAGTAACCATTGAAACAAAAACAACATTTAAAAAAAGGGTTTAAAAAACTCCATTAAAATAAGTAAAAAAAACAACAAAAACGCAATATCTGTTGGATATCGATAGAACGCCATTGAAACATAAACGCCTTTCGAAAAAAATACTTTAAAAAAAACGTCATCGAAAACTACCACAACGATCAAAATGCCATTTCTATTGAAATTTTATTTGGAACAAAATTGTAACGCCATTATTTAGCGGAACGTGGACAATGAAAATCGTACCCCTGCACATCATTTAGCGCTATACCATGTGGCCGGCTAGGATCCGTTCTCACCGTTTTCACACTTTTCACCGTTTTCTCCTGATCTCGTACCTATATATATATATATAGTGAATTGCTTAACATACGAGCGTACGTTGTGACATTACGCACGTTGTAAAATTCAAAACCCTAATCACTCATGTTGAAAACCCATAATCACACATGTTATATTTAGGTAATGAAGCATGTAACGCCCCAAAACCCAAATGTTTAATTTATGAATATGTTTTCTTGTTTCAAGGCATGAAGTGGGTTAACCAGTTTTAAATAACCTAGTTAAAGTTTGAGTTAAATTATAAGGAAAGAAGTTGTGACAAGTATGGAAAGATGGTAAACTTGAGGGGGGCAAATGTGGGAAACTTGAAAGATGAATTTATATAAACTTAAAAATAAAACACACGCATTAGAGAGGTATGTGTGTGGGCGACGATTTGATCAAGGGGGGGGAGAACAAACCCTAAAAATCATCAAACACTACGAAACTAGAAGGGAAATGAAGGTTTAATGGATGCATGAGCTGGATTCATAACCATCTAGACAAGATAAACACATGGTAAGTTTTGTTTTATGATTTGGTGATCTTGAATAAAGTGGGTTATGATCAATTCGTGAATCATTATGAAATTAAGCATGATTGTGAACTAGAATCACCAAATAGAACTTGTGTTGTGTGTGATTTTAAGTAATTTCATGATGAGAAACAAAACCCACTTGTTCAAGTAGTATGATGATATATGATGATCTTGTAGTTGTGAAATATGTGTTATGGATGAATGAATGTATATGTATTAGAGTAAATGTTATACGAAATTGATATAGAATGAAGATTATGTAAATCTTGTTGATTTGATGATCCATGTTATGAAATAGTAAGATAATGCTTAGATTACTTGTACGCTATGCTTTGATAATGGTACGCACACCAGGTGTTTGATGAAATGTCTAAGTAAAGTTAGGATTCGAAATTGTATAAAACGACTTAATTTATATATATATGAATGAAATATGATAACGATGTTGAGATTATGTTAACTTACTAGCTGAATGTGGTTGTAAGCACATTTACGTCGTGAATATGAAATGTATATATAGCGTCATATGTATAGTATGTTATGATATCACGGATATATGAGGATAAGTTGGAAGTTCATATAATAAATTGTTGACTTCTAAAAGTCAACTACGTATAAAAAGCATGGTTTGACTTGTTGTCGTAAAGGAAGGACTTTAGGAAGTCGTATGGTACATGTTATATCAATACGCGTTACGTGGAATGACATGATGAATTACATGAGTTTGAAAGAATGCGAATTTTGGTATATGTCTTATGCTTGTTAGAATTGACTAATGAAAGTCAAATGTGAAATATGCAATTGATATGATCTTAACATGTACAATTATGTATGCTAACAAGAATGTGATTTCGATGACATGAAAGTATAGGAATCATGTCAAAATGGACTCAAGCACGAAAGGCTAATGGGTCAAGAGGAGGCAAGGTAGCGGATATGAACGCGGACGCATAAGGTAAGTAATTTTCGGAATCACTTCTTGATTTGATTAAGTAAATTTATATACTAGTTATTTAAGCATGATAATTGAAGTCAAATAAGGTTTGGTTGTATAAAATCGATGATTTTCGCTAAGTAGACCAAATGTGTCAAAATGAGGTCTTATTGCTATACCGGAATGGTTGCATAAATAATGATTACGGTATTATAATCGGGTAATGGGTAGAATTTCATATAAGCACGCTAACCGAGAAATGAAGACGTGGGTTAATAGTCAAAAGACTCGGTTGTGAGGTAGGATTAAATGGATAAACAACTTAGCTTATGCAAATTGTACTAATGAAGTTTAATTACGTATAATTGAATGGGATGAATGAGTCTAACGTATACCGGGTATCGGGTGCCTAAATTCCCAAGTACAAAACTCCGGATAATGTAAAACTATTGTAGTTATAATGTTCATGTAAGTTTTGGGTTAAAACAAATGAGTTGTTTGATGAAAACATGAATGGGTCAAAAAATCCGTAATTGAATATTTAGCCAGAAACTCGTAAGTTATGAATTTCCTTAATCCGGATGTTGGATTTCATGTTCATATGATAGAATATCAAATTACGGTCATGTGGGAAGAAACGGGAGGTTAAACGGGTAAAAAGTTAAAAAGTTACTTAAGTTTTAGCGTTAACGGACGACGGAAAGAAGCAGCAGAAAAACAAGGATTAGAGGGGTCGTCGCCAATGCCCCGTCTGGACTCCGTTTTTGCTGACGCCCTATTTCACTGCCTACGGAATGTTTTTAGACGCGAAGAACTAACAGGCATCGCCGACGTCTTAGAGATACGGTGTAATGGAATCCATAGGTAAGCATGATTAGAAATGAATATTTTTGACCCACCATGAGTTCCATGCCTTCCGTAATTTATCCAGTGACCTTTAAAGAGTCCCGAAATGTATTCCAAACTCCTTGTGAAGTGTTTATGAGATACGATGAGTGTGTACGTAACTTTTTAAGGGAAGGAAATAAGTCTAAAGGCACGTACAAGTATGGGTATGGATTTACCTCCATGTTAGTAATGGAATCCATAGGTAAGCATGATTAGAAATGAATATGTAAGTAGGTTAATAAGTATGAGACTTATTTAAATGAATGTTTTTGATTGGGATATGTTAGTATAATCATATGATATTTGTAAGTAGCATGCAAGAGCTTGAATGTAGGCATGTATGAATATATATATATGTATGTAGGTATGTTTGTGTGTATGAATATACATGTGAATGTACGTTGCACGAAGTAGGAATTATCGCCCATATAGAATGGTGCATGTGTGTATGTTTACATGGTTTTGTTACATTGGGTTTTTACGTTACTAATAGTGTGCCTTGAGAATGAAATGTAATGCAGGTACATATTGAAGTCTCACCAGGGATTAGACACCCAGATAAAATGCTTAAATTAGAAAGATAACCGAATGGAAAGTATATGGGAATAGAACATAACGAGACTCCATAATTATGAATCTTGTTTATATATATAATGTATTCTAATGTTACGAATGTATGTGGTGGGTGCAGGTGGTACAGAATCATGGATCAACATGATGGAAGGCTAGTGATTGAAGATCGAGTAATAGAGACATGGATTGTATGGAATGGGTGGTCATGTAATCTGTATTAGTATGTTATTATCGACACGTTAATGAAAGATAAACAATGTAGTTCCTTACATAAAGATGTTTTTTAAATGATTTTCAAATACAAAGGAACGTTTTAAGAAAGAAATTTTATGGCACATATTTCCGCTACGACTTTTCGATTAAAATGTGTTTGGATCTTACAAGTTGGTATTATAGCCTTGGTTTGAGAGAATCTAGTACGAGAAGGTAAGTACTCGAACTTAAACCTGTGTGCTCTGTGGCAAGTAATCCGTACAATCCAAGACTCGATCAAGATCCAAAGGTAGAATTTAATGTAAGCATGTATTTATATATTCATATAAAGAAGCTAATTGTATTGTGTATGCAAGGTAAACTTAAGAGTTTGAGAAGGATGATATGAGGATGCGATATAAAATGAACACCAAGCATGTAATTAGAAGGATGGACCCCAGGTACACAATATTAATATATATTGGTACCGGTGTTAAAAGAAAAAGGAAGAAATCTCCTTGGGGAGGGTAAATATTAAACGAAAGACAACGATGTTGTCTTGGTGAAGCTTTAAAGGTGTTGCACAAAACTAAAACCCACTCCTTCGGACATAAGGCGATGATTAGATGAAGGCACGAAACTAGTATGTGAATTGCGCACCTGGCCAGTACCAAGAAGCATATGACGTTTGTGAGACCATGGTAATTATCGCAGGTACGTCCGGTGTAATTGGGTAGCAGGTGGACGTGCGGGTGAAATGGACAGTAGGACTCTCAGGAAGATGAGAGTACTATGTAAGAATGAAAAGCAAGGATGATAAGAATGAAGAATGTTGAATCCGTAAGTAAATACGGATCAACAAAGTATGAATGATATGTTTGAATCCGCGAGACGGATTCAAAACATAGAAGGATTGAAAAGTATGAATGATATGTTTGAATCCGCTAGACGGATTCAAAACATAGAAGGCATGAAAAGTATGAATGATATGTTTAAATCCGCGAGACGGATTCAAAACATAGAAGGAATGAAATGTATGAATGATATGTTTGAATCCGCTAGACAGATTCAAAACATAGAAGGAATGAAAGGTATGAATGATACGTATGAATCTGCAAGACGGATTTAAAAACATAAAAAGGATGAAATTAACCTACATAAGAATGTGTTGATAGTTTGACCGTGGTTGAGTCAAACGGGTCATATAAGTAAGTATAAAGTAGATGGTGATAGTATAACAAAAGAATGACTGTAAATGGCACGCAAACCAAATTTGTGTTGAATGAAAGAAGTTTTGAATAAGTAACGTGTTAGATGTGTCAGTAAACAACTCTTGGGAGTCGGAATGAATGACGGGCTACGACCCGGACAATAACTTAAGTATGGACGGGAAGGGTAAGTTTTTACAAGAAATACTGAAAATATAAAATGAAGTCCATGCAAGTATGCATGAATGGAAAAGAAGTACGAACGTGTACTTCAATACGTCTACGATAAGTAAGAAGTGCCAGTTTGACCTTGAAAAGTCAAACTGCAAAAGTCGGCGAAATAACTAACAAAATGAAGGGATTGTATGTAAGAAATGGAATGTGTGATATGTTTTAGCGTGTACGTAAGAAACTTGTGAGAGAATCATAGGTGAACAACACCATGTAGAATGCAAATATGAAATGATATGTGCTAACCGCTAATTTTACAGATAAGAATGGTGAAATTCTTGGTGTGATGATAGTGGTAGAGCTGATGGAAGGATTTTCACTAATGGGAGCATATTACATGAATGAATGAGATCAATCCTGGTGCGGAAGGTACCTATAAAGAAGCGGATCAATCCAGCTTTCGGATCACTGAGCTATGCAATGAAGACGAGGTCAGTAAAATGTTTGGTTCATGATTGATAAGTAAGAATCGGTAGATAGAAGATTACTCACAAATAAACAAATGATAGAATAAGTACGATATAATATGGAATGTATGACCTTTAAAGGTCAAGTTCAGAGGAAATTTCCACCAATAAATGTTGTCATTAAGAGGAAATGCCAAAATTCTTGAGTAAGAATTTGAGGGTAATGGTTAAATACCCGTACGATAAACTTGCATTTCATGCCTACATGTATAGTAAACGTAAGTGCATAGAGGGAGTTAATCATAGAGCGACATGAATGAAATGATCTTGAATTCGACCTAAGAATGTGCGTAGTACATGTTAGTAACTAACGCAATATGATGTTTGAAGTCGGGTTAAGTACGAATAAGTGAGTATGAAATAGTAGTCATGTGCGATAGTGATACCGAATGTTAATAATGGAATTTTATAGTAATTTCATGAGGAATACGGGTATCATTAATGTAAGAGTGAAATATCAAGCATGAAAGCATTTGGCTTAATTCAAGAAGGTAAGGACCATACGTGTGACTATGTTTATTCATGAATAAAAACCTTTTTGCCAAAGTCCTGAATGCATACATGTCGCGGTATACACTTTGAATAGTACAATAAAAGGGCACAAGTAGGAATTAGAAAGGTTTCAAGAATGAAACCTTCTTTAAGGGGGGTAGACTTGTAACGCCCCAAAACCCAAATGTTTAATTTATGAATATGTTTTCTTGTTTCAAGGCATGAAGTGGGTTAACCGGTTTTAAACAACCTAGTTAAAGTTTGAGTTAAATTATAAGGAAAGAAGTTGTGACAAGTATGGAAAGATGGTAAACTTGAGGGGGACAAATGTGGGCAACTTGAAAGATGAATTTATATAAACTTAAAAACAAAACACACACATTGGAGAGGTGTGTGCGTGGGCGAGGGTTTGATCAAGGGGGAAGAACAAACCCAAAAAATCACCAAACACTATGAAATTGGAAGGGAAATGAAGGTTTAATGGATGCATGAGCTAGATTCATAACCATCTAGAAAAGTTAAACACGTGGTAAGTTGTATTTTATGATTTGGTGATCTTGAATAAAGTGGGTTATGATCAATTCGTGAATTGTTATGAAATTAAGCATGATTGTGAACTAGAATCACCAAATAGAACTTGTGTTGTGTGTGATTTTGATTAATTTCATGATTAGAAACAAAACCCACTTGTTCAAGTAGTATGATGATATATGATGATCTTGTAGTTGTGAAATATGTGTAATATGGATGAATGAATGTATATGTATTAGAGTAAATGTTATACGAAATTGATATAGAATAAAGATTATGTAAATCTTGTTGATTTGATGATCCATGTTATGAAATAGTAAGATAATGCTTAGATTACTTGTATGCTATGCTTTGATAATGGTACGCATAGCAAGTGTTTGATGAAATGTCTAAGTATAGTTAGGATGCGAAATTGTATGAAACGGCTTGATTTTTATATATATGAATGAAATATGATAATGATGTTGAGATTATGTTAACTTACTAGCTGAATGTGGTTGTAAGCACATATACGTCGTGAATATGAAATGTATATATAGCGTCATTTGTATAGTCTGTTACGATATTACGGATATTTGAGGATAAGTCGGAAGTTCATATAATAAACTGTTGACTTCTGAAAGTCAACTACGTATAAGAAGCATGGTTTGACTTGTTGTCGTGAAGGTAGGATTATAGGAAGTCGTTTGGTACATGTTATATCAATACGCGTGACGTGGAATGACATGATAAATTACATAAGTTTAAAAGGATGTGAATTTGGGTATATGTCTTATGCTTGTTAGAATTGACTAATGAATGTCAAATGTGAAATATGCAATTGATATGAACTTAACATGTACATTAGTGTAAGCTAACATGAATGTGATTTCGATGACATGAAAGTATAGGAATCATGTCAAAAGCAACAAAGGCTAACGGGTTAAGGGGAGTCAAGGTAGCGGATACGAACCCGGACGCATAAGGTAAGCGATTTTCGGAATCACTTCTTGATTTGTTTAAGTAAAGTTATATACTAGTTATTTAAGCATGATAATTGAAGTCAAATAAGGTTTGGTTTTATGAAATCGATGATATTCGCTAAGTAGACCAAACTGGTCAAAATGAGGTCTTATAGCTATACCGGAATGGTTGCATAAGTAATGATTACGGTATTATAATTAGGTAATGGGTAGAATTTCATATAAGCACGCTATTCGAGAAACAGAGACGTGGGTTAATAGTCAAAAGACTCGGTTGTGAGGTAGGATTAAATGGATAAACAACTTAGCTTATGAAAATTGTACTAATGAAGTTCAATTACGTATAATTGAATGGGATGAATGAGTCTAACGTATACTGGGTATCAGGTGCCTAAATTCCCAAGTACAAAACTTTGGTTAATGTAAAACTATTGTAGTTATAATGTTCATGTAGGTTTTGGATTTAAACAAATGAGTTGTTTGATGAAAATATGAAAGGGTCGAAAAATCCATAATTGAATATTTAGCCGGAAACTCATAAGTTAAGAATTTCCTCAATCCGGATGTTGGATTTCAAGTTCATATGATAGAATATCAAATTACGGTCATGTGGGAAAAAATGGGAGGTTAAACGGGTAAATGGTTAAATTGTCACGCAAGTTTTAGCGTTAACGGATGACGGAATGAAGCTGCAGAAAAACAAGGATTAGAGGGGCTGTCGCCGACGCCCTGTCTGGCCTCCGTTTTTGCTGACGCCCTATTTCACTTCTTACGGGATGTTTTTAGACGTGAATAACTAAGAAGCGTCGCCGACGCCTTAGAGGGGCGTCGCCGACGCCCTTTGGTGTGTTAATTCGCTGAAAAATGTAATTTTTGACCCACCATGAGTTCCACGCCTTCCATAACTTATCCAGTGACCTTTAAGGAGTCCCGAAATGTATTCTAAACACATTGTGAAGTGTTTATGAGATACGATGAGCGCGTACATATGTTTTTAAGGGAAGGAAATAAGTCTAAAGGCACGTACAAGTATGGGTATGGATTTACCTCCATGTTAGTAATGGAATCCATAGGTAAGCATGATTAGAAATGAATATCTAAGTAGGTTAATACGTATGAGACTTATTGATGTCTGTCGTTAAGAACATGCAAAAACCTATTTAAACTATTAGTATAGAATAAGCAAGGTGTCGAACCAATGGAGGATTGTGGAAAGTGTATGATGCCAAGTGTTGAATAACAACTACGAAAACAATGAACTATCGATTTGATTTTGATTGATTAGTTGTTAACACGAAAAAGAAATAAGATTGTATTCAATAAGAGAAGGAATGGTTCCTCTGGAATTTAGGTTTTGCAGTTAACTTCAATTATATGTTAATAGAACACTTACATGGACATAAGTGGACATAATCAACTAATTGTGATAACCAAAGACTAAGTACTTCGATTAATACATAAGGGGAGGTTATCTAATGATTACCAATCACAATTACCAACCCTAATCCCATAACAAATATATTCCAATTACCAATCACAATTACCAACCCTTATACACAAGTGAAATCGCCAAAAGTTTAATAAACAGATGAGATCATGATCATGGTTGATGATTCGGTGGAAGGAATGATGGATTGGATGTGAAAAAAACTCAAATCCCCTTGCTCCTGGATGCCTTAGGTCGAAGTTAGATGATGAGATAATGATTCGCAAATTTTTGCAAACCCTAATATACCTTAACAACTTATTTTTTGTGTTTTTCCGTCATGGGAACCGTAAGCTACGGTTGGGCAACCGTAAGCTACAGTTCCAAAATTCAGTTTCATTTGTTTCACCCAACCGTAACCTACGTTTGGTGAACCGTAAGCTACGGTTCACACATTCTGGTGACTTTTAGCCAAACAGCCCCAACCGTAAGCTACGGTTAGGCAACCATAAGCTACGGTCGGGATTCCAATCCATTTTTCCTTCACTCATGAACTTTCAAAAAATGACTCAATGGCCCCTCAACTTTATATCTTCTTGTTTCTTGCATAATTAGGCCTGAAATAACTTCCAATTAAGTACCAATTAACCCCTGAACTTCATTCTTTCTTGCTCCTTGCATTTTCAAGTCACATTTTCAACCGAACACATTCCGAATCCATACCGAAAGTTGTAATGGCCATTTCCATGCACTCCAACTCATCTTTAAGCCACGTAACCCCTCCAAATTACATGCTTAACTTGCAAGGCAATGAATACTCGTAGTTATCCCATTCAAGGCAAGTAAACACATAAAACATGTATAAAACTCACAAGATAAGCACATTTAAGCTCCGGTTTCACCCTCTCCATCACATTCCCACACTTACCTTTGATTGTCCTCAAGCAAACCAAGCTAGAATTACTCACCACAATAACAATACCTCTAAGCCCCTTAACTGATTCAACATGTGAAGTTCCCAACTCATACCTGTCCCATAGACTAACACATTCGAGATTGACAATCCGACAAACAAATCATACAACTTCAAAAACTTAAGACTTGTCTATCTAAAACTAACATGTTTACAATTAGACACATGCTACACGCTCCTTACAAAGTACTCTCCTTTCCGTTTAATATTTGGACTAGCGTGTAATGTGCTAGTATGTATACTCTCAAAAACCAAACATGAAATCTTACAATCATAGGCTTGTATGACAATCACACCTCCACTGTATCATGTAACACGGCATATATCAAAAGGACATTTTTGGTTTTGGGCTTAGGCTAAGGTAAGTAAATTTTTGGCTTTTTATTTTTATATGGCTAACGAATAGACAACCAACCGTGATGACTTATTCAATCATACAAAGACTAAGACTTTTGGGTTGGTTTCTACCCAAACAACACAAACACTATTCACAAAACTCTCTTTTTGTTGTTTTGTCTTTTTTTCATGTTCTATATTTTTCTATTTTTCTTTTCTAGTAAATATACTCTGTCATTCACGGTTGGACAAGGGTGGATAAACGAAAGGTAAACAGGCTCAACAGGGCTACTAAGGGAAATAGATGGTGACAAACACAAACACAAAGACTGTAATGAGGAATCCTAATGCCTTTATCATTTATATGCACATGTCAACTCCACAATCTCAGCACGTATCAAATCACGCAAGTTCTAATCACAGAATAACATGCGACCTGCACTCAACAAATGAATTCATAGTGTAAATCATTATTCTATCAAATCTACAGGCTCAAGCTCTCACCAAGAAAGGTAAAGGGTTAACAGCATGTAGCATATGCAATTTAAAACATGTTACCCCTAGATAGACATCTCTTCTTAATTCTGTTTTTAAAACAAATGTCAGACCTACTCTCATGAAACTTAAAGGGACAACCATGACAAGGGACTAAGTTAGTTTACTACCGGTAAGAAGCCTATTAGTGATTGAAACCTTAGATTTTCATAACTAACTAGAGTGCTTAAGGCGATGAAAATTTTTAAAATTTCAAAATTTCCAACTTTTTTCAATTTTCATCGATTTCAACCACTTTCAATCTCTTCACCCTTGTCATCCCTTCCTGGGCTTCCACATCCCCACACTTGGGATACATTGTCCCCAATGTATGGTGCTTTTAAAACATAAGCCCGGGGAAACAACCAACTACCCTCAATGAGCGGCTAACTCATAACAATACAAACAAACACATCCCATAAACAAAACAAAGTTTTAACACCACCAAAACACAAAACACACCAAAAATAAAACAGGATAGATAAACACAAGCACCTGAACATGTGTCTGTAGTGATGCGGCTATTGTGCTTTAACCGGAATCGATGCATTCCATAGATTCTTTGATATCTCACCAGGTATGTTGCAAAACATCCCCACACTTGAATCATTGCATCCATGATGATTGAATCGTAGGAACCTGTCAAAACACAACCACACCAAAACGAAACAAAACAAAGTACACTACTCTACATCTTCGAGCTGCCTCCCGATAGCGCTAAGTTTAAAGGTCTTCAGCCAGACCGTACCTGATGTTCAAGGTGGTTCAGATGCACGCTTTCCCTCCCATGTCTCTTCGTACATATCCATCCAGTTTTTAGGGAGGGTCATAGCTCCACTCTGGTTGGTGTCAAGTACAGTTTCATTACCCCATCCAAACCCACCATCAGGTGGTTTTCCTTCGCCATCTGGCCTTCTCACACTTAACTTCTTTACTCGATGTCCACTTGCCTCTAACCTCTCCTTGGTCACACTTGAAACCTGTTTGTTAGTAGCAACTGTGTGACAAACATCATTAACAAGATTGTAAGAAATAGTTTTTAGAAACACATTAAAATACAACTTACGATTCTTGTAACTCAGAGTAACCATTCCGTTCCGATAATTGATTTGGGCGTTCGCTGTATATAAGAATGGGCGTCCCAAAACTACCTGCGGCTACTCGTATGTGGTCAATGGTGCATAATCGACCACCATAAAATCGATCGGGTAGTAAAACTCGCCGAGTTGGATTACCACATCCTTCACAACCCCCCGTGGTTGTTTCAAACTCGCATCTGTGAACACGGGCATGCTATCACACGCTTGTAGCGGACCGAAATCATACTGGTCATACAAGCTACCGGGTAATACGCTCACTCCTGGTCCATAATCCAGCAATGCCTTGTGGGTTTTGAACTTTCCAACTCTAATGGGAACAACCGGTTCCCCCAAATCAATTCTGCTTCCTTCCGCAGCCGCTTCATTTAGACCTTCAATCACATGAGATGCAGACAAATCGTTATCATAGCAAATATTTTTAGAAACCGGATCTACCCCACTGATCAGTGTGCTCCGTGCATTCTTGGGGTTTATCTGGGTATCACTCGGCAGCTTCCCTTGCTTCTTCTTCAACTCGGCTACTTCAGTCGCTAGCTGCCCCATCTGTGTGGTCAATGATTGGATGGCCTTATCACGAATTTCATCTTTTTGGGCTCGTGCATCATCCATTTGACCTCTCTTCTGCAATTCCTGCTGAATCGACTTCAACATCTCCATAACATCATTACCCCTGGCCACCAGATTGATTGTTCCCTTGAAATCCTAGATTGAGCTGATTATTTGCATTCCCATAGCTCAAGTTCAGGTGATTCCTCAGGCCTGGGTGATATGTGTTGGACTGCATGTTGAAGTTTCTACCCCCACCTCCATCTTGAACAAAGTTCACATCTTCACCTCCACCAAGAATGATCGGGCATTGATCCGCAATGTGCCCTATGTCCTCACAATGTCCGCACATTGGGAATTATCCACTAGCCTCAGGTGGATTCTCAATAGCCCGCACTACCGAATGCTGAGTAATCCTCGATGACTGAGCCTTTCTCTTTGAAGTATTTGCATTCATTTCTAGATATTCCCAATCCACTTCCTCGTAGTTGGTACCAAATGTACCATTAGATATCGAGCTAAGATCCCGTGTGTCTTCATTCGTCAATCCCTCATGAAACGCGTTCAACAACTCCCATAGCTGAATTCCATGATGCGGACAATTCTTTAGCATCATCTTGAATCGGTTAAAGGCCTCATGGAAAAGCTCACCGAGTTGTTGTTGGAAACCCCGGATGTCTTTCCTCGCGTTATTTGTTCTCTATGGCGTGTAGAACTTGTCTAAGAACAGCTGTTGCATTTCTTGCCATGTAAATATCAAAGCAGATGGTAGAGAGTGGAACCACTGCTGCGCTTTATCTTCCAAAGTAAATTGAAACAGCACTAGCTTCACATCATCGGAGGTAAAACCTTGACCCCCAATTGTATTGCACCGTGCATCATACGCGGCGATGTGCAAGTAAGGCTCTTCATGTGCTAGACCATGGTACTTTGGTAGACTCGAGATAGACTGAGATCGGACTTCAAACGATCGCCCTCCCTGTAGTTGCGGAATCACAACTGGTGATGGATTGTTAGCTATGGAGGGCTTGAAATGACTCTCAACACCGCGAACCGGTCCCCGATTATATCTTCTCGGAATGCCTTCCGATGGATTACCCGGTGGGATTAAGTTCCTAGGAAGAGGTCTTGCCTGACCCATCATTTGAGGTACCGGTGGTGGCAACGGGATGTCTAAAGGTCTTCCCGGGATAGGTTGGTGGTTGATCGGTTGCGGTTGCTGATATAGAATTTATTGCATTGGTACTTGCTATTGCTGTGGTACGAGATTAACCAGAGGCTGATTTGTTGGTATGGGTGGTTGCTAAACATACTGTTGCTGCACAAACGGTTGATAACCCAAACATTCTGATTTCCCGTTTCCATAGAACCGAACCCTGTAGCATACCTCTCAACATTTGCTGTTCTTAACACTTGGCGATCACCTTGATGCCCATAACTATCGTATTCCTCGTACCCATCGTCGAACTCTCTCAAACTTGTCCCTTGATCAACCGTTCCTGTTTTGTAAGAAAACTGCTGACGATCGGTTTGATAATGAGACGGTTGTGTTGGTTAAGGAATCGTAGATGATGAATTAATCGGTCGGGTATGATTCGGTGATGCGGTGCTATCATCTGGAAGGATTCTCACGTATGGAGATGACTGTTGTATGTTGGCTGTCTGAGTGGCAGATGGGTATTGGGAAGAAGTATCTTGGGTTGAAGCTTGTTGTAGGTTATCGAGATTGGGGAAAAGGAATGGGAATGGTGGTACCAGAGGAGTAGATGTAGGTTGAGTGGATTGTGATGGTGGTGGTAGAGCTGGCATGGTAGTGTTCGGTGAAGGTAGGTTAGGTGTTGGTGAGAATTGTTGCTGCTGTAGTGGGTTTTCTGGTTGTTTTTCCGGAGTTGCTGAGTTCTCCATTGTTTTGAGTATTGGTGTTGGTGATTGTAGGATCTTGTTCTCACGATGTAGTACTCGTTTTGTATGCCTCACTGTTCTCTCGATCTCTGGGTCGAACACTAATGGTGATGCCTTCCCGGAATTCTGAGTACGATGCATACACTTCCCAGATCACCTGCACAAACAAAAACAAGAAAACCTCGCGTAAATCCGAACAAAACAAAGTAAAACTATTTTTGAACTTTTATCTATTTTTACTAAAAACTAGAACTTAACACTAAACACTTTGCGCACGCCTCCCCGGCAACGACACCATTTTGATGTCTGTTATTTAGAACATGCAAAAACCTATTTAAACTATTGGTATAGAATAAGCAGGGTATCGAACCAAGGGAGGATTGTGGAAAGTGTATGACACCAAGTGTTGAATAACAACTACGAAAACAATGAACTATCGATTTGATTTTGATTGATTGATTGTTAACACGAAAAAGAAATAAGATTGTATTCAATAAGAGAAGGAATGGTTCCTCTGGAATTTAGGTTTTGCAGTTAACTTCAATTATATGTTAATCGAACACTTACATAGACATAAGTGGACTAACCTAATCAACTAATTGTGATAACCAAAGACTAAGTACTCCGTTTAATACATAACGGGAGGTTATCTAATGATTACCAATCACAATTACCAACCCTAATCCCATAACAAATATATCCCAATTACTAGAACTCTCGGGAATTGAATGATCAAAGAATAAGGTTAAGCAATTGCAATCGATTACAATTAATTAACTAAATCATAAGTGAAAAGCATCGAATGCTTAGATCACTGAGTCAAACGATTGTCACCAAACACATAAAGTCTGTTAACTTACAAAAACCCTCCATCCGGAGGAAACCAAGTAAGTTTAGCCGCTCATCTCACAAGTGAAATCGCCAAAAGTTTGATAAACAGATGAGATCATTATCATGGTTGATGATTCGGTGGAAGGAATGATGGATTGGATGTGAAAAAACATGAATCCCCTTGGTCTTGGATGCCTTAGGTCGAAGTTAGATGATGAGATAATGATTCGCAAATTTTTGTAAACCCTAATATACCTTAACAACTTAATTTTTTATGTTTTTCCGTCATGGGAACCGTAAGCTACAGTTCCAAAATTCTGTTTCATTTGTTTCACCCAACCATAACCTAGGGTTGGTGAACCGTAAGCTACGGTTCACACATTCTAGTGACTTTTGGCCAAACAGCCCCAATCGTAAGCTACGGTTGGGCAACCATAAGCTACGATCGGGATTCCAATCCATTTTTCCTTCACTCATGAACTTTCAACAAATGACTCAATGGCCCCTCAACTTTATATATTCTTGTTTCTTTCACAATTAGGCCTGAAATAACTTCCAAGTAAGTACCAATTAACCCTTGAACTTTGTTCTTTCTTGCTCCTTGCATCTTCAAGTCACATTTTTAACCGAACACATCCCGAATCCATACCGAAAGCTATAATGGCCATTTCCATGCACTCCAACTCATCTTTAAGCCACGTAACTCCTCCAAATTACATGCTTAGCCTGCAAAGCAATGAATACTCGTAGTTATCCCATTCAAGGCAAGTAAATACATAAAACATGTATAAAACTCACATGATAAGCACATTTAAGCTCGGGTTTCACCCTCTCCATTACTTATTTATATGAATGTTTTTTATTGGGATATGTTGGTATAATCATATGAGATTCGTAAGTAGTATGCAAGAGCTTGAATGTAGGCATGTATGAATATGTATGTATGTATGTATGTATGTATGTATGTATGTATGTATGTATGTATGTATGTATGTAATGCGGTACATTATTGAAGTCTCACCGCATTACATGGTTCAATACACTGGGTTTTTACATTACTAACAGTGTGCCTTGAGAATGAAATGTAATGCGGTACATTATTGAAGTCTCACCGGGGATTAGACACCCAGATGTAATGCTTATATTAGAAAGATAAAAGAATGGAAAGTATATGAGAATAGAACGTAACGAGACTCCATGATTATGAATCTTGTTTATATATATAATGTACCCAGATGAAATGCTTATATTAGAAAGATAAAAGAATGGAAAGTATATGAGAATAGAACGTAACGAGACTCCATGATTATGAATCTTGTTTATATATATAATGTATTCTAATGTTAGGAATATATGTGATGGGTGCAGGTGGTACAGGATCTTGGATCAACATGATGGAAGGCTGGTGATTGAAGATAGAGTGATAGAGAGACATGGATTGTACGGAATGGGTGGTTATGTAATCTGTATTATTATGTTATTATCGACACGTTAATGAAAGATAAACAATGTAGTTCCTTACATAAAGATGTTTTCTAAATGATTTTCAAATATAAAGGAACATTTTAAGAAAGAAATTTTATAGCACATATTTCCGCTGCGACTTTTCGATCAAAACGTGTTAGGATCATACAAGAATGTTATAATTATATAATGAAGCATGTTATGGTTTTCAACATGCTTGATTATTTCTTTTCATCATGCGTGATTAAGTTTTCAACATGCGTGATTAGGATTTTGAGTTTTACAACATGCGTAATTTCGCAGCGTACACTAAGCAATATCGTATTTTAAACTTTCACTATATATATATATATATATAGAAGCCAATGAATAGTAATTTTATTTTAATATTATAATAATATATATATTCTTTTTTACGCTTTTATTATTTTAATATTATAATAATAATTGTTTTCTTTACTTTTTAAGTTAAATACATTTTTATATTTTTCTTAACTTTAATGATTTTTTTATATCACGGGTTGAGACAAATTTGGTGTCAACTGGTACTGGTATCAAAAATACCGGTACAGTCATGTTGAGTATCGGTACATGAAGGTAAAAATCGGCACCAGCCTAATATAGAAAATGGCAAAAGTTGATACTGAATTAATATTGAAAATCTTTTAGTTCGGGAAATTCGGTGCTGTTACCCGGTACCATTTGCTCATCCCTGATCACGGGTACCGTACGAAAAACAACGGTATTATACAACTTTTTTTTGTTGATTTTCTTCTACTTTTAATGATTTCTTTTTTTTTTAGTTTTAAGGGTAGGCATGAGCTCGGTGCTAACCGATACCGAATAGGTACTGATACCGAAAACACCGGTTACGGTACCGGTATATGAAGGTAAAAACCGGTAGCAAACTGGTACTAGGAACGCCAAAAGTCGGTATCGAATTAGTACTTAAGATCTTTCAGTTCGGGAAGTTCAGTGCCGATACCTAGTACCATTTGCTCATCTCTGACCACAAGTTTCATGCGAACAACATTGTTACCATACAACTTTTTTAGTTAATTTTCTTTCAGTTATCTTTTAGTGTTTTTTTGTACATTTTCTTTTTATTGTTGTCAATGGTTCCGTTCGCAACGAGCTCGTAGTGATTTCAAAATATATGTAAACACAAATTAAATAACAAAAATTTCCCCGCAACGCGGCGAACTTCTTTAAACCTAGTTTTTTTAATTCAACAAGTATATATAATCTCACAAAATGTACCGTCTATTATCATATTGAATGAAGTATGTTCAATCTCGGACACATCGCTGCCTCTTAATTCTAGTCCTGATATTTCTATACCCAAACAAAAAAAATAAGCAAGCAGTTGGGTTTACTCTCATTATATATACTTCTAATTTGCAACAACTTTATGCAATAGGTACTTGTAACTCTTGCTTTATTGGTTTTATGTGCATAGGTAAGGTGTACATTTGCTTATGTTGATTGTACACTAAAGCTTCTTTTGGAAGCTTTATATTTCATATAAATAGAAGAGAGAGACATGAGAGATAGAGATGCGGCTTCATTTGAGAGAGAGAAACGGTGGAAGGACCACCGTTTACGGTGGTTACTAGGTGGCGCACGGTGATGTGTGTAAAATGCAACATATAAATTACATCAAATGAGGCATAAAACTAACCCTTTTTAGTACTAATGTTGGAAAAAGTGTGTTTTTTTCTTCCTTTTGAATTTACAGGACCAAATGAGCTTAAACGAGCAAAAGGAATAAATATGCAGCAAATACTAACATAAATACAAAGAAAAGGAATAAACATGACATGCCCGACCCCTTGACAGCATCCCCAAGAACAAAAACAAGAAACAGAAGGCTAACCACAGCCCGTGCCCACTAGACACAGGGGCTTAGTCAGGTGTCTACAGAAATGACAAAGTTGTGGAAGCTTCTACGCCCATCATGGGGGCATGCCCAGCTTAGCACGGGTTGTGGTCAACGCTAAGATTCGCAGAATCTTGCAAAATCTTGGTAGCACAGATACGCTTCTGCACACGGGGTCGTGCCCACTGGACACGGGCCGTGTTGAGCCCTATGTTGACAAAAACAATTAATAAAGGAAGAGAAAAGGGATGGCCACAGGGGCGTGGCCGCTGGACACGGGGCCGTGGCTGAGCTTCTGTTCAGGCTATAAATAGAGGTTCTTGGTTCACTTCAAAGGTATCCCTTGGCAAACCACCTCTCTCCCACTTTGCCACCACTCCACCACCATTACAACATCCACATCCACCACCATCATCCACCTTAGAGTGTGTGTATTAGTCTCGGGATCCAAGATTGATAGTAAGAGTTCTTGTCAATCAAACTCCATGTTTGGCTAAGTCTCTTACATCACATGTTGAAGACAAGTCTTTAATGTATTACTTTTGATTTTTAATCTTTTCGCACTTTTTATTTGGTTTTAATGACTTTAATAACTAGTTTCTTATGTTGAAGGTGAAACTTATTTATTATTTGTCTGTGGTGTCATGGCATTACTTTACTGTCTATATAAAGTAAAAGATTTACACCAATCATATCTCTACGGTCTATATAGAGATATGTTGGCTACCTGGTCGGGGGTTAAGGGAATGGTTTAGTAAGGTTCTTGCCTTGTTCAATGTATAGATCCTATAAGAACCTGGGTCAAGCTTACTAGGACCTCCTTCAATACCCACTGGTATTGGATGGCGGGGGTGCGAATGGCTTGATCCCCTCATATGTAAACTACTATTAATACATTAAACCGGCTACTTGGGATTGTATCCCTGCTGACTCAAACCACTTAGCCGAGGGTAACGTCACCTTCAAAAGAGGGGCCTGCCACTCTTCGCATTAATAACTTAATTAATTATCTTTCAATATTCCGACCCTTTGGGATTGTATTCTTGCTGACTGAAACCACTGGGTTGAGGGTAACGTCACCTTCAAAAGAGGGGCCTACTACTATAACTAAGATAATCTCTTAAAAAGTGCAAAAGTGCGGAAATCATCAAAGGATACATTAAAGGCGAGTCGGATCCAAGTGATTCATCTTTTCTATCTGTTTTTATTTTATTTTTATTTCTGCATTTTTAGTTTATTTTCATATTTTAAAAAACCTTTTCTCAAAAAATTTAGTTTGATTAGACATTGAGGATAAACCGGTATTAAAAGCTCTTGTGACCTTGGACGACCTCAGTATCTTACCAACGCTATATTACGCTCACGATGGGTGCACTTGCCCAAGTGTGTGTTTAGTGTTAGTAGAATATCGTGTTTTATAAATCCAAAAACTGCGCGCATATTTCTGAATTTTTCTAAAATTTTTCCATTACAGTCGTTTGAACACGGGGCGGTGCTCACTGAACACGCCCCCGTGCTGCATAAAATTTACAAAACACCCAGATACAGAGTCTGAACACAGGGTCGTGCTCACTGAACACGCCCCTGTGCTAAACCAAACCAGTTGCATTTTTCAAAACGCTCAGATACAGGACCTGACCACGGGTCGTGCTCAATGAACACGGGGCCGTGGTGACCCTCTGTTTCCGTTTTTATTTTTGTTTTCTCGTCTCGAGACTCTGTTATGGTCTGTTGAGTGATTCCTATGGATCAATACTCAGGAGGTTACAACTACCACTATGAAGAGGATGATTATGAAGAAGAGTATTGTACCATTTGTGGTAATCCTCACTCGGTACAATATTGTGATTCGTACAAATACCTTGAGGAGCCTAGGTACGAGCCAACCACTTCGTATACATACTATGAATAGCCAAGGTATGAACCTTCTCTCTCATACTCATATCTTGAAGAACCAAGGTATGAGCCTTCATACTCATACTTTGGAGAACCAAGTTATGAGTCATCTCCTTCATATACTCACTCTGAGGAACCATGGCGTGAACAACCCACCTTATACGAGTATTCTGAAGAACCAAGGTACAACCGTTATCCTTCATATACTTACAATGAGGAATAATGGTATGAACCATCTACCTCAACTGAGTATTATAAAGAACCATTGATCGAACTTCCGAACTCAAGTAGTGGGGATATTTATTCCGATCGCTTTGACGAACCGCCAACTATCCTCCCCGTAGCCGAAAAGATAATAGAACACCTTAAAACTATCGAGCGCTATATAAAAGAAGCACGCGCAAGGGAAGAGGAATCTCACGCAAGGGAAGAGGTAATTTTTACTAAAGAAGTGATAGTAGAAGAGGTAAAAATGGAAGAACAAGTAAGTGAAAAACCGATGCATGAACTAAACAACGAAAAAAGGTAAGTCCGACAACGTTAATCTTCAAAAAGAGTCTAATTTCAAGAAATTAATCTCTTAACACCTTTTTTCGAAAACCATTTATTGGTACCTACTCATGCTAAGTTTTTAAAAGAGTTAAACACTAACACTAAAATTGACGAAATGGTAAGCGTTAAGTTAACAAATGATCAAACTACGCTAATAAAAGATGATCCATTTGAAACTAACATTACACCGGTTCCATGTTTTTTTCAAAATTCCTTTATTAGCAATATTACAATTGATAAAGATCTTTGTGTTAATATAATGCCAAATTACATTTTCGAAAAATAAAGTATTGGTGATTTTTCTCCACTTCAAATACCCATTTTTCTATCTAATCGGAAAATAATAAAATCAATGGGAGTAGTTGAAGATGTGTTAGTCCAAACAAATCAAACGGTGTTGGTGCATTACGTCTGTCGATTGCGTCTTGTATCGAGTCTTGCATTAGAATTGTGAAATCAGGGCGCGTTATACGAGAAATAGAGAAGGATTTATGTGGATTGGAGGTAATTTCTTTTGAAAGTGTAATGTGCAAGTTCAAACGAAATCACCATGTGTAATTTCGTTTGAACTGACATTGGTCACCTTCAAACGAAATACCAACCACTATATATACCTTGAGTGCTAGTTCATTTGTAACCTTCTTGATTCCGACGCCGAGGTGCTGTCGAAGTGTCTACGTGCTGTAAATTGCTTCAAGATCAATAAACAAGACAGTTAATAGTGAATACAAGCTAAACAAAGACAGAATCAATGAATTCCGCCTCTGATTCTGTCTGAGCACTCTTCTGATCGACTCGTTAGGTCGTTTCACGATCCTACATGTGGTATCAGAGCTCAGGAGGAAGAGTTCTTACCGTTTAGCTCGTTTTCGCTGGAAAATTCTGATTTCTACACCTTCTTTTCAAGATTAATCAAGTTTTCACGGTTAAAAACGGCTGATTTTTACATATCATGCGCGTAATGTTGTTTTAATAAACCCTAGAAAGTTTCAGAACTAAAATCGGCTTAAAACTTGATCAATTGGACAATTTTTGGACCGATATGATGACATTATTCAGATTTCGTTTGAAATTTGCCAACTGATTTCGTTTGAGAGAGCATTTGAGACTGATTTCATTTGAAAATACATGTTAATATCGTTTGAAACATGTATCTCGTTTGAGAAAGTGGGTGGTTCAAACGAAATTAGGTAGTTTGCTTGAAAGTATTCCGTTTGAAGGTGATTCTGTGTGAACTTGGTATTCGTTTGAACAGATTGTGTTTGAAAAATGGCAATGATGTTTGATGAAAAAGAAAACTATTATATTGAAAGTTTAAATAGTTGGTATGTGAGAAATCTGAATGACTGTTATAGAAATGTAGAGGTGAGTACTTGGGTTAAAAGTTTTGAACATTTTTTTGTGTCGCAAAGATGAAACATTGGATGATTTGGAAAAACGTTTTGAAATTGTAACAACAAATTTGAGGAAAAATGATATTAGAATATCAAATGATGATCTTATATCGAAATTGGCAGATGCATTACCTGTTAAATGGGATAAATTCTTGATTGAACTAAAAAGAAAAGATATTTTTCCAGAACTTTATCCAAAACAATTCTTCAATGAGGTTAATGCAGAGTGTCGTAAGGAATATAAAAAAAGGAAGGAATTGATGAATGAAGTGGAAAAGAATTTACAAAAAATGGATTTGGATGTAATTGCTGAAATAGATAAAAGAATTCGTGTGTGTCTTGCAACAAAGAGTATTTTGAAATATGATATTAGAAGGAAATATTATATCGATGAAAATATGAATCCTTTTGATTTCGTTAAACTCTTTTGTACAGGAACATAAAAGATGGAAACAAAGGAAATTTCAAAGAATGAAGAATCTGTGAAGCTTGGATCTTCGAATTCTGATTTAGTATGCTTTAAATGTGACAAATTTAAAGCTGACAATGACAAACTCTTGAAAGATGTGGAAAGTTTGGCATTGGAGATCAAAAATTTGAAGAATGAGATGAAATCAGATGTTAAACAGATTCTTGAAATGAAAGAAAATTGTGAGAAGTTGAAATCTGAAAATGACAAACTGTTAAATAATTTGAACAGTTTGACATTAGAAAACAACAATTTGAAAGAAAATGAAAAAGATTTTGAAAAGAAAATAATTTTTTTTTAAATGAAAAAGTAAAAACTGAAAAAGAGTTTCAAAGTCAAATAAATATTCTTGAAGATCAGAGATCTGTTTTTAACAAAAATAACATTGAAAAACAAAGTGCTATAAACTCTCATCTTCAGACAATTATTCGATTTGAAAAAGAAGCTGAAAAAGCTCGAATTAAAATCAAAGAGCTTGAAGAGAAATTGAAAGGTTTTGAGACTTTGTCATCAACATCAGATTATCCATGTCCAAAACCGATCCTTGCTGTTCCAATAAGTGACAATGTCACAAACTTTGACTAAGTCAAAGTTGAAGATTGTGATGAGAAAACTGATGATGAAGTTGAAAAAAGAAAAATATTTTTGAAATTAAATGAAATGTTTCAAGAAACTGTTCTACATTCTACTGAAAAGGTGAATGCTCAACGCAAAAACCTGTAAAGAAGAATGTGGAACAAAAACAAAAGGATAAAAAGCCGAAAATTGTTCAAAAAGAAAATAAAAGCTCATCAGTTAAATCATCCAATCATGATAAAAAATCACAAAAATTGGAAAATCAAAACTCAAAAACTGTTGGTAATAAGTGGTGCAGGTTTGACCACAGTGCTCAAAAGCCAAATCCAGCATACAAGAGGAGAGATGGATATCACCAAGCCAAACAATGTTATGATCTGAATGTTTGGGCTGAAGATGGTGATTGGTACGATAACAGAGTGTGTTACACTTGTGGTGTTCGAGGACACATTGATGCTAACTGCCAAGGTTGGAGGTTTGAGACAAGAAGATGTTTTGAATTCAATATCAAAGGACACATTTCCAGGGATTGCCCAATGAGATCAAAGGGAAGATTGAGGGCTGAATCTTAGAAAATGGCAAAGAAGCCAGTCAATGTCAAAGCAAAGCCCAAAGAACAAAAAGTTCAAGAACATAAAGTTCAAGAACAGAAAGTAAAGCTTTCGCAGGGGCAAAAAGACAGACTGAGGAAGAAGAGGAAGAAAGCGAGAGAATATCTCGAAAGGATTTTGTCCTCGGATACAGCTGTTAAAGCGAATAACAGTTCTGATAAATCGTCTTGCTTTCCAAAGAATGAAAAATCTAGCAAAACGGATTCATCAGATACAAATCTGAGGACGAAAAGGAAATCAAAGAAAGTGGAGAAATCACTTCCTGGTGATGAATTTGTTTCTTCGGAAACAAAGGAGCCACGTGTGGGTAATGAATCTGACTCATTAAAGTCAAACAAGCCAAGTTCAGGCAATGAATCTGGTGTGGTAAAGCCAGAAGAGCCATGTGTTGAGGTAAAAGTTGAGAATTCTAGTCTAACAATGGATGATGTAAATTTTCCACCATTGTTGAACAAGAATTCAAAATCACCCAAGGACCGTCAGGCTTGGGTGAAACTGTTTAAATGAAAAACCTGACTTGCCGGAGCTCCCAGGTTGGTAAGAGTGGAGCAGGAATCGTCATCTTTCTTGAGAAATTCACTTCGGTGATATTTCGAACTTACAAGTGGTAAATCAGGGACATTATGTTGTACTTGATTTTCTACAAGTGATGTTTGTGGATTGATCTTAAAAATGTTAGTTTTTACAAGTGGTTAAAGAAAACAAGGTGATGAATGATCCTCATGTTTGAAAAATGACTCACAAAACTAATGTTCCGGAAAAACCATTTTGATTAAAATAAACTTAAGTGTTTTGAAATCACTATGGGAAAATGTTTTGGTGTCATGGGGAGTTCTGATTGTTTATGCCAAGTGAATGGAGAATTGAAGTAATTCTCATCATGTTGTCACGTTTTCTTGTACAGTTTGTTTTCAAATTTTCCTAGAAAATCAAAATTGAAATATATTTTGATTTTAGGGGGAGAAAAATTTTTAAAAAAATTAGAAAATTTGAAAATTCCAAAAACATTGAAAAATGCACAAATGAGTTTTGTTGTGAAAAAGATGAATGATAGTAGATCAGTTGGACTATCACAGCATGCTAAAGAAATGTAAAGTCAAAATGTGATAAACGGTCTCACTAAAGATGTGACGGTATGCTCAGTTAGACTAGTAGATTTGCGAGAACGATACAAATCTAAAATGAAAAAGCCTAGTTCTAGTGGGAAACATGGTCAAAAGCATAGTACTTAGTTTTGTCCTTCTTGATTGTGTGCCTACTCAGTAATCGCTGATTGTCGAAAGACATAAAACTGGTTAAGTTTGTGAACTTTCACAACTTTGCTGAAAAGTCGCTGTGATTGTGCATTTTATTTTGTAAAGATTTAAACTTGTTTTATTTCTTTATTTTGTTTAAGCATTGGACATCCTCTGCGTATACGTGAGTATCGAACTGGATGTTAGTGCCTAAACGTTCTGCTTTATTTTCTTTGGTGTTTCGTTTAAGCTTTGGATCACCTCTGCGTATACGGAAGTATCGACCTGGTGGTTAAAGCCTAAACAACTTCAACTTATTTTTATTTTCTTATTTTGTTTAAACATTGGACTTTCTCTGCGTATACGGAAGTATCGACCTGATTGTTAATGTTTAAACATTCTGCTTTGTTTTTGCACAAATCACAGTTGATAAAAGTTTAAAGGCATTACTTGAATCAGTGTATTGCATGATGAGGGGATATGCTGAGATCGTGGGGTTCATAAGAATTTAGTGCAAAATTAATATACCTTAACGTATCGGTAAGCATTTTGAAAGTTTTTAGATTGAGTTTAAGTGGACAACAATATCGTCAATCTATGTGAATCGTTTAGAACTGGAAATGTTTAAAGCTTAACGGTGCTAGTGATTGGTCACATAAACTGATATGATCCTCTTACACAAGCTCACAAAAAATATTGTCTGTAAATATTTCTTTATTGTATTTCTGCTTTATTTCAAAAATCCAAAAATATTTTCGGAGTGTTTTAGCATAAAACTTTTGAAAAATACAAAAGATTTTCGACAACTGATGTTGGAGAGCTGATATTCAAAATTTCAAGTGCTGAACATGATGAACTGGTTTGGGAGTGTGTGTGCTGAATTGAAAAATTTTGATTTAAGAAAGTAGTTGAGATTAGTTAATCAGGGTCATTAATTTGAACTTGATGTAACTATTACTAGTAAGTTTTTCTTATTGATTTAAGTGAAAACTTATGTTTTGGTGAGAAAATGTTTGCAGGAGTTGAGCTGAACAGAATTAAAGCCAGGATGTGATCTCAAGGTGATAGCTAATTCCAGACAGCGATCCCAGCATGATGAAAGGGGGAGTCTGACGAGGTTAGAGCCAAAGAGAAGATCCTGGTATATGCTAAGAAAGAAAGGAGACCGATCAAGATTGAAGAGTCGCCATGTTGAAGACTCTCACTGAAGATTCCGTCAACATTCAAGGGGGAGTCTGTTGGTGCAGTTGTCTGTCGACTTCATCTTCGTTCAAGTTTCAGATTGTGAAAGAGCCCGAAGACCGGTAAAGACTGAAGAATGAGAAGACTCGACACTTAAGACTCGTCAACATCCGAGGGGGAGTCTGTTGGTGCATTACGTCTGTCGACTTCGTCTTGTATCAAGTCTTACATTAGAATTGTGAAATCAGGGCGCGTTATACGAGAAATAGAGAAGGATTTATGTGGATTGGAGGTAATTTCGTTTGAAAGTGTAATGTGCAAGTTCAAATGAAATCACCATGTGTAATTTCGTTTGAACTGACATTGGTCACCTTCAAACGAAATAGTAACCACTATATATACCTTGAGTGCTAGTTCATTTGTAACCTTCTTGATTCCGACGCCGAGGTGCTGTCGAAGTGTCTACGTGCTGTAAATTGCTTCAAGATCAATAAACAAGACAGTTAATAGTGAATACAAGATAAACAAAGACAATCAATGAATTCCGCCTCTGATTCTGTCTGAGCACTCTTCTGATCGACTCGTTAGGTCGTTTCACGATCCTACAAACGGTAGTCCCAACCGACTTTGTCATCCTTGATGACGCTCGACTTGTGTTGGGATGACCTTTTGTGAAAACCCATGAAGCTTTGAAAAATCGAAAGCAAAACAACTTACCCATTTAATTAGGGGCATTCAAAAAATGTGTCGATCTTGAGTGATTAATGAAATATCCAATCGGCAATGATCACCCCCTAATTGAAGATTAAGATGAGCCACCCGATACGGAAGAAGAAATCGACAACTTTGTCGAAGAAGAGGTCGCCATTGAACAAACCTTTTTGGTTCTTGACCAAAAGGAGCAACCAAATAAGGAGACGCCTAAATACCCACCACTTGAGCTCGAAGAACTCCCAAAAGGTTTGGAATATGCTTTTTTTGACAAGGATGGTAAGCTACCTGTAATTATTTCGTCAAAGTTAACTAGTTTAGTAAAAGAAAAATTAATCACACTTTTGAAAAAAGACAAAAACGCGATTGCATGGAAGCTTGTAGATATTAAATGAATAAGTCCTTCCATGTGCATGAACAAAATTTTAAAAAATGATGACTATAAATCGGTAATACAACCACAACGTAAAGTAAATCCAAATGTTCAAGAAGTTGTTAAAAATGAATTCATCAAACTACTTGATGCCGGACTTATCTACCCGATTTCCGATAGTCCTTGGGTAAGTCCCGTCCAAGTAGTTCCTAAGAAAGGAGGTATGACGGTGATCACTAACAAAAAAATGAACTAATACCATCAAGAAGCGTCACCGGATGGAGAGTGTGTATAGATTATCGTCGATTAAATGAGGCAACAAGGAAAGATCATTTTCCCTTACCTTTTATTGATCAAATGTTAGAAAGATTATCCGGTCACAAATTTTATTGTTTTTTAGATGGTTTTTCAGGATACTTCCAAATACCGATAGCTCCCGAAGACCAAGAAAAGACAACATTCACATGTCCCTACGGAACTTTTGCTTATCGATGCATGCCTTTCGATCTATGTAATGCCCCTGCTACTTTTCAACGTTGCATGATGGCCATCTTCCATGATATGATAGAAAAGACTATGGAAGTCTTCATGGATGACTTTTCTATCTTTAGAGATTCATACGACCAATGCCTCGATAACCTTGAACAAATGCTATCCCGGTGTGAGGAAACTAACCTCGCCCTTAATTGGGAAAAATGTCATTTCATGGTAACGGGGGGAATAGTACTCGGTCATAAAATCTCAAGCGAAGGAATGGAGGTTGATCGGGCTAAAATAGACACCATTTCCTGATTACCACCCCCATCCTCCGTTAGAGCCATCAGAAGTTTCTTAGGGCATGCCGGATTTTATAGACGATTTATCAAAGATTTTTCTAAAATCTCAAGACCGTTAACCAAATTACTTGAAAAAGATGCACCATTCATCTTTTACAAGGATTGCAACCAAGCATTTATAACACTAAAAGAAATGCTAGTCAATGCACCTATCATGATAGCGCCTGGGACAAAGGAAAGATAAGCATTTTCACCCAATATACTACGCTAGTAAAACGCTTAACGATGCACAAGAAAATTACACAACAACTAAAAAAGAATTATTAGTTGTAGTATTTGCTTTTGATAAATTTCGTTCTTATCTTGTTCTTTCTAAAACGATAGTTTATACAGACCATGCAGCCATTCATTATCTCTTTAAGAAACAGGATGCCAAACCACGTTTAATCAGATGGATTCTACTCCTCCAAGAATTCGACATTGAAATAAAAGACAAAAGAGGAGCAGAAAACACCGTTGCAGATCATCTTTCCCGCCTGGAAGACCCAGCTTTGGAGGCAACTAGGGACGAGCTCATCAATGAAAAATTCCCAACGGAGTCCTTAGAAATGGTGGAATACCGAGAAGAACCATGGTACGCCGACTACGCCGACTACTTAGCTAGTGGAATAGTCGCAAAAGGTTGGCCACATCATCAAAGAAAAAAATTCTTTGCTGATGTAAAGCACTATTTTTGGGAGGATCCTTATCTTTTCAAAATGTGTGCCGACCAACTTATTCAACGATCCGTACATGGTGGCGAAGCAAGAAAAATTCTCCGTCATTGTCATGAAGGTCCATACAGTGGACATCATGGTGCCGCTAGTACCGCGTGAAAGGTATTTGATTCAGGATTCTATTGGCCAACCATCTACAAAGACGCTCAAAGTCTTATTAAGACATGTGATGCATGCCATCGATCAGGTAATATTTCTTTCAAAAATGAAATGCCATGAAATGGCATTCTTGTTTGTGAAATATTTGATGTGTGGGGACTCAACTTTATGGGACCTTTCCCACCATCAAAAGGAAAAAAATGTATACTTGTGGCAGTATATTACTTGTCAAAATGGGCCGAAGCCGGAGCTCTTCCAACAAATGATGGAAGAGTTGTGGTAAGATTCCTAAAACGATTATTTTCTCGTTTTGGAACTCCAAAAGCGTTAACAAGTGATACGGGTACCCATTTTTTGTAACCATCAACTTGAAAAGATTTTAACAAGATATGGGGTCTATCACCGGATCTCAACCACATATCACCCTCAAACAACTGGACAAGCCGAAGTAACTAATCGAGGTTTAAAGAGAATACTTGAAAAAACTATAGGGTTAAATTAAGAGGAATGGGCTGATAAATTAGACGACACTTTATGGGCTTTTCGAACCGCATATAAAACAATCATATGTACCACCCCATATAAGCTTGTCTATGGAAGAAGCTGTCATTTGCCAGTAGAAATAGCACACAAAGCCTACTGGACAATAAAAAAAGTAAACTTAGACATAGAAACTGCCGGTAAAAATTGATTTTGTCAATTAAATGAATTAGACGAATTAAGGAATCACGCATACTCTAACTCCGAAATTTATAAGGAAAGAATGAAAAATTTGCATGATAAACACACTAAACCTAATGAATTCCCGGTAGGAGATCAAGTTATATTATTTAATTCACGACTTCGACTATTTCCCGGTAAATTAAAGTCTAGGTGGTCGGGACCTTTTTGTATCACCCATATTTTTCCACACGGTGCAATTAAAATTACATCTCGGAATGGAATTCCATTCAAAGTCAATGGACAACGGCTAAAGCTTTATCAAGGATGAAGAAGAGGAGATCCCGCTAAAAGTGGTCGAGGAATGAACGAAGGTTTGTGCATCAACATCATGTCTTGTAGGTAATGGACGTCGGGAAAGCTACTAAAATCGATGGCCAGGAAATTCACAAAGTTCAAATCAAATGAATGGAACTATCAAGCCCGCTTTGATGTTCTCAAAACAAGGCCCGAGGAAATTCCAAGACAAGTATGCCTCGAAACCCTAGAAGTTGTGGGGCACCTAGACCGTTTCAACACCCTCGTCACGGGTCCACTAAGGGTGGCCCTCTGCACTATACTCCACGCGGTTCACGAATATAGCATGGAGTTCTAGAGCACATTTGGGTTCAAAGCAAAAGCAGAGCCATTTAATGGAGAAGGGGTTGAATTCCGGTGTGCGGGGGAGATGCTTTCAATCTCTATTGCACAATTTGGGGTGCAAATTGGTTTGTTTTTCAAAGAAGATGCCGGTGAAGAAGAAAACACGGGTGGTCTCCGTGAGATCTTGTCCAACATGCGTCAAACGGCATGGTCTCAAATCGGGGAAGGTCCATAGGATCCAAGCCAAACCAAGAGCTCCCAGTTACGGGACCCTCTCTACCACTACATTCATAGGGCCCTTAGCAACTCCCTCACTCAAAGGCGTGATAGCACCGGTGTTGTCAACTTACGTGATCCGACGATCTTGTACTGCATCCACAACCGTGTCCCTCTCACCTGCTCCTCCGAAACATGAATCTGAATCAACTGGCCTCCTCCCCAACACCTATCTTCTTTGGGGGATGGATCTACCGCCTCTATAAGACCTTTGTTCAAAGAATTCCAAAATCCTTCTGTAAGGGTCCATGGTCGGGCAAAGTAGATCTCGTTCAATGCCGTGTAATTGGAATCATCCATGAGACGGGTGACGGGATGGTCCGCTTCCAAACGACTCAGGGCATGCTTGGAACCCGTAGGAATCCCTCGTTCTTCACGCCAACCCAATCCGTCCTCCTCCTCAATTTCATGGCTAGCCGGGTTCATCCTCGTCTCAAGGGGGTGGTTTTCCTAACTTTCAAAGCTTACATGATCTTTTGTAGGAAAACCTCTTATGCACCCGCAACACCAACAACATGGCCAGCAACACCTACACCTGGGTCGGAGCAATGGAGCACAACATCTCTGATATGCAAGATGACATCACTTACATGCACGACCACATGGTGTACCAAGGAGGAGACGATGAAGACGAGGACATGGACTGATTTGGAGGCGTTGACGGTGGTGTGACATTGGATGAAGCTTCTATCAGGTTAACCATTTATCCCATGAAGAATTGACTGGCCTGCATGCCAAAGTTTGAACAATTTACTTTCCTTAACACTTTTACTTTCTGCATTTTATTTTTAGTTGATGTGTGATGTAGGGTGATTAACTTTGGTATGTTTAGGATGTTTGTTATGTGGTGTGGTATTTAAGCAAAACAGGTACCCAGGAAGCTTGGAGGCACTAAGTATTAGTGCTACATAAGCCCGGAAACCCAAACCGAAAGCCAAAAACCAGTTTTCATTGATTGCAAACTGTCACCACGGGGCCGTGCTCAGCCAGCACGCCCCCGTGTCCACTTCCCTGTACCTGCTGTTTGTCTAAAAATTGCCTGCCACGGAGTCGTGTCCACCAGGCATGCCCCGTGGCCACATTCTGTAAGTTTCTGTTACTGGCACTCTGACCACGGGGTCGTGCTCAGCCAGCACGAGGCCGTGGCCATGTGTCCAGTAACACCAAACCTTGTTTTTCAACACCTTTTTACACATTCAATCAACCTAAAAACTTATTTTTGGGATACATTGAGGACAATGTGTAATTTAAGTGGGGGGGGGGGGGGGAGCTAAAACCTTGAATTTCACAAGTCCTAATAACAAGCCTTATACAAAACACTATTGGAACCGCTAATCACCCCAAATGTTTTCATAAAATTTTCATTTTTTTTACTTGTCTCGGTTTAAATTGGGAATAACAAGTTCTAAAAAGGTTATATTTTTACAAATTTACAACCGATAGCGTCGTGATAAAAAGAACCAACATAAGAAAATTATGAAACGGCATAACGAATCTAATTAAAAGTTGATTATATATACTTGATCACATTATAAACCCATTCCCACAACAAGTGAGTTTTGAGCCTTTATTGAGCATACAAGCGTATATCTGTAAACTAAATGCTCATTTTTTGTTTCTTGTGTTAATAGCCGCTTGGTTCTTACAACTCTAGAACTTGCCACGACGATACATTCCCGGTCATCACCAACTTAAACCCAAGTAAGTAAATGACAGAAGCATTAGGACTAACCCATTTTCCTTTCAACGCCATTAAAATTTAAACAAGTATATGGTTGCCCTAAACGGGACTTCTAACAGAAAATGACTTGCCCATGCAAGGGCTAATCAGAAAATAACAAAGGAACCAAATAAAGTCAAAAACAAATCAGGAATAGTCCTAAGTTCTTTGTCTAGACCCAAGAATAAAAATGTGCAATCGTGTAACTGAGATTAAACACAAAAGGCTAGTGTTTAATTCACTCAGTGTTGGCTCCGATACCATCCTGTCACACCCCGATATTTCCACGTTTGACCGGTGGGCCTGGTAGGGGAGTATCGTGACGTATTTGATATCATCATAGTCAAACAACACAATATATAAATGCACAGTGGAAGCAAAAGATAAATATATTACAATCCGAATATAAAGTAATATCAAGTATTACAACGGAAAGTAAAGGATCCACAGGCGGATCAAATAAAAGGAAAAACTGTTCAACAGACTTTGGACGCCTAGAACTTGCAAGATTTCTTATTAACGCCTTGAGCTTCCAGCCAATTACGTTCAGTACCTGTCACTTAACCTTTTTGGAAAATACGTCAGTTTTCACTGGTAAATACACTCAACCGACTCATTTGAAAAGAGATTAAGAAAATTGATTTAGATGCAACGGGCACAAAATATTTTGACACTTTGATTAAACTGCACAAGGCAAAATTAATCTTTTATAACTTGGGACAATTATATTTATAATCTTGTATACAGATTTACATGTTCGTTGTACGTTCAGGGCCCGATGTAGAAACCGAGTCAAGATTAACAGACACGCCACAAGTATAAGCCCACAAGAGAGTGAGATACCGTTTCCCTTTAAGCAACTTTCAGTGTATGCCTACACCCCGTGCTTAAGGCGTGGCCATTTTATAATACAATGATGTCAAGGATATCCGAGACATGGTCATTAACCCCTAAAGGCTTTTATTTCAAACAATACAGATTAAAACGGGTTACCTCAATAATTTAACCACAATACGATTAAACATTCAATACCCGACCAAGCGGTATTATTATAATACCGTATCCCAAGCCCGTATAGTATTTACCTGAGCTAAATATAAATTCAATCCCAGCCATATATCAATTCAGCAAGCACAAGTACTTCTACTGGGGCTCTTAATCTGGAACGAAGGTTTTTAATAACCTATTAGATTTCTAACGGGTCTTTAATTAAGCCTATGCTTAGACCGGCTAGTTTTAAAGAGGAAGATACGGTTCAAACGCATGATAAGGCGAAGACCGGTTTAGAGTGTGGTTTTGACCCGACAAGCTTGTATGCTTGTTTAATATGGGTAACTTAAACACATTCTGGATTTTGGGACCAAAAAGATATGGTTTGACCCGTTTCGGCTAGTTTATGGAAACTAGTCACATAAGCCGATTCGAACGCGACAAGCGCGTAACGAGTACCCATAAGAGTCATATACAGGTTTCCAAAGTTAATATGCCTTAAATATGTTGTGATATCAGTAGGATACCTTCCATTATGCCCAAAACGAGTTTAATCTCAATATAAGCCCCGAAGGGGTATTTTGGTCATTTACCTAAGGAATATATACTACCTGTCATACAACTAACTAAACGTCGTGACCATAAGGTATAACCTCGGAAGGTTATTCCCTATATACTATGGTCACCTAATGTGTTTGGTCGGATCCTAATGATCGACCAAACGGGTCGGGTTCGAAAGTATAAGCGATTTTTTAGATCGCTTACCTTACGATCCTAAATAAGCACTAAACTAAAAGTGACGAGCTAAGCATGTTAAAACATGCTTAACTAAGTTTAGAAAACAGGTTTGGTATCAAAACAAACGGTTTTGATACCTAAGAGTAGTTTGGTTACAAAATACGTAAGAATACGCATTTTGGCCGAAACTACGACTCGTCACTGAGCCTAGATAACGTGGTAATCAGTAGGTATAGTCACTAGGGACTATAACCATCATGATTACGCTCACGTTATGAAGTTCAAATGAACTTCGTATTGACCATAAACTGGTCAATGCAGAAAGTTAAACAAAGTTTGACTTTAACGCTAAAACGAATAAAAGAACGAAGGAACACTTACAAAGGGTCCCCGAAAGCTAATCTTGATCCAAGTAACTCAGGTATGAAGCAATGGCTTCAACTTAGAGCATTCTTAGATCAGATTTGTGGGTTTTGTAAGTGAATGGTTTGGGTATTTATAGTAAATGGACAACCGTTAGGATCGTTCTTCGAATACCGTGCTTTGATCTTGTCCTGCAACACTTAGGTAACTCAAATTGGCCCCCCAACATCAGGGATTTACATGTAGCATTGGCCTTTGGAGTGTTTAGCAGCTATTACAACTTATTAAACAACTTTTGCTGATCTAAAAGGGCCTCGCATGACGCCAAGGGGGCTAGGTGTCACGCCTAGGTCCTTCTGATCAGCAACCAGTTTCCAAAGTTTCCATTTTAGTCCCCGTTGTGTATTAAGGCCATTTCGGACATGTATAAGGCTCGTTAAGTCAACTTTAAGGCCCTAAAATGATACCTAAACATTGTGGACATGAAACATGCTCAAAAACATCCCGGATGTCGGTTCGTTTGGTCGTACGATTGCGATGTTCGCTTAATTACGACGGAATGTGCATAAGCGCGAAAGACGATCCAAATTGCGTGACGAATGGGTTTTTCTTATGCCAAACACTAAAATAAAATATTTTAGTGCTTACATTAATTTTTGGATGTCCGGGTGTATTCAGAACGTAAGTTATGCGCGAAAATGCAAACTTATGCACTTTTTGACGCTTTTAGTCCCTGATCCTTCTACACTTGATCTTAACATGATTTCTTGCACTTTGAGCCCTCTAACTTGACTTTTAAGGGCCTTAAGACATAACCAAAAAAAAATTTAAGTCCTTGGGTAACTTTATGGTTACCCGAAAAGTCATAAATTTCAACGTTGATGCTTTTAACCCCTCGTATACGAATATTGTCATAACTTTCTCATATGCTAGCGAAACTTGGTGAAATTTTTATCATGTATTCTAGTGAGCATAATTGATCGTTACAAAGCTTTGGTTTTGCTAAAAGGTCACTCAGAGGTATACTTTAAACATGCTGACACATTTAACCCCTGTAGTTTGTAATCTCTCACTTTCTTTCACAATTAGCTTCGTATGATCCATGAATCATTCGTTTTAAGGGTATAAACATCATGTAGGGATATTGTAGGGTATATTTATCCATTGTTGACATTTTGAACCCTTATATTCACATATTTTCCATGTTTGTCAACTTTAGTCCTTCTAGAGTATTCTTTCACACGTTCGAAGCTTATGACACATGTCAATACATTATAGAACGTGAATTTTCGAGGTGTTACATCCTCACCCCCTTAAAAGAAATCTCAACCTCGAGATTTGTTAAAATGTTTGGAGTACTTTTTGCCGTATAATGGACTTAACTTCTATAACATATCTGGAGTCCTTATAAGCTCCCAAAGTGACCCCTATATTAGGTGCATGTATCCTTTTGGAGCTTATTAACCTGTTGATCCTTAATCGATGAAGGATGCTCATCACATCATAAATCTGCATATCATTATGTGATAGTGCTCCTTGACTTATTGGTGAAACACATCCTTCTGTCACTTGGGTGCAATGTATTGCGAGCTCTGCCAAGCTCCTTAAATAGGTTTTACCTTATGAGCTACTTGATCTTGATACATTCAATTTCCTCCGAATGATTCTATATATTCAGAGCTTAACTAGCCAGATAATTTAACAATTTGGCACACCCTTCCTGGGCGATATCTTTTGTTGAACCTTATTCCTTACCAAGAATTTAGGAGGGTTGCTACTTTCATTAATTCTTGATTTTCTGCCGAATATTGGCAACTTATAGATGATTAGGGATTTGTATGATCTTATTTGTTGTTTCCAATGCAACTTTCAGATCCTGTTAATTGGACTTACCCGTCTATTGTCCTAACAATAGATGTTTAACATTCCACCAATACAAGGTCTCCAAAGGAGCAGCCTTGATGCTTATATATCAACTATTATAGAAAAGCTTATCTTAAGGTGAGATGGTTATTCCAACCACCGCTTAATTAATTTTTTAAGGAATAGCTAATCCTTGTCGTTAGTCGAACAAATCGACGATCCTGGGCAGCTGGTGGTGAATTCTTAATTGTTGCCTAAATAGGGTTGCGGTAATCAATGCATAAGCAAAATGAACCGTCTTTCTTATTTAGAAATACCGAATTTTCAGAATATTGAGTTAGGCTTTAAGAACCTATATTTTAAAACTTTCTTAGTCAGGGTTGTGATTCCTCCAGTGATGGTACTAGCCGTTTAGGAAAATTTTCATAATGATACAGCCTTATATGGGATATAAATCTTAACTCTACTTGCTTCTCAGAAGGTAAACAAGGTAATCTCAGGAGAAAATCAAGGTACAAGGAGGTTACAGAGATTTTCCATATCTCATGCTCCAATTCATCCACCATTGCTGGTGTCAATTAAGTGTCACATTCATGCTATGAGTCCACAGACTCCTTTACCAAGAAACATTTATTTGGAAAAATTCCATTTTCTAGATATCTTCTTTGAATACCATTAGCTGACTTTAATACCGTATGACCATTGAAATATCTTTGTGGTTCCATGCATTAAACCTCCATACTGATCAGGCATGGAAGCAATCTATGGAACATATTAAGATACACCAATCCTCATATGGCGCTTTTGTCATACCATTTGGTCTTCGTAATCAATAGAGATAAAAGAGATATCAATTTCATATGATGATGTATTTTATCTGGAGAAAGGGTATACTATAATTTTACGACTAAAGATTTCTGACAGGAATAGAAGAAACGGTTCCTATGATTTTCTATTTGTAAGCTTTACCTTACACTTAATATCTAGGGTTCTTATGGTAGATTTTTAAGAGTCTACTATACTTTCAATTTATGAAGGATTGATTGGCATCCGAATCAAAGCAGAACTCTTAGCGTTCATTCTACTTCATATTTTATGCTTAAGGTTCTAATAGGCAGATTTAATAACTTACAAAATTTATTCCACAAGTGACTTATATGCACCTGCATCAAACAATACCCTTGCATACACATCATGGATAAGGACGTACCGGTTATAATATTGTCATCTTGTATGACCTCTTTTACTTCCATCTGAGAGCCCTTAGCGTTTGTCTTCTTATCTCCTTTAAGCTTCTTCGCATACTTTGGGAAATTGGATTTGATATGCCCTTTCTCGTTACAGTTGTAACAAGTCGCATCTCCTATCTTCTGGCATTCCAATGTTTTATGCTCTCTAGATTTGCAGATCCCACAAGCCCTAGGCTGCGACTGGGATTTTGATTCGAACCTGCACTTCCCATAATGGCGCTTCTTGCATGTCTTGCATACAGGTTTCTCGTTGGACTTTTGTTTGTTCTTCTTCTTAGAGCTCTGGGAGTTATCTTCCTCCCTTTTTCTTTTTAGCTCATCTTTTGCATTTGAGGCATGAACAAGATCCCCCTTAAGAGTAAGGAGATGTGGTCCTAGATAAAATTTGGAGCGAGTAGCATGGGGTTCCTTGATCTTTTTCACAGCCTTCTTCACAGCTTTTCCAACAGCTGCGTCTATCATAGTTTGAAGGACATCTTTGGAAATTTTAAGGTTTACAATTGTATCATCATTGACATGGGCCGCATCATCCATAACACGATCAACGGCTGTCTTATCTGAGTTTGCCATACTCGATATTGGTTCCTAACACCAATAAAACAATTTCTTAGTTGCAATCCAACAACTGCTATTCGTCATCCTGGTGACCTAATATACTAACCATGGTATCGTTATACCATACGGGCTAATATAGTATGAACATTCTCTATGAATGTCCTGTAGATATGTATATATATATATATATATATCAATTATACTTAGCCTAGGCCATAGAAGACCATTAATGGCATTTAAGGTTTGGACCTAGTCCATCACCTTGTTAACAGGGGATCAATTGTCACATCTGTCTTGATCATATTGATGATTTTGGATAGCTTGAAAGCTTGACATTGGGATATCAGAAAAGAGTGATTCCTAATAGATATAAAATATCAATCTAGGATTCGTTGGAGCATTTTCTATAGTATCATCGGCCAATTTCTACCTCGCATTAAATGACCGGAGTCCTAATCAGGTGGAGACAACAGTTCTCAACATTTATCGCTCATTATAGAATCATATGTGCCAGCATCGAATAATTTCTGCATAAATTGCTTGACAAGGAAAGGTACCTGCTATATAGTTATCATTCTGCACCATCTCTTGGGCGTTCATCTGGAAGAGTCATGCGTTCGTTTTCTTGGCCTCTTCGGGCTTTTTTTTATTCCTAGGGCAGTTGGTCCTGATATACCCCTTCTCGTTGCAACCATAACAGGTTGCGTCTTTCAACTTCTTGTAATCCAAGGTTTTATGTTCCTTAGACTTGCAAATCCCACAAGGTAGAGGCTGAGATTCAAATCTGCGTTTCCCCAGGTGGTATTTCCGACAAGTTTTGCACCTGGTCTTCTCACCCGATTGCTAGCTGTTTTCCTTAAACCCGGAACTCTTCTTATCCTCAGAGTTCCTCTTTGCCTTCCTATCGGAGCGATGAGAATTTTCATCCTCCCTTTTACGCTTTCCATCTTAAGAGGCTTTGGCAAACTTGTTTCTGACCACATCGAGTGTGAGAGATAGCGACAGATCTGCCGCTGACCTGAATGTAGTAGGTCTCGATGCCTTCACACTGGCCTTTATTTCTGGGGCTAGACCCCCAATAAAGCGAGCTATTCGCTTTGGTTCCGGTGTGATCAAGTAAGGAACCAATCGAGACATGGTATTGAAACTTGTAAGGTATGCTTGACAATCTAATTCTCCATGACTAATGTCAAGAATTCAGTCTCAATTTTCTCAACTTCATGTTGAGGACATAAATTTTCTTTGATAAGAGTAACAAACTGCTCCCATGTTAGATTATACAATGGGATTTTCCCAGTAGCCTGGATTAGCGACTTCCACCAAGCTAGAGCTTCTCCTTTAAAAGATTGTGAAACAAACTTCACATTGTCTTTTTCTATACATCCGCTAATATCCACAACGGTATCCATCTCATCGAGCCACGTCATGCAGTCGATGGCTCCCTTTTCTCCTGTGAAGTCTCTGGGCTTGCAGGAGACGAAATATTTATACGAACAGGTTTTAACATGTGGCTCTTGATTAAGCACAACATGTCCAGACGGAACACTCCTCTGATTTGACAAGTTATGAACATCGTCTTCCCTTGACTCATGTGATTTAGAAGGGGGCTTACTACGAGCCGCAGATAGAGTCCTAGAGTGTGTATCACTTGATTCATCATACTGTCTGTCGAGAGCTCATGTAACGGCATTATCTATTAATGCCTGCAGTTCCGCACCAGTTATATTAACTCTGGTAGCATCATTATTCTCTCTCTGGTGGCTGTTGACCTCATCCGATCCAGCCATGTAGTTTGATGGCTACATAAATATCGACGATGATTCTTTCAGAGGTTATTATGGAATTATCATTTTTGACGATTCATCAACCATGGTAATATAAACCATATTGGTTAATTTGTTTGTTATATTTAATCAGCATTTTTATTATAATTTATCCTAGTTATAAAACATTAAGGATATTAAGGTGGCGCAAAGGCCTAGTCACAAGGACAGTTTTAAATTTACAAGCCATGATTTCAGAGAATCGAGGCATTAAGGTTCGAACATATTTCATTACCTTTTCTGGACAGAGAATCAAAGACTACTACTGTCTTTAGTCTTAGAGGACGTTTAATTATAGCCCGTAGGCACTTCATCCTTAAGGGATGATTATTTCAAATAAGGGAATTTAGATTAACCCCCTTTTTAAAGATGGCCTGTGTGACTTTAACAACTCACAGTTTGCCAAAACTGTTAACATACTTACAGATGTTAACTGGGATTGGAATCCTTTAGATAAGTTTTACCGTCTTGGCCATGTCTACAATGACATTTAGGCTAGGTTTTACCTTTAAGACTCCTTTAATATTTAACGCAGAACAATCCTAAATTGAAATGTTAACAAGGATCTGAATCTAATTGTGGAACTACCATCTTGGCCTTGTCTTAAAGTAACATATGGCTAGGACTTGTCCTTTTTAAATTTTGCCATTTTATTATAATGGTAGATCTTATAATATAGGAATGATATTTTAAATATAATCGTTCCATTAAAATTTAAACAGGTATATGGTTGCCCTAAACGGGACTTCTAACAAAAAATGACTTGCCCATGCAAGGGCTAATCAGAAAATAACAAAGGAACCAAATAAGGTCAAAAACAAATCAGGAATAGTCCTAAGTTCTTTGTCTAGACCCAAGAATAAAAATGTTCAATCGTGTAACTGAGATTAAACACAAAAGGCTAGTGTTTAATTCACTCAGTGTTGGCTCTGATACCAACCTGTCACACCCCGATATTTCCACGTTTGACCGGTGGGCCCGGTAGAGGAGTATCGTGACGTAGTTGATATCATCATAGTCAAACAACACAATATATAAATGCACAACGGAAGCAAAAGATAAATATATTACAATCCGAATATAAAGTAATATCAAGTATTACAACGGAAAGTAAAGGATCCACAGGCGGATCAAATAAAAGGAAAAACTGTTCAACAGACTTTGGACGCCTAGAACTTGCAAGATTCCTTATTAACGCCTTGAGCTTCCAGCCAATTACGTTCAGTACCTGTCACTTAACCTTTATGGAAAATACGTCAGTTTTCACTGGTAAATACACTCAACCGACTCATTTGAAAAAAGATTAAGAAAATTGATTTAGATGCAACAGGCACAAAATATTTTGACACTTTGATTAAACTGCACAAGGCAAAATTAATCTTTTATAACTTGGGACAATTATATTTATAATCTTGTATACAGATTTACATGTTCGCTGTACGTTCAGGGCCCGATGTAGAAACCGAGTCAAGATTAACAGACACGCCACAAGTATAAGCCCACAAGAGAGTGAGATACCGTTTCCCTTTAAGCAACTTTCAGTGTATGCCTACACTCCGTGATTAAGGCGTGGCCATTTTATAATACAATGATGTCAAGGATATCCGGGACATGGTCATTAAACCCTAAAGGCTTTTATTTCAAACAATACAGATTAAAACGGGTTACCTCAATAATTTAACCACAATACGATTAAACATTCAATACCCGACCAAGCGGTATTATTATAATACCGTATCCCAAGCCCGTATAGGGAAAATAAGTTAAGAGAATTTACCTGAGCTAAATATAAATTCAATCTCAGCCGTATATCAATTCAGCACGCACAAGTACTTCTACTGGGGCTCTTAATCTGGAACGAAGGTTTTTAATAACCAATTAGATTTCTAACGGGTCTTTAACTAAGCCTATGCTTAGACCGGTTAGTTTTAAAGAGGAAGATACGGTTCAAACGCATGATAAGGCGAAGACCGGTTTAGAGTGTGGTTTTGACCCGACAAGCTTGTATGCTTGTTTAATATGGGTAACTTAAACACATTCTGGATTTTGGGACAAAAAAGATATGGTTTGACCCGTTTCGGCTAATTTATGCAAACTAGTCACATAAGCCGATCCGAACGCGACAAGCGCGTAACGAGTACCCATAAGAGTCATATATAGGTTTCCTAAGTTAATATGCCTTAAATATGTTGTGATATCAGTAGGATACCTTCCATTATGCCCAAAACGAGTTTAATCTCAATATAAGCCCTGAAGGGGTATTTTGGTCATTTACCTAAGGCATATATACTACCTGTCATACAACTAACTAAACGTCGTGACCATAAGGTATAACCTCGGAAGGTTATTCCCTATATACTATGGTCACCCAATGTGTTTAGTCGGATCCTAATGATCGACCAAACGGGTCGGGTTCGAATGTATAAGCGATTGTTTAGATCGCTTACCATACGACCCTATATAAGCACTAAACTAAAAGTGACGAGCTAAGCATGTTAAAACATGCTTAACTAAGTTTAGAAAACAGGTTTGGTATCAAAACAAACGGTTTTGATACCTAACTGTAGTTTGGTTACAAAATACGCAAGAATACGCATTTTGGCCGAAACTACGACTCGTCACTAAGCCTAGATAACGTGGTAATCAGTAGGTATAGTCACTAGGGACTATAACCATCGTGATTATGCTCACGTTATGAAGTTCAAACGAACTTCGTATTGACCATAAACTGGTCAATGCAGAAAGTCAAACAAAGTTTGACTTTAACGTTAAAACGAATAAAAGAACGAAGGAACACTTACAAAGGGTCCCCGAAAGCTAATCTTGATCCAAGTAACTCAGGTATAAAGCAATCGCTTCAACTTAGAGCATTCTTAGATCAGATTTGTGGGTTTTGTAAGTGAATGGGTTGGGTATTTATAGTAAATGGACAACCGTTAGGATCGTTCTTCGAATACCGTGCTTTGATCTTGTCCCTACACTTGTTGCAACACTTAGGTAACTCAAATTGGCCCCCCAACATCAGGGATTTACATGTGGCATTGGCCTTTGGAGTGTTTAACAGCTGTTACAACTGATTAAACAACTTTTGCTGATCTGAAAGGGCCTCGCGTGACGCCAATGGGGCTAGGTGTCACGCCTAGGTCCTTCTGATCAGCAACCAGTTTCCAAAGTTTCCATTTCAGTCCCCGTTGTGTATTAAGGCCATTTCCGACATGTTTAAGGCTCGTTAAGTCAACTTTAAGGCCCTAAAATGATGCCTAAACATTGTGGACATGAAACATGCTCAAAAACTGTTACACCCTTAAATTTTCACTTGATTTTAATAATAGATTATACTATTTCAAATAAATATTGCTTAAGTAACATACTTTCATTAAAGAAGTTCATAAATAGCATCAACCTTAGTCAACTAACGACTAAGGTAAAACGTTTCAAAAGTTGTTTAGAAATTGTTTACAACCCATATACAAAGTCTATCAAAGATTTAAAACATTACGGAAGCTTCAAAATGAGTGTTCGGTTCTTCGACTTTAGCTTGATTGCCATCCGGATAGTTCCCACTTTTACCTAAGGTCAAAACCATCCAAAACGTTAGTTTTGACAACAATTTAAACTATATAAGCAAGCCTTAGCATCAAAACATAACAAATAAAATAAAATTTCAAAAGAAATCCTGCCGCGAATCGCGGCAGGTTCCCTTGATTCTTTCGCATGTCGCGGAGACCATCGCGTGTCGCGGAGGATCTAAAGAATCCTTCCGCGTGGCGCGGAGGAACCGTTTTTCCAGCAGGTGCAGGTTTAAACCTGCAATTGTTGCCAGCTCCGAAAAATTCAGATTTTTGACTTAAACAGCCGTAACTTTCCGCTCGGTTGTCCGTTTTAAGTCATTCGTTTTGCTATACATCTGTAAATTCATTACCGACATAACCAATAAAATTTTGATACCGAAATTTTAACTTACGGACCGAACCACTAAATGTCGCTATGCATTTATTCGACCCATTATAAATCTACTTATTTTATTACCATTTGACTAATAAGCCTAAGGCGCTTGTTACCCAACTTCCGGGACTTATGATCACCGGCACTTCATTACCAACACTATGGCTTCGTGCTCTTATGATCATTTTCGCCATCTCTATCTACTTACAATATTATTACTACAATGAATCATTATTTGACCCGTTTGGTTCATCTACGGAAATCCTCCATTTTGATGACTACCAAACGACTACAAACCAATTCTTAACCTACGAATTAAGTAATGAACAAAGTCGCTACAATCAACACAATTTTAAATCAACTACGCATAGTTAAACAACAATTCATTAAATGTAACGGGTCAAGTTACATACCTTAGTGCACGCCCTTCAACCGCAAATCACCACCGGCTTGTCCACTCGACGTTCCGGTATCCTTCCCTATAGAGTTCATTTATGATATGTTTAGAACTCTCTTTTTAAATCATAATTCGCATAATACACCGAAACACCATAATTATGTGTTTAAACTTGGAATTTCAGTTTTAAGCCTTCTTAGAGGCATTTCTACAAACACTTTAAGGGCAGATTTTTACATGATAAAACATCAAGCTTCTAGTTTATCACTTAGCCCTAATTTCACATCATTCAACCATTTTACATGATTGTTAACTTCTAGATTTCTGAAATCACTTCAAAATTATCAATTTACACTAGATCAACACTCTATTTCCTAGTGTTCATCAAATTACACATAACACATTAATCACCTACAATGATGTTCATAGTTTTCACTAAATTTTACATGATTTCAACTTGTATTTGTCTAGGGTTTGTCCCTAGACACTTTAGTTGTTCTTAAATCATCATAAGACACACATGCAACCCTAATTTCAGAAAATCCCAATTTCATGAGAATTTCAAGTTGAGAGTTTTCATCAAATTTTACATACCTTGTAATTCTCTTGTGATGAGGATCAATAATCTACACTTTAATTTCGATTTCAACTTGAATTGAGCCTCCAATTTGCAAGTTTAGTGAGTTTTTAGGGGTTTGAGAGTGGGGAGTCGCCCCTGCTCTTCTCCTGTACGACCAACACCTTCAAAATGGTGTTTGGTTTTGATTTTTTATTAAAATTAGTATCATAGTTTCAATTCTTACAACTTAGGCCCCTCAACTTTGTTCAACATATTGTTTAGTAGCTTTTAACCCTATTATAAGCTATTTCTAGTCTTGTAACTAACTAGGTTAAAAATTCCTAGTTAGTAAATTCTCGTTTATTTATACTTTATAATTCTAATATAAAGTTTTATATTTTTCGGGGTGTTACAAAAACATCCTGGATGTCGGTTCGTTTGGTCGTACGATTGCGATGTTCGCTTAATTACGACGGAATGTGCATAAGCACGAAAGACGATCCAAATTGCGTGACGAATGGGTTTTTCTTATGCCAAACACTAAAATAAAATATTTTAGTGCTTACATAAATTTTTGGATGTCCGGGTGTATTCAGAACGTAAGTTATGCGCGAAAATGCATACTTATGCACTTTTTGACGCTTTTAGTCTCTGGTCCTTCTACACTTGATCTTAACATGATTTCTTGCACTTTGAGCCCTCTAACTTGACTTTTAAGGGCTTTAAGACATAACCAAATTTTTTTTAAGTCCTTGGGTAACTTTATGGTTATCCGAAAAGTCATAAATTTCAACGTTGATGCTTTTAATCCCTCGTATACGAATATTGTCATAACTTTCTCATATGCTAGCGAAACTTGGTGAAATTTTTATCATGTATTCTAGTGAGTATAATTGATCGTTACAAAGCTTCGGGTTTGCTAAAAGGTCACTCAGAGGTATACTTTAAACATGCTGACACATTTAACCCCTGTAGTTTGTAATCTCTCACTTTCTTTCACAATTAGCTTCGTATGATCCATGAATCATTCGTTTTAAGGGTATAAACATCATGTAGGGATATTGTAGGGTATATTTATCCATTGTTGACATTTTGAACCCTTATATTCACATATTTTCCATGTTTGTCAACTTTAGTCCTTCTAGAGTATTTTTTCACACGTTCGAAGCTTATGACACGTGTCAATACATTATAGGACGTGAATTTTCGAGGTCTTACAAAAACTAACCCTTTTTAGTACTAATGTTGGAAAAGTGTGTTTTTGTCTTCCTTTTGAATTTACATGACCAAATGAGCTGAAACGAGCAAAAGGAACAAATATGCAGCCAAAACTAACATAAATACAAAGAAAAGGAATAAACGTGACATTCCCGACCCCTCGACCGCATCCCCAAGAGAAAAAACAAGAAACAGAAGGCTGACCACAGCCCGTGCCCACTGGACACGGGGGCTTGGTCAGGTGTCTGCAGAAAGAACAAAGCTGTGGAAGCTTCTACGCCCACCACGAGGGCGTGCCCAGCTCAGCACGGGGCGTGGTCAACGCTAAGATTCGCAGAATCTTACAAAATCTTGGTAGTACAGATACGTTTCTGCACATGGGTCCATGCCCACTAGACACACACATGCTGAGCCCTATGCTGACAAAAACAATTAATGAAGGAAGAGAAAAGGGATGGCCACGGGGGCGTGTCCGCTGGACACAGGGCCGTGGCCGGGCTTCTGTTCAAGCTATATATAGAGGTGCTTGGTTCACTTCAAAGGCATCCCTTGGCAAACAACCACTCTCCCACTTTGCCACCACTCCACCACCATCATCCATCATCCACCTTAGAGTGTGTGTAGTAGTCTCGGGATCCAAGATTGATAGTAAGAGTTCTTGTCAATCAAAGGCCATGTTTGGCTAAGTCTCTTACATCACTTGGTGAAGACAAGTCTTTAATGTATTACTTTTGATTTTTAATCTTTTCGCACTTTTTATTTGGTTTTGTATTAATGACTTTAATAGCTAGTTTCTTATGTTGAAGGTGAAACTTCTTTATCATTTGTCTGTAGTGTCTTGGCATTACTTTACTGTCTATACAAAGTAAAAGATTTACACCATTCATATCTCTACGGTTTATATAGAGATACATTGGCTACCTGGTCGGGGGTTAAGGGAATGGTTTAGTAATGTTCTTGTCTTGTTCAGTGTATAGATCCTACAAGGACCTGGGTCAAGCTTACTAGGACCTCCTTCAATACCCACTGGTATTGGATGGCGGGGGTGCGAATGGCTTGATCCCCTCATATGTAAACTACTATTAATACATTAAACCGGCTACTTGGGATTGTATCCCTACTGATTCAAACCACTTAGCCGAGGGTAACGTCACCTTCAAAAGAGGGGCCTACAACTTTTTGCATTAATAACTTAATTAATTATCTTTCAATATTCCGACCCTTTGGGATTGTATGTTTGCTGACTCAAACCACTGGGTTGAGGGTAACGTCACCTTCAAAAGAGGGGCCTGCTACTATAACTAAGATAATCTCTTAAAAAGTGCAAAAGTGCGGAAATCATCAAAGGATATATTAAAGGCAAGTCGGATCCAAGTGATTCATCTTGTCTATCTGTTTTTATTTTATTTTTATTTCTGCGTTTTTTGTTTATTTTCATATTTTAAAAACCTTTTCTCAAAAATTTTAGTTTGATTAGATGTTGAGGATAAACTGGTATTAAAAGCTCTTGTGTCCTTGGACGACCTCGGTATCTTACCAACGCTATATTACGCTCACGATGGGTGCACTTGCCCAAGTGTGTGTTTAGTGTTAGTAGAATATCGTGTTTTATAAATTGAAAACTTGACTAATATGTAAAATGGGCTTAAAATATCAATAAAAACATAATACACCCCACACACCACACGGCGGCGCTTTTCACTTATGACGCTACACGACTGACACTCAAAGAATCATCGTCGAGGAGTGTATTCCGGTGAAGTATGACGAGTCTCCAGTGAAGATCCGGTAAGTCTTCTATTCCAGTTACATTGGCTCTTCATGTGTCGTTTGAGACTATTCTCGGTGATAAATAATTCCGACAAGAATCCGGTGAACTTCCGACCAAGCTCCAGTGAACGAAACTCGACCTGCATCTCTTGTTGCTTTATTTTTCTATGTGCATATGTAGTCATACGATTAGTTATGTTGATTATAAATGTTTGGGAATTAGGTCAAGTGGTTGTAGTCTTGGGTTGAAATTTGTTGATCAAAGTCAAAATATTTTGATTTGGTTGCAAAGATGAAGAATACAGAGCTCAACTTGCGAGTAATGTTAGACACAGCCAAAGAAGTATAAATAGATTAGAGTCAAGCATTAGTGGAGTGGAAAGAAGTAGAGAGGGTACAAGTAAGAGATACAAAGAGCTACAGATTCCATGGCAGTGGCTGATGGATACAAGAGTCTTTGGTAAGGTAGGTGCAGACTTTCCTTTATCACCAACCAAAGGCTTTTTGTGATAATAAACTTGAATTACAATATATTATGGTTTATAAAGTTAACTACAAATCTTTATTGTAACTTAAGCTATTTATTTTATTAATTAATTAAGTCGATAATTACAGATAAAACTAAGTTCCCTGAATCTGGCACAAGAGTGTATGTGGAGGATCGCTAAAGAATTGGAGTGTAATGAAGCTTCACGAGACGGGGATTTGGCACGAGAGTGTATGCGGAGGATCGCTAAAGAATTGGAGTGCAATGAAGCTTCACGAGACGGGGATTTGGCACGAGAGTGTATGCGGAGGATCGCTAAAGAATTGGAGTGCAATGAAGCTTCACGAGACCGGGATTTTTTGCCACAAGGCGTTCGATTTGCTTTTCGGGTTCATCAGGTACATTTATATATGTTATAATTTGCAACATCTGTATGCAACGAGAGTTGTACATTGTGCAATTATACAAGTTTTGTTAGTATTTTTGTCTTGATAGTTTGGCGGTGGAAAATACATCAGCTCACGGGGACACACGTCATTAATCCTCATCGTATGAGAACCCTAAACCATCTTTCTCACCAAGTCTGGGTAGAGGGAGATATCGAGAGAAAGAGAATCCGACCACACTCCGGTGGCCAGTGGTATCGATGACGACTGTGATGATAGGGGTAAACAGAAATGAAGACGATCGTCTTTTGAGATTTAGGTTGTACGGTTGTTTTGTAATAAACCTGTCATTGTAGTGGCTCTGGTGGTGTTCCGCGGTGTGTAAGTCGACTGTCGGTGGCGGAGATGACCTACTGCAACCGAACATTTGATTGTAAGAGTTTTAAAGTTTTAGATTATGAATATGATTGTTTCTTTTCTTTTCTTTTTGCATACAAATGGTTTGTTGCAAATTTTCGATTTCTTATCTATATGTTTTTCTATTTAGATTTGAAGGTAATGCGGTTCATTTGAAATCAATTTTAAGATTTAACTTTTCATTTGTTGTTCATTTGACTTCAGTTTGATAGACTTTTTGTTAGATATAAGGATTTGTAACTGGCTTCTTGGTTGTTGGTTATTAGTAAAAGGGTTGTTAACTGTGAACATGTTGGTAGCATTATGATTAAGCTATTGGTTTGCCAATCCTCTTGACACCAACTTTTTTTTGTCAATTGATAGTTGTGTTCGAGTACAATCATGATTGTGAAGATTGTTATTCGCTTTGCTCATGAGGTTTGTCTTACCATCTCCTATGTTTTAATTTATGTCATGTGTGCGTGTTGTGTATCTGTTTATGTTTGCCTTCCCATTTAGTTGTAGCATTGTCACACCCTGATATTTCCACACTTTACCGGTGGGCCCGGTAGGGGAGTAACGTGACGTGGTTGGTAACATCATGGTCAAACAACACAATATATAGATGCACAGCGGAAGCAAAAGATAAAATATATTACATTCCGAATATGAAGTAATATCAAAGTATTACAACGGAAAGTAAAGGATCCACAGGCGGATCAAATAAAAGAAGACTGTTCAACAGACTTCAGGCATCTAGAACTTGCAAGATTCCTTATTAACGCCCTAAGCTTCCAGCCAATTTCGTTCAGTACATGTCACTTAACCTTTTTGGAAAATACGTCAGTTTACACTGGTAAATACAATTAACTGACTCGTTTTGAAAATGTTTAAAAATTTGGTTTGAATTCACAAGGCACAAACATTCTTTTATAACCTGGGACAATTTTATTAATAAAAATGTTGTATCCGATTTACATGGTTATCCAACATTTAGGGCCGGTGATTATACAATACAAGCCGGTCAAGATTAATCGACACACCATAAATATAACTCACAAGAAGACATCCTTACGAGTGAGTATATCTTTTACATACGCAACAGGAGGTGTTATGCCTACACCTTGTGCTTAAGTTATGGCCATTCACTTTTTAAATGAGCCAAGGATATCCAGGACACGGTCATTAACCCCCAATGTTATTTGTTATCAATCAATACAGATTAAAACGGGATTATGCAATTTAATCATCTCCGATTAAAAGGTTTCTACACCCGACCAAGCGGTATTTTTATAATACCGTATCCCAAGCCCGTATAAGGAAAATAAGTTAAAAGTATTTACCTGAGCTAGCAATGTAATTTATACTCAGCCGTATATTCAAATCAGCAAGTACAAGTACTTCTACTGGGGCTCTTAATCTGGAACAAAGGTTTTTATTAACCTATTAGATTCCTAACGGGTCTTATTTAAGTCGTAACTTAGACCGGTTAGTATTAAGGAAAGGTTTACGTTTCAAAACGCATGACTAAGCGAAGACCGGAATAGAATGTGATTTAGACCCGACAAGTTTGGAGACTTGTATAATATGGGTAAACTAAACACATTCTGAATTTTGAGATAAAAACGATATGGTTTGACCCGTTTCGGCTAATATATGTAAACTAGTTACATAAGCCGATCCGAACGCGACAAGTGCGTAACGAGTAACCAAAAGAGTCTTATACAGGTTCCCTACGTTAATATGCCTTAAATATGTTGTGATATCAGTAGGATATCTTCCATTATGCCCAAAACGAGTTTAATCTTAAAATAAGCCCCGTAGGGGTATTTTGGTCATTTAAAAGATTATAAAAGAGATTAATTAAAATTCTGAGATTCGGGTCCGAATACATCAGAAAAATAACTTATTTTATTAGGTCATATCAGTTGGTAATATGTCTTATATGACAAAATGGTTTTAAACCCTTACTATGCGTTTCATACGCCTATAACGTCGTTTTAAGCGATTTACGGGTTAAAATAGGAATCTGAGTTTCCAGGTCAGTTCATAAGGTTCAAAACACTTCATTTATTATTTAAAATCAGTAGCAATTGGATTGGTGTCAAAAGGATTTGTAAAACTCATTTTATGGCCTTGAAGGGTATATTCGGTATTTACCGAATCAAGGCGGTAATCCTAGCTTATCATCAGTTTAAAAATAATTAAAAATCTTCAAAAATCTCAAAATATTATATTACATCAGTGGGTAAAAGGTTTGGTGTCAAAAATTGGGTTTAGATAGGCTTTACGCTAATGACGCCGTTTAATTACTAATAAGCGTTCTAATTACGTCATTAAGCATAACTCCTAATCTAGACTTCCAACTGATGTGAAAATTTAGGGTTATGTTTAATAATCAGTAACAAAGATTATTGTACTTTCATATTTCCAAAATTCTCGTTTTATGGTCATAAGGGCATTATGGTCAATATTTAAGCAATTAACGGAAACGTCGGACAATTAAGGATTCAAGTGGTATAAACGCAGAGGGTTATACTATCATGTAACTAGGTCCTAATGGAACTTTAAGGCATTTCTAAACCTATCAAAATCGGGTCAGAACGGAAGTCAAAGCAAAAGTCAAAGTTTTGCGACTTTCGGTTCCGAAACGATCCTTAAACAGAAAGTTGTCGAATCAAACAAGCTTAGACAAGTTCTTATACTTATTATCAAGTTATATGAATGATAAAATAGGTTACACACCTTTTACATCGTTAATTATGCGTTAAATCAAAGATTACATTTCTGTTGACTTTTTCTCATCATCTTTGACTCGACAAACGACCTAATTAGGATGGGAATCAGTGGGTGCCCTTTTAAGGGTTTAAAGCCCACATAATTACCAACTTATAACAACCTTAAGTTTGCCTAATCGCTGGACCAAAAGCGATTAATTAATAAGTCAACCGTTATTTACGACGGTTTGACTTTTAAGCTATAAACTAATCAAAACTCAATTAAAGAAGGTTAATAATACTTACCAAGGTCCTAATGATGATTAGAGATGCTTAGGAAGTGGCCTTGAGTTCCAGAAATCCTTAGATGTGAAGTTTGGAATGAATGATCAAATGGTGCAACAAGGTGGGTTCTTATATAGTGTTCTTGATGCCTTTAGATCATTACAAACATGTCTACAAGTGTTATGGGATCATCCCAAATGTCCCTAGGGCCTAATAATGCATTAAACAAGTCCCTAAAATCAGTAATTGGCAAAATGAGGCGGTGGAACGGGCTGGAACAGGCAGCTGTGGGTTTTTCTGCATCTGGGACATGCTTGCGCACCTCAACGTTCTGGGTGTTGAGGTCCGTAAGCATGCTTGCGCACCTCAACATTCTGAGTGTTGAGGTCCGTAAGCTAGTCATCAGGTTTCTCATTTTTGCACTTTTGGTCCCTGGTCCTTCCAAACATCGTTTTCACACAATTTCTTGCATTATGAGGCTTTTAAATTGACATTTAGGGGCTTAAAGACTTATACCCACTTTGTGAAGTCCTTGGCCACTTTGTTTTTACCCGAAAAGTCATAAATTTCCATGTTGACGCTTCTAACCCCTCGCACGCGAATTTTATCATAACTTTCTCATACGATAACGAAACTTGGTGAAATTTTTATCACACATTCTAGTGAGCATAATTAATTGTTACAAAGCTTCGGGTTTGCTAAAAGGTCACTCAGAGGTATACTTTAAACATGTTGACATATTTAACCCTTGTCGTTTGTAATTCCTCACTTTCTTTCACAATTAGCTTCGCATGATCCATGATTTATTCGTGTAAGGGTATGAGCATCATGTAGGGTTACTGTAAAGTATATTTATCCCTTGTTGACATTTTGGAACCCTTATATTCACATACTTTCCATGTTTGTCAACTTTAGTCCCTCTAGAGTATACTTTCACACGTTCCAGATTATGACACGTGTCAATACATTATAGGACGTAAATTTTTCGGGGTGTTACATCCTCACCCCCTTAAAAGAAATCTCGACCTCGAGATTTGTTAAGATGCTGGAAGTACTTTTTGTCGCATATTGGATTTAACTCCTCTAACATATCTAGGGTCTTTCCAAGCTCCCAAAGTGACCCCTATATTAGGTATATGTATCCTTTTGGAGCTTCTTAACCTGTCAATCCTCAATCGATACAGGATGCTCATCACATCATAAATCTGCATATCATTATGTGATATTGCTTCTTGACTTATTGGCGGAATACATCCTTCAGTCACTACTGTGCAATGTATTGCGAGCTCCGTCAAGCTCCTTGAATAAGTTTTAGCTTATAAGCTACTTGATCTTGATACATTTGATTTTCCTTTGATTGATTCTATATATTCAGAGCTTAACTAGCCTGATAATTTAACAAATTTGGCACACCCTTCCTGGGTGATATCTTTTGTTGAACCTTATTCTTTAACAAGAACTTAGGAGGTTTGCTATTTTCATTAATCCTTGATTTTCTGCCGAATACTGGCATCTTACTGATGATTATGAATTTGTGTGATCTTATTTGTTGTTTCCAATACAACTTTCAGATTCTGATAATTGGACTTGCCAGTCTATTGTCCTAACAATAGATATTTAACATTCCATCTATACAAGGTCTCCAAAGGAGCAGCCTTGATGCTTATATATCAACTATTATAGAAAAGCTTATCTTAAGGTGAGATGGTTATTCCAACCATTGCTCAAAACTAATCTTAAGGAGTAGTTAATCCTTGCAGTTAGTCGAACAAATCGACTATCCTGGGCAGCTGATGGCGATTCTTAATCGTTGCCTAATTAGGGTTGCGGTAAACAATACCTAAGCAAAATGAACCCTCTTTCATAATTAACTATACCGAATTCTCAGGATATTGAGTTAGACTATATGAACCCTTTATTTTAAAAACTTAGTTAATCAGGGTTTCGATTCTCCCAATGATGGTACCAGCCGTCTTGGAGATTCCATAATAATACAGTCTTAAATGGGATATAAACCTTAACTCTACCTGCCTCTCAGGGTAAACAGTGTAATATTAGGAGAAGATAATCAAGGTACAAGGAGGTTACAGAGATTTTTCCAAATCTCAGGCTCCAGTTAATCCATCCTCGCTTGTGTCAAATGAGTGACACACTTATGCTATGAGTCAACGAATTCCTTTACCAGGAACGTTTATTTGGAAAATCTATTTTCTAGATATCTTCTTTGAATTCCATTAGTTGACTTTAGTACCATATGATCATTGGGATATCTTTGTGGTTCCATGCATTAAACCTCCATACTGATCAGGCATGGAAGCAATCTATGGAACTTATTAAGATACATCGATTCTCATACGGCGTTTTTGTCATACCATTTGGTATTCGTAATCAATAGGGATTAAGGAGATATCAATTACAAGCGAATGTACTTTATCTGTAGAGAGGGTACATTAGAATTTTATGACTGAAGATTTCTGACAGGAATAGAAGAAATAGTTCCTGTGAATTTTCTACCTGTAAGTTTTACCTTATACATATTATATATAGGGTTCTTATGTATGGTTTTAAAAGCTTGTTATACTTATAGTTTATGAAGGATTTATTGTTATCCGAACCAAAATAAAAAAAAATAAAAACTTTTAGTATTTAAATCACTGATAAAATGTCAAGGAATGTACCTGATGCCATTATTTATGGACTAGCTCAGGCATTTTAGGCGCTTCCATTTTTAGGCTTTCCTTCCTTAGCCGCATTTCCTTTGACAGATTTAGGGCACGTAGTCTTGATGTGGCCTTTCTCATTACAGCCGAAGCAGACTACATTCTTCATGTCCTTACAGTCCAACGTTTTATGTCCCTTAGACTTGCAGATCCCACAAGCCCTGGGCTGCGATTTGGATTTTGGTTCGAACCTGCATTTCCCATAATGGCGCTTCTTGCAGGTCTCACATACTGGTTTCTGGTCGGACTTTTGTTTGTTCTTTTTCTTAGAACTCTGGGAGTTATCTACCTCCCTTTTCCTTTTTAGTTCATCCTTTGCATCAGAGGCATGAACGAGATCCTCCTTAAGAGTAAGGAAATGTGGTCCTAAATAAAATTTGGACTGAGCAGCATGGGGCACCTTGAACTTTTTCACAGCCTTCTTCACAGCTTTTCCAACAGCTGCGTCTATCATAGTTTGAAGAACATCTTTGGAAATTCTAAGGTTCACAATTTCAGCATCATTAGCATGCGTCGCGTCATCAATGGTGCGATTGACTGTTGTCTTATCCGAGTTTGCCATACTCGATATTGGTTCCTAACACCAATAAAACAATTTCTTAGTTGCAATCCAACAACTGCTATTCCTCATCCTGATGGCCTTAATATATACTAACCATGGTATCAATAATCTATACAGGCTAATATAGCACTAACATTCTTAATGAACGTCATTTAAAATATATATTAATATTACTTAGCCTAGGTCGCAAAAGACCATCAATGGCATTTAAGGTTTGGACCTAATTCATCACTTTTATGACAGAGGATCAAAACGTCACATCTGTCTTTATTATAGTGAAGAATTTCGGTAGCTGGAAAGCTTTGCCATAGGGATATCAGAAAAGAGTGATTCCTAATACATATAAAATATCCATCTAAGATTTGTTGGAGTATTCTCTAAAGTATCTTCGGCCAATTTCTATCTCGTGCTAAATGACCGGAGTCCCAGTCAGGCGGAGAGAACAGATCTCAACATTTATCGTTAATCATAGCATCATATGTGCCAGCATCAAGTAAATTTCTGCATAAATCTTTTGATAAGGAAGGTACCTGCTATATTGTCGTCATTCTGCACTATCTCCTGGGTGTTCCTCTGGACGACTCACGCGTTTGTTCCCTTGGCCTCTCCAGGCTTCTTTATAAGTTTTGGGCAGTTGGTTTTGATGTGCCCATCCTCGTCACAGTTGTAACAGGTCGCATTCTTCAACTCCTTACAATCTAAAGTCTTGTGACCCTTGGTCTTGCAAATTCCACATAATTTAGCTCGTGGGTCGATTGTACATTTTCCAAAATGTTGCTTCCTGCAGTTACCGCATTTGGGTTTGTTATTAGACTGACCCGAGTTCTTCCTAAATTCGGAATCCTTCCCGCGCTCAGAGCTTCCCTTCTTCTTGTTGTTATATTGATGAGAGTTTTCCTCCTCTCTTTCTCTTCTTCCCTCGCCAGAAGCCTTAAGAGACTTAATTCTGATGGCATCTAAGGTGAGAGATAAGGATAAGTCCACCGCGGACCTATATGTGGTTGGCCTAGATGCTTTAACACTTCCTTTTATCTCTGGTGCTAGGCCTCCAATGAAACGCGCTATGTGTTTAGGTTCAGGGGTGACTAAATAAGGAACTAGGCGGGACATAGTGTTGAAACTTGTCACATATGCCTGACAATCCAAATTCTCCATGACCAGAGTCAAGAAGTCTGATTCTATCTTTTCTACCTCATGCTGAGGGCAATAGTTTTCCTTGACTAATGCAACAAATTGCTCCCAAGATAAGTTGTAGAGTAGAACCTTTCCCGTGGCTAGGAGCAATGATCTCCACCATGCCAACGCTTCTCCTTTGAATGATTGTGAAACAAATTTCACAACATCTTGCTCCGCACAACCGCTGATGTCAACAACATCGTCCATCTCATCGAGCCATGTCATGCAATCAATGGCCCCTTTTTTCTCCTGTAAAGTCTCTGGGCTTGCAGGAGACAAAATATTTATATGAGCAGGTCTTAACTGGTGCCTCTTGATGAAACACAACCTGTCTAGACGGAATACTCCTTTGATTTGACAAGTCATGAACATCGTCCTCCCTCAACTCATGTGTGTTAGAAGGGGGCTTACTACGAGTCACTGATAGAGTCTTAGAGTGGGTATCATTTGACTCATCATACTGTCTGTCAAGAGCTCGAGTAACAGCATAATCTATTATTGCCTGCAGTTCTGCTCCAGTTACATTGATTCTGGTAGCATCATTGTCCTCCTTCATGTGGCTGTTAACTTCATCTAATCCAGCCATGTAGCTTGATGGCTACATAAACATTGACAATGATTTATTCAGAGGTTATTATGAAATTATCATTTTTGATAATTTATTAACCATGGTAATATAAACCATATGGGTTAATTTGTTAATTTTAATAGTATTTTTTTTTTCATTATATTTTATCCTAGTTATAAAACATTAAGGATAGTTAAAGTGGCGCAAAAAGGCCTAGTCACAAGGATAGTTTTAAATTTTATAAGCCATGATTTCAGAGAATCGAGGCATTAAGGTTTGAACATAGTTAGTTACCTTTTCTTGACAGGGAGTTGTAAGCTACCACTGTCTTTTGTCTTTTAGGACAATAGATATAGCCCGTGGGCATTTCCCTTCTGAGGGATGGTTATAATATGATCATCTTCTCAGATGCTATTAGTCGAGATCGTATGGATCCTACCGACTATTATGCTTGGACCTGGTCCAACATTTTTAGACGGGAGGTCAAAGACCACCACTGTCGTTGTCTTATCGGACAACAAGTTTAGCCCGTAGGCACTTCATCACTAACGGATGTTTATAATATGATCATCTTATAGGATGACATAAGCCATGATTTCTGGATCATTAGGCCAAATTAGGAAATTTGAAAATTTCCAATATAGGGATGACTATTGTGATTTTCTCAGATCACTTTTGTCAAGAGTGCTAACACGTTCTTAGGTGTTAACAAGGATTTGAATCTCTTAAATAGGTCTTACCATCTTGGCCATGTCTAAAAATGACACGTGGCTAGGTCTTGTCCTTTTTAGATTTTTGCCATTTTATTATAATGGTAGATCTTATAAAAGGAATGTTATTTTCCATTTATTTAATATTTCAAGTTTAGAATGATAATTTAATCTTAATCATTCCACTATATAAAAATAAAAGTACAGAGTTGCCCTAAGCGGGACTTGAAAGGAATAACGTTGTCCTAGAAGGGACTGAAAGATAAATATGTCCTTATAAGGACTATTAAAGAAACGATCTTTAGCAAAAATGGGTTGTCTTCATCACTTTACTTTCGAATGTTCCCTCCCTGGATGCTCGTTTCATTCTAGCCGTGGTACGAAGCTCAGCATTTCAAGGCTCCGGATGTGGAGAATTTCTAATACAGCTTCTTCGCTTGGCGACATATCCAATATATAAAAATTGGAAGCAAAATTTACAGATTTGGATTGAGAGTAATCCTATGTTAAGTCTAGACTCAGAAGGTCAAGGAATTTGCTAATGTGTCATTGAGATTAAACACAAAAAGGCTAGTGTTTAATTCACTCAATGTTGGCTCTGATACCAACCTGTCACACCCCGATATTTCCACACTTTACCGGTGGGCCCGGTAGGGGAGTAACGTGACGTGGTTGGTAACATCATGGTCAAATAACACAATATATAGATGCACAACGGAAGCAAAAGATAAAATATATTACATTCCGAATATGAAGTAATATCAAAGTATTACAACGAAAAGTAAAGGATCCACAGGCGGATCAAATAAAAGAAAACTGTTCAACAGACTTCAGGCATCTAGAACTTGCAAGATTCCTTATTAACGCCCTGAGCTTCCAGCCAATTTCGTTCAGTACCTGTCACTTAACCTTTTTGGAAAATACGTCAGTTTACACTGGTAAATACAATTAACTGACTCGTTTTGAAAATGTTTAAAAATTTGGTTTGAATGCACAAGGCACAAACATTCTTTTTATAACCTGGGACAATTTTATTAATAAAAATCTTGTATCCGATTTACATGGTTGTCCAACATTTAGGGCCGGTGATTATACAATACAAGCCGGTCAAGATTAATCGACACACCATAAATATAACTCACAAGAAGACATCCTTACGAGTGAGTATATCTTTTACATACGCAACAGGAGGTGTTATGCCTACACCTTGTGCTTAAGTTATGGCCATTCACTTTTTAAATGAGCTAAGGATATCCAGGACACGGTCATTAACCCCCAATGTTATTTGTTATCAATCAATACAGATTAAAAAGGGATTATGCAATTTAATCATCTCTGATTAAAAGGTTTCTACACCCGACCAAGCGGTATTTTTATAATACCGTATCCCAAGCCCGTATAAGGAAAATAAGTTAAAAGTATTTACCTGAGCTAGCAATGTAATTTATACTTAGCCGTATATTCAAATCAGCAAGCACAAGTACTTCTACTAGGGCTCTTAATCTGGAACAAAGGTTTTTATTAACCTATTAGATTCCTAACGGGTCTTATTTAAGTCGTAACTTAGACCGGTTAGTTTTAAGGAAAGGTTTACGGTTCAAAACGCATGATTAAGCGAAGACCGGAATAGAATGTGATTTAGACCCGAAAAGTTTGGAGACTTGTATAATATGGGTAAACTAAACACATTCTGGATTTTGAGATAAAAACGATATGGTTTGACCCGTTTCGGCGGTTTGACCCATTTCGGCTAATATATGTAAACTAGTTACATAAGCCGATCCGAACGCGACAAGTGCGTAACGAGTAACCAAAAGAGTCTTATACAGGTTCCCTACGTTAATATGCCTTAAATATGTTGTGATATCAATAGGATATCTTCCATTATGCCCAAAACGAGTTTAATCTTAAAATAAGCCCCGTAGGGGTATTTTGGTCATTTAAAATATTATAAAAGAGATTAATTAAAATTCTGAGATTCGGGTCCGAATACATCAGAAAAATAACTTATTTTATTAGGTCATATCATTTGGTAATATGTCTTATATGACAAAATGGTTTTAAACCCTTACTATGCGTTTAATACGCGTATAACGTCGTTTTAAGCGATTTACGGGTTAAAATAGGAATCTGAGTTTCCAGGTTAGTTCATAAGGTTCAAAACACTTCATTTATTATTTAAAATCCGTAGCAATTGGATTGGTGTCAAAAGGATTTGTAAAACTCATTTTATGGCCTAAAAGGGTATATTCGGTATTTAACGAATCAAGGCGGTAATCCTAGCTTATCATCAGTTTAAAAATAATTAAAAATCTTCAAAAATCCCAAAATATTATATTACATCAGTGGGTAAAAGGTTTGGTGTCAAAAATTGGGTTTAAATAGGCTTTACGCTAATGACGCCGTTTAATTACTAAGAAGCGTTCTAATTACGTCATTAAGCATAACTCCTAATCTAGAGTTCCAACTGATGTGAAAATTTAGGGATATGTTTAATAATCAGTAACAAAGATTATTGTACTTTCATATTTCCAAAATTCTCGTTTTATGGTCATAAGGGCATTATGGTCAATATTTAAGCAATTAACGGAAACGTCGGACAATTAAGGATTCAAGTGGTATAAACGCAGAGGGTTATACTATCATGTAACTAGGTCCTAATGGAACTTTAAGGCATGTCTAAACCTATCAAAATCAGGTCAGAACTGAAGTCAAAGCAAAAGTCAAAGTTTTGCGACTTTCGGTTCCGAAACGATCCTTAAACAGAAAGTTGTCGAATCAAACAAGCTTAGACAAGTTCTTATACTTATTATCAAGTTATATGAATGATAAAATAGGTTACACACCTTTTACATCGTTAATTATGCGTTAAATCAAAGATTACATTTCTGTTGACTTTTTCTAATCATCTTTGACTCGACAAACGACCTAATTAGGATGGGAATCAGTGGGTGCCCTTTTAAGGGTTTAAAGCCCACATAATTACCAACTTATAACAACCTTAAGTTTGCCTAATCGCTGGACCAAAAGCGATTAATTAATAAGTCAACCGTTATTTACGACAGTTTGACTTTTAAGCTATAAACTAATCAAAACTCAATTAAAGAAGGTTAATAATACTTACCAAGGTCCTAATGATGATTAGAGATGCTTAGGAAGTGGCCTTGAGTTTCAGAAATCCTTAGATGTGAAGTTTGGAATGAATGATCAAATGGTGCAACAAGGTGGGTTCTTATATAGTGTTCTTGATGCCTTTAGATCATTACAAACAAATCTACAAGTGTTATGGGATCATCCCAAATGTCCCTAGGGCCTAATAATGCATTAAACAAGTCCCTAAAATCAGTAATTGGCAAAATGAGGCGGTGGAACGGGCTGGAACAGGCAGCTGTGGGTTTTTCTGCATCTGGGACATGCTTGCGCACCTCAACGTTCTGGGTGTTGAGGTCCGTAAGCATGCTTGCGCACCTCAACGTTCTGGGTGTTGAGGTCCGTAAGCATGCTTGCGCACCTCAACGTTCTGGGTGTTGAGGTCCGTAAGCATGCTTGCGCACCTCAACGTTCTGAGTGTTGAGGTCCGTAAGCTAGTCATCAGGTTTCTCATTTTTGCACTTTTGGTCCCTGGTCCTTCCAAACATCGTTTTCACACTATTTCTTACATTATGAGGCTTTTAAATTGACATTTAGGGGCTTTAAGACTTATACCCACTTTGTGAAGTCCTTGGCCACTTTGTTTTTACCCGAAAAGTCATAAATTTCCATGTTGACGCTTCTAACCCCTCGCACACGAATTTTATCATAACTTTCTCATACGATAACGAAACTTGGTGAAATTTTTATCACACATTCTAGTGAGCATAATTAATCGTTACAAAGCTTCGGGTTTGCTAAAAGGTCACTCAGAGGTATACTTTAAACATGTTGACATATTTAACCCTTGTCGTTTGTAATTCCTCACTTTCTTTCACAATTAGCTTCGCATGATCCATGATTTATTTGTGTAAGGGTATGAGCATCATGTAGGGTTACTGTAAAGTATATTTATCCCGTGTTGACATTTTGGAACCCTTATATTCACATACTTTCCATGTTTGTCAACTTTAGTCCCTCTAGAGTATACTTTCACACGTTCAAGATTATGACACGTGTCAATACATTATAGGACGTAAATTTTTCGGGGTGTTACAAGCATGTTTTAGTTTAGCCGTATATTAAAAGATAGCAACTTGCACAACTGTGTTCTTTAGGGTGTTATTAAGAAGGAAGCGACTTGAAGATGCCATCAGTTGTAGGTTTAGAAGAACATGTTTGTTGTCTTGATATACGTTGTTGTCAAAGCCTGTTGGCATGTTTTTGTTCAAGGATTTGAATTTTTTTGTTGCTTGAGTTGGTATTAAGTTAAAGGTCCTTAAAGATTTTATTGTTATAATGTATGTCCTGTTTATGACAGTTTTGGCTCCTTTAACAAAAGAAAATAAACAAGGAGGTATAGGATTGAAACCTCCAATGTTTAGAGTTTAAACTTGGTTGATTTGAAAATGATTGTCAAGACATCGTTTATGATGGACTCAATTTGTATGCCCTCGCCGCAACACGGCGGGCTTCTTATCTAGTTTTCTACAAATATAAAACTCCACTTCATTATCCATAAATGCCTTTTTGTATAGTAGTTACTATATATATTTTCATAAATTAGTTTTTGTCAAGTAACACTCGGTAAGACTATCGGGTTTGGAAAGATTTGGGTTGGGCATTGCTCGACACATGGCAGGTGTGCGCTCTACCAGTCCACACCCAAAAAAGTGGGGTGTCGTAGGGACGTGGCTAGACGGCGTTGGGGTGCTATGTGGCATCTAAATTTCTTTTTTTTATATTAATCATAGAATTTAGTAAATAATTTTAAAAACACATTTTATTTATATTAAATAACAACAATAAAAAATACATTACATACAAAAAAAAATATCAATCATCTTATGTGAACCGGGCATACCAAAGAATGCATGCCAGATCCAAAGATCTTGTGATGCAACCGCTTCAAGCATCATAGCCGGCATTCCATGATCTATTTGTGTGAGAGCTTTGTCATGCAGTTGGACAAAGTTCCCACTCCCATTGCATACAATCTAAACTACCGATCATCCCGAGAAGACCATGATTTTCAGCTTGATGTTCCAAAATTTGTTGCATATCACTACACGTCGGTTTTCTTAAGTATCCTTTCATATATAATTCAATGATATACGCACAAAATTGTGAAGACTTTCCCTAACAACTCGTGCCGACATTTTTAAATAATCGTCCATTATGTTGAAACTATTGTCGTAAGCCAATTTTCTTAGGGCAGCCGTAACTTTTTGCCACGTGGTAAATCATAAATTACCATGCGCATCGGGTCTTTATCGGAAAAAAAAAACATAATTATCCTCTAAATCCTTAGATATTCTTAAAAATATTTTTTTACTCATACGAAAACGAAGCCTAAACATTCTTTCATCATACGTTGGTTTGGGTGAGAAATAATCGCTTATCAGCAAATCGTTTGCGATTCGCGTTCACGAACAATATACTTCCTCCGTTTGGATTGGGGTTGGGAAGTCCCTTCATTTGCATCTTCAACAATAGCTTTCACCACCAATGTCATTGCTGATAATATTAATTCCGCCGCGTCCTCGGATGAGGATGACAAAACAAATTTATCATACAAATCGTTTGAACTTGAAGAATCCATTTTATATATTTTTGAATTTTTGGATGGTAAAAATGAGTAAGAAATGTTTGGTTTATATAGAAAATAATTAAAAGATTTTTTTTAAATAGCCGTTGGCCAACGGCTAGCCCAACGGTCATCAAATACTAGCCAATCAAAGCTAGCCATGTCACCCCAGTCCCCCACCAGGCTCAATCCCCACGACAGCGGGGCAACGCCATAGCCAACGCTAGCCGGGTGTGGTCTAACCAGCGTTTTTGGCATTCCGCCTCCCCAACCCACGCCACACACCCCATAGTCTTAACTAAATAATCAAGATGATTACATACACAATGAGGTAGCAAGAGACGTAGTACTACGTCTTCCCTATATTAGTGATCTATTATTGATCGGCTCAAACCACATGGCCCCAAGATTCCATGTCATTTCATGGTCCCGATTGTTATCTTAAACATTGGTGGTTGTCAAATTTAAGGGCACTTTGGATGGCATGGCATCAATGTCCTACTTACAACCTAGCAATTGAATCTTGATTATAAAGATGGAGCACAAAAGTTCGAAAAGTCTTCTGTTTAAGATTGGAAAACCGAATTAAATCAACTCTTATCAATCCCAAAAGTGTACTTCAAATGTATTGACTTCAAATGCTAGAGATAATGTGTGGTCCTTCTGTTGCGTACGACTCAACCAGTGACGTCATAACGTTAACGTATATGGGTGGGTATATCTTTAATTAAAGTATTAGACCACCCGTAGTGGGGCGGTATTTTTTAAAAAAAATTCAAAAAAACGCCCCGAAACGTGCCCCCATTACGGCAGGCGTTATTTGGCATTATTTTTGAAAAAAATTTAGTTCAGCGTTTTTAAAACAACGCTCAAGGAACCATGCAAGCATGTTGACTAGCCAATGGGAGGGGTGCACTTGTAGTTTCCTTCTTTTTTTTTAACCTCCTCTTAATAAAAAATAATTGTTTAATAATTGGAAGGGGCGTTATTGGAATAATGCCCCACTACGCCACTTTTGAAATAATGCTCCATGCTGACTGGACTGTCACGTGTCGAATAATGCCCCATGGTGGGGGCATTATTTTATTTAACCACTACACATGGTCTTATAAACATATCTGACTTTAAAATGAGAAATAATTCCGACAAATAAAATAAAATCTGTCTGAGAGAAATAATTCCGACAAATAAAATAAAATTTGTCTTTAAAACTCTTTTGTTATGAAATGTATGTTATGGATAGATAATGTATGAAGGATTCAAGGGTGACTCCAACCTTGTTTTGTAAATCATAAGGAACCTTCTATACTTTTGTTCGACGTAGGTTCTAGCTTTATGAAAGAATTTAAGTGTAATTCACTTATAAACCCTCAAAAGATTAAAAAAAAAAAGAATGGCAATAAGATCTAATAAGAGGTTTTAAACTTGTAGCGAACAATTAGAGTAAACAGTCATTTTGGTCTATGAGGTTTGGTCACTTTTGTCACTTTAGTCCAAAACTCAAACCTTTTGCATCTGGGTCCCTGTGGTTTCAGTTTTATTGCCATTTTTGTCCAAAAATAAAATTAGGTCATATTTGTCTTATAAAATCCTGCAATTTTATCATTTTTCTCATGGGCAAATCAGGTCATATTTGTCTTATAAAATATGGTATTTATTTATAAAAAAGAAATTATCATTTTGCCCCTGCGAAAAAGGACAAAATAGCAGGATTTTATAAGACAAATATGACCTGATTTCATTTTTGGACCAAAATGTCAATAAAGCTGAAATCACAGAGACCCAGATGCAAAAAGTTTAAGTTTTGGACTAAAGTGGCAAAAGTGACTAAACCACAGGGACCAAAATGACAGTTTACTCGAACAATTATCTAATATATGTTTGATGGGGTACGGTACTAAACCCGACCCGAGCGGTCAGACTTCCCGTTACTTGTTGCTTTTATATTAATTATTTATTATTGTTCCTTACTAACCCAACCTCTTGAACAATTATCTACTTTGGGCCGGGGCTTGTAGAGATAACCCCTAACTGGGCCTGACCCATTGAGGTTAGGGGAGGCCCATATCCCCCTATATAAAGAGGTGTTCACCTCATTATTAGGGAGATGGAATGGAGCCGCCACACTTTTTGTAGCTGGAAACAGGAGAATCTTCTCCTACCGGCAATCTCTACAGCTCCACTTTCTTCTCTTCTCCATTGCACATCTAGGTTCAAGAGGAAGAACAAGGTGTGATTCTTCACCCCCTGAGAGAAAGCGGTCCAATCATCCTGGCGGTGATGCCGTGTTTCTTCAATGTTTTTTATGAATAATTTTTTTGAAGTTGTAATATTTATTAATTAACTTAAAATTTCAATGACCTGATATAAACCATAAGAAATCTGTAATTAAGTTGCTAGACATTCGAATACCATAACATCGAATAACGAAACAAAATACTAGATGTAGAAAAATGAGCTATTTTTTATACATTCTTTTATCGTTCTTCTGATTTTTCCGATTTTAATTGCATGCGAGAAAACATTAAATCCTACAAAGCATATTTTTTACTTATTTTTGGAAATGCATATCAACATCAATGAAGTATCTCAATGATATGCTATGCCTTATTTTGGCCAAATGTACACCTTTTAAAATTACAAAGTATTTTCTTCAAACCTCTATTTTCCATTTTCTATATATTTTCCCTTTTAAAACTTTTTTTAACGTCAAATTTGGATCACTGACGGATCACTTGAGTATCATCGTGCCACCAGCGGAACCACCCGATTATATCCATCTCCACTAGGCATAATGCCTATAAATCAATTCAAGAGAAAACCCAATAAATATGAGAAAAACCCTTATAAGAATCGAATCCAGAACCTATTAGTAGCAAAGTCTTATTCCACCCCAAAAATACAACTAGCATATAAAGCCATGGACTCCCTTTTCAAAACTATGTGAGCTGAGTGGAACACCATGAGTTTCAATACTAAAGTTTGCGTTGGTAAAATACATAGTTACATCATCATACAACTTTTAGACAGCAAGTTCATAGCACGGGTGGACCCATGTTATGGTATGGGTGGACGGCCGTACCCTTTGAAAAAAAAATGAGTGTTATTTTTCACAAAAAATCGTGACCGCACCCCTTGTAAATTTTCGTCCGCACCCCTCAGAAAAAAAAGTGTGGAATTTATATAAAAAATGAGTAAATTACAAGTTTTGTCCTTTATGTTTGTCCCAAATTTCAGGCGCTGTCCTTTACCTTTAAAATTGATGAGTTTTGTCCTTAACGTTTCAAAATCCTGTACGTTATGTCCTTTAAGGCAAACTCAGTTAGAATTTTCTGTTAAGTTATGTCATGTGCATTGCACATGAGGGTAGAAGAGTCATTTTCCCTCCCCACTTGTGTTTCCCCCTTTTAAAACCCTAATAACATCCTCTGTTCATCTTCAACCCCAATTCATGTTCATATCATTCATCTTCAACAACTCATCATCATCTTCTTCACCATATTCCATCACCATCTTCACCATCTGCCACCACCAGCCATCCCACCTCTTGCCACCACCCTCCATCACCTTCCACCACCATCAATAGCCCCCGTAACCACTACTGGCCACCCCAATCCCATCCCATCCAAATCAAAGCAAACACCACCCCTTCCATTTCTAAATCACTGGAAACCACCATGAAAACCCTAACGCCGCCTCAATCGCCTCTGACCGCCTCGAAACCACCATTACAATCCCAGTGTCGCCGCTGGTTTGGAGGTTGATTTCATCATAATCGACAACTTTACAGATGAGATACATCGTTCACAACTAGGGTATGCGCTGATTTGGAGGGTATGCGCCGTTCAAACTAGGGTTGTGGGTGGTGGAAGAAGATAAGGAAAGATTTGATAGGGGTATTTGATTATTTAGGTGATTTGAGGTTGTGGGTGGTGGAAGAACTATTTCATATATAAAACCAGATGGAAATTACAAGAAGGCTAGAACAAACTCATAAAAATAAAAGAGAAATTGATATAGATCTAGAAGATGATGATGACCTTTGAATGGTGAAGTGAAGAATCATAATTATGAGGGTTTTGGATTTGTAGCAAAGGAGCTTTGAAGCCCCTTGCTTTGCTTTGGGGGTTCTTAAAACATGAATCCCAATGCAGTCTGAATCGAAGAATATTTTTAGAAACAGAATATCACACCAATAAATAAATAAAATATATTTATGTTTCCCATTTTGATAGGGGTATTTGATTATTTAGGTGATTTGGGGTGGGGATGCATCATTCTTGAATAAATATTGTGTTTTGTTTTATGATTTTGAATCTCAGATGTCGATTTGGTATAGAGAGAGATAAAACTGGGTTTTCTAGAGAGAGACATGAAGTAGAGAGAGAAAGAGGGGTTTAAATATATAATTTTTCTTTTTTTAAGATATTTTCATAAATAATATAGTAAAAAGACAATTACACCCTCATGTGCAAGGCACATGATCTGATTTAACAAAAAAAAATAACTTGGTTAGGGTTAAAGGACATAACGTGCAGGATTTTGAAACGTTAAGGACAAAACTCATCAATTTTAAAGGTAAAGGACAGCGCCTGAAATTTGGGACAAACATAAAGGACAAAACTTGTAATTTACTCTAAAAAAATTGTGAACACGGATTAAAACTCAACTAAATTATGTAAACAAGTTAGCCCACTAATCCCTTTAATTAAACTTGTATTCATTCTTGTAACCAAACGTCAAGCCCAATAAGTTAATATCAATTCTAGCCCAACCCAAATACTACTTTACGTAAACAAAATCAGTCCACAAGACAAGAAACCCAATTCGACTGCATGTGCAGCTCCCTCCCGCCCTCCCTCTACCTCACTGCACCTAGCCCCATTCGACGGTCACAAAATTCCGGCCACCAACAACTTGTAATCGCAAATATTAGACATGTACATGTTTTGTTTTTTATTATTTTGATGTTTATGTGTTTTTGTTTAATACTCAAGAGATAATAGGATGAGTTAAAAAAGTTAAACTTTTATGTGTTTTGAGGTATTTTGGGTTGTTCTAGTTAGGGGTGTTCAAGATCGGATAATCCAGTTTTCGGATATCCGAAAATCGGATATCCAAAATTTCGGATAGTGAAATATTGACATCCGAACCCGAATCCGAAATTTCGGATTCGGGTTCCGATATCCGAATATCCAATTTTTTATTTAATTTTTATTTTTTTTATTATTTTTTAATATTTGGAACCGGATTTTTCGGATAGTTTCGGATATACGAATATAAATTTCGGATATTTTTCGGATATTTCGGATATTTTTTCCGGATATTTCGGATATTTTTCGGATACTTCGGATATTTTTCGGATACTTCGGTTATTTTTTCGGATAGTTCGGATATTTTTCGGATACTTCGGATATTTTTCGGATACTTCGGATATTCTGATATCCGAAAAAAATAAAAATTAAATTTTCGGATAATCCGATTATCCGAAAATTCTCAAAATCACTATCCGAATCCGAATTTTCGGATTATCCTATTTTCAGATATCCGAAAATTCGGATATTTCGGATACGGGTTTTCGGATATTTCGGATTCGGTTTCGGATTCGGATTTTATTGAACACCCCTAGTTCTAGTCTTTATATGATGAGCTTGTTGTGTCTTAATCTCTTATTGATTATATGACTCTAGTATAGGGTTTGAAAAGTTGAAATTTAAAACTTGTAAATGTGAATAATCTTGAAAATTAAGGAATATTGATGATTGAACACTCTAAAATCATTGTTTATTTTGTATGTGTAGGCACAAAGAGTAATCGGATTGGCGATGAGAATTTAAGTGATAGTTGTATATGTTATATAGAGAAAGATTTGCTTAAGAAAGTACCTCTAGATAATGTTTTGGATAGATTTCAAAAAATGAAAACCCGTAGGGCGACATTTTAAATATGTTTGTAACAACGTTTGACGTGTTTTTGATGATTATATAAATTTTAGTTTGATTTTCTTTTGTTTTACATGGCCTGACCCGAACCGAATTTTTATTTATATATCTAGATACCTAAAATTTTTAAAAATATTACGTACCCCTATAGAAAAATTTCTAGTTCCATCTTGTTCATAGTATAGTCAATGCTAAAATAACCTTATTTGCAATGGTCTAATATAGTTGATAAGTTTGTGATGCAAGATTTATGTCACAAGTTAACTACCGAAATTTAAATTTTGTGAAGGACTTGAGATGAGGAGTTTTGTCATGAAATTAAGAGTAAATTTCAAAGTTCGTCCTTTATGTATGTCTAAAATATCAAAGTTCGTCCTTTGTCTTTAATATCTTCAAGAAACATACTCGATGTTTGCAAAACCAATCAGGTTATGTCCTTTAGTCCTAATCCAGTTACTTTTCATGGTTAAATTTGACTAAGTCAGCCCCACATAAGGGTATTTTGGTCATTTTATCATAAATATTAAAATAAATAATCATCAAAAACAATAAATATATACAGAATTATATATGTGTATATATACAGAATGTCTTCTCCCTCTCTCTCTTTCTAATTATCCTACCCCCACAACCACAACCCACCTGCCACCGCCACCGCAATAGAAGCCTGCCATCCCAAACCGGCTTGTTGCCATCCTTAATAAAAAGGGGTTATGTCTAAAAATTAGCACACTTATCAATCTAACATCCGTTAAAAACGAACGTCTGAAACTCAGAAGTGAAGAAAGTACCTGCCACCGCCACCGATCTGCCACCACCGCCACCCGACCACCGCCACTCGATCTGCCACCACCGCCACCGATCTGCCACAACCACCACCGCGACCCATACTTCTCTCTGTTCTACACAACCACCACCGCCACTCGATCTGCCACCACCGCCACTCGATCTGCCACCCGACCACCGCCACTCGACCACCACCATCACCCGGGCACCGCCACTCTCAGATCTGTGAGATCTTGGCAACCTGCAAGAAACGAAAACCCTAATTTATTCCAATCTCAGGTACGTTGTTTGTAATCGCAAATCAGAGGCGGTGGTGTTGGCTGTAGTTGGGTGATGGTGGCGGGTTGGTTTTGTTTTTGTCGTCGTCGCCGGTGCGGCTGAGGAGGATCTGATTCTCCAGTTTCTAGAGCCCCGAAATCAAGATACCCCGAAATCTGATTCTCCACTTCGGTGCGGCTGAGGTGTGAAATTGGAGATCAGGTGTGAAATTGGTGGGAGATATTTGGGGAGTGAGGAGGTGGCGGCAGGTGGGTGGTGATCTGATGGCGGTGGTGCTACGGCGGCGATGGTGATGCTATAGGTGGTGGTGATCTCTGATTGTAAAGAGAGAGAGAGAGAGAGTTGAGGGAGGTTGAGTGAGTTTTGAGAGAGAGGAAAAGATGAGTTTTTGATTATTTATATATTTTTGGGTAAATTACACTTTTCGTCCTTTATGTTTGTACCTAGTTGCAATGGATGTCCTTTACCTTTAATATTTACAGCCACAGTCCTTTTTTTTGAAAACATGTTACAGCTTTCGTCCTTTAGCACTAACTTGGTTAAAATTTTCAGTTAAATATAACATGTGTCTTGCACATGAGGGTAGTTTAGTAATTTTACTATTAAACTTAGAATATATTTAAGAAAATAAACAATATATCATCCTCTACCTCTCAATCTCCTGTCTTCCCAATCTTTTCTCTCTCAAATCAACCCCACCACCACTGTGACAACCACCACCAGGTCCACCACCACCACCGCCTCCATGTAGATCCACCACACCGTCACAGTGCCTCCATCCAGATCCGCCACATCGCCACCTCCATCCATCCAAATCGCCACACTGCAGAGACTCAACAACTCGACTCGACTCATCTACAGAACAAGAATCGAACCAGATCGTCCTGATCAACCCACTGATACAACACATGGTATCTTGATTAGGGTGAAAAGTTACAGGTTTTTAAACTCTCTCTCTACTAAAACCACCACCACCACCGCCTGTGACATCACCATCGCTGCCTGTCGGTAACCACCATCGCCTGACGGTAACCACCTCCGCCACATCTCTCTTTTTAATCTCTTCTTTCTGAACTGAAAAACCACCACCACTTGCTTCATCCGTCTCCACCATCACCAATAACCCCATCACTTGGATCAAATCTGCAAAAACCCAGATCCCCAATGCTCAAAAGCTTTATTTGACTTCCAATTCAGGTAAACTTAACCACATAGATTCACCATTTTGCAAAATTGTATGATTCAAATCGATTGTTGCAGAACCTTGTCGGTTGTTAATGGTGATAAGTGGTGGTCTTTGGGAGGAAGAGAGATGGGTGGTGAGGGTTTAGGTGGTGGCCAGAGTGGTGGTGGCAGTGAGGCGTTGCGGTGGTGGTGGCAGTGGTGGTAGAATGGTGACTGACTGGAGTCGTCCATTTGAACATGTAAGGTTGTGTTTTTTTTAAGCCCTAATTTTGAAATTGGGGTTTGTGATAATGGTGATGGTTGATTAATTTTGAAATTGGGGTTTGTGGTTGTTGTAAAGATGGTGGTGGTGCACGTGGTTGCCGGAGGGTTGAAGTGGTGGTGGGATGGTGGTGGTGGTGGTGATGGTAGAGATGGAGATGGTAGTGGTTTAGGACATTGGTGTGTGCAGGTTCTATTTACATATACATATATTAAGAAATTAATGAATTGTTTTAATTGTTTTTTAGTTTATTTATTATTATGTATTTTTAACGCGTCAAATTACCAAAATGCCCTCATGTGCATAGAGTTAACTGAAAATTTTAACCAAGTTAGTGCTAAAGGACGAAAGCTGTAACATGTTTTCAAAAAAAAGGACTATGGCTGTAAATATTAAAGGTAAAGGACATCCATTGCAACTAGGTACAAACATAAAGGACGAAAAGTGTAATTTACCCTATATTTTTAGGGTAAAATGACTAACATACCCTCATGTAGGGTCTACTTGGTCAGATTTAACCTTGAAAAATAATTGAGTTAGGGCTAAAGGACATAACCTGATTGGTTTTGCAAACATCGAGTATGTTTCTTGAAGATATTAAAGACAAAGGACGAACTTTGATATTTTAGACATACATAAAGGACGAACTTTGAAATTTACTCTGAAATTAAATAAAAGTAAGAAAATAAAATTTGATAATTCTCTAGATACTGAAGATTAAAATAATTATACTTTTATATTAGATAAGTGAAACATAAATACGTTCTTTGTTGTTTAAGGCTAAAGGGTGTGAGGGACATGGGTTGAATCATTAATATTACATAAGACCATTAATGGATTGTTACACCATCCACTTGTCTCATCCACTATGGTTGACATGGATTAAACCATGACAACCATTAGCCTTCTTTTTTTCAATATTTTCTTTTCATTTTCACAAAAATAAATTAAAATAAGAGAACAGTGCTTTGAGTCATGACCACACCCTTAAGGTAGTGGTTTTGTATGATAAATTAAAGAGTAAATTACAAGTTTTGTCCTTTATGTTTACATTAAATTTCAGGGGCCGTCCTTTTGGGCCAAAAGTTTGCAGGCGGTGTCATTTACCTTTTAAAATCTTGCACGTTTTGTCCTTTAGACCAAACCTAGTTAGATTTTTTGGTTAAATCTAGTCATGTGCAAGGCACATGAGGGTACAATTGTAATTTCATCTTTTCAGGGGTTATTGTGTAAATAAATTATATACAAGGAATATTTTGTAAAAATAAAATAATATTTAATTATAGAAACCTTGCACCCTCTCTATAAGTCTTCTCTCTCTCTCTCAAGATGCTCATCCCTGTTGAATCTCATCCAGTGGCGGACCCATGAATTTTTTCATGGGGGTGCGGAATTTTTTTTAAAATTTTAGGCGTCTAGATATATACATAAAAAAACAGGTTCGGGTCAGGTCGGGTCATGTAAAAAGGGAACATCAAACTTAAATTTATATAATCATCAAAAACACGTCAAACATTGTTACAAACATATTTAAAAAGTCGCCCTACGGGTTTTCATTTTTTGAAATCTATTCAAAACATCATCTAGAGGTACTTTCTTAAACATTTTATTTAATCAACAATCGGAAGATGATCCAAAATAAACATTTTATTATTAAATATTAAATTTAACATTTAATAATAAAATCAAGTTGAACATATAAATCAACAGCAACCTTTTTTTAATATTTAATCAACAATCCAGTAACTTCTTTATAATATTTAATAATAAAATGAACCCTATAAATCTATTTTCCTAATTTAAACTACTATAAATACAAGATGGTGACATCAGCAGGCAATATCCCTTCAATTGGGCGAAAAGGGCGACAGGTGTAATAGTGCCAGACACCTGCCTAGCACTCCCCTATTGGCCCAATAAAATTACGATTTTATCCTGGTTTAAATTTACGAATTTGCCATCAGTTTAAATTTTTGTTTTCGCCCCCGCTTAAAAATAAATTTACGCTTTTGCTCCCAGCTAAATATTTCAATTTTACCCCCGGTTAAAAAATTACGATTTTGCCTCGTTTCAATTTACAGTTTTGCCATTAGTTTTTTTCCCTTAAAAAACGATTTTTCCATCAGTTCAAAATTATGTTTTTACCCCCCACTTAAAAAAAAATTACGATTTTGCTCCTGGCTAAAAATTTCAATTTTGCCCTCGGTTCAAATTTACGATTTTGCCCCGTATAAATTTATAGTTTTGCCATTAGTTTTTTTTCTCACAGCCAAGTTACGATTTTACCCTCAACTTAACTTTACATTTTCCCCATCGTTTTAGTTTGTTTTCCTGGTGACATTACAATTTTGCCCCCAGTGTAAAATTACAGTCGTGCCGGCAACTTCCTGGCACTCCCCCGTTGGTCCATTTAGTTTACAATTTATCTCCGAATTAAATTTATGATTTGGCCCTCAGTTAAAAATTACGTTTTTTCCATCGTTTTAGTTTTTTTTTACCAAAACTATAAAGGTTTTTTGTTTTAATTGGTTTACTACGGTCTTATCATCGTTTTTGTTTTTTTTCCCTAGGAAAATTATAGTAGTCTTTTTTTAATTGGTTGAGAATTATTCGGCCCTCACCCCGCAACGCGGACGGGGCATTTACTAGTTTCCTACAATTGCCATTTGCCGTAACTTTACAACAGCAACCTTATCAACATCCAACAATCCTATCTAAAACCTTATCAAAACTCTTGAAGAATAAAATCAAGGAGTGGTACCTGGTCGGCTAGTTGCACTCTGTCTACGGCGACTCGGCAAGATTTATGGCTGATCGATCGAAGCCTGTCCGCAGGTTGATCCTTCTTCTGTTTCTTGGTCGCTGCAGCAGAGAGGGGAGGGCGGGAGAGATGAAAGGTCGATTGGCCGATTGGGTTTATTTGGGTAATTGGGTTATGTTTTGTTAATTGATTTTGTTATTTGGGTTGGGTTTTACCACAAACTTATTCAATTGGGCTTGATGTTGGGTTATAGGAATACAAGTTTTATTTAAAGAGATTAGTGGGCTAACTTGTTTACATAATTGGGTCGGGTTTAAATCCGTGTTCACAATTTTTTTTTATATAAATTCCTAACATTTTTTTTTCTAAGGGGTGCGGTCAGAATTTTCCAAGGGGTGCGGTCGAAATTTTCCAAGGGGTGCGGTCGGGATTTTTTGCGAAAAATAGCACTAAATTTTTTTTTTCAAGGGGTGCGGCCGCCCACCCACGGGCTAAGGTAGGTCCGCCCCTGATCTCATCTCAAGAAGCTCATCCCTGTAATATGTTCACCAACACCACCACTATTCTCCACCTCCCACAACCACTGTTCTCCACCGCCCACCACCATTGTTTGGCAATCGCCGGAACATCGCTGGCACCACTGTTTGGTAATCAACGCCGCCACCGCCGTCACCACCGTTTGGCAATCGCCGGAATGCCGCCGTCACTGTTTGCACTGAACACCACCGTCACCGTCGTTTAGACATCGTCGGAATGCCGTCGTCACTGTTGGCAATCACCGTCGTTTCTCCGTCGTACCTTCCATCGTCACCATCGCCGGAACACCGTGGCTGATGATATGGTTATGGATCTGAGTTGCTACTATCGCTCCACCATCACAGTTGTTGTTAACCTATTACATCCGGTAGAGATACTTCATATACTTTAGGTAAAGCTTCATCAACTTGTTTGCGATAAAAACACAATAGAACAATGGTTTACCTTAAGTGTACAGTCAATGGGGGTTTAGAGTCGATCGCCAACAGCTGCTCTGCCGGAGTTTTACAGTGCTGATCGGATGTTTAAAATATTGATTGTTGATTGTTGAATCACACCAGAAAGAAAATTAGGGATTTGGGCTTTTTCTTGCCTGTTGAAACTTGTGAAGAAGAAGTTATGTGAAAATTTACTTAGAAACAGTCGGTTTCACGTTGATTATTAGTTTTGGGGTTTTTGGTTGGTGGGTTGATTTGGAGATGGTGGTTGTAGATGATGAGGGGTGGTAGTGGTGGCGGTGGTGGTGGTGGTGGAGGTGGAGGAGGAGGAGGATGGTGGTGATAGGTGGTTGCTAATTTCAGAAATATATATATATATATATATATATATATATATATATATATATATCTGGGGTAAATTACACTTTTCGTCCTTTATGTTTGTATCGAATTGCAATGGATAGCATTTAACTTCAATAATTATAGTCACAGTCCTTTATTTGACAAACTCATTACATCTTTGGTCCTTTGACTCTAACCTAGTTAAAATTTTTAGTTAAATCCAGTCATATGCTTTTCACATAAGGGCAAATTCGTCTTTTTTCTGTTCCAAGGACCACTTGTGTAATAAACATCCATGCCCTCTCTCCCTCTATGAAATGTCTGCAACAACACACAACCCAAATCCTTATTTCCTTAGGCCCTGTTTGTTTGCATCTGAATGAAATCATTCAGAGGAAACCTCTGAATCGGTCAGAGGCATATGTGTTTGTTTCATTAAAAGGCCCACCTCTTAATGGTTTCATTCAGAGCTGAACCATTCAGCTAATAACACTCGCTGAATGAAAATGTTGACACAGATACCCTTTGCCCTAAAAACAATCTGTGCTCTCCTCTCCTTCTTCACAGACGCCTCCATCTCCACAGCCTCCTACCTCCACCACACTCCTCCACCACGTCGGCCCTCTTCCTTCGCGTCGCTGCTCCCCACACATCTCACAGCGACGTGTTCTCTCGTCTCTTTTCCAAGCCGTGTTCTGCCTCGTCTCTCCTCCACAACCGTCGTCGTTCTCGTTGTCTCTCCTCCACAGCCTGTGTTCTCAGGTACGTGAAGTTTAGAGAAAAGATTCAGTTTCTGTTGTGAGCCCTAATATTTCAAGCTTGGTTGGTGGTAAAAAGGACATCTCGATTGTAATATTACAAGCTTGGTTGCTTGTAACGTTGTTGAGAATAATAGTTTGTTGGAAACAATGGATCATATTCCTTTGAAGTTGAACGAAGAGGTGAAGAAATTGCTTAATTCTAAGCGGTGTGGGGTGATGGTGGTGGCGGAAGAACAGGTTCTTATTTTTTGTTTAGTATTGAAATTGTTGTGTTTAGTTGTGATTTGATTTATAATGAATTGATGCTAATTTGATGTGCCTTGAGTTTGAATTGGTTTATTGCTATTGTTGTTGATGATTTATGTGTATTTGCTTATGAGAAGTAATGAATTAGGTATTGTTTTAGAAATTATCAGTTAGGTATTTAGTTTTGCTCAGAGGGGTAAAAATGTCATTTTACATAGTTATTCAGAGGTGCAACCAAACAGCACTTTACTGGTTCAGCACTTATTGGTTCAGAGCCTCTTACCCATTCAGACATCCTATTCATTCAGCACTTATTGGTTCAGATAGTGCCAAACAGCCCCTTACTCTTTCTTCTCTCTCTTTAGAAAATGCCAGCCACCACTACCCTTGTGGCGGAGCCACGGTGACAGCGCCACCCCCACAGTGAAACACCTTTAAAATCATATTTGGTGCAAATGAAGTAACCCGTTAGTCAACCACTGCGGCAACGAATACAAAAAGAATACTGAAAGAAAGCTTGACCCATTTCCAGGAGTTGCCTACTTTATTTGGTCTAAGATTTCCAGTAAATCGTGCAACATTCCAACAATTACTCCTCCGGTGACCGGAATCAGAAGAATCCGATGCTAGGTGTCCGACAGCTGCTGTAACCGTAGCCACCCAGCACCCTCGTTTGGAGTCCCGGCCCTTTAAAGCATAATTCAAGGTCAAAGAACTAATTATAGTTTCATTTCAACCCTCAAAAGTCATAAGCATCATTCATTTCACTTTAAAAGGAAATCAGATCTACAAAACACAGAATTCATATAGACTTAATTACACATATCGCATATATAAATGTTTCAACCTCTACCGCCAGACCACCACCACCACCACAAGGCTTTCTTCAGTGATTGGATCTCCAATAGCTTGTAAAGAATCAAATAGATTCTTAGCTTCATCACATAAATCAGAAACTGATTTCGATTATTGTCGTAGAGTGAAACTGAGATCTATACAAGTTCTAGTTTGTAAACAATTGTTGATTGAACAACTCTTTGATTTTGCGCCATGAATCTGATGTAGAAAGGGTTCGTATGGCAATATGAATCAAAGTGGTTGTTTGGGATTCCTTCTCAAAAGTGACTTATTAACTTATATAAGTCATAAGTGAGAAGTTATAAATTCTAACTTCTCAAAAATGACTTCTCAACACACAAAATCCTCCAAAATAAGTTAACCCAAACACTCAAAAAACAACTTATTAACTTTTATAAGTCAATAAGTCATAAGTTACCCCAAAATAAGCTAACCTAAACACCCCCAAAGATGGTGATAAATTGGCAGTTATGAAGGCTAGCTGATACATAAGCATCTAAATGTTCCAAGCAGATCGAGCTTCAAGATCATTAAGGGGTAGTGGTGAGACTTTAGGTTACAGCGGTTCTATAGAGAGAGATGAAAGATTATTGGGATAAGGGTTTGGGTTGTGTGTGATTGGGAAAATGAAAGAAATAGAAAGATATTTTATACATAAGAGTAAAATTACTAATATACCCTCATGTGCATAGCACATGTCATAATTAACTGAAAATTTTAACCTAGTTTGTGCTAAAGGACCTAGGGTGTAATAGGTTTTCCAAATAAAGGACTGTGACTGTAATTATTGAAGTTAAAGGCTATCCATTGCAATTCGATACAAACATAAAAGACAAAAAGTGTAATTTACCCTATATTTGGTTATAAAAAATATTTTAAATTATTTTGTTTTATTTTTACATAATAGCCCCTTGATATAATTTATCTTACACAATAGTCATTGGGAGGTGAAATTACAATTGTACCCTCATATGCCTTGCACATGACTAGATTTAACCAAAAAATCTAACTAGGTTTGGTCTAAAGGACAAAACGTGCAAGATTTTAAGAGGTAAAGGACACCGCCTGCAAGCTTTTTGGCCAAAAGGACAGCGCCTGAAATTTGATGTAAACATAAAGGACAAAACTTGTAATTTACTCTAAATTAAAAGTGGGTGACAAGACGCTGATATAGAGGGTCATGATAACCATGATGGTCATGACGACCACAAAGTCATGACCATACCCTCAGCCTAATAGCACAAAGATTAGTACCTTAAACTAGTTGGTGATGTAGCGCGTGATACGGAAACGAAGATCAAACACGTTGATTCTAAGAATACCCGTGTGTTCTTCCCCAACCCCCAAATTGTAACCCAAAGGCCACGGAATTTGAAGTGAAAATTCAGTTTTCTCAAAATTCAATTCTAAACTTCTCATTAGCTTTAGCAACATATAAATAGAGACTGAAATTCGAAACGGGCCTAAAAAAGATAACGGGCCAAACACACGGCCTAAAACAAAAAGCCCAAAATAGTTCAAAAATCATAAAAATGCAAATAAGTAATAGAAATAAGCGTTTTTTTGGCCTGGACGATGACCCAAACCGCCATAGGCGTTTGCAGCAAGATGGAGCTTTTTCTCACGTTCGTTTCGCCTGGTCGCACGCCCAAAACGGACCTCCGTAGCCCAAGTTAGAGCCATTTTAGTGAAGCCCCTTTTGTTACGCGGTCTTGGGCCTCCAAATACAAAATAGCCTGTTCCTCCACACTTGGGCCCGCATCAGTTGGTAAATATCAAATCTGTCTCACTTAATGCTTAAGATATATCTTTTCACATCAGGAACAAAACATCATTTTGCTCTATTATTAATCAAATAGTGATGGATAATCTCATGAGTAATGTAAGAAAAAAGGGTGTACTAGATAAAGAATGACAAAACTAATATAACATTAAATATTGCCAAAATCGTGTCTAAGGTTTGCGCATGTTTGTAAGTTTAATCCAAAACAATTTTTTTTGCAACATATTGCATCTTCACTTTTGAGAATTTTTATCATTTTCATCTAAATGTCTGACTTTTTTCCCCTTAAATCGTCCATAAGATTTGGGATCTTTTCCCATTTTCATCCAAATGTCTCACAGAAAAAACAAAGCAAATTAGATGTTTTGATGAAAATGGCAAAAAAATCTAAAAGGTGAAGGACAATATGATACAAAAAAATTATTTTAGATGAAACTGGTAAACATACCCAAACCTCAGGGACGATTTTGGCAATTTACTCTTAAATATATGTTCTCTTTGCAAATAAAACTAAAATAATCACATTTATAGTTGGTAAATATTTTGGTGTGAGTTTATTTGTTGCATTTCAGTTGTATAAATCTATATAAATAGAGGGGTCATCCTTCGTTTGTATATGTTGGTCCAGACGGTTTAAACAATCGTATCAATAAACATGAACACGAGATACTGGGGGACAAACTCGCGACTCTTTCTATTCAATTAAACGAACATACGAACTGTAACACCCCGAAAACGGGTTTGGTAATCAAACCCGTTAATACTAAAAGACGGGTAAAGTACCGTTAGCGGTAGAAGTAACCCGGTAAATATTAGGATCTAAATAAATAAACCTAATATTTAATAAAACGTGAATGAATACTTTTAAGGAAATAAGTTTATAAAAGGCCCGAGTTAACGGGACTTAAAAATAAAATGGGTTATAATTTCCCCGAACCCACCAAGTAACTAGGAATATCAACCTAGTTAAATATGTGCCTTAAAACAAAGAAGGAAACTTGGGAAATAACCCTTATTATAAAGCTACAAACTAGAGGGGCTAAAAAGGGAAGAATTGAAACTTGATTTATTAAAATTAAACACAACACACACACTAGGTGTGTGTGTGCGTGTTCTGGTCGACCAGGAGAAAGCTTAGGAGAGCTCAAACCCTAACTTCAACAAATTAATCAAATTGAAGCCCAAATCAAGAGCCAAATCAATGCATGAACACAAATTCGTGATCACCAAGTCAAGGGGATCGTGAGGTATGTTGAATTTCTAACATTCGTGAAGTTGTAAAAATTTGATAATCATCCTAATCACGAGTTAGGCATGAATTAGAGAAGCTATGGCTAGATAAGTGATGTATACTTGCTTAGGAACGAAACCCTAAGTGAAAATCATACATAACATGCTATGAATTGAATGATTGAATGAATTCCCACACTAGGCTAAGTGGGTATTAGTCATAAGGTGGAATTGATGATATGATTATGATTAGAATCATCATGCATGTTAAGTAATCGGGAAATACTTAAACAAATTTCAATTTTGAGTATTTGATCATAAGTGATAGTGGTAAAATTTGATGTTAATCTTGGTAAAAATAACTAGTTATGAACTAGTTTGTAAATGTGTAAAAGTAAGCCCACTAGGTGTTTGTTAAAATGCCTTAACGAAGCTAAAATGTTGAAATTCCATGTGAAGTGTGCATTTGGATATGTCGATAGATCAATTGACTTTTAGGAAGTCAAACTAACCAATGATTTAATCGAGTGATAAAGTCGACATAAGACCTGTTAGATGGAGTAGTCATAATTGATAATGACTAATCTAACCATCTTATGAATTATGATGATAGTTTGACGCTTAACGAGCTAGGTGGAAGCTTGATGAGTGAGCGGGTCAAACGAATCAAGTGAGAAGAAAGGCGTATTCGGGATGCGAGGTAAGTTAAAACTTACACCTTTTATTTAATATCTATTGGCTTTATAGATTTTGAATAATCAAAAGTCACATTTGACTTATGATGTTTCGACCCGACGTGTGAGGTTCGGAACAAAAGACAATTATGATAAACAATGTTAAATGGTTAAAAAGAGCTAATAAGGTCATTTAGTTATGTAATGACTAATAAATAACGAGTTTTGAATAATTTACCTTATAAGGTAAATCGATACATTTAATAAGGGTAAAACGGCAATGTGGTCACTCGTTGACGATAACCACTAGTTTTGAAGGACACTTTATGGCGTAAGATATAAATGGGTCAAAATAATCAAGAAATAGATTTATAAGTAAATCGACCGTACGGTGTAAACCGGTACAAGTCATGTAGACGAGATGATAATAAATCCATCTTGAAAAAGTAAACGATCATATAGACCAAACGGGTCAAAAGGTGAAAATATCACCCTTTGACAATATCGGCTAATGTTTTGTCGAGTTGCATGATTACAGGAATGAATATCGATTGAATGTTGACATCGCTATTACTTAGCGTCACTAAGGCAAGGTATCGTAATGGGTCAATACATTGATCCGAGCCAGGTTTGTGTAATGATTCCACTCATCAAGTAGAAAGTGAGGTTTTCGAAGAGTTAAACAAGGTCAAAGTGGATATTTGGTTATCTTAAAGATAAACCGAATAATTCAAGTTATAATTGTAGTGTTTTAAAAACATAATGGTTTCTAAACAAGGTTATAGTGAAAGACCAAATTTTTGGGTCAAACAAGTATCTGAAAGTCCTTCATCGTGCAAGAAGGACCAAAATTGACCAAAACGCCCTTGTAGGCTAAATTGAACAAACAACCCTTAAAGGTTGTTTGGAAATGAATTTCATGATTAGATGAATACTTAGAATAAGTATAGAAGTTGAAAGATGTAATAAGTTAGTCAAATGGCTCTAATTGAGTCTTTGCCGTAAAATAATAATCCGAGGGGTAAAACTTGGAACATATTGATATCCACATTAAATCCAACACACATATAGTTGTAGTGGAAGATTAATTGATAATAAATGTAGGAATAAGATGCTAGAAAAGAATGAAAGCGATTTCAAGCTTTAAAGTGCTTAAATACCCTTAACGGGTCAAAATAAGCATACGAGCGAAAACGGGTTTAAATTGTGTAATAAACCTGTGATTAGAACCTAAAATGGTAGATAACAATAATTTGAAGAAGTGTATGTGATATAGGAATCAAATAAACATGTTGGTGTGGTAAAATCATGAACGGGTCAATATTTGGTAAAAAGGGTAGTAAGCCGAAGACTTAAAAGTCTGAGATTTTGTTAATCCGGATGTCGGATTTTAACTCCATAAGATGGAGAATTAAATTACGGACGCGTAGGAAAAAGAATCGGGTAAAACGGATCAATAACGAAGAAGTTATGGCCGTTTCCGTGAAATCGGGTTGAGCTGGGTATGTACAGCAACTGATTAAGCATCAGTCTGTGAAAAAGGGGGCCTAGCGTCACGCGACGCCCCTTGGCGTCACGCGACGCCCCCTGTTCCGGAAATAAATTTGTTTTGTTGTTGTTTGACCCATGTAACTTGTTTATACTTATTATTTAACTATCAAAACTAACTTTTAAGTTGGTTTTGATCATAGGTGATTGCCAAAAGTGCCAGGATGAAGATCAAGCTCGATGAGGAACCGAACACAATAAAATACAAGCTTCCACGCGACGTTTCATCGTATCTTTTAAACGACGAATTCAATTACATTTAGTTGTTCAAACTTTTAAATTGTAAAAGTTTTAGTAAACTCGTATTTTTTAAGGATACTTAATCGTAATTAGATGTTTATTTTCGTTATTTATACGAAAACCTTTAAAATAATAACAAGGGTGTTACAAGTTGGTATCAGAGCTCAAGGTTGTTGACAAAATGTGTTCGGTTCGAGGCTTGATCGCAAATTCGGTAAGTACATGTATATAGTAAGGATTGAGTATGATTAAAGTGTTGAAGAACAACACATAGGGTTATCGTGTAATACACGATACATCAATCAAATTGATAAAGGATAGATATAGTCAATGAAATTATGTGTGTTGACACGTATAGTGGAAATGCCTTGTATTATAATACGGGCGATTATTGATGACGACACTACTAAATTTTGTGAATGTTTTAATTGAAGGACACTCGCATCTGAAGATGACTAGAGTTGGACAAATTACTGATATGAGGATGAAACGGTCCGATGTATGACAAGCAAAGCATACTCATCAAGGATCTAAATCGCGTAGCGATCACGAACAAGGTTAACGGAAAAAGGAGAGCCTGATAGAGCAAACATTATCAGGTGCACGTTTTAAATTATTGCATAAATAAGTAATATGCAACAAATATATAGAAATTGAAAGTTGCATATGTAGATTGAAAACTTGGAAAAACCTGAATAGAAGACCTATCCGGGATATTGTTTCCAAGAAAAACAAATAGAGGCATTACTTACATGGGGTGTAATGTGAAAATTATAAAAAGGTCATGTATACCAGGTGTTGATCGCTTACTCTGGCCAAGTAAGTAGTGAACACGTGGTACCATGAACTTCTTATGATGGACACATTTATGTCCGATGTAGTAAGGGTGGGGTGAATGGAACTAACTTAAAAAGTACCCAAATGAATCAAAGGAGCAAAATATTTGATAATAATGTAAACGCACAGCCGGGTGACGGAAGCGTATTACATTAGGATGATGAGCCCAAGTGAAGGGACAAAGATTAATGTAAAATGCTTAAGGTATGCAATTGGGAGGGGTGTGCTTACACTCGAACCCGAAGAATGCAAATATGACTCTTAACGGGCCGATTTTGTAAAACACCAAATTTGAGAACAAAGTAGGAATATAAAAGCGACGGATTTCGCTAAGATGACCAAGTAAATCGAAATGAAGTCTTAATGCATACTGGAATGGGTGCAATGACAACGATTTCGGTAAAACACCCGGTTGATGGGTAAGGAATTAAACGCATGCGTAGACTGAGAAACAGGAACACGAAATAGAAAGTCAAAAGACTCGGAATATGAGTCATGACTAAAAGATGACAACAATTTTCGCAAACATAAATTTTGGTAATTACGTTCAACCATTTTAAAATTGGACGGGTCAAAAAAAGAATGAAGTTTGACATTCATAAGTGATGGAAATTCACCCAAAATGAGTCAAACGAGTCAATTAAGGAATAACGCTTAATATAATAGGAAAACGCAAACCGGTGAAACCGGAAAGCTAAAAACAATAAGTTAAAAGGACCCGGGTAATGGGTGGTAAAGGAGTATAAGTGTGAACCGGGTAACGGTAAGCGTAGGACAAACTGACGTATAAATGACGTTAGAAGTCGTAAAGTCGGAAAGATAGTCCGAAAGTAAACAAATGAAACCTTAGACTACGGTCAAGGTCAACTAAAGCTCAAAAGCAAAATTAAATGATTCCAAACATAACAAAGGATGCTTTAAAGCTATAAATGTATAAATAGACAATTGAATAAAGACTCGAATAAAAGATGATCTACGGGATCATCATAACCTACGGGGTTAAACGTAGTGATAAGGTCTACGGGACCAAGAAGACCTTTGGGTTACAGATAGAAAGAAAAGAATTGTCAGGGTTTCACCTTAAAAAGGTAAAAAAAAGGCGAAAATCTAAAGAAATAGCCTACGAGGCTAAGTGAAAGAACCTACGGGTCAATAGTATAAGACGAGGAAACTGGTTGTAACTACTGGTGTAAAATAATAACGGGAGATAAAGTTCGTATAAAGGCGATGGGTTTCGCTAAGTTAAGTAAATGGGTTAAAAGCGAAGAGATCATAAAAGGCCGGGTGGGCAATAAGATATACCCTAATGACGGGGAGTATAATGACGGCGACTAATCAGTCTGGCCGGTAAAACCCTTCAAAGTCGGAGTAGTGTTACGACTCATCACTTATATAAAGCGCCTGTTGAAAAACATAATGAAAATAAATATAACCGAGCGATCAGATGGCAACTCGGTCAATTAAATGACAAGAATAAGAAATACAAAGTGAAAGTATCGTCCTGTGAGGCCATACACATAAAAGGCATATACGCTTTGAAACCAAAAGCACATTATCATACTTTCCTGGTAGGAGTATTATGTGCGAGCAATGCTTAAGTGATCACCAAAGCTAAGGTTCGGATGATCTAAACTAGTAAAGTACGTAAGAAAGGTTTCGGGGACGAAACCTCTTTAAGGGGGGTAGACTTGTAACACCCCGAAAACGGGTTTGGTAATCAAACCCCGTTAATACTAAAAGACGGGTAAAGTACCGTTAGCGGAAGAAGTAACCCGGTAAATATTAGGATTTAAATAAATAAACCTAATATTTAATAAAACGTGAATGAATACTTTTAAGGAAATAAGTTTATAAAAGGCCCGAGTTAACGGGACTTAAAAATAAAAGAGTAAATTTCAAAGTTCGTCCTTTATGTATGTCTAAAATATCAAAGTATGTCCTTTGTCTTTAATAACCTCAGAAAACATCCTTAATGTTTGCAAATCCTTACATGTTACGTCCTTTAGTCCTAATCCAGTTACTTTTCATGGTTAAATTTGACTAAGTCAGCCCCACATAGGGGTATCTTGGTCATTTTACCCTAAATATTAAAATAAATAATTATAAAAAATAAAAATAATAAATAGATTAATCATCTTTAACAAAGATTATACATATACAGACATAATCTTCACTATCTCAACTCTCTCTCTCTCTAAAACTACCCTACCACCACCACCCACCCACCTGTCGCCACCATTACCCACCCGCTGCCACCTCCACCTCCATTTTCTCTCTCTTTCTCTCTCTCTCTCTCTCTCAACCACTTCCATCCTACATTACAAAATCCAAAAAAATATTATAATAAACAAGCTGCGTTTGATTTACAATCACCGCACCAACCAACGTATCCGTCACCACAAAATTTCCACCAGCTACCCCCACCACTTTCCGCCACCAACACCACCCGCCTGCCACCAACACCACCAGACTCAAATCAAAATCCACCAAACTCAAATCAAACTCAACACCTGCTATCATTGTATACACCCCCCACCAAACTCAAATCAAAATCCACCATACTCAAATCAAACTCAACACCTGCTAATCTGCTATCATTGTATACACTCCCCACCAAACTAAAATCAAAATCCAAAACCCAATTCCATTTACAATCTGTATAACATACCTAAATAATCAAAACCTGAATTATACCCGATTCAATCAAACCCATAATAAAACCCCCTCGATTGTTCAAGAAAACATAAAGACCAGTCACCACAGACCAAGCACCTCGCCATCGTTCTGCTGTCTAAAGGCCACAACCACTAGGTTTTCTAAAGGCCACAACCCAAAACGGCCACGACCACCACCGATCGAAACCCCCACCACCGATCTATTTTCTAAAGGGCACAACTATGAGATCTATCTCAACCACCACTGATCTGTGGGTATGCGAGAGAGAGAGAAGGGAGAACAAGTACGTGTGTGCAGCGAGAGAGAGGGACTGAGTGGCCGGATATGCGGGTGCCCGGAACTGAGGGTTGAGGTGGGAGTGGTGGTGGCAGGTGGTGGCTAAGGGGTGAGCCATGGAGGTTGTGGTTGCAGGTGATTTAAAGAAAGATAGGTAGAGAGAGTGAGTGAAATTTGGGTTTAGGGTTTTTAAAAGATATGGACTGTAATTGATAGGTGGTAGGTAGAATGACATTACTACCCTCATGTGCCTCTCATATGACCTGACTTAACTGGGAAAACAAACCAGGTTTTGGGTAAAGGACATAACCTGAATGGTTTTTCAAACATTAAGTATGTTTCTTGAAGATATTAAAGACAAAGGACATACTTTGATATTTTAGACATACATAAAGGACGAACTTTGAAATTTACTCAAAATAAAACGGGTTATAATTTCCCTGACCCACCAAGTAACTAGGAATATCAACCTAGTTAAATATGTGCCTTAAAACAAAGAAGGAAACTTGGCAAATAACCCTTATTATAAAGCTACAACCTATAGGGGATAAAAAGGGAAGAATTGAAACTTAATTTATTAAAATTAAACACAACACACACACTAGGTGTGTGTGTGCGTGTTCTGGTCGACCAGGAGAAAGCTCAGGAGAGCTCAAACCCTAACTTCAACAAATTGATCAAATTGAAGCCCAAATCAAGAGCCAAATCAAAGCATGAACACAAATTCGTGATCACCAAGTCAAGGGGATCGTGAGGTATGTTGAATTTCTAACATTCGTGAAGTTGTAAAAATTTGATAATCATCCTAATCGCGAATTAGGCATGAATTAGAGAAGCTATGGCTAGATAAGTGATGTATACTTGCTTAGGAACGAAACCCTACGTGAAAATCATACATAACATGCTATGAATTGAATGATTGAATGAATTCCCACACTAGGCTAAGTGGGTATTAGTCATAAGGTGGAATTGATGATATGATTATGATTAGAATCATCATGCATGTTAAGTAAACGGGAAATACTTAAACAAATTTCAATTTTGAGTATTTGATCATAAGTGATAGTGGTAAAATTTGATGTTAATCTTGGTAAAAATAACTAGTTATGAACTAGTTTGTAAATGTGTAAAAGTATGCCCACTAGGTGTTTGTTAAAATGCCTAAACGAAGCTAAAATGTTGAAATTCCATGTGAAGTGTGCATTTGGATAAGTCGATAGATCAATTGACTTTTAGGAAGTCAAACTAACCAATGATTTAATCGAGTGATAAAGTCGACATAAGACCCGTTAGATGGAGTAGTCATAATTGATAATGACTAATCTAACCATCTTATGAATTATGATGATAGTTTGACGCTTAACGAGCTAGGTGGAAGCTTGATGAGTGAGCGGGTCAAACGAATCAAGTGAGAAGAAAGGCTTATTCAGGATGGGAGGTAAGTTAAAAATTACACCTTTTATTTAATATCTATTGGCTTTATAGATTTTGAATAATCAAAAGTCACATTTGACTTATGATGTTTCGACCCGACGTGCGAGGTTCGGAACAAAAGACAATAATGATAAACCATGTTAAATGGTTAAAAAGAGCTAATAAGGTCATTTAGTTATGTAATGACTAATAAATAACGAGTTTTGAATAATTTACCTTATAAGGTAAATCAATACATTTAATAAGGGTAAAACGGCAATGAGGTCACTCGTTGACGATAACCGCTAGTTTTGAAGGACACTTTATGGCGTAAGATATAAATGGGTCAAAATAATCAAGAAATATATTTATAAGTAAATCGACCGTACGGTGTAAACCGGTACAAGTCATGTAGACGAGATGATAATAAATCCATCTCGTAAAAGTAAACGGTCATATAGACCAAACGGGTCAAAAGGTGAAAATATCACCCTTTGACAATATCGGCTAATGTTTTGTCGAGTTGCATTATTACAGGAATGAATATCGATTGAATGTTGACATCGCTATTACTTAGCGTCACTAAGGCAAGGTATCGTAACGGGTCAATACATTGATCCGAGCCAGGTTGTGTAATGATTCCACTCTTCATGTAGAAAGTGAGGTTTTCGAAGAGTTAAACAAGGTCAAAGTGGATATTTGGTTATCTTAAAGATAAACCGAATAATTCAAGTTATAATTGTAGTGTTTTAAAAACATAATGGTTTCTAAACAAGGTTATAGTGAAAGACCAAATTTTTGGGTCAAACAAGTATCTGAAAGTCCTTCATCGTGCAAGAAGGACCAAAATTGACCAAAACACCCTTGTAGGCTAAATTGAACAAACAACCCTTAAAGGTTGTTTGGAAACGAATTTCATGATTAGATGAATACTTAGAATAAGTATAGAAGTTGAAAGATGTAATAAGTTAGTCAAATGGCTCTAATTGAGTCTTTGCCGTAAAATAATAATCCGAGGGGTAAAACTTGGAACATATTGATATCCACATTAAATCCAACACACATATAGTTGTAGTGGAAGATTACTTGATAATAAACGTAGGAATAATATGCTAGAAAAGAATGAAAGCGATTTCAAGCTTTAAAGTGCTTAAATACCCTTAACGGGTCAAAATAAGCATACGAGCGAAAACGGGTTTAAATTGTGTAATAAACCTGTGATTAGAACCTAAAATGGTAGATAACAATAATTTGAAGAAGTGTATGTGATATAGGAATCAAATAAACATGTTGGTGTGGTAAAATCATGAACGGGTCAATATTTGGTAAAAAGGGTAGTAATCCGAAGACTTAAAAGTTTGAGATTTTGTTAATCCGGATGTCGGATTTTAACTCTATAAGATGGAGAATTAAATTACGGATGCGTAGGAAAAAGAATCGGGTAAAACAGATCAATAACGAAGAAGTTATGGCTGTTTCCGTGAAATCGGGTTGAGCTGGGTATGTACAGCAACTGATTAAGCATCAGTCTGTGAAAAAGGGGGCCTAGCGTCACGCGACGCCCCTTGGCGTCACGCGATGCCCCTGTTCCGGAAATAAATTTGTTTTGTTGTTGTTTGACCCATGTAACTTGTTTATACTTATTATTTAACTATCAAAACTAACTTTTAAGTTGGTTTTGATCATAGGTGATTGCCAAGAGTGCCCGGATGAAGATCAAGCTCGATGAGGAACCGAACACGATAAAATACAAGCTTTCGCGTGACGTTTCGTCGTATCTTTTAAACGACCAATTCAATTACATTAAGTTGTTCAAACTTTTAAATTGTAAAAGTTTTAGTAAACTCGTATTTTCTAAGGATACTTAATCGTAATTACATGTTTATTTTCGTTATTTATACGAAAACCTTTAAAATAATAACAAGGGTGTTACACGAACTTACAAAGAAAAAGGGACAAATAAAAACAATAACCTAGACCCGTATTTATAATACTACTAAACTTGCTCTCAAGATATTAAACATTTCCTAAACCAATTACTAAACTTTCTCTCCAAGACTTACCTAAAATAAACCAAACTTTAATAAAACATATTAAATAAACCCTTAACTTTACTAATTATTCAAGATTAACCTTCATTCACCCCCTTAATCTTGAATTGTTTTTCGTCTTGCCTTTGTTCCTCATTTTCAATTGTCTATAGAAAACTTGCTTCATTGGTTCTTCAAACTTTGCATTCATTCCTTCAGTACTTTCTTTCTTGACTTACTTCTTCTCTTCAACTCGTTCTTGACCAATACTTTCACAAACTTCAAACAAATCCTTTGGAATCGTTCCAAACTGAATTTCCCTCACTTTCGTAATTGGTTTCACATCAGGAATTTCTTTCTTTTCATCTTCAAAGTTCTTAGGATTACAACATATTTGAAGCTTGATGTTGTACATTCTATTCAGATTTCTATGAACCTTCATCAACAGTCTTCCTTTTTGATCATGTAGACTTAACATCACATTGGCTATTTCAATCTTGCAACCTTCTTCATCCAATTGTCTCAAACTAAGAAGATTGGTTTTTTAACTTAGGCATGTAGAAAACATCACAAAATGTCTTCTTTTCTCCATTCTTACTTACCACGGTTACATTCCCTTTACCTTTGATTTCAATCTCGGATCCATCACCAAACTTTACTTGACCCGAAACTTGTTCATCCAAGGTAGTGAATAACTCTTTCTTTTCTGACATGTGATGACTTGCACCATTGTCTAAATAGCACATTCCTTCTTCATTCTTTTCAAAAACACCAGGGATAACCGTTTCTTCATTCAAACATACTTTCTTTGTCGAGCAAATTATCATGAACAGAGATGGATCGATATCATGTACATCTTCTGTATTTGTCAGATTCGCTTCTTCTTTCCTTTTGCTTGGTGCTTTACATTCGCTCGAGTAGTGCCTTATCTTATCACAGTTGTAGCGCCTCAAGTTCTTTCTTCTGTCTTGCCATTCTTCAGGCTTCTTTTTCCGATCTTCACCTTGTTCATCATTCGTATTCTCACGTTCATTATTCCATCTTGGATACCCTCTTCCACGTCCGTTGTATCTTCCACGACCTCTACCACGTCCTCGGTAGTTTTCAACTTTCTTTTCATTCTGGGTGAACATAAGCTGACTTTGGGATGAACTTTCATTCACATTCTTGAACTTGTTTCTTTCTTTATATGCCTTCAAACGTCCAACCACATCTTCAAATGCCATTTTTTGATATCTGTGAATTGCTCGATCGAAGAAACAATGGGTAAATATTTATCAGGCATAGAGTTCAAGAATTTTCTCACCACGACCTCTTCTTTGAGGGTTGCTCCCAAGCTCTTGTACTTTGACTGTACTCCACCCAGCTTCGATGCATATTCATCAATATATTTTGTCTCACTCATCTTCAATCCATCTAACTCGCTTCTTAGCATTTGAATACGAGCTTTCTGTGTTCTTTCTGCACCAAGATAACGAACTCTTAGCGCTTCCCAAACATCTTTCGGTTCTAAATACTTAGCCATCTGAAGCATCACGTCTTCAGGTAGGGTCTGGAAGATGACACCTAAGGCCATAAACTTCTTTCTTTCTTCAATTCCCGATCCCTTTTCTTTATCAATCGCATCTTGCAAACCGTTTGCTCCCAAAACAACTTTCACTATAACCGACCATGCTGCGTAGTTGGTCGAAGTTAACTTTGGTGCCTTCAAAACAAAACCACCAATCGCTTCTTTCATTGTTCCTGAGTTCCCTGGATTCCCATCTTTATCACCGGCCATGATTTGCTTTCAGATTTTTTTCTACGTACAAACACCTTAACAAAAAATAGCGACTGAAAGAAAACAATTGTAAACGGGATGTCAGTAAGTATCGGTCTTCCCTTTTTTACTTCTGTTCTAATGATTCACAACAAAAGAATATATCTTTAATTATTTTGTTCTCCACAAAATCACAGCAAAAAAAATATTGAAAGTTGGCAGCAACTCCAAAGTGTAACACCCGTTCTTATAAATTAAGGTTTAACGTATCATTTACGAAAAAACAATCATGTAATTAAGATTACATATGCATTGGAAATTACGGGTTTATTAAAACTTTTTACAATTTAAAAGTATACAACATATCATGTGTACGTTCATCGTTTAACATAATAACGATACATAGTGTGGAAGCTTATTTCGTGATCGTGTTCGGTTCTTGCTCGTCGCTTGATCTTCATCCGGGCACTCTTGGCGATCACCTATGATCAAAACCAACTTAAAAGTTAGTTTTGATAGTAAAATATTAAGTTCAAACAAGTACAGGGGTTAAAAATGACAAAATTTAAAAATTTTCGGAGTTAGGGGGCTAGACGTGACGCCAAGGGCCTAGGTGTCACGCCTAGCCCTGTTTTTCACAGCCTGCCTTCAGCTGATGCTGTACATACCCAGCACGATCTGATTTCACGGAAACAGCCATAACTTCTTCGTTATTGATCCGTTTTACCCGATTCTTTTTCCTACGCGTCCGTAATTTAATCCTCCATCTTATGGAGTTAAAATCCTACATCCAACATAAGAAATTTTGAGACTTCTAAGTCTTCGACTCGTTACCTTTTTACCGAATTTTAACCCGTTTATACATTTTATCAAACAAACGTATTTATTTGATTCCTATATCTCATACACTTCTTCAAATTAATGTTACCTACTATATTAGGTTCTAATCATAGGTTTATTACACAATTTAAACCCGTTTTCGCTCGTATGCTTATTTTGACCCGTTAAGGGTATTTAAGCACTTTAAAGCTTGAAATCGCTTTCATACATTTCTAGCATCTTATTCCTACATTTCTTATCAAGTAATCTTCAACTACAACTCTTTGTGTGTTGGATTTCAATGTGTATATCTATATGTTCCGAGTTTTACCCTTCGGATTGTTATTTTATGGCAAGACTCAAATAGAGCTATTTGACTAACGTATTACATTTTTCAACTTCTACACTTATTCTAAGTATTTATTTAATCATGAAACTCGTTTCCAAACAACCTTTGAGGGTTGCTTGTTCAATTTAACCTACAAGGGTGTTTTGGTCAATTTTGGTCCTTCTTTTACGACATAGGACTTTCAGGTATTTGTTTGACCCAAAAATTCGATCTTTTAACTATAACCTTGTTTAGAAGCCATTATGTTTCTACAACACTACAATTATAACTTGAATTATTCGGTTTATCTTTAAGATAACCAAATATCCAATTTAACCTTGTTTAACTCAAGTTCTACATGATGAGTTGAATCATTATACATACCTGGCTCGGATCAATATATATTGACCCGTTTCAATACCTTGACTTAGCAGCCGCTAAGCAATAGCGATGTGCATATCCATTTGATATTTATTCCTATAAACATGTAACTCGACAAACCATTAGTCGATATTGTCAAAGGGTGATAATTTCACCTTTTGACCCGTTTACTTACCTAGTGATCTTCGTCACTTCAACTAAATGCCAATTTCATGTATTATGCTAATTTAGAGTCTACTAACAAAAATACGAAATCAAGCATAATGTAACGGAACCGTAGTTATGTACCTTTTAAGCACCTTTTTCAAACGCGTTTTTCCACCGGCTTGTCCACTTGACGATCCGGATTCCTCGCCTAAAGAGTTCCATTCATAACCAATTTAGAACCCTTTTTACAACCATTTATCATGATTCATTATGATATCGCAAATCTGCGTTTTTGTCCGATTATTAATACTTTAATCCTCACTTAGGCGTTTCAACAAACACCTAGCGGGTCAGATTTTACATAATCATTACTAGGTTCTTGACATGTTATTTTCATCTATATTCACTTCAATTAACAAATCTATACTAAATTTTAACATCAATAATTTCAGATTCACCACATGAATTCAGATTTCACTAGAATAAGAAACATAATTCTAGTGTTTATTTAGTTTCTACAAACTCACTATTCACCTAAAATGGTGATTATAAACCCCACAAGCATAATGCTAGATTTTAACCAGAAATCATCTAGGGTTTATCCCTAGATGCCATATTACTTCTAATTCCATCCATGCAAGACATAATCAAGCTAAATTTCAGTTTTTCACAATTAACCTAGAACTTGAGATAAATCAAAATACTAGAAGTTTGCATACCTTGTGATCCCTTCAGTGAGGTGATCACTAATTCGTGTTTAGAACTTGATTTGGGACTGAATTGAACCTCCAATTGATCAATTTTTAGTGAAACTAGGGTTTGAAGGGAAGCTCTTGGTCGCCCCCTGCTTCTTGATCGACCAGACACCCCTTTTGGGTGTGTTTGGTTTATTCTTAATTTTGTTTATGAAATTAAGTTTCAATTTTAACAACATAGGCCCCTCCACTTTTATTTAGCTTATATCTTTGGGAATTTAACTTTATTCATGCTTTAAAACAAGACAACCAACTAACTAGGTTATTTATTTCCTAGTTAGTTTATTCTCATTTATTTCATACTTTATAATTCTAATATAAAGTTTTATAATTTCGGGATGTTACATTTGGCCCCTCCATTTTCCTTACTTCATAATTTAAGGGTTTTAACCCACTCATAAGTCACCATCTAACTAGGTTAGAATTTTTCCTAGTCAGTTTAGTAGGTTCGGGAAGTCATAACTCGTTTAATTTAAGTCCCGTTAAATCGGGCCTTTTATCCATCCTATTTTTCTTGAAAGCTCTTATTCACTTTAAATAAATATTAGGATTATTCAATTTATTCCTAATATTTGCCGGTTTACTTTTACCATTAACGGTACTTTCCCCGTCTTTAGTATTGACGGGGTTTAATTACCAAACCCGATTTCGGGGTGTTACAAGTCTACCCCCTTAAAGAGGTTTCATCCTCGAAACCTTTCTTACATAGTTCATGGAGTTTTAAAATCAATGTATTTGACCTGAGTAATCTTTTAAGCATTACTCATACTTTACCCAATTGTTAGTATTACCAGAAAAATATATGGTAATATCTTTTTGGTTTCATAACATCTTCGTACCTCATATGACATAATGCAACTTGAAATAACGTAATCTCGTTATTTTTACTAGTTTAGTTAATTTAGCGATATCCATCGCTTTATATATTATCGATCTCTTTGTGAATCAGTTACTTTGACCCGTTTAAAGGTCTTTAGTGAAATCTTTCACTTTTAGCAAGAATTTCTTTTGTTTTCAAATTCATTTATTCGGTTCAGTTATACTGAATCCATCGCTTACAAGCGAACCAAATTTCTTGATTTGAATTGCTGACCTTAACCGGTCTCTTTAACTAGACTTATTAGCCCAGTTACTTTTTACCGCTTGCTTGATTATAATGTGATTTTACTTCACATTACATTTCCTAACCGTGATCGTGTCACCTCATGTTTAATTTATATCAACCTTTCATTTTTGAAAAGATCACTTTTCGAATACATCGTCTTGCGCCTATCAGTGTCAAGACTTAAATCTTTCATGCTTACTATTCAATTTCCTATCAGAATTTATATTTGTAAAAATGTTATTTCTTACAAAAACTGAATTTTAGTCTAACGTTTTTCTCTTTAACTATGTCAATTACTCATATCAAGGAAATTGACAACCCATAATTTATTGTTTTCCGTTCTCGTTTTATGAGGGGAATCGTAACAAGTTCCCTCACCTTACACTATTGACCCGTAGGTTCCTTCACTTAGCCTCGTAGGCTGTATCCTTAAGCTTTCATCTCTTTACGGCGAGGCCCTTATGATCCCTTTGCTTCAATTCATGACCCGTGGTTCATTTTGGCCCCGTAGACCTTTGCCCTAATTAATATCCCGTAGATTATGATGCTCCCGTAGATCATCTTTTATTCGAGTCTTTATTCAAATGTGGATACATTTATATACGGATATGGCGTTAAGGCACCCCTTCTTATGTTTTAGAATTATTCACCTTTACTTTTTGGATTTCTTTTGACCTTGACTGTAGTCTAAGGCTACATTGTTTCCTTTTGAATTATCTTTCCGACTTCTTGACTTCTAACGTCAATTACACGTCAGTTTGCCCTACACTTACCGTTACCCGGTTCTTACCTATACTTCTTTACGTCCCATTACCCGGGTTCTTTTATTTTAATGTTTTTAACATTTTTGTTTCGCTAGTTTGTGTTTTTCCTATATATATTCCTTTATGAGCCATCACGTAGGTTCATTAATGTTTCGCGCTTCCATTATTCGGTTTGCGCTTACTTGCACTACCAAGTTTTTATACTTTATTTATCTCGTTTGACTTGTTCATGTGAAATTTCATCACTTGTGAACATCAAACTCTGTTCTTTATTCGACCCGTTCAACTTTAAAATAGTTGAGCGTAGTTATTAACATTTCTGTTTGCAAATTCTCATTGTCTTTTAGTCATGACTCATATTCCGAGTCTTTTGACTTTCTGTTTCGCGTTCCCGTCTCTTGGTTTTACGCATTCTTTCCAAATCCTACCCATTCATCGGGTATCTTTACCGTAATCATTTTCAAGTAACCAATTTTATATGGTTTTAAACGTTATTTTAATTTATTTGGTCGTCTTAGCGAGATCCATCGCTTTTATTCAATCAAGTCCTTTATTCTTTATTCAATTCGTTTGACTTGTCCATGTGAATTTCATCACTTGTGACAGTCAAGCTTTTATCCCTATGCCTTAGCATTCCTATTGGTCGGTCTATATTTTCTTTTTTACTTAATCCTTGTCCCTTCTCTCGGGCTCATTATTCTTACGTAATACGCTTCCGTCATCCGACTTACGTTTACGTTTACCATCAAACGTCTTACTTATTTGATTCATTTGGGTACCATTTAAGTTAGTCCCATTCACCCCACCCTTACTACATCGGACATAAATGTGTCCATCATAAGAAGTTCATGGTACCACGTGTTCACTACTTACTTGGCCAGAGTAAGCGATCAACACTTGGTATACATGACCTTTTTATAATTTTCACATTACACCCCATGTAAGTAATGCCTCTATTTGTTTCCCTTGGAAACAATATCCTGGATAGGTATTCTATTCAGGTTTGTCCAAGTTTTCAATCTAAATCTGCAGCTATCAATTTCTACGTATTGGTTGCATGTTTATATTCATGCAATAATTTAAACGTGCACCTGGTAAATGCTTGCCCTAACGGACTTTTCTTGCCCCAACGGGCTTTTCTTGCCCTAACGGGCTTTTCTTGCCATTAGCCTTGTTCGCGACCATTACGCGATTTAGGTCCTTAATGAGCATGCTCTTCTTGTCATATCTCGGACCATTCCATCATCATATCCATAATTCGTTTGACTCTCGTCATCTTCAAACGCGAGTGTCCTTCAATTAAAACATTCACAAAGTTAGTAACATCTACTTCAATAATCGCCCGTATTATAATACAAGGCTTTTTCTACTATACACGTCAACACACGTATTTTCGTCTACTATATCAATCATTTCAATTGGGGTAACGTGTATCACACGGTAGCCCTATGTGTTGTTTACAACACTTTAGCATGCTAAACTATTAACATACACGTATTTACCGGGTTTGCGATCAAGCCTCGAACCGAACACCAATCTTTATTAAGAGCATAAGGTTTAAGTCCAAGCATAGTTTTCCCACCATACTTGAATCTCTTAAACCAAGGCTCTGATACCAACTTGTAACACCCGTTCTTATAAATTAAGGTTTAACGTATCATTTACGAAAAACAATCATGTAATTAAGATTACATATGCATTGGAAATTACGGGTTTATTAAAACTTTTTACAATTTAAAAGTATACAACATATCATGTGTACGTTCATCGTTTAACATAATAACGATACATAGTGCGGAAGCTTATTTCGTGATCGTGTTCGGTTCTTGCTCGTCGCTTGATCTTCATCCGGGCACTCTTGGCGATCACCTATGATCAAAACCAACTTAAAAGTTAGTTTTGATAGTCAAATATTAAGTTCAAACAAGTACAGGGGTTAAAAATGACAAAATTTAAAAATTTTAAGAGTTAGGGGGCTAGACGTGACGCCAAGGGCCTAGGTGTCACGCCTAGCCCCGTTTTTCACAGCCTGCCTTCAGCTGATGCTGTACATACCCAACACGATCTGATTTCACGGAAACGGCCATAAGTTCTTCGTTATTGATCCATTTTACCCGATTCTTTTTCCTACGCGTCCGTAATTTAATCCTCCATCTTATGGAGTTAAAATCCTACATCCAACATAAGAAATTTTGAGACTTCTAAGTCTTCGACTCGTTACCTTTTTACCGAATTTTAACCCGTTTATGCATTTTATCAAACAAACGTATTTATTTGATTCCTATATCTCATACACTTCTTCAAATTAATGTTACCTACTATATTAGGTTCTAATCATAGGTTTATTACACAATTTAAACCCGTTTTCGCTCGTATGCTTATTTTGACCCGTTAAGGGTATTTAAGCACTTTAAAGCTTGAAATCGCTTTCATACATTTCAAGCATCTTATTCCTACATTTCTTATCAAGTAATCTTCAACTACAACTCTTTGTGTGTTGGATTTCAATGTGTATATCTATATGTTCCGAGTTTTACCCTTCGGATTGTTATTTTACGGCAAGACTCAAATAGAGCTATTTGACTAACGTATTACATTTTTCAACTTCTACACTTATTCTAAGTATTTATTTAATCATGAAACTCGTTTCCAAACAACCTTTGAGGGTTGCTTGTTCAATTTAACCTACAAGGGCGTTTTGGTCAATTTTGGTCCTTCTTTTACGACATAGGACTTTTAGGTATTTGTTTGACGCAAAAATTCGATCTTTTAACTATAACCTTGTTTAGAAGCCATTATGTTTCTAAAACACTACAATTATAACTTGAATTATTCGGTTTATCTTTAAGATAACCAAATATCCAATTTAACCTTGTTTAACTCTTAGAAAACCTCAAGTTCTACATGATGAGTTGAATCATTATACATACCTGGCTCGGATCAATATATATTGACCCGTTTCAATACCTTGACTTAGTAGCCACTAAGCAATAGCGATGTGCATATCCATTTGATATTTATTCCTATAAACATGTAACTCGACAAACCATTAGTCGATATTGTCAAAGGGTGATAATTTCACCTTTTGACCCATTTATTTACCTAGTGATCTTCGTCACTTCAACTAAATGCCAATTTCATGTATTATGCTAATTTAGAGTCTACTAACAAAAATACGAAATCAAGCATAATGTAACGGAACTGTAGTTACGTACCTTTTAAGCACCTTTTTCAAACGCGTATTTCCACCGGCTTGTCCACTTGACGATCCGGATTCCTCGCCTAAGGAGTTCCATTCATAACCAATTTAGAACCCTTTTTACAACCATTTATCATGATTTATTATGATATCGTAAATCTGCGTTTTTGTCCGATTATTAATACTTTAATCCTCACTTAGGTGTTTCAACAAACACCTAGCGGGTCAGATTTTACATAATCATTACTAGGTTCTTGACATGTTATTTTCATCTATATTCACTTCAATTAACAAATCTATACTAAATTTTAACATCAATAATTTCAGATTCACCACATGAATTCAGATTTCACTAGAATAAGAACCATAATTCTAGTGTTTATTTAGTTACTACAAACTCACTAATCACCTAAAATGGTGATTATAAACCCCACAAGCACAATGCTAGATTTTAACCAGAAATCATCTAGGGTTTATCCCCAGATGCCATATTACTTCTAATTCCATCCATGCAAGAAATAATCAAGCTAAATTTCAGTTTTTCACAATTAACCTAGAACTTGAGATGAATCAAAATACTAGAATTTTGCATACCTTGTGATACCTTCAGTGAGGTGATCACTAATTCGTGTTTAGAACTTGATTTGGGACTGAATTGAACCTCCAATTGATCAATTTTTAGTGAAACTAGGGTTTGAAGGGAAGCTCTTGGTCGCCCCCTGCTTCTTGAGCGACCAGACACCCCTTTTGGGTGTGTTTGGTTTATTCTTAATTTTGTTTATGAAATTAAGTTTCAGTTTTAACAACATAGGCCCCTCCACTTTTATTTAGCTTATATCTTTGGCAATTTAACTTTATTCATGCTTTAAAACAAGACAACCAACTAACTAGGTTATTTATTTCCTAGTTAGTTTATTCTCGTTTATTTCATACTTTATAATTCTAATATAAAGTTTTATAATTTCGGGATGTTACATTTGGCCCCTCCATTTTCCTTACTTCATAATTTAAGGGTTTTAACCCACTCATAAGTCACCATCTAACTAGGTTAGAATTATTCCTACTCAGTTTAGTAGGTTCGGGAAGTCATAACTCGTTTTACTTTAAGTCCCGTTAAATCGGGCCTTTTATCCATCCTATTTTTCTTGAAAGCTCTTATTCACTTTAAATAAATATTAGGATTATTCAATTTATTCCTAATATTTGCCGGTTTACTTTTACCACTAACGGTACTTTCCCCGTCTTTAGTACTGACGGCGTTTAATTACCAAACCCGATTTCGGGGTGTTACACAAAGCTTCAAAACTTATCACAAGATGACAAAAGGTATTTGTGGTATCCTTTTCTTTTCCTTCGTTGACCAGCAAAAGACACAAAAATAGGAATTAATTCCACCTCTTCAAAAACCGTGCCACCTTCGTCAAGAAACCAACTCGGACTTCACTAGAAATCCTTCCGGCTTCACACAGAAACGAACTCAATATATATTTACACACATAAACACTCAGTGGTGGGTTCGATTACTTCTTCACAACACGTCTCGATCTTCGTTTCTTGATCTTTGCTCTGATACCAATTGTTGGCCTAGACAGTTCAAACAATCGTATCAACAAACATGAACAAGAGATACTGGGGGACAAACCTGCGACTCTTTCTATTCAATTAAACGAACATACGAACTTACAAAGTAACGGGACAAATAAAAACAATAACTTAGACCCCTATTTATAATACTACTAAACTTGCTCTCCAAGATATTAAACCTTTCCTAAACCAATTACTAAACTTTCTCTCCAAGACTTACCTAAAATAAACCAAACTTTAATAAAACATATTAAATAAACCCTCAACTTTACTAATTATTCAAGATTAACCTTCAGTATATAGTTCCTATATGACATAAAACATGATCGACATTCAGAATTTCTACTACATTTTATCTTTTTTCATGGGGTCACAACTTATTTAGGCACGAGTCTTTTATTTATACGTATTCGTTGTCTTCCTTCAAAATCATAGACAGTTTCCCCAATTATAGGTGATGCTCATCATGGAACCTATCCATTATTTCCATGTCATCCTTATGTCAAGCCTCTAGAACGGTAACTTGCTTCTTCCACAAATTAATCATTGTCACCTCTATAGTAACTTTGCCCCTACATAACGGAATATCTCTTTTGTTAGCTGTTTGTGTTATTCTTGTGCCATACACCTCAAGTAGGAAGGAACCAAGTCTATCATGATGTTGATAAACCTCACTTTTCATGACCTAAAGATCTACAAGGCTAACAACCATCTTCTTGTCTAGAGGAATATATTGTCAAAATATCTAATGGGTGGGCAACACAGGTGCCATTGTCAGTATACGACCATCTAGGCACAAAGGATTGGTTGTTAGTATCTACAACAAAATGACTCATCCTCTCCGTCAGCAACATTCTGTGGTCGGCACCAAGAATCTTCACATCGTTGTCATTAGAATGAAAAGGCTCCCACTTCCGTAAGGTAACTAGAATCTTTTAGAAAGACCAGATTCCGAATGCATGTTTTTCTTCTTTATGGACTTCCCAGTCTTTTCGACAATAGATCGTTCAAGGTACAACAATGGGTGGGGCAAGAGTCTCCGGTTAATCACCCTCTTAAAGGGCATTGTTAAGGTTACTACCATACTCCCTACCGTTAGAATAAATGGTCCTAATGAATACATAAATGCTTCTCGCCCCACCTTAAAACAATAAGATTCAAACGCAAGTCCCACGAGTTTGTCATCAGATAACAAATCCGGAAAACTCACTATAGGAATGAATATAGGTAACAAGGCATTGAAGAAAGGGTAAAAATGAATTGATCATAGGAGGGGTTGAGAAGATTTAGATAGACAAGAGGGCCGCCCGGATCTCTCCTCGACATTTGGAATAGAATGGTAGACTTTCAATTCCAAAAGAAGTGATCATTCCATTCTTTAATCAAACGCTGACTAATGGATACACGATGGAATACCCTATTTAATCATCTTAGTGGTTAAACAAACCCCAAAATATGCTAATCAAAAGAGCTGATGGAACAAGGCAATAGTGGGAACCACAGTGTGGGCTTCACACAACATTTCATACTGAGTTATCTTGCTAAGACCAAAGGGGCAAATTGAGATATGTGGTGACTGTGGGATTAAAAAACCGCCAAGAAGAAAATAGTGAAAAGCATGTGAAAGGTCATGAATCTAAAGAACTAGGTGTACAATCCAATATAATTGGTAGTTAGATTAGTGATAGTTTTTCCTTCTGAGATAATTAAAGATCATAATCCTCACTCATCTAATGTGTTTCATAGTGAACAGAAAGGGTAAGCGGATTCAATTTGGTAACAAGATTGTCATATCTTTTTCCCTATATCACAAAATCATAGAAAAACACATAGGATAAAATGAGATGAAACATCTAACCAGAAAGTTGGAATGATCAGAGAGAGAGAGAGAGGGAGAGAGAGAGAGAGAGATGGTGTTAAATTCAAAATTTATAACGAGCGACGGTAAGTAGTGACACCTTTAGAAAGTTATACGCTAAATACAAAGCCAATAAAGCAAGACGAAGTCAAACTTGTTCATGAACAAGGCCCATAACTATCCTAGACTAGGGCTGATGACAAGAGTAAGGATTCAACATTATCCTTCCCCTTTAAAGGCTAATGAGACATGAAGTCCAAAGGAAATAAAAGATAAACCCTCCCCACCCCTCCCCCGAAGGAATGGTTTATGATGACTTCTAGACAAAGGCAAGACAAAATAGTCTCCTAGGCCTAAGAAAGTAAGATAAACCGTATAGTAGAAACAAAGCGAACAACAATGACAAAAAGGTATAGAATGAAGAGTCCCCTTTTGTCAGTGAGGTAATGTCAAACATTTACCCCTTATGGGAAAGTTGAAGATATCAAGACACCTAGCTTAGACAACACACTTTAAAACATCTCGTTATGAAATGGAATGGGTTCGTTTTAGGGAAGGGTGGAGACGCGAGAACCACTATAAATATAGCACTACGAAGCAGAGCAAGACATATCAGATAACAACCATCATTGATCATTACTCTCTCTAACTCTCCTAATCACTTCCCCTTGTAATCACTAGTTACTTCCCCTTGTCACTGGCTGCTTACGGATAACTTTACTTCCATTGTCTAAGAACTAAACTTACCTGTGTATATTGGGCCACAATATACTTTGTTCCAATTTTTCAAGTATATGTTATGTACTCAACTCTGTGCGAGCAACAGTTGATCCTTGAGAAGTTGTAATTGTTGGGATTAACTTGATTCCATTACTTGAAATACATACATACAAACAAAAAACAACAAAAGTACAAAGGTAGAATGGCAATCCCTCTCTTTAGGATTGTTTTATCTTTAACATCAACGTGTATTGAAATTTTCTTGGGTTTCCTAAAAATCTTTCATTCCAACAACACCTTTTAATCCGCAATCAATACATTGTCTTGAAGGGATGGTAGACCTTAAGATCAGAAAACACACCAGCAAACGATCCTGCTGCAGCACAAATCGAGATAATTAGACAAGCCGCACTCAGTATTTGCAACGAAACCCATCGCGTACTCCACTTGGGTATTTTCTTCTGAACAATGTACATCTCCACCGGGAAATAGACTGTCAATGGCCAAAACCCAAATGCCCCGAGGATCCCGACAACATCATTGAAAAATGGCATCAACATTGCAACAACTGTGGTCATGCACACGAAGAGACTTCTCCAAACCAAACGGAACAAGTTGAGTTTATAGGGTTTGTATCCACCGATTGGGATCGGGATCTCAATGTTGTGGTTGATGAACTTGTTTTCAGGAAAGTACTTAGCAGCCGTGTTTTCCACAAAGGCGAATAAGGGTTGGCAGTAGACTTGATACGCCCCAACAAGGTGGATTACAATTGCGGCATTTGCAATGTCAAGAAGCCAAAAAGGGTTGTAGAAACCAAAACCAGTGAGTAGGTTTCCGGGTGCCATGTCACCGAATGCGGCGTAGCCAAAGCATCCACAAAACATGTAAAAGATCGTTGTTGTGACTACACTTATCATAGTTGCTTTCTTCATGGTTTTGTACTCAGCCGGTGGTGATTTGATTGTATCCTGAATATTATTACATAAAAATTTTTGAATTTTATTATTATATTTATATTTAAGTTATTAATGTATAAAGAACAGACAGTAAAATATAACTATGTATGTTATTGCACATATTTTTTTATAATTAAGGTTTATTAATGCATTAATTATATATTAAAATTATCCTTATTATTACCTGAATTTCAATGAGGATGAGGGAATAAGAATAAGCAAAAGCAATGGCTCCAAGAGCTTGAAAACTCCTCCATATCTTCTGAGTTTCAGTTACCCTCCCACTTGAAGTCTCCGTACCAATGCTAATACCAGTCATACTTCCTTTAATCTTTTTATTTTCTGATAATTAAACAAGACAATTCTAAGTTTACTTCCTTTTGACTATTCAAAGTCAAACCTATTTCTTTTAAAATTGAAATATAACATGTACACCTTCACAAAGTCTACACATAACCTATGTTTTTCTTTCACTATTCCAACATTCTGTATTAATAAATTGACAACCACCAACAATCCAACATGCTTTTTGTACAAATTTGAATTCATTTAACTACTAGTTTGACTTTAGTGTTGACTTACCATTAACTTTAAAAATCCCAAGGCCTAGACCAATGGAAGAATATGTGAAGGACATGACTGCAGCCAACATTGAGAGCCATGAAATCTGATCAAAATCTGGGATCTGAGAGAACAAGATTTCTGCAACACCAAACATGACCATGTATGGTGTACCATCTACTTTACATGGGTTATGATGTCCTTTCTCATGGAAGCAATCTGCTCTTTTTATTGCTCTGTGTTTTCATCAGTTATTCAAATTATTAGTTTCCACTGTTAGTTTTATAAAATGTTAAGAAGAGTAGAGGTAATTACTGACATCATGCTGATGGATGCTGCAATTGTGTACCCTATTGCTACACCGACAAGATTGAAGTACTGGATCATTCCACAAATTTTAACTTGAAATCCACCTGAAAGTTTTCATAATATAATGAAATTAACCTCAAATTTTAATATATTAAATTATAACCTAAAACAATTATAATTTATTTAAATTTTATAAATATTTATAATAAATTTAAATTAAATTATGTGTAGTGTATAAATTTTAGTTTATATGTATGTTAAAAATATTTTTTTTTATATATCAATATGTAAAAAAAATACAAAAATATAATTTTTTTTAAATAAACCAGATTAGCTTAATTTGTAAACGAGTCAAGCCAACCGAGTCATTCTCTGGCAAAATTATAACCTAGAATTCCAAGATCACCAATTCCAACTGTGTAGTTGCACTGTAAAAGTTGAAGGTTTGGGAGGGGTATGGGCACGAAAGGTTCTTTCGTGTAAATTTTACCAAAAAACTCTGAATTTTTTTATAGTGTAAAATATTGGATTTTTAGAGTCTAGACCACCTGATCAAGATACGCCAACGGGTACGAGGAAAAGTAGTAGCTAAGGACGTAAAGGGTTTATTAAAGTCATTTTAAGGCTATTTTGGTATAAATGCAAATAAAAGTGTAATCTATTTAACTGTAATTGAGAAAATATTTAGAACTTTTGCCAAACTTAGCCGCTAACACAGAAGATTTTAATAAATATGATGGAATTTTAATAAACAAGTACCAAGATTATTTTGAACAGCTTCCATATAAGTATAGTTCCGTTTCCCAGTAACAGAGTCTCCAGATCGGTAGCAGGCAGCGAGAAGGCACGACGTGTAATAAGTCACAAATGAGAACAGAAACAGAACCGTCGGTCCCGCGATCCAACCAAGCTGCGCGGTAGCCCATGCCAGTGACAACACACCGGACCCGATCACCGCAGTTATGATATGTGCACTTGCAGTCCAAACAGTTCCTAAAATCCGGAAAAAAAAATGAATTCAACAAACTTTGACTAAAAAGGTAAAAATAAATAATAATTTTTTTTTAATGAAAACTCTTACTCGTACTCTTTATAATAACTCTAAAGACAATAATATTTTACCTGTTCTTTTAAGACGACCGTCGTCATCAAAGCACTTGGACGGCCCCTGAGGAGCGAACCCTCCGCCCAGCTCGAACGCTTGTTGGTGCTTCGTGGCCGCGTTTTCACCCATCTTTTTCGAAACAAATTCTCAAATCAGCAGCAAAATAAATTCAAAATTCTATGAACTCAAGGTTGTGTATAATTAAATTAAATACTTTGGTTTGATATTCTGTGTAGAATTGAATCAAAACTGGTGATTTTGATGTTACAATTCTCAAGATAGATACTAAAGTTGAGGTGGAATTTAAGGAGTCAAAACTCAGTTTGACTTTAGTGTATATATATATGCATATAAACTCTGCTTTGAGGGAGAGAATTGAAAGCAGAAGATATTGATATGAAGATTGAAGAAATGGATGTGAATTAATTGCAAGGATGTATGGGTTTATATAAACTTGTCTGGTTGTGGGGTCGGTGTGGGAGATCACGTGTGAAAATAATGTTGCGAATTTAAAATGGAAAAGAAAGAAAAAGTTCAATTTGACTCTTGTCAGTCGGCTTGTTGTGTGTTTTACTATTCATTCTTTATTCTTTATTTTTAATTTTAATTTAATAATTAAAGACACAATAACAATAACAATTTATTAGTATTATTTTAATTTAATTTCAGAAGAATACTAAGTTGTCGTGCAAATAGTTATAAATTATTTGGCTGTCTTTTTTAAAGAAAAAAAAAACTTTATCAACAAAAAAAACCACGACCAAGCAAGATGCTGGGCCAAAACAGAAATACAACGAAAGTTGGTTAATGATATCGAATTTATGTTTAATGTATAAGAATGTAAGAGAATGATTGAATGAGAGTAATTTGATCTCCTATAATAGTTAAAATTTATCGGATTGACTGTATAAGAATTATTGAATGAGAGTACTTTGATATCCTATAATAGTTAAAATTTATTAGATTGAGTGAATACGCAAATTATTGTGTCAGCATGAAATTGTGTGTATGTTTATTAAAAGTTACTTAAAATATGAGTAAGGGTATCCGGGGCACCAGCGGGGAGTGGCCGCGGTGACCCAATTCCCCCCGCGGGAACACCGCCGCCATCCCTGCGGTGACCCAAATCGGGGAGGTGGGTCGGGGTGAAGTCACCGAAGAGGGAGAGATGAGATGGTGGGGCCAGCCGCAATTTCATCCAATCAAAACTTTTACTTTTTTTTTTTTGAATAAAAAAACTAGTCACCTAATAGGGGAGTGCCGCCATCAAATTGGGGTGTTAGGGGAGTTTAAGAGGGGAGTTGACGTGGCACACGAGGATTGGTTATGCGTAAGAGAGGGGACTCCCCTCTTAGGGGAGTGCCCCGGATACCCTAAGACTATAGGGTATGGTCTTCGACTAAGGTCTGAGGGGTGCCACCTCACCATCCCGACCACTCTTTGAGTCCACCCCACTAGTCTAACATATAATTTTGTTTTGATTTTTTTTCGTTAATTAAAAAGATGTTCAAGAAATTAGTATGATTTTTCATTGTATGTGGACTATGAATCAAAGGTTGGTTATTATTTATACGACCAGGTATATAATCAGAGACGGATACAAATCAAGTTTAAACTTAACGAAAACATATACGACCCTTTTAGTTGGGAGGTTTTGGGTTCAATAGCAAACAATATGTTAACGATGATTAATTTGATGAAATTTAGTAAATAACTTGGGTAGATTAATATTCGCCGTTCAAAAAAAATTATTAGATAAGCAACTAGTCGCATTTGGTTTACTATTTGATGGTAAACTAAAAGGATATATATATATATATATATATAAAATATATGTTATAATACAAAGAAAAGATTGTTTGCATTTTTAATCCTTCAATTTTAAGTTATTTTTAGCTTAAAAGAAACTAAAAATGCATACAAAAATATTATCAATAACTGAATAACAACTAATTATATAATTATTTAATTAATGGTGATTATTAAGACTGTTTATATCTAATACACATATAATAAGACAATCTTATGACATGAAATTATATTCTTGTTAAAGACGTACCTTCATTTTGGCTGTGGAATCTTGGGGGAAACACAGGGATGAGTCCAAGAGATTAGTGTACTCAAAGACTGACCCAACACTAATGTGTGTGTTTCACAAGTGTTAACCACCTTCACCTCCTATATATATAGAACTCTTGAGACCCTAGTGTATAATAATTTATAGTTTTTATATAGTGTCATATTTATGAGATTATAAAATATATGGAAAACGCATTACAGATAAGTTCATTGTATTAGTGTAAACCATTTTATGTATAACCTAAGTGTGCCAATCCTCTGTGGTTGGGGGGTTGACCATGATTATTGATGGTTGGTAGGTTTATTTTTCAACCCAACACTATCGATAATTTTGGTTTTAGAAATATTAACCCTTAACACTCACACATTTATAACGTGTAACTTGAACATACCCTCTTCAATTAACTCATTTATTTAAATGTGTTAAGTGGGTTAACGATGAGTAATTAATGTGTAAGCATACTAATCGTGTTAATGGGTTAAATGTGTAGTAAATGGGTTAGTAGGCGACGAGCTACTTTACTAAATAGGTTAAATATGTTACTCGATTACGACTCATTTAATTAACATGTTAACCCAAACATGACATCTTTATCAAACATGTATTAGACATGAACAACAACAACAACCATACCCAGTAAATTGTTGGGGATAATCGAAATTGCTTGGATAAATCTTAAGTCATGTAATCATTTTCAGATCAAACAATTGGAGTGGCCACCAATCTTTGATCGGATTAAATCAGAATTGATTCTAGAATTCTATATGAAACTTTGATTGAGAGATTTTGAGAGATTTTTCAGAGTGGAAAATTCGTCCAGCGTTCGCAATTGATCTGCGAGAGCGTATTTTCAGTTGTTTCCACAACTGCTTGCGGTTATTCTTTTGAACAAAACACCTTTAGTCCCTCAAGTTCCAAGAATGCATATTTAGTCCGAAATTGAATTTCTGATGCAACTCGACCCCAGCCAGGGGCTCTGCCCCTTGGACCCCGCTTCTCTCGAGGGCGTTGCCCCCTTGGATTCCCCGTTAGTCCCGATGACATTCAAATAAGCGTGCACTCTTATTTGAATGTCACACTCAATCTCAAAATTACACTAAAATATCCAACATAAATCCCCAAAATAGCAACCTAATGGTAGGGTCTGAGGAGGGTGAGATATAGACAAACCTTACCTCCATCCCTAGGGACAAGGAGGTCGCTTCCAAATAAACCCCCGACACTAGTAACAAGACATAGACACAACCAAATAATAGACCTAAGGTTGTGGATGGGAAAAATCGTAAGGTAGAAACATACAGATGAGTCCTTAACCTTAATCCTACGTTTCCATAGACCCGTATCATGTACCATGTCCGCAGAGTGGTGCAACTCTACCAAATCATGCCTACCCCCTCATCCCAAGTAATTTTGGGCCTACCTCTACTCCTCCTCCCCTCCACAGTCAAGGATTCCACTACTCTAATTGGCGCTGTCAACTATCCCCTCTTGACATGTCCAAACCATCTCAATCTCCCCTCCTGTATCTTATCGCATATACTAGCCACTCCTAACCTTTCCTTAAGAACTTCATTTCTTATCCGATCTAATCTTGTATGCCCACTCATCCATCTTAACATCCTCATCTCTGCTACTTCCATCTTACACGCCTGTGTCTTCTTGATGGCCTAACAGTCTGTTCCATACAACATAGCATCTCTAACTGCAACCCTATATAATTTTCCCTTTAATTTAGTTGGAAACTTCTTGTCTCACAATACCCCAATAACTACTCTCCACCTATACTATCCAACTTGGATGCGATGAACTAAATCACTGACATGACAACAAACCTATTTCAAGTTATTTTGGAACTTATCATCCCTAATTAATCATAGCACATAGCAATTAAGTTAAAGGGTTTCTGAAATAATATATAAAATATAAAAAGTAAAATTAAAAAATCTGTTAACTCTTACAATTATATTTAAACTTATAACTTTTAAACTGTTTTTTAAACTTCTTCCTTATTAAGATCTCCTTCAATTATTTCTTATAACTTTAAACATGTTTTTTAAACTTCTAACTTACTAAATCTCCTTCAACTATTTCCATTTCACTTCAGAAATAATGAATGTTTCCTACTTTTCGTTCTCTAAATGATCAAAGTCTAAAATTATTTCTTTTATTTCCTATTTATTTAAATTAAATTCATTTGAACTCGACTATTATTTGTTTCAATTGATTAATAATAAACATTATTTGGACCACTATATATGACATCAATATGATTCTTAGTAGAGTATAGTACAATTATACATACATGTCTTTAGTCTTTATATGTGAACCTATCGATTGCTTAGACAATTCTCGTCCATCCTTGTTGATGGAACCGAATAAATTCTTTAGATATATAATGATGGTGATCATTATCACTACCAACTTAACACATACTCTTTTTATTATATTAATTTTTATTTTCTTCATTTAGAGGAGGTAAAGTGGTAAACGGCGTCAAGGGTGTTCGATATCGATAATCAGTAGGTTCGGTTGGAAGATAGTTCAGTTAACCGATACCGATAGTTCTATGCCTGGCTAAATAAAAGACAACAAACTTTTTAGTTAATAATGAATGATGATATAAGTAACATATCTTTAATCAAAATAATATAACTTTTTGACGTGTAATAGATGATTTCTTAAGTCAAGAAATATAAAAATGTTATGGACGTTAAGAGAAACTGCCATATAGATATATACTTTAACAGGACATTGACATCCCCGGTTGCTATGGGGGATAAATGACAAAATACAATCGATACCAAATTTTATGTGGTTCTCGTTATTCCTTGTTCATGTTAGCTATCTCCTTGAGTTGTAGTTACCAATGTTTGGCACTTTCCATCATCAATATAGCAGTATACTTGTGCATTTTGTTGTTTGTTCTAGGTTATAGTTTCTAATTGATTATTATTTGTATTCGTTATTACTGAAGCAAAGAACTTTGATCCATGCATGAGGTATGTGGGGTGAGTTATATTCTCCGTTGTCAAGGCTCATTCATGCGCGCACCTAGATTTACTTTTCAGGATCAACCCAGCCTTCTCGCTTCGCTTCAAAAGCCTTACTTTCAGGCCAAATTCCAACGAAATTCCGGTCTAAAATCGTTAGAGTAGGTTTAAACGTGTATGAAACAATTATAAGAACTCTAAACAAGCCTAGAAACAACCTTAAACAACTTAAACTAGACCTAAAGAAGCCTAAAACATGTTTAAAATCGCTAAAAGCTTTATTTTTATACTAAACGACTCGCCTAAAAAAGCTCTCGCTTTAAGTGCCTTGCATTGAGGCCCAAGGCTCACCATTTGTGCCTTGAATGCGGCTTGTGCCTTTGACAACTATGGTTATGTTATATTATATTAAGGAGGTATCGTATTCTCTTCTCTGTTATCACCTCCTATGGTCTTAATTTGCTTTCCAAATTTACACAAGTGTAATTCAATGCAATTAATAATCTAATTAAGATCTTTACATATTATATATAAAAGTAAAAATTAAAACATTTTAAAGAAATATAATAGATTAAATAGCAAACATTAACCATTTATACCCAATAATGTAGAGAGAGAGAGAGACCTATGAGATTGAGATTATCTTGGTTATATCCTCTTTCTCCATTGCATTATTGGGAATTCTAATTCTCAAAGCATCATTTACGCTTTTGATAACTCTACTTGCTTCACCCATACCTTTCTTATTTTTCTATCCATCTAATACATATATCCATATCATCTTTAAATTCTTTTTTTTCTTCTATATTCTTATCTAATCGAACAATAAAAAAGTGTATGTTTGTGAAAATTTACGCAAGTTATAGCTTAAAATTCGGAAAACATCAATGTTTCGGGGTTGTATTGTAAAAAAACAAAGTTTCCCCGGATAAGCATGCGCCACGGCATGCGGCCCATCTCCCCTTCTCCTCCGCGTGTCGCGAAGGACACTAATCCTCAGCCAAGGTGCTTCCAGCTCGAAGGTTGGCCAGGTTTTCACCTACTTTTCTCACCCAATTACCTTTGATCTCATTTAACACCTAAACCTAACATACACGTTTTCAAATAATAGAGATCACAAAAGCTTGATCGTATATTTTCAGCACTTTAAACATTGATTCAGCTAGTAATAATGTTTATCCCAGGTTCATTGTTTTACATATGCCTACTATTGAGCGTCTCATGACTACTTAACAATATATACAATCAGTAATCATACATGCATTATAAATCAAATGCGTTATATATTAACATACTATATGCATCGAGGCAGTTTCAGAATTCTTTTTTTGTAAAGTATGTATCTCATATTATAAGAGTTAAGGTGTGTTCACATGTTCTGAGTTTTGGACATGTTCTGTAGTCTCATGTTAAGGATGATCGTCTATCGGAATGGACCTATAATCACATAAGGGTTTGCATTTCATAGTTTCCTAACCCCATGAAACTAATATTTGTTTCCTACACTGATTATGCTATATTAGTAGCTGTTTTAGGTTTTAACATGTTGAATTGCTTAACTTAGAAAAAATGAGTTCCTTCACCATACTAGTAGTATTAAGACATGCGTCCGTACTATAAAAGCATCATAGTTAGTTTCTGAGTTTCCCAAATTATAAAGTCCGTATCAAGACATACCACATGTACGATTGGTATTTCATGCTTGTCAAGTTTCCTTCACAGTACGACATATGCTACCATGCCACCCATATTGTTCATCAAAGAAAAGCTAATATGTGGCTTGTACTATTGATCCAAAAATCTTGGATTTTGAGTTTCTTATCCAAAAGACTAGATATCTAGCCTTCTTATCTCTCGATCTTAGCCTAAGAACACTTGTGTTGGTGCATATTTCGTACGTCTGCCACTGTGCGAATAACTAGATAGAGTGTGTGCTGAATATTGTATAGAACAGAGTGAAATCCAGTACGAAACCAAGGTTCTGTGATGTAATAGTGCCTTCGTACGAAGCTAGGAATAGATTCGTACGAACGGACTACTTTATGGGTTCGTACTGGTATCCAAGACCATTGCAGCTTCGTTCGAAGGCAGCCATGAGGGTTCGTACGAAGCCAACATGCCTATATATAAGATGCTTGGGTCTTGTGTTGGATAAGCTTTTGGTCCCTGAGGGGAAATGCTGTCCAACTGGTCTTGTGGTGCTGTAACGTTGGATTATCAATAAGAGACCAGATTATAAGTGACTGCTCGGTGTGCTATTCTATCTTCTACTTATTTCTTATTGTTTCTTTTCACCGAGCATGTCGTTTTGGGACCAAAGCTCCGTCAAACTCGTCGGATCCTGTTTTCAGAATTGGTATCAGAGCTACGGTACCGATTTAATTGATATAACAGTTGGTTGAATCACCTACGCTTAATAGTTTTGGATGTGTAGTGAGGTTTGACGTTAAAACATAGAAAAACATCAAATTGAAGGTTAATTCACGGATAAAATTCAAAATTGAAGAAATCATTCTGTTCGGAATTAATTTTCTCACAATCCTGTGAAGTTTCATCATGAAATTCGCAGAAATAAAGATTCTGGATCGAAATTTGTGTTCAAAATGTGTTCTTGGTGACATCAGCTTAGCTTCGTACGTAGGCGGGGCTTCGTACGAAGGGACATATTGATACTGTCATATATACTGGGTTCGTACGAAGGCACGAGGGGGCATAATTGTCAAATGATTTGTGAGTTTGTACGAAGGGGCTATGAAGCTTAACTGTCATATCTTTATAGCTTCGTACGAAGGCATTTTTTTATCGCAATGAACAGGTGAGTCTCTAGAAAAAATTTGGTGATTGAAATTTTTTCATGTTTTTAATGACCAAGCTGGGTTTTTCGGGGACACCGTCCGGGGCTTCAGCGAACAAATTTGATGATGCGATAACAGATTGTGGAAATTAGTGGGGTATTCATGATACGGGTGCAGAAAGTTTATCTTCTGGGTTATCTGACTATTAATGGGGCGTAACGTAAAATCCGCAATGATGAAAAACTGACGTTTTGGGGCAAAACTGTCACATTTTCAGTATAGTCAAGTTTTTTAGAGAACAGAGAAGACTGAATTGCTCAGCTTGAGGGGGAATTCAGTGATAAGACGTCAGAATTTGCAAAAATGAGGGGGAATAAAAATTTCAGATGAAATTCCGGCATTTTTGAAATTCGTGACACTACAACAGTATTCGGATGGTTCCGACTTCAGAGTTGTCTGGAGATGCATAGGATCTAGATTCATGAATTCGTGATTATTGGAAGTTCAGACTCTACAGATCAGGGTCAGATTGATGTCTTAGGGTTTGAGCAGGGCCGGCCCTAAGAATTTGTGTACCCTGTTCGAGCTCGAAAAATGTGTCCTTAGGCCTTAACGAAATTGGGTATTGGGGTCACTAAAGGTCTAAACCTGATGCGAAAGGAGTTAATAACTAATATAACCATAAGAATAGTTTTGTAAGGGTACCTTTGTTGGTGTTTGTATGGGTGTACCATATTAAATTTTTTTTACATATACATATCGAGATTTTTTCATAAAAAAACGTGCCCCTCGAAATATCGGGCCCTGGCCGGTGGTCCTCCCCGCCCACCCCAGGGCTGGCCATGGGTTTGAGTCCCCGGTCTTCGTCAAGCCGGTCAGCAGGATTAGTATCAGGAGGTGCAACTGTATTGTGGATACTTACAAGATATCACAGACGTGTGATAGTCTAACGTGTCAGAATGGTTATTATTCGAGTAGATGAATTGTTTTTCGGACTAATCGCCAGGGAATGAAGATGTTTGTTGGTTAAGTTGCTACCGGAACTAGCGGAGAAGACTACACATCTGTTTTCATGACTGAAGAGGAAGAATGTGAATCTGATCATGGATGAATGTTTCTGAGATCTGAATGGGTTACCAGATGATTCGTTATCCGATGAAGATTTGCTGATTGTGGAGAACACCGTTTACACGGATCAATCATTCTGATGGTGCGTAAAGGTGATCACGGAAAACGGGATATCAGATCTTTTGGGGGAATCACGGATTTGAAGTTAATCAGTGAGATATTTGAAGTTTCTATCAATTGCCGGTTGAGTTTCTTTACATTCTCATATCAAGCAGAGCTTCCTAGAGATCGTGTTGTTGAAACGCCATATCAAAAACTGAACTTGGATGTGATTAAAGCTGAAACAGAGAATGCTGCATTGATTAGTTTCAAGTTGGTGATTGTTCGTGAAGATTGCAGTTTGGCAAATCAGAGGAGGAGTCATGAACTGTGCAACAAATACCTAAAGAATCATTTCAGGGAGAATTTGTGTATACAACTGTCAAAGCAAACCCGGATCATCAATCAAGGGGGAATATATTGAAGATTTCAAGATGCCTGATTGAAGTTGCAGAATATGTGAAGTTGTAGAATATTCAAACACAGCTCAAGGTTTTTAATGAGACGATTCGACAGTGATAGCCGAGGGGGGAATCTGTTTGTGCATATTCCGTACGTCCGCCACTGTGTTAATAACTAGATAAAGTGTGTGTTGAATATTGTATAGAATAGGGTGAAATCCAGTACGAGACCAAGGTTCTGTGATGTAAAAGTGCATTCGTACGAAGCCAGGATTAGCTTTGTACGAACAGACTGCTTTATGGGTTCGTACTGGTATCCAAGACCATTGCAGCTTCGTACGAAGGCACCCATGAGGGTTCGTACGAAGCCATCGTGACTATATATAGGATGCTTGGGTCTTGTGTTGGATAAGCTTTTGGTCCCTGAGGGGAAATGCTGTCCAACTGGTCTCATGGTGCTGTAACGTTGGATTAGCAATAAGAGACAAGATTATTAGTGACTGCTTGGTATGTTATTCTATCTTCTACTCAGTGTTGTAAGAATCGTTAGGCGCTAATCGGGCGGTGGGGTACCGACTAGCGATTAATCGGGATTAGTAGGGATTACTCGGAATTAATCGGATTGAGTTTTTCAAAGGTAATTTTTAGTTGTATATACACACACACATTTTTATATGTAGTTTTTTAAAGTAGACATGTTTTAACCCTTCATTGACCTATTTTTTTTAAGTAATTGGAAGAAATTTATATGGTTTGGTCGAAATTTGGCCGACGACTGGCGAAAATTTGCCCAGAATAGGACCGCCAATGACTGCCTAGTGATTAATCGGCCATTAATCGGTGAATCCCCGATTAGTGATTAATCGGCGACTAATCGTAGACTAGTCGGGATTTTTACAACCATGCTTCTACTCATTTCTTATCGTTTCTTTTCACCGAACACGTCGTTTCGGGACCAAAGCTCCGTCAAACTCATTGGATCCTGTTTTTAGAGCTTGCATTTAACATGCATGGACAAATTAAGAATAAAAGCCTCGAAAGATGATGATCTCGCTTGGGAAACAAGAGGGGTTTCTTACTTAACGTCTTCAAATCTAATCAAGAACACCATACTTTTTTTCTTTAAAACCACGTTTGAGCGTGTAAATTACTCAAATGATGTTCTAGAGGGTGTTCGCTCAATAAGGACTTTTTGAAGGTATTTGAGATAGAGTGTGGTTCAAAAAAAAACAAGTGATAGTCAGTGTTTAAGATGAAGTTTCATGTCTGATTTGATGAATATACGGACCGTATGCTATCATATGACTCATATGGGTAAAACAATGCATTAAACTATGGTTAGTTCAAGGTTTCTATGAGAATGGGTGATAGTTGCACATACAGGCCGTATAGTTTCGTACAATCTAAATGGCAAATTTTAGAACTTGACAAATTAATTTTTACATTAGTCCATTGACTTTACCAAAGTTAGTTTAGCTTGCCTACCATTGGGACACATGTCTCAAATATCCATAGTATCTATACATAAACATATATATTTTATATACAAGGTGTTTAAAACCGAAGTCTGAATCTTTTATAGGTTTTGTTGAAACTTTAGTGGCATGTTGTAACGACTCACTTTTTGGAACTTTCCTTATATAGAAAGTTCGGTTGTATTTCTATTTTTTTTGAAACTTATACTCTCGGGTAATCGTATTTCATTTCCAATCATTGTAATCCAAGGCTTTGATCATAATAAAACTTGATCATTTTACATAAATTATACATTGAATATACATACTTGTCATACATTCGTCTTACTTACTTGCAAACTCAATACATTCGTCTCTCACGCAAACTCGTACTTGTTTTACATAAAAACAGTCTTAGATACATATTTTAATACTATTTATATGTGTAAATATTTATACATGCATTCACGATACTCAAATTATGTTCCATACTTAAGAATATGCTAAATTATGCAAGTTATAGCTTAAAATTGGGAAAAAAAATCAAAGTTTAGGGGTTGTAATGTAAAAAAAAACAAAGTTTCCTCGGATAAGCATGTGCCGCGGCACACGACACACACCCCCCTTCTCCTCCGCGTGTCGCGAAGGGCACTGATCCGCAGCCAAGGTGCTTCCAGCTCGCGGGTTGGCCAGTTTTTTACCTACTTTTCTCACCCAATTACCTTTGAACCTCATTTCACACCTAAACCTAATCACCCACTATATAAGCAAGCCTCCTAACACTAATTTTCACTTTCCACACACATCTAAACTCTTAAAACACTCTCAAATTTGCTAGAAAATCAAGATTCTTTCAAGTGCTAAAACTGAGTTCAAGTACACTTTTCTTCGTCTTTTCTCCATCATTTCTTCTTCTACAAAGCTTGGAACACCTCTAGGAGTGTTACCACAGGTTTACCAAGGCAAACTAAGGTGGAACATCACCATTTTGAGGTCCAAACTTTCTGTTTTGGAAGAATACATGGAAATCTTTTATGAGACTTAACTTTTCTTCATAAATCTCATGCCTAATATCTTCCTAAACCCATCTATGGTTGTGGGACTTGTTAGAGCTTGATTCTTACAAGTTTAGAGGTGCAAACACCATCTAAACTTTCTATTTTGATAGGGTTTAAGACAATCCACTAGTGTTGAAGTCATCTAAGTCTACCATAGTTCATATGGCAAGACTTGTGTTTGATGCAAGTGTGAACCTTGGAAGCTTTGGCTATCCTAACTTGTTCCACACCTCAGTTGATGTTTTAATCTTGTTATTCCAAGTAGTTTACTAGTCATAAAGTAACATAGCCCCATCTAGTCTCCAACACTTAGTTCATTCTTTCCATGTTGAAACGGCACACCCGGGTTAATCTTACTTGGCTGCTTGAAGACATATTAGTTAGTTGTACATTTCCTTTTCATTCATGACAATCCGAATCATCCTTGTGGTGATTTGTGCATTGGTGAATTCATACAATGAGGTTAATCTTATCTCCATGCTTGACTTATATGACAATCTATGATACTCTTGATGGACTTAGCTTTAGGATTATAATATATATATATATATACACACAGCTGAATTCATGATGATAATCGGTTTATGATTATGTGGTATGAACTTAGGCTACTTTATCTAGTGTTCTAAGTCTCTCTTTTTTTATTCTAATGGGCAAACTAGGACCCATGAAAATCACATACAACTTAGTGTCAAAACAAGTACTTAGACAAGATATACTTTTATGCATACATACTTTTTGTAGTTTAAATTCCAATCCGACTCCTCCGTTAACATTCCGAATACTCACACACCTTCGTTTACCCCATGTAGGGTGACCTCAGTATTTCCATCCTCCAAATCTTCATGGGATTACCAAAGGAAAGCTTTGCAAAACCGTGAGTACACTCGAACGCCCTTTTTACACTTAACACTTTTGGGTGCAATATGTTTAACTTATCAAATACACACAAACACACTTATACTTTATGCAAACACAAATAATCCAATCATACATGCTTAAATACGTGATACTTGATTTGTATTCTTGGAACATTCTTATGTGATTCGCTTGTCATTAATTTCGTACGAGCCTCCCCTTAACATGTATAGCGCTATAGGAGTAACGCACCGCCCGTAGTCTTGTGGTCATGTTAAGTCTTTAATTAATGCGGTGATCAGAGGATTGACTTATATAATTGCATGCCATGATTACATTAATTTAGTTAACTATTTTTGCCATGTGGATTTGTTTAAACCGTTTTTATATACTCATGCTATTATCAAAACTTGTGTAGTCGCCAATAAATTGTGTATTGAACTATACTTTTAAACATGTTGCAGGTTAATGATGTTGATATTGATGAAATCTAGTAGGGACGACTTAGAAACACATTTAGAAATACTAGATTATGTTGTTGTACTTCTTATTGAATTTTGTTAGTACTTTCTAATTCCAAATGTTGTACTTTGATTTCACATGTTGTAACTTGACAATTAGAGGACCCGGGGCGCCCCATGGTCACGAATTCTTCACGTGTTGAAACAAGTGAAACACCGCTGCCACCATATATGTTCACGCATGGAATATAAAATGCGTGGCCATGAACACGTGTTATGAAGTTACCGTTGTGGGATGAGGAGTCATTGATTTGAATAATTTGAAGGAAGAAAATAAAGGTGAGTACACCAAAGCTAGTGATTTTGATCGGATCAGTGAGAATTAGTCAACAGTTGTGTGTATTTTGAAGAAATGAAATTGGTTACCTGTAAACTGGCTATTGAGGATGGAAGCTCATATGATGAAGAAGACAATGAGAAACGATGAACGATGATGGAAAAAAATGGGTTGTGTGATTAAACTGAGTCAAATCTATATAAGTGGTGACGACGTGGCCCACTTATCGCTTAATGGTCTCGTCTTGTGCTCCAGTTTTGTTTGGGCTCAACTGCAGGCCCAATATTGGTTTTGTCTCTTAAGTAAGCCTACATGATATAGCGGGAAAATGGGGATGTGATATCTCTGAAACAACATTAATTACCCGAAAGGAAAGAAAAGCTATCACCGAAAATAGTACTTCGGTTGCAGCTAGCTCCATTAATGAACTGAGGATCTGGCTGTTGGGGCTCAGACACATGTCTGAGTTCCCCAATGCTCCTAGGAACCCGTTAGATGAATTCGGCTGACCCTTCAAGGAGACAAGCAAACTCCTTTATATAAGGAAGGTGAGAACAATGTTTAAGGTATGCATTTTAACACTTCCTCTCATTAAATACACAAACAACATTTACTCCGAACATTCCTTCGGATCGCATTTAAGGCTCCAAGCCTAGAATTCACACCATAAAAGATAATCTGATGATCTCACACTTGTCAGGATAAGCTCTTCGTTCTCTGGTGAGGTTACTTATTCTCACGCCGGAGCTTGGTCACGGATTCCCCCTCTGGGGTCCTCCGTGGCGAGGCTAACGGTGCTCTTTTTTGTAGGATATGACGTTGATCCGTTGCAACTTTGACGAGCCTCATTGACTTTCCACCGGGATTCAGGGACTCGACATTGGCGCCATCTGTGGGATGCTATCCGTATAGTAATCTCACTTAGAACCTAAGATGTTGTAAAGCATTATCTTTCGTGTAAAGCAGCATGGCTGCACCACCGTCACCTCCAAACTCCCAGATAACGAAGGCAGTTCAAAACACCAACGAAGTGGTGACTGTTGTAGACATCACCCATGAGGAAGAAACGAGCGACAAGGCTGGACTGTCGGTGAAAAAGGATGCCATCACACCAGATTTCGTCTTCATGCACAGGGATGAGCTACGAAAATAGCTCGAAGATCTAGAGAAACGTGAAAAACTTGACAACTTAAGGGCCAGACTCTCCTTTGATACTTCATCTGATAAAAATAACACCAGCTCTCATGAATGTAATACTGATTCAGACTCATTGAAAGCATTTATGGTTGCCCTAAGCATTTATGATAAATAGAAAGGACCACACGGAGGAAAAACGAAAAGGTAAGGACGACCAGGACGATGGCATGTTAGATAAGCCTTACTTGCCTAAGGACTTGGTTGAAGTCTCAAAGTTCACCAAAAGGATTACCGAGGCTCCCATGCCTCCTAAGCTCAAACCCCCACTAAACCTGGACAGGTATGACGGGACCAAAGGTCCGGAGGATCATTTGCATGCTTTTAGAGGTGCTGGACAGGTAGGGCGGTGGTCTATGCCCACGTGGTGTCACATGTTCATTCAAACACTAACTGAAGGGGCTAGACTTTGGTTCGATAGCCTCCTGGCTGGGAGCATAGACAGCTACGAGGAGCTAAGGGAAAAGTTCCTTAGGAACTTTAGCCAACAAAGAAAAGTGATAAAAAATCCCAACGAGATCATGCACATTCGCCAGAAGGATAATGAACGAGTGAATCAATACATGGAAATGTTCATCAAGGAAAGTATGAACATCAAAGGTGTCCTGGAGGTGATGAAGATCAGTAGTTTCATAAATGGACTAAAACACACCCAACTGTGTGAAAAGTTGGGGGAAGAGTTCCCTGAGACTTTCGATGGCCTCATGGACAGGGTTAGAGCTTTTATTAGTTGAAAAGACACCAGCAGCAAGGCCAAGGAGCTGGACCTTGCCCCCAGGAAAGCCACTGCGGCCATCAAGCCCCAAGAAAAAGGTACTCTCTACCCACGGAAACCTCTATATGATGAATTGCAACATGATAGGCCAAGACCAACGTATTCCCCCTACAAGCCCCGAGGCAGGGAGTCAGCTCCCTATTGTGATAATTTTACCCCTCTGACCAAAACCCTAAGTGAAATACTGGCCAAGAAAAGAGTTAAGAACTCCTTTTCTAAACCCCCGAAGGCCCACCCAAATGAGTACTGCGAATTTCACAAAGGTTTCGGCCACAAAACGGACGATTGCATGTATTTGAAGAGAGAAACTGAGTTGGCGGTGAAGACAGGAAAGTTGACTCACTTAGTAAAAGAGATTAAGGAAGGGGGGACAGAAAGGGAAGAGATGTCAGGGGAGGAGAACCGGACAGGGGATACGTAGACATGATCAGAAGGCGGGAAGAGTATGATCCGACCATAAGTGTTAAAGCTCGGGTACTTGGGCCATCAAGCTGCATGAGGGCTCTAATACTGATGCCTCACTTGGAAGAGCATGAGGTACAACGACTCCCCCTTAATATTTATGCTATAATAGAGGGGCACAGGGTTGCCCGGATATACGTAGATGGGGGAAACGGGGTAGAAGTAATTTATGAACACTGTTTCCTGAGGTTTGATAGAGATATATGAGATAGGCTGGAAGAGGATTCCATACCTTTGATGGGTTTCAACAACAGTGTCTCACACCCCCTAGGGAAGATCAGACTCCCTTTCATGGTAGGGGTAGGGGACCGGGTTCGAACTATAGAGCTGACATTCACAGTGGTCCGAGGTCCTTCCAAATATAATGCTATCTGGGGCAGACCAGGAATTGGCGACCTCCAGGATCAAGCCTCCACCCCACACAGGGCCTTAGTGTTCCAAACTCCCAGGGGTCTGGCTTGGGTGAAATCCTTATACGAAGTAGTGTCATCAATCTCGAAATGGGAAGACGGTAGGGAGCCCCGGGGAAAAGAAACCAAGGAATGGGCTCTCAATGAAAGGTTCCCAGAACAGACAATAAAAGTAGGGAAGCACCTGAGTGACAAGTTCAAAAGTGCACTTAAGGAGCTGCTGCTCCTCAACCTAGATGTTTTTGCATTTTAGCACGGGGACATGAGTGGGATCCCTCAGAGCCTAACGGAACACAGGTTCAACACTCACAGCTGGGTAAGGCCTGTTAAGCCGAAGAAGCGAAGCATGGGCCCAAGTAAGATGAGGGTCTCTTGCGAGGAAACGAGGAAACTCATCCGAGATGGGATAGTCAGGGAGGTCAGATATCCTTCATGGGTAGACAATCCAGTCATGGTCAGTAAGAAGGATGGAGGATGTAGAATGTGTATAGACATAAGGACTTGAACAAAGCTTGCCCCAAGGACTGCTATCCCCTCCTGGAGATAGACGTCCAGGTTGACTCTCTGGCCCAATACCCTTTGAAGTGTTTTTTGGACGCATACAAGGGCTACCATCAGATTCAAATGTCCTTGGAGGATGAGGAAAAGACAGACTTTGTGATAGATGAAGGGACTTTCTGTTACACCAAGATGCCCTTCGGGCTGAAGAATGCATGAGCTACTTATAAGATATTCATGAACACCCTATTCAGGGAACAACGAGGGAGGAACCTAGAAGTGTATGTGGACGACATTGTCATAAAGAGCCTAACGGAGACAGCTATGTTGGAAGACATCGCAGAGAAAGTCAGGACCATGCAGGAGGTCAAAATGAAGCTCAACCCAGGGAAGTGCTACTTTGGGGTAGAAGAAGGAAAATTCCTAGGAGTATTGGTCACGAAAGGAGGGATTAAGGCGAATCCCGAGATGACACAAGCAGTGGTTGAAATGCGATCCCCCAGGTCCTTGAATGACGTCCAACAGTTGAACGGCAGGTTGATAGCACACAATCGTTTCCTATCGAAAGTTGAAGATAGGACCCTCCCCTTCATGAAAGTCTTAAAAGATTGCCTCCGGGCAAACAAGTTCAGGTGGACTACTGAGGCTGAGGCAACCTTCCAGGAAATGAAAGAACTCATGTGAAAACTTCTGACCCTGGCCACTCCCATACTTGGGGAGGACTTGTCCTTTATTTGTCAGCATCCAGGACAACAATCAGCGCCATAATGTTGGTAGAAGGAGAAGAAAAAACGATCCCCATATACTTTATCAGCAGGACGCTCAAAGGTCCGGAGGAACGGTATTTGCCCCTAGAGAAGCTAACCTGAGCGCTAGTCTTTGCTTCTAGGAGACTCAGGAGGTACTTCCAAGCTCATAAGATTGTCCTGCTAAGAGATCTAACCCTTGAGAAAGTGCTATGGAGACCTGAGCTCTCCGGTCGCCTGGCTAAATGGGCTATGGAACTGGGAGAACATGCTCTAGAATACGGAGCAAGAACTTTGGTGAAGGGTCATTTGGTGGACTTCTTGGCAGAGGTCCCAGAGGAGGAAGAAAGGGAACTCCTCAAATGGAAAGAATTGGAAGAGGAGGAGAAAAGAAAAGATGAGGAGGCAGTATGGAAGCTGTATACTGACGGAGCTTCAAGCGAAGAAGGGAACAGAGTGGGGATTACCCTTGTGAGCCCCGAAGGGATCAAACTAACCTATGCCATCCGGTTAGACTTCGACAACACCAACAATACAGCTGAGTACGAGGCACTCCTTGCAGGGTTAATACTAGCCAGAAGAATGAAAGCAAAGCTTGTGGAAGCTAACACGGACTCCCAGCTACTGGTGAAACAATAAAACGGGGAATATGATGCAAAGGACATCTCCATGGCTCAATATGTGACCAGGGTAAAGGTATTAGAATACGTGCCCTGGGAAAAAAACAGAAAGGCTGATACCCTCAGCAAGTTGGCCTCAGTGGCATTCGACCACCTGGCTAGGAAGGTAAAGGTTGAAGTCCTGACTTTCCCCTCCATAACACATGAAGAGGTGGTAGCAATTGATAGGACTGGGGAGTCCTGGATGACCCCCATCGTAAAATTCCCGAAGGACGGGATCCTCCTAGAAGGTGAATGGCCGGCTCGAAAGGTAAGGGTTAAAGCTCTAAATACGAACTCATAGACGGAGAACTCTACCGAAGGTCATACCTGGGCCCCTCCCTAAAATGTGTTGATGAGGATGAAGCGAAATATGTGATACAAGAGATACACGAGGGAATCTGCGGTATGCACTCGGGGCCAAAAACGGTCGTAGCCAAGGCAATGAATGTCGGGTTCTATTGGCATCGAATGTATGAGACAACTTTGGAGGAAATAAAAAAATGTGACAACTGTTAAATCCATGCCCCCATGACCCATCGCCACAAACATCCCAAGGTCCTAGTAAAACATCTTGGACGTTCCAAAAATGGGCCATAGATATCATCGGACCATTCCCGGAGGGCCCAGGTGGGGTTAAGTTCGTTGTGGTAGCCGTCGACTACTTTACTAAATGTGTTGAGGCCAAGCCCTTGGTGAAAATTACGAGGGAACAAATGAAGAGATTCGTCTTAGACAACATCATCTTCCGATTTGGAATACCGCTAGAGCTAGTTAGCGATAACGGCACTCAGTTTGCAGGGAAACCTTTCAAACCCTGGTGTGAGTAGATGCACATATGACATGTTTCACGTCGGTCACCCACGCTTAGAGCAACGGGTTAGTAGAAAGGGCCAAACAAAGTGTGATCCGAGGAATGAAGAGAAGATTATGGCGGAAGCATAAAGGCTGGTTGGAGGAGCTACCATTCGTCCTCTGGGCCTACAAGACAACCCCCAAGGTCTGTAACGGGGAAACACCTTTCAGCCTAACTTATGGGACAGAGGCAGTAATCCCTGTTGAGATAGGCTCACCCACAGCGAGAATGAAGCTACGAGATGCCAAGAATGAACAAGATCTACGAATGAACCTCAACCTCTTGGAGGAGAGGAGGGAAGTTGGTGTAGTAAGGGAAGCCAGGTATAAAAAGCAGATAGAAAAATACTACAATGCAAGAATGAAAAAGCTTAACCTGGTCCCTGGGGACTTGGTCCTGAGGGACAACGAAGCCAGTTTGCAGGAAAATACTGGGAAGTTGGGACCCAAATGGGAAGGACCATACAGGGTCGTATGGGCCAATGGTAAAAGAGCATGTAAACTAGAAACACTCCAAAGGAAAGAAATCCAAAGGACTTGGAATCTAATGCAACTCCAAAAGTATTTTGTGTGAAAACCGACTCTAATGAAGAATGGCAGAAGAGAAGACCTGAGGGCCACTTTTGTAAAGCAACTTATAAATAAGTTCTCTATTTCTTTTGTAAGAATATGTACTGGGGGATCCCCCAACTCTTTTGGTAATGAATGATTGCTTTTACAAATTGTTCAAACACCCAAGGACTATCAGGGAACACAGTCCAATGACGTGGCAGCACACTAAGGCAGACGTGACTAATGACTGCAAACCCTAGAAATAAGAAAAGTAAATAATATACACATGTGTACATAAGCATAGCAAACATGCTAATAAAAAAGCCCGGCCGTGGGGTAGGATGGAGTCGACTCGTCCAAGGGAAACAAACAACAGTTTATTGCTATGAACAACAATTACAAACTCATTTAAACTGTTCCTTTACAAACGATACATATTTGTAAACAAGTTACAAATCAAGTGTACATAAACACACTAAGGATTTTGTAAATAAGCTATTGATCAAGTGTACATAAACACACTAGGGATTTTATAAACAAACTACAAACAAGATGTATGCAAACACACACCATAAGAAAAATTTGTAAAATAAACTACAAATAAGTAGCTGCTCTTCCTTGGCAACTCCTAGCAAGATGCGGTCCTGAGGACAAAAGCCCTATGGAAAACTGCAACGGTCAACTCCTCCCGAGGCGTTGAAACTGGACCACAGTTGCAAGCTAACCCTGCAAAAAAAGAAAAAGCAATACAGCAAACAAGGAGGGATGCACAAACACCCCCAAAACACGAAAAAATCCTAGGATAACAAACGTTAACATAGCTAAAGAAGGAGGCCCCAACACAAAGGCCTCCAGCCTAAAGGTAAAATGTCCAAGGTGCAACGTGTTTAGTACAACCATATCAAAGATAATTGTTTTAAAAAGACAACTACGGAGAATCCTCTCCTGTCAATTGAGAATTCAGGATCGTGATCGATTCCTTCACTTTTGAGTGCGTACTAACACGTATGATGTGAGAAATCCATACACGTTTGTGGATCAGACACTATGATGTAATTATAACCGGTTTCTATTACTGATTTGACAGAGTTTACACCACGAGACCAAACGGGCAGAGCTTCACCTCAAAATTACCCCAAAAGATACAAATGACAAAGACAAGCCACCTATTTATAGAGGTGTGGGTTCGAACAAGGCATGACTAGCTGGCTTCGTATAAAGCTGGTGGCTTCGTACGAAGCTGCCTTTGCTTCAAATCTTGAATTTTTCAATGTAGCACCAGTCTTATATCATTTGTTCCAGCTACATTCCGTGATTGACGCAAGCGATAGACATACTGCACTCAGTGGCTTTGTTGGAAGCTAGTTATGTGGCTTCGCACAGGGGCAAACTGCGATGAACAAGTTCAAGTTTTTCATGTTTTTCACCGATTATGATCTGATTTTGTTTGAATTTCGATCTAAAACTTGGTAGGATTGTTTAAAACTGTTTTTCACACTTTATATCAAAACTTAAACGATTTTAATCGTGAAAACACCTTAAATCTGAGTTTAAAGTTCAAAGAATATGAGAAGAAGATGAGTAGAAGTAGAAGTGTGATGAAGAAGATGAAATCAACTCTGAATCTGATGTAGAAGCATGATTCTCCGTGTCTAAAACGTATGATGTACGGAATCCATATACGTCTGTGGATCAGACACTATGATTAATTATAACTAGTTTCTATTACTGATTTGACAGAGTTTACACCACGAAACCAAACGGGCAGAGCTTCGCCTCAAAATTACCCCAAAAGATACAAATGACAAAGACAAGCCACCTATTTATAGAGGTGTAGCACCAATCTTATATCATTCGTTCCAGCTATGTTCCATGATTGACGCAAGCGATAGACATACTGCACTCACATCAAGGACTTGGGGGAAGAAGGGCCAACAGACGTAAGCAACGATTTAAGCTCATCCAGGGACATCAACGGGTTATCGGTTATTTTGGCAAGAAGAGCAGGGGTCATCCCACCAAATTCTTCATCCAATTTGGCCAAATGTTTCTTGGCCTTAGAATTGTAATGGGGGATTTCTTTCCTCTTCAAACCCTGAGAAGAGTAAGAATACCCATCCTTTAGACCTGACTGATAACCTACGTCCCTATATGCCCTATAAACCCTCTCAAGACTGCCTTTAAATTCCTCAAACCGAGAAAAGGTAGATAGGAAGAGCCTAAAGCCTTAAGACAGCAGCCAATGGTGTTCGGTAGCCAACTTCCGGTTATCATCCTGTGTGATTCCCAAGTCAGCATATAAAACCTCAACATCTGTAGTGGAAACAGAGGTAGCTTCTTTATAATGCTTCACATCTGCAAGCAAGCTCTCCCTTTCATCCAGCCAAGGCTCCCGTTCTCGCTCCCAGGCCCTCTCTTTTTGCTCCAGCAACGCCCCGACATTGTGAAAAAAGAAAAGGGGAGGGGAATTCATATAAAAAAGAGGAAGGAGGGGGAGAAGAGACGTTACCTCCTTCTCTAAGTGCTTCCTTACGGCATCAACCACCCGACACCTGAGTTTGGCAGCAACAGTTTGAGAAGTTTTCAACTTGCTCATTAGCCCCTCATTTATGTCCCTCAACTCGTTGACCCTTTGCAACATGCTGACGCCCCTATAGAAACCTTCACAGATGGACATATTGTATTGATCATCAAAAAGTTCCGGGTCCAACGCAAAGTTTATAAATCTGTGAGGAGGAGGAACGACATGAGCCATAAAATCCCGGGCGACCTCGGGAGTGCCTACAACAGTGGAGGGGGTTATCCTCCATTTAGGGACATATGCGACAGGGAGCCCCTTAGCAAACAGGGGCGCCAAGGGGAGCGAGAATGAAAACACTCTGGAAACTTGAATTTGCTAGTGCCAGTGGCCTGAGCAGGAGAGGCTTCAACAGAAGGATCGGTAGGAGCAACACTAACCTCCGGAGCTTTCTCCTTAGCCCCGGATGAAGCAGGATCAGCAGGGGTCAAAATAGGGGCTCTGGAACTCGCCTATTTCACATATAAAAAAAAAGAAAGAGGGCAAAGGACCAAAGTATGCAAGGAAGGAGATAAAAGAAAAAATCATAATGCACTCACAAGAAGAGGTTTGCTGACAAGACTTGAGGATAGCCTCAAGGTCCTCAAGTGTTTGGACAAGGAACCTTAGGTGTTACCTGGGGAAATTTCAGAGGCAACCCGGGATGCTTGAAGAGACTTCTGACCACTCTCGCTCCTGAGCCATAGGTGGATGTTTCGGGTCTCAGGGATAGCAACCTTGGAACCAGGTTCAAGACCCGTCTTGCGTTTCCAGGACAAGCGACTGGCTAAATCCTCCTCTCCACTACTAACATTCTTCACAGGGGGGAGTTCTGAGAACCCTCGGTACTCTCCGAGGAACCTTCCTCGGTGGAAGGAATCTTCTCTACTCCCTCAGCAGTAGCCGAACTCCCAACATCAGGAGTCTTTCCTTCAAGAACGTTTCCCACATCTGGGTTAACCACACCACCAACCACAAATGACACCCCCTTACAATCTGCCTGCAGTAAACTCCCTAAAGATATCTCTACAAAAGTAAAGAAACATTAGAGATGACTGGACAAAGAAAAAACTAGGGCCACAAATCAAGACATGATCAATGCCATCACAAAAGCAAAAGGTTTACCTTTCTTCTCACAATAAGCGTTGGGACAAACAGGGTATAAGGGGCTCAGACCCCCATAGCCAAAATCCCCTCTGGGAAGTTGAAGGCTCTAGTTGGATGTTCATACATTCTCTTCCATAAAACGGTTTCAGTTGTCGAAAGGGTAGGGACACTGTCATCGATGACTGCCTTGGGATCCCTTGAAGAAGGGGATTCTGGAATCATAGAAGCTGAAATGAAAATAAACCTGCTTTTCCACTCCTTTGGGTAAGTGGAGGTCGGCATGAAAGAGTAACAGGGAAAAGAAACGCTATCCTTTTGCTTCGCAAAAGTAAACCAGTCCCTGTCCGATTGGAGCCGGTAAAACATGCGGAAAAGAGATACAGACGGCTCACCAGAAACAGCAGCACATGAGAGTTCGAAATGCACAATCCTCATGAAAGCAAGATGATGCAGTTTTGAAAAAAAGGATGCCGTAGTGTTTTAAGAGTGCCATCTTGAATGGCGACAAAGGGTAACGAACATCACAGAAGGAGAATGAAAGGGTGTAAAGAACAATCCTCTCCGGCGTGCAGTCGGCCGGTCATCCAGACCAGGCAAATTTGGGGAAAACTCTGAGGGAATCTGATAGGTTGCAACAAAGGACTCAAGGTCCTCGTTGGTAAGGATGGAACAGATTAACGATCGCCCCGTTCTGCTCATTATCGGAATATTGGAGAAGCAAACAGAGAAAATAATGAAGAAGGAAAGAAGGACAATTGTGGAGAAGTGAAAGGTCTTTTAGGGTTTTAAAGAGGCCCACTGACTAGAACGGTAACCGTCATATCAGGGATTTAAAAATCAATTTCCGATTTTGGGCACGTGTGATATGACTAAAATCCCCAACCGTTGGATTAAAACCACTTTATTGATTTGGGAAAACTGATGGGAATTACCATCATCAAGGGGCCCCATCGCTACAGTCCGGGAGCCACTATGCTTCAGCCCAGCCCACATGACTCGGGTCTTATGACCTGGGGCTAGAGATGACTTGACGACGAGGCCCATTTGTCGCTGAGTGGTCTCGTCTTGGGCTCCAGTTTTGTTTGGGCTCAACTGTAGGCCCAATATTAGTTTTGTCTCTTAAGTAAGCCTGATATGGCGGGAAAAGGGAGATGTGATATCTCTGAAACAACATTAATTACCCGAAAAGAAAGAAAAGGTATCCCCGAAAACAGTACTTCGGTTGCAGCTGGCTCCATTAATGAACTGAGGATTTGGCCGTTGGGGCTGAGATACGTGTCTGAGTTCCTAAATGCTCCCAGGAAGCCGTTAGATGAATCCGGTTGAACCCTTCAATGAGATAAGCAAACTCCTTTATATAAGGAAGGTGAGAACAATGTTTAAGGTATGCATTTTAACACTTCCTCTCATTAAATACACACACAACATTTACTCTGAACATTCCTTAGGTTTTCATTTAAAGCTCCGAACCTAGAATTCACACCATAGAAGATATTCTGGCGATCTCACACTCGTCGGGATAAGCTCTTCGTTCTCCGGCGAGGTTACTTATTCTCATGCTGGAGCTTGGTCACGGATTCCCCCTCTGGGGTCCTCCGTGGCGAGGCTAACGGTGTTTTTTTGTAGGAGACGATGTCGGTCCGTTGCAATGTTGACGAACCTCATTGACTTTCCACCGGGATTCAGGGACTCGACAAGTGGTTTGTGTCAATTTAGGATTTATTTAAATGAAATTTATAATTTATAATTTTAATTTTTTGTTGTAAATTTATATTTAAAAAAAAACATCACTAGTGATGGACATTTCCACTAAAATCCATCACTAGTGATGGAATAAAGCTTTATATTTAAAAAAAAAACATCACTAGTGATGGACATTTCCACTAAAATCCATCACTAGTGATGTGGCAGAACTTGATTGGATGTTGTGAATGATGGAATTCCATCACTAGTGGTGCGCCCCTACCCCCCTTATTGTTATGAAATGAAATCGGTTTTGAATTAAATATTGTCACAATAGTGTTATGTAGTCTCGAGCAATCTTATTCGTCTCACTCCGATGTTTTCGCCATCGGTTGGGGAGTGACACATGTTTCAATAACAACCGGTCACATAGTTGCTAAAACTCGTTCTAAAGCCGACACCAATAAAAATACCTCAAAATACTTCTGTCACAAATATTATCCATCGCAAAATCAGTTTACAATTCTTGACATAATGCATGGTCGTTACTCGTTAATATCCCATGTAAAAAGAATAGCGGCGAAACTAGGTACTTTTATGTCTCAAAACCGCCACAAAGCCTTATGCATCTTAAATGTACATAACAAGTAGTCTTTTCTTTAATAGTGCAGTTTATAGTTGCGTTAATAGTTTGAAACATACATACACAATAACTTCCAATCGTAGCATAATTATTGGTGAGGTTTCGAGAGATGGGATTAGGGCAAACTTTCCTATACCCCAAAAATTAGAGAGGTTGCTCCTAGTGAGAGTCCGGCTCTAAAAAAACTTATATATATATATATATATATATATATATATATATATATATATATATATGTATGGAAAATTTTCACTTTTCTTATAACCTACACATATGTAGGTTATGTGTATGCTAAATTAACAACATATATGTAGGCTATGTGTAGGTAATAACATATGGTCTTTTAATGTATGTATAATATAATACAGAGGAGGAGTTAGGTAGAAAGATGATTTTTCTAGAAAGTCTAGGAAGCAATTAGAATGCGACACGTGTCATTGAATGATTTTAACTAGAAGGGCAATTATGTACTTTCATAATCTATTTTTATTTTAGGTTATTATCTTCAATAACTAACTATCCATGTACACGAACGAAACCGATTTCATCCATAATTTTCGGAATTTTTTTTTTCGAATTCTGATCTCATGTAAATATCAATCATTCCTTCGTTTTCTTGCTCACAAGATTCATCGCTGATCATATTTTTGTACGGAGAGAAAAATCATGGCATCAAACACAGTTGTTGATTGTGGGGATGGTAAGTACAGTTCTTATTTTGTTTACTATTTTATGTTTTGTGTGTCGATTATTAAACTTTATCTGGAATTGATGTTTGTAAAATGCAACATATAAATTACATCAATTGAGGCATAAAACTAACCCTTTTTAGTACTAATGTTGGAAAAAGTGTGCTTTTGTCTTCCTTTTGTATTTTCAGGACTAAATGAGCGTAAATGAATAAAAGGAACAATTATGCACCAAATCTAACATAAATACAAGAAAAGGAACAAATGTGGCATGCCTGACCTCTCGAAAGCATCTTCCCAAGCAAAAACAAGGAAACAGAAGGCTGAACACGGCCCCGTGCCCAGCGGACATAGGGGTGTGGCCAGTTGTCAGTAGAAAGGACAAAGCTATAGAAGCTTCTATCCCCGACACGGGGGCGTGCCCAGCTCAACACGGGCCGTGGTCAACGCTAAGATTCACAGAATCCAAGCAAATCTTGATAGTACAGATACGCTTCTACACACATGGCCGTGCCCAACAGACACGGGGGCGTGTGGAGCTAATGCAGATAAATTGCAATTAATGAAGAAAGAGAAAGAGGATGGACACGGGGCCGTGCCTAATGGACACGGGGCCGTGCCCAATAGACACGGGGCCGTGTCCGGGCTTGTGTGCAGGCTCTGAATAGGGGTGCTTGGTTCATTTCAAAGGCATCACTTGGCAAATCTTGATAGTACAGATACGCTTCTACACACATGGCCGTGCCCAACAGACACGGGGGCGTGTGGAGCTAATGCAGATAAATTGCAATTAATGAAGAAAGAGAAAGAGGATGGACACGGGGCCGTGCCCAATGGACACGGGGCCGTGTCCGGGCTTGTGTGCAGGCTCTGAATAGGGGTGCTTGGTTCACTTCAAAGGCATCACTTGGCAAACCACTTCTCTCCCACTTCACCCACACTCCACCACCACTACACCCCACATCCACCACCATCATCCATCATCCATCATCCATTATAGAGTGTGTGTAGTAGTCCCGGGATCCAAGATTGATAGTAAGAGTTCTTGACAATCAAAGGCCATGTTTGCCTAAGTCTCTTACATCACTTGGTGAAGACAAGCATTTAGTGTAATACTTTTGATTTTTAATCTTTTTGCACTTTTTATTTGGTTTTGTATTAATGACTTTAATAACTAGTTTCTTATGTTGAAGGTGAAACTTCCTTATCATTTGTCTGTGGTGTCTTGGCGTTATTTTACTGTCTATATAAAATAAAAGATTTACACCACTCATATCTCTATGGTCTATATAGAGATATGTTGGCTACCTGGTCGGGGGTTAAGAGAATGGTTTGGTAAGGTTCTTGCTTTGTTCAGTGTATAGATCCAGCAAGGACCTGGGTCAAGCTTACTAGGACCTCCTTCAATACCCACTGGTATTGGATGGTGGGGGTGTGAATGGCTTGATCCCCTCATATGTAAGCTACTATTAATACATTAACCCGGCTACTTGGGATTGTATCCCTGCTGACTCAAACCACTAAGCCGAGGGTAGTGTCACCTTCAAAAGAGGGGCCTACCACATTACGCATTAATAACTTAATTAATTATCTTTCAATATTCCGACCCATTAGGATTGTATCCTTGCTGACTCAAACTACTGGGTTGAAGGTAACGTCACCTTCAAAAGAGGGGCCTCCTACTATAACTAAGATAATCTCTTAAAAAGTGCAAAAGTGCGGAAATCATCAAAGGTTACACTAAAGGCGAGTCGGATCCAAGTGATTCATCTTGTCTATCTGTTTTTATTTTAATTTTATTTTTCAGCATTTTTAGTTTTTATATTTCATGTTAAAAACTTTTTCTAAAACTTTTGATTTGATTAGACGTTGAGGATAAACTGGTATTAAAAGCTCTTGTGTCCTTGGACGACCTCGGTATCTTACCAACGCTATACTATGCGCACGATGGGTGCACTTGCCCATATGTGTGATTAGTGTTAGTAAAATATCATTTTTTTATAAATTTAAAACTTGACTAAAGTGTTAAAATGGCTTAAAATATAACTAAAATATATCACGCTACATGCACATCATGTTTTTGGAGCTGCTGCCGGGGACACAAGAATTTTAAGAAAGTTAGGAATCAACGGCCTAATCGTTTTTTTAGGAATTTTCTTGATTTTCAGCTTCTGCAGAGCTCATCACTGGGCCGTGCCCGCTGAACACGCCCCCATGCCCAATCTTTGGTACTGGCAATCCTGTTTTACGTCAGACAGTAGCTGAACACGGGGCCGTGCCTGCTAAACACACCCTCATGCCCAAGTTTCAGATACTGAAAACAGAACCGTAAGATCCCGACGGTTGGTAATTTCTGACACAAAATGAGTGATACTGATCTTTTTTACTTTCGCTCCTCTTATGGTACGTGGTGTCAAATATGTGGCGGATCTCATGAAGATTTAAAATGTTTTTTTTAAATTATATTCCCCACTATATAGACCCATTGTTTTCTTGTAGCCTTAAGATGGGCGAAAGTAAAAATAATCCATATCTCTCCCTCGAATGCTCTCAATCATCCCTTCTAGATGAAATGATTCTTGAAGAATAATTTCAAATGGAAGAACTAATTCTCCGATGGATAAAAGAACTCGAGATGGATATAACTAATTCATCTCAAGACGACAATCAAGGAGAATTATTGAGATCGCATTCGGATTATGACAACATCGTTGCTCCCGAAATCACCTCTAACTCTCGCGAGGACTTGAGCGATAGTCGTCCCTGTGTCGATTGTGCCGTGATGGACTCCCCATCGGTTTTCGCTGATGCATACATAGACCTGAGCGATTCGACATATACCTATTTTAACGAGAGCCCGGATAAGGGAAATAAAGGTTGGTCTTGCCCACTGGTATTTAGCTTAGGAATCACCCTTTTCGATAACCTCTTGCATTCTTGTCTAAAACTAGGGTAACTAAGGTATCTCAGGCACTTCGGTGTTGTTCCGTCCAGTAAGGAACCACCCGATCCGGACAAACTCCTTAAAAATAGACAAAACTTCATAAAACCTCTAGCCACGGGGCCGTGTCCAGGTCAGCACTCCCCCGTGTCCACCCAAAGATTCCCGTCTGACTTTTGGTCAGAATACGGACAAAAAAAGTGTCAGAATTTTGTCTGCACACGGGGCCGTGTCCAGCCGACACTGGGCCGTGTCTAGTGTGCTGTCGTTTTCTATAAATGCAGCAAGATTCCTGCACTCTTGGACCCATTCCAATGACAAAGATCTAGTGGGATCTTCACATATACCATACAAGGAATATTCTAAAGAAGGTTCTCAACAACCATCTTGTCTTTTCTACTTTTGTCCATTGCCTTCTTCTTCATTTTCTCCTCAAAACCTCTATTAAAGTTTGAAATCCCCATAATTTCAAGCTTTATTGTGATATTTGCTAGATCTTTATGCAAGGAATCTTGTCAAAAATAAGTTTTACAACACTGTTTTAAGTTATTTCTGCTTAAAAATACTTCAAAAGTCAGAAAAATAATTTAAAGCTCCAAGATTCCTTGTTTCAAGAATCTACAGAGAGGTGGCTACAGGGCCGTGCTCAGCGAGCACGGGGCCGTGGCCGGAGCACTTTTTCATTAAATTGAACTTTTTTGGATTGTTTTCTTAGAATGTCGAGCAGAAATAGCGGAACATCTTCATCACACTCCAAGAACGACCGACGAGGAAGAAGGACAACGGTAGAAGACTCTCTCGTCAACTACGTTTATGCATTGAGAGAGGCCATCGTATAAATCATTTGACAGTGGGACTAGAAGGATGTCTTTGGGAAGTCAACCTTTTGCACTAAAGGTTGAATATTCTCGCTTCTTCTCCTTTGGTACCAATCATTACACAAAGGGGGTGGAATGTAGTACAAGAAGTCATCATTCCAGCCGAATGGTATGTCATGCACCCGGAACCCCCTCAATACATATTACATGGGGTCCCGGTTGCCAACGCACCTCCTCCACAAGACATTGTGGAAAATGAGCCCGCATTCTTCCTCCCAAGGGAGATAGAGGAATGGCTCAACGACATCTAAGTGACATCCCGCGGTTACGAGTTCTACAACGCCTTTAAATACCGGGAAGCTATTTCCTGGTTTTTCCTACAATAATGATAGAACTCCTTGGAATGATCTTCTGCATTACTTGACCTATCTATCTTAGGAACTTTTAGTTTTTCATTTCTAGCTTTATATTTCTAGGAACTAATGTATTTCTCTCTTTAATGAATGATGGTTTTTAAGTATTAAAATGGTGTTTGGATGATGTTGTAATGAATAAAACACACTCGGAATGATGGAGGTTACTAAGGGAAATTTGAACCCACACCCCATGCACAAAAACAGAGCCTCCCGACAACTTTTCTTCATTGCAGCAAGTTCAGCACGGGTCCGTGCTCTGACCAACACGCCCCGTGCCCAAGGTTCTGCAGAAAATGCCTAGTCCAGGTAACTGGACACGGGGCCGTGTTCACTGAACACGCCCCCATGCACAACCTTCTGTTAATTATGATACTGGCAATCTGAACACGGGGCCGTGCCCGGACCAACACGGGCCCGTGTCTAGACGCCCAGTAACATAAAATTTTGTTTTTAACACCTTTTTACACATTCAATCAACCTAAAAACTTATTTTTGGGACACATTGAGGACAATGTGTAATTTAAGTGTGGGGGGATGCTAAAACCTTGAATTTTGCAAGTCCTAATAACAAGCCTTACACAAAACTCTATTGGAACCGCCAATCACCCCAAATTTTTTCAAAAACTTTTCATTTTTTTTAACTTGTCTTGGTTTAATTTGAGAATAACAAGTTCTAAAAAGGTTATATTTTTACAGATTTACAACCAATAGCATCGTGATAAAAAGAGCCAACATAAGAAAATTATGAAACGGCATGACAAATCTAGTTAAAATTTGATTATATACTTGATCACATTATAAACTCATTCCCACAAAAAGTGAGTTTTGAGCCTTTATTGAGCATACAAATATACATCTTTAAACTAAATGCTCATCTTTCGTTTCTTGTGTGAATAGCCGCTTGGTTTCTTACGACTCTAGACTTGCCATGACGATACATTCCCGGTCCTTACCAACTAAAACCCAAATAAGTAAATGATAGAGGCATTAGGACTAACCCTTTTTCTATTCAACACCATTATTTTTCATTCTTTTCACCTACCCAAAAATCCCCCTAGTTAACCCCTTTGAGCCTAAACCTTTTCATTTCTAAACCCACAAAACAAACACCCTTTACCCACCAAAACCCTTTTTAGTTTTAACCCTTTATTTTAGTAAAAAGCTCGGTTTTCATGTGACGTTCCTTAAAAAAATGAAGAATAGCAATAAACAAACAAGTTCCTCAAAAGAAACTTTGTTTGAATAAAAGTCACAAAAACAAAACGTTTTACGACGACCGACGCTTTTTACGCTTTTAGCCCTTTTTACTAACCACTAACCCAAAACCACCTACCTTTAGCCCAAGCCTAACCCTTCCCCAAGTCCTCTTGATATTTACAAAGGTTTATAGTTAAAATGGAGGAGGATTGATTGCTTGGCAAACATATGGTAGAAGTAAGTTCCATGCCGGTCTCGAGTGTTTCACAAAAATACATCTTCGGCCGAGTGTTGAGTGATCTCCCGTGAAGTATGTGAACTTGTATATAAATGGAATTTTAAAGAGGCATGTTATGCCCAAATAAGTAATTTCTCTTATGAAACGTACTAAATAAATCATAACGAATAGGATTGTAAATAACATAAAAATAAAGCCTAATAAAGATCTTGGATTCCCGAAACTCAAGACAAGCCCAAAACTTATCTTCCACCCATTCCATTTGGGAGTGTAAGCCACATTATAAAGAGTTTTGCTTGAGGACAAGCAAAGATTCAAGTGTGGGGGTATTTTATGTGTGTAAAATGCAACATATAAATTACATCAATTGAGGCATAAAACTAACCCCTTTTTAGTACTAATGTTGGAAAAGTGTGCTTTTGTCTTCCTTTTGTATTTTCAGGACTAAATGAGCGTTAATGAACAAAAGGAACAATTATGTAGCAAAATCTAACATAAATACAAGAAAAGGAACAAACGTGGCATGTCCAACACGACAGCATCTTCCCAAGCAAAAACAAGGAAACAGAAGGCCGAACACGGCCCCGTGCCCAGCAGACACGGGGGCGTGGCCAGTTGTCTGCAGAAAGGACAAAGCTATAGAAGCTTCTATTCCCGACACGGGGGCGTGCGCAGCTCAACACGGGCCGTGGTCAACGCTAAGATTCACAGAATCCAAGCAAATCTTGATAGTACAGATACGCTTCTACACACGTGGTCGTGCCCAGCAGACACGGGGGCGTGTGGAGCTAATGCAAACAAATTGCAATTAATGAAGAAAGAGAAATAGGATGGACACGGGGCCGTGCCCAATGGACACGGGGCCGTGTCCGGGATTCTGTGCAGGCTATAAATAGGGGTGCTTGGTTCACTTCAAAGGAATCCCTTGGTAAACCACCTCTCTCCCACTTCACCCACACTCCACCACCACTACAACCCACATCCACCACCATCATCCATCATAGAGTGTGTGTAGTAGTCTCGGAATCCAAGATTGATAGTAAGAGTTCTTGACAATCAAAGGCCATGTTTGCCTAAGTCTCTTACATCACTTGGTGAAGAGAAGAATTTAGTGTAATACTTTTGATTTTTAATCTTTTCGCACTTTTTATTTGGTTTTATTTTAATGACTTTAATAACTAGTTTCTTATGTTGAAGGTGAAACTTCCTTATCATTTGTCCGTGGTGTCTTGGCGTTATTTTACTGTCTATATAAAATAAAAGATTTACACCATTCATATCTCTACGGTCTATATTGAGATATGTTGGCTACCTGGTCGGGGGTTAAGGGAATGGTTTGGTAAGGTTCTTGCCTTGTTCAGTGTATAGATCCTGCAAGGACCTGGGTCAAGCTTACTAGGACCTCCTTCAATACCCACTAGTATTGGATGGTGGGGGTGCGAATGGCTTGATCCCGTCATATGTAAGATACTATTAATACATTAACCCGACTACTTGGGATTGTATCCCTGCTGACTCAAACCACTTAGCCGAGGGTAACGTCACCTTCAAAAGAGGGGCCTACCACATTACGCATTAATTATCTTTCAATATTCCGACCCTTTAGGATTGTATCCTTGCTGACTCAAACTACTGGGTTGAGGGTAACGTCACCTTCAAAAGAGGGGCATACTACTATAACTAAGATAATCTCTTAAAAAGTGCAAAAGTGCGGAAATCATCAAAGGTTACACTAAAGGCGAGTCGGATCCAAGTGATTCATCTTGTCTATCTGTTTTTATTTTAATTTTATTTTTCAGCATTTTTAGTTTTTATATTTCATGTTAAAAACTTTTTCTAAAACTTTTGATTTGATTAGAGGTTGAGGATAAACCGGTATTAAAAGCTCTTGTGTTTTGGACGACCTCGGTATCTTACCAACGCTATACTACGCTCACGATGGGTGCACTTGCCCATATGTATGTTTAGTGTTGGTAAAATATCGTGTTTTATAAATTTAAAACTTGACTAAAGTGTTAAAAAAGGCTTAAAATATAACTAAAAATATATCACGCTACACACACATCAGGAATTCTTGGTACTGTGTTTTAACAGTTAGAGGGTTAAAGTCAATGTTTTTATAGATCTCATAATATGAATGATGTTTGGTAACGCGTGATGATTTCTTGACATTGTGTTTTACAGCAAGCAGATTAATACCGTTGTGTTTTAGCATTTATGCTGGTAATGCTGGAGGATTTCTTGACGATGTGTTTTACCATTAATGCTGGTAATGTTGGAGGATTTCTTGACATTGTGTTTTAACAGCAAGCACATTAATACGGTTGTGTTTTAGCATTCATGTTGGTAATGCTGAAGGATTTCTTGACATTGTGTTTTAACAGCAAACAGATTAATAAAGTTGTGTTTTAGCATTCATGTTGGTAATGCTGGAAGATTTCTTGACGCTTTGTTTTACCATCCATGCTAGTAATGCTGGAGGATTTCTTGATAGTGTGTTTTAAAAGCAAGCAGATTAATACCGTTGGTTTTAGCATTCATGCTGGTAATGCTGGAGGATTTCTTGACAGTGTGTTTTAACAACAAGTAGTTTAATACCGTTGTGTTTTAGCATTCATGCTGGTAATGTTGGAGGATTTCTTGACGCTGTGTTTTACCATTCAAGATGTTACAATGTGTGACATTTTTCATGATGTGTTTTCTTGATGTTGTGTTTCTTCATGAATGATAGAAGGAAGAGAGAGAGAGAGAGAGAAGAGAGAAAGGGAGAGAGAGAGAAAATCGCAAGAAATGTGGGGTGGTTTATGGAATGACAGTTATTTCCATATTTAAAACAAGCTAAATGACATATCTACCTCTGATTAATTAAATAATTCTATTTTTAAGAAACACATATTACCAAAATCCCACCAAGATAATCTCAACCATTAAACACACCCATTGGATGGCCTAGATCGCTTCCTAGACTTTCTAGGAAAACACACTTTCCGCAGGATCCACACTCATATAATATATATATGAATGTAAGAAACACAAAATTTAAAAAATATGAACCTTAAATTACAAAATTTAGTGTTTTAGGGTTATTATTTTTGTTCTAACAATAATTAGTGTTCTAACAATAATCATCCTATATATATATATATATATATATATATATATATAGGATTAGGATCAAGAGTGACCAACTTCTTGAGAGTAAACTGAGTGAACTAATCTTGGCCCTTGATCATTTTTTATATTAAAAGGTTAAGATTGACATTACCCAAGTATGTTTAATTAAAATTCCTTAATTTTCTCATCTCTTAACTCTCTTTCTCTCTTTTTCTCAATCTCTCTCTCTCATTTTTAATTATTTCTCCATTATTTCTTTATCCATAGATTTTGTTTTAATTTTAACTTGAATATTGTTTTTCTTTTATTATCCATATATATAGATATCATAATACCTTGTTTTTAACTTTTTATAATTTTCAATAAACATTAAAAAATTTCTCTGAGATTAAAATTGTAATTATTTTTTTAGCATTAATTTTTTTTTTTGAATATGTGTTGAAGTTATTTATTTTTGCATACATGTGATATGTTTCATTTTCAATAATTTTATAATTTTTATATGAATCTACTCATGTGCATGCCTAATATACTATATGTTGTTAATATACACATATGTAACCATTTCTGAATATAATACACGGATTTATAAAAGACTGTACACATGTGTATAAACTAACAGCTGTGTATCTTGTATAAATTGATAGTTAGCGAGACTGTACACATGTGTATAAACTAACAGCTGTGTATATTGTATACACTGATACTAGCGAGACTATACACATGTGTATACACTAACAACTATGTAACTTGTATATACGGAAATTAGCAAGATTTTAGGGATTTTGATTATATTGTTTAAAAAATGAAATTTATAAAAGACACAAATACTCTTATGTCATTTATTTTAAAGGGGAGTTACAACATTATAATTACAATCTTGTCATTGTTTAAAAATCTCTAGATGATGTAATCCAATGACCCAGATTAGTTCACACAGTTCACTCTCAACCTAGTGTTCACTCTAGAACCATACCCTATATATTGATGTGTGGGTGTTTAATCGTGTTTTAAAGTGTTTAATTATGAGGCTTTACATGATTATGTGTATGGAAACGGTTTACTTTGGGTTGATTTTGATTTGCATGTACTCGGAGCAAAACAGATGGCTTTTGGAGCTTGACGGAAGGTTTTCAGGAGGCATTACGGAGTATTGGAAGCATACACACAAGTTGGAAGGTCAAAATGTAAAAAACGGGAAGTTTGGTAACAATGGGCGCCACTAGGCGCTGATTTCAGCGCACCACAGAAGGAAAGTATCATTATGCGCACTAGGCGCTGTTTTTGGCGCACTGGGCGCTGAATCCCAGATCTGACTCGCGGATTTCATATTTTCCACCATATTTAAGCACAAACATTCCCCAAACGAAATTATCATTAACCCTAGCCGTTTTCCACTTCCCAAGGACGAATTTTGGAGTTCTCAACCTGAATCCAATCATCAATCATGCAATTCCTCGTCAAAATTGAAGATCAAATCAAGAACATGAGCGGCTAAACCACCCGTGATCATCTCCGGGACTAGGGTTTGTGTTAGGAACCGGGTTGACTTAGTTTTACAAACTTTTGGATTGAGATTTGACTAATCATTCGTTTAGTTTATCTTTATTGTTTATCTGTTTTTGATTAAACATTGTTGGATTAACATTTGCATACTTTTTCACCAGTTATTTGGTTTTGTCATCAACAATTGGGATTAAATTCTAAGTTGTCATTGTCTTCAACCTTTAACCATTGAACTTGTTCATGTTTATGAAATCTAGGATTGGTAATTATCTAGGTTACTATTCAGTTGCATTAATCTTTCGGTTTCGATCGTGGATCATTGCAATCAAATATATTATCTGTTAATTATTTATCAAAACAAGTAGTTAGCAAATCATGTCTATGTGATTTCCAATTGGTAGTAATTAGGTTACCCGTGTTTCTACACAACCTGAAAACCCGGAGATTGGTCCCTCTTCTCACAATTGTTTACAATCATAATTTAAATTTGTTTTCAGAATTAATCTCCGAAACTGCAAAAAGCAAATAGGTTTTAATTTAGATATTAGTCATAAACAACGAGCTTTCATACTTTCCACTGATTCCCCGTGGATTCGACACCCTACTTTCCCTTTACTAGTAAAAGGTGAATTGGAGACTATTACTTTATTTTTTTACCGACTTTACGACATCGATAAAAAATGGCGCCGTTGCCGGGGAATCGGTGCGCTTAGTTTAGTTAGTTGTTTTTCTTAAAATTAAAAAAAAATCCAAAAATATTTCCTTTTATTTGTCTTTTATATGTTTTGTTCCGTATTACGCTTGGTTTCTTGTTTGTCTTTGTGCAGGTGATTCTCGCGTTGCATGCATACCAGGTTTTCAAAGAAATCATCACCACTCTTATTTGATCCAGAAATTGAAAAGATTGCTCGACAGAATCTCGTTCTTCTACGTTCAGCAGTGAAAGCTAAAGCTCAGTCATCAACAGTTGCTCAAGATCTTGAACAAGCAGCTCACGAGATGGCCGATCAAGAGCCATAAAACCAAGCACAAAATGAACCAATCCCACCCATTCCAGATCCACCAATCCCTCAAAAGCAAAACCAAAACCAAAACCAAAACCAAAATCAAAACCAGCTTAATAACCAAAACCAGAATCAACCACCACCACAACCATTCCCACAATCCAACCCAGGCCCACAAAACCAACCGGGGAATCTAAATGTTCGACATGGGGAGATCATTCATCACAACCAACCAAAACATCAACATGGGTATGATGAGGGTTTCCAACACAGAGAAAGCAGTGTTCATACTTGGGAATCCGATGGGAAGATGATGATTATCAAAACCAGTATGATGGGAGATACGGGGATTACAGATATAATGAAGGGTATAATGTGAATCAAGGCTATCCGGTCCAACGATAGGTCAATCAAAGAAATCACATCCCGCACCCGATTCCACAAAATCAAGTTCAACACGGAGTCCCGCAATTCAATGCGGGGAATCAAAGAGCTAATAACCGGTTTGGGGGCGATCAGATACAGTTTGTGGATGGTGTCCCACAAGTCGTTCAAGGAGCACCAATTCAAGGTGTTGATGGTCACTGTCGACCAGTTGTAGTACCTAACTCGTCGGCTATAGTCACACCGGTTGGAAACAATAACAGACCTTTCGAGGTGAGACCTCAATACTTAGGCCATTTGTCAGAGTTTTATGGAAAGAGGACCGAAGAACCATACTTACACATAACAAGTTTTGATTCAATTTGCCAAACTATAGGAGGTTCGGGTTTTACAAAGGATGAAGTTAAGTTGATGCTGTTTCAGTTCACCTTGAAAGACAAAGCATGCCAATGGTTCGCGACATTACCTCCAGGTAGTATCTACACTTGGCAAGAGATGCAGCAGGTATTCTTGGAAGAATACTACACCATGAATAGAACCAGTGAAGCTCGGGATGCAATCAGAGCAATCCAGCAACATTCAGGGGAAGCGTTCCATGAGGCGTTCACAAGGTTTAAGGAGTTGCTTAGGAAATGCCCCCACCATGGCATTTACACATGGGAATTGATTAAAGCGTTCTACGGTGGGCTACTTCCTGATGATGTGAGAGATCTCATAGCCATTAGTAATGGTACATTTCTCACCAATACAGAAGCTACAGATTGGGCATACTTGGAAAGACAAAGTGCCACTTCTAAAAGACAGGCACAGTCTAGCAGGAGAGCAAGATCAGCATCATCGAGAGCAATTGATTATGAAGCTGAAGAACGGGTTGAGAAATTGAAACAACAGAATTTGCTATTAGAGCGATAGGTCGGTCAGATGAAGTTGGGAAAAGGAGCTGAAGTTAGGGCAGCTAATGCGTTCGTAGTATGTACAAATTGTGGTGAGTTAGGACACCAGGTTGGAGAGTGTCTCGCAAGGATGGGTCTGAATGAAGAGGTGAATCAAGTATTCGGCGAATGAAAGCCATATGATATGAAGCCGAATACATATCATCCAGGTTTGCGAAATCACCCGAATTTTAGTTATGGAAATATTGCTAATCAGATGAACCCTAATTTTCAGGTACCCATGCAAGGAGGCCAGCAGTATCAGAGTCATCAAGGTAATTACTCACAAGGAAATTACCAAACTCAGGGCCTGTATAATCAAGGTAATCAGCAGGGGACCTCCTCAAGTGCCTGTGGTGGAACGAGTGATGACAAACTGGATGCTATTATGAAGTTCATGAAGGACATCCAGAAGGATAATGAAGTTCGGGATAAAACTTCTGAAGCAATGCAGAAGCAGCTGGGGCAGCTAGCGGAAGATCTAGCTCAGCTCAGAAGGGATCCAGGTAAGTTGCCGAGCACTACCACTGTCAACCCAGCACATCAGTCATCTAGCTCGAAAAATGTAAGAAATGTGCACATCAACGCGGTAAGTATTCTTCCAACTTTTGAAACTGGTAGTGTTGAAGTAACTCCACCATCACAATTAGTTGAGGAGGTGTTGGAGGATGTTGGTAATGGATCAGACTCTCAACATGATCGGGACCAACCAAGGGATGAAAGGTGGGAATGTTTTAAACAAGCTAAAATTAATCTACCCTTACTCGATGCGATTAAAGAGAGTCCCGATCAGGTTGAGTGTCTGAAAGAGTTAAGTACCCAAAAACGACTTCACATGCTTCTTAAGAAACTTGATTTGACTACAAACGTGAATGCCGTTTTGTTGGGTACCCTTCCCCCGAAACTCCAAGATCCAGAAGCACCCATTATTTCTGTACAATTGGGTGAATTTAAAATAGAAAGGGCATTGTTGGATCTTGGAGCGTGTGTTAGCATTCTACTAGGGAGTCTGTATGACCAATATGATTTTGGTCCGCTACAAAAAGTCAACACCACCGTGGTGTTGGCTGATCATACTCCCATGTGTCCGAGGGGGATTGTAAGAGACGTAATTGTGAAGGTAGAAGAGTGTTACTACCCAGTTGACTTCTTAGTGCTTGATTATACCACAAGTTCAAAGAACACGCACCCTCCAGTCATTCTGGGTAGACCGTTCTTAGCGACTGCTCATGCAATTATGAACTGCGTTGATGGAACGGTAAGTATGAAGTTTGGTGACCACAAATTGCGGTTAAATGTGTTTTTAAATACTACTGATCCTCTTATTACAGGTGAACACTCAAAAGCTGAAAGTGGTGAAGAAAATGTCTCTCCTGCAAAGGAGATTCATACCAAACATGAGTGTTTTATGGTTGACAAGTTTGAAGTGGCAGGATGCAAAGCGGTGAGGAAAAAGGAAAGTGTGGCTCAGGAGGAGTTAAAGACAGAAAAAAGGGAAGCCACGAGGGAAGAAGAAGGAAAAGAAACCGCCCGAATGTGACAATGCAAAACATAGAGTGGAGTTATTTGGTCCAATGTGGAATACAGTGGACGACTTACTAGAGCATTGGCGGAGTACATACATAGAGGCCATGGGACGCAGACATCCCACTCGACTACCATAAGGGTATATCAGGTATGGTCTGGCTGAAGACCTATAAACTTAGCGCTATTTGGAGGCAGCCCGAGGATGTAGAGTAGTGTATATTTGTTTTGTTTTTTGCGTGAGTACTTTTGCAGGTTATCAGGTTATTGATCTCTACGGATGCAATGGTCCAAGTGTGGGGATGTTTGGTGAAGTCCCGATACGTTCTAGTTGCAGTGGCGGACAATGCACGGATTAGAGTTTAATCAGAGCTGTCCATACTCAATCTCCATTTAGACGGGGATGATTTGCACACTAATTGTAGAGATTGACCCGAGTACTTGTTGGACACGGCCGCGAATGAAATGCTATACGGTCGTGGTGGAACATGACGCATGAGGATTCTACGTTTTAAACCAGGGGAGTCTATTCCACTTTTATTATTGCATTTTTTATTCGTGTTCTTGGTGGTGTTAAACTATGTTGTGTTTAGGGAATGTGTTTTGCTAATTGTGTTAGGAACGGTCGCTCATGAGGTTTGTTAGTTGGTATTCTCGGGTTTGTTTTAAAAGCACTATACATTGAGGACAATGTCGCCCAAGTGTGGGGATATGGAAACCCGAGAAGGGAAGGTTTGGAATAGAGTTTGAAAGAGGTTGAAAAATGATTGAAAACGATGAAAAGCGAAAAAAATTGAAAATTTTGAAAATTTTAAAGAATTTCATCGCCTTAAGTGAACTAAATGGATATGAAAACCAAATGTTTCAATCACTAATGGGTTCCTTGCCGGTAGTAAACTAACATAGTCCCTTGTCATGGTCGTTCCTTTAAGTTTCGTGAGAGTAGGTCCGACATGTGTTTTTAGGATAAAAGAATTGAGAAGAGATGTCTATTTAGGGGTAACATGCTTTAGATTGCATATGCTACGTGTCGGCATCCTTTTACATTTTCTTTGGTGAGAATTTTGAGCCTGTAGAATGATAGAACGATTTACATAAGGACTACATTCGTTGAGAGCATGCCACATGTTATTCTTTGTTAGAACTTGTATGATTTGATACATGCTGAGATTGTGGTTTGACATGTGCACGTAAATGATAAAGGCATTAGGATATACCTTACACCCGTTGTAGCCCCGTTGAGCCTATTTACCTTTCGTTTGTCCACCTATCATGAATTGTTTGATACTGGCCGTGAACGACAAATCATGAAAAAATAAAGCAAAGAGAAAAAAAATCAGAAATAGAAAAGAAAAAAAGTGCAAAAATAGAAGTTTCGTGAATATTGTTTATGTTCTTGGGTAGAAACCAACCCGAAAGTGTTAGTTGTTATGTGTTGCAAATAAAGTTGTCACGGGTTGGTCGTTTGTTTGTTTGCCATATAAAAATATAAATATAAATCGAAAAATTTCCTACCTTTAGCCTAAGCCCAAAACCGAAAGTCCTTTTGATGCGTGTCGTGTTATATGATACAGTGGAGGTATGATTGTCATTCAAGCCTATGATTACATGATTTCATGTTTGGTTTTGAGTGTATAAATACTAGCACATTACACGCTAGTTCAGTTTTTAAACCGAGAGGAGAATTTATTGTGAGGGGCGTGTAGCATGTGTTGTAATCCTAAGCATGTTAGTTCTGAATAAACAAGTCTTAAGTTTTAGAAATTGCACCAATTGCTTGTCGGACTGTCAATCTCGATTGTGTTAGTCTATGGAACGGGTATGACTTGAGACTTAAATTGTTACATTGGTTTAGGGGTTTAGAGGTATTGTTACTATGGTGAGTAATTCCATATCGGTATGCTTGAGGACAAGCAAAGGGTAAGTGTGGGGATGTGATGTGAGGGTGTTTAATCGTGTTTTAAAGTGTTTAATTATGAGGCTTTACATGATTATGTGTATGGAAACGGTTTACTTTGGGTTGATTTTGATTTGCATGTACTCGGAGCATAACGGATGGCTTTTGGAGCTTGAAGGAAGGTTTTTGGGAGGCATTACGGAGTATTGGAAGCATACACAAAAGTTGGAAGGTCAAAATATGAAAAACGGGAAGTTTGGTAACAATCGACGCCACTAGGCGCTGATTTCAGCGCACCACAGAAGGAAAGTATCATTCGGTGCACTAGGCGCTGTTTTTGGCGCACTGGGCACTGAATCCCAGATCTGACTCGCGAATTTCATATTTTCCACCATATTTAAGCACATACATTCTCCAAACGAAATTATCATTAACCCTATCCGTTTTCCACTTCCCAAGGACGAATTTTGGAGTTCTCAACCTCAATCCAATCATGCAATTCCTCATCAAGATTGAAGATCAAATCAAGAACATGAGCGGCTAAACCACCTCTGATCATCTCCGGGACTAGGGTTTGTGTTAGGAACCGGGTTGACTTAGTTTTACAAACTTTTGGATTGAGATTTGACTAATCATTCGGTTAGTTTATCTTTATTGTTTATTTGTTTTTTATTAAACATTGTTGGATTATCATTTGCATACTTGTTCATCAGTTATTTGGTTTTGTCATCAACAATTGGGATTAAATTCTAAGTTGTCATTGTCTTCAACCTTTAACCATTGAACATGTTCATGTTTATGAAATCTAGGATTGGTAATTATCTAGGTTACTATTCAGTTGCATCAATCTTTCGGTTTCGATCGTGGATCATTGCAATCAAATATATTATCTGTTAATTATTTATCAAAACAAGTAGTTAGCTAATCATGTCTATGTGATTTCCAATTGGTAGTAATTAGGTTACCCGTGTTTCTACACAACCTGAAAACCCGGAGATTGGTCCCTCTTCTTACAATTGTTTACGATCATAATTTAAATTTGTTTTCAGAATTAATCTCCCAAACTGCAAAAAGCAAATAGGTTTTAATTTAGATATTAGTCATAAACAACGAGCTTTCATACTTTCCACTGATTACTCGTGGATTCGACACCCTACTTGCCCTTTACTAGTAAAAGTTGAATAGGACACTATTACTTTATTTTTTGACCGACCTTATGACATCAATCTTATATATATATATATATAGGACAATGCTAGACAGAAAACCCTATTTAGGTAGAAAACTCTGGAAACCCAAATCTCCCCCCATTTTTACCCAACCTCCCGACATTTTTTTTTGAAAAAAATAACACATGTAATATACATGTTTTAGAGTGTTTTGGGCCAAAAAAACAAAAAAGCGCCAAAGGGATATTTAAAAAAAAATAAAAAAATTTCAGTGCCTAATGTTAGGCACAAAAGACATAAATTGCTGATTTTTTTTTTTTTTAAATTATCTCTTCGGCGCTTTTTTAATTTTTTTGGCCCAAAACTCTTAAAAACATGTATATAACATGTGTTATTTTTTTCAAAAAAAAAAATGTCGGGAGGTTGGGTTTTCTAGGGTTTTTTATATAGATAGGGTTTTCTATATAGCCCTACCCTATATATATATATATATATATAGGGAGAAGATCATGCTAGAACACCTCTTATTGCGAGAAACGCGAGAACCAATGTGAACACAACCAAAAATGACTAAAAATAGCTAAAAATCACACAAATTTTTTTTTTTTGAATTTTTTAATATTTTTATAAAAAAATATTAAAAAAGTTCAAAAATTTTTTTTTAGATTTTTTAGGTTTTTTGGGGGTTTAGTTTTTAGCATTTTAGCTTGGGGGGGGGGGGGGGTTTAGGTTTTTGGGGGGTGGGGGAGGGGGTTTAGGTTTTTTTTTTGGGGGGGGGGGGGTTAGGTTTTTTTTAGGTTTTAGTTTTTAGCATTTAGCTTGGGGGGGGGGGGGGTTAGGTTTTTTTTTTTTGGGGGGGGGGGGGGGTGGGGGGGTTTAGGTTTTGGGGGGGGGGGTTAGGTTTTTTTAGCTATTTTAGGTTGTGTTCACATTGGTTCTCGCGGTTATCACAATAAAGGTGGTTCTCGCATGAGCTCCTCCCTATATATATATATATATATATATATATATATATAGGGTCAGGATTTAGAGAGAACGATGAAAAGTGTGAGAACAATTTTGGTGGTAACATGTGGCATTGATGTTAAATTACACTAAGGGGTAATATTGTCAAAAAAAACCAACTCACATGAACTGGGTGTTCAAACAAAACGCAATAAAAACACCCAATTCAGAAAAAACGCTTTGAAAATACCCAGTTAAAATGCCAACAAAAAAAGCTGTTTTTTTAGCTATAATTTACAATAGCTCAAAAAAACCATTTTTTTGAGTCATATAGCTCCCAGTCGCTATAACAAGAAAAACTATTTTTTAGCTATAATTTACAATAGCTCAAAAAAACCATTTTTTTGAGCCATATAGCTTAAAAAAGCTCTCAGAAACACAATGCCAAAAAAAACTATTTTTTTGAACTATAATTTACAATAGCTAAAAAAAAACCCATTTTTTGAGCCATATAGCTTCAGTTAAAACGCCATAACAAAAAAAAAAAAATTTTTTTAAGCTATAAATTACAATAGGTCAAAAAAACCATTTTTTGAGCCATATAGCTCAAGAAAAACCATTTTTTGAGCCATATAGCTAAAAAAAACCATTTTTTTTGTCTAACCGCCTAAATTAATATTTTTTGAGCTAAGAAAAAATCATAATTTGTACTGTAAAAGCGCCATAAAACACGCAATTCAGAAAAACACTATGAAAAACTCAGTTGAAAACGCCATAAAACACTCAGTTCAGAAAAACGATATGAAAATACCTAGTTAAAACGCCACAAAAACACCTAGTTCAGAAAAACGCCATGAAAAGACCTAGTCTAAAACGCCATAAAACACTCAGTTCAGAAAAACGTCATAAAACCCAGTTAATTTTTTTTTTGAAAAGTATATCAATAGTATACTCGTTGGAAAGATAAAAAAATGCTGCGTTTTATGGTGTAATTTTTTTCGAAAAATAATCACGTATAAAAAAGTTATTGTCGTTTAAATATGATGAGGGGAAAATGACATGTAATTAGCATGTGAACCTTTGTTTGGATCTTCATATTTTACCCTCCTGGTAGTTCCAAGGCCCCTATTATTTACAAAAATGTCACTCCATCAATCTCAGCCACAAACCACTAAGATCTTGTGGCTGAGAATCGTTCTCACCATTCTCACAGACGTTTCCCCTGTTCCTATATATATTACCATCCTTCTAAAAATATGGTAATTTGCTTAAAAATACTAGTGCTGTAAACTTTTCAAGGGTATTGGCAACATCCCACACAATCTGTAAAAGAGCAAAACTCATAACATTCCAAACAATTTCACGTTTACGTCATCCTCCTTTTGAAAGTGAAGTTCCAGATATCATCAATGTAACCATGGAGCATGTGCTAATCACAGTATGAGGCTATGAGCATGTGATAGTCTCATTTTATTGGCATTTTTTATTTGCTAGTTCTAGCACTTTGATGGGTACTATCTGCACGTGATGACAGCCTCTCAATGGTCAGTAAAGACTAGTCAGGCTCATAAGTCCGTTTGTAATTGTCGTTGAGATTGAAAGTTCCTTCATCAACTTACTGATTTTGGATGTTTGGAAGATTATACTGTTTTTCGGACTCATGTGCTTATTGAAATTTGTAATGATTAATAAGTACATTGCTTCTCGCTTTTATAAGTTTATTATAAACTAACGTTGATAAAGCCATAATTGCCACAAAAATAGGCATGTCGGCTTTGCAATACTTAAAATAAGCTAAACAAACCTAACTCATCGACATGAAGAATTGTACTAATCTATGCTCATAGGTCTTTAAAAGGATATATAGATTCTCAGGGGCGAAGGTTAGAAGGGCTGGGAGGTGGGACCACTCGAACTTTTCGCTCAGTAGTGTTATTCATGTAGCTTTCATATAGATATTTTTGGGTATATACGTTTTCGACCCCCTAGTTCTATATAAATTTTTGGGTATATACGTTTTCGCCCCCTTCCCTCACCCTCCCCGGTCGGAAATCTCAAGCTTCGTCACTGTAGATTCCATACCCTAGATTCCATACGCTAGTACATTACTACATGATAGGGGAATTTGCAACCGCCAAAACTAGCAATGCACTATTGGATAATGATCTGAATCATATAACGTTTTCCGATGCAATTAATTTCTTTGCAAATTCCTACACATTTGCTACCAATTTCCCAAGAAGAAAACCCCTAAGTTTTGTCACAAGTTCGTACATACTGACAGAAACACGCCAAAAGTTTTGACGAAATATTATCGGTGAATGTGTCGCTTTTTCGTCGGAAAAGTCTTCCTACGAGGTTTTTCCGACAATACACCCTTTGTTGGAAATATTTCGGAAACCATGGTTTCCTAGAAATTTCTGTCAGAATGGCGTAGGGAGCCATGCAGTTTTCTAGCTAGTAGTAATGGAAATTCAATAAACCACAAAATTAGTGACCAGAGTTAGTTTGATCGTAAAAGATGTTTCGACCTTATTGGATGCCAAAATCTGCTACAAAACTATATCACTGGAAAAATTAGCAATGGATGTGAACTGGTCACAAAAATAATGACACATGTTAAATTTGCTAAAAATTAACAGCGGAAATTAACTCGTTCGCTAGTTTTGCTACAGATTCGAATCACTCGCAAAATTTCTTGTTGGTAATAGGCTGGTTTAATCAAAATATACATAGAAGTTTTTTAAGTTGTCTCTCTTTTAACACTTGGGCATGCAAAATTTTGGTTTCTGTAACTCTTAGACTATATTAAGAACACGATTGTGACACTTTGATTGGCAACTTTATTATCCATGTTCTCGTTTCGGAGCAGCAACAGTCACGATCATTTAGTTAATCCATGTGCAAAGTCAATTAACCTATAAGATGGCTGATTCAAAGATGGTTCAGGTGGTGCGGTTAATGTGCTAGCACATCGACCACCTGAACCATCTTCGAACAAACCATCTGAAAGGTCCCTAGCTTTGCGCATCTCCAGAGCCTTGGAGGTTTACATACATATGTTGCAAATTTGATTGGGTTACTATATGAAACTTTGGTACGTTAAAAATATTTGTCGTTTGAGTGTTAGATTTTGTTATCAAATCTTTTTAAGATCAATATGATTAATAAAGATGAGAGAAAATAAATGGTTATCATGATACGTTTGTTTGAAAAGTATGTAAATAATTAATACACTATTTCCTATAAAAACAGAACATTTTAAAGAGAGAAAAAAAGGAAGGCTGCAAATCAAAGAGCAATTGATAATATAACTTATTGGAACAAAGAATAAATTACAACATAATATATTCTCTTAATTTGTTACATTATTATTGAATGAATGAATGAAATGGAATAAGTATCGATATCGGTGAGTGTGTTGTCCATACAAAAAATCGCTATTTTATTCTGTAAATGTTGATTTGGATGTTTTAATCAGAACTTGTTCAAGAAAAGCCGTGTTTTAAATTATTCTCTCTAATACACTGATCGACTAGTCTGACATATCTATTAGTTTAGAATAATTAGAATTCTTTAATGCCAAAAAATCATGTTGTATCGTTTTCATGTATTTTTTGAACCATAGCTTTTTAAAGAAAAATTATGCTTCAAAAAGTTGTAGTGTGGAGGATATGCAATCTATTTTATGTAACATTGATTATTCTATAGAACATTTTTACAATCGTACACGTTTAAGTATATATATTTTTCAGACATGCTTTTTTGACTGCTTTATGTTTTTTAAAAGAATCTTTCAGTTGTAATTCGACCGACGACCACGGTTTCGATGATTGCATTTAATTTGTTGGTGATAAAAAAAAAGAGAAGGAATAAGAACTCTTTGATAACATAGAGCTTTTACAATTGAAGGTTTTTTAATGCATGGACACTGAGGTGGATTCCGTTTCGTAGGAGAAAGATCATAGGCAGCAAGAGAGAGGCAAGCAAACATCTTGGGAACTGGCGCCCACATAATGTGAATGTGAGAATCTGGAGACGGAGGATGTCGATCAGTCGAAGGTTCATTCGTCGTCACCATGCATCCAACCTGTCTACAGATGTGGTTTGTCCTTCGTCCAATTTAAATACCCTTAGGTAGTGTTTGTTTCATTGAATGTAATGAAATTGGAAGGAATTGAATTTGGAATTTCAACATTTCAATAGAAATTGGATTGTGATGGAATTGGAATCTCAATCCATTCTTGATGTGTTCGTTTGGCAAATGAATTGGAATCTACCAATCACGTCCCGCTGATTGGGTGAGCTAGTTGACGCAGTAGCGGTTGGGTCGTGTCGAGTCAAGATGTTTTAGGTCGCATCGCGCCGGGTCGGTAACAAGCTGGGCTGGTTCGAGTCGTTTCAAAGTTGATAATGGGCTGGTTTGGGTAGAGACGTTTCCGATTGTTAACGGAACGAGTCGAGTCGAGAGTTTCAGGTCATGATGAGCAAGATCGGGTCGAGTCATTTGTAGTCGTTAACTGGTCAGGTCAGATCGAGACGTTTCCAGACAATAACGGGTCGGGTTGGGCAGGTTCGGTCGAGACGTGTTGGGCCTGATCGAGACGTTTCAAGTCGTTAACGGGTCAGGTCAATTCGGGATGTTTTGAGCAGTTAATGGGTCGGGACGTTTCGGGTCTTTAACAGCCCGGGTCGGATCGGGTCGAGACATTTTGGGCCATTAACAGGTCGGGGAGTTTCGAGTTGTTAACAAGTCGAGTTGCGTCGAGACGTTTCCGATCGTTAATGATTCGTGTCAGTCAGAGGTAGGGATGGGTTTTGTACCAACCAGTACCGAAAATCCAAAAAATGGGTACCATACCGAAATACCCAGTATGGCACAGTTCGGTACAGGTTCTATACTGGTACAGACCGGTATTTTAAGGTAAAATCCAGTTATGAACCAATAACAAAAACGCTAAATGTCAGTACCAAAAATCAAGTCGTTTCAGGAAATTTGGTACCAGATTGTTAATGAGCCAAGTCGGTTCGATACGTTTTGGGTCGTTACCGGGTCAGGTTGCGCCGCGACGTTTCGGTTTGTTAATGGGTCATGTCATTACGCTTCGCGCCGCTGACGGGTTAGGTTGAATCGACACATTTACAGGCGTTAGTAGGTCGGTTCGGGTCAGGACGTTTCGGGTCGTTAACCGGTGGGTTCGGGTCAGGACTTTTCGGATCGTTAACCGGTCGAGATGGGACGTTTCAGGTCGTTAACGTGTCAGGTTTTGTTGAGATGTTTAGGGTCGTTAATGGGTCGGGTTGGTTCGATACGTTTCGGGCCGCTAACGGGTCAGGTTGAATTGAGACAATTGCGGCCGTTAATGTGCTGGGACGTTTCTGACCGGTAACATGTCGGGACGTTTCAATGCATTAACCAGTCGGTTCGGGTCGTTAACTGGCACCATTTGGGTCGATAACGGGTTGGATCGAAATGCTTCGAATCCTTAACTGTCCGGGTCGGTTTTTTACGTTCTTGGTCGTTAACGAGTTCGGCCGAATCGAGACGTCTCTGGCCAGTTAACGGGTCAGGGCGTTTCAAGTCATTAACTGGTTCAACGGGTCAGGTCGAGACGTTTCGAGTCATTAACAGTTAGGTTGGTTCGACATGTTTTGGGTCATTAACGGGTCGACTCAGGACGTTTTGGTTCGTTAGCGGGTCGGATCGAAGCGAGACTTTTCGGGTTTTTAACGGGCCAGGCCGGGTCAGGACGTTTTAGGTCATTAACGGGCCAAGTCAGTTTAATACATTTTGTTGATCCTAGATAAGATGCTCTTTGACTAAGTATGGCAAATAGATTTCAACAAGTATGAAAATATTGTGCGGAACTAGAAATCAAACTTTCAAGAAACAACAACTTATTGAATTTTCAAGTATATTAATCACTTTGGAAAACAAAGTTATTGACTGTTACAAATGAATGCTCAAAGAATTCTGTAGTGAAGGGTAATGGAGTTTGTGGTGTATGTATTGAATGCTTAGCTCAATTCATTTATCTTCGGTGTTAACATCTCCTTTTATAGAGAGTCTGGGTCATGAATAAATATTTATTTATTCATGCACTTGCTCTGCACAAAGTAGCTTTTTGGCATATTCATTGAATCCGTGCATGTCAACTTGCTACTTTCCAAATGTGTCAGGGCCCTCAGAAATTATGATGACCAGCTTACCAGAATTCTGTTGAGTTTGATTATCCGAAATCTGATGATCAGAGTTTACCAGATTCTGATGATAAATACCAGATTTATAATCAGACTTATCAGAATGGCCTTTTCTGATCGTCTTCTCTTTGTCTTGATCACTTTCTGATATTTGTTGAAGATATTTCCTACTTTCTTCTCTTGTCCTGTTATCTTCTAGACACCTTTTAATTGATCTTCTTGACTGTATCTTCAGCATATGATCAGGTTGATCATTTTTTTCTTCAATACTTATATAAAAGTTTCCTAATAATTTCCCCCTAAGTATTGTAAGAAAAATAAACTACCTCATAATAAATGAACATAATTAAGAGAAATTCCAAACAACGGAATTAAAGTTGCAAAAACACAAAAACATTGTTCAACAATAAATAACAAAAGTAATAACATAAGTAAATTGTTTTAAGAAATGTTAACACTTTTGTGAATGTCATCAGTTTTCAGCTTTTTGTTGTAATAGATAAACTTATGGCATTCCCTGTACATATCCTTGTACCAACCTCTTGCAGCTATCCATTCATCAATGATTGTCTATATTTCTTGCCTTAGTATTTCTTTGTCTTTTCCCTTGGCTTTAAGTTGGTCCTGCTTTTTGTTCATACATTCTTTGATGTACTTGAAAGTCTGGTTTGAGTACTTGCAGATATCAACAACTCTGAAAAGGGCTTTCTTTTCTTCTATGTCTCTGAACACAACAGAAAGTTCTGGTTGTTCAAAGATTACTCCAGTTCTTGCTTCCTTTTCAAGCTCTGTAGGGATGGATGTATCTGGTGGAGGTATGTGTATGTTCTTTTTGTGAACATGATCAAAGTTGATGCACAGATCAAAATCAGATAGAGCTGCCCTTTCAAATAACTTGACTCCATCTTTTAACGTACCGTCAAGGGCTCTTCTGATAAATTTGTTGTTCCTTTTGTCTTTATCATAAATTCTCTTCAGAGTGATTATGTCCACTGGGTGTAACAGATCTACCAAGTCACCATCTGTTATCCTTTGCTCACTGCCATCTTTTCTAAGGAGGGTGTATCTGTTTTGTTCATATGTTCCACCCAAACCATCTGGTGTAGAGTGAGCATCCACTTTGAGAACTCTCTCCACTGGATTGTCAAGAGTTCTGTGAATACTTTTGATCCCCCTTTCAAGCCTTTCCTCCCTCCAGCCTCTGCTCATTGGACTGAGTGGTCTGTCCAATTTATCTTCTGCTGACCAGTAAAACTCCCTGAGATGATGTTCTGGATACATCATGACATCTTTGTCAACTTCTTGAACAAAGATTGTGTTCCCTTCAGGGGTTTTCTTTTGCACTATTCTTGGTCTTTTGTTTCCCCTGGTTTGGTTTGTCTTGGTTGTGTCTGAGGGGCAGCAATATTTAAATCAGGAATAACCTTGGGTGTGGATTCATACCTTTTCAGTATTTCTTCCTTTGACACTGGTAGTGGGAGACCCATTGATGAAGGTTCTGTTTGGCTTGAGGGTTTCACAGTTGGTTGTTGTTGTCTGATAATCTTGGGAACCTCCAGCTGTGAAGCTTCTTTGGGAATGGGAGCTCTGAGCTCATGAATGTCTACATTTGCCAATCTGGCAACATTGTAGTGCATTCTTTTCACGAGTGATTTAACATCACTTATGAGCTGAGCATTCTTTGTTTCTTCCTCATGCACTCTGGCAAATTTGGCTCTGATGTGTTCCTTTTGTGCAGCCCATTCTTTAACCAAGTTTTCCAGGGCATCTGTTATACTATTGTTGCTGGCCCTTAGAATGCTGATTTCCTCCAGAACTTGATGATTGTCTTGATTCCATAGCATCTTTCAGCTAAGACTTTATTTTCTCCATTTCTACAAATATCTTTTGAAAGTCTGCTAAAAGATTGCTGGTTTCTGATGACTTGTCTGGCTGCTGTTGTAGATTCTTCAGGGTCTTAGTGTTTCTTTCTGTCTATCTTCTGATAAATTCCACTGATTCTGATAAAGTCTTCATGTTTGATGGTATACTTTTTATTTCTTCCAACAGCATATCCAGCTTCTCTTCAACTGGGGTTCTTGGTTCTTTTGTTGTATCTGTGCAAACATTAATAACATCGTCGAACACATTGTGAAGCTGTTCAGATGATATTATTGGTGGTTCTGGGAAATTGTGAACAACAAATGTTCTTTCTAACCCACCAGCAACAGACACATCTGCTGCTGTTGTAAAGGGTTCTGGTGGATCCATGGATCTACTAGAAGTTCCCTCACCTGGCATGCGAAACAAATTCTCATCCTGGATTTCCTTGTCTCCTTGAGTCATTTCAGTGAATGATTCTCAACAAGTTGTTTGGAAAAACAAATTTTTCTTATCCAGATTTCCTTGGTCAGTGTCCCGACCTCCATCTGTTGCAGTCTCAACTTCCTCCTCATCATCTGATTTGGAGTCAAGACGAATGGAATTGGTGACCTCTTCATTAACAGCAGTATTTCTAAAAGATACTCTATAACTAACATCAACAGATTTCTCAGAATTGGAATCTGCTGTGGTTTTAGCTACAGATTTATCAAAGAGTAAAGAGGTGTTTTCTGGTGAACCTGTTCCTGCTACATGTGATTCTGCAGCATGATGAATCTCTTTTTCAGGATTCTGGTGACCTCCAACATTTGCTTCCACAGCTTCTGGTGAGTTTCTGACTTGTAGATGCTGGTCTCCCTCTGCTTCATCAGTTTCTAGTGAGTTTGACCTTTGATCTTCTTCATTTAGTGAAGAAGAACTGTTGAACACTTCTACATTTTCAGAAACTTCATGTACCTTTGGCCTATTAAAAATTTCTTCATGCAGCCTCCGGTATGGTGAGTCTGCAGCAATCAGGCACAACATGCTCTCTTGCAGGATTGGTACATCATTGTTTGAGGTCTACCATTGAGTTGCACATCAGGGCTTCATTGTTGGTGATCTCCATATGGTTTCTGATCCTGCAGTTGCACATTCCTTTCCTGAAATGTTTCAGCAATAAAGATTGATATAAATCTTGGATATGGTAGATGAGAAGAAATTCTACGAGTTCTTGTGAGGACATATCTTTTCATCAGATTAAAAATTTCAGTTCCATAATCAATATTGAACCTAGTGATGAGTCCATACATTATAGTGAGAACTGATTGGCTGATCTGATCAGCTGCACCAATATTTGAAGTGAGACACTTCTTCAGAGTCTCCATCATAATTTGCCAGAAAGCTGGCAATTCATTCCTCTTGAATTCACCAATCTTGGTGATTCTTCTTTTGTATCCCAGATTCAAGAAGAGGTTAATCAAGTCCTCTTTCTTGGGAGCTTCAATGTAAGCATTAAGAACAGGGAGTTCAAGCAATTCTCTTATTCTTGCTAGAGTGATTATCACAGAGATATTCCCCCATAAGTGAGCACTAACTTGATCTGCTCCGGTGTCATTGAAGGTTCTGACAAATTGTTGCAGAATCTTCTCCGGCACCTCTCTTGTTTTAGTCATTGCCTGAGAGATTGGACATCTTATCAGAAATTCGACTAAAACTTGACACTTTTCATCGTACTCGGAGTGATCGGTATTCATCAGCAAATTGTTTTCTTTCATAGCTAAGAACTCGTTGTCTTGAATGAAAGGAACATCATGTTTGATGATTGGGTTGTTTAGATTGACTTCGGGCATGGTGAATTTGGAAGTGAGAATTTGGGATAGAATTTTTGCTTTTAAAAAACGAAGGGTTTTTAGGGTTTAAGGTTGTGAGGTTGAAGGTGAGTGAAGTCCCTGTTAGCTGAAATTGGGTGTTTGTAGGTGTAGCTTAGTGGAGATCATGGGTTGGTTAGCGTTTATGTGAGTTGAGAGGACATAGATCGTGGGGTGTATGGACAGGTTAATGGTCATTAAAAACCTTTTTATCCGTTAGATCGTGGGATTCAGGAGTGGTTTAGATATAACTGTTGGATCGTGGGTATCAAGGTGATTTAATGAAGATTATCGGTGCATCGTGGGTTTTAATATGTCTTCTCAACTATTCTTCATTTCTCAAGCATTCTTTTGAAGAATGCATTTGATTGGAGAATACTAATGGCCATGTGATACCGTTTTCCTCTTGTGGGATCCATTTTCAGCAAATGGTCCAGTAATATGCCTTGTGGAAGTTGACATTCTTCCCCCTTTAGGAAAGTCAAAAATTCTTTCTGATGATGTCATCAGAAAACATGTCCAATTTTTTTGATAGATTAAAACATGATTTGTAGATGTTATCTTCATTGTAAATTCATCAGATTTGTGTTCCCCCTCGATAGAGTGTTCCATTTTTTTTTTATTTTTTTATTTTTTTGTGATGAGAGGGAATGAGTAGAGATCAGATATATTACTTACACATGCTTTTCGGGTGGCAGTCCAAGTCCTTTGTTCTTTTCTTTAAGGAATATTTTGTGAAAATTTTTAAAGGATGATAGTCATGAGTATTGTTTTTAAAAATTTCACACTGTTTCTATCTCATTTTATCATTATCATTCTTCTTTGAAGATTGACTGACCAGATTTTTGTGTGATTTTTCAAGAATTTTTGAGCAAAAAGAGTTTTGTTAGATTTCGGAGTTGTTTCATCAGATTTTACCAGAAGTAAACTTTATTTTTTCAGAAACTTAAGTTTTATGTCAAAATGTTATTTTTCTGATAAACATAAGTTCCTTTGTTTCTTTAACCCGTTTTGGTTACCATGTGTTTATACCCCTTTTTCTTCCCCCTAATCAAAACAACAAAATGCAAAAAGACATAATATATATATATATATATATATATATCACAACAATAACAAAACAAACAAACAACAACAAAAACAAACAAACAACAATAAAAACGAAACAAAATCAATCTACTCCAAAGATCAACTCAGCAAACAGCCAAAGGTGGGTCACAAGTCCTATGTTGTTGGCAGTTGGTACATGAAGAGCGTTTCAAATATTCTCTTGAAGTACCGTCTCAGCTCTAGGATACCATACAAGAACACCTACAAAGCCTAGATGTCTAGTGATTAACCTCATCATAAAATGAGGGTAAACTATAAATGGTTTGCTAGACCATAGGTTGCTGGTAAGATCTTTCATTAGATAATGAGAGATATTGTATGGAACCTCTTGCACTATAGCATGCACGGGTTCCATCAACCTATAGGAGATCTCATGGAAATTTACATTTTTCTTGGAAAAACATATCCTAAGCTGAGTTACCAGATACTGCCATCACTTGAGAAAGCCGGACTTGGAGATTGGTCTATTTGGATTCTCCACATTATACCCCATCTGGGTCAGGGTGTTGTCGATCTGCCCTATGGTAAAGGAGAGGACATTGTTGTTATCGTTGAGGTTCAACACCTCTCTGATAACATCCTCTTTAAGGATTATTGGCATCCCCAACACCCAGCTTCGTATGGAAGTCAGCCTTCCATTGTGGATGAGGAGTCTTGCTTCCTTCCAGAACTGCTACAAGATGTCTAGGTAGACCATGATGTGGCCTGATAGGACGTAGGCTAAAGGGCTCTACATGAGCATGGAAAGGATGATACTTGTCACACCCCAACCGATGGCGGAAACATCGGGGCGTGGCACTGAGCGAAACAGATTGTCCAAAAGTTTCCATAACGACTATACTTACCAATTATTTAATGCAACATGTCCCATACCATGTCATAACAGATAATACAATTATTACAGAAAAGATCTAGTCAAATTGTTCTGTTCCGGCCACTCAGATTCTTATTACAGACAATTGTTTATTGTTGACTTAGGTCTTTCCTAGCCTCGATTTCACAGCAAGCTAAGCAAATAAGCATCCTAAGCACCTGTCACATACGTTAAAGTAAAAGTCAATACACATAGTGTAAAGGTAAGCATACAAGTTTGATAATAGCATATAGAGTTCGAAATCGTTACGCATAACCAGCACGTACAGAGTGTAAAATGTGGCATGTTAGTTATCGACATGAACCTATCAATACCAATGACTACGAGTTGACTGCCCAAGGCTGTTCATATTCCATGATCACCACCGTGACCCATGTAATTATTTGTCCTTAACAACCCCTGAGTGAACAGGTGCTGAGTCCAAACAAATAGTACTACCGTTGCTAAGGCAGGTAGACAACATTCCATGTGTAAACAAAACAAACAAGCATTCATTAAGTCACGTATAACATGAGGTAACGGTTAGCGTTTAAAGTATTGCGTAGTGTGTTCGATGTGATATAGAATAAGTAACGTATGTAACACCCAAAAGTGCGTAAAGCAAAAAGGGATCGAGTATACTCACAACGATTGATGGATTGAAGGGAGCGCTAGAGAGTAGGGTTAGCCTGAACAGATTGATAGGATAGCGATAAGCGACGCGTAAAACGAAACAAGTGACAGTGGGTCGAACAACAGTTCGATCGGATGGTAGTCTGATCGGACAGCCGGTCCTTCGAGTGTCAGTCCGCTCGGATAGTCATCCGATCGGGTGACCTTTCGAGTGGATTGTTTCTTCCTTTACGAAGGATGTGTTTGTGTATAATGGTTTGACTTTTGAAGTTTTTCGTTGTAGCATTTTGAAAACATAGATGTATCACTACCTTTCAGGTCGGTCGCTCGGTCGGACGTTCGATCGGACGATAACCCGATCGGTTGGATACTTTAGTGAGAATAAGTTCACAGTAGTTTGTCACTCGATCAGATGGTAGTCCGATCGGGTGGCAACCTTTGCGCATTGAACATGTTGAAAATTGTTTAAGTGTCGAAGTCAGAACATTACATGGCCGAGTGACAATCCGATCGGGTGGTAATCCGAACGGACAGTAGTTCGTTCAATGTTCATAACTTTAAATGTTTGAAATAGATGTTAAGTGTGGGGACAAGGTGCAAGTCGATCGGGTGACAATCCGATCGGGTGACAGTCCGATCGGGCGGCGCTCCGTTCTGGTGTTCTGGTCGTCTTCTTCCTTGGTCATTCTGGTAGTTTGTCATTTTATCAAGATGATTTAATAACGTGTTAGACAACAGAAACCTCGTCACGGCTCAGTAGCCTGATTGGACAGGAATCACCCAAATCCGGCCGGTTAACTGTTCAGGATGGTGTTGCATGTTTAACCCGAAAAAGGTAATCTCGTGGATAGATTCCAGATCTTGAACCAACACATTAACAAGAAAGAGGAGAAGGTTAGAACAAGCTCCGATTCTATCGGTTTTGAGGCATTGAGTGTAAAAGAGTTGCAAGAAAGTTAGAAACCATCTTTCAATCCTTTCTCACCTTGAATATGTTTAGATCTATGAAAGATCTTTGTTTATTTGTATGGAAATTGTTTGGATCTAAGTTGTTCTTGGTGGATTGAAGCCAAAACATGAAGTTCCTAAGAATACCATGATGACATCATCCTAGAACACCTCAAATCTAGTGATTTCACGGTTAAAAGTTAAGATTTGAAAGATAGAAAGGTGTTGGAGTGCGTGTAGATTAAGGAAGTACAAGATTTAGGTGGAAAACTTACAAGAATTGCGAGAAATCTGAAGAAAAGTGGGCAAGAATGCTGGTCGGATGAGAGTTTTCAGAAATGGTAAGTTTGATGTTGGAAGGAGGGTATTTATAGGGTATCCCAAAAAGGAAAGGAGAGGAGAGGGGCTGATCGATCGGGTGGCAGCCCGGTCGAATGGCTAGTCGATCTGCTGGTCACTTGGTCGATTGGCTACTTGATTCAAGCGTTCGGTGCGACGAGTTTTGCTGTTTCGATTGCGAATGCGAGCGTTGCGGTGCGATAGAGTTTCCTAGTCAAATTACTTTTAATCCCAACTACTATATCAACATACAATCATCCTTATTTCTTATTCATTTAGCGTTTGCGATTCGATTGCGATTGAGTTTCGATTGCGTTTCGATTAATCACCACACATAACATAATTAAACATGCACAAGTAACACATAAGGCACACACACACATAAAACCATATCCAAAACGCGTAATTTGACTTGCGAGTGCGATAAAGCGATAGAACATGCGATAAATATCGAATAAACCTCGATTATTAATAAGTACTCCACATAAGACAACTAACGTAAGGCATAAAATAGACTAACTACAAGTCAAAGAAGTCAAAACAGTAATTGAGCAAGGAGCGAAAGATCGCAATTAGCAATCTTGTCTTCCTTTGACTTCAATCTTGACTTTGACTTTGACTTTCGAAACACGGGGTGTTACAGCCTCCCCTAGTTGAGGGAATTTCGTCCCGAAATTAGGCCGAAGCCGTAACAAACAACTGCGGGTACTTCGCCTTCATGTCTCTTTCGAGTTCCCATGTGAACTCTGCGCCTCGTTTGCCTTCCCATCGGATTTTCACAATAGGAATGCGCGAGCATCTGAGCTGCTTGGTTTGGCGGTCCATGATTTCGACAGGCTTCTCCATGAAGTGTAGTGTTTCGTTTATTTGGATATCGTCAAGAGGCACAATTAAATCATGCTCAGCCAGGCACTTTCGGAGGTTCGAAACATGGAAAGTCAGGTGAACGTTACTAAGTTCCTCCGGTAGTTCGAGTCTGTAGGCGACTTTTCCGATCCTTTCCAGGATCTTAAAGGGCCCAACATATCGAGGTGCTAGTTTCCCTTTCTTGCAGAATCTGACCACACCCTTCCAAGGTGATACCTTTAGGAGTATGTAGTCGCCAACGTCAAATTCAAGGGCTTGCGTCGTCTATCGGCGTAACTTTTCTGTCGACTCCGAGCTTTCAACAGATTGTCTCGAATTTGGAGGACTTTTTCAGTCGTTTCTTGCAATAGCTCAGGACCGGTTAATTGCGAGTGCCCGATCTCGTGCCATACAATAGGCGATCGACATTTTCTTCCGTATAAAGCCTCGAATGGTGCCATTTGAATACTTGAATGATAACTGTTATTATACGAGAATTCGACTAACGGCAGGTAAGCATCCCGATTACCACCGAAATCTATGACACACGAACGGAGCATGTCTTCAAGAGTACGGATCGTTCTCTCAGTCTGACCGTCGGTTTAAGGGTGGAATGCGGTACTTAGATTAAGCGTAGTACCGAGAGCCGCTTGAAATGTTTCCCACAGTCGCGCGGTAAACCGAACGTCACAGTCAGAGATGATGTCGCGAGGCATCCCATGTCGACAAATGATCTCATTGGTGTAGATTCGGGCTAATCGTTCTACCTTGTAGTCTTCCCGTATTGGCAAAAAGTGAGCTGATTTGGTCAAACGGTCAACAACAACCCAGATGCTGTCGTGACCTGATGGCGTGCTCGGGAGCTTTATTATGAAGTCCATAGCTATACTCTCCCACTTCCACATAGGGATCGGGGGTTGTTCGAGTAAGCCAGAGGGTCTTTTGTGTTCAGCCTTGACTTTTGAGCAAGTCAGGCATTTCCCAATGAAGAGAGCGATATCCCTTTTCATGCCCGGCCACCAGTACTTATAGCAAAGGTCCTGATACATTTTATCGGCACCGGGATGAATAGAATACCGGGATTTATGGGCTTCGTCCATCATTATCTGTCGCAAATTGGTCCGATTAGGGATCCAAATTAGGTCCAGAAAGAGGAATATCCCATTCGACTTATTCACAAGCAGGGCTCCATCGTGATAGATTCTTTCCTTCTTCAGAGTGCGTTCATTAAAACATGCATGCTGGGCTTCGCAGATGAGGGTTTCGAGATCGTATAGGGCATGGGTATCACGAATGCTGAGCAGATAGCTCCGTCTGCTGAGAGCGTTGGCAATGACATTTGCTTTGCCTGGGTGATAACGAATCTCACAGTCGTAATCGTTGAGAAGTTCTACCCATCGGCGTTGACGTATATTAAGTTCCTTCTGATCAAAGATATGTTGTAGGCTCCTATGATCGGTGAAGATCATACACTTGGTACCATACAGGTAGTGTCGCCAAATCTTTAACGCAAAAACAACTACGCCTAGCTCGAGATCATGGGTTGTATAGTTCTTCTCATGGATTTTGAGCTGACGAGATGCGTATGCAATGACCTCGTATCGTTGCATGAGGACACAACCAATACCAAGGTTCGAAGCATCACAATAGACAATGAAGTCGTCGTTTCCGTCGGGTAAAGTGAGGACGGGAGCATTGCAAAGCATGTGCTTGAGGGTTTGGAAAGCAAACTGTTGTTCAGTTCCCCAAACAAAAGCCTTGTCTATATACGTGAGAGTGGTAAGCGGCACATCAATTTTTGAGAATCCTTCGATAAATCGTCGATAATAGCCCGCTAATCCGAGAAAAGAACGGACTTCAGACGGGTTCTTAGGTGTAATCCAACTCTTAATGGCTTCAATCTTCGAGGGATCGACGTGAATACCTTGACTATTGACAATGTGACCGAGGAATTGAACCTCCTCTAGCCAAAATTTGCACTTGGAGAACTTGGCATAGAGTCGATTCCCTTGGAGTAGCTCGAGAACAAAACGTAGATGTTGCTCGTGTTTGGCTTTCGACTTAGAATAGATCAAGACATCATCGATGAACACGATAACGAAGCGGTCAAGATAAGGTTTACACACATGATTCATCAGATCCATGAAGACCGCGGGTGCGTTGGTTAAACCAAAAGGCATAACAACGAACTCATAGTGACCGTATCGAGTGCAAAAAGCGGTTTTGGGTATTTCCTACTCTTGAATTCGTAGATGGTGATAGCCTGAGCGTACATCGATCTTGTAGAAACACGTAGCACCTTGTAGCTGATCAAACAAATTGTCGATGCGAGGCAGGGGATAGCGATTCTTGATTGTCAACTTATTCAATTCCCGATAGTCGATGCACATCTGAAATGACCCATCCTTCTTTTTGACGAAAAGGACTGGTGCGCCCCATGGAGAGGTGCTCGGGCGAATGAATCCTTTATCAAGTAGTTCCTGGAGTTGACTCGAGAGTTCACGCGTTTCGGATGGAGCGAGTCGGTAAGGAGCTTTAGCGATAGGGTTTGCTCCAGGAATGAGGTCGATACCAAAGTCGATATCACGACTTGGTGGAAGACCTGGAATATCATCAGGAAACACATTCGGGAATTCGCACACAACGGGGACATCGATTACACCCGGACTTCCTTTCTTTTCCTTCTCCGCTACTAAAATATAAGCCAAGAAAGCTCTGTATTCCTTGCGGAGATACTTACTAGCTTGGACACATGACATGAGCTTGAGACCTTTCGAAGCAGTTTCGCCATAGACACACAATACATCACCATTCGCGAGCGAGAATCGAATCATCTTATCGAAGCACACAACTTCAGCATGGTTTTCACGAAGAAAGTCCATGCCTACTATGACGTCAAAACTTCCGAGTTGCATAGGAATAAGGTCGATTGGGAAGATGTGATTGTTGAGCTCAAGAGTACAATCACGAAGAACAGAATTAACGGCGGCAGTTCTTTCGGTGGCGACTTCGACATCGAACGTCGAGGGGAGTTGAGAGCGCTTACGACTAAGGAGTTTCTCGAATTCAAATGACACAAAGCAGTTATCGGCTCCGGTATCAAACAAACACGAAGCATAAATACCATTCACAAGGAACGTACCATTGACCACTTTGTTGTCAGCCTGGGCTTGGCGCACATTGATGTTGAAAGTTCTGGCGCGGGCGGCTTGTTGTTGTTGCTGTTGAGGTTGTTGCTGCTGCTGGGGCTCTTGTTTCACAACCCTGTTCGGGCACATGTTCGCGAAGTGTGGTTGGGATCATCACACGAGAAGCAGACTCTTGCGTTGATCACGGGTGCCTGAGCTGCTTGTTGGCTTTGAGGAGCTGGAAGCAGAGCTTGATGAGCAGTGGCTTGAGCCGGTGCTTGTCGGGGACCGGTACGGCAATTGGCGGTAAAGTGGTCGTACATGTTGCAGTGCACACAAAATCGGCAAGCAATACCCACCGGGTGATGATAGGTACATGTTGGGCAGGCAGGGTGGGGACCAGTGTATGCACGCTTTGCAGGCGGTGCATAGATAACTGGTGCTGGTCGGTGCTGAGATTGCTGCTGAGCCGGTACGGCTTGAAGTGGAGCAGCAGTGGTAGTGACAGCACAGTTCTTGTTGCTGGAGCTGCTGTTGTTGTTCTTCTTCTTGCGGCGAGAGGTTTTCGATGACTGAGCGGCGGCGGTCTCAGTGGGTGGTACGGCGGTGGCTTGGTGCATGTTCTTCGAAGCTTTATCCCAAAAACCAGCTTTTACTTGCTTGTCGTTGATTTCAGCGACAAGCAAGTAAGCCTCCTCGATTGTTGCTGGTTTTGCAGCATTCACAAAATCCGCAACACAGTCTGGTAGGGCTCGAATGTACTTCTTGATAGTCATCTCGGGCGTTTTCACTTGATCGGGACCGATGATACTGAGCTACTTAAAGTGAGTAGTCAGAGCTACGTTCTCTCCATCCTTCTACTTGATATGCCAGAATTCGTCCTCCAGCTTTTGGCGTTTATGGGGAGGGCAGAATTCATCCATCATAATGGCTTTCAGCTCTTCCCACGTCAGCTCGTAGGTTGCGTCATTTCCGCGTTTATTTCTCTCGGCTGTCCACCAGTCTATTGCGTGGGACTGGAAGACAACATATCTGGCGCAGAGTGACTTCAACGGAATCAAACCATTGAAACATAGCCGTTGGGCCATCTTTGCCAGTAAATCCCTTTGGACCACAAGCTTTGAACTGCTTGAAGCTGAAAACAGTCTTGGGAGCAGCTTTAGGAGCTTCGGTTCTGGACTCCTCAGATGATTTGCTCACATTCTCGTATATTTCACTCACGATCTGAGGAACTACCTTTGCCACTTGTTTAGCGACGAGAGCAGTAAGGCGTTTGTCTCTCTGTTCTTGGCGAGTGATTCGTGGGTGACGGGGTCCAGATGATGGTCCAGTTGACCTTGTCTGCAACAGACATCCCACAGGACTCAACACAGCATAATCGAATCTCAACTCACACGTCTAATACTACTAAAGCTTAGGAACACGATCATGTAAACACGTATGCACATAACCACAGATTCACATAAGCACATAAGCACGTAAGGCACAGAAGCACAAAAGCACAGAAGCATATAAACACGTAATTCACCTAGAAGCATACGGGAGCAGTCAGAATACAGAAACCTATTATTCAAAGTTTACGCACGCGGACTTTTTTTGCGAGGGATTGCGTACAGTGGTTATCATAGCGTATTAGAGCATAAGCGAATAGTATAGCAAACAACATAACGTACGGTGGTTCCTCAGGGTAGTAGCAATTTGTTAACGTTTTGGGATAGAGTGCAGTGCGATTCGTGTGTGTCGATCAAAGCGATAGCGAAAATCAAATAAATCTCCAAAAATTAAAACACATAAGCAGGTAAATACACATACAAACACATAAAATCGACAAACATCATAGTTAACAATTGCGGGCTCAGAATCGAAACACATAAAAATCGAGAAATGGATTGTTTGCGGCTATTTAGACATTGACTACCCAAAGTGATTCGACTATTCACAAGGACCTGTTGTACATACTTTGACCTTCAGGACCGTGTGTTTGCCTCGAATCTGGGCGATCGGCACGCATCCTTCCGGTCATATCGTGACTTCAAGTCATTGGAGTCCGTCGAGACTTTGGTGAGAGTTTTGTAAAGCCAAATAAGGGTCGGAATAAGTCATCAAGGTTAGGTTTTCACCCCTGACTTAACAACTTCGTTCCTGTTTTGATAAAATAAAAGAGAATTATGCGTCAAAGTATGGATTTCACTCCTGATTCAATGCAATTTCTCGTGTATATACATGAAAATGCGAGGCGAACAAGCGAACTTGGTCGAGAGTTTGCGGTTTTCACACCTAATATCGGCCTAATCGCTCGTTTATTTTCGAAAACTAAAGTGCAGTGATAGTGTAGCGTAGGCAAGAATAGCGAGAAATAGCAGTAAGCTCGTACATAATCCCTACCGGATATGCACAAGTCGGTCTGTTGGTTCCTAACTGTAGACTAGGTCATTTCTAAGACATCGACCTAGACTAGGTCGTATCTTGCCTAATTCCCTATAGTTATGGCTCTGATACCAATCTGTCACACCCCAACCGATGGCGGAAACATCGGGGCGTGGCACTGAGCGAAACAGATTGTCTAGAAGTTTCCATAACAACTATATTTACCAATTATTTAATGCAACATGTCCCATACCATGTCATAACAGATAATACAGTTATTACAGAAAAGATCTAGTCAAATTGTTGTGTTCTGACCACTCAGATTCTTATTACAGACAATTGTTTATTGTTGACCTAGGTCTTTCCTAGCCTCGATTTCACAGCAAGCTAAGCAAATAAGCATCCTAAGCACCTGTCACATACGTTAAAGTAAAAGTCAATACACATAGTGTAAAGGTGAGCATACAAGTTTGATAATAGCATATAGAGTTCGAAATCGTTACGCATAACCAGCACGTACACAGTGTAAAATGAGGCATGTTAGTTATCGACATGAACCTATCAATACCAATGACTGCGAATTGACTGCCCAAGGCAGTTCGTATTGCATGATCACCACCGTGACCCATGTAAGTATTTGTCCTTAACAACCCTTGAGTGAACAGGTGTTGAGTCCAAACAAATAGTACTACCGTTGCTAAGGCAGGTAGACATCATTCCATGTGCAAACATAACAAACGAGCATTCATTAAGTCACGTATAACATGCGGTAACGGTTAGCGTTTAAAGTATTGCATAGTGTGTTCGATGTGATTTACAATATGTAACGTATGTAACACCCAAAAGTGCGTAAAGCAAAAAGGGATCGAGTATACTCACAGCGATTGATGGATTGAAGGGAGCGCTAGAGAGTAGGGTGAGCCTGAACATATTGATAGCATAACGATAAGCGACGCGTAAAATGAAACAAGTGACAGTGGGTCGAACAGCAGTTCGATCGGATGGTAGTCCGATCGGACAGCCGTTCGTTCGAGTGTCAGTCCGCTCGGATAGTCATCCGATCGGGTGACCTTTCGAGTGGATTGTTTCTTCCTTTGCGAAGGATGTGTTTGTGTATGATGGTTTGACTTTTGAAGTTTTTCGTTGAAGCATTTTGAAAATATAGAAGTATCACTGCCTTTCAGGTCGGTCGCTCGGTCGGACGTTCGATCGGACGACAACCCGATCGGTTGGATACTTTAGTGAGAGCAAGTTCACAGTAGTTTGTCACTCGATCGGATGGTAGTTCGATCGGGTGGCAACCTTTGTGCATTGAACATGTTGAAAATTATTTAAGTGTCGAAGTCAGAACATTACATGGCCGAGTGACAATCCGATCGGGTGGTAATCCGATCGGACAATAGTTCGTTCAATGTTCATAACTTCAAATGTTTGAAATAGATGTTAAGTGTGGGGCCAAGGTGCAAGTCGATCGGGTGACCACCCGATCGGGTGACAATCCGATCGGACAGCAGTTCGATCGGGCGACACTCCATTCTGGTGTCCCGGTCGTCTTCTTCCTTGGTCATTCTTGTAGTTTGTCATTTTATCGAGATGATTTAATAACGTGTTAGACAATAGAAACCTCGTCATGACTCACTAGCCTGATCGGACAGGAATCACCCAAATCCGGCCGGTTAACTGTTCGGGACGGTGTTCCATGTTTAACCCAAAATCGGTAATCTCGTGGATAGATTCCAGATCTTGAACCAACACATCAACAAGAAAGAGTAGAAGGTTAGAACAAGCCCCGATTCTATCGGTTTTGAGGCATTGAGTGTAAAAGAGTTGATAGAAAGTTAGAAACCATCTTTCAATCCTTTTTCACCTTGAATATGTTTAGATCTATGAAAGATCTTTGTTTATTTGTATGGAAATCGTTTAGATCTAATTTGTTCTTGGTGGATTGAAGCCAAAACATCAAGTTCCTAAGAACACCACGATGACATCATCCTAGAACACCTCAAATCTAGTGATTTCACGGTTAAAAGTTAAGATTCGAAAGATAGAAAGGTGTAGGAGTGCGTGTAGATTAAGGAAGTACAAGATTTAGGTGGAAAACATACAAGAATTGCGAGAAATCTGAAGAAAAGTGGTCAAGAATGCTGGTTGGATGAGAGTTTCCAGAAATGGTAAGTTTGATGTTGGAAGGAGGGTATTTATAGGGTTTCCCAAAAAGGAAAGGGGAGGAGAGGGGCTGATCGATCGGGTGGAAGCCCGGTCGAATGGCTGGTCGATCGAGCGGCAGCTCGATCGGATGGTCACTTGGTCGATTGGCCACTTGATTCAAGCGTTCGGTGCGACGAGTTTTTCCGTTTCGATTGCGAATGCGAACGTTGCGGTGCGATATGTGACACCTGTGTCACTTCAACCATCAAACAACTTCCAAGCCAATGAAATATTGTATTTCATCCTTGGGATCTGTATAAATATGTGTATCAGTTGCACATATCAATTCTTGTTCGATTTCAAGCTCTAAATCGCTTTCTGGAAGGTTATACGCGCACTGATGCGTAAATATAACCAGTTTAATGCAACGAACACTCCGGAATAGTGAAATAGTCTTAACATACCTTAAGTAACCTTTACATAACTTAGAAATAAGTTTTGAAGGCTTTGGTATGGCAAAATTTAGTTTATTCGCTTACAGGGACTAAATTTGACAAACTACGAAAGTATGCAAATTTGAACTGTAATAGACATTCCGGAACATGACCATAAGTTAAACACACCTTAAATATCCTTTATATAGCTTAGAAATAGGCTTTGAGGGGTTCGGTGTGCTAAAATAAACTTTTGGGTCATTCAGGGACTAAAAGTGTCAAAAAGTGCACAAGTTTGCATTTTCGAGCATAACTTACGTTCTGAATACATCCGGACATCCAAAAATTTATGTAAGCACTATAATATTTTATTTTAGTGTTTGGCATAAGAAAAACCCATTCGTCACGCATTTTGGATCGTTTTTCGCACTTATGCGCATTCTGTCGTAATTAAGCGAACATCGCGTTCGTACGACCAAACGAACCGGCATCCGAGATATTTTTGAGCATGTTTTGAGTCCCCTATACTTTAACTTCATTTTAGAGCCTTGAAATGAGGTTAACGGGGTTCAAACGCATCGAAAAAGGCCTTAAAACACCACAGGGACCAAAACTGTCAATTTTGAAACTTTTCTGAAGCTGGTGCATGGTGGCGTAGCGCGACTGCATAGGGCCTTTACCGTCGCGCTACGCGAGCACCTTATCTAGGCAGAAATATCAGTTTTGCACTTTCGGGACCAGATTCGATGTATAAACAGCTGTTTAATTCACAACCACACATTCTAACATGCTTAGTCAGCTGATAAGGATGGAATTTAGGCACCATAACTTTCCGACACTTGTACGGATACGATTAAGGCACGATATTCGACAAGCGATCTTAACGGTTCGGGTATTCCTATAAATACCCATCCACACCCATTGCTAAAATCACTAGAATCTTGATCTTAGGAACTCTAAGTTGAAACCATTGTTTCATACCTGAGATTCTTGGATCGAGATTAGCATTCGGGGACCCTTCGTAAGTATTCTTTCGTTCTTTTATTGCTTTTCGAGTCTTTCGAGTCTGAAAGTCAAACTTTGTTTGACTTTCTACATTGACCAGTTATGGTCAATGCGAAGTTCGTTTGAACTTCGCAACGTGAGTGTAATCACGTTGGTTATAGTCCCTTGGGACTATGCCCACTGATTACCACGTTGTATAGGGTCGTAGGGTAGGCGATCTAATAAATCGCCTATACCTTCGAACCCGACCCAGTTTGGTCGATCATTAGGATCCGACCAAATACATTAGGTGACCCTAGTATAGGGCATAACCTTCCGAGGTTATACCCTATGGTCACATCGTTTAAGTAGTTGTATGATAGGTAGTTTATATGCCTTAGATAAATTACCAGAATACCCTTTTCATGTATAATTGGTAATTAAGCATATGTAACTTAAACTTTTGTCACATAACTGATTATGTAACATGTTTAGGCATATAACACTTGTCATAGGACTAGTTAGGCGGTCCGAACGCGTTTCACGCGAACAACGCGTTAAAGTAGCATAAGCTACCTAAACGGGTCGTAATGGGTCGTAAACACTTAGGTTAAGTTTCATTTAGTATGTAGGCTTTGTTAAACCATATGACACGAGTCTCTATACTCGTTTGGTTTACGAACCCTCATTCTATCCAATCATCCGATTTAGGTCCGGTTATTAACATAGTTACCTATATTAGGTGCCGTTTGATATCCGCGATCTCTAGCATTGTTTGGTTGTTACTCAAGGACTACTAAGCAATCTCAAGTGAGTACATAGACCCCTCTTTTACTGTTTTCCAAACTGTTTTGGGGTGAAACACATGTGCCTACTTGTTACATTCATGCTTTCCCGTTTTCACATCATATTCCTACTATGTTCGTTAGTACATTATAGTACATGATTTCATTACATTTTATGCTATGTATGTCCATTGTGTGCATACTTAGTACATTGTTTTACATTACATTTTGTTGCATATGCTCATCCAGTATATGAACACATTATATTACATTTTGAACCGTTTATAACTATTTGACTATGTGAACCGTTGTAATCATTTGTATCTGTGAACCGTTTGTATCTGTGAACCGTTTGTATCTGTGAACCGTTTGTATCAGTGAACCGTTTGTATCTGTGAACCGTTTATATCTGTGAACCGTTTGTATCAGTGAACCGTTTGTATCTGTGAACCGTTTATATCTGTGAACCGTTTGTATCAGTGAACCGTTTATATCTGTGAACCGTTTGTATCAGTGAACCGTTTGTATCTGTTAACCGTTTGTATCTGTGAACCGTTTGTATCTGTGAACCGTTTGTATCTGCGAACCGTGTGAACCGTATTTGACCATACATAAACACTTCTACTATTGTTAAACATTACTTTGGTGGTTTGGTTTGATTAAATGATTAAGTAACGATGCTTGTGTAATATGATACAAGCATGGTGGATACGCCGCTGGTACTTCCTATATATAAGTGTTTGTATGGTATTACATATTGTAGCGTTATTTGAATCATTTCAGTTTGAGACATAGAACATTTTATACAAATAACATACTTTTCACAAGACATTGTTTTACAAACAACTTATCTTATACAAACTCATCTTACATGGTTATTTATTTAACCATACATTATTTACTTATTTATACATATAAGCTGAACTCATTGTTTTTCAAATGATTTACAAAACAAAGCAAATTACAAGGTTTATGACTAAACATTTTCTCAAACATAAGTCATGAAACCTATTTTCACAAAACCTATGTATCTCACAGGCATTTTTATGCTGACGTACCTATTTTCACATGTGTTTTTCAGGAGCTGTTGCATAAGATGATCAAGATACCCATAGGCAGACTTGGGCTTTAGTGACAATAAAAGATGCAAGACTAGTTAATTATGTTGTATTTCTTTGTTTGTTAAGACATTGTAACACCTTTAATCAATAAAACGAAACTTCAATTGCCATGGATTTGAAACAATTAATTCTGTTACAACACTCCCCGATGTTTCCGCCACGTTTTGTATGTTCTACGTGGTCGGGGTGTGACAGAAAATATGGTATCAGAGCCAATGGTTATAGGGAATTAGGTTATTAGTAATGCTTTGACCTAGTCTATAACCTTCTTAGGACCCCTAACGCGAGTTTACTTGCGTTTAGTCATAAAACAATACCGTCACCTATCCTTAGGCGACTACCACAACAAGAACATAATTTTCGAAACCGCTTTGAAAACTAATCATCTGTTCTAGGATGATTAATTACTAGGTTTTGAACCCTCTGTTATAAGGTTTTGAACCCCTTTGAGTTTTCAAAAATCTCGTCAAGGTTTTGGGTTTTAAATAATGTGAACACGTGCAAACTGGAAGGGTGAATGCCTGTATTCTGAGTTTTCTGTCTAGGCAAGCACTTCGTATACATCTCAACCAGACGCGAGACCAGTTGTGCTTACCTGGGAATTCTTGGGATGAGTGTTCACTTATAGGCGAGCATGTCTTCGCGATACATTATTTTTGACCTATTTACTTTGATTATTCACCGAGGTCGTTTGTTGCTTTGTAGTAACAAACAAATGACCACTATCCATTGCTTTCATCAAATTTGTTTCATCTCATTCTTTTCGTCTAATTCTCTCACTCGTTTCCTTTCATGTTTCCTCTTTTAGAATGCCTCCTCGACGCGAAAACCAGATAGCGACTGCCGAACTGGCAGAAATTATTGCGCAGCAAATGGCTGCTCAATTCCCAAACCTCTTTGCTCAATGGAATCAAGCCAACAACAACAACAATGGTCCATGCAATTTCAAGAGTTTTAACTCGGCGAAACCACTCAAGTTTAGTGGTTCTGAGGGAGCGACTGGGCTTCTTCAATGGTTCGAGAGCATTGAGAATACTTTCCGCCACGTGCAGTGTCCTGACAATCGCAAGGTCGAGTTTGCTTCGAGTGTGTTCCAGAAGAGAGCCCTTACGTGGTGGAACGGTGTTATGAGAGATCGTGGTGCAGAAGTTGCACTAGCACAGACATGGGCGGAACTTAGGGCCCTTATGATGAAGGAATTCTGTCCTCGACATGAGATCAGGGCTTTGGAAAGGGAATTCGACAATCTTGAGCAAGACAGCGGTGAGCATCGAGCCTACACGGACCGTTATGAGGAGTTGAGTCTGTTGTGCCCAAACATGGTCACGCCTTTGGATAAGGCAATCGAAAAGTACATTGATGGCCTCCCTGATTCAATACAAGACATTTTGACTGGTAGCAACCCTACTACAGTTAGACAGGCCATTGAGCTATCTGCAACCTTGACTGAATCAAAGATCAGGAAAGGTAAACTTTTCCGAAAAGGTGACAAGAAGCCGGTCGAAGAATCGAAACCAATCAAGGAATCGAAGATCATGGATGAACAGACTGGATCCCCTAAGAGGTCAAAGAAGCGAAAGGCTTCTCAGAACTACGTTGTGGTCGCTCACAATGATCAAGCCGTCCTCAACCAACCAGCTTAACCCCCTGCCAGGAAACCCTACAACGGAACTGCACCCTTGTGCAACCAATGTGGCCTACATCATCATGCTGGGGTGAAGTGCCGCACATGCCAAGTTTGCGGACTTATAGGTCATACAGCTAGGGTTTGCCCAACCGCAGCTGCACCAAATCAAGCTGGCAACAATCCTGCTCAAGCTCGTTTTCCACAGGGGTCTTGCTACAACTGTGGCGAGATGGGCCATTTTCGTAGGAATTGCCCAAGGCTTGCTAATGCAAATCCAGCGCAGGGATGAGCATATGATCAACCAGAAGACAACATCGTTTAGAAATAATCATGTCTTATGTATTATTTTCTTTTGTTGTCAAGATCCAAGAAACAGTTGTTATCGTTGTTTATAAATAAATCTTTTATTTACATTGCAATGTATTTATGTGATTGTATGTATAAATAACATATCCCCTACAATACCGACAATCAAGGAACCGCATTCCTTGAAGAACGGACTACTCCCAAATTTCTTCCATTATATGATCTCTTGCGTTTTTCACGAAAATTCTAAGTACCCATTTCTTCCAAGAGAAACGAAGTACGAGGTGCCAAGTTAATAGCAATCAATAACAAGATAATAACAATTAAACAACTATGTGATTATGTGCTTATGAACATTACAAGACAAACTGTGCGGACTGTGCAAGGAATTACGTAATTATGGATGCATACATAATTATGAAATTTAGTGCACAGAAACCACAGCGAGCTTTGTCATGTACCAAGAAGTTAACCCTATTCATTTCCAATTCTGATGAAGTATCCGTTGAGGAAAAATGAACTAGCTATTCATTTTTCACTTCTGAAGAATATCCGTTGAGGAAATGAATATCCGTTTATCCTTCATTTCCAATTCTGAAGAATACCCGTTGAGGAAAATGACTCCGTTTGTGCATTTTCGTTCTGAAGAGTATCCGTCGAGGGAAATGAATATCCGTTTATTTAATCCTTCATTTCCGAACCTGAGGAAACAACCGTTGAAAATGACTCCGTTAGTCCATTTTCGTTTCTGAAGATTATCCGTTGAGGAAATGAATATCCGTTTGTCTATCATTTTCATTTCCATTTCTGAGGAAACAACCGTTGAAAATGACTCCGTTAGTTCATTTTCGTTTCTGAAGATTATCCGTTGAGGAAATGAATACCTGTTGTTTAATCCATCATTTCCGAACCTGAGGAAACAACCGTTGAAAATGACTCCGTTAGTTCATTTTACGTTTCTGAAGATTGCCCGTTGAGGAAATGAATCCCCGTTTGTTTATTCCTTCATTTCCGCTTCTGAAGAATACTCGTTGAGGAAAATGACTCCGCCTGTTCATTTTTGTTCTGAAGAATGTCCGTTAAGGAAATGACAGGATTATGCCTTACATATCTCTGGTGGTTATTTGACACAAAGTCACAAATAGACTCCTACGAATAAATTTCGGGACGAAATTTCCTAAAGTAGGGGAGACTGTGACACCTGTATCACTTCAACCATCAAACAACTGCCAAGCCAATGAAATATTGTATTTCATACTTGGGATCTGTATAAATATGTGTATCAGTTGCACATATCAATTCTTGTTCGATTTCAAGCTCTAAATCGCTTTCTGGAAGGTTATACGCGCACTGATGCGTAAATATAACCAGTTTAATGCAACGAACACTCCGGAATAGTGAAATAGGCTTAACATACCTTAAGTAACCTTTACATAACTTAGAAATAAGTTTTGAAGGCTTTGGTATGGCAAAATTTAGTTTATTCGCTTACAGGGACTAAATTTGACAAACTACGAAAGTATGCCAATTTGAACTGTAATAGACATTCCGGAACATGACCATAAGTTAAACACACCTTAAATATCCTTTATATAGCTTAGAAATAGGCTTTGAGGGGTTCGGTGTGCTAAAATAAACTTTTGGGTCATTCAGGGACTAAAAGTGTCAAAAAGTGCACAAGTTTGCATTTTCGAGCATAACTTACGTTCTGAATACATCCGGACATCCAAAAATTTATGTAAGCACTATAATATTTTATTTTAGTGTTTGGCATAAGAAAAACCCATTCGTCACGCATTTTGGATCGTTTTTCGCACTTATGCGCATTCCGTCGTAATTAAGCGAACATCGCGTTCGTACGACCAAACGAACCGGCATCCGAGATATTTTTGAGCATGTTTTGAGTCCCCTATACTTTAACTTCATTTTAGAGCCTTGAAATGAGGTTAACGGGGTTCAAACGCATCGAAAAAGGCCTTAAAACACCACAGGGACCAAAACTGTCAATTTTGAAACTTTTCTGAAGCTGGTGCATGGTGGCGTAGCGCGACTGCATAGGGCCTTTACCGTCGCGCTACGCGAGCACCTTATCTGGGCAGAAATATCAGTTTTGCACTTTCGGGACCAGATTCGATGTATAAACAGCTGTTTAATTCACAACCACACATTCTAACATGCTTAGTCAGCTGATAAGGATGGAATTTAGGCACCATAACTTTCCGACACTTGTACGGATACGATTAAGGCACGATATTCGACAAGCGATCTTAACGGTTTGGGTATTCCTATAAATACCCATCCACCCCCATTGCTAAAATCATTAGAATCTTGATCTTAGGAACTCTAAGTTGAAACCATTGTTTCATACCTGAGATTCTTGGATCGAGATTAGCATTCGGGGACCCTTCGTAAGTATTCTTTCTTTCTTTTATTGCTTTTCGAGTCTTTCGAGTCTGAAAGTCAAACTTTGTTTGACTTTCTACATTGACCAGTTATGGTCAATGCGAAGTTCGTTTGAACTTCGCAACGTGAGTGTAATCACGTTGGTTATAGTCCCTTGGGACTATGCCCACTGATTACCACGTTGTATAGGGTCGTAGGGTAGGCGATCTAATAAATCGCCTATACCTACGAACCCGACCCAGTTTGGTCGATCATTAGGATCCGACCAAATACATTAGGTGACCCTAGTATAGGGCATAACCTTCCGAGGTTATACCCTATGGTCACATCGTTTAAGTAGTTGTATGATAGGTAGTTTATATGCCTTAGATAAATTACCAGAATACCCTTTTCATGTATAATTGGTAATTAAGCATATGTAACCTAAACTTTTGTCACATAACTGATTATGTAACATGTTTAGGCATATAACACTTGTCATAGGACTAGTTAGGCGGTCCGAACGCGTTTCACGCGAACGACGCGTTAAAGTAGCATAAGCTACCTAAACGGGTCGTAATGGGTCGTAAACACTTAGGTTAAGTTTCATTTAGTATGTAGGCTTTGTTAAACCATATGACACGAGTCTCTATACTCGTTTGGTTTACGAACCCTCATTCTATCCAATCATCCGATTTAGGTCCGGTTATTAACATAGTTACCTATATTAGGTGCCGTTTGATATCCGCGATCTCTAGCATTGTTTGGTCGTTACTCAAGGACTACTAAGCAATCTCAAGTGAGTACATAGACCCCTCTTTTACTGTTTTCCAAACTGTTTTGGGGTGAAACACATGTGCCTACTTGTTACATTCATGCTTTCCCGTTTTCACATCATATTCCTACTATGTTCGTTAGTACATTATAGTACATGATTTCATTACATTTTATGCTATGTATGTCCATTGTGTGCATACTTAGTACATTGTTTTACATTACATTTTGTTGCATATGCTCATCCAGTATATGAACACATTATATTACATTTTGAACCGTTTATAACTATTTGACTATGTGAACCGTTGTAATCATTTGTATCTGTGAACCGTTTGTATCTGTGAACCATTTGTATCTGTGAACCGTTTGTATCAGTGAACCGTTTGTATCTGTGAACCGTTTATATCTGTGAACCGTTTGTATCAGTGAACCGTTTGTATCTGTGAACCGTTTATATCTGTGAACCGTTTGTATCAGTGAACCGTTTATATCTGTGAACCGTTTGTATCAGTGAACCGTTTGTATCTGTTAACCGTTTGTATCTGCGAACCGTGTGAACCGTATTTGACCATACATAAACACTTCTACTATTGTTAAACATTACTTTGGTGGTTTGGTTTGATTAAATGATTAAGTAACGATGCGTGTGTAATATGATACAAGCATGGTGGATACGCCGCTGGTACTTCCTATATATAAGTGTTTGTATGGTATTACATATTGTAGCGTTATTTGAATCATTTCAGTTTGAGACATAGAACATTTTATACAAATAACATACTTTTCACAAGACATTGTTTTACAAACAACTTATCTTATACAAACTCATCTTACATGGTTATTTATTTAACCATACATTATTTACTTATTTATACATATCATCTGAACTCATTGTTTTTCAAATGATTTACAAAATAAAGCAAATTACAAGGTTTATGACTAAACATTTTCTCAAACATAAGTCATGAAACCTATTTTCACAAAACCTATGTATCTCACAGGCATTTTTATGCTGACGTACCTATTTTCACATGTGTTTTTCAGGAGCTGTTGCATAAGATGATCAAGATACCCATAGGCAGACTTGGGCTTTAGTGACAATAAAAGATGCAAGACTAGTTAATTATGTTGTATTTCTTTGTTTGTTAAGACATTGTAACACCTTTAATCAATAAAACGAAACTTCAATTGCCATGGATTTGAAACAATTAATTCTGTTACAACACTCCCCGATGTTTCCGCCACGTTTTGTATGTTCTACGTGGTCGGGGTGTGACATGATAGAGTTTCCTAGTCAAATTACTTTTAATCCCAACTACTATATCAACATACAATCATCCTTATTTCATATTCGTTTAGCGTTTGCGATTCGATTGCGATTGAGTTTCGATTGCGTTTCGATTAATCACCACACATAACATAATTAAACATGCACAAGTAACATATAAGGCACACACAAACATAAAACCATATCCAAAACGCGTAATTCGAGTTGCGAGTGCAATTGCGATAGCGATAAAGCGATAGAACATGCGATAAATATCGAATAAACCTCGATTGTTAATAAGTACTCCACATAATACAACTAACGTAAGGCATAAAATAGACTAACTACAAGTCAAAGAAGTCAAAAAAGGAATTGAGCAAGGAGCGACAGATCGCAATTAGCAATCTTTTCTTCCTTTGACTTCAATCTTGACTTTGAGTTTGACTTTCGAAACACAGGGTGTTACAATACTGCATCCTTCCCATGCTGGCCCGTTTAGGTTTGTGCGGACCCTTAAGTGGTGAGTGGGATGTAGTGGGATTGGGAAAAAGTTTGGACTAATTCTTGTCATTGTTGTGAATGTGGAAGATGGAGAGCTTTTAGGGTTTTCTAGTTTTTGAAAGTGACTGGTGAAGATCTCCAAGTGGTAGATTATTTATAATGAAAGTGATGCTTAGCCATAAATGGTATCTACCTACTCAGATTTTGTTACCTCTATTTTCTTTGCATTTAAGCTTGTATATCAGAGAACTAAAAGAATTTTTAGAGATAAAATCCCCTGCATTAATGATCTAGGCGGCCGAGTTCTGATAATTTTCATCATGAACTACCTAGATGTCATCTCTTTCTCTCTTGATATTTATGAGTAAGCAATGAATGTAGGAGAGAGAGCTAACATGCATTAACGTTTTCCCAGAAATTTTCCTTTTGTTACATAAGCTACCCTAAGCTAAAGAGATAATCTTTGAATTTTGATTAAAGAAAACAAAAGAAAATAAAAGAACGGAGATATGAACAAAAGAAATGTACAGGAAATGATAACTGTGTATGGAGTATATTTATGCATGTGAGAGGAGAAAAAAAATGATATTTCAAGTTTTATCAGAAATTCTGTTGACTTGGTCAATTTCTGATGATTTATCAGATTTTCTGGTAAGTTATGAGTTTTCTGATGAATTTTCACCAATTTTACCAGAAGTATGATCAGATGTTTGCATATCAAAATTTGCTTCCCTTTGTGACAAAATAATTTCTTTTGATTATTCAATTTTCAAGTTGACCATCCCTAATTTGCCAATTAAAAAGTTAGGTATATTTTCATCTAAAGGTTTAGTGAAAATATCAGTAAATTGATTTTCCGTTGGGACAAAATACATTTCAATATTACCTTTCTCCACATGATCTTTTATGAAGTGATATCTGACATCTACGTGCTTTGTTCTTGAGTGATGCACTGGATTGGATGTTATTGCAATGGCACTCATAGAATCACACAATATTGGAAATTTTGTCAGATTTACTCCATAATCTCTTAGCGGAATTTGCATCCATAGAACTTCTGAACAACAACTTGCTACTGCCACATATTCTGATTCAGCTGTTGATTTGGATACACAGTTTTGCTTTTTTACTTGCCCAACATACTAATTTTCTCCTAGCTTTTGACAGGCACCAGATGTGCTTTTTCTGTCAAGTTTGCATACTGCATGATCTGCATCTGTGTATGCAATTAAATCTAAATTTATTTTTTTAGGATACCACAATCCAAGGTCTGATGTTCCTTTCAGATATTTAAAAACTCTTTTGACAACTTTCAAACGGGACTCTTTAGGATTACATTGGTATCTTACCAAAAAACATGTGGAAAACATTATATCTGGCATACTGGCTGTTAAGTATAATAATGAACCTATCATTCCCCAATAAGTTTTTATATCAACAAATTTTCCTTCTACATCAGAATCAAGTTTGTTTCCTGTTGCCATGGGTGTTGTTGAAGATGAGCAGTTTTCAAGTGAGTACTTTTTCAAAATAGTTCTGACATATTTTGATTAACTTAAAAATATGTCCTCACTTTGTTGTTTTACTTGCAATCCAAGAAAAAATCTTAACTCACCCATCATGCTCATTTCAAAATGGTTGGTCATAAGTTTCTCAAACTTTTTAAAAAAATTCTCATTTGTTGATCCAAATATAATGTCATCAACATAGATTTGGACCAACAAAGTGTCCCCTTTGTGTGATTTCAAAATAGTGTAGTGTCAATTGTACCTTTGGTAAAGGCAGAATTGATTAAGAAGTTTGATAAAGATTCATACCATGCTCTTGGAGCTTGCTTCAACCCATACAAGGCTTTGTTTAGTTTATAAACATGTTTTGGAAACTAAGGATCAACAAAGCCTTCTGGTTGTTGCAAATAAACTTCTTCTTCAATCTTACCATTCAAAAATGCAGATTTTAATCCATCTGATAAACTTTGATATTCTTGGAGGCAGTATAAGCAAGGAATATTCTGTCAGCTTCTAGTCTTGCAACTGGTGCAAAGGTCTCATCATAGTCTATACCTTCTTGTTGACAATAGCCCTTTACCACCAGTCTTGCTTTGTTCCTTGTTATAATACCTTGTTCATCAGATTTGTTTTTGACTACCCATTTTGATCCAATGACAAATTTGTCAGTTGGTTTGGGTACTAGATCCCACACTTTACTCTTTTCAAATTGGTCAAGGTCTTCTTTCATTGCTTGGACCCAATCTAAGTCATTTAGTGCTTCTTTGACAGATTTGGCTCTATTAGTCTTAAAAATCCAGCATATAGGCATTCATGTGCTCTTGCAGATCTTGTCTTAACACCTTCTTCAGGGTTCCCAATAATGTATGTCTGGGAATGTCCCTTGATCCATCTTATGTTGTTGTGTGAGCTTGTAGTTCCTGATGGATTTGAAGCTTCCCCCTGATATGTGACCTCTGCATGGTTAAGGGGATCATAATTCTGTTGTTCAATTGGATTTTCTGATGAATTCCCAGAATACTGATCATTTGGTACAGTTTTTGATAGAGGTTCAGATGATCTGCAGGGTTAGTACATGACATGTTTTGTTTGATACACTTTTCATGTAGTCATGTTCTAGAAGTTCTTCAGCCAGTTTGTTAAGAAGATCTTCAGGATATTCTGGTTGTTTTGATATGTTTATAGCTTGTAAAATTTCATCAGAAATTTTTGTTTCTGATGAGTCATCAAATGATACATATAAACTTTCTCTTATTGTCCTTGAATTTAAAAGAAAAACTCTATAAGCTTTTGAGGACAGTGAGTAACCTAGAAAAATTCCTTTCTTAGCTTTTCTGTAAAAAATTTCAAGACTATCAAAACCATTGAAGACAAAACATCTACAACTAAAGGTGTGTAAAAATTTGATGGCTAGGATCCTTTAGTTGATGTTGTAGGGAATTTTCTAGTGTCTTTTTTAATGATAGATCTGTTTTGTGTAAAACAGGCATTTGAAATTGCTTCAGCCTAAAAGTAGGTGGGCAATCTGGCATAAGCAAGCATTGTTCTTGCCGCTTCTACCAGGGTCCTATTTCTTCTTTCAACAACTCCATTCTGTTATGGAGTTCTTGGAGCAGAAAAGTCATGAGAAATTCCTTTACTTGTAAGGAAAGTCTCAAGTTTTGTATTTTTAAATTCTGTTCCATTTTCAGATCTGATCCTTCTTACAGGCAATTTCAATAGATTTTCAGTTTTTCTGATGAAATTGATGATTAGATCTGGGGTTTCACTCTTCTTTCTGAGAAACTCAACCCAAGTGTACCTGGACTAGTCATCTACAATGACTAAAATGTATTTCTTTCGAGAAAAACTTGCTGTTTTAATAGGTCCACATAGGTCCATGTGTAAAAGTTCCTGATTTTCAGAAATTGTTTTATGTGAGCCTCTTTTTGATTTTCCAAGCTCACATACTTCACACATTTTATCCTTTTTGGATGAAATGAAAGGTAACCCTTTTACCAGATTCTTATTTGCCAGTTGGTTTATTGTTTTGAAATTTAAGCGGGCTAATCTTTTGTGCCATAACCAACTATTACCTTTGTTTTTTGTTGAAAATAAGCATAATTGAGGATGCTCAATTTCTTCTTTAAAGTCAAAGTAATAGATGGAATTTCTTATTCTTTTTCCACTTAAATAAACTTTGTTATCATCTAAACCAACTACTAAACATTTTTTCTTGTAGGAAAGTTACCTGGAAGCCTCTGTCACAAAATTGCCCATAACTTGGTAGGTTATATTTCAAACCTTCAATATAGGCAATTTACAAATTTTCACTATTTTTCTCAATGGTTAATGATCTATAATGTATGGTACCATAACCCATAGTTCTTCCCATAACCCAATTTCCAAAATTTACAAATTTACACTATTTTTCTTGATAATTACTGAGTAAGCTCCTATCGCCAGTCATGTGCTTGGAGCTTCCAGAATCGCAGTACCAGATCTGCTGCACATAACGGTCTTTGGGTTTTGATGAGCTGGAGCTTCCATCAGAAGTTGTAGCCATCAAACAGAAATTGGCCATTTCCTCTTCTTCTTCATCAGAAGAGTCATCGGTTAGCCAGGTATCTGTACTTGCTATTAGGCTAACTTTCCGTTTTTTATGTTTAGCTTCTTCAAGCTTCTTTTCATAGTAAGCTACATCCTTCAGCTTCTTGTTTTTGCACTCAGATGCATAGTGCCCCTTTTGTTTACATCTGTAGCAAACTATCTCTGCCTTTCCCTTTTCCTTGGTTTGTGGATTAGTGATTATTACTCTTTGTGGGTTAGAAACAAGAGCAATATGTCCTACCTTGTGGTTTGAGTTCTCATATATTTCTTCCTCTCTTGGGACAAGGATGCTATAAAGATCATGCAGATTCATGTTCCCTATTTCTAGGGTGGATACCAAGGTCACTGTGAGACTTCTCCACTCTCTTGGCAAGGCATCCAAAAATTTTACATTTCTTTCATCCTTTGACTTCTCAATACCAAAATTTTTAAGGTCATTTAACAGTTTTGTAAACCTATTGTATGTTTCTGAAACACTCTCACTTTGAAGCCTTTTGAATCTTTCATAAGAGGAAACATAGTGTGTTCTTTTGTTTCTCATCATTCTTTCTCCTCCTTCACAAATATTTTCCTACTGATCCCATATTTCCTTAGTAGATGCACATGCATCTACTTAGGAGAATATGTCATTTGGAAGTGCCATTATCAAGAGTGATTTGGCCCTTTCATCAGCCTCCACCATATCCTTATCTTATTTGCTCCAATGATTTTCTTGTTTGGGAGCAAAAGAGATAGGGATTTCTGGTGTATGCTCAGTTGCTGGAACAAAGGAATTTCAATAGTGGGTCTATGTGGGCCTCTCTCAATGGATTGAAACAGTGCTCGATATATCCATTAAGAAAATTGATCATCCTGATTTTCCATTGGGGGTACTCTTCTTTGACCAAAGTCGGAGGCTTTGACATAGATCCAATGTTGAAAGCATTGTTCCATGTTTGAAAATTTGCCATTTTTAGTAAAAGAGATGGTTATAAAAAAATGAGAAAATGATCTTTTTGAAAATAACTTATTCAATCTGCTCTGATACCAATTGTTGATCCTAGATTAGATGCTCTTTGACTAAGTATGGCAAATAGATTTCAACAAGTATGAAAATATTGTGCGGAACTAGAAATCAAACTTTCAAGAAACAATAACTTACATAATTTTCAAGTATATTAATCACTTTGGAAAACAAAGTTATTGACTTACAAATGAATGCTCAAGAATTCTGTAGTGAAGGGTAATGGAGTTTGTGGTATATGTATTGAATGCTTGGCTCAACCCATTTAACCTTCGGTGTTGACATCTCTATTTATAGAGAGTCTGGGTCATGAATAAACATTTATTTATTCATGCACTTGCTCTGCACAAAGTAGCTTTTTGGCATATTCAATGAATCCGTGGATGTCAACTTGCTACTTTCCAAATGTATCAGGGCCTTATCTCTAAGACAAGTTGGCTCATTAGAAATTCTGATGACCAGCTTACCAGAATTTGTTGAGTTTAATCATCAGAAATTCTGATGATTAGAGTTTACCAGATTCTGATGTTAAATAACAGATTTATCATCAGACTTATCAGAATGGCCTATTCTGATCGTCTTCTCTTTGTCTTGATCACTTTCTAATATTTGTTAAAGATGTTTCCTTATTTCTTCTCTTGTCCTGCTATCTTGTAGACACCTTTTTTTTTATCTTCTTGACTGTATCTTCAGCATATGATAAGGTTGATTATTTTTTTCTTCAATACTTATATAAAAGTTTCCTAACACGTTTTGTGTTATTAACAGGTCAGGTTGTGTTGAGACATTTTTGGTAGTTAACGGGCCAGGTTGATTCGATATGCTTCGGGCCACTAACGTATCGGGCTGGATGGAAACGTTTCCGGTCGGGACGTTTGGTGTTGTTAACGGGGTCTGGTTTGGCTGGAGCGATAAATTTTGGGTCATTAATGGGCTGGGTCGGTTCGATACGTTTTGGGTCATTAACGAGTCGGGTCGAGACATTTTGGGTCCATTACGGGCTGGGTCGAAACGTAACCAGTCAATGCTGTGTCGGGTCATGTTAAGATGTTGCATGTCAGCGCGGACTGACCAGGTTGAATTGTTGTGAGTAGTTGGTATGCCGGGTCGGGATGTGGCGTTGCGGGTCGGCATCGGATTTTGAATTCCTTTAGTTTGGATTGAGATGTTTTAGACATGGATGAACGGTTGAAGATTCCAATGACTTAACTTGATTTTTTTCAATATTTGGAAGGATTTTGAATTCCTTTAGTCTATGGAATTTGAAGGAATTCATTTGCAATTCCAATTCCAATGCTAACCGGATATGATCAAGAATGGAATTGAGATTCCAGTTTCATTCTGTGTTTATATGAAGAACATAAGAAATGGAATCTAAATTCCAATTCCATTCAGGAATTGGAATTGGAAGGAATTGGATTTTGAATTTAAACATTCCAATAGGAATTGGAATCAAAATTCCATTCTTAATGTGTTCGTTTGGCAAATAAATTGGAATCTACCAATCTCGTCCTGTCCTCGGGTGAGCCAATTCGGGTCAATAGCGGCTGGGTCGGGTCTAGACAATTTAGGCCGCGTTGGATCGGGACGGGTCGAGACATTTCGGGTCGGTAACGGGCTGGGTCGGGTCAAGTCTTTCGTGGGTTGGCCCGGTCGAGACGTTTCGGCTCATTAACGGGTCGGGTCCGGTCGAGACGTTTCATGTTGTTAATGAGCCAGATTGGATCAAGACGTTTAAAGTCGATAACGGGCTAGGTCAGTTGAGACGTTTTAGGACATTATTGAGTCGGGCTGAATTGAGACTTTTCGGGACGTTACTGGGTCGAGACGTTTCGTGTCGTTAAATGGACCAGGCCAGGTTAAGACGTTTCGGGTCATTAAGACATTAACAGGTCAAGTCAGTTTAATACATTTCGGTCTACTAATGAATCAGGCTAAATCAAGACGTTTAGGCCATTCACGGGTCAGTCCGGGTTATGACGTTTCAGGTCTTTAACTAGTCAGTTCATGTCGGGTTATATATTAAAACTGAATATAAGTTGAGGTGCTAAATCTGCCATTAATGCAAAAATTCATGGTATGCTGAGGGTCCTTAAGGACCGTATGGTTATACCCTTGTGTTCCACACGGTGTTATAAATAACTTACGCGTCTGAGGTCCCTTACGAACCATATCCTAAACCCCTTACAATCTACAAGGGGGTTAAAAATAATTAAATCTTGCTCAGAGGTCCCTTACGGACCCTAACCTTATATCCTTACGGTCCATAAGGACTTTTCAACGTGATCGTAATAATGAAGGTATGAATCCCTTGCGATAATACCCTTCGACGATCAAGTTAAGTGGGTAAAATGACGAGTCAAGCATGTTATATATAAAAGTCAAAACTAGAAAAATATGCATTTGCGATAATTGAACTTTTAATTATCTAAACCAATTATTTTGATATCATAACAGTTTTTATAAACTTATAAAGTTTATTTTGACATGCCCAACTCGTCATATTCTGTTTAGACTTCAATTCTATATCGAAAGTAAAACAGTTTGACTTTTGCTTTTACTTTCGATTCTAGCCCATTTGGTCTTCTTTGGAACCCAATTAAGGCATGTTATGTGACCATAATATTATAGGAAATAACCCTCTGAGGTTATACCTTTTAGTCATATTATTTGAAGGATAAATTGACGAGTCAACTTTATATACTTTTAAAAATGTCAAAAACACCCTTTTGGCGTATAAATGGTTTTTAAACCTAAGAGGCCTATTATTTGACCTCAAAACTGATCATATAATATTTTGAAATATAATTTGACATAACGGACTCGTCATAGACCCATTTGACCTTTCGATGCCTTGTTTACGCATATGACTAGTTTAATATATATATATATATATATATATATAGAGAGAGAGAGAGAGGGAGCCGCTAAAATGAAAACCACCCCCAGTTGTAAGAACCATGAAAACCAATCTCCACCAATCATATTCTGCCAACCAAAAGGGTAGTTTGGTCATTTACCCTAAATGTCTAATCTCTCACACTCTCTCTTCATTAATGGTAGCAGACTATTATATTTAATCTCTCCTCTCCCTTCTCTCTTCTCTTTCATATATGTCATTAAAATTCAAATCCATTCATTTTCATCTCTCTCATCGAGAGACACCTGCAACTCCCACTTGAAGCCCCTAAAATTCAAATCCATCTTCATTTAACCTACATAAAACCCTAGAATAACAAAACCAGCCGCACTCCCCTTCTTTCCCCACGTCCGATCAAGCTCCTCCGGTGACCGGAGCTCCGGCCAATTCCCAACTCACTCACACACACCTCTTAACCTACAAACCCTCTTTCCCTCTTTGTATCATCCTGCACACCCTCATATCTGTGGTGGCCGGTGGGTGATGTCGAAGCAGCGGCGGCGGAATAACGGCTACTTTATCTATGGTGTCCGGTGGGTGACGTCGAAGCAGCGGCGGCGGCGCAGTGGTGGTCGAGTAGTTCGGGCCAGCAATGGTGAAATAAAGATGACGATGGTGACTGGCTTAGCAGCAGTTGATGCTCGGTTCGAGGATTATCGGTGGTGGTTCCGACGGCAGTGGCAGACCATCGGGATACCGATGCATGCCCACAGCGATGACAACCAACCTCTGTTCCTCCCCTAATCATTTGGTCAGTTTATGTTCTCCTGTGTTTGTTTCAAATCCTATGTAATTTATAAATTGTGAAATGCTCTTGGGTGATTGATGATTAACTATGTAGATGACAAATTTGAGTGAGGTTATATTGAACTGCATTTCATTGTATACCTGATTTTTATTATACATAATGAAATGATGTGAAAATTGTATTTTGGAATGATAAGAAGAAGCTGCTCTGTATATGATTAAAAAAAAAGTAGAAGAAAAACATGTTGTTGTTGTTGTAGTATGTATTCCTCCTTGATTTCTTGCACTTTCGCAATTCGAAATATGACTTTAGAATTACAAGTTAAGAATTTAATGTTTTGGTATGTAACACCTCGTAAAATCACGTCCAATGATGTGTTGACACGTGTACTAAACCCTAATAAAGTCAAACGTTGACTATGAGGGACTAATTTTGAGAAAAATCAAAACTTTGAATGCGAAAGGACTAAAAGGGTCAACATTCTTAGACTAAGCCTCTTAATAACGTTACACGGTATCCATAATCACAAATGAGCCACTTGTTGGTCGAGAGGAGCCGTTTGCATAATTATTTGAAAGTTTGCGCGTCGAAGGGTTAAAAGCGTCAACATGTTACTTCTTACCTCTGAGTGACCTTTTAACAAAACGAGAGCTTCAAGATGTATGATTATACTCTCGTGAATACCCAATATTGGCCATCTAAGGCTTTTATGCCAATAAGTGATGTTACGCGCAAGTTTGCAAGTTAAAGGGGTTAAAAGCGTCAACATGTTTAATTATACCTCTGAGTGACCTTTTAACGAACCCGAAGCATCATGATGTTTGATAATACTCTCGAGAATGCTTAATATGGATTGCATAGGGCCTTGATGCTATTAAACGATAATACGCGCAAGTTGCGCGTTAGAGGGACCACAAGCGTCAACGCCTATAACTACACCTTGGGGCGACCATTTAAGCGAACGAGAGTGTCATAATATTTAAGCATATGCTCGGGAATACTCCATATGGGCCACAAAAAGCTTAGATATCGTTAAACGATATTACGCGCTACTTCGTGCGACAAAGGGACTAAAAGCGACGACTAGCGAAACTACGCCTTTGAGAGGCCTTTTGAACAAACCGAGAACTCTGTATTACTCAGTCGCACTCCTGAGTGTACCTAAGGTTGACCGTTAGAGGTTTTAAACCTTTTATTAACATGTTATGATGGATTAGAAACTTTCATGCCAAAAATGCCAAATATGAAAATTTAAGAGATGATTAAAAGGTGAAGGGACTGTTCTTGACAAACGTTCAAAAGTTGTTGCTGAACTTAAATGAACCTGATATAAAAAAATTTAAGCACCAGATATGTCGTTTATGGCACAAAAATAAGACAGGGACTAAAACAACAAAACTGCCAAACTGTTGTTGGACTGGACGTCGGTCGCGGGCCGCGACCGCCGGGCTTGATGCCTACGCGGGCCGCGAGCTATCCGATCTGCAACATATAGTTTTTATTTTTAGTGGTTTCAGCTCTAGTTTCCCACCAATTGTATTCTAAAACCATTTTTATAAAACCTTGGACTTGTTAACTGATTTATTAACTGGTTTTACACCTGGAATAATCCTAGCAAACCACTAGACACATGGCAAGATCATAACAATTCTAAAAATCTATAAATAGGTCAAGGAATTCTCATTCTCAACTTGCATCTCATTCATTTCTGGCTATCTCTCTCAATTCTAAGAGGATCCTCAACATTTTGGGAACCTCCTTCAGTCCCTAGGACCTTATGTAAGTGTCCTTTCGTGACAAGTTTATTTTATTTGGTTTAAAAATCCGAAAAGTCAAGCGTTTACGATAAACGCTTTGACTTTTAGTTAGACCGTAAACGGTCAAGCCATTGTTCGCAACGGACATGGCTACGTGATCGTAATTAGGTAGGTATTAAACCCTCAAAAGGGCACCTTCTAAGAATCACGTTTGCTTGGTCAATTGACGGGTCAACGTAATATTGTTTTAAAAAGTCAACGGGGCAGTTTTCGAATTAATTGCAATATACGTTTAGAAGTATTCTAAAATACGTTTTATCATTTAAACAACTTGGTAATAATTATTAGAACATGTGTAAACATGTTCGGCTCGTCAATTCCAGTTTTAGGGTCGGTTCGCAACCTAAAGTCGCGAAGTTTGACTTCTGCGTTGATTTTCGATTATGAACCGAATTAGATTAGTTTGCTACTGATTTTAGGTTCCGTTATGATCGTAATTTAATGTAGCATAACCCTATAAGGTTATATTACACGATCATATTAGAAATCTGAGTTTTTGCACATGTTCCGTTATTATGCTTAACTTTGACTATTATGCCCTTATAATGTAAAAACGAGATTTTTGGATATATTAGTATACCAATAGCTTTGTTACTGATATATAAGCATGTCAAATTAATGTGACGTCATTTTCTGGTCTCAAACTAAAGTTATTCACGATATCGTAAAACTTAACTTTTTTTAATTAAATTACGCTTTTGTGAATAAATCATGTTTAAACCCAAATTTTGGCACCGAACTCATTACCTACTGTTTTGATATTATTTTTAGGGATTTTTGGAATTTTTGGTCAGATTATAAACTGACCATATCATTGAGTTCTCATATAAATCGGTAAATGACGGTAATAACCTTTTTGTTAATAAAATGAGTTTAACATATGATTAACATGTCAAACCTTTTCCTACTAATATTATATGTTAAATAAAATATTTTAAACATTTAAGGCTGATCAAAATCTCAGAATTCCTTAAACATCTTGAATATTGTCAATTACCGACTTTTACGATAATTAGGTGCATAGTATGGTTTAAAACCATATTTAACACCTAAGACTTGTTACCTACTGATTTTAAAAATAAAATTTAATACGTTAACAGTAAGTATAAGTATAACTTGAACTCAGACTTCCAAATTTGACCTTAAAAGCATATGTGAAATGACCAAAATGCCCCTACGGTGCATAGTTTGGCCATAAATGGTAAACCTCACATATGTATGATATCTTACTGATGTAGCATGATAAAATAAATATTTTTACAGAATGTTTTAGACCCAAACATCAGTTTATGTTTAAACCTCTTTTATAAATCCTAAAATGACCAAAATGCCCTTACGGGACTTAATTTTGTTTTAAAATCTTTTCGGGCATAATTGTTGATATCCTACTGATATCATAACATATTTAAAGCATAATAACTTATGGAACTTGTACATCACCCATCCGGTTACCCGTTACACATATACGCGTTCGGTACGGTTTATGTAACTAGTTTGCATAAATTAGCCGAAATGGGTCAAACCTTATCATTTTAACTTCAAATTCCAGAATGTATTTAGTTTACCCATATTATACAAGTCCTCATACTTGTTGGGTCTAAATTACATTTTATTCCGGTCATCGCTTAATCTAGCGTATCATACTGTTTCTAATACTTTAAGTTAGCCGGTCTAGGTCTATGACCTAAATAAGACCCGTTAGCATTCTAAATTGGTTATATATATATTACCATCATTCCAGACTAGAGCCTCCCGGTAAAAGCTATCTGCATTTAATTAGATTAGATACGGCTGAGTTATATAAATCTTGCTGTAAATTGAGAAGTAGCTCAGGTAAATGCTTTTAACTTATTTTCCCGTATACGGGCTTGGGATACAGTAAATTATTACCGCTTGGTCGGATGTAGAATCCTTTTAATCGGAAATGGTTAAATTGTATAATCCCATTTTCATCAGTGTTGCTTGATACCAAATAACATTGGGGGTTAACAACCGTGTCCTGGATATCCTTGGCTCGTTTAAAAAGCGTAAATGGCCACGACTTAAGCACGAGGTGTAGGCATACACCTGTCAGTTGCGTATGTAAAAGATATATTCATTTGCTGGTGTAATCCGCCGTGAGTTTATATTTGTGGTGTGTTATTTAATCTTGTTCGGTTTATTTAATACCGGCCCTAACTGTTGGACAAACATGTAAAACTGATACAAGATTATTATTAATATAATTGTCCCAAGTTATAAAGAATATTTGTGCCTTGTGCATTTAAATAAATTTTTATAAAATATTTTCGTTCCTTGTGCACCTTAACCAATTTTCATAAACATTTTGAAATGTGTCAGTTAATTGTATTTACCAGTGTAAACTGACGTATTTTCAAAGGACTAAGTGACAGGTACTATACGCAAATAGGCTGGGAGCTACTTGGTGTTAATAAAGGATCTTACAAATCCTTTGGATGCCCTAAAGTCTAATAAAGTTCATTTTGTACATTTTATATAGATCCGCCTGTGGATTTAATGTTGCAAGCTCGTACGTAATTATCCTTTCGGTATTTTCAGACATTTGGGTTTGTAATAATATTTTATATTCCAAGACTTCCGCTGTGCTATTCTGTGTATGTTTGACTATGACGATATCAATCTTACGTCACGATACTCCCCACCGGGCTGAGCTTTAAATATCAGGGTGTGACATGTTGGTATCAGAGCCAACATTTGAGTGAATTAAACACTAGCCTTTAGTGTTTAATCTCAAATGACACAATAGCATATTCCTTAGACCTTCTGAGTCTAGACTTAACATAGGAATGCTCTCATCCCTATTAAGTAAACATTGTTTTCGATTTTATGTGTTTTAAATATGTTGCCAAGCAGAGAAGCCGTTGATGGAGATTCTTCCCGTCCGAAGCCAAGAAATGCTAAACTTCATACCACGGCTAGAACGGGCGTGCAACCGGTTTGGAGGAAGACCTTTATGGACTCATTCCTAAAACCAAACCCATTGAATTTTTAAACAGACTACGGAGTCTATACAGGAGATCCCTGAGGCTCCCATATTGAAGATGATACATGTTGATGCTATTAGTCCCCATTTCCTACCTCCAAGTTTTGGAATTCTAGACTTGGACTATACCAGTCAAAACCTAATCCGTGATCCATGTCATTTCTTTAACCATTGAATCCTTGGATTCTACTTCTGAAATGGATCCTGATTTGAAATACTTACTTTATTCACTAATGTTTTCAGTATCCCTACCATATACGGTAAACAAAGAAGAGAAACAATCGAAAGGAAGCAAGAAAGGCATTAGAGAATCCTTCTTCCACAATATTCATTATCCTTTAAGTCCATATAAGGACCTATCTCTACTATATAGTCCCTGCGTGGACATACCTTTTGACTTAAGACCCTGTATGGGCGTTTGTATTTAGTCCTTTCATGGACATTATATTTTAATATAGTCCCTTTGTGGACATTATAATTCAATAAAGTCCATCGGTGGGCATGCTATTTCAATATAGTCCTTTCATGGACAAGTGATTTTAATAAAATCCCTTTTGTGGATACACTATTTAAATAGTCCCTTCGTGGACTTGATATTTCATCATAGTCCTTTCGAGGACATGTCACTTCACTATAGTCCTAGTGTGGACATATCTTATAGTCCTTATATGGACTTATATTTTCTTTTCAATCCCCACGTGGACTAGTATCCCTTCAAAGACCCTATAAGGACCTATTTTTCTATGTAGTCCCTACATGGACATTTGTTTATTATAATTCTCTAATGAACTTATCTTTCGATTTAAGTCCCTGTGGGGACAACTGTTCAGCAAAGTCCTTTTGTGTGCATACTATACCAACATAGTCCTTTTATGGACATGTTATTTTATTAAAACCCCTTTTGGGATATACTATTTAGAAATAGTCCCTAGCGGACACGAGATTTCACTATAGTCCCTATACGGAATTATAATATTTTGAAGTCCCTATACGGACTTATAATATTTTAATAATCCCCATACGGACTTATAATTTCCTTTTAAGTCCTTTGTGGACAAATATGATACTAAAAGTCCTGAATAAGGCACTATTTTAAATTTCCTAATAATTTATGGGAAGCTTTGAAAATTTTATATAGGTATTCATTTCGTCCTTCATCAAACAATAGTATCAATTTTATTCGAACTTTATCGATCTGCTAAATAATCTCAAAAGATCTTCTTAATGGTATAACCTAGCCAATATGTCAATACAGCCATGCTATGATGGTAAAACCCTCTTAAGACAATTAATCGTTGTTAACATCTAAGAACATGTTAACACTCCTGGCAATGTGACTTGAGAAACCACACCATCCGTCAAGGTATTTAGACTACGTCCAAGCCTTAAAGCCTATATGATCGAATTAGATCATGGAAAGTATCATCAATGTGATGATCATAATATAAACATCCATTAGTGATGAAGTGCCTACGGGCTAAACTTGTTGTCCAATAAGGCAACGACAGTTGTGGTCTATGACCCCCTGTCTAAAGATATTGGACTACGTCCAAGCATAATAGTCTATATGATCAATGCGATCATGAATAATATCATCTGATACGATGATCAGATTATTTAACATCCTTAATGATGTCTTGCCTATGGGCTATAACATATTGTCCATTTGAGACATTGACATTGTGATCTATATGATTCCCTGTCCAAGGTAGTGAGCTATGCTCAAGCCTAATAGTCTATATATGATCAATGCGATCATGACTAATATCATCTGAAACGATGATCACAATATTTAACATACTTTAGTGATGTTTCACCTACGGGCCATATACTATATTGTCCATTAGAGACATTGACAATTATGACCGTTATGGTTATTGTCCAAGATGATGGGCAATGCCCAAGCCTCATACTATATAAGATCGATAAGATCTTGACAGATATCTTAAATTACGATAATTATATATACATATATGTATAAACGTCCATTAGTGATGTCCTTTGATTGGCCTTTGTGGCAAAATAAATTGTCTTTTAAGCAATGACAGAAGTGGTCTATGACTCTCTGCCCAAAGGTGAAGAACTATGTTCAAACCTTAAAATCCCTAATCAAATAAGATTGCGGCAATTATATTAACGTCCTTTGTGACCAGGCTTTTTGTGCCATATACATTTGTCCTTCGTAACAAGGCCTTTGTGCCATATACCGTTTTAATGTCCTCTGTGACAGGCCATTTATGCCGTATTTTATAATATTCTCTAAGACATGCCTTTTGTGCCATACTTATATGTCCTTTGCGACAAGGCCTTCGTGTCTTATGACTATTATATGTCCTTCATGACGAAGTTATGTTTCATAACTTAAATGTCCTTGTGACGAGCCGTAGAGCTATATAAATCGTCAATATAACAAAGACAACTGTGACATTGATCCCCTGTCAAAAAGGGTAATGGACTCGGTCCAAACCTTAAATGCCATTGATGGTCCTTTGTGTGACCTAGGCTAAATATAATCGATATACATTCAAATAACATTCATTAGGAATGTTCATACCCTATTAGCCTATATGTTTTAATGATACAATGGCTAGTGTATGTTAAGTCGTCATGATGATGACTCGCTATTGTAATGCAACTAAGCAATTGTTTAATTTGATGTTTAGTACCAAGCTTCGAGTATGGCAAACTCGGATCAGACAAATAACAGTCGCGATACTAATGATGCGACAATTGCTAATGATGCAACAAATGTGAACCTCAAGGTTAATGGAGTTAATCTCCAAGCCGCGAAGGGCACGGCTGTTGGAAAAACTATAATAAAGGTCATGAAAAAGTTCAAAGAGCCGAGTGCTACTTGCTCTAAATCACATTCCTCTGCTCATGAGAAGAGCTTTGTTCATACTTCGAATGCGAAGAATAAGCCAAATAAGATAATAAAGCCAGGAGCCCCGTTCCTCTAAACGATGTACTTAAAAGTACTTTGTCTCTTGCAAGCCAAGAGACTTCAATGGTAAAAAAAGGAGCCATTGATTGCATAAAATATATGGATGAAATAGAAACCATTGTGTATATCAGCGTTTGCGCTGAGAAGGACATTGTGAGGTAAGTATCACAGTCATTCAATGGCGATGCCCTTAGTTGGAGAGGACATTAATAAAGTCCACAGGAAAGATACCCTCATATAATATGGGCTGGTCCAAGTTTATAAACCTTATCAGAAAAACTTATTGTCCGCAACACGAAATGGAAAAGGTGGAATTAGAATTTTCTGACTCTCACCATAAAAGTTCTAGACTGTCGACAGTATGTTACAGACTTTAATTTATTGTCTGGAATAGTGTCCTAGTTGGTAACCCAGAATCTTAGCATAATGCACTATATATTGGTGATTTAGCATTGGAAATTAGAGGGCATATTGAGGCTTCAAAGCCTGCTTCTTATAAAATCCCTTATGGATCTATCTCAGCCACTCACATTAGATGGGTTAGGAAGTGAATCAGTCAAAGCTGAGACTGCCATGAAAAGGAAAAGGGAGAAGGATAACTCCCAGAAATCTAAGGAGAAGGACAAGTCAGGATTAAATAGAACCAACAAAAGTCCAATAAGAAACCTGTATGCAAGACTTGCAACAAAAGACACTGGGACAATGTTTAATAGACTGAAGGTCAAAGCTGTGTGACATCTGTAGTTCCCTGAATGTAGAAACATAAGAGTGCAGTCTGTTTCGGCTGTGGCGTTAAGGGCCACATCAGAACTAACTGCCCTAAAACTATTAAAGATGGTATAGCTAAGTATAGAGAGACTAAGAATGGAGGCGCCTAAACTCTCGTGATGTATGCCAGAAGCAGTTCATATCAATAATGACACCAGGTACATCCCTTATCGTGAATCAATGATATTGTTGCTAAGAATCATGTTTTGATTCAGGTACTACTAAGTCTTCCATAGATCATAAGCTTAGCAAACTTTTAGAATTTTCCCATAAGGACTCCAGATATTGAGTATAAGGTAAAACATACCGACGAAAATCATTGGAAACATTTCTTCTATTATTGTTGGAAAATCTTCATTCAAAATCTATAGTACTCTTTCTTCAGGTGGAGTACGACAATATATGTTATTTTATTTCATTTTCTCATTGATTTCTATCAACTACGAATGCCAGGTTGTATGATAAAAGCGTCATATGAGGATTGGCGTATCCTAGTGTATCCCTTAGATTACTTCCATGTCTGGTCCGTATGGAGGTTTAATGCATGGAACCACTAAGATATCCCAATGTTCATATTGTACTAAAGTCGACTAGTGGTATTCAAAGAAGATATCTAAAATAGAAATGTCCAATAAGTGTCACTAATTAAAGCATCCATGCATTCGTAAATGAAATGTGTCATTTATATGACACAGGTAACGATAGGTGAACTGAAGCCTGAGATTTAGAATATCTCTGTAATCTCTGTGTGTCTTGATTATCTTCTTCGTAGAACTACCATGTTTACCTCCTGAGAGGTAAGTAGAGTAAAGATTAACATCCCACCTAGGGTTGCATCTATTGTAAAAGCTCCATATCGGTTGGTACCAACGGAAATGGAAGAACTAAGAACGAATCATATAAGCTTTTAGAGAAGGTTTCATAAAACCTAGCTCATCATTCTGAGAGCTTCGTTATTTTTTTAAGAAAGACAGTTCAATGCCCTTGTGCATTGATTACCACAAACCTAACTAAGTAACGATTAAGAGTTACTATCAGCTTCCCAGGATCGTCGATTGGTTCGACTAACTATGAGAGTAGCTATTCTTTAAGATTGATTTAAGTAATAATCAGAGTGACTATCTCACCCTAATTTAGTCCTTCTACGACTAATATTTGTTATATAAGTATCAAGGCTGCTCATTTGGAGGCCTTGCATAGAAGGAATGTTAAACATCCGTTTATTGGACAGAAGTTTGGAAAGACCAATTATCAGGACCTGAAGTTACCCAGGAGACAACGGATAAGATCATCCGAATCCGTAATTGTCCGAAAGCTGCCAGTTATCGGCAGAAAATCAATGCTGACAAGAGTCGCAAACCTCTTGAGTTCTCAATAAGGAACAAGATTCAACAGAAAGTACCACCCTAGAAAGGGGTGCGGCATTTTGATATAACGGGCAAGTCAAACTCTAAATACATAGGACCATTCGAGAAAATCGAATGTGTCAAGATCGGTAGCCTATAAGCTAAAAACTTAGCTAAGGAACTTGGTGGAGTTCACAATGTGTTCCACACTTGTGAACTAAGGATATGTCTAGCCGGTAAATCGATAGCATTATCACACAATGATGTGCAGATTAACGAAAACTTATGGATTGATGAGAAACCTACTGATTTTAAAAATAAATTTTAATACTTTAACAGTACGTATAAGTCTTGAACTCAGACTTCCAAATTTGACCTTAAAAGCATATGTGAAGTGACCAAAAGCATATGGTAAACCTCACATATGTATGATATCTTACTGATGTAACATGATAAAATAAATTTTTTTACAGAATGCTTTAGACCAGAACATCAGTTTATGTTTAAACCTCTTTTATAAATCCTAAAATGACCAAAATGCCCTTACGGGACTTAATTTGGTTTTAAAATCTTTTTGGGCATAATTGTTGATATCATACTGATATCATAACATATTTAAAGCATAATAACTTATGGAACTTGTACATGACCCATCTGGTTACCCGTTACGCATATACGCGTTCGGTACGGTTTATGTAACTAGTTTGCATAAATTAACCGAAACGGGTCAAACCTTATCATTTTAACTTCAAATCCCAGAATGTGTTTAGTTTACCCATATTATACAATCTTCATACTTTTTGGGTCTAAATTACATTTTATTCCAGTCATCGCGTAATCTTGCGTATCATACCGTTTCTAATACTTTAAGTTAGCCGGTCTAGGTCTATAACCTTAATAAGACTCGTTAGCATTCTAAATTGTTTATATATATTACCATCATTCCAGACTAGAGCCTCCCGGAAAAAGCTATCTGCATTTAATTAGATTGGATACGACTGAGTTATATAAATCTTGCTGTAAATCGAGAAGTAGCTCAGGTAAATACTTTTAACTTATTTTCCCTTATACGGGCTTGGGATATGGTAAATTATTAACGCTTGGTCGGGTGTAGAAACCTTTTAATCGGAAATGGTTAAATTGTATAATCCCGTTTTAATCAGTGTTGCTTGATAACAAATAACATTGGGGGTTAACAACCGTGTTCTGGATATCCTTGGCTCATTTAAAAAGTGTAAATAGCCACGACTTAAGCACGGGGTGTAGGCATACACCTATCAGTTGCGTATGTAAAAGATATACTCATTTGCTGGTGTAATCCGCCGTGAGTTTATATTTGTGGTGTGTTGTTTAATCTTGTTCGGTTTATTTAATACCGGCCCTAAATGTTGGACAAACATGTAAAACTGATACAAGATTGTTATTAATATAATTGTCCCAAGTTATAAAGTATATTTGTGCCTTGTGCATTTAAATAATTTTTTATAAAATATTTTTGTGCCTTGTGCACCTAAACCAATTTTCATTAACATTTTCAAATGTGTCAGTTAATTGTATTTACCAGTGTAAACTGACGTATTTTCAAAGAACTAAGTGACAGGTACTATACGCAAATACGCTGGGAGCTGCTTGGTGTTAATAAAGGATCTTGCAAATCCTTTGGATGCCCTAAAGTCTGCTAAAGTTCATTTTGTACATTTTATATAGATCCGCCTATGGATTTAATGTTGCAAGCTCGTATGTAATTATCCTTTCGGTATTTTCAGACATTTGGGTTTGTGAACTAAGGATATGTCTAGCCGGTAAATTGATAGCATTATCACAGAATGATGTGCAGATTAATGAAAACTTATGGATTGATGAGAAACCAGTATCGATTAAGGATCAACAGGATTAGAAGCTTCGAAAGAAATCATGTACCTATTGTATAGGTCAACTGGGATACCGTATAGGCCCTAATATACTGTGGAGGTTAAGTCCATTATACGATAGAAAGTACTTCCATCTTTTAAGAAAATCTTGAGGTTGAGATTTCTTTTAAGGGGGTGAGGATATAACACCTCGTAAAATCACGTCCAATGATGTGTTGACACGTGTACTAAATCCTAATAAAGTTAAACGTTGACTATGAGGGACTAATTTTATGAAAAATCAAAACTTTGAATGCGAAAGGACTAAAAGTGTCAACATGCTTAGACTAAGCCTCTGAATGACGTTACACGGTATCCATATTCACAAATGAGCCACTTGTTGGTCGAGAGGAGCCGTTTGCATAATTATTTGAAAGTTTGCGCGTCGAAGGGTTAAAAACGTCAACATATTAATTCTTAACTCTGAGTGACCTTTTAACAAACTGAGAGCTTCATGATGTGTGATTATGCTCTCGCGAATACCCAATATTGGCCATCTAAGGCTTTTATGCCAATAAGTGATGTTACGCGCAAGTTTGCAAGTTAAAGGGGTTAAAAGTGTCAACATGTTTAATTATACCTTTGAGTGACCTTTTAACAAACCTGAAGCATCGTGATGTTTGATAATACTCCTGAGAATGCTTAATATGGATTGCATAGGGCCTTGATGCTGTTAAACGATAATACGCGCAAGTTGCGCGTTAGAGGGAGCAAAAGCGTCAACGTCTATAACTACACATTGGGGAGACCATTTAAGCGAACGAGAGCATCATAATATTTAAGCATATGCTCGGGAATACTCCATATGGGCCACGAAAAGCTTAGATATCATTAAACGATATTACGCGCTACTTCGTGCGACAAAGGGACTAAAAGTGACGACTAGCGAAATTACGCCTTTGAGAGGCCTTTTGAACAAACCGAGAACTCCGTATTACTCAGTCGCACTCCTAAGTGTACCTAAGGTTGACCGTTAAAGGTTTTGAACCTTGTATTAACATGTTATGATGGATTAGAAACTTTGGTGCCAAAAATGCCAAATATGAAAATTTAAGAGGTGATAAAAATGTGAAGGGACTGTTCTTGACAAACCTTCAAAAGTTGTTGCTGAACTTAAATGAACCCGATATAAAAAAAATTTAAGGACCAGATATGTCGTTTATGGCACAAAAATAAGACAGGGACTAAAACAGCAAAACTGCCAAACTATTGTTGGACTGGACCTCGGTCGCGGGCCGCGACCGCCGGGCTTGATGCCTACGTGGGCCGCGAGCTATCAGATCTGCAGCATATAGTTTTTATTTTTAGTGGTTTCAGCTCTTGTTTCCCACCAATTGTATTCTAAAACCATTTTTATAAAACCTTGGACTTGTTAACTGATTTATTAACTGGTTTTACACCTGGAATAATCCTAGCAAACCTCTAGACACATGGCAAGATCATAACAATTCTAAAAATCTATAAATAGGTCAAGGAATTCGCATTCTCAACTTGCATCTCATTCCTTTCTGGCTATCTCTCTCAATTCTAAGAGGATCTTGAAAATGTGTAAACATGTTCGGCTCGTCAATTCCAGTTTTAGGGACGGTTCGCAATCGAAAGTCGCGAAGTTTGACTTCTGCGTTGACTTTCGATTATGAACCGAATTAGATTAGTTTGCTACTGATTTTAGGTTCCATTATGATCGTAATTTAATGTAGCATAACCCTATAAGGTTATATTACACGATCATATTAGAAATCTGAGTTTTTGCACATGTTCCGTTATTATGCTTAACTTTGACTATTATGCCCTTATAATGTAAAAACGAGATTTTTGGATATATGAGTATACCAATAGCTTTGTTACTGATATATAAGCATGTCAAATTAATTTGATGTCATTTTCTGGTCTCAAACTATAGTTATGCACGATATCGTAAAACTTAACTTTTTTTTTAATTAAATTACGATTTTGTGTATAAATCATGTTTAAACCCAAATTTTGGCACCGAACTCATTACCTACTATTTTGATATTATTTTTCAGGATTTTTTGAATTTTTTGTTAGATTATAAACTGACCATATCATTGAGTTCTCGTATAAATCGGTAAATAACGATAATACCCTTTTTGTTAATAAAATGAGTTTAACATATGATTAACATGTCAAACCTTTTCCTACTAATATTATATGTTAAATAAAATATTTTAAACATTTAAGGCTGATCAAAATCTCAGAATTCCTTAAACATCTTGAATATCGTCAATTACCGACTTTTACGATAATTAGGTGTATAGTATGGTTTAAAACCATATTTAACACCTAAGACTTGTTACTTACTGATTTTAAAAATAATATTTAATACTTTGATAGTAAGTATAAGTCTTGAACTCAGACTTCCAAATTTGACCTTAAAAGCATATATGAAATGACCAAAATGCCCCTACGGTGCATAGTTTGGCCATAAATGGTAAACCTCACATATGTATGACTTCTTACTGATGTAAAATGATAAAATAACTATTTTTTACAGAATGTTTTAGACCAGAACATCAGTTTATGTTTAAACCTCTTTTATAAATCCTAAAATGACCAAAATACCCTTACGGGACTTAATTTGGTTTTAAAATCTTTTTGGGCATAATTGTTGATATCCTACTGATATCGTAACATATTTAAAGCATAAAAACTTATGGAACTTGTACATGACCTATCCGGTTACCCGTTACGCATATACGCGTTCGGTACGGTTTGTGTAACTAGTTTGCATAAATTAGCCGAAACGGGTCAAACCTTATCATTTTAACTTCAAATTCCAGAATGTATTTAGTTTACCCATATTATACAAGTCTTCATACTTGTTGGTTCTAAATTACATTTTATTCCGGTCATCGCTTAATCTAGCGTATCATATCGTTTCTAATACTTTAAGTTAGCCGGTCTAGGTCTATGACCTAAACAAGACCCGTTAGCATTCTAAATTGGTTATATATATTACCATCATTCCAGACTAGAGCCTCCCGGTAAAAGCTATCTGCATTTAATTAGATTGGATACGACTTAGTTATATAAATCTTGCTGTAAATCGAGAAGTAGCTCAAGTAATTACTTTTAACTTATTTTCCTTTATACGGGCTTGGGATACAGTAAATTATTACCGCTTGCTCGGGTGTAGAAACCTTTTAATCGAAAATGGTTAAATTATTTAATCCAGTTTTAATCAGTGTTGCTTGATAACAAAAAACATTGGGGGTTAACAACCATGTCCTGGATATCCTTGGCTCTTTTAAAAAGCGTAAATGGCCACGACTTAAGCACGGGGTGTAGGCATACACCTGTCAGTTGCGTATGTAAAAGATATACTCATTTGCTGGTGTAATCCGCCGTGAGTTTATATTTGCGGTGTGTTGTTTAATCTTGTTCGATTTATTTAATACCGGCCCTAAATGTTGGACAAACATGTAAAACTGATACAATATTGTTATTAATATAATTGTCCCAAGTTATAAAGAATATTTGTGCCTTGTGCATTTAAATAAATTTTTATAAAATATTTTCGTGCCTTGTGCACCTAAACCAATTTTCATAAACATTTCCAAATGTGTCAGTTAATTATATTTACCAGTGTTAACTGACGTATTTTCAAAGGACTAAGTGACAGGTACTATACGCAAATAGGCTGGGAGCTGCTTGGTGTTAATAAAGGATCTTGCTAATCCTTTGGATGCCCTAAAGCCAGCTCAACTTCATTTTGTACATTTTATATAGATCCGCCTGTGGATTTAATGTTGCAAGCTCGTATGTAATTATCCTTTCAGTATTTTCAGATATTTGGGTTTGTAATAATATTTTATATTTCAAGACTTTCGCTGTGCTATTCTGTGTTTGCTTAACTATGACGATATCAATCTTACGTCACGATACTCCCCACCGGGCTGAGCTGTAAATATCGGGGTGTGACACGGTAATTCATATTTGTACAATCATTTACCTATTCTTCAAACGTAAAACGTAAAAATGTAAAACATATAAAGTTTAACGTAAAACGTAAAAAAATTAACGTAAAACGTAAAAAGTTTAAAAAGTTTAACGTAAAACGTAAAAAGTTTAAAAAGTTTAACGAGAAACCAAAAACGTAAAAAGTTTAACGTAAAACGTAAAACATAAAAAGTTTGACGTAAAACATAAAATTTTTAAAGTAAAACGTAAAACGTAAAATGTTTTACGTAAATCGTAAAACGTAAAAAGTTTTACGTAAAACTTTTTCTACGTAAATTGTAAAACGTAAAAAACCGTGTGTTAAAACGGCGCCTAAACAAGGGGCGTGAATGCGGCGCATAAAAACGCCGCGAAAGAAAACGGGACTTAAAAAACCCCGCGTTAAAACGGGACGTAAAAAACGGCACGTTAAAAAAACGACGGGTTAAAAAAACGACGCTTGAAAAACCGAGCGTAAAAAACGGCGTGCAAAAACGACCCGTTAAAAAACGATGCGTGAAAAAGCCGGGCGTAAAAATGGCGTGCCAAAACCGGCGCGCAAAAAAATTGTCTTGTTAAAAAATTTTGAATTGAAAAATGCTTTTAATAAAAAATTCTTCTAAAAAAATAAAAAGTAATATAATAAAACAAAAAAGTAATAAAAAAATAATATATATAAAAAGACAAAAAAGTGTAATTTTACAAAACTTCCCTTTTAGATTAAAATATCAAAGACATAATAAGACAAAATGTATTTAATATTAATTTTAGTTACTTTTAATCTTATCCATCCATCTTGTTGATCTAGTGGTTAGGAACTGGTTCTCGCGATTCTTACAACTGGAGGTGGTTTTCATTTTAGCGCTCCCCTATATATATATATATATATATATATATATATATATATATATAGAACCCAGTCGATTTCGGTTTAAACTTTTCAAAATCACTACAGTTCAGAATGTTTGGTTAAATAACCTATATCCATTGAGGCTTTGCACTCGGAAGGATATAAACCACTTTCAAACCAGTCCGTGCTTATTCTAGCGAAACTAAACCTATTCCTAAGTTAACGGGTCAAGTCTATGGAACTTACCAATGACCCGTAGATATTATAACGGATAACTAATAATGTTCATTCCGGACTATAGAACCCCCCCAGATAATCGGACTTGGGTCAAAAATACTTACACTTGAGGCATTTGCTAAACTAAAATCGTTATCGGTTGGAAGCTAGCAAAAGGTAAATACTCTAAACTTAATTTATTTTTAAACTTGGGGTATGACAAATATGCCACTTGGAGCAGGTATTATATAAATGAGCCCTGAGATCTGCTTATAAATCTAATAACTTGGTTTAATCCGTATTACTTGATAACTGAAACAATTGGGGGTTAATGGTACCGTGTCGGGGCATCCCGACTCATGAACTATTATGGCCATACTAAATAACGTGCCGGGGTAGGCATACTGACTATAACACACGTTATTAAACTTTGGTGTGTACCTTAATCATTATAGCACTGAAAATGACCAGCTATGATTTTTGGTTCCCGACTGTATGACAAGTATTGTAAAACTGGTGACAAGATAAAATCCCAAGAAATATTAAATGATTACCTACGGGTAAATAATGCCCTGGGGTAGGCATACTGATTATAACACGAGTTATTAAACTTTGGTGTGTACCTTAATCATTATAGCACTGAAAATGACCAGCTATGATTTCTGGTTCCCGACTGTATGACAAGTATTGTAAAACTGGTGACAAGATAAAATCCCAAGAAATATTAAATGATTACCTACGGGTTCTCTCTATCTATGAAACTCCTTTTGAAAAACTATTTTCAAAACAAGTCGGTTAATTGTATTTACCGGCGAAAGCTGACATATTTTCAAAAGATTGAACCACAGGTACCGAACATTGATATTAGGCTGGGAATCCGGGTCAGCTATGATAGAAGCTTTGAAATTTGCAACTCCTAGCTTAAGGCCTATGATGTCTAAAGTTCTTTTTATATTGATCCCGCATGTGGGCATGTACTTGAACACTTGTAGAAATTTTTATATATATTCAAGCCTTTTATTTAATGAAATATTTTTACTCCAATACTTCTGCTGCATATAAATTGTGACACTGTTATCCAATCGTCACGCTTAAACCATACCCTTCCGGGCACACTAGAATTTGGGGTATGACAAGTTATAATAACTCGAGTTTGCTAAGGAATAAAGTCAATAAGCAAGGATCTCATCCCGGTCTCACCTTTACCCAACACCAAAGAGCTCGACAAACCGACACTCTATCTCCTCCCGGTCTCAAGAGTGGCAAAACACTACTTTCAATGACTCACAAGGTTGCTTATATGGTTATCTAAGATAAGAAACCTCTAGATTGAACCACCAACACAAAGTCTATGGAAAATCATGCAAAACCCTAGATCTGAAACTACCAAAGTAACAAACTAGAGAACACGCAAAGTAACAATCATGAAAACCGATTATTAAAAGCATTTTATACGCATCATCATCAACAATTCAAAGATATTTTGCCAAAACATTACGCCAAAATAGTTACAAATCACAAAATAGTCATCAATACGACCTAGGTAGTCTTAAAGATTTACCTACTCATCATGTTCATAATCAAAGAATCCATAAAAAGTAGAAAACATGTTTGAATCAGGTTCTAGAATGGAATGAAAACTGAATAAGACCATGAAACAATGAAAAACAAACCAATTTCACTTCAAATCTTCAATCTAAATCTTCAAACCTCGCCTTATGACTCGAAATCTTCAATTAATGCGAAAACAGTAGCTTCTTGTCGTCCCCTTTGCGATTTTGGTCGTCATCTTGCATAAATACTGAACCCTAGGGTTTTTCATGCGTCTGGGCTAGTTTGGGTTGCTTACGACCCATAACCCTTTTAGGGTTATGAACTATAAGGAGTACAAAAACAAATAATGACACAACGAGCGCCCCGGAAGAGTTTTGATGCTTACGGGCCGTAACCATCTTGATGGTCACGTGTTGTAAGTCAAGAATTAGAGCCCAAACACCTCTTATTTGGATTGTCCTATTCGATCTACACCAAATTCATATATTATATTCCTTGTAACTCATTTCCAAGCTCAAGATATGGCCGTTTGAAGTTCAGACTCTTTTCTACGCACTGTTTTGCCTTGCTTTCCTCGTGTGCTCGTTTCTTCATAAATTTGACTCTATTTTGGCTCTTTTTGCACACATGCACTTGCAAAACATCAATTCACTGAGTATAAGCTATAAATTACCCCAAAAAACGACACAAAAAATATAGAAAACATATACAAAATATAAGGGGGAAATAAAAAGAAACATAAATTGTTTTTCAACACATCACCAGCCCTGAAAATCACAAGCCTTCACATTAAACCCTTCGGCTGAAGCTTCCTTTGCCATCTAGATCCTAGATTGAAGAATGCTCGAAGCAGCAGATCTCTTTGCACCAACAACAAGCTATCGCACCTCTTTCTCGTGCAAACCCTTGAGTTCCTCGTGCTCTTGCTGTAAGGAGAGAAACTCTAGACGTTGTTTCTCCATGTGGCTTGACCTAGTAGCAGCAAGCTTTATCATATCTTCAATTTTCTTAGCAAGTTCTTCAACCTTCTTCTCAAAGGCTTTGAGATTGGCAATCAAATTAGCCAGGCGCTACAAATTTCATAATATTAAAATATATTCGGGATCCTGAAAAGTGGTTTGGATCTTGAAATTCTACTTACCAAGTTTTGTAGGGATTGAAGCTTCTTGGTGATCTCAGCTGATTCCACGTTGTTAAAGGCTTCCAAAACTACAACCTCAGTAGCCTTTCTCTTCTTGCTCGCAGAGGCCTTGGATCGAAGGTTGGGGCTCCTAGGTTTAACTGAAGTAGACGTAGGATCCTCCTTCTTGACATATTTTTGTTGTTTTCTCTTTAAATTATATATATATATATATATATATAGTTTTACAAATAGTTGATTTGTATATATGATTATAGGGATATGTCACAAGGGGCTAAAGTTTCAAATTGTTGGATATACTGAAAGGGAATGCAGGTGAATTTCAAACGTCATTTATGAATATTCTTCATCTCATCATCCGGTCTTAATTAGATTTGTATTTATTTTGTGGCTTATATTCGGTTTTAATTAGTCTTTGCAAGGCTTGCATTCCAGATGTTCACAGAAGCTATGATTATTGTTCTTTTGTACTGTGCTTAGTTTGTTATCACGAGTTGCAAGACGGATACTTGCATTCGAAGATCGAAAATTTGAAAGAGACAAAAATGATTAGAACCAAACGTTCAAAAAACAAACCTTGGATATTTTTATCCGATGGACGTATAAGTTGTCCACCTAAGCATATCGGTGGCTGTGACAGAGGACTTTTACGTTTAGCGTCTTTCTACCGGTTATATCTCACGAAAGATCTAGAAGAAAGCGTAAAGCGTTTACTTTGCCGTATTCACCTCAAGAAACAGAACGGGCTATCCGATCCTTCCCCATGTTCGCTATGCCGGAGAAGATGACCGGAGAAGATGGCCGGAGAAAGATGAAAAATTAGATCACCAGAGAAGATGACTAGAGAAGATGGCCGGAGAATTAGGTGTTTTGCCGGGGTAGTTTCATTTAAAATAGAGTTTGAATATTGCACATATGGTCCCTGCTATTAAGGAGTTTTACAAAGTTACACTTGAGGGGTTTTAACATAAAAAAGTTAACTGGGTTTAGCTGAAAGGACACCGCCCGTAAATGATTGCAAACATAAAGGACATACAGTGTTATTTTTAAAGTTAAAGGACAGCGCATGTTGAAACATTTAAACATAAAGAACGAAAAGTGCAATTTAGCCTTAAAAATGGGACCATTGAGTTTGGCATGGGTCTTCGACCAATCCAGTACTTTGTTGAGATGATTAACGTAAGTATTCAGTTTTCATTAGTTATTTTCCAGTCCTATGTTGTTATAGATTATTGTTAATTGTTATATCAGGTGGAGCAACCATCAAAAAACAATGACAGACCAATACCATACAGTTTTAACAAGCAACCACCTCTAGATATAAGTAGTTGGAATGGGTCCTTGTCAGCTACATCTTGAGTTAACAGGACCTCCGCCACCTTGCCCAGCTAATGTTAAGGTATCATATGATAGTGATGATCTATATATACTATCACCTATAGCCTTTGACATGTACATTTTGTTTTATATTAGGTGCAACAACCATCCAAAAACAATGTCAGACAAATACCATACAGGTTTTAAAAGCAACGACATTTATATATAAGTAGTTGGAATGGGTCCGTGTGAGTTGTATCTTGAGTTAACAGGACCTCTACCACCTGGCCCAACAAATGTCCAGGTTTTAATATGATAATGATGATCTTTTTATATTATTACCTATAAACTTTCGATATGTACACTTTATTTTTACATAATGAAATATAAAATGATTCACATTTTGTGTTTGTTTTAATAATTTGGTAAGTATTTTTTGATTATTTAAGTGTACTTATCTTATGTTAGGCTAATGACTTATAGGACTCTAATTACTGTTGTAAAGTCAAGTGAGCACACTCTTGATATTGTTTCCTATTAAAATTCCATAATTAAACAAGTCATAATTAAAATGTCACATATTTCATATAAGATCAAATATCCAAATAAAATACATAAGGTTTGTCTTTATTAATTACTAAGGAAAAAAGCTCTTGTGTGATCTTGATCAAGTCCTATCTTCAGTTCTCACTACATGTATCATGTGTAAAAAGGTTTTGAGATTAATTTAGTTTGAATTTTAATTTAATAAAATAAACATGCAAGTTCATGTGTACACATATATAATGAATAATAAGACGATCAAGCATAGATAAAATAAACCAAATCCAAATGCTTGTATCCCAAACCTGCAAGGGCGTGACTAAATGAGGTGGCGATACCAACTTCCCATAGTATTGAAAAAAGGTCAGCCAACGAAAGAAAGTGTGAGGCGATACCACATCCCACACTCATGAGGAAATGTCAGTCGTGGATCCACAATATGCTTGCTTTACTGAATTCAATAACCAAAACACAATAATCGAATGAACACATAACCAAATAATACATGAACTACACACTAATATTGCATGCTTGATATTGATTAAAAATGAATAGAAAAATTTGTGACAGAATGATACACCCCAAAAAGTTAATGCAAAAAGAGGAATAGAATTTACTCACTATTTGCAAAAATTCGATCCACTAAATTTACAACCACACAATTCGACAAGATAATTATCATAAAACTAATATAACAAACCCTAAAGATTCATCAAATAAATAACCAACAACTCTACGAAATTGGGTTCACCTATTTGGGGACATAAAACACCCAATTAAATATTTAGAAAAATACCCGAAACCAATATTTTTATTTTCTAAATCTACTAAATTGTAAATAATTAAAAAACAATAATTTAACAGGCAAATCATTCAATAAGAGTGTGCCTATTGGCACACTAAAGTGCCTATTGGCACACCAAACCCTAGAAAAATTAGGGTTTATCTACGCTGCGTATTGACCAATACGGAGCGTAGATAGACCATAGATCTCAGTGCCTGATTACCAATCATTGCACAGAAAACAATGTCCCATACGCTGCGTATTGGTCAATACGCAGCATATATAAAACTGATGCAAATTTGGTGTCATTTTGGTTGGTTTGAAGTGTCAAGTTTTTGCCAGGTTTGTATATGCTGCGTATTGAGCAATACGAAGCGTATACCCAGGGACCTTTTTAGTAAATTTAGGAAACTTCAGGGACCATATTTGTCAGTTTTCAAAAACTTAGGGACCTTTTTGTAAATTTTAGAAAAACCAGGGACCTTTTTGTAAATTTTCGAAAAACCAGGGACCATTTGTGTAAATTTACGAAATCTCAGGGACCATTTTTGTAAATATATAAAAAAGGGGAAAAAGGGGGTCTTCATTTAAGAACCGGCCCTTGCAAGACTCGAACTCATGACCTCTCGTTTAGAACCGCAACGCCTTAACCAGTTTATCCTCTGTCCAGAGCTGTTAGAATATGAAACTTAATTTTTATATGTAGTAGTTATCCTATACGCTGCGTAGTGACCTATACGCAGCGTATATGAACACTTATATACGCTGCGTATAGGTCAATACGTAGCGTAGACGAACACTTATATACGCTGCGTATAGGTCAATACGCAGCGTATATAACCTTCTGAATTTTAATTGCACACAGAACCTGTTAAATAACCTGCGTATTCCAGAACCTGTTAAATAACCTGATATATTCCAGAACCATATCGATACAACAAAACATGTTATATAACCTGCCATAATTTTATATATACACCACAATATAAAAGTTTGTGCATACATAACAAAATGATATATACAAGAGTTTGATATATACAATAAAAGTTTGTGAATACATAACAAAATGATAAAATACTACTACTGCTGCTCCTGCTGCTGCTGCTGCTCCTGCTGCTGCTGCTGTTGCTCCTGCTGCTGCTGCTGATGCTGATCCCATTCCGCATCCGTAATGAAGGGTAGTGGAGGTAACCCGTCATGCTGTCGCTGCTGCTGCAGCGCCGCAGCCACCCACTCCAACAGATAATTGTTTCTTTCATGTAACCGAAGTTGCCGCTGATATGATGGATCAGCACCGGGCCAAAGATGGCGTGGGAACTGAGGCGCCCCTGGTGGTCCACGCGGCGGTGGTGGCTGCGGAATCACGACGGCCGGCTCATACGGCTGCGGCGGCTCCGGATCTTGCGGGGGATAATACGGAGGGAACTCCGCCGCCAGCTGTTCAAGCTGATATTGCGTGCCGTCCTTGTTCTTAAACCGCTTCCCGTCTGGGAAGTCTTTGGTAACGTGCATTCCGGATATAACATTCTTCCCCATCCGCTTCGGCTGTGCCGGCGGACCTACATTGTCGCGGTCAGTCTCCGGATGATAGCCCAACGAAAGGGCTATCCTAGTCACGTAGGCTCCGCCGAATAACAATCCGCGCTCCTGTCGATGATGCGCGGAGGTGAAGTATTGCGCCAACCCGTGGGCGAGAGCGCACGGCCTCTTGTATAAGAAAAATAAATCGCCACTGGTGCACCACTCCTTGCTTTTGTTTCGAGCAGTGATCGAAGTGGAAATCATTTTGTGTAAATACCTGCACAAAAGGAAACCAGTCAGTAAATAATAATCAGGCGACATCGACTAAGATCGTCGTTAAATAATATTTTTTTATTATTTAGTCGACGTCGTCCGTAAGGCGCGTACGGGCCTAACGAGCGTCGAAACTAAGTCCGTCGTTAAAATATATTTTTTTTATTGTTTAGTCGAAGTCGAACCGTAAGGCGCGTAGGTCTCTAACGAGCGTCGAAACGGAGATCGTCGTTAAAGTATAAAACTTCGATCTTAGTTTCGACGCTCGTTAGGGACCTACGCGCCTTACGGTTCGACTTCGACTAAACAATAAAAAAATATATATTTTAACGACGGACTTAGTTTCGACGCTCGTTAGGCCCGTACGCGCCTTACGGACGACGTCAACTAAATAATAAAAAAATATTATTTAGTCGACGTCGTCAGTAAGGCGCGTACGGGCCTAACGAGCGTCGAGGCCCGCACGCGCCTTACGGACGACGTCGACTAAATAATAAAAAAAATATTATTTAGTCGACGTCGTCCGTAAGGCGCGTACGGGCCTAACGAGCGTCGAAACTAAGTCCGTCTTATATTTTAACGACGGACTTAGTTTCGACGCTCATTAGCGCGTACGGGCCTAACGAGCGTCGAAACTAAGTCCGTCGTTAAAATATATATTTTTTTTATTGTTTAGTCGAAGTCGAACCGTAAGGCGCGTAGGTCTCTAACGAGCGTCGAAACGGAGATCGTCGTTAAAGTATAAAACTTCGATCTCCGTATCGACGCTCGTTAGAGACCTACGCGCCTTACGGTTCGACTTCGACTAGATAATAAAAAAAATATATATTCTAACGACGAACTTAGTTTCGACGCTCGTTAGGCCCGTACGCGCCTTACGGACGACGTCGACTAAATAATAAAAAAATATTATTTAGTCGACGTCGTCCGTAAGGCGCGTACGGGCCTAACGAGCGTCGAGGCCCGTACGCGCCTTACGGACGACGTCGACTAAATAATAAAAAAATATTATTTAGTCGACGTCGTGGCGCGTACGGGCCTAACGAGCGTCGACTAAATAATATTTTTTTATTATTTAGTCGACGTCGTCCGTAAGGCGCGTACGGGCCTAACGAGCGTCGAAACTAAGTCCGTCGTTAAAATATATATTTTTTTTATTGTTTAGTCGAAGTCGAACCGTAAGGCGCGTAGGTCTCTAACGAGCGTCGAAACGGAGATCGTCGTTAAAGTATAAAACTTCGATCTTAGTTTCGACGCTCGTTAGGGACCTACGCGCCTTACGGTTCGACATCGACTAAACAATAAAAAAATATATATTTTAACGACGGACTTAGTTTCGACGCTCGTTAGGCCCGTACGAGCCTTACGGACGACGTCGACAAAATAATATTTTTTTATTATTTAGTCGACGTCGTCCGTAAGGCGGTAATAAAAAAATATTATTTAGTCGACGTCGTCCGTAAGGCGCGTACGGGCCTAACGAGCGTCGAGGCCCGTACGCGCCTTACGGACGACGTCGACTAAATAATAAAAAAATATTATTTAGTCGACGTCGTCCGTAAGGCGCGTACGGGCCTAACGAGCGTCGAAACTAAGTCCGTCGTTAAAATATATATTTTTTTTATTGTTTAGTCGAAGTCGAACCGTAAGGCGCGTAGGTCTCTAACGAGCGTCGAAACGGAGATCGTCGTTAAAGTATAAAACTTCGATCTCCGTATCGACGCTCGTTAGAGACCTACGCGCCTTACGGTTCGACTTCGACTAGATAATCAAAAAAATATATATTCTAACGACGAACTTAGTTTCGACGCTCGTTAGGCCCGTACGCGCCTTACGGACGACGTCGACTAAATAATAAAAAAATATTATTTAGTCGACGTCGTCCGTAAGGCGCGTACGGGCCTATCGAGCGTCGAAACTAAGTCCGTCTTATATTTTAACGACGGACTTAGTTTCGACGCTCGTTAGGCCCGTACGCGCCTTACGGACGACGTCGACTAAATAATTAAAAAAATTATGTTTAAAAAAATAAATCTGTTTAAAAAAAATCTGTTAAAAAAACAGTTTTCTGTTTAAAAAACTAAGTTCGTCAAAAAACAGTTTTAACGACGTTCTCAGTTTCGACGCTCGTTAGGACCGTACGCGCGTTACGAGCGTCAAAACTAAGATCGTCAAAAAAAATCTGTTTAAAAAAATATTCTGTTTAAAAAAAAATTCTGCTTAAAAAAATCTGTTAAAAAAATTCTGTTTAAAAACAGTTTTCTGTTTAAAAAAAATATATATTTTAACGACGGACTTAGTTTCGACGCTCGTTAGGCCCGTACGCGCCTTACGGACGACGTAGACTAAATAATAAAAAAATATTATTTAGTCGACGTCGTCCGTAAGGCGCGTACGGGCCTAACGAGCGTCGAAACTAAGTCCGTCTTATATTTTAACGACGGACTTAGTTTCGACGCTCGTTAGGCCCGTACGCGCCACGACGTCGACTAAATAATATTTTTTTATTATTTAGTCGACGTCGTCCGTAAGGCGCGTACGGGCCTAACGAGCGTCGAAACTAAGTCCGTCGTTAAAATATATATTTTTTTTATTGTTTAGTCGAAGTCGAACCGTAAGGCGCGTAGGTCTCTAACGAGCGTCGAAACGGAGATCGTCATTAAAGTATAAAACTTCGATCTTAGTTTCGACGCTCGTTAGGGACCTACGCGCCTTACGGTTCGACTTCGACTAAACAATAAAAAAATATATATTTTAACGACGGACTTAGTTTCGACGCTCGTTAGGCCCGTACGCGCCTTACGGACGACGTCGACTACATAATAAAAAAATATTATTTAGTCGACGTCGTCCGTAAGGCGCGTACGGGCCTAACGAGCGTCGAAACTAAGTCCGTCTTATATTTTAACGACGAACTTAGTTTCGACGCTCGTTAGCGCGTACGGGCCTAACGAGCGTCGAAACTAAGTCCGTCGTTAAAATATATATTTTTTTTATTGTTTAGTCGAAGTCGAACCGTAAGGCGCGTAGGTCTCTAACGAGCGTCGAAACGGAGATCGTCGTTAAAGTATAAAACTTCGATCTCCGTATCGACGCTCGTTAGAGACCTACGCGCCTTACGGTTCGACTTCGACTAGATAATAAAAAAAATATATATTCTAACGACGAACTTAGTTTCGATGCTCGTTAGGCCCGTACGCGCCTTACGGACGACGTCGACTAAATAATAAAAAAATATTATTTAGTCGACGTCGTCCGTAAGGCGCGTACGGGCCTAACGAGCGTCGAGGCCCGTACGCGCCTTACGGACGACGTCGACTAAATAATAAAAAAATATTATTTAGTCGACGTCGTCCGTAAGGCGCGTACGGGCCTAATGAGCGTCGAAACTAAGTCCGTCTTATATTTTAACGACGGACTTAGTTTCGACGCTCGTTAGGCCCGTACGCGCCTTACGGACGACGTCGACTAAATAATAAAAAAATATTATTTAGTCGACGTCGTCCGTAAGGCGCGTACGGGCCTAACGAGCGTCGAAACTAAGTCCGTCTTATATTTCAACGACGGACTTAGTTTCGACGCTCGTTAGGCCCGTACGCGCCACGACGTCGACTAAATAATATTTTTTTATTATTTAGTCGACGTCGTCCGTAAGGCGCGTACGGGCCTAACGAGCGTCGAAACTCAGTCCGTCGTTAAAATATATATTTTTTTTATTGTTTAGTCGAAGTCGAACCGTAAGGCGCGTAGGTCTCTAACGAGCGTCGAAACGGAGATCGTCGTTAAAGTATAAAACTTCGATCTTAGTTTCGACGCTCGTTAGGGACCTACGCGCCTTACGGTTCGACTTCGACTAAACAATAAAAAAATATATATTTTAACGACGGACTTAGTTTCGACGCTCGTTAGGCCCGTACGCGCCTTACGGACGACGTCGACTAAATAATAAAAAAATATTATTTAGTCGACGTCGTCCGTAAGGCGCGTACGGGCCTAACGAGCGTCGAAACTAAGTCCGTCTTATATTTTAACGACGAACTTAGTTTCGACGCTCGTTAGCGCGTACGGGCCTAACGAGCGTCGAAACTAAGTCCGTCGTTAAAATATATATTTTTTTTATTGTTTAGTCGAAGTCGAACCGTAAGGCGCGTAGGTCTCTAACGAGCGTCGAAACGGAGATCGTCGTTAAAGTATAAAACTTCGATCTCCGTATCGACGCTCGTTAGAGACCTACGCGCCTTACGGTTCAACTTCGACTAAACAATAAAAAAATATATATTTTAACGACGGACGACGTCGACTAAATAATAAAAAAATATTATTTAGTCGACGTCGTCCGTAAGGCGCGTACGGGCCTAACGAGCGTCGAGGCCCGTACGCGCCTTACGGACGACGTCGACTAAATAATAAAAAAATATTATTTAGTCGACGTCGTCCGTAAGGCGCGTACGGGCCTAACGAGCGTCGAAACTAAGTCCGTCTTATATTTTAACGACGGACTTAGTTTCGACGCTCGTTAGCGCGTACGGGCCTAACGAGCGTCGAAACTAAGTCCGTCGTTAAAATATATATTTTTTTTATTGTTTAGTCGAAGTCGAACCGTAAGGCGCGTAGGTCTCTAACGAGCGTCGAAACGGAGATCGTCGTTAAAGTATAAAACTTCGATCTCCGTATCGACGCTCGTTAGAGACCTACGCGCCTTACGGTTCGACTTCGACTAGATAATAAAAAAATATATATTCTAACGACGAACTTAGTTTCGACGCTCGTTAGGCCCGTACGCGCCTTACGGACGACGTCGACTAAATAATAAAAAAATATTATTTAGTCGACGTCGTCCGTAAGGCGCGTACGGGCCTAACGAGCGTCGAAACTAAGTCCGTCTTATATTTTAACGACGGACTTAGTTTCGACGCTCGTTAGGCCCGTACGCGCCTTACGGACGACGTCGACTAAATAATAAAAAAATATTATTTAGTCGACGTCGTCCGTAAGGCGCGTACGGGCCTAACGAACGTCGAAACTAAGTCCGTCTTATATTTTAACGACGGACTTAGTTTCGACGCTCGTTAGGCCCGTACGCGCCACGACGTCGACTAAATAATATTTTTTTATTATTTAGTCGACGTCGTCCGTAAGGCGCGTACGGGCCTAACGAGCGTCGAAACTAAGTCCGTCGTTAAAATATATATATTTTTTTATTGTTTAGTCGAAGTCGAACCGTAAGGCGCGTAGGTCTCTAACGAGCGTCGAAACGGAGATCGTCGTTAAAGTATAAAACTTCGATCTTAGTTTCGACGCTCGTTAGGGACCTACGCGCCTTACGGTTCGACTTCGACTAAACAATAAAAAAATATATATTTTAACGACGGACTTAGTTTCGACGCTCGTTAGGCCCGTACGCGCCTTACGGACGACGTCGACTAAATAATAAAAAAATATTATTTAGTCGACGTCGTCCGTAAGGCGCGTACGGGCCTAACGAGCGTCGAAACTAAGTCCGTCTTATATTTTAACGACGGACTTAGTTTCGACGCTCGTTAGCGCGTACGGGCCTAACGAGCGTCGAAACTAAGTCCGTCGTTAAAATATATATTTTTTTTATTGTTTAGTCGAAGTCGAACCGTAAGGCGCGTAGGTCTCTAACGAGCGTCGAAACGGAGATCGTCGTTAAAGTATAAAACTTCGATCTCCGTATCGACGCTCGTTAGAGACCTACGCGCCTTACGGTTCGACTTCGACTAGATAATAAAAAAAATATATATTCTAACGACGAACTTAGTTTCGACGCTCGTTAGGCCCGTACGCGCCTTACGGACGACGTCGACTAAATAATAAAAAAATATTATTTAGTCGACGTCGTCCGTAAGGCGCGTACGGGCCTAACGAGCGTTGAAACTAAGTCCGTCTTATATTTTAACGACGGACTTACTTTCGACGTTCGTTAGGCCCGTACGCGCCTTACGGACGACGTCGACTAAATAATTAAAAAAATTATGTTTAAAAAAATAAATCTGTTTAAAAAAAATATGTTAAAAAAACAGTTTTCTGTTTAAAAAACTAAGATCGTCAAAAAACATTTTTAACGACGTTCTCAGTTTCGACGCTCGTTAGGACCGTACGCGCGTTACGAGCGTCAAAACTAAGATCGCCAAAAAAAATCTGTTTAAAAAACTATTCTGTTTAAAAAAAAAATTCTGCTTAAATAAATCTGTTAAAAAAAATTTTGTTTAAAAACAGTTTTCTGTTTAAAAAAAAAATTCTGCTTAAAAACAGTTTTCTGTTTAGAAAAAAAAAACAGCGTGGGTTTAAAAAATCTGTTAACTAACGTACCTGTGAAGTGGATCCTTAATCGTCGTAACCCTCCCCTTGGATTGATGGTGGTCCCACTGACCCATGTCCGCGATCAGAGCCCAAAACCCTAAAAGCGTGGGTTTATCAACAATTACCAACCCCTGTTTACACGAATGTTTATTAAACGTTAAATTAATATTAAATCTTAAATTTTATATATTAAAATAATAATAATAACAATACAAAATTTGTGTTAAACATACCGTCCTATATAGATCCGTAGCGATCTCAGCCTCCGTATACAAACCGCTATGCACCGCAAAGTCTGCAAGTGACATAGAACGCGCCTGGCCAGCCATGCGAAACGAAACCTCGGCCGGCTGCGCGGGGTCCACAGCCTCATTTGGCCGACGAGGATGAAACTCGAACGACGACAGGAACTCGATCAGTATCTCCCTGTAGCTCGGCGTAAACACTAGCTCAAACAGTCGATCCCACGGTGAATCACGGGGAACAAACTCCCGCGCCCAATCTTCCGCCCCGAGCTCCCGGAGGGTTTTCCAAGAAACCGCAAAATGGGCACCGACGTGCATCTTCCGAAGCTTGTCGCAACGGAGAGCAACGTCGGACTCCGGAGGAAACTCCAAATACGGGTGATTCAGGAGAGGATCCGCCGGTGGACGCTTCTACTTTTGCGGCTGCTCCGGATTAATTTCTTCTATTTCCATTTCAGCATCCATCTTTCTCGTCCTGAAAACCAAAAAATTTTAGATTGGGTTCACTTTTCTAAATGTTCCAATTTCATATGTTCGAACATAAAAAAATCGGGTCGGTTCGACGGTTCGAGTCGGGTAAGGTTCATCACATAATAAAATAAGATACAATAATGGGTCAAAGCACATCAGAGACTCTAATTTGTTGCCTTACAACGACTCAAAATCAATAAAAATTCACTAACAAAATCAAATCAAATAAGGAATTATAGACAAGTTAATTAAATTAAAAAAGAATTGTTTAAATCGTAAGCATAGGCTCAGTGTAATGTTGAAATTCATCAAAATAGCTTGAAGCATTCAGAGTTTGATGGTATATAAGTTTAAATCATCATAGCCTACACAAAAAGCTTCAATTCGACCAAATTATAAGTTCTGACTTCCTGGTTTTCAGCACCAGTTACGCGCGATCATGCCTCAGTTTACGTATGTTAAAATGCCGGTTACACTTTCGGAGCCGGTTACATGTACCAGGATCGGGAAACGCACGTCTAGCGCCACGTTACTAGGCCCCAGCACGCACTTAACCTACCGCTCTGCGTGTAACGGCATCGGTTACACGCGTTCAGGTGTCAATTACGCGTGCCGCGTCTGTTACACGCTTTTACTGCGGTTATGCGTACCAGAGCTTGGACACGCGGTAGGCGCTTAACGCAGTGCTCGACACGAAACCGACTTTGCACGAGTAACTGACGCCAGTTACGCACACGCCCTTGGTTACGCGTGTTTAGTGCCAGTTACTTGTAATTAACATCACAAGATACTAGATAACATTCCTAATTCAGAAAATCTGCTCGAACGAAACTAACTACGAAAACGGATAAAACATATACCTTCCTGCTCTATACTTGTAAAATCCATTATTACCATTATTTCTAGCCAAAAATGGCATAAAAGGAAAACCTAAATAAGACTGGAATCAACCTAAACAAGCCTAAAACATATCTAAAACCCCTAGTAACGACGTTTCAGTAGTCTGTATGAAGATTTCCCTCTAAACAGTCCATATATAAAAGTATCAGACTGAGACTACTCATGAATTTATCAATTAACTGAACAAAAAAGTAATTTTTTTTAATAAAAAACAAACATGAAAGAATTCACTATTCAGCAATCAATTCTTTCAATCTAAACCCTAGGTTTCACAACTAATTCGAAATAGATATTCACCAAAAATTAAGCAATTAACTTACATAAAAGAATTCAGCAGAATTGGAGTATGTACACTGTAATTACCAGTTAAAAGCAAACCCTAATCACTAACCAAACCCTAACTTACCTAAAAAACATCTAATTTACGGATAAAATACAAAAAAAAATCATAATTACTTGAATAGGTTGACCAAATACCTGTTTTATACTTCGAATTCGGGTCGTATACGGTCGAATAAGCCTGGTCGCCTCTCTTCTTTGTGCGTTTTTGTGCATATTAAGATTTGGGGAAGAACAGAGCTGCGTAGGTATTTCACTGAATTAAATCAGTACCTCTACGCAGCGTATAGATCCCTACGGAGCGTATAAGAATAATCAGTTTACCATTTTACCCTTCTGTTTTGGGGCAATACGAGGCTTACAATAAGGGTAAAAACGTCATTTAGAACGCCATATAAGCTGCGTATGTGTAAGGATCGGGTTCGCGACCTAAATGAGTCGGTTCAGAGGAATTCCATCAAATACAGGTGCGGAAAACAAGTATTTGACTATAAAACAGCTGAATCTTCACTTTAACACTGATTTGTATTGATATGAAAGCAATTACAATCAGTTCTCACACCGGCAGCACTTCGGTATGGAAATCTCACAAAAACAACTTATGATTTCGCTTGACCTTGACCTCCTATATATAGAGATTGAGATTTCGCTTCAGCATGACTCAAGCGAAATCTTAACATGTTGATTTCGCTTGAGCTGCTTTAAGCGAAATCCTTTACATACACATCCTCAAGCGAAATCTTGCTAAGACTCTCTCATTCTCTCGATTTACGTGCCCTGATCTATTCTAGCTAGTCTAAGACTCGATACAGGACGAAGTCGACAGATGTAGTGTACCAACAGACTCCCCCTCAGATGTTGACGAGTCGACTATCGAGTCACAATAACACTGTGTCTTCACATCTTCAATCTTGATCAGTCTCTGGGCTTTTCTCTCTCTATCTTCTTCTCCAGAATTACCTGGTACTATCAGACTCCCCTTTACGATTTGCTGGTATTCATTTGTTCTTCAGCAATATCTGCTTTAGGATCGATGCCTGACTCAAATGTTGTTTACAAGATCATTGCCTGGATCTCATCTAATTCTCTTGATCAGATCTCTTGATTCCTTAAGTTCATCAGCATCAGCAGCTAGCAAACTTTTAGATTCATAATCAGATTCTGACTTTCATAAGCTTTGAATGAATTAATCTGGCTCACCTGTAACAATCTTAACCCAGAAATAAATTTTCTAAATTCAACAATTTAAATGCACCAACAATCTGATATAATCAGATAATTCTCTCTCATATCAAAAACCAATGATGAACCAAATGTAGGTGTTAAAATAACAATTGTAAGGATTTTAACAAACCTATTGACATTTTAAGATTCACTCCCCCTCACAACCAAGTCATCATGTTTAGCACTTGAAATTTTGACAATCAGCTTTCCAATATCAGTTGTCGAAAATCTTTTTGATTTTTTACAAAATTTATGCTAAAACACACTAAAATCTTTTTGAAATTTTTAATGTAATGAAATGAAAAAAAATATTTACAAACAATATTTTTGTGAGTTTATGCAAGAGGATCATATCAATTTCTGAGACAGATCACTAACACCGTTAAGCTTCATTTCATATTAAGTTCTAAACAATTTACCTAGATTGTCAGTATGTTTGTCCACTTAAATTTTCACACAAAGTTCAACTGATCTGAGATACGTAGTTAATGTTTTAAGCAACTTAAACTTATCTGTGTGTCCCACTACTTGAATATACTCCCGTATCCAGATCCCAATATTCAGTCTTACAGGTGAGTATACCACAGATGATATCTGTCAGGGGAATAAATTAAAGTACGAGGGCCGTGAGAGCTCAGGTCGATACTCCCGTATACGCAGAGAGATGACGGCTTCGACTTTGGTGTGTCCCCTTTAGAGGATCTTTTGTTTCAACAGCCATGATTAGCATTTTTCAATGTTTCATCCTTTTTTAGCTGAGGGTGAGCTATATTTCAAGCAAGCGTAAAGTATTCTCCGGGGACTAGGCCATTGCTTCCGCAAAATCAGAAGTCCCGGGATAATACCCCAGATATCACTGAGCATAAAGACCTAGTATCTCAGAATAAGGGACCTTTCAAACAAGATTTCAGGGGTTACCTATATATCCAAGTTTGTGTTAACCCACAGAACAAGCAAGTTTGAAATTTAGGTTTATATCTCATCACAATCTACTAAATGTGCAAAAACCTACTGACATATCCACAGTAAGATTGTTTATCACATTTTTCTTTACATTTCTTTAGCATGTTGTGACAGTCCACTGATATACTATCATTTCCTCTATATGCAACAAAAACTCATTTTTTTAATTTTATCATGTTTTTGTCTTTTTCAAATTTTCAAATGTTTTTGGATTTTCTGAAATTTTCTACTCCCCCTAAAATGCAAACACATATTAGGAAATTTGAAAAACAAACTGTACAATAACTTGACAACTGATATCGAATCGCATCAAATCGCCATTCACTTGGTATAAACAATCAGAACTCCCCCTATCACAAAACTATTTTCTCATTTAGATTTCAAAACACTTAAGTTTGTTTTAATCAAAATGATTTTTCCGGAAAATAAGTTTTGATGATATAAACATTTGTAGATTCAGGATATGGTTCATCACATTGTCTATTCTTAACCACTTGTAGCAGATCAAGTACAAATTAATGTCCTTGATTTACCACTTGCATGTATGCACCATCTATATCAATTGTAAAAATTACCACATGTAGAACACAATACCACTTGTAGGAATGTTACGTCTACATCACCATATTACCCATCAAAATGCCGATTCCTGCTTCGCACTTACCAACCTGAAAGCTCCGGCGTAGTCATACAACCTGTAAACATCCAAACACTATCAAAAACTTTCAACCAAAAATTTCAAATATTAGAAAGATGCCGATTCCTGATCCACGATATAAACTTGGGATCTCCGGCATAGTCAAAGACTATCATGGGAAACAAACTTCCACCCAAGTCTTCTTAGACTTGGTGGCTTCCAATTCTTGTGCAGTAGGGTTGTAAGTTGCCTTTTTAGTTGCATAAAAATCTTTAACCCCCTTTACTTTCCCATCAAGCATTTTCTTAAAAATTTTCTTAACATTTTCATTAAATGTTTTTTCAATATCAAAATCTGAGATTTCTACTTTATCAACCATTTGTTTAATCTCTTCCACACTCAGTGATTTAATGTCAACATCATTCATCAAATCTTTGATCTCATCTTGTGACTCCTCTGATTTTGTGAAATCAGATTCATCGCCAGATTATACATCTGATTTTTTAACAATCCATTTTTGATTGTCTTTTGCACTTTTTTTGTACAATCTTTTAGAATTTTCACCAACTTCATTCTTTGAATTTTCAAAATTTTTAAATTTTGTAGTTGGTGAATCATTCTTTTCAACCACTTTTTCTTTAAGTTTTTCGGATACTCCCTGTTTTTTGTTGACTTTGTTTGGACAATTGTGAGCGATGTGTCCAACCACTTGGCATTGAAAACAAGTTCGTGTGTCTTTAAGTTGAAAAACTCCAATTGGATGAAAAACTCCAGTTCCTGTTCTATTCTTTTCAGCAAAGAACTCCTGGTTTGATTTTCTCCAGAATAAGCTATTTGACTCCTCTTCATAGCTTTTTCCTGCAACATATGTCATTTTTGTTTTAACATCTCTAACATATTTTTCATTTTTACGATTTTCAGATAGAGTAAAACCAAGACCTTTCTTTTTGTAACTACAGTTTTGATTTGTTTTCTTTTGAAAACTAGAATCAGAATTATAATTCTTTTTCCCTTTTTTCTTGTTTAACCTTTGTTGAACTCTAGAAATGTATTTTTTAGGTTTTTCAGTAGATTTTAGATCCTTAATTTCAGAAAAATTAATTTCCGTCATTTTGAAAACCTTTTTGATCATGTCAAAACGAACACTTTTAATCGGAAACTCTTTGTCAGAGTATAATTTGTCAGAATCATTTAAAGTATATGCAACTTCAAATGTTTCATCATCCAAATTTGCCTTTGTTAGCAAAAATTCTTTACTGTAAGACCGTTTTTCCGACAACTTTGAACTGTTGACTGACGAACTTGAACCCCCAGACTCAAACTTTGACTCAGACACCTCCTCAGTATCCAACACCTGATCGACCACCTTTTTGATTAACTCAGACTCATGATCAGTATCAGACGAGGTAAACGTGATATCAATGTTATCTGGTAAAACGTCAGTTGTCTCGGATTTTAACTTTATATTGACTGCTTTTTCGACTTGCTCCTCATTTGGTTTTCTAGGAGAATATCCTTCCCAGATAGGAGGCGGACACTTGTTGTATTTAATAGTCGATTTCTTACCAGTCTCATTCTTTGTCTTTTCATCCTGAAATGCTTCAAAACCTGCAACAGTAGGATAAACTCGATCAATAACATAATCAGAACAAGAATAACTCAGTAATAACCTTCTGATCCTTTCATTCTCGATCTTTTCTTTTTCCAACTCTTGCTTTAGATTAGCATTTTCTTCGATGTAATGATTAATTGCCTTTTGATTTGCCATCAACGTAGAATTCGTCATCGTTAAAGCCTTTTCTCTTTCAGAGTTCGTTGTTTGAAGACTTGTCACAGTTCTGTTCAACACACTATACGATTCTTTCACATAGCTGATGTCAGATAGTAACTTTTCTATCAGTCTTTCTCGATCAAACAGTGTAACATCTTTTTCTTCACAATTCTTGCAAGGCTTTTCAACTTCAACAATCTTCTCAATCTCAATTGTTTTTACCACTTCAATTACTTTTTCTACATCAATTACTTTCTCAGTTTCAGTCACCTTTTCTTCATCCACAATTTTAACTTTTTCAGTTTGAACAACAGTCTCAACCTTCTCATCTTGTTGTTGTTCTTTTGCAGCTTGTTTCTCCTTCAGTTTCTCCATGCGATCTGCAAAATAGAAATGAAAACTTTCAGGAGAAAGATAATTTTTAGCAATATTAATATGTTTCTCTTCCTCATCATCACTGCTACTCTCCATCGGTGTTTGATCAAACTCTACAGATTTTTCAGACTCAGCATCAGAAATACCAGAATCAGATGGTGTTTGATCAAAAACAACTTCTTTTTCTGAAGTATCCTCATTTTGCACACTCTCATTTGTACTTAATGATTCAGAATCAGCACTTTCTGAACTTTCTTCAGATGTAATCGATTGATCTTTCACTGTTTCACCAATTGATCTCATCCAAGTAGCAAACAAATCTGGTTCTCTAACAATCTTTGCAATGAAAGCTTTGAAATTCCCTTTTTCATCAACAAACATATCCCAGCTGAATCCTTCAGGTAGTTGTTCATCATTTTGGTCCACTAAACATGTTGTGCTGTTAGAAGAAATGTAGTTACTCCAGTTGAAATCTACCAAACATCCTTTCTTTGAATCTTCAATCTTTCTACCATGAGCTGTCTGTAATTCTTGTGTCTGACCAACTTGTTGATAAATGGCTTTCCGGTAGTAGTCATCTTTTCCAAATGGATTCTGAGCACCACTAACTTCTCTGTTCTTGCACTCCCGCTTAAAATGACCTTTTTCCCTGCACCTGAAACAAGTAACTTTAGATTTATCAAAACCTAAAGTAGAAACACAAGCATCAAGAAAGTCATTTCTCCCAGTAATTGTTTTGAACTTCTCAGCACGTCTAAGAACACTTGCAAGACACCATTTGATATCCATTAGTTCCATCTCTTCAGCATCTATTTGGTCGTAATCCTCTTTGGTAAGCATAGGATTTCCAATTCTACCAGCCACTAAACCTTCATATGATATAAGCACGGAACCAAGTAATGCCATATGATCTTTTGCAATGTCTTCAGAAAAACTTTGACCTTCTGGAAGATTTAGAGCTATATTGCATTGAATCACACAACCATTTCCCATCTTTGTGCTTTGAGACTGAAAACTTTCTGATGAGCTTTTCGGATTTATACTTGGATACAATGAGAAACCACTGTTGCTTTTGTTTGAGTTTTGATCAGTCTTTTCTGTAGAATCCCCAACACTATAAGCAGGCTGAATTTTTGGACTTCTATCAATTTCTAAAGTTGGAACATCACCCTTGTAATACATCTTTACATCTTGTTGACCACTTGGATTATTCATCCTTGCAATCTTCTGTTGTTCCAAATCCTGACTTTCAATCTTTTCTATGAACTGAGAGATTGACAACCTATCATAAACTCCAGTATTCTTCAGAATCATCAAATAAGTTCCCCACTCTTTCTGAGGTAAAGCATCAGCAAGTTTATCCACCCATTCCTCATTTTCTTTTGTGATGTTCATCATCGACATTGTTCGCACTAAGTGACAATATCGTTCAATAAGTTTCTTCGTATCTTCTCCGGGCAAACTTGTGAACAAATCAAACTCCTTTTTAAGCAATGCCTTCTTGCTTTTAATCATACTCGCACTGCCTTCAACCTTGATTTTTAGAGCATCCCATATTGATTTTGATGTTTTGTCATGTTGAAGTAGTATGAAAATGTCTTCTTTGATGGCCTGTTGAAGCAAACTGATCATCATCTTTTCAGCTCGATACATTTCTCGTTCTTCTTTACCAAGATCTGAAAGCTGTTTTTCAATCTGCATTTCGGTTCGTGGTATAGTATACTTTGTCAAAATACATTCCCATGATCTTAAATGATTTGCTTGCACCCAGTTTTCGAATCTATCTTTCCACCCATAGTATTCCTCAATGCCCATAAGCTTCGGGGGTTTCTGAGTCGTCCCCGTTTCGTTTTCTGAATTCATGTTCTGAGCAATGGAAGATGAACTAGATGATGTTGCAAATGCATTGTGGAAATCGTTGTCCATATTTCAATAACTAATTCTTTCAAGCGAAATAGTTACTTTGTGTTCTTCAAGCGAAATAAACAACTGAACAATCTTTGAAGCGAAATTGTCAATTGAATAACCCTCAAGCGAAAATCTTGAAGCGACAACCTTGAAGCGAAAACGTTGAAGCGAAATGTTAAATGTTGCTTGAAAGTTCAAGCGAAATCGTCCAATGAAACTTTGTTCTTCAAGCGAAATCCATTCGAAGGTCGATTTTGATCACTTTTAGGTCGAATTTTGCTATGAAACTTTCTAGGGTTTGTTATCTTGTACTTTTAAACAATCCGTGAGAAATTGAATAGTTTTTGACCGTGAAAAATTTCTGAACTGATGAAAGAAGATGTAGAAGTAAGAAAATGAGATGAATTTCGGCTGAATTTTGCAGAACTCCTCCTCCAGGCTCTGATACCAATTGTAAGGATCGGGTTCGCGACCTAAATGAGTCGGTTCAGAGGAATTCCATCAAATACAGGTGCGGAAAACAAGTATTTGACTATAAAACAGCTGAATCTTCACTTTAACACTGATTTGTATTGATATGAAAGCAATTACAATCAGTTCTCACACCGGCAGCACTTCGGTATGGAAATCTCACAAAAACAACTTATGATTTCGCTTGACCTTGACCTCCTATATATAGAGATTGAGATTTCGCTTCAGCATGACTCAAGCGAAATCTTAACATGTTGATTTCGCTTGAGCTGCTTTAAGCGAAATCCTTTACATACACATCCTCAAGCGAAATCTTGCTAACACTCTCTCATTCTCTCGATTTACGTGCCCTGATCTATTCTAGCTAGTCTAAGACTCGATACAGGACGAAGTCGACAGATGTAGTGTACCAACAGTATGGAACTCTACGATGCCTTGTACTATTATTATTATTATTATTATTATTATTATTATTATTATTATTGTTATTATTATTATTAATATTATTATTATTATTATTATTAATATTATTATTATTATTATTATTATTATTGTTGTTATTATTATTATTAATATTATTATTATTATTAATATTATTATTATTATTGTTATTATTATTATTGTTATTATTAATATTATTATTATTATTATTATTAATATTATTAATATTATTATTATTATTATTATTATTGTTATTATTATTATTATTATTATTATTATTATTATTATTATTCTCCTGAAACTTAAAGATGCTGCGTAGAGACCCATACGTAGCATAGACAAAGTTTGTAAAATGACGTTTTTACCCTTACAATTAGCCTCGTATTGCCCCAAACACAACGGCAAAATAGTAGTTTAACATGTATAGGTTTTGAAATTTTGGTTTGGGGGGAAATTGTCCGCCTTTTACATACGCAGCGTATGGATCCATACGCTGCCTTTATCGATGCTCATTTTACTGTTTTGCCCTTGTGTTTGAGCCAATACGAAGCCAAAAACAGGGGCTTTTTTGTCCTTTGAACTACATACGCTGCGTAGGGATCCCTACGCGGCGTATATAAAGTTCCAGTTTTTATTTTTTTGTGTTTTCCTTTGATAAATAATACAAAAATATGAATAAATTATAAAAATTGAAAATGATACAAACTTTATAAATTAAAAAAATTCTACAATCTATAAATTAAAAAAATTCTACAATTATAAATGTCATTTGGTAATGATACAAACTTTATAAATTAAAAAAATTCTACAATTTACAAAAATACAAGTTTCCGGTTAATCTTCGATTTCATTTATACTCGGTTCTCTGTCTTTGTCTGCGTTAGGATTGATTAACTTGTAGTAGTGTTGTAACCGCGGTCTATACATTTCTTCCCACCGTTCCGCAGCTATTGATCGATGTGTCGACCACAACGGGTTCACTAAAAGCATGGGGTGGTCTCCTTCCAACTTAGCATGTATGAAGTGTCCCCCGTCAACATGTACGAGCGTTATCGCTTGAGGTCGTGGATCTAGTGGGGCATCCCTTAATGGGAAGATGGTAGTGCTCCATTCGATGCTTAGCAGGTGGACGACAATATTATACCTTTGCGCTACGAGAAGCCCTACTTGGGGCATTTCCATCCAGTGACTTGGACCGCACGCTTTCAATGAATTCCATCTGATGCTCTTACGTATTCGTTCAAAGTCTCCTTTGTTATATGTTTCGAATACATGCTTCCAACGCGCCTCGTTATGGCCAATCTCCAGTAGTAAATCTCTTCGAATATTGGGCCATGCGTGTTCCAGAAAACCTAATCCGACAGCCACAGACCTGTACCCACAATGACCGTCTGGGATCACATCTTGTATACGCGATATGTAAGAGTGAAACTCTGAGGGAATTTGATCCTTAAACCTCTCAATGCTTAACAAGTGCTCGTCCCCCTTCATTAATGGAAAACCGTTATCATCCCGCGTCTCCTTCTTTTTATAACTCGTTGAACTGTTTCGTTGCGTTTTAGGTTTTTCAGACTTTCTAACCGAACCAGTTCCACGAGAGCCCTCTGACGGTACGTATGAGCTGTGTCGGGGTAAATCGTACCTATGTTTGGGGGAAGCGGTATATACGTTGCTGTCCTCGCCATAGGAGCTGTGTCTCGCAGCTTCGTCTAACCTCGCAGCTTCATCTAGCCTTTCTTGTACTTTCTTTAATGTAGGTCGACCGCGAGTATTTTGCTGGACGATCGGTGGTTTCTTGGTTGATGATTTCGGGTTGAAGACCGCTTTTATCTTTGAAAGCAAACTCTTTTGCTGAACGGGGGACTGCGCCTCTAAATGTTGCCGCACATTATTTAGCTCTGCTACAACATCGACCTCCTCGTCTACCAGTTTACACGGGAGCAAGTCAAGCTTACGCCAGAATACATCTATGTCGTCGAGTTGTATAATACGCCCTGCACAGTTAAGTTAATACGGTGTGAGAAACAGCTAAATCGTACAAAATAACAAAAGGTTTGTAGTTTTAATATTTTTTACCTGTCTGTTTGTAGTTTTCCAGCCTACAAGCACACGGCAATCCATTGCTGAGCCACATATGGCAACCACATGATGCGTTAAGTTTCCGCAACACCTCCATCTTCCTCAGTAGCTCTTTTTCCAGCAAATCAAGTGCTTCATGGGAAACCTTTCCACGTAGGTTGTCCAACATTCGTTTTCTGTGGTGGTTCATCGTTTTTTCGATGCTCTCAGTGAAACTTTTTTGTATTTCATCGTACTGAGTTTCAACTATATCAATGACGCATCTTGCTATTCGCTCCAATGAACTCCCGCGCGTAATGTATCTTTTTAAATTTGCGTGCTGGCTCTCAACTCTGTTGGTGGTGCGCTGACCAAAGTTGCGACACTTATCGGTCCACGCATAAACGAACATTTCTTTATAGTCTTTGAGCCAGTTTTCGTAGAGGTAATCATAGACACCTGCAAAAATAAAATAATGAAATGTAAAAGCGTGTGTAAAATATAATAGATTGGGTGAGTCGTTTGTTGAAGGAACACTTACTTTCTCGGTTGGCAACCACGAGTCAGTTATACATTTTCTCCAAGTTGTACTTGTACATGGGCTCTGATGAAGATTCGCACAATCTATTCCAGTACGACATAAATTTCCCCCAATCTTCTTTATCGAACCCTTTCTTGCAATTTCTAGCTATATTTTGTTGGATGTGAAAGTGGCATAGAAGCCTGGTTGCGTTCGGGAATACTTTAGAACACGCTTTAATTAGGGCAAGCTCCCTATCCGTGACTATCACACGCGGCATCATACATTCATGCAATATTGACTTGATCCGCTCAAGCACCCACACGTAGTTACCCCTTCGTTCTTTACAAATAACGGCATGTGCTATACAAAAAGACTTCGCGGTCGACGTCATACCCACAACCTGGACAAATGGCATGTTGTAGAGGTTTGTTTTGTAGGTCGCGTCGATCAACATCACGTGCGGGAATGCACGCCACATAGTGATTGAATAAGGATGAACAAAGAAAATCTCTGTTACGACATCTGTTTTGGGTTCCTGTCGGGTGTCGTAAATGAATCGGTGGTCGTGCAGCAGGCTTTCCAGTGCCTGAATAGGATTCTTTCCATCCGCTATTGTCGCTCTAATTTTTTGTACCGCATTTTGCACGTCTTTCTGAACGTGCAGGCTGTTGGGGAACTGCTTTCTTAGGGTTTGAAATATGATACGTGGCTCCATGTTTTGAGCAGTTAGCTGCTCCACTAGCTTGTATTCGGCTTTAGTAAATCTTCGCACAAAAGCGTGGCCCAACAGACTCGTCGTAGGTTCATGGTTATGGTTCGCACAGTCCACTTTTAACTCCCACGTGTCATTCGTCACGTCCCGGATGGCGAGTAATGAAAATGGGCAACCGATTTTTTTGCTACCTGCTTTCCTAACTGTTGCTTTACTACGGTGCTCACCACTACGGTCGCACACAAGCCATACCATCCCAGTAGTACCGCCAAAATTTTTTGATCGGCGGGTAACAATTACGTAACCATACTTCTTTCCCGTTTCTTGTACCCAATTCTTCAAATCAGTTAGAGACATGAAACGCTAAAAAAAGTTACGTTAATAATAATAATAACAATAATAACAATAATAACAATAATAACAATAATAATAATAATAACAATAATAACAATAATAACAATAATAACAATAATAATAATAACAATAATAATAATAATAACAATAATAATAATAATAACAATAATAACAATAATAATAATAATAACAATAATAACAATAATAACAATAATAACAATAATAATAATAACAATAATAATATTAACAATAATAACAATAATAATAATAATAACAATAATAATAATAATAATAACAATAATAATGTGATACCTCATTTATTTGAAACGGATTGCCCGGGGTAGATGGTTCATAAAGTGATGTATCGTATCCACTGTATCCACCTTCACCCACGTATCCACTGTAACCACCTTCACCCCCATATCTATCGTATCCACTGTATCCACCTTCACCCACGTATCCACTGTAACCACCTTCACCCCCATATCTATCGTATCCACTGTAACCACCCTCACCCCCGTATCCACTGTAACCACCTTGACCCCCGTATCCACCCTCACCCCCGTATCCACTGTAACCACCTTCACCCCCATATCTATCGTATCCACTGTAACCACCTTCACCCCCGTATCCACCTTCATCCCCGTATACCCCGTAACCCGGATACGATTGCTGCGTCGGGTAATATGTTTCATCAACAGGTGCATTCTCAGCACCGTATCCACTTTGTTGCACGTACGGAGATTCATACCCGTATCCGTAATCTGGATACACTTGATGCGCCGGGTAATTTGGTTCATCAACAGGTGGAGTGGGAGTCTTGTTCAAGTCTGGCAACTGTGTTTTTTGATCAACGGGGACTCCAGACACAACCTCCTCCTCCTCCTTGGCAGCATTTGCTCCCCATGTGTCGTTAGAATAGCGCTTACCGAAATAATTATCGGTCCAAAATGATGACATTTTAACCAGATTGAACAAAAAACGGAACAAATGATGTGTAAATTGCTTACTGAAGAAGAAGATGAAAAAGAAAGCAGTAGGCAGTGAATTCGAATTGTGAACAGATGGATAAATAGACTTTCACGTGACAGTTCAATAGGCAGCGTATTGCCCTCTACTCCTCGTATTACTTTATTCACGTGCCTGGACAACATCGTATCGATGTCAAATCAGTCTGACATACGCTGCGTATTGACCACTACGCAGCGTATAGGGTTACATCTATACGATGCGTATTGATCACTACGGACCCTATGTCAGACTGATTTGACCATGGTACTAGGTTTGACTGTCTGGTTGTGTCCCTACCATTAACCTACGCTGCGTATTGATCAATACGCAGCGTATAACCTAACTAGTGTATATATGTAATTAAGTTTCATATTCTAACAGCTCTGGACAGAGGATAAACTGGTTAAGGCGTTGCGGTTCTAAACGAGAGGTCATGGGTTCGAGTCTTGCAAGGGCCGGTTCTTAAATGAAGACCCCCTTTTACCTCTTTTTTGATATTTTTACAAAAATGGTCCCTGAGATTTCGTAAATTTATACAAATGGTCCCTGGTTTTTCAAACCTACCTAAATGACCCCAAATTTGCATCAGTTTTATATACGCTGCGTATTGACCAATACGCAGCGTATAGCAACTTTGTTTTCTGTGCAATGATTGGTAATCAGGCACTGAGATCTATGGTCTATATACGCTGCGTATTGACCAATACGCAGCATATAGGGTTAACCCTATACGCTGCGTATTGGTCAATACGCAGCGTATATAAACCCTAAGTGTGCAGATAGGCAAAGCGAGTGTCTAGATAGTGAGAGCCTTCAATAAATACCAAAATTATTCCAAATTATAGAAAATCCTTTAGTGGAATAACAAATCTGATTTTAGGTTTAATATGTATTATATTTAAAATAATCAAATTTATAAAAGAATATATTTATTACGTAATTTTATAAGAGAATTTGTTGGATCTGAGTTTCTTTATGATTGTATTTTCGTTTGAAATTAAGATGGAAATGAAAGAGTTGTGCAGCGGAATTAAGATGAAAACAAACTTTGCATACAATCAAACAGGAGTAATACTTTTAATCAAACATCTTTACACAATGAACCGAATGATTGAATTTGTTTCAACAACGATTACAATGATTGATGTAAGAATGCAAACTCCCCCTCAGCCAGAGCTCAGTAGTTTGTTCGTGCAAAGAAGACGATGTGGTGAAAGAGCTAATAGAACAGTACAAAGTACTGAACTATTTATAGGCACTTGCAAACCACTGAGCATCTTAGCTCACGTCACCATGAAAGTGACATCTAACCTCCTAACAAACTCTAACCTCTGATCTATAAACACTGATGTACTAACTACTGCTATTACATTGTATTACATAAAAGACACTTAAACATCTGCTGCATCCTTCCACTGCTGTGACCCCAGCAGTGCTTGTCCGGATCAGCAGTACTTGACTCAAGGCAGTAGATTGAGTCAGCAGAGCTTTGGTCTTCCATCAGTCTTTGACTTTGGGCAGTAGATGCAAGGCAGCAGTTATAGGTCAGTACTTAACAAGATCAGCAGATAGGAGGTCAGCAGATATGAAACCACTTTCAAGGGGAGAGATTTGCATGAACCAACTGTAAACGTCTGCTTATTCTGGATCCACTGCTCTGATCCAGTTTTGGCTTTAATTATCTGTTCCTCTGATAGGGTTCAATCCCAACAATCTCCCCCTGGAACAGATAATGCCAAAACTCTTCATTATTTGTGGAATACTTTATTGCCTCATCAACAGCTCCCTTATCTGACCTTTAAATTGTAATTCAAAGTCTAGGGCATCTGTATCTTCATCATCCCTGCTAAGTGGAAGATCAAGGAGATCCTGCAAATCTTCAAGACTCAGGCCAAGAGCTTGTTCCCTTGATATTTTCTCCACTACTCCACCAGGCCTGAGCAAAGTCAATACGCAGGTCTGTTTATCAGTTTCCCACTTTTGTATTTTTGAGCCTGGTGGGTTTCTTGGGAGATGTTTATTTGCAGAAGTATTTGGTGAGGCTGGCCTGTTTATAGCTGGCTGAGCAGCACATGCAGATTGTTCCAATTCAAGATCTTCTTTTATCATTACTTCCGTGCCAGCTTTTACAATGGCATCTCCGGCTAAAAGATCTTGAATTGTTTCCATGCTGAACTGGTTTTTGCTCCTTCTTTTGTAGATGGCAGCACCAGCTGGAGCAGTGGTTCTTTTGATTTGCAGCTTTGGTGGTCTTTTAGAAACCTCTGCTTTGGAATAGTCAGGCTTTTGTGGAACTCTTGGATCTTTCTTTCTAAGTTCCTCTAATCTTTTATAAGTTGCCCTGACTCTATCTTCTCCCCACTTTGACACTGAATTCCTTGACCCATAATCTGATGTAATCAGCTCCTCTTTCATTCTCTTCAGCTCTAACATCTTTTCAGCTTCAAGTTGCTTGAATCTTTCAGGAGGAGTCTGCTTGACCTTATTTTTGATCATGTCTTGAATCCTGGCTGCTTCTTTTTCAAGCTCAGGAATGGTCCAGTTCTTGTACATGTGTTTCTCCCCCTTATATTTCTTGTATGTCATGATGTTTTCAATGTAGTCTTTTCTTAAGGACTCATCTGCCATTTCTGAAATTTTCTGACATACATTTTTAGCAAAACGTTCCATAGCATTGACCTATGAGAGTAAAAACTGATAGTTTTGTTGAAATTCTCTATCAGATTTCCCTTTTCTATTTTTGATTGCAATATCCTCTGCTTGTTTGGCTTTGAGCTTCAAGTATTCTTCAATGTTGTTAGGCCTGGGATAGTTTGCAATTGATGGCAAACTCCTTTTGGCTGGGTCATCCTCATAATAAAATGATTTGATTTCTTCTCTGACTGCAATGAGTTCCAGAGGGAATGAGACACCAGCAGGAGGTAGTGGTTTTACAATTTGAGCTGAAGAGAAAGGTATGGGTTTCGAAATAGTGACAAGTGATAGGGATTTTGAAGATGTTGGTGATGGAGGTGTGTCATCATCTTTTAAAATTAGCCTTCTCCTTTTTGGTTTAGGAGAGACTGATGATGTTTTGAATGGAACAGTGGTTGTAGATGTAGTGGCAGTGGATTGTGATTGACTAACAGTTGTTGAAACAACTGGTGTTTCAACCACTGCTTTCATTACAACAGATGTTATAACATCTGCTGTCTTCTACTGTATGTCAGCAGGTGTTGTTTTTGGTGGTGATGATGGTAAAGCAGTGGATGTTGTGTGTGTTGAAGTGGTGTGTGTTGATGGAACAACTGTTTGGCAAGCAGTGGTTTTTGTAACTCCTGTTGCATCAGTTGTTTTGTATGGTGGTTTGTGAGCATACTTTGAACGTCTGGTTGGAATGGATTTGGGTTGCCTTACTTTTCTAGTAGGCCTCTTCTTTTCCTCAACAGGATTTTCATGATCCCTTGACCCAGAAGTACCCTGATCTGGATGATCCATTCTGTCCACCCTGGCTTTCCTTTTGGCCTCTCTATCTCTTTTCACACTTGCAGCTGCTTCTGCTAGTGCATTTATTGTCACATCAATTTTCTTACTACCATCTGGCAGAGGGATCTGTTTGGTCATGTTTGAATTTTCTGGTTCAAGATAAAGACCATCTTCTATACCCTTCTGTTTCGACTCCTTCATTTTCTCCCCCTTTTTGGCATTATCTTCTGGGAGTTGATAAATGTAGCGTACTTGTGGAGGAGCAGTGCCAGTGGTGTGCAAGATCTGAGTTTTGAGAGCCTTTAAGTCAGCCTTAGTGTTCTTGAACCTTGACTCCATTGCATTTCTCAGCTGTTGTACATGTGTTTCATGTTGCTGATCTGCTAATTGTGCTTGTTGTTGGAGAAAAGATTGAAATAACATCCAGAGCTCTTTTGGAGCAGATGCCCTTTGTGGAGCAGGTGCTTGAGATGGAACAGCAGTTGATTGTACCTTCTGAACTTGTAACACCTGTTGTAGCATATCTTTGAGTTCTGCAACAGAGTTATCAAGTTTTTCAATGCGATCCGTCAATTTCTGGTACTTTAAACCATCACCCAAGTTAATGGGATCATCTGATTTCCCACTAGCAGTGGTTTTATCAGTGGTAGATATAGGGAGTATACTCCAAACATTAACCACTGATGCCCCTTTTTCTTGGTACTGGGGTCTTCTTCCTTCAACACTTGACAACCTTTTGATGTTTCCAGTAGGAGAAATAAATCCACTGGTGGTTGGCAGAGGTGCTATAAAAGGAATTGCCTCCAAGGAAGTCTTATGAATGTAACCACTGTCCAAGTATAACCCAGTGGGTGTAACACTTGTAGTGGCTGCTTCACTTGGATTACCACCAAGAGTTACTTGTAACTCAAGGGGTGTAACCTCCTCAGGTTGTGTTGGTGGGTTAGCAAAGATTGATACATCAGACCCAGTCAGTTGTTGAGGTATATTCTCATTAATAGGTGATTGAGAAGGACTGGATAATGCCTGGTTCAAATCAATTGCATCCAACAGTGGTTTTCTTGATGAGGGAATTGTGGATGTGATGGTTGGTGTAGAAATAGGATGTGTCCCGGGCATTGGACTGTGGATGATAGAAACGAGTGTTTCCAGAGCATCATGATGTGGAGACCCTATTTGTACAACCTGTTCTTTTTGTGAAGAAACAGGAGGAGTTTCGGTTATGGTTTGAGATATTTGTACCAACTGCTGTGAGGAAGTAGCAGCAGTGGTTTCTTGTGACTTTTGTGTTGTCACAGGCAAGAGCTCTGGTATCTCATCCTCCAGAGTTGCCGTTTTGATGGGTTTTGTGGGTTTTTGAGTTTTTCTTTTTGGCTTTTTGGAGATAGTAGGTGTGGGTTTCAAAGCAGTTGTGCTGCTGCTTTGATCACCTTGAGCAGTGGGCTCAGCAGCAGATACCTGAGGAGCAGTTGTAACTGCTAAAATCTGCTCAGGCACCTCTGCTTTTGTTTTGCAAGGTGTGGACATCCTTGTAAAAGTTTCAGCAGTTAAGCAATTTGTTTGAATGAAATCACCTTGTTTTATTGCAGCAGCATCCGTCTTTCCAAGTTTCATTTCAAAATAGTAACTTAAAAATCTTGGAAAGAGTAGGAATGCCTTTGTTTCAACATTTTTAACCAAATCATTAAAAATTTCCTGGGAGTAGTTAAAGTTTTCATCTTGAAGAATTACAAATCCCAGTTTCTGAATTTTTAATGGTATCTCATTGAAAGAAGTGGTTTTGTTTGAAACACATTTTAAGAGGGTGTGAAATAAAAATCTTGTTGCAGGAGGAAAGTAACCTTTTTCTAAGGTGTCCGTTTTGACCTCTGCATTGTACCCCCTTTCCAGAAAATCATTTTTTAACTCGTTTTTAGGGAAAGTAATTTTACCTTCTTGATCGTCGAGTTGAAAGACCTCTGAAATTGTTTGTGGTGTAATCTTGACTTGTTTTCCCTTTAAAGTAGAGTTAATGGCTATTACAGCATCTCCTTGTGTTTCAAGGATTGCATTCTTCCAAAACTCCCTTTGGGTTGCCAAGTAAATTGGTGCATCCACTGTCAACAAAGTTTTGTACTTTGAGGCGGTGATGATATCAATGATGGAATCGAACTCCGTTGTGGAACTTGGTTTTGTAAGAAGACCAAGAAGATTGTGAGATGGTTTGTGTGGAATTTCAGTGGAGATTGCCTTTGGAGAGGCTGTTTTTGATGAAGATTTGGATGAGGGTTTTGCAGATTTCTTTGATTTAGTCATTTTGAGGATGATTGATCGAAGAAATTTGTGGAAGATGAGATGAAAAACTGTTTTGAGAATAGAATTTTTAAGAATTCAATTCGACAGTAAAACCCTGTTTTGATGGTGAGTGGGGGATTTTATAGGAAAGAAAGTGAATGCTGAGGTGGCAGCCGTTACAAAAGGTCTGACCAATATGTACTGCCCACGTGACAACCCCTGTTGAAAGTGAAGGACAGTACTTGTGTGATAGGGACAATTGAAGGCAGTGGTATGAAAGCAGTGGATGATTGTCACTATCAGTGGATAGCATATCAGTGGATAGCATATCAGTGGATAAGACACTGCTTTTGAACAACAGAGTTTATCAAAGGAATGAGAGAGCAGGGGTTGACTTTCAGCAGTGGACAGACTTTTGAAGTAGAGCAGACTTTTGAACAATCAGTGGTTAATGGCAGACTTTTAAGGATTTAATGAAAATATCATTTTTAGCTATTTTTAAGGATGGAATTTTGATTTTCTGAAAACATTTTGTTGCTTTTATTCATGGAAAAACATGATGGTGCTTGTTATTCCATGTTTAGCATCCCAATTCTAGAGACCAAGCTTTCAAAAGTGGCTGTATCAAGTGCTTTTGTGAGCACATCAGCCAGCTGGTCTTTAGTTGGGACATGATGCAGAGAAATCAAACCTTTTTCATAGCAATCCCTCACAAAGTGATGTCTGATGTCGATGTGTTTGGTGGTTGAATGGGAAACTGGATTTTTGATGATATTTTCTGCTGCCTGACTGTCCAACATGAGTGGTGTCTTTAAGGCAGTGATACCAAAATCCAGCAGCTGATTTTGAAGCCACAGGAGTTGGGCTGTACAGCTTGCAGCAGCAATGTATTCAGCTTCAGCAGTGGATGTTGAAACAGCTGCTTGCTTTTTGCTTTGCCATGAAACTAAGCAATCACCTAGAAACTGGCACCCTCCTGATGTGGACTTCCTTGTGGTGTGACATCCAGCAAAGTCACTGTCTGAGAAACCTGAAAGCTTGATGTTCCCATTAGCTGGATACCAGATACCAAGTGTGGGAGCACCTTTTATGTACCTGAAGATCCTTTTTACAGCAATGAGATTTGATTTTCTGGGAGCTGATTGACTTCTTGCACAGACACATGTTGCAAACATGATGTCTGGTCTAGATGCAGTTAGGTACAATAAAGACCCAATCATGCTTCTATAAAGTGTTTGGTCAATCAGTTCATCCTTTTCATCAGACATGACCAGCTTATTTGTTGCCATGGGTGTGCTGCATGGTTTACAATCATTCATATCAAATTTTGTCAAAAGTTCTTTAGCATATTTTCTTTGATGAATGAAAGTTCCATTTTGCAATTGCTGGACTTGGAGACCAAGAAAGCATTGCAGCTCACCCATAGCACTCATTTCATACTCAGCTGTCATGAGTTCTCTAAACTCTTCACACATTGAGTTACATGTGCTTCCAAAAATAATGTCATCCACATAAATCTGGACAATCATTAAATCCTTCCCTCTCCATTTTAAAAACAGTGTTTTATCAATGGTACCTCTTTTGAAACCATTTGAGAGTAGGAAGTTGGAAAGAGTTTCATACCAGGCCCTTGGTGCTTGCTTCAAGCCATACAAGGCTTTGTTTAACCTGTAGACATGATCTGGATAAAATGGATCCTCAAAACCTGGAGGTTGACAGACATACACCTCTTCTTGAATTCTACCATAGAGGAAAGCACTTTTGATATCCATTTGAAACACCTTCATATTGTGGTTGACAGCAAAGGCCAGGAACAGTCTAATGGCTTCCAATCTTGCAACAGGGGCAAATGTTTCATCATAGTCAATCCCCTCTTCCTGTCTGTAACCTTGAACCACAAGCCTGGCTTTATTCTTGACAACAATACCCCTTTCATCAGTTTTGTTCTTGAAGACCCACTTTGTGCCAATGGGACTAACCTCTTCTGGCAGTGGTACAAGCTCCCATACTTGTTGTCTTTTAAACTGTTGGAGCTCCTCTTGCATGGCTTCTACCCAGCTGTTGTCTTTTAGTGCCTCTTGGTACTTGACTGGCTGATGGAGTGATAGAAAACCAGCAAAAAGACAAATGTTTTGGGTTTGGCTTCTTGTGAGCACCCCTTCATTTATGTTGCCAATGATTTGATCAGGTGGATGAGATCTCAAGAAGATTAGATCTCCTTGGTATGGTATTATGGCATTGGTTGGTGAAGGCTGCAAATGTGTATCATCTGAGCTAACCACTGCTGGGGACTTTGATGATCCAGCAGTGGCTTCAAAAGATGGTGGTATAGGAGGTAATGAAGTGGATAACTGCTGACTTTTATCCACTGTTTGAGGACTTTTGTCAGCAGTGTTTGAGGATGTGGAAGCAGTGGTTGATGGGCTACTTTGGTCAACAACTGTTGAGGTAGCAGTGGTTGAGCTTTGACAACTGTTTTGAACAGCTGGTGCTTTTCCCTTTATGGCAGACCTTTGAGGGATGATGATTTCATACCCATAGTCTGGTGTTGTATCCTCTGATGGACCTGCACTGTTAGTCTTGACAGCAGTATTTTCAAAAGTGATTTTTTCAAGATCAAACAGATCTGCAGGGTTTGCTGGGATTTTCATTGATGAGAGTTCATTGAACTTAACATTCAAAGTCTCCTCCACTGCCTTGGTCCGTGTGTTGAACACTTTGTAAGCCTTGGCAGTGGATGAGTATCCCGGATGATAACCACAATCAATTTTGGCTGCAAATTTTGAAATGGAATCTTTTAAGTTCAAAATAAAGCATGGGCAGCCAAACACTTTGAAATATGAGATCAGTGGTTTAATTTTATACAGAATTTCATAGGCAGTCTTTTTGTGCCTGGGGTTTATTAAAACTCTGTTCTGAACATAGCAAGCAGTGTTTACTGCCTCTGCCCAGAAAGTTAATGGCAAACCTGAATCTGCAAGCATGGTTCTGGCAGCCTCAATCAGAGTTCTGTTCTTCCTTTCCACTACCCCATTCTGCTCTGGTGTTCTTGGGATGCTGTACTGCCTTACAATCCCTTTCTTCACACAGAAGGCATCCAACTCCCTATTTTTGAATTCTGTGCCATTGTCACTCCTGAAGCTTTTCACTGGAAGGTCAAATTGCTTTTCAACCTGTGTTACAAAGTCTTGCAAAATGCCTGCAGTTTCATCTTTTGAGTGCAAAAAGAAAGTCCATGTGAACCTAGAAAAGTCATCAACAATAACCAAACAATATTTTTTCTTTTTGAGGCTCATGACTTGAACTGGGCCAAACAAATCCATGTGTAGCATTTGCAAACACTGGGTTGTTTTGGACTCTTCAATGGACTTGTAAGAACTTTTATGCTGTTTTCCTTTTAAACAGGAAATGCAATGTTCAGGACATGAAAACAATTTTTGTGGTAGGCCTCTCACCAAACCATTTTTTGAAATTTCTGTGATTGTCTTAAGATTTGTGTGTCCCAGCCTTCTGTGCCAAAGTTCTGTCTCTTTGTTAGAGGCAGCTTAGAACAGACAGGTATCAGCTCTGGGACACTCTTTTGACATGTCAACAACATAAACATTGCCACTTCTTTGAGCAACAAGTTTAGTTTGACCAGTTTTGATTATTGCTTCAATCTTTTTGACCATTTCTGGTCCAACAATCCTACAACAGTCTTTTGTGAAGAATGACCCAAATCCTTTGTCACTCATTTGGGACACACTCAGAAGGTTGAATTTTAGATTGTCTATTAGATTGACATTTTCAAATTTTACTTTTCCAGACTCCACTGTACCCGACCCCAGAACTTTTCCTTTACTATTATTCCCAAAGGATATATCACCCCCTCCATGGATTTTAAAGTCTTTGAGGAGGGCTTTACATCCTGTCATGTGCCTGGAGCCTCCACTATCTACATACCAAAGACTATCAAAGCATGCAGAAGCTCCCTGCACATGAAGTAAAAGGATTAGTTCATTAAGGTCTCCAAAGCCAGCAGGGCTTTGGATGGGGTCTCAACAGTGTCTGGGATGGATGCAGAATGATGGACAGTGGTTAGGTCGGGAGTTTGAACTGTTTTAGGACAGTGTTTCTCTAACCACTGTTGTGGGTCCTGACCAATCATCTGCTGGTAACCAAAAGGATGCCTGTTCACTTTGGGTTTAGAGGGCCTTTTGTAGGCCTCATAAACGTGAGGGATCCTTTGGAAAGACTGTTTTTCTTTGCCTTTTCTGAACTGATTGGCAGGGGGTGCATCAGTAACCTGAACATCTCTTTTGACAGATGTTTGGTTCAGCTGTTTTGTAACAGCTGTTTGAACTGGCACAAACAGTGGTTGTTTCTTGGTGAATTTGACAGGTGTTGATGATGATGGTGGACTCAAGGATGTTTTAGCCATGTACTCATTCTTTTTCACATCAAAGTTTTTGAGATACACACATGCTTGAGTTTTGTGGTTTGTTTTACCACAAACAATGCAGCTTTCTGCTGAAACAATGACACTTGTTTTGTTTAAATCATAAGCTTTCAAGTGGAAACAATCTTTTGTTAGATGATTCCTTTTTTCACAGAATTCACAAAACAGGTTATCAATTTTTTCTTTCTTCTTTCTCTTTTCAGACTCCTTTGCAGCAGAGGTTTTAACCACTGCTGGGATGTCCTTGAGAGGTATGACTTTAGCTTTTGGAGCTTTAACACCATCAGTTGATGTAAAGTCCATTGGCTTGAAATTTTCAAGAATATCACACTCGTCAGACCAGGTAGGTTTAAACTGATATTTTTCAAGTTCTTCAAAAGTTGAGGAACTCCTTGTTCTGTCAAGTGTGATTTTGTTACCAAGTTTGTCAGTGATTTTCACTTCTTGGCCATTCTTGTTTGTGGGGATGAACTCAGTGGTTACATCAGTGTTTTGAACAGATTTTTCACAAGCAATGTGTTCATCATCATACTTTCTATACCCAACCCCAAATTTCACATTACTTTCAATCTGTTTAGCAAGCATCACCTCATATCCTCTGCAGGATTCCACCCATCTTTCACAAGTAATCTGGGTGGATTCCAACTCCTTTTTGCAACTTTGGTATTTTTCTACCATAGTTTGAAGTTGGGTTTTGGTGATGCTTTGCTCTTCTTTTAGACAGCTGATTTCTTTTTCCTTTTCAGTCAGTTTGTTTTTAAGTTCTTTTAAAGAGCTTTCAAATTTGACCTCATCAGACAAGATTTTATCCCGAAGGTTTTCATTCACCTCTTTAATGTTTGCAAAAGCAATTATGCAATTGTCAGAACACAGTTTTTCAAGAACTTGAGGAGATACCTTGGCAGCTGCCATCATTGCACAATCACATTGATGATCTTCATCATCATCAGCTTTCACCTTCTTTTCACCAGCCTTTTCTTCTTTCTCTTCTTCTTTGTCCTCTATGGACCATGGATCTGTCATTGGTTCAATCAGGGTACCTGAACTTTCTCCCAACAGTATTTCATCAGCCACTGCAGTAACTACTGCTTCAATCACCTCTTCCACTGTTTCAAAGCACTGCTGTTCCTCCTCAGCTTCAACCCCCTCCTGTATTGACTCTAGTGCCATTAAACAAAACTCATCATGTGAAGAATCATTAGAAGCATAGAGTGCAAAATTTTCATCACTAAGATCATCAGGCATACTGCTCCAGTCAACAAACCCTTGAGTAAAAAAACTTTGTTGATCTGGTTGTGCTGCTGCTGGAGCAGTGGTTTGAGGTGCAACAGGTTGCACTTGTACCTGTGGAGCAGGGGTTTGAACATATTGGATTCGTGGAACAGTAGTTTGGACATAATGTACTGGCACAGGGGCAGCAGCATAGTGAGCAGTGTTCACTTGTGCTTCTGGGGCATATTGGGCATAGTGCACAGTGTTTTGGTTTTGAGGTCGAGGATTTGAGCTAGGATGAGTAATTATGGGACCAGTGGTTTGACTCCTACATTCCCTAGCGAAATGTCCCAACCTATTACACTTGTAACACTTGATTTTTGATTTATCCAACCCAACCCTTAGATTCCCATGCAAACCTGGGAATTTTCTCCCTGTTCTTTTGTAGAACTTGCTAGTTCTAACACTTAGCAAAGCCAGTTGGTGCAGGATGTCCATTTCCTCTAAATCAGTGGGATCAAAATGTTGTAAATCGTTGAGTTCAAAGCTTAAATTGTCTGACATCTGGTTTTCGTTAGCAGTGAATGCATAACTTGCAGAGTGAGGATCAGGGTTGTTAAAATTTGCACCAACAGTTATGTCAATGAAGTGATCATAACCCTGATCCTTACCACTGCTCCCATATTCTTCTTGACCCAGAAGAGCAGTGTTACCGAAAGTGTAATCATCGGTAAATTTTCCTGACTCTTGTAACCACCTTTTCTGGTTCAACTCCCTTTCGAAGGTCAGGAGTCAACCATGGAGTTGGGTCAAGGTCAGATCCTTGAATTCAGATGAATTTCGGGTGACAAAAGCTATAGTGTCCCATTTTTCTGGCAGTGACCTGAGGAACCTGCTATTTTGAGTTGAGTTTGTAAAAGTGGTGTTAACAAGCCTCAGTTCACTGATGAGACAACTAAAACGCTCAAATTGTTGCGTTAGTGATTCACCTTTAATGTATCAAAATGTTTCATACTGTTGGTTCAGGATTTCCCTATTGCTTTCTATGACTTCTTCAGTTCCACCAAACTGTTCCTTAAGTGCGTCCCATAACTCTTTGGCACTGTTACAGTGTAACAGTCCAGCATATATCTCATTGGGCAGCGCTGATGCTATGATGCTAAAAGCTTTAGCATCTAGTTTGATCTTTTGAAAGTCGGTTTCGGTATAATTTTCAATTGGTTTTGGAACGAACTTTTTAGCATCTTCAGCGCTTGGCACTGAAGGAACATGGGGACCATAAATGACAGACCTCCAACAACCTGTGCTTTGTTGAGCGAGGATGTGACCCATCCTCCTCTGCCAGATGTTGTACTCATTTCTCTTTAGCATAGGTGGTTTAAAAAGCGAGCCGATGTTGTTTTTATCATCCTGAGATTGTGACGTCATTCTTGTTGTTTTACAGACACTGAGAAATCAACTTTAATGGTGATTAATCCTTGCTCTGTTTTTCAACGGACGAACAAACGATCAGTATCAACTGTTATGAGCTGAACTATTTACGTCAAAATGATTGTTAAATCAAATTTGACTGTCCAAGCTCTGATACCAATTGTTGGATCTGAGTTTCTTTATGATTGTATTTTCGTTTGAAATTAAGATGGAAATGAAAGAGTTGTGCAGCGGAATTAAGATGAAAACAAACTTTGCATACAATCAAACAGGAGTAATACTTTTAATCAAACATCTTTACACAATGAACCGAATGATTGAATTTGTTTCAACAACGATTACAATGATTGATGTAAGAATGCAAACTCCCCCTCAGCCAGAGCTCAGTAGTTTGTTCGTGCAAAGAAGACGATGTGGTGAAAGAGTTAATAGAACAGTACAAAGTACTGAACTATTTATAGGCACTTGCAAACCACTGAGCATCTTAGCTGACGTCACCATGAAAGTGACATCTAACCTCCTAACAAACTCTAACCTCTGATCTATAAACACTGATGTACTAACTACTGCTATTACATTGTATTACATAAAAGACACTTAAACATCTGCTGCATCCTTCCACTGCTGTGACCCCAGCAGTGCTTGTCCGGATCAGCAGTACTTGACTCAAGGCAGTAGATTGAGTCAGCAGAGCTTTGGTCTTCCATCAGTCTTTGACTTTGGGCAGTAGATGCAAGGCAGCAGTTATAGGTCAGTACTTAACAAGATCAGCAGATAGGAGGTCAGCAGATATGAAACCACTTTCAAGGGGAGAGATTTGCATGAACCAACTGTAAACGTCAGCTTATTCTGGATCCACTGTTCTGATCCAGTTTTGGCTTTAATTATCTGTTCCTCTGATAGGGTTCAATCCCAACAGAATTAATTGAAAATAACTACCAACAATTACAGCCCGTTTCCTGACATATTTCCTTTGAGCAATTATCCCGACGAAAAAGGAAAATAATTGAATTTCTTTAAAAAAATTCAACCGGTGTAATACACAGGTTTATAACACTTACAAGTTAAGATGATAGTTAATCTAGATTTTTTAAATCTTTGTAATACACGAATTTATAAGCTAGTGTCCTTCATATTTTAATTTACCTCTTGTATTAAACAAGATTTGACTAAAGTGCCCCTCATGTAAGGGATAGGTACCTGGAAATTAAGATATAACATGGATGGAGTTAATTTTAGGGGCTACAAAGGTTAGGAAAATGGCATTGGTGGTTGAAGTGTTATAAAATTCCTTTATGAGCTGACTTAACCACATGCGCCAAAAATGTAATTTACTTTTTTCATTAAAGGGTAAAAATAAATCCAATTTGCCCTTTTAATGTGCAAGACACGTGACCGAACTTTACATGCAAAATTAACTGTCGTTAAACAACAAGACATAAACTATCACAACATATGAACATAAAGGATCAACTTCGTCGGTTCGTTATATTTAGGATTAAAAGTGAAATTCACAATATACCTAAAGGTCGAAAACTCAAATTTACTAGTAAAAGAATAACTTTATATGCATTATGATAGATCAAAATGATATTTTCTATAATAGTTGGGTTCCTTTTTGAATGCTCTTAAAATTCTTAGGGTGATTATAGTAAAATTTGCATTAGGGTAACCCCACACTTCCTATTTAAAAGAACACAATACAATTTTCATTATAATCACTTAATCACCGCCGCATCCTTTCTTCTCTCATTCATCCACATCCTGGGCCCAAAGATGGCATCTCTTTTTCGATGCAAATGTAAGAGCTTTTTTTTTTTACTTTTATCTAATTTGATTTGCCTCATAATCTTTCTTTACATTTTTAAAAATCACTGCTTTTTTTCAAAAGTACTAATTTGAGAATTTTGGTTTAATTAATTCTATGGACATGTATGCTTTGATTTTGTTGGTGTTGATGTAACATATACACATACTAACTCTGATCAGTTTGAAAATTTAAGAAATTCATTACCAAATACATTTTTAGAATTTTTATTTTTGTATAAGCATGTTCTATAATGGATCTATAAACAAATGAAAAAGAATTTGTAACACATATTGTTTTGTTCTTTATATGACGTGTAGTTATGAGGATTTTTTGTTCCTTATTTAACGTGTAGTTATGAGGATTTTGTGTTTTTTTTGTTTGTTTTGTAGGTTATAAATGTTATGTTTTCTACTATTCACCGATCTCACATCACTTTGATGTGTAGTTATGAGGATTTTATGATTTTTACTTGTTTTGTTGGTTATAAATGTTAGGTTTCGTGTTATTCACCGATCTCAGATCACAAACGGGTCTGCCTTATCATTTAGGAGTAGACTATAGCATGTTGATTGTTCATGGAGTTTCAAGGGCTCAATTGAGAAAGGTAAAATCCAAAACCATTCAAACTACTTGAGAAAGTCAAAGGCGAAATTGCAAAAGAGAAAAAGTAAAGAAAAAAATAAGGAAAAGAGTAGTCAAGCCATGTTGTAAAATAAAAAAAATAAAAAATATAGTTTTATATAATCTTATATGGATTAAAACAAAATTATAATATTAAGGTGTGATTTTTAGTTAATAATGATGATGATATATATATATATATATATATATATATATATATATATTACCACCTAAAGCCTTTTGACATGTAAAATTGTTTTATATAAAAAGTAGAAGATAATTCGAATTTTATTTTGGTTTTTATTTTTCGTATGTGTTTAGATTATCTAAGTTTGCTTGTCATATGCCAGGCTTGTAGATCTCAAACGGCTCAGTGAAACCCGCGATCGGTGTTGTGTGAGGTAAACGCACACCTATTATTGTTTCCTAGTTTGATAACTGTATAGTCGTTCTATACAGGGTTGCCTACTTAATAAATAAGTAAACCCTATGTTTGGACCCCCAAATTTTTTGATTCTCATTTTTTTATATCATCTATTTATGTAAATATAATAATGAATATTTATATATGCAATTGGTTTAATTTACCTACACATAACAATTGGAGTACAATTTTTCTTCTGGATAACAATTGAAACTTTTAATTCTATTGAATTCAAAATGATTTGGCTTTCTTGTCATATTTAAACACCATATTTTAAAATAAAATTATTGCACTTGAGATGAACACACAGAACCCTGATTTCAAATGTTTGAATGTATTATTATTCACTTTCATGTATCTTATTGATCCTTGAAGAATATATAAACTTAAAAAAGTAAATATGTGGCTTTGCAACAGTATGCTTGATCATGGCTTTTGGAGCTTAAAAAAGGCTAAATTGCACTTTTCGTCCTTTATGTTTCAATGTTTCAACAGACCCTGTCCTTTAACTTTAAAAATTACACTGTATGTCCTTTATGTTTGCAGTCATTAACGGGCGGTGTCCTTTCAGCTAAACCCATTTAACTTTTTTATGTTAAAAGTTAAAACCCCTCACGTGTAACTTTGTAAAACTCCTTAACAGCAGGGACCATATGTGCAATATTCAAATTCTGTTTTAAATGAAACTAGTCCGGCAAAAACACCTAATTCTCCGGTCATGTTCTCCGGTGACCGAAGTTTACAACTTAAGATAATCTAGAAGCTTCTTCCGGTCACGTCGAAGATCAATCTGGAAAAAAATAATCGAGTTGGACACGGAAGCTTGACACACAGGTGTATGATGGCAAAATTGGTATTTTTGTTGTTTTCTCATTAAATTATATATATATATATATATATATATATATATATAGTTGTACAAATAGTTGATTTGTATATATGATTATAGGGATATGTCACAAGGGGCTAAAGTTTCAAATTGTAGGATATACTGAAAGGGAATGCAGGTGAATTTCAAACGTCATTTATGAATATTCTTCATCTCATCATTCGGTCTTAATTAGATTTGTATTTATTTTGTGGCTTACATTTGGTTTTAATTAGTCTTTGCAAGGCTTGCATTCCAGATGTTCACAGAAGCTGTGATTATTATTCTTTTGTACTGTGCTTAGCTTGTTGTCACGGGATGCATGACGATACTTGCATTCGAAGATAAAAAATTTGAAAGAGACAAAAATGATTAGAACCAAACGTTCAAAAAACAAACCTTGGAGATTTTTATCCGATGGACGTATAAGCTGTCCACCTAAGCATATCGGTGGCTGCGACAGAGGTCTTTTGCGTTTAACGTCTTTCTACCGGTTATATCTCACGAAAGAACTAGAAGATAGCGTAAAGCATTTACTTTGTCGCACTCACCTCAAGAAACTTAATGGGCTATCTGATCCTTCCCCATGTTCGCTATGCCAGAGAAGATGACCGAAGAAGATGATAGGAGAAGATGGTCGGAGAAAGATGTAAAATTAGGTCACCAGAGAAGATGACTGGAGAAGATGGCCGTAGAATTAGGTTTTTTGCCGGAGTAGTTTCATTTAAAACAGAGTTTGAATATTGCACATATGGTCCCTGCTGTTAAGGAGTTTTACAAAGTTACACGTGAGGGGTTTTAACATAAAAAAGTAAACTGGGTTTAGTTGAAAGGACACCGCCTGTAAATGATTGCAAACATAAAGGACATACAGTGTTATTTTTAAAGTTAAAGGACAGCGCCTGGCGAAACATTGAAACATAAAGAACGAAAAGTGCAATTTAGCCTTAAAAAATGGGACCATTGAGTTTGGCATGGGTCTTCGACTAAACCAGTACTTTGTTGAGATGGTTAACGTAAGTATTCAGTTTTCATCAGTTATTTTCCAGTTGTATGTTATTATAGATCATTGTTAGTTGTTATATCAGGTGGAGCCACCATCCAAAAACAATGACAGACCAATACCATACGGGTTTAACAAGCAACCACCTCTAGATATAAGTAGTTGGAACGGGTCCGTATCAACTACATCTTGAGTTAACAGGACCTCCACCGCATTGCCCAGCTAATGTTAAGGTTTCATATGATAGTGATGATCTATATATACTATCACCTATAGCCTTTCAACATGTACATTCTGTTTTATATTAGGTGGAGCAACCGTTCAAAAACAATGACAGACCAATATAGGGTCGTTCAAATCGCTCGCCGCTCGTCACTCGCTCGACACTCATTCGGAAACTGCTCGGAAAATGCTCGTTCGATTAGATGCTCGGTTGTAAACGAGCCGCTCTGCTCGGTTCGGTTTGTAAATGAGCCAAGCATGAGCAAAGGTCCGCTCAGCTCGGTTCGGCTCGAATTATTATTTTAATAAGTATATATATACATATACACATACATCTATAAAATGTATATACACATATATATACACAAATATAAATTATACATATATATACACACATACACCTACATATATACACACACACACTTATACATACATATATACTTAAATATAAATTAAATTTATAGTTTTATATGTACCGATCTATTATATTTTGGTCAACTATATACAATTTACAACTATATCTATACGTACTAGCCCAACCACGCCAATGAAAAATTAAAATTAAAATCAAAACTAAAAGTTAAACCCTAAACCAATAAAAGACAGTCTGTTCATCGCCTCAATGTTTAATGTCGTTACCCTAAGTCGATCGTTTACTGCTCTCAACGTAATTGTTCGTGCAATTTGATCATCGACTCGTCAGCCACAACATTGTTATTCATGAGAAAAATATTATGTCACGAAATGTGCATGTTTTTAAAGACATAAAAACTTGAGACCCAACATTGTCACTATCTCTCAGCAAATTTAAATCGGGTGACACGGTTGTCCAAATCCCTCGAACTTCACTCGACGCTCGCTCGGAATTTTTACTGCTCGAAAAATGCTCGCTTTATTTGATGCTCGGTTTTAAATGAGGGTTCGGTTTATAAACGAGCCAAGCACGAGCAAAGGTCCGCTCGGTTCGGCTCGGCTCGTGAACAACCCTAGACCAATACCATAGAGGTTTTAAAAGCAACCACATTTATATATAAGTAGTTGGAATGGGTCCGTGCGAGTTGTATCTTGAGTTAACAGGACCTCCGCCACCTGGCCCAGCAAATGTCCAGGTTTTAATATAATAATGATGATCTTTTTATATTATTACCTATACACTTTCGATATATACATTTTCTTTTTACATAATGAAATAGAAAATGATTCACATTTTGTGTTTGTTTTAATAATTTGGTAGGTATTTTTTGATTATTTAAGTGTACTTATCTTATGTTAGGCTAATGACTTAGAGGACTCTAATTACTGTTGTAAAGTCAAGTGAGCACACACTTGATATTGTTTCCTATTAAAATTCCATAATTAAACAAGTCATAATTAAAATGTCACATATTTCATATAAGATCAAATATCCAAATAAAATACATAAGGTTTGTCTTTATTAATTACTAAGAAAAAAGGCTCCTATGTGATCTTGATCCAGTCATGTCTTCCGTTCTCACTATATGTATCATGTGTAAAAGGGTTTTGGGATTAATTTAGTTTGCATTTTAATTTAAAAAAATAAACATGCATGTTTATGTGTACACCTATATAATGAATAATAAAACAATCAATCATGGATAAAATAAACCAAAACCAAATGCTTGTATCCCAAACCCGCAAGGGCGTGACTTAATGAGGTGGCGATACCAACTTCCCATAGTATTGAAAAACGATTAGCCAACGAAAGAAAGTGTGAGGTGATACCACATCCCATGCTCATGAGGAAATGTCAAGCCGTGAATCCACAATATGCTTGCTTGATTGAATTCAATAACCAAAACATAATAACCGAATGAATACATAACCAAATAATACATGAACTGCACACTGATATTGCAGGCTTGATAATGATTAAAAACGAATAAAAAAATTTGTGACAGAATGATACACCCCAAAAAGTTAATGAAAAAAGAGGAATATATATTACTCACTATTTGCGAAGATTCGATCCACTAAATTTACAACCACACAATTTGTGACAACTCGGGTTTTCAGGGATCTTTTTTGAATACTGTTTCTACTTGTGATTCATTATACATTGTAGCTATGCATTCGTGATGAAATTCCAATGAAAGTGTTTATTATATTTTGATTCATTATACGATCCTACTTGATTGTTTACATGTTAGCTAGTAGCACACCCACCTCGATCGCACAATTCCTACACTCTTGGATCATGATGGTTTTCGGGCCACAATGAACAAACCTAACCAAACCCAATCGGCCAAGCCCAAGCCCATCTCACATGATGCGCATACAAGAGGAATAGGTGGTGAGTGGTTATGATTTTGGAAAACATAACAAACCCTAACACTCCCCTCACCCTCCCTTGCATCGACGACAACTTTGTGTAACACCTAGTAAAATCACGTCCAATGATGTATTAACACGTGTAATAAACCCTAATTAAGTCAAACGTTGAAATTGAAGGACTATTTTTGGGAAAAATCATAAACTTTGATTATAGAAGGAATGGAAATGTTAACATGCTTATTATATGCCTATGAATAACATTACATGGTAATCATATTCACAAATGGACCACTTGTTGATCATGAGTAGCCGTTTGCGTAATTAATTGAAAGTTTGCGCAATGAAGGGTTAAAAGTGTCAACATGTTAATTCTTACCTCTGAGAGACCTTTTAACAAACCTAGAGCTTCATGGTAATTGATTTCACTCTCGGGAATGCCTAATATTGGCCATTAAGGGCTTTTATGCCTATAAGTGACGTTACGCGCAACTTTGCAAGTTTGAGGGGTTAAAAGCATCCATATGTTTAATTATACTTCTAAATGACCTTTTAACGAACCCAAAGCATTGTGATGTTTAATAATACTCTCAAGAATGCCTAATATGTTTTAGATAAGGCTTCGATGCTATTAAACGATGTTATACGCAAGTTTGCGCATTGGAGGGACCAAAAGGGTCAACTTTTGAATCTATGCCTTTTGGTGACCATTTAAGGGAACGAGAGCGTATAAATATTTAAAAACATGCTTGGGAATACCCATTATGGGCCATGGAAGGTTGGATATCATTAAACGACATTTCGCGCTACTTTGTGCGATTAAAGGACTAGTTGAGTCAAACTGCAAAAGTATATCGAATCGGATGGTAGCGAACATTCCGGAATATGTTCATAAGTTAAACGTGCCCTAAATATCCTTTACATATCTTAGAAATAGGCTTTGAGGTGTTTAGTGTGCAAAAATAAACTTATTTGATCAACAGGGACTAAAAGCGTCAAAAAGTGCATAAGTTTGCATTTTCGCGCATACCTTACGTTCTGAATATATCCGGACATCCAAAAATTTATGTAACCATTAAAATATTTTATTTTAGTGGTTGGCATGATAAAATTCCATTCGTCGCGTATTTTGGATCGTTTTTCGCGTCCGTTCGTATTTCGTCGTAATTAGTCGAACAACGTGACCATACGACCAAACGAACCGACATCCGACATATTTTTGAGCATGTTTTGTGTCCCCTATGTTTAGGAATCATTGTAGAGCCTTGGAAACGGCTTAACGAGCCTTAAACATGCCAAACAGGACCTTATATGCTCACATGGACCATTCCTGTAAATTCTGGAAGTATGTTTGCTGGTCTGGACTTGTAGGCGGGCCGCGTAAGCTTCTTGGGCCTCCTACGCGGGCCGTGTTAAATGAACAGCAACAGAAAACCTGTTTTATTGCTGGTTTTTGGTTAAAACTGGTTTCTATACTCACAAACATCAATCTAGGGGCTTGCTACCATACTTGTAAAACCATTTTACACTTGTTATCATCTGGTTATAACCTCCCGACACTTGTCACGATCCTACGAAGTCCCGAAAACTATATATAGTGGTGGGTTTTCACTTGTTCATTCACCCATTTCTTGAAGCTCTTGCTCTCTAACTCAAATCTGAGGATCCTAGTCATTGGGAACCTCCTTTTGAGTTCCTTTCAGTCCATTGGACCCTTTGTAAGTGTTCATTCGTGCTTAGTTTAATTGTTTGGCGATTAAAACCGAAAAGTCAAGCGTTTGCGATAAACGCTTTGACTTTTAAACGGTTGAGCCACTGTTCGCAACGAACATGGCTACGTGACCGTAATTAGGTAGGTGTTAAACCCTCAAAGGGGCACCTCCTAATTACCACGTTTACTCAGTCAATTGTCGGGTCAAACTTCTTAATAAAAAGTCAAACGAGTCAGTTTTTACTAATAAATTCATAACTAATAATACAGAAGTTATGGAACATGTTTTAACACCTAAAAAACTTGGTAATTAATATAAGAACATGTTTAAGCATGTTCAACCCGCCAATTCTGAATTTAGGCTCTGTTCGCAACCGAAAGTCGCAAAAGTTGACTTTTGCTTTGACCTTCAGTTCTGACCCAACTTAGCTCAGTTTAGATTGACCTTAGGATTCCTTTAGGACCATGTTATAGGTTAGTATAACATTCTGAGGTTATACAACTTGGTTCCATAGTAATCCTAGTTCATTGCATGTTTCCATTAAATGCTTAAAAGTTGACCATTATGCACTTTTGATATTAAAACGAGATTTTGAAAATGTGAGAGGACAAAAACTTTATTACTGATTTATAAACATGTCCTAAAAATTTGACATCAGTTTGAGGTCTAGATTAGGAGTTATGCTCAATAGCGTAAATTGAAAGCTTTTTATTAATTAAACGGCATAATTAGCATAAAGCCTATTTTAATCCAAATTCCGACACCAAACTTTTTACCCACTGATGTAATATAATATTTTGGGATTTTTGAAGATTTTTATTTATTTTTAAGCTGAGCATTAGGGTTCTTGCTTTAATTCGGTAATTGCCGATTATACCCTTTCCTTGAATAAAATGAGTTTTACATAACATTTTGATACCAAACTTTTTTCTACTGATTTTATATGATAAATAAAATATTTTGAACTTTATAATCTGGTCAAAAACTCAGATTTCCTATTATAACCCGAAAATCGCTTAAAACCGATTTTTACGCGTTTTAAACGCATAGTATGAGTTAAAACTATTTTTATCATATAAGGCTTACTACCTACTAATTTTTTAAGTAAATTTTTATACTTTAACAGTAAACAAAAGTTTTAAAATCATATTTACAAATTTGACCTTTAAAGCTTATGTGAAATTACCAAAATGCCCCTTCGGTGCATAGTTCGGTTATAAATAATAAATTTCAAATATATGCAATACCCTACTAATATAACTTGTTAAATTAAATATTTTTACTGATCTATACAGTCCAGAATCTCAGATTAATGTTTAACCTCTTCTATAACCTTCTAAATGACCAAAATACCCCTATGTGACTTAAATTGGTTTTAAACTCGTTTTGGGCATAATGGAAGGTATCCTACTGATATCACAACATATTTAAGGCATATTAACATAGGAAACCTGTTCATGACTCATTTGATTACCCGTTATGCATTTTTCACGTTCGGAACGCTTTATGTAACTAGTTTGCATAAATTAACCAAAACGGGTCAAACCTTATCATTTTTATCTCAAAATCCAGAATGTGTTTAGTTTAACCATATTATACAATTCTTCAAACTTGTCGGGTCTAAATCACATTCTATCCCGGTCTTCTCTTAATCATGCGTTTTGAACCGAATACCTTTCTTTAAAACTAACCGGTCTAAGTTTAAACTTATGTAAGACCCGTTAGGAATCTAATAGGTTAATTAAAACATTCGTTCCAGATTTAGGAGACCAGTAAAAGATACTTTGCGTTTGCTGATTTGTACAGCTGGGATAAATTTGAATAATTTGCTCAGGTAAATACTTTTAACTTATTTTCCCTTATACGGGCTTAGGGTACGGTGTATAAAATACTGCTTGGTCGGGCTTTGAATTGTTAATCGTATAAAGGTTAATTTATTGAGATGACCCGTTTAATCTGTTTTGTTTGCTTAAAGCCTTTGGGGGGTTAATGACCATGTCCCGGATATCCTTGGCATCATTCATTGAAATGGCCACGACCTAAGCACGGGGTGTAGGCATACACCTGCCAGTGCATATATATAAAAAGGTATAACCGCTGGTTCGAGATTAACTCGCCGCGGGATTATATCATGTGGTGTGTCTATTAATTTTTAACCCGGTATTCAGCCCGGGCTACTGAACGTATAACGGACGTGTAATTCTTTTACAAGTTTATATATAAATAATTATCCCAAGTTATAAAAGATATTTTGTGCCTTGTGCATTCAAATCAATTTTCTTAAACATTTTCAAAATGAGTCGGTTAATTGTATTTATCTGTGAAAACTGACGTATTTTCCAAAAAGGTTAAGTGCAGATACTAATCGAAATAGGCTGGCTACTCCTAGCATCAATAAAGAGTCTTGCAATCTTAGATGTTAAATAATCTGTTGAACAATGTTGCTTTTATCTTTGATCCGCCTGTAGATCCCTTTTACAACCGTTATCAACTACGTCACGATACTCCCCACCGGGCCCACCGGTAATACGTGGAAATATCGGGGTGTGACACTTTGGTTGTCGAAGTCTCCTTCCTCATTCAAAGCCCTCTACTCCCGAGTCTATCACACCTTTGCAAGTCCCTTGGTTAGTACGAATTACTTGTTTCAAATCTTGTTGAATGATCTTTGCTATATGTTAATTGAATGATGTGATTAATTGTGGTGTATGTGTGACATAGGATTGCATGTTGTAGAATTGTTGATGAATATATTGTAGAGCACGATTAGAGCTAATTTGAATGTACAAGTGATATTGATTGTCAAACATGATCGGCATACTCATTAGGGTTCATGCACATTAGGGTTTAATGAAGTTAATTGTTCATAAGATCTGGTTTGAAAGGTTCAAATTAGGGTGTTCGATGATGGAGATGATTAAGCACTAAAATAGAATTACCATTCTTTGTATAATGTTTGATCCGATTTGGTTGATGATCGTGTGTTCCTTGTTGTTAATGATTGGTATTTATGTAAATTAATGGATAATTGATTGAAACAATTATAGAACATGTAACAGATTTCCATGAATTGTGGCAAGCTTTAACTGATCGCACACACTAAGCCAACCACACACGTACATAGGCTTTGTGATTCAGAAGCATGTCGCACACCCAGATGGTAATCGCACACCCTAGTTATGATCACACAGTCCGAAATGGGCCACACATGAATCGCACATTGGCCCAACATCACGCACTTAACTGGGCTTCACACTTTGGTTGGGCCACAGCTGACTATTGGGCCCGACAATACTCAAACAAGAATCGGATCACACACTCCGGCCCAACGTCACCAATCACACACTATTGCTTGAGCCGCACACCTGATCTAAATCGCACACGGTTATTGGACTTCATTCCTTAACGGGCCACTCATAATGGGCTGTGCGACTGGACTGCTCGCACACAAGAAGCAGGATCGCACACCAGGATCCAATCACACACCTTGGTATTGGGCCTCGAATTGACTGGGTCGTACATTATTGGATACGTGAATTACCCATTTGTGTGTGGTTGTGTTGTATGTTTAACTGATGAGTTGTAGGTGGCCCAAAGGTGCATTGTATATGTTATGTGATAATTTTCTTGTGTGACTACGTGAAAAACTTGAATGCAAACTGATTATGTGTACATGAACATCATAGGATTTGATTGATTAAGTGTGAACAAGTAACTAGTCTTACCGAGCAAACCAAGGTGAGTTCACTACTCTCATTACAAGCATGCGTCCGGTGGGGACAATCAAACAGGCAAACTAACAAACAGACTTTCACAAACTCATATCCTTGCAGGGGATATGAGGTAGTTTTCAGTAAATGTTGATGTTGAATAATACACTCACTTCTATCACTTAAGTCCCAACATACTACCGAACTAGTTGCTTGTAGGGCAACGGGGTTATTAGTTGATAGCGCTATTAGGTTTGGCACCCTCAAGACGTACCTGGATAGGAAGGGTGTGAACTAATAACTTTAAAATCATGACCAATGTTTGATAGAGCATTGGGGAAGGGCAAAAAGGAGCCGTCTGCGGTATTGAGTGATTATCAACATAACGTAAATCAATACTTGGTAACAAACGGTTAAACAAACTGTGAACTCACCAACTTTTAGCTGATACACTTTTTCTGCATGCTTGCAGGCCCTTAGGTACACTGACATGGAACTTACTATCTGGGAAGCTGGAGTGGTCAGGGGTCATGGCAACTGGATGCACTTTTGAAGTTAAACTATTTCTAAACATTTATGTTAGACTTACTGAATAATTTATTATGCTTCCGCTGAACATGTTTGATTTTCAAAACCTCTGTTTGAATTATACTATTTATGTTTAATGGAAAGTTCTACTTTACTTATGGTTCAATGTGATTAGTGGCTATATCCTGGTAAGTCACATGCCTCGCAGGGGTTTCCGCTTGTGGTATTTTTGGGGTTGTGACAGTTTGGTATCAGAGCCACTGGTTATAGTGAACTAGGTTTTAAAACGTTTTCATAAAACCAGACTATAACCAAACAGTATCGAAAACGACCATGACACTCAGATCCAGATTGCAAGGTTCATCTTTTGTTTACTTTACGCATTACTTACCTAGTGTACACACAACTCACGACCATGCATGAAACTATTTACTTGACACTATGATAGGATTTCATGTGCTGCTTGTTTATGTGATGCTAGATAGTGTGACACTACCCTTAGACCTTGGTGATCTCTAGTTCTGTGATATCCTCTGTCTCGTTACTCGAATATGGGGAACCTTTTAGCACGAGTTAAGAGGAACTGAGATAAGCATGCAAATTGCATTATTATTATGGGTGCAAACATAATAATAATGTGGGGTGCATGTGAGTCCTAGTGAGGCTTGATAAGTGTGGAAGGGGTTCTGTTCCATTATCCAATGTGATAGTTGAGTTCCTTAAACTATAGAAGTCATAGTGATGATTGACTTCTAATCGCTCGTGATCTTTATCTTTTCCACTCTTCTTATATAGAATCATGAGCGGACGTGGCGGACGTAATGGTGGACGTGGAGGTGGTCGCGGCGGTGGACGTGGCAATATCATGATGATTCTGGCAGAGTTGACAGATCTGATTAACACACGTGTGGCTGAGGCTTTGGTAGCTCAGCAAGATGGTACGATACATACCAGCCAAAGCATAATCCTTAGTCATTTTACTCGATTCTCATTCGTGTGCACTTTCTTTTTGTTTTAGGTCAACCTGCGAACCAAAACCAGAACAATTCACCTTTGTGTACGTTCAAAACATTCATGGATTGTAAGCCTCAAACTTTCAGTGGAGCCAAAGGTCCTGTGGGACTACTCCGTTGGTTCGAGAAGGCTGAATCTGTCTTAGCCATGTGTAACTGTCCAGCTGGGGACAGGGTGAAGTTTGCTTCTGGCACCTTGGAGGATGGTGCCTTGACTTGGTGGAATGCTCAGGTGCAGATGCTGGGCGTTGAGATGGAAAATGCAACTACTTGGGATGATTTCAAGGAGTTGATTCAGGAAGAGTACTGCCCTCGTGATGAAATTCAAAAGCTGGAAAACGAGTACTATAACTTGAAGACGGTGGGGTCTGAGATCGAGGCTTATACGAAACGGTCCCACGAGCTAGCGAACATGTGTCCTAACCTATCACGACCACCTCACCTCAGAATCAAACTCTACATCAAAGGATTGGCACCGCAAGTCAAGGGTTTAGTCACTACAGCAAATCTTGACAACCTACCGTGGATCATCAGACTAGCTCATAAGATCACTGATCAAGAGGTGGAGCGTGGCTCGCTACCACCACTTGTTACTGCCACTACTACTGCTACTACTGTTACCCCCACCACTGACAACAAGCGTAAATGGAATGATGCAGACAAGGTGACCAATTCGAATCAATTGCAAAAGAAGCCTGGCAATAACAATCGCAGTTTCAGTTAGTCATCTTCGGTCAACCAGAATCAGAACAACAGTCAAACCTCGGGCTCTTATGCGGGAAAAAGGCCGAAGTACAACAAGTGCGGTTTCATCCACTATGGCCCGTGTAACCGAACATGTCAAAGGTGTGACAAAGTGGGTCACATGGCGAAAGATTGCAGAACCCTGTATCCCAAGCAGCAGCAGTAACAGCCCCAACAACAACAGAGACAACAACCTCAGCAGAACTGGGGTAACCAAAGGGGATGTTACCAATGTGGCAATCAAGCGCACTTCAAGAAGGATTGCCCACAACTAAACCAGAAAGCTAACAACAATGGGAACAATAATCGCCAGAACAACAATAACAACAACAACAACGCGCGAAATAACAACAATGGGAATAACGGTGGGAATGGCGCTCTTGGGAGAGTGTTTACCATTGGAGCAGGTGATGCAAGGAACGATGGCAACGTCATGACTGGTACGTTCTCTGTCAACGGTATTTTCGCTTCTGTATTATTCGACTCTAGTGCCGACTGGAGTTATGTGTCTTTGGGGTTCAGTCATCAATTAGGGTTAACCCCAACACCTCTCGAAACCAATCACGTAGTGGAACTGGCTGATGGTAAGACAATTGAAGCCTCACATATACACTTAGGGTGTAAACTCGATCTCTTGGGTAAAGTATTCGACATTGACCTTCTTCCCGTCACTCTTGGTAGCTTTGATATAGTTGTTGGTATGGATTGGTTGTCAAAACACCGAGCCGATATACTTTGTAAGGAGAAAATCGTGCATGTACGTCTCCCTAGTGAGGAACCGTTGTTCATTCAGGGTCATCGAAGTGGTGCAACTGTCAGCATCATTTCATCCATGAAAGCCCAGAAGTGTTTGCGGAAGGGCTATCCTACTATCCTTGTGCTTGTTACTGATACCCAGCCTGAAGATAAGAGAATTGAGGATCAACCAGTTGTTTGTGAGTTTCTTGATGTTTTTTCAGATGAACTTCCAGGTTTACCTCCACACCGTCAGGTGGAGTGCCAAATTGATCTTACACCAGGAGCAGCTCCGATTGCTCGTGCACCTTATCGCCTTGCACCTGGAGAGTTGCAAGAACTGTCTAATCAACTCCAAGAACTGCTGGATAGAGGCTTTATCCGACCTAGCTCTTCGCCTTGGGGAGCCCCAGTTTTGTTTGTGAAGAAGAAAGACGGATCTTTTCGCATGTGTATTGACTACCGTGAACTCAACAAGGTAACAGTCAAGAATCGTTATCCCTTACCTCGCATTGACGATCTATTTGACCAGTTGCAAGGGTCAAGCTTCTACTCAAAGATTGATCTAAGGTCGGGCTATCATCAGATGAGAGTTCGAGAGGGGGATGTTCCCAAAACAGCCTTCAGAACACGGTACGGCCATTACGAGTTCCTGGTCATGCCATTCGGGTTAACCAATGCACTCGCGGTGTTCATGGATCTTATGAATTGCGTGTATAAACCCTATCTTGACGACTTCATCATCGTGTTTAGCGATGACATTCTGATCTATTCTAAGAGCAAGGAGGACCATGAGCGGCACTTGCGTCTTATCTTGGAGCTCCTGAGGAAGAAGCAGCTGTACGTGAAATTCTCTAAGTGCGACTTCTGGATTCGAGAAGTACACTTCCTTGGCCACATAGTCAACGAGCTGGGAATACATGTGGATCCCGCTAAAATCGACTCTATAAGAAATTGGGCAGCACCAAAGAATCCTTCAGAGGTGCGATAATTTCTTGGTCTCGCTGGATACTATCGAAGATTCATTGTGGGTTTTTCAAAGATCGCTCAACCTCTCACCGCTCTAACACAGAAAGGTGTCGGGTATTCCTGGGGAACGAAACAGGAAGACGCCTACCAGCTCCTAAATCAAAAACTTTGTAGTGCACCGATTTTGTCTCTACCTGAGGGTACCGAAGATTTCATGGTGTACTGTGACGCCACTATTAAGGGTTTCAGTTGTGTGCTGATGCAACGCGAGAAAGTGATAGCTTACGCCTCTCGACAGTTGAAGGTCCATGAAAAGAATTACACGACTTAGAGTTAGGGGCCGTGGTATTTGCGCTTAAAATCTGGAGGCATTACTTGTACGGTACTAAATGCACCATTTATACCGACCACAAGATCCTTCAGCATATCCTAGACCAAAAGAAGTTGAACATGCGACAGTGTCGCTCGGTGGAACTCTTAAACGATTTTGATTTTGCAATCAAATACCATTCGAGCAAAGGTAATGTGGTAGATGATGCCCTTAGCCAAAAAGAGACGAAACCTAAACGTGTTCGAGCTTTGCAACTCACCATCCACTCTAACCTACCTGATCAGATTCGTTCTGCCCAAACTGAAGCATTGAAAGACGAAAACCTTAAAGCCGAAGCCATGCGAGGCTTGGAGAAGCAACTTGTTGAAAGATCTGACGGTATTCGCTACTTCATGGAGCGAATATGGATCCCTTCGTACGGAAACCTTAGAGAGCTTGTGATGGACGAAGCATACAAGTCTCGCTACTCTGTTCACCGAGGTTCTAATAAGATGTATCAGGATCTAAAAGTCTTATATTGGTGGCCAAAAATGAAAGCCCACATAGCGAAGTATGTGAGCAAGTGCTTGACTTGTGCAAAGGTCAAGATAGAGTACCAAAAACCCTCTGGTTTGCTTCAGCAACCAGAAATACCCATGTGGAAATGGAAACAAATCACCATGGATTTTGTCATGGGGCTACCTAGAACTCAAAACGGGAACGATACCATTTGGGTGATCGTCGACCGTCTCACGAAATCTGCGCACTTCCTCTCAATCAAGGAAACTGACAAGTTTTCGCAGCTGGCTGGCATCTATCTGAAGGAGGTGGTTTCCAGGCACGGAATGCCAACCTCCATTATATGATCGTGATCCACGTTTCATATCCGACTTGTGGCAAGCGATGCACAAATCATTTAGCTCACGTCTTGACATGAGCACTGTTTATCACCCTCAAACGGATGGTCAGAGTGAGCGAACGATCCAGACCTTAGAATACATGCTACGAATATGTGTTCTCGATTTTGGTAAAGGTTAGGAAAGACACTTGCCCTTAGTAGAGTTTTCTTACAATGATAGTTACCACTCCAGTATCCAGGCAGCTCCGTTCGAGGCTTTATATGGACGGAAATGTCGATCTCCTCTCTGTTGGGCTGAAGTGGGTGACAGCCAAATTACAGGTCCAGAACTTGTGCTCGAAACCTCTGAGAAGATTTTCCAGATCCGAAATCGTATGGCGGCAGCGCATGATTGCCAGAAAAGCTACGCTGATAAGCATAGGAAAACTTTGAATGTATAAGATTATAATATTATTACATTCTTTAATTGTGTGATAAGAATTATATAGAAATTTATGATTTACTTTTTTATATATTCAACCCGTGTAATACACAGGTTTATAACACTTACAAGTTAAGATGATAGTTAATCTAGATTTCTTAAATCCTTTGTAATAAACAGATTTATAAGCTAGTATCCTTCATATTTTAATTTACCTCTTGTATTAAACGAGGTTTGACTAAAGTGCCCCTCATGTAAAGGATAGGTACCTAGAATTTAAGAAATCACATGGATGGAGTTAATTTTAGGGGCTACAAAGGTTAGGAAAATGGCATTGGTGGTTGAAGTGTCATAAAATTCCTTTATGAGCTGACTTAACCACATGCACCAAAAACGTAATTTACCTTTTTCATTAAAAGGGTAAAAATAAATCCAATTTTCCCTTTTAATGTGCAAGACACGTGACCGAACTTTACATGCAAAATTAACTGTCGTTAAACAACAAGATATAAACTATCACAACATATGAACATAAAGGATCAACTTTGTCGGTTCGTTATATTTAGGATTAAAAGAGAAATTCAAAATATACCTAAAGGTCGAAAACTCAAATTTACTAGTAAAAGAATAACTTTATTTGCATTAGGATAGATCAAAATGATATTTTCTATAATAGTTTGGTTCCATTTTGAAAGCTCTTAAAATTCTTTGGGTGATTATAGTAAAATTTGCATTAGGGTAACCCCACACTTCCTATTTAAAAGAACACAATACCATTTTCTTTATAATCACTTAATCACCGCCGCACCCTTTCTTCTCTCATTCATCCACATCCTGGCCCCAAAGATGGCATCTGTTTTTCGGTGCAAATGTAAAAGCTTTTAATTATTTTACTTTTATCTAATTTGATTTGCCTCATAATCTTTCTTTACATTTTTAAAAATCACTAATTGTTTTCAAAAGTACTAATTTGAGAATTTTGGTTTAATTAATTTTATGGACATGTATGCTTTGATTTTATTGGTGTTGATGTAACATATACGAATACTAACTCTGATCAGTTTGAAAATTTAAGAAATTCATTACCAAATACATTTTAGAATTTTTTTTGTACAAGCATGTTCTATAATGGATCTATAAACAAATGAAGAAGAATTTGTAACACATATTTTTTTGTTCTTTATATGACGTGTAGTGATGAGGATTTTTTTGTTCCTTATTTAACGTGTAGTTATGAGGATTTTGTGTTTTTTTTTGTGTTTGTTTTGTTGGTTATAAATGTTATGTTTTCTATTATTCTCCGATCTCACATCACTTTGACGTGTAGTTATGAGGATTTTATGTTTTTTGCTTGTTTTTTTGGTTATAAATGTTAGGTTTGGTGTTATTCACGGATATCACATCACAAACGGGTCTGCCTTATCATTTAGGAGTAGACTATAGCATGTTGGTTGTTCATGGAGTTTCAAGGGCTCAATTAAGAAAGGTAAAATCCAAAACCATTCAAACTACTTGAGAAAGTCAAATGCGAAATTGCAAAAAAAGAAAAAGAAAAAGAAAACAAAGAGAGAAGGAAAAGAGTAGTCAAGCCATGTTGTAAAATAAAAAATTAAAAAATATAGTTTTATATAATCTTATATGGATTAAAACAAAATTATAATATTGAGGTGTGATTTTTAGTTAATAATGATGATCTATATATATATATTAGCACCTAAAGCCTTTTGACATGTAAAATTGTATTATATAAAAAGTAGAAGATAATTCAAATTTTACTTTCGTTTTTATTTTTTCATATGTGTTTAGATTATCTAAGTTTGCTTGTCATATGCCAGGCTTGTAGATCTCAAACGGCTCAATGAAACCCGTGATCGGTGTTGTGTGAGATAAACGCACACCTATTATTGTTTCCTAGTTTGATATTTGTATAGTCGTTCTATACAGGGTTGCCTACTTAATAAATAAGTAAACCCTATGTTTGGACCCCCAAATTTATTAGATCCTCATTTTGATATATCATGTATTTATATAAATATAATAACGGATATTTATATATGCAATTGGTTTAATTTACCTACACATAACAATTGAAGTACAGTTTTTCTTCTGGATAACAATTGAAACTTTTAATAATGGAATTCAAAATGATTTGGCTTTCTTGTCATATTTAAACACAATACTTTAAAATAAAATTATTGCACTTGAGATGAACACACATGACCCTGATTTCAAATGTTTGAATGTATTATTCTTCACTTTCATGTATCTTATTGATCCTTGAAGAATATATAAAATAAAAAAAGTAAATATATGGCTTTGCAACAGTGTGCTTGACCATGGCTTTTGGTGCTTAAAAAAGGCTAAATTGCACTTTTCGTCCTTTATGTTTCAATGTTTCGACAGACCCTGTCATTTAACTTTAAAAATTACATTGTATGTCCTTTATGTTTGCACTCATTAAGGGGCGGTGTCCTTCCAGCTAAACCCAGTTAACTTTTTTTATGTTAAAACCCCTCACGAGTAACTTTGTAAAACTCCTTAACAGCAGGGACCATATGTGCAATATTCAAATTCTGTTTTAAACGAAACTACTCCGGCAAAACACCTAATTCTCCGGTGACCTAAGTTTACAACTTCAGATGATCTAGAAGCTTCTTCCGGTCATGTCGAAGACCCAGGGGAGGATGATTCCTAACACGGCGTTACAGACACGGTATGGCCACTATGATTTTCTGTGCATGTTGTTTAAGTTATCCAACACACCAGCAGCCTTAGGGATCACATGAGTAGTATGTGCCAACCTCATCTCGCCAGATTCGTCAACCGTGTTTATTTATGACGTTTTGAATCACTTCCAGGAGAAAGGAACACCATGAACGACACTTGTATTTTATCTTAGAGCTGCTAGGGGAGGAGCAACTCCATGCGAAGTCTACCTAAGTGTGACTTCAGGGTTCGAGAAGTACACTTTCTTGGTCACGTAGTCAACGAAGTGGGGATACACGTGGATCTCGCTAAGATCAATTTTATTAGAAATTGATCGGCACCAAAGAGTCCTTCGGGGATACAGCAATTTCTTGGTCTCGCTAGATAGTATCGCAGATTCATCGCGGGATTTTCGAAGATCACGCAGCTTTAATCTCTTTAACACAGAAGGGTGTTGTGTATTCGTGGGAGACAAAACAGGAGGACGTCTTTTCAACTTTTGAAACCCAACTCTACAATGCACTGAGCATCGTCTTTACCCGAGGGTACGGGTGATCTAGTGGTATATCATGATGGTCCGAATCAGAGTCCCAGTTACACACCGATGCAACACGAGAAGGTGATGGCTTACGTGGTGGATTTACAATAGGAATTGCACGAGTCACAACCTGCGGTGGAAGCCATGGTCTTTGGATATAACTTGGAGGCATTACTTGGACGGTACTAAATGCACTACTTAGACTGATCACAAGGGCCTCCCGTGTACCCTTGTTTCGAAAGAGCTAAACATGTGGTGAGATCGCTGGATGGAAGTTTTGAATGATTTTGACTGTGAAACCTAAACATGTACGAGCCTCGCAACACACCATCGACCCTAACCTACCTGATCAGATCCGTTCTGCTCGAACCGAAGCGTTGAAGGACGAGAACCTTCCAGCTGAATCCATGCGGGGAGTGGAAAAATGACTTGTATCTAAAATCGAGCGGTACCCACTACTTCATGGAGCGAATATGGGTCTCACTATATAGCAATCCTAGGGAACTTGTGTTGGGTGAAGCACACAAGCCTCGATATTCTACTCGTCCGGGTTTTGATAGAATGTCTTAGGATCTAAGGATCTTGTACTAGTGACCGAACGTGAAAGCCCATATAGCAATGTATGTGAACGATGTTTGACTTATGCGAAAGTCAAGGTGGAGAATTAGAAACCTACTGGGTTGTGTCAGCAACCAGAAACACCCATTTGGAAATGGGAACAGACTGCCACAGATTTTGTCACTGGTCTACCTAAAACTCAAAACGGAAACAATATCACCTGGGTGATTGTTGATTGTCTCATGTAACCAGTACACTTTCTTGCAATCAAGGAAAAATTGACAAGTCTTCGTATCATGTGAATAATTACCTGTGAAGGGCGGTTTCTAGGCACGGGGTGCCAACTCCTGTTACCTCTGATTTTGATCTATACCTGATTTACGACAGGCAATACACAGCACGCTTGGCACACGTTTAGACATGAGCATTGCTTATCACCGTAGGACAAATGGTCAGAGTAAACGAACCATCCTGACACTCGAAGACAAGCTACGAGCATGTGTGTGATTGACTTTAGTGAAAATTGGAAGGACACTTACCTTTGGTTGAGTTCTACTTCAGCAGTTACCATTCTTGTATTCAGACAGATCTGTTTGAGGCATTGCATGGACGATAATGGCGATCTCCTTGTTGGACTAAGGTGGGTGACAGCCTAATCACAGGTCCAGTACTTGTATTCGAAACTCCTGAGAAAATTGTTTAGATCGAAAATCGTATGGCGGCAGTGCATGACCGTCAGAAAAGCCGCTAAGCGTAGGAAACCCTTAGAATTCGCAGAAGGCAATCGTGTTATGTTAGGAGTTTCACCCTGGGAGGGTGGGGTGTGCTTTGGGAAGTGCAGTAAACTTAATTCACAATACGTTGGGCCATTTGGGATTCTGGAGAGAATCGGCAAGGTGACCTACAAACTCGAGTTATCTAGCAAGTTGGGCAACGTTCATGATGTTGTTCACATCTTAAACCTAAGGAAGTATTTGTCTGTTAAACACTTGTGGTCTCTTTGCCATAACCATAGGTCGGTGATAAGTCATAGTTTGTCGAGAAACCTGATAAAATCATGGGCCGAGAAGTTAAGGTTTGTAAGCATGGCCGGATTCCAGTCGTGAGGGTTCGTTGGAACTCAAATCGTGGACCGAAGTTCATGTGGGAACCCGAGGATCAAATATAGTTCAAGCACCCTCAACTGTTCACAACTCCTGATGCAACTGGTGAATTTCGGGATGAAATTCCCTTTCAATTTGGTGATGATGTGGCACTCGAGGAAATCCATAGTCATCCTAGTCTGTCACTTCATTTTCATGAGACTGCTTATCAAATTTTGGGACGAAATTTCTTTCAAGTTGGGGATGATGTGACAACCCGAACTCCTGAGGTTATTATATTTGCAGTACTTCTATCTACATTTCGTCATACGCTGGGATCTTGTGCTTATTGTGTGAAATCCATTTAGTTAGGTTTAATTGAATGTTTTATGTTAAGTGTATAATAAGTATTAGTTGGTTTGAGTAGTCGCACACTTTGGTCAAACCGCACACTCCGCTCACAACCGCACACACTCCCTCACTTGGATGTCCTCTAAATCTCGGCCCACACACACACTAAAGCAGGCCCAGATCGCTCCAAGCCCAGCCATTGTGGGTTGCGCATACATGAGGGACGTGAGTGTGGTGTGTTGTGATTTAGAAAGTGTTAAAACCCAAACTTCATCTCCTCTCCTCTGTGGCGATTGACGGCAATGACCCCTTCCTTCGAAGATCGACGGCAACATGCCTATGATTCTCTCGAAGCCTTTCTAAATCTACTTCCAATCCTGTTAGTGTTTCACTATAGTTCAACTATTATTGATCATTGCATAATGTTGGTTTGATGATACCTTTGCATGATGCCTTGATGATTTAATGCTAGGGATTGGATAATTAGGAGGATCTTTGATAAACAACCTGTAATAACAAACTGGTAGGATTTAATTAGATGGATGTGTGATGTAACCAATTGATCCAGTGTGGTATGAATCATAGGGTTTGACGATTAAATGATGTGGACCTGTGAATACTGCGAATGCATGAATTAATAGGGCTGATGTGTGATTGATGCTCTTGATGATTGAGTAACGATTTAGAATTCTTACCCATAAGGGTTTTGATCAAGTTTGAATGATAATTATTACTGATTATAGTTGTCTAATTTTGTGGATAGAATGGTATGAACATTAGAGTTGATTGAGTCTTCGATGAAACCGTTTCTGTGGTAAGGTACATAATGAATGTTGCATTGTATGATTCGTTGCTTATGAATTAAATTGGAATGATTAATTGGTTGATAACTGTTAATTACATTAACTATGATTCTTAAGAATCAATGTAAATTAAAAGGGTAATTGGTTAGTTGAGTGAATAATGGAAACTGGTATAATAAATTGCATGATTGAAGGAAAGACAGTAACTAATCGCACAAAGTGTGTAATCGCACAACATGAGCCTAATCGCACAACTGGTTGGGCTATACAAGTCGTTGGGCTGAAGCCCAATCGCACATATTAGGGTCAGTCACACAAGTCCTCGGGCTGGCCTACTCTTGGGTCGGACTTTGAGTTGGGCCACACATGCCGATCGCACAACCCAAAACCCAATCGCACATGCACATTAGGTACATGGGCCGGACTGTTAGTGAACCGCATAACTGGCCCACGAATCCGGAACCAGTCGCACAATTCCAATTGGGCCGGTCATGTTGGATCGCACAAGCGACTTAACTGGATCGCACAAGTACTAGATTAGTCCCACACTTTCAATCGCACAAGGCCTTGAAACTGGGCCACACACTTGTGTACATAATACTTGTTTGTGAACTTGCATGTCAGTTTGTATGTTATTGAATGTGAACTCGTGATATGAACTTGTGAACGTGCTGGACATCTGATATGAGTTATTGGACGAGGTGCATGGTGTGCAATGTGATAATTATGTAATAGTATGACATATGTTACTATTGTATTTCATGAACGACTATTATAACTCATAGGATGAGGTGTTATGCTACTTGTGCAATGTGAATACGGAATATGTGATCTATGTGCATATAAACTGATTGTCTTTGGTAACCGCGATAGGGTTTGGTTGACTAACTTGGAATGGGTAAAGTAATGTAACATACCGAGCAATCTAAGGTGTTGAGCATGCGTCCCGGTGGATGGGACAATCAATCGGGTATTCCTGAGAGGAATAAGTCTTTCCTGGGTAAAAACTTGGATGTTGGATAATAAACTCATTTCCTATCACCTTAAGTCCCATCTTATACCGAATAGTTACCTGAGAGGTAACGGGGTAATTAGTTAATAGCGCTATTATGCTTGGCAACCTCACACCGTACATGAGAGGACGGGCGTGAACTAATGACCTTAATCATGACCAATGTTTAAATAGGGGGCATTGGGGATGGGTAAAACAATCTGGAGCCATCTTGTACGGTACTCGAGTTATTATCAACATTACTTTCGGAATTGTCATTAAACTGGAATAAACACTTTGTAACCAAAGGTTTTCATAAAACTGTGAACTCACCAGCGTTGTCTGATACACTTGTTTACATGCTCGCAGGTTATAGATATGTAGAACGTGGAACTTGCTGTCTCGGAAGCTGGAGTTTTCATGGGTCGAGACACATGAAAACACGAGATGAGTCTAATAGCTATCATACGTTTGGTTTACGAAATACATAACTAATGATTTATGCTTCCGCTGAAAACGTAGAGTTATACTTTATGTAATGCACCGCTTTATCTTAATGAATGAAAGTTTTATTTAAAATATTGTATGAGTTCAATGTGATTGGTAGCTAGATCCTGGTACGTCACACGCCTCGCGGAGGTTTCTGCTTGGGGTATTTTCGGGGGTGTGACATGTTTTGCCGGAGTAGTTTCATTTAAAACAGGGTTTGAATATTGCGCATATGGTCCCTGCTGTTAAGGAGTTTTACAAAGTTACACGTGAGGGGTTTTGACATAAAAAGGTTAACTGGCTTTAGCTGAAAGGACACCGCCCGTAAATGATTGCAAACATAAAGGACATACAGTGTTATTTTTAAAGTTAAAGGACAACGCCTATCAAAACATTGAAACATTAAGAACGAACAATGCAATTTAGCCTTAAAAAATGGGACCATTGAGTTTGGCATAGGTCTTCAACCAAACCAGTACTTTGTTGAGATGATTAACGTAAGTATTCAGTTTTCATCAGTTATTTTCCAGTCGTATATTGTTATGGATCATTGTTAATTGTTATATCAGGTGGAGCAACCATCAAAAAACAATGACAGACCAATACCATACGGGTTTAACAAGCAACCACCTCTAGATATAAGTACTTGGTTCGAGTCCGTGTTAGCCACATCTTGAGTTAACAGGACCTTCGCCACCTTGCCCAGCTAATGTTAAGGTTTCATATGATAGTGATGATCTATATATACTATCACCTATAGCCTTTGACATGTACAATTTTATATATTAAGTGGAGCAACCATCCAAAAACAATGACAGACCAATACCATACAGGTTTTAAAAGCAACCACATTTATATATAAGTAGTTGGAATGGGTCCGTGTGAGTTGTATCTTGAGTTAACAGGACCTCCACCACCTGGCCCAACAAATGTCGAGGTTTTAATATGATAATGATGATCTTTTTATATTATTACCTATAAACTTTTGATATGTACATTTTCTTTTTACAGACCAATACCATACAGGTTTTAAAAGCAACCACAATTATATATAAGTAGTTGGTAAGTATTTTTTGATTATTTAAGTGTACTTATCTTATGTTAGGCTAACGACTTAGAGGACTCTAATTACTGTTGTAAAGTCAAGTGAGCACACACTTGATATTGTTTCCTATTAAAATTCCATAATTAAACAAGTAATAATTAAAATGTCACATATTTCATATAAGATCAAATATCCAAATAAAATACATAAGGTTTGTCTTTATTAATTACTAAGGAAAAAGGCTCCTATGTGATCTTGATCCAATCCTGTCTTCAGTTCTCACTACATGTATCATGTGTAAAAAGGTTTTGGGATTAATTTAGTTTGCATTTTAATTTAATAAAATAAACATGCAAGTTCAAGTGTACACATATATAATGAATAATAAAAAAATCAATCATGGATAAAATAAACCAAAACCAAATGCTTGTATCCCAAACCCGCAAGGGCGTGACTAAATGAGGTGGCGATACCAACTTCCCATTGTATTGAAAAAAGGTCAGCCAACGAAAGAAAGTGTGAGGTGATACCACATACCATGCTCATGAGGAAATGTCAGCCGTGAATCCACAATATGCTTGCTTGACTGATATCAATAACAAAAACACAATAACCGAATGAACACATAACCAAATAATACCTGAACTGCACACTGATATTGCATGCTTGATGATGATTAAAAATGAGTAAAAAATTTTGTGACAGAATGATACACCCCAAAAAAGTTAATGCAAAAAGAGGAATATAATTTACTCACTATTTGCGAAGATTTGATCCACTAAATTTACAACCACACAATTTGTGAAATTCTACAAGATAGTTATCATAAAAACTAATATAACAAACCCTAAAGATTTATCAAATAAATAACCAACAACTCTACGAAATTGGGTTCTCCTATTTGAGGACTTAAAATACCCAATTAAATATTTAGAAAAATACCCAAAACCAATATTTTTATTCTCTAAATCAATTAAATTGTAAATAATTACAAAAATAATAATTTAACAGGCTAATCATTCAATAAATACCAAAATTATTCCAAATTATTAGAAACTCCTTTAGTGGAATAACAAATCTGATTTTAGGTTTAATATGTATTTATATTTAAAATAATCAAATTTATAAAAGAATATATTTATTACATGATTTTATAAGATAATTAATTGAAATTAATTACCAACAATTACAGCACGTTTCCTGACATATTTCCTGTGAGCAATTCTCCCGACGAAAAATGAAAACAATAGAATTTTTTTAAAAAATTCAGAGTATTAATATATTATGCAAACAAATAAATTAGCAATAATGTTCAAAATATTTATATTGATTTATTTTGTATTTTTAATTGATTTTCTACATGATAAAATTCATGAATTATGAATGTATAAGATTATAATATTATTACATTCTTTAATTGTGTGAAAAGGATTATATAGAAATTTATGATTTACTTTTTTATATATTCAACCCGTGTAATACACAGGTTTATAACACTTACAAGTTAAGATGATAGTTAATCTAGATTTTTAAAATCCTTTGTAATACACGGATTTATACGCTAGTGTCCTTCATATTTTAATTTACCTCTTGTATTAAACAAGATTTGACTAAAGTGCCCCTCATGTAAAGGATAGGTACCTGGAATTTAAGAAATAACATGGAAGGAGTTAATTTTAGGGGCTACAAAGGTTAGGAAAATGGCATTGGTGGTTGAAGTGTCATAAAGTTCCTTTATGAGCTGACTTAACCACATGCACCAAAAACGTAATTTACTTTTTTCATTAAAAGGGTAAAAATAAATCCAATTTACCCTTTTAATGTGCAAGACACGTGACCGAACTTTACATGCAAAATTAAGTGTCGTTAAACAACAAGATATCAATAATCACAACATATGAACATAAAGGATCAACATTGTCGGTTTGTTATATTTAGGATTAAAAGTGAAATTCACAATATGCCTAAAGGTCGAAAACTCGAATTTACTTGTAAAAGAATAACTTTATTTGCATTATGATAGATCAAAATGATATTTTCTATAATAGTAAGTTTCCATTTTGAAAGCTCTTAAAATTCTTAGGGTGTGATTATAGTAAAATTTGCATTAGGGTAACCCCACACTTCCTATTTAAAAGAACACAATACCATTTTCATTATAATCACCTAATCACCGCCGCACCGTTTCTTCTCTCATTCATCCACACCCTGGCCCTAAAGATGGAATCTATTTTTCGGTGCAAATGTAAGAGCTTTTATTTATTTTACTTTTATCTAATTCGATTTACCTCATAATATTTCTTAACATTTTTAAAAATCACTGCTTGTTTTCAAAAGTACTAATTTGAGAAGTTTGGTTTAATTATTTTTATGGACATGTATGCTTTGATTTTGTTGGTGTTGATGTAACATATACGAATACTAACTCTGACCAGTTTGAAAATTTAAGAAATTCATTACCAAATACATTTTTAGAATTTTTATTTTTGTATAAGCATGTTCTATAATGTATCTATAAACAAATGAAGAAGAATTTGTAACACATATTTTTTTATTCTTTATATGACGTGTAGTTATGAGGATTTTTTTTGTTCCTTATTTAACGTGTAGTTATAAGGATTTTGTGTTTTTTTTTTGTTCGTTTTGTTGGTTATAAATGTTATGTTTTCTATTATTCACCGATCTCACATCACTTTGACGTGTAGTTATGAGGATTTTATGTTTTTTGCTTGTTTTGTTGGCTATAAATGTTAGGTTTTGTGTTATTCACCGATCTCAAATCACAAACGGGTCTGCCTTATCATTTAGGAGTAGACTATAGCATGTTGATTGTTCATGAAGTTTCAAGGGCTCAATTGAGAAAGGTAAAATCCAAAACCATTCAAACTACTTGAGAAAGTCAAAGGAGAAATTGCAAAAAAAGAAAAAGAAAACAAAGAAAGAAGGAAAAGAGCAGTCAAGCCATGTTGTAAAATAAAAATTTTAAAAATATAGTTTTATATAATCTTATATGGATTAAAACAAAATTATAATATTAAGGTGTGCTTTTTAGTTAATAATGATGATATATATATATATATATATATATATATTACCACCTAAAGCCTTTTGACATATAAAATTGTATTATATAAAAAGTAGAAGATAATTCAAATTTTATTTTTGTTTTTATTTTTTCGTATGTGTGTACATTATCTAAGTTTGCTTGTCATATGCCAGGCATGTAGATCTCAAACGGCTCTATGAAACCCGCGATCGGTGTTGTGTGAGGTAAACGCACACCTATTATTGTTTCCTAGTTTGATAACTGTATAGTTGTTCTATACAGGGTTGCCTACTTAATAAATAAGTAAACCCTATGTTTGGAACCCCAAATTTTTTAGATCCTCATTTTGATATATCATGTATTTATATAAATATAATAACCGAAATTTATATATGCAATTGGTTTAATTTACCTACACATAACAATTGGAGTACACTTTTTCTTTTGGATAACAATTGAAACTTTTAATAATTGAATTCAAAATGATTTGGCTTTCTTGTCATATTTAAACACCATATTTTAAAATAAAATTATTGCCCTTGATTTGAACACACAGAACCCTAATTTCAAATGTTTGAATGTATTATTATTCACTTTCATGTATCTTATTGATCCTTGAAGAATATATAAACTAAAAAAAGTAAATATGTGGCTTTGCAACAGTGTGCTTGACCATGGCTTTTGGAGCTTAAAAAAGGCTAAATTGCACTTTTTGTCCTTTATGTTTCAATGTTTCGACAGACCCTATCCTTTAACTTTAAAAATTACACTGTATGTCCTTTATGTTTGTAGTCATTAACGGGCGGTGTCCTTTCAGCTAAACCTAGTTAATTTTTTTATGTTAAAACCCATCACGTGTAACTTTGTGAAACTCCTAATCTGCAGGGACCATATGTGCAATATTCAAATTCTGTTTTAAATGAAACTACTCCGGCAAAACACCTAATTCTCCGGTCATATTCTCTGGTGACCTAACTTTACAACTTCAGATGATCTAGATGCTTCTTCCGGTCATGTCGAAGATCAAACTAGAAAAAATAATCGAGTTGGACACGGAAGCTCGACACACAGGTATATGATGGCAAAATTGGTATTTTTGTTGTTCTCTTTAAATTTTATATATATATATATATATATGTATTACAAATAGTTGATTTGTATATATGATTATAGGGATATGTCACAAGGGGCTAAAGTTTCAAATTGTTGGATTTACTGAAAGGGAATGCAGGTGAATTTCAAACGTCATTTATGAATATTCTTCATCTCATCATTCGGTATTAATTAGATTTGTATTTATTTTGTGGCTTACATTCGGTTTTAATTAGTCTTTGCAGGGCTTGCATTCCAGATGTTCACAGAAGCTGTGATTATTGTTCTTTTGTACTGTGCTTAACTTGTTATCACGAGATGCTTGACGGATACTTGCATTCGAAGATCGAAAATTTGAAAGAGACAAAAATGATTAGAACCAAACGTTCAAAAAACAAACCTTGGAGATTTTTATTCGATGGACGTATAAGCTGTCCACCTAAGCATATCGGTGGCGTTTAACGTCTTTCTGCCGGTTATATCTCACGAAAGATCTAGAAGAAAGCGTAAAGCATTTACTTTGCCGTATTCACCTCAAGAAACTGAACGGGCTATCCGATCATTCCCCATGTTCGCTATGCCAGAGAAGATGATAGGAGAAGATGGCAGGAGAAGATTGCTTAAGAAGATGGTCGGAGAAAGATGAAAAATCCGGTCACCAGAGAAGATGACTGGAGAAGATGGCCGGAGAATAAGGTGTTTTGCCGGAGCTGTTTCATTTAAAACAGAGTTTGAATATTGCGCATATGGTCCCTGCTGTTAAGGAGTTTACAAAGTTACACGTGAGGGTTTTTAACATAAAAAAGTTAACTAGGTTTAGCTGAAAGGACACCGCCCGTAAATGATTGCAAACATAAAGGACATACAGTGTTATTTTTAAAGTTAAAGGACAGCGCCTGTCGAAACATTGAAACATAAAGAATGAAAAGTGCAATTTAGCCTTAAAAATGGGACCATTGAGTTTGGCATGGGTCTTCAACAAAAGCAGTACTTTGTTGAGATGATTAACGTAAGTATTCAGTTTTCATCAGTTATTTTCCTGTCGTATGTTGTTATAGATCATTGTTAATTGTTATATCAGGTGGAGCAACCATCAAAAAACAATGACAGACCAATACCATACCGGTTTAACAAGCAATGTCGCAACCCCCGATCCCTTATTCCCGGGAACGAGCGGACGCGATCTCAGTTGTGGTGGTATCAGGTTATTTAATCTCGCAGTGGAATTTTCATCAGGACCGTAGTTAGGAAATGTTTATCAGAGTAAAACCACCATATTTTATATTAATAATCACATGGATAAAATCCAAGTTTCTTATTACAATACCTTTATAGGGATAAACCCTATCTTATTTAATTTAAAACATCGTTTATTAGGTAACTTTTATAGCCACATTATCCCCAAGCCTTTAGTGCTCTCCAGCTGGCTTTCTACTAGTTGGCTGTCATATTGGGTTACCTGAAACACGTTTTAAAAACATTTGTCAGTCGGAAACACTGGTGAGTGAATCCCAGTTTAATTAAGAACATTTTATTGATTAAAACAGTATCGAGGACGATTACAATGTTTATGTCTACACAATTACTCCATTTGGTACTATCAATCCACTGACTTGTGGGTCATATTACACATTGGCTAACTCATTGTCCCATTGGTAACGTACTGTCATCCTCGACTTACTACTCACAGTGTAGTAAATTTTGTATACAAAACCCCAACATACCGACAGTAATTGAAGACTACAAAGACTCAATCACCGCTTAATCACATTGTAAAACATTTAAGGTTTTGTAAAAACTGTTAACAAAAAGAAGATTACTCACTTTGCTATCTTAGGCTTCTTGTAAGGGTTTCCTGGGTATAATCTATAATTTATACAAATGTACATTGGTTAGTATCATAACCCTTTGAAATTATTAATGATACCCTCCCCGAGACGGCATTTCAACAACTACGTCGGGCAGAACCACGACAGTTGTTACGGAACCCTAAATCAATCGGGCAGAGTAACTATTATGAAACTGGGGTTATAATACTTACAACAGAGTAGAACCTCGCTAATTAGGGGGTATAATACCCAAATATTATGCCTAATACTTTCAGAATTCGCGATTGAGAAGTGTGAATGAGCGACGGAAACTGAAAACTGATGCCTGCTATTTATAGTTGTGAAATACGACTTTTAGGTGGCCCGCGTAAGGTAAGGCTAAGCCTTACGTGGCCCGCGTCAACACACGGTCAACCTATAGCTTGGCCTGATCAGCTTGTAGACTTGCCACGATGTCGACACGTGTCGGCATCTGGTGTATCCGCGTTTTATGAGTCCGCGTGGCCCGCGTGAGCTTGAGGTGGGATCCTACGCGGCCCACCTCAGCTTTAAATTCAGATTTTTATTTTATTTTTATAAACTATAACGTATTTCAGGCTCGGTTTTCAAATACGGGTTGTAATTAAAGACATATAAGGGTATTTTAAAATATACTAGAGTGTCGGAAATATTATGAGGATGTTGGTTTTACCGAGGGTTGTTACATTCTCCCCAGCTAAACACTTTTTGAGATTAGATACATGAAACACATCATAAATCCCTGCCATTTCCTCTGGCAGTTGTAGCTGATAGGCTACAGGTCCTATTTTTCTAATAATCTTGAAGGGTCCAACATACCTGGGACTTAGCTTTCCTCTTTTGATGAATCTTACCACTCCTTTCCAAGGAGAGACTTTCAACAATACTTTATCTCCTACCTGAAACTCTAATGGCTTGCGTCGGTTATTGGCATAACTCTTTTGTCGATCACGTGCAGCTTTCAGTTGTTCCTTGACTTGAATAATCTTGTCAGTTGTTTCTTGCACTATCTCAGGTCCAGATAGATGCTTTTCCCCAATTTCTGCCCAACAGACTGGGGTTCGACACTTTCTTCCATAAAGTGCTTCAAATGGCGCAGCATTGATACTTGTGTGATAACTATTATTATAAGAAAATTCTATTAAAGGTAAGCGATCATCCCAATTACCTCCAAAATCAATTACACAAGCTCTAAGCATGTCCTCCATTGTCTGAATTGTTCTTTCACTTTGTCCGTCTGTTTGAGGATGATAAGTTGTGCTTAACCTTAACTTGGTTCCCATTGCCTTTTGGAAACTTGACCAAAAATGAGATGTAAAGCGACTATCTCTATCAGAAACAATTGATAAAGGAATGCCATGTAAAGAAAGAATTTCATTTACATACAATTTAGATAATTGTTCCATACTAATTGTTTCCTTCATTGGTAAGAATTGAGCTGACTTGGTTAGTCTATCTACAATCACCCAGATTGTATCATTTCCTTTCTTAGTTTTAGGTAATTTAGTAACAAAATCCATGGTTATTAATTCCCATTTCCAAACTGGCATTTCTAATTGCTGTAACAAACCTGAAGGTTTCTGATGTTCAGCTTTAACTTGTGAACAAGTTAAACATTTAGAAACATAAGTTGCTATATCCTTTTTCATTCCTATCCACCAGAAATTTTTCCTTAAATCCTGGTACATTTTATCACTTCCTGGATGCATCGTATACTTAGATTTATGGGCTTCTTCTAATATGCGATGGCGTAGATTTCCTAATTTAGGTATCCACGTTCTCTTTTCATGGAATCTCCAAATTCCATCTGTTCCTTGTTTTAATTCTTTTAACATACCTTTTAGCTTTTCAGTATCTTCCTTGATTACTGACTCTTGTGCTTATTTAAATCTACTTGCAGATTTAATTTAAGAGAACGTACTCTTCTTGGCTTTTCATGATACTTTCGGCTTAAAGCATTTGCCACTACATTTGCTTTTCCTTCATGATACTGGATATCACAATCATAATCACTAAGCATCTCCATCCAATGTCTTTGTCTCATATTAAACTCCTTTTGCTTGAAGATATACCTTAAACTTTTATGATCAGTGAATATGGTAAACTTACTACCATAAAGGTAATGTCTCCAAATCTTAAGAGAAAAAATTATAGCTCCTAATTCTAAATAATGGGTTGAATAATTCTCTTCATGACTCTTAAGTTGTCTAGATGCGTAAGCTATAACTTTCTGACGTTGCATTAATACACATCCATAACCTAATTTAGAAGCATCACAATAGACTATAAAGTGTTTAGTTCCTTCTGGTAATGCTAATATGGGTGTATGGGTTAATCTTTGCTTAAGGATTCTAAAGGCTTCTTCTTGTTTTACTCCCCATTTAAACTTAACATATTTACAGGTTAGCTTAGTTAAGGGAATGGCTATTCTAGAAAAATCTTGAATAAATCTTCTATAATAACCGGCCAATCCTAAGAAACTTCTAACCTCAGTTGGTGACTCAGGGGTTTTCCATTTAGTAATTTCCTCGATTTTTGTTGGATCTACATGAATTCCTTCATGATTGACTAGGTGTCCAAGGAATTGTATCTGTTCTAACCAAAATTCGCACTTATTGAATTTAGCATAAAGCTTTTCCTTTCTTAATAGACTTAAAAGTGTTTGCAAATGCCTTGCATGATCTTCTTTATTCTTAGAATAAATTAGAATATCATCTATGAATACAATTATGAATTTATACAAATATGGCTTACATATTCGGTTCATCATGTCCATAAATGCAGCTGGGGCATTGGTTAAACCAAATGACATGACAGTAAATTCATAATGACCATACCTTGTTCTAAATGCGGTCTTAGGAATGTCCTCTTCCTGTACCTTTAATTAATGATATCCTGACCTTAAATCGATTTTAGAGAAAAATCGAGCTCCTTGTAGCTGATCAAACAGATCATCGATTCTTGGTAATGGGTACTGATTCTTAATCGTAACCTTGTTTAATTCACGGTAGTCAATGCACATACGCATCGATCCGTCCTTCTTTTTAACGAACAGTATTGGCGTTCCCCATGGCGATGAACTTGGCTGTATGAATCCTTTCTCTAATAATTCATCTAATTGTTTCTTTCGCTCCTACATTTCAGCAGGTGCCAATCGATAAGGTGCTTTGGCAATTGCTGATGTTCCTGGTAGCAGGTGAATTCTGAATTCAACTTCTCTGTCTGGAGGTAGTCCTGGTAATTCTTCTGGAAAGATATCTGAAAACTGTGACACTACTGGAATATCTTTTAGTTCTTTTCCTTTAGTGTTAGTGATTATAGAAATCAAATACACTATAGAACCTTTTCTTATACAACTTGCAGTTTTCATCACAGAAATTAATTTAGTGGATCTAAACGGCTTATCTCCTTTTATTGTGATCGTTTTACCTTTTGGTGAATTTACTTGAATTAACTTTTGATCACACAAAATATTGGCTTTATTGGCTATTAACCAACCCATTCCTAAAACAACATCGAATCCTGCCAGATTCATAGGATAAAGATTTGCAATAAATTTCTGATTTGAAATTTCTATACTTGCTCCCTGCAAGATTTCAGAAATCCTAACAGTTTCTCCATTGGCTGTTTCTACTAGACATTCTTGTGGTAGTTTAGTTAATGACTGAGTTAGAATTTTGCAAAACGAAGTATTAATAAAACTTTGGTTTGCACCAGAGTCAAATAATACTTTAGCAAATATATCATTAACTAAAAACATACCAGCTATAACGTCTGGAATCATCTTGGCTTCATCTGCAGTAAGAACAAATGCTCTAGCATTTTTAGTATTCTTGTTGTTTGCAACTGGGGCCAATTTTGGACAGTTTAGCCTGATATGACCTTTTTCTCCACAGTTGTAGCATAATCCATTACTGGATTTCCTCTTGCAATTTTCTTCCTTGTGTCCTGACATCTTGCAGTAATTGCAGAGATTTGAGCATTTTCCCGAGTGCTTTTTCTTGCAAACTTTGCAGTATGGTGTAGAGGTAGAACCCATATTCCTACGATTGAAATTTCCAGAACAAAATTCTTGAGTAAGCCTTTGGGTTAGGTTTTTCCTCTGGTCTTCTTCTCTATTACGGACTAACTCATCTGTCAAGGTATTGGCTAGTTCTACAGTTTCTTCTATAGTTTGAGGTCTAGCTGTCTTGACTACATGTCTAATCTCTACAATTTCCCCAAATATAACGGGAAATTAACACTGGTTCTGGTGAAGCAAGAGTTGGTACTATTCTAGCATATTCAAAGAATAACTTCGTGTACCCCTTACTATCCACACCAGTCATCCTAAGGTTTAGGAATTTGTTTGCTATCTGCTCTTTTTCATTTGGAGGGCAGAATTTCCTTTCTACCATATTCCTAAATTCTTCCTAATCCATACTATAAACCCTATCACTTCCTCTAGATTGAAGGATAGTGTTCCACCATTCTAAGGCTGCATTTTTAAATAAATTGGAAGCAAACATTATCTTGTCCTCTTCCGCACATTTACTTATTTTCAGAACAGCCTCAGTCTTTTCTATCCAGCGTAGAGCTGCAATAGGTTCTTCATTGCCCGAGAATTCTATTGGTTTACAGGACCAGAATTCTTTGTATGAACAACTGTAAGGCACAGTTCTTCTTCTTTTGGGAATGGGCATTTGAAGAATAGGTCCATTGTTCACGCTATGTTCTGGTTCAATTGGTCGCTTACTGCTATGTTTACTTTTATTATTCGCTTCTTGAACCGTTTGAAGAATAAATGGCATTGCGTCTATAATTCCTTGTACCACTATATGTTGGAAAACACTATTATCCATCTGATTTCCATTGTTATTGATGCTTGGGTTTTCATTAACCACGTTAATGTTACTCTGATTATCGTTATTTAGATTTCCTTGATTTTCTTCGTCGGCCATCTGAATTTTAAACATTTACCCCGTGTTAATATCACAAATAATAGGTAATATATAAAATCACATAACACGCAATTTAACCAAAACCGTCGATCATTGCGACTTGTACTCTATTTTCATATACTATACGTCTATTACACAATAGTACAGAAATAAAGATTACAATACCAACAAAAAGAAAATTACACTAATAGTACTATGCATCCGTACACACATATTTTATTTTATATTATATATATATATATATATATATATATATATATTTTTATTTATTATTACTACTACCATTTCCTCCATCTCATTCACGTATATGGATTTATCCAAAAATCCATATTACGTTCATCGTATTTCCATACGAGACGTTCTCCCACTTGACGCATTCTCTCACTGCTTTCTAAAATTTCCTCCCAAAAAATCCTAAGTTCTTGCACATTTTCTGCACTCATTGGGGGTGCAGGTTCTCGGACTGGGTTTGGAATCTGGGGTGCGGTTTCCTGATATGGGGGTGACATTTCCTGAAATTGGTAAGGATCCTCTAATATCTCCCTAATATAGTTATCATGGTAATAGGGATCTAAAGGGTCCATACCTGGGTAAGCTTCTATGTTATGTATGGGTGGATATTCCTGAATAGGGTAACGTTGCACAAAGTCCCTATTGTCGTCCCACCCGGGGTCATAATTCGGGTCTAGGGGATTCGGTGCAGGCACCCTAGGGATTTCTTCTGGATTAAAGTCATGCATCTCCACCTGGTTTTCCTGGTTTTCTATCTCCATGGGTTGTTCTGGGTTTTGTGGTTGTGGGGCTACTAATTGTTCCAGACTTGGGTCAGCAGCAATTGTAGCTAGGATATGGAAATTAGCTAGGCGTCTATTAAGCATATCCTGAGTATGGGCATCTGTTTCTCGCTTAATGGCTGCTAAAGCCCTTTGTTGTTGCAATTTTCGCATTCTCTTCCTACGAGCAAAAGCTTCTTTACTGAACCATCCTCGTTTCTTATTAGGAAATGGCTCTTCAGATTTAGCTCTAAAAGCAAATATTCCCTCCTCCTGATCAGTAGAATACCCTGAAAGGGCAGGCTGTGATGATGTACCTTCACTCCTCGGTGAATCAGCTAACTGACGATTCACGTCTGATGGCCCTTGATCACTCATACTGAAAACTAACAAATAGTCAAATAACACATAACAAATAATTACAGTTATACACGTATTTCCGTAATTTATTTCCTAACACAAATTTTAAAATTTCAAGTGTCAGCAGAACACTTCTTTGGCATAGACCAGTAGCTAGCCTCTGATACCACCTCCTGTCGCAACCCCCGATCCCTTATTCCCGGGAACAGGCGGACGCGATCTCAGTTGTGGTGGTATCAGGTTATTTAATCTCGCAGCGGAATTTTCATCAGGACCGTAGTTAGGAAATGTTTATCAGAGTAAAACCACCATATTGTATATTAATAATCACATGGATAAAATCCAAGTTTCTTATTACAATACATTTATAGGGATAAACCCTATCATATTTAATTTAAAACATCGTTTATTAGGTAACTTTTATAGCCACATTATCCCCAAGCCTTTAGTGCTCTCCAGCAGGCTTTCTACTAGTTAGCTGTCACATTGTGTTACCTGAAACGCGTTTTAAAAACATTTGTCAGTCGGAAATACTGGTGAGTGAATCCCAGTTTAATGAAGAAACATTTTATTGATTAAAACAGTATCGAGGACGATTACAATGTTTATGTCTACACAATTACTCCATTTGGTACTATCAATCCACTGACTTGTGGGTCATATTACACATTGGCTAACTCATTGTCCCAATGGTAACGTACTGTCATCCTCGACTTACTACTCACAATGTAGTAAATTTTGTATACAAAACCCCAACATACCGGCAGTAATTGAAGACTACAAAGACTCAATCACCGCTTAATCACATTGTAAAACATTTAAGGTTTTGTAAAAAACTGTTAACAAAAAGAACATTACTCACTTTGCTATCTTAGGCTTCTTGTAAGGGTTTCCTGGGTATAATCTATAATTTATATAAATGTACATTGGTTAGTATCATAACCCTTTGAAATTATTAATGATACCCTCCCCGAGACGGCATTCCAACAACTACGTCGGGCAGAACCACGACAGTTGTTACGGAACCCTAAATCAATCGGGCAGAGTAACTATTATGAAACTGGGGTTATAATACTTACAACGGAGTAGAACCTCCCTAATTAGGGGGTATAATACCCAAATATTATGCCTAATACTTTCAGAATTCGAGATTGAGAAGTGTGAATGAGCGACGGAAACTGAAAACTGATGCCTGCTATTTATAGTTGTGAAATACGACTTTTAGGTGGCCCGCGTAAGGTAAGGCTAAGCCTTACGCGGCCCGCGTCAACACACGGTCAACCTATAGCTTGGCCTGATCAGCTTGTAGACTTACCACGATGTCGACACGTGTCGGCATCTGGTGTATCCACGTTTTATGAGTCCGCGCGGCCCACGTGAGCTTGAGGTGGGATCCTACGCGGCCCGCCTCAGCTCTAAATTCAGATTTTTATTTTATTTTTATAAACTATAACGTATTTCGTGCTCGGTTTTCAAATACGGGTTGTAATTAAAGATATATAAGGGTATTTTAAAATATACTAGAGTGTCAGAAATATTATGAGGATGTTGGTTTTACCGAGGGTTGTTACAAGCAACCACCTCTAGATATAAGTAGTTGGAATGGGTTTATGTTAGCTACATCTTGAGTTAACAGGACCTCCGCCACCATGCCCAACTAATGTTAAGGTTTCATATGATAGTGATGATATATATATACTATCACCTATAGCCTTTGACATGTACATTATTTTTATATTAGGTGGAGCAACCATCCAAAAACAATGACAGACCAATACCATACAGGTTTTAAAAGCAACCACATTTATATATAAGTAGTTGGAATGGGTCCGTGTGAGTTGTATATTGAGTTAACAGGACCTCCACCACCTGGCCAAGCAAATGTCCAGGTTGTAATTTGATAATGATGATCTTTTTATATTATTACCTATAAACTTTCGATATGTACATTTTCTTTTTACATAATGAAATAGAAAATGATTCACATTTTGTGTTTGTTTTAAAATTTTCGTAAGTATATTTTTGATTATCTAAGTGTGTACTTATCCTATGTTAGGCTAACGACTTAGAGGACTCTAATTACTGTTGTAAAGTCAAGTGAGCACACACTTGATATTGTTTCCTATTAAAATTCCATAATTAAACAAGTCATAATTAAAATTTCACATATTTCATATAAGATCAAATATCCAAATAAAATACATAAGGTTTGTCTTTATTAATTACTAAGGAAAAAGGCTCATATGTGATCTTGATCCAGTCCTGTCTTCAGTTCTCACTACATGTATCATGTGTAAAAAGGTTTTGGGATTAATTTAGTTTGCATTTTAATTTAATAAATTAAACATGCAAGTTCATGTGTACACATATATAATGAATAATACAAAAATCAATCATGGATAAAATAAACCAAAACCAATTGCTTATATCCCAAATCCGCAAGGGCGTGACTAAATGAGGTGACGATACCAACTTCATAGTATTGAAAAAAGGTCAGCCAACGAAAAAAGTGTGAGGCGATACCACATCCCATGCTCATGAGGAAATGTCAGCCGTGAATCCACAATATGCTTACTTCCTTGACTGAATTCAATAACCAAAACACAATAACCGAATGAACACATAACCAAATAATACATGAACTTCACACTAATATTACATGCTTGATAATGATTAAAAATGAATAAAAAAATTTGTCACAGAATGATACACCCCAAAAAGTTAATGCAAAAAGAGGAATATAATTTACTCACTATTTGCAAAGATTCGATCCACTAAATTTACAACCACCCAATTTGTAAAATTCTACAAGATAGTTATCGTAAAAACTAATATAACAAACCCTAAAGATTTATCAAATAAATAACCAACAACTCTACGAAATTGGGTTCTCCTATTTGGGGACTTAAAACACCCAATTAAATATTTAGAAAAATACCCAAAACCAATATTTTTATTTTCTAAATCAATTAAATTGTAAATAATTATAAAAATAATAATTTAACAGGCTAATCATTGAATAAATACCAAAATTATTCCAAATTATTAGAAACTCCTTTAGTGAAATAACAAATCTGATTTTAGGTTTAATATGTATTTATATTTATAATAATCAAATTTATAAAAGAATATATTTATTACATGATTTTATAAGATAATTAATTGAAATTAATTACCAACAATTACGGCCGTTTCCTGACATATTTCCTTTGAGCAATTCTCCCGACGAAAATGGAAAACAATTGAATGTCTTTAAAAAATTCAGAATATTTGTATATTATGTAAAAAAATAAATTAGTAACAATGTTCAAAATATTTATATTGATTTAATTTGTATTTTTAATTGATTTTCTACATGATAAAATTCATGAATTATGAATGTATAAGATTATAATAATATTACACTCTTTAATTGTGTCAGAAGGATTATATAGAAATTTATGATTTACTTTTTTATATATTCAACCCGTGTAATACACAGGTTTATAACACTTACAGGTTAAGATGATAGTTAATCTACATTTTTTAAATCCTTTGTAATACACGGATTTTTAAGCTAGTGTCCTTCATATTTTAATTTACCTCTTGTTGTAAACAAGATTTTACTAAAGTGCCCTCATGTAAAGGATAGGTACCTAGAATTTAAGAAATAACATGGATGGAGTTAATTTTAGGGGCTATAAAGGTTAGGAAAATAGCATTGGTGGTTGAAGTGTCATAAAATTCCGTTATGATCTGACTTAACCACATGCACCAAAAACGTAATTTACTTTTTTCATTAAAAGGGTAAAAATAAATCCAATTTGCCCTTTTAATGTTCATGACACGTGACCGAACTTTACATGCAAAATTATATGTCGTTAAACAACAAGATATCAACTATCGCAACATATGAACATAAAGGATCAACTTTGTCGTTTCGTTATATTTAGGATTAAAAGTGAAATTCACAATATACCTAAAGGTCGAAAACTCAAATTTACTTGTAAAATAACTTTATTTGCATTATGATATATCAAAATGATATTTTCTTTAATAGTTAGGTTCCATTTTGAAAGCACTTAAAATTCTTAAGGTGATTATAGTAAAATTTGCATTAGGGTAACCCCACACTTCCTATTTAAAAGAACACAATACCATTTTCATTATAATCACCTAATCACCGCCGCACCGTTTCTTCTCTCATTCATCCACACCCTGGCCCTAAAGATGGCATCTATTTTTCGGTGCAAATGTAAGAGCTTTTATTTATTTTACTTTTATCTAATTTGATTTGCCTCATAATCTTTCTTTACATTTTTAAAAATCACTGCTTGTTTTCAAAAGTACTAATTTGAGAAGTTTGGTTTAATTAATTTTATAGACTTGTATGCTTTGATTTTGTTGGTGTTGATGTAACATATACGAATCCTAACTCTGATCAGTTTGAAAATTTAAGAAATTCATTACCAAATACTTTTTTAGAATTTTTATTTTTGTACAAGCATGTTCTATAATGGATCTATAAACAAATGAAGAAGAATTTGCAACACATATTTTTTTTGTTCTTTATATGACGTGTAGTTATGTGGATTTTTTGTTCCTTATTTAACGTGTAGTTATGAGGATTTTGTGTTTTTTTGTTTGTTTTGTTGGTTATAAATGGTTATGTTTTCTATTATTCACCGATCTCACATCACTTTGACGTGTAGTTATGAGGATTTTATGTTTTTTGCTTGTTTTGTTAGTTATAAATGTTAGGTTTGGTGTTATTCACCGATCTCACATCACAAACGGGTTTGACTTATCATTTAGGAGTAGACTATAGCATGTTGATTGTTCATGGAGTTTCAAGGGCTCAATTGAGAAAGGTAAAATCCAAAACCATTCAAACTACTAGAGAAAGTCAAAGGCGAAATTGCAAAAAAGAAAAAAGAAAAAGAAAACAAAGAAAGAAAGAAAGAAGGAAAAGAGCAGTCAAGCCATGTTGTAAAATAAAAAATTAAAAAATATAGTTTTATATAATATTATATGGATTAAAACAAAATTATAATATTAAGGTGTGATTTTTAGTTAACAATGACGATCTATATATATATTACCAACTAAAGCCTTTTGTCATGTAAAATTGTATTATATAAAAAGTAGAGGATAATTCAAAGTTTATTTTTTTTTATTTTTTCGTATGTGTTAGGATTATCTAAGTTTGCTTGTCATATGCCAGGCTTGTAGATCTCAAACGGCTCAATGAAACCCGCGATCGGTGTTGTGTGAGGTAAACGCACACCTATGATTGTTTCCTAGTTTTATAATTGTATATTCGTTTTATACAGGGTTGCCTACTTAATAAATAAGTAAACCCTATGTTTGGAACCCCAAATTTTTTAGATCCTCATTTTGATATATCATGTATTTATATAAATATAATGACGAAAATTTATATATGCAACTGGTTTAATTTACTTACGCATAACAATTGGAGTACAGTTTTTCTTCTGGATAACAATTGAAACTTTTAATAATTGAATTCAAAATGATTTGGCTTTCTTGTCATATTTAAACACCATATTTTAAAATAGCATTATTGCACTTGAGATGAACACACAGAACCCTAATTTCAAATGTTTGAATGTATTATTATTCACTTTCATGTATCTTATTGATCCTTGAAGAATATATAAACTAAAAAAAGTAAATATGTGGCTTTGCAACAGTGTGCTTGACCATGGCTTTTGGAACTTAAAAAAGGCTAAATTGCATTTTTCGTCCTTTATGTTTCAATGTTTCGACAGACCCTATCCTTTAACTTTAAAAATTACACAGTATGTCCTTTATGTTTGCAGCTAAACTTAGTTAACTATTTTATGTTAAAACCCCTCACGTGTAACTTTGTAAAACTCCTTAACAGCATGGACCATATATGCAATATTCAAGTTCTGTTTTAAATGAAACTACTCCGGCAAAACACCTAATTCTCCGGTCATATTCTCCGATGACCTAAGCTTACAACTTCAGATGATCTAGAAGCTTCTTCCGGTAATGTTGAAGATCAATCTAGAACAAATAATCGAGTTGGACACGGAAGCTCGACACACAGGTATATGATGGCAAAATTGGTATTTTTGTTGTTTTCTCTTTACATTATATATATATACATATATATATATACACATATATATATATTACAAATAGTTGATTTGTATATATGATTATAGGGATATGTCACAAGGGGCTTAAATTTCAAATTGTTGGATATACTGAAAGGGAATGCAGGTGAATTTCAAACGTCATTTATGAATATTCTTCATCTCATCATTCGGTCTTAATTAGATTTGTATTTATTTTGTGGCTTACATTCGGTTTTATTTAGTCTTTGCAAGGGTTGCATTCCAGATGTTCACAGAAGCTGTGATTATTGTTCTTTTGTACTATGCTTAGCTTGTTATCACGAGATGCATGACGGATACTTGCATTCGAATATCGAAAATTTGATATAGACAAAAATGATTAGAACCAAACGTTCAAAAAACAAACCTTGGAGATTTTTATCCGATGGACGTATAAGATGTTCACCTAAGCATATCGGTGGCTGTGATAGAGGTCTTTTGCGTTTAACGTCTTTCTACCGGTTATATCTCATGAAAGATCTAGAAGAAAGCGTAAAGCGTTTACTTTGTCATATTCACCACAAGAAACTGAACGGGTTATCCGATCCTTCCCCATGTTCGCTATGCTAGAGAAGATGATAGAAGAAGATGGCCGGGGAAGATGGCTAGAGAAGATGGTCGGAGAAAGATGAACAATTAGGTCACCAGAGAAGATGACTGGAGAAGATGGCCGGAGAATTAGGTGTTTTGCCGGAGCAGTTTCATTTAAAACAGAGTTTGAATATTGCGCATATGGTCCCTGCTGTTAAGGAGTTTTACAAAGTTACACGTGAGGGTTTTTAACATAAAAAGTTAACTAGGTTTAGCTAAAAGGACATCGCCCATAAATGATTGCAAACATAAAGGACATACAGTGTTATTTTTAAAGTTAAAGAACAGCGCCTGTCGAAACATTGAAACATAAAGAAAGAAAAGTGCAATTTAGCCTTAAAAAATGGGTCCATTGAGTTTGGCATGGGTCTTCAACCAAAGCAGTACTTTGTTGAGATGATTAACGTAAGTGTTCAGTTTTCATCAGTCATTTTCAAGTCGTATGTTGTAATAGATCATTCTTAATTGTTATATCAGGTGGAGCAATCATCAAAAAACAATGACAGACCAATACCATACGGGTTTAACAAGCATCCACATCTAGATATAAGTAGTTGGAACGGGTCCGTGTTAGCTACATCTTGGGTTAACAGGACCTCCACCACCTTGCCCAGCTAATGGTAAGGTTTCATATGATAGTGATGATCTATATATATACTATCACCTATAGCCTTTGACATGTACATTTTGTTTTATATTAGGTGGAGCAACCATCCAAAAACAATGACAGACCAATACCATACAGGTTTTAAAAGCAACCACATTTATATATAAGTAGTTGGAATGGGTCCGTGTGAGTTGTATCTTGAGTTAACAAGACCTCCACCACCTGGCCCAACAAATGTCCAGGTTTTAATATGATAATGATGATCTTTTTATATTATTACCTATAAACTTTCGATATGTACATTTTCTTTTTACATAATGAAATATAAAATGATTCACATTTTGTGTTTGTTTTAACAATTTGGTAAGTATTTTTTGATTATTTAAGTGTACTTATCTTATGTTAGGCTAACGACTTAGAGGACTCTAATTACTGTTGTAAAGTCAAGTGAGCACACACTTGATATTGTTTCCTATTAAAATTCCATAATTAAACAAGTCATAATTAAAATGTCACATATTTCATATAAGATCAAATATCCAAATAAAATACATAAGGTTTGCCTTTGTTAATTACTAAGGAAAAAGGCTCCTATGTGATCTTGATCCAGTACTGTCTTCAGTTCTCACTTCATGTATCATGTGTAAAAAGGTTTTGGGATTAATTTAGTTTGCATTTTAATTTAATAAAATAAACATGCAAGTTCATGAGTACACATATATAATGAATAATAAAACAATCAATCATGGATAAAATAAACCAAAACCAAATGCTTACTAAATGAGGTGGCGATACCAACTTCCCATAGTATTGAAAAAAGGTCAGCCAACGAAAGAAAGTGTGAGGCGATACCACATCCCATGCTCATGAGGAAATGTCAGCCGTGAATCCACAATATGCTTCTTGACTGAATTCAATAACCAAAACACAATAACCGAATGAACACATAACCAAATAATACATGAACTGCACACTGGTAATGCATGCTTGATAATGATTAAAAATGAATAAAAAATTTGTGACAGAATGATACACCCCAAAAAGTTAATGCAAAAAGAGGAATATAATTTACTCACTATTTGCGAATATTCGATCCGCGACATTTACAACCACACAATTTGTGAAATTCTACAAGATAATTATCGTAAAAACTAGTATAACAAACCCTAAAGATTTATCAAATAAATAACCAACAACTCTACGAAATTGGGTTCTCCTATTTGGAGACTTAAAAAACCCAATTAAATATTTAGGAAAATACCCAAAACCAATATTTTATTTTCTAAATCAATTAACTTGTAAATAATTACAAAAATAATAATTTAACAGGCTAATCATTCAATAAATATCAAAATTATTCCAAATTTTTAGAAACTCCTTTAGTGGAATAACGAATCTGATTTTAGGTTTAATATGTATTTATATTTAAAATAATCAAATTTATAAAAGAATTTATTTATTACATGATTTTATAAGATAATTAATTGAAATTAATTACCAACAATTGCAGCCCGTTTCCTGACTTATTTCCTTGAGCAATTCTCCCGACGAAAAAGGAAAACAATTGAATTTCTTTAAAAAACTCAAAATATTTATATATTATGTAAAAAAATTAATTAGTAACAATGTTCAAAATATTTATATTGATTTATTTTGAATTTTTAATTGATTTTCTACATGATAAAATTCATGAATTATGAAAGTATAAGATTATAATATTATTACATTCTTTAATTGTGTGATAAGGATTATATAGAAATTTATGATTTACTTTTTTATATATTCAACCTATGTAATACACAGGTTTATAACACTTACAAGTTAAAATGATAGTTAATCTAGATTTTTTAAATCCTTTGTAATACACGGATTTATAAGCTAGTGTCCTTCATATTTTAATTTACCTCTTGTATTAAACAAGATTTGACTAAATTAACTACAATATTAAACAAGATTTGACTAAAGTCCGCTCATGTAAAGGATAGGTACCTGGAATTTAAGAAATAACATGGATGGAGTTAATTTTAGGGGCTACAAAGGTTAGGAAAATGGCATTGGTGGTTGAAGTGTCATAAAATTCCTTTATGAGCTGACTTAACCACATGCACCAAAAACGTAATTTACTTTTTTCACTAAAAGGGTAAAAATAAATCCAATTTGCCCTTTTAATGTGCAAGACATGTGACCAAACTTTGCACGCAAAATTAACTGTCGTTAAACAACAAGACATAAACTATCACAACATATGAACATAAAGGATCAACTTTGTTGTTTCATTATATTTAGGCTTAAAAGTGAAATTCACAATATACCTAACGGTCGAAAACTCAAATTTAATAGTAAAAGAATAACTTTATTTACATTATGATAGATCAAAATGATATTTTCTATAATAGTTGGGTACCATTTTGAAAGCTCTTAAAATTCTTAGGGTGATTATAGTAAAATTTGCATTAGGGTAACCCCACACTTCCTATTTAAATTAACACAATACCATTTTCATTATAATCACTTAATCACCGCCGCACCCTTTCTTCTCTCATTCATCCACATCCTGGCCCCAATGATGGTATCTCTTTTTCGGTGCAAATGTAAGAGCTTTTATTTATTTCACTTTTATCTAATTTGATTTGCCTCATAATCTTTCTTTACATTTTAAAAAATCAATGCTTGTTTTCAAAAGTACTAATTTGAGAAGTTTGGTTTAATTAATTTTATGGACATGTATGCTTTGATTTTGTTAGTGTTGATGTAACATATACGAATACTAACTCTGATCAGTTTGAAAATTTAAGAAATTCATTACCAAATACATTTTTAGAATTTTTATTTTTGTACAAGCATGTTCTATAATGGATCTATAAACAAATGAAGAAGAATTTGTAACACATATTTTTTTTGTCCTTTATATGACGTGTAGTTATGAAGATTTTTTTGTTCGTTATTTAACGTGTAGTTATGAGGATTTTTTGTTTTTTTGTTTGTTTTGTGGGTTATAAATGTTATGTTTTCTATTATTCACCGATCTCACATCACTTTGACGTGTAGTTATGAGGATTTTATGTTTTTTTTGCTTGCTTTGTTGGTTATAAATGTTAGGTTTGGTGTTATTCACATATCTCACATCACAAACGGGTCTGTCTTATCATTTAGGAGTAGACTATAGTATGTTGATTGTTCATGGAGTTTCAAGGGCTCAATTGAGAAAGGTAAAATCCAAAACAAGTCAAACTACTTGAGAAAGTCAAAGGCGAAATTGCAAAAAAGAAAAAGAAAACAAAGAAAGCAGGAAAAGTGCAGTCAAGCCATGTTGTAAAATAAAAAATTAAAAAATATAGTTTTATATAATCTTATATGGATTAAAACAAAATTATAATATTAAGGTTTGATTTTTAGTTAATAATGATGATCTATATATATATTACCACCTAAAGCCTTTTGACATGTAAAATTGTATTATATAAAAAGTAGAAGATAATTCAAATTTTATTTTTGTTTTTATTTTTCGTATGTGTTTAGATTATCTAAGTTATCTTCTCATATGCCAGGCTTGTAGATCTCAAACGGCTCAATGAAACCCGCGATTGGTGTTGTGTGAGGTAATCGCACACCTATTATTGTTTCCTAGTTTGATAACTGTATAGTCGTTCTATAGAGGGTTGCCTACTTAATAAATAAATAAAACCTATGTTTGGACCCCCAAATTTTTTAGATCCTCATTTTGATATATCATGTATTTATATAAATATAATAACAGAAATTTATATATGCAATTGGTTTAATTTACCTACACATAACAGTTGGAGTACAGTTTTTCTTTTGGATAACAATTGAAACTTTTAATAATTGAATTCAAAATGATTTGGCTTTCTTGTTGTCACACCCCTTTCTACGGCGGAAGCACGAGGTGTGATCATGAAAGGTTCTCATTGCATACGAAGAGTAAACATGCTACATGCTCGTAAAATAACATCAAATTCCATGATTTGAAAACATACGTTTAGCGTTTATATCGCCAGACAGCATAAAACATTGTCTTAAAAGTTTACAACTTTATTTAAAGTTAAACACAAGCGACATCCACGAGCATAAGCAAGACCACGCGCACATCCATCCTAGTTACCTGAAATACATGTGAGTTTTTGGAAAAACGTCAACATAATGTTGGTGTGAATTCATGCAGTTTTGTATTTCATGTTTGTATACTTTGTATGAAAACATAGTTTGTGAGTAAATCAAGTTTTCATATATAAATTCAGTTTCATGTGTACACCACGTACCCATGTATAATTCAATCTTTTCTTGAGTACCCCACGTACTTCAAGTTATATATCAATCCTCTTGAGTACCCCACGTACTTCAAGTTATATATCAATCTTCTTGAGTACCCCACGTACTTCAAGTTATATATCAATTTTGTATGGTATGAATTTTATGTAAAAACAGTATTTCTGTAATTATCAGATTGTTAATGGGTTGCAAAGCCATTAACCTGTGGCACGTCATAGGAAGTCACCAAACCTAAGGCATTTAATTGGTATATTCTGAGACACAAAAGCACTTCCTCGGTTCTCGCCCCGACCGGGAGTGTGGCTGCCAGGCACCCGTTAGATCTAACCTTTTGTTCTGCGGTCTAGGTATATTGTTGATTAATGGTGCTTCTGTACCCTATTCGTGACACTATTTCTCATAACGCCTCCTACTTGGTTCTCGTTCTCACCAAGCGCGCTTCTTGTTATCATTTCTCATAGCGCCTTATACTTGGTTCTCGTCTCACCAAATGCGCTTCTCATATTCTTATATTTCGTCACACTTGGCTCTCGTTCTCACCAAGTGTACTTCTTGTATTTATATCATACCATTTATAAATATTGTACTTTTGTACATGTATTTCACCCCCGAAGTTATAAAAACTGAAAACAGTTAAAGAGAAAAGGGGGAGCATGAACTCACAACTTTGCGTTCCTAGCGTCGTAAACTCCACCGGATTTGCTTAATTAACGTCGTAACCTAAACGCGTTTTCTTAACGTTAGTCACTAGACTTGCGTCGCACAAGTACAGTCACTCTCTTTTGTGTATATTTTCTTGTGTTAAAATATTCTTATGTTTTTAACTACGTATCTTACTTATATTATTTTCTCCAAAAATAAATATAAGTCTTTTGTGTTTTGCACTTTGCACCCGAATTATGTATCTTGTATGTTGTATGTGTATTTTTATATTTCTACTCCTCATGAGTAATTAGTGTATTTTTAAGTCTTAATACACTAGCACGTATAACACATACTATATACACTTAGCACAAAAATTGGTGATAAAATAATATATATTTTTCTCTCAAAAACATATATACATAATATCCATTTTTATTCTTCAAGAAATCACCATTTCTTATCATCAAAAATTAGGGAAACCCTAGTAATACTTTTAAACACATTTTTAGGGAATAAGTTTCTCAAAAACTTATATTTTTCTAAGTGTCAAAATTTATAACAATTTTGACAGAGTTTCCCCTAAAAATGGAGGTTTCCCACGTTTTCAAAACGTGTGTTTATTTTCTTTTAAATTGTCAACAATCATCAATAATCATAAACAACAATTTATCAACAATATCCGTCAACAATAATCACTAATTTCATGAACTTGAATATTTACAAAAATGTGTAGTAACTTACTAGCACATTTAGTAAGTCTTGTTATCTTTAAAAATAAGTTTAACTTCTTAAAAACTTTATTTTTAAAGAATATGAAGTTTTACAACTTCTAGTCGGTTTTTACGAAAACTATTTCTTCGTTAACACTTTTGTTACACAAGTATCCACACACTTATTTGTTCACAAAAACCACTTTTGTTTGTGTAAGATCCGGTTTAGAACATGTGATTTCTTTAACGCTTGGTCCTTTGAAAATACCACTTGTAGATACATAGATCTACTAGTTTTAAACACTTTTGTACAAGTTAAAACCTTTTTACACAAGTTCATGGTTCATGTGTGGTAGGGTTTCACCTTTTAACCCTTGTTACTTCTAAAATAGCTTTATGCTAAGATCCATGATCTTACCAAACCGGGTTAAACGATGATCCGAGCTACCACATCATAGATCGGGTCTAGATAATCATGTATTTCAAACACTACAACTTTTACACAACTTATGTGCTATTAACCACTATTTTTCATGTTTTTAGTAGACTTTTGTGCATCTTTTCGCATTTTAACGAGATTTAACCAACACAAATCCTTTTAACCACTTTAGATAAGTTCAAATATAAGTTTTAAGCATTATACCTCTAGCTCGAGGCTAGGGAAGAATCTAAGCGCAAAAGAGGTGGATAAAAGCAAAGTAGAGAGGTCCTTCGCGTTCCGCTTGCACCGAGCTTCTTTAATCACCTTCTTGCACCTTAAGATAACCTTGGAATGCTTGAATTGAATGAAACAATGGTGGTGTGGGTGTAGGGTGTTTGGCCGTAGCTCTTGGAGAGAAAGAGAGAGAGTTTTGTGGTGTTGGTGCTTTATGAAATGAAGGTTATAACCTCTTGTGTTTATTTATAAACTAATTCCACTATTAACCACCATACAATATGTCATCTAGATATCAAGCAAGAGTGATTAAAATAATCAATGTTGTAAGTGTTTGTCCCCTTTACTAACCAAGTTCGGTTATGGGAGGGGGGGTAACCGGTTCGATTTCAACTAGATGCTTAAGATATAGTTATGTTAAGTTAGGAGCTTAAATAGTTTATTTGTGTGTTATAAGTTATAACGGGTGTTAGGGTATTCGGGGGCCCTAACTAGATTAGAAAAATAAAAACAATGCTTCTAGCATTATTTTGGTGTTCCGGGTAATGTCCGGTTGTTCGGCTAGACACTGATTCGTTAAAGCGCTAAATTACACTTTTTAGTGTCGTTTAAGTACCTTTCTTGTACTCTTTCAATTCCCAATACTTAGGGAAATATTCTGGATAATAAAACGACATTTCTGCATAATATTTATATGCTTAAATGCTGATTAGAGCTGAATTATACAAAATTCGGCACTTAAAGTGCGTTTCGGGTGCTTTTTAGTGCTTAATTTTGCTTTCGCAATGTATATAAATTAAACCCTTGTATGTACTCTTGGGTTTTAATGCATTCTTGTTGTCGGACCTACACCTAGGCCTCAATTCTAATGTCTGACTGCTTTCTGCAGTTCTGTTGACACATTGTGTCTTACCGGTGAGTTTACTATTATACTGACGCAACGCTCTCGTTTATGCATAAAGCAACATTTTGTAGTATACAACATGCATGAATTCACTTGTTTAATCATGTGTTCAGACATTGCTGACACTTAAACTCATAATTGCAGTCATTAAGCAATAATTAATGTGTACGGAAATTACCGGTTTGGGCCAGTTGTCACAGTCTCCCCCGTTAAAAGAATTTCGTCCCGAAATTCAGGCTGAACTAACTCTCGCCGGAGTCTTCTTGAATAGGTGGGGATACTTTTTCTTGAACTGGTCTTCACGTTCCCATGTGTACTCGGGTCCGTGCTTAGAGCTCCAACGTACTTTAACAAGTTTCACACTGCTCCTCCTGGTCTTGTTGACTTTCCAGTCGGTAACCCCAACGGGTTGCTCTGTAAATCGGAGGGCTTCATCAATATGCACTTCATCCATCGGGATGGTCACGTTTTCTTGCGTTGGACTCTTCTTCAGGTTGGATACATGAAACGTATCATGTACTCCATTAAGTTCTTCCGGTAACTCCAACTTGTATGCCACGGTACCAATTCTCCTCAAAATTCTGAATGGTCCGATGTATCGTGGATTCAGCTTTCCACGCTTTCCAAACCTGACTACGCCCTTCCATGGTGAGACTTTTAACAACACTTTGTCTCCCACCTTGAAATCTACCGATTTTCTATTTGGATCCGCGTAGCTCTTTTGTCGCTCTCGAGCCGCCTTAATGCGCTCTCGGATCTGCGCAATCTTGTCGGTTGTCTCTTGTACGAGTTCAGGACCAACCATACGCTTATCTCCAGCGTCTGCCCAACATAAGGGCGACCGGCATTTGCGGCCATACAGAGCTTCGAACGGCGCGGCTTTTATGCTCGTATGATAACTGTTATTGTAGGAAAACTCAACTAGAGGTAGATGAGTATCCCAGCTGCCGCCTAGGTCCATGACACATGCGCGAAGCATATCTTCTAACGTTTGTATAGTCCGTTCGCTCTGGCCGTCTGTTTGCGGATGGAATGCCGTGCTTAGATCTAACTGGGATCCAAAGGCTTCCTGAAATGATTGCCAGATTCTTGAGACAAAGCGTCCATCTCTGTCTGAAATGATTGAGATTGGCACTCCATGACGTGCCACAATTTCTCTTAAGTATATCTCTGCAAGCTTTCCAGTGCTATCCTTTTCTCGGATTGGTAGGAAATGCGCAGACTTCGTCAATCGATCAACGATTACCCATATCATATCGTGCCCTCTCGGGGTCCTGGGTAACTTCGTTATGAAGTCCATCGAGATTTGTTCCCACTTCCATACGGGAATTTCTGGTTGTTGTAGGAGGCCGGACGGTTTCTGGTATTCTGCCTTAACCTTGGCACAGGTTAGGCATTTTCCAACATAAACAGCAACGTCGCTTTTGAGTCTCGGCCACCAATAGTACTCCTTCAAGTCTTGATACATTTTGTCCGATCCTGGATGGATCGAATATCTCGATTTGTGGGCTTCATTAAGGATGACTTCTCGTATGCCACCATAGAGTGGAACCCAAATACGCTTCTTAAAGTATAAGGCTCCCTCTTCGTTTGGCACCATGTATTTCAGCATACCCCGTAGGTATTCAGCTTTACGATTCTCTTCTTTAAGAGCTTCTTGTTGTGCATCTCGAATGCGTGCAGTGAGGTTCGTTCGAATCGTCATTTCCAATGCTCGAACCCTTAGGGTCTTAACCCTTTCTTTTCGGCTCAACGCGTCTGCCACAACGTTTGCCTTTCCAGGATGGTACTTAATCTCACAGTCATAATCATTCAGCAGCTCGACCCAACGTCGCTGGCGCATATTCAATTCCTTCTGATCAAATATGTGTTGTAAGCTTTTGTGATCTGTGAAGATTGTACATCGAGTACCATATAAATATTGTCGCCAAATCTTCAAGGCGAATACCACTGCACCCAGCTCCAGGTCGTGAGTGGTATAATTTCTCTCATGAACCTTCAGTTGTCTTGAAGCATAAGCGATGACTTTTTGGCGTTGCATGAGCACGCAACCCAAGCCTTGTCGTGAGGCGTCGCAGTATACCACGAAGTCTTCAGTGCCTTCGGGTAACGATAGTATCGGTGCATCGCAGAGCTTGTTCTTAAGTAGCTGAAAGGCTTCTTCCTGTTTATGACCCCAGTCGTACTTCTTGTCTTTCTGAGTAAGGGTCGTTAGCGGTTGAGCTATCTTCGAGAAATTCTCAATGAATCGCCGATAGTAGCCCGCTAAGCCCAAAAATTGACGGACTTCGGTTGGGGTCTTGGGAGCTTCCCAATTCTTTATTGCTTAAATCTTGGACGGGTCTACATGAATGCCCTTCTCATTCACTACGTGACCAAGAAATTGTACTTCGCGAATCCAGAATTCGCATTTTGAGAATTTTGCATAAAGTTTCTCTTTCTTCAGTAGCTCCAAGATGGTTCTGAGATGTTGCTCATGTTCTTCTTTTGTTCGCGAGTAAATCAGGATATCATCGATAAATACAATCACGAATTTATCGAGATATGGTTTACATACGCGGTTCATCAGGTCCATAAAGACCGCTGGCGCGTTCGTCAATCCAAACGGCATCACAAGAAATTCGTAGTGCCCATAGCGTGTTCTGAATGCAGTCTTTGGCACACTTTCATCTTGGATTCTCAGCTGATGGTACCCAGATCGAAGGTCGATCTTGGAATAGTAGCTTGATCCTTGCAATTGATCAAATAAGTCATCAATCCTTGGTAGCGGATACCGATTCTTGATTGTGAGCTTGTTCAGTTCCCTGTAATCGATACACATCCGCAGTGTTCCATCCTTCTTCTTCACGAATAATACTGGAGCTCCCCAGGGTGAGAAGCTTGGCCTTATGAATCCTTTATCCAACAACTCCTGGAGTTGTGTAGATAACTCTTGCATCTCGGATGGCGCAAGTCGATAGGGTGCCTTGGCTACTGGAACCAAGTCTATACGGAATTCGACTTGTCGTTGCGGAGGTAGTCCTGGCAGATCTTCCGGGAACACATCAGTAAATTCCTTCACCACAGGAATGTCTTCGAGTTTCGGCTCCTCAGCCTTCTTGTCTATAACGTGTGCTAGGAAAGCAACACATCCTTTCCTTAAGCACTTCTGTGCCTTCATACAACTGATGATTCGTAGAGGCGCGTTTCGTCTTTCTCCATGCACGATGAGAGTTTCACCATTCGCTAAAGGGATGCGAATGATTTTCTCATGACAAATAACTTCAGCTTTGTTCTTGGACAACCAGTCCATCCCGACTACTACATCGAAGCTACCCAATTGAATAGGTAAGAGGTCGATGCTAAAATTTCGTTCGCCAAGTTCTAGTGTGCATCCTCTGACAACTTCGCCCGATTCAACAAGTTTACCATTGGCTAGTTCTATGGAATAAGGAATTTCTAATCTACTAGATTCTATTCCGAGTATGCGTTTAAATTCCACAGACATGAAGCTATAATCGGCGCCAGTGTCGAATAATATGGATGCAAAGTGATTGTTAATGAGAAACGTACCGGTGACCAAGTTAGGGTCCTCGCGTGCGTCTCTTGCTCCAATCACAAATGCTCGAGCCGGAGCGTTGTTTCTCTCTGGGCAGTTCTTCATGAAATGATCATTGCTTCCACATTTGAAGCATCCTTGCCCTTTCCCGTTACCATTCTTGTTACCAGCACCGATCCCATTTCGGTTCTTTCCTTTTCCCCAACAGTCTTCTGTTCGATGACCCAATTTACCACATTTGTCGCACCTTGGAATGCGACAAGCTCCATCATGATGATACTTACACTTTTGGCATCTAGGCATGGAGCCTTGGTATGCTTTGGTTGCATGGGTATTCGCCTCCTGAGGCGGATTAGTGTCACGCTTCTTGCTGAAACCCTTGTTGTTGCGAGTTGCTTGGTTCAGGTTTGCATGTTTTCTCTTTTTGTCACCGGACGACTCAGCATGCGTCTCGGCATTTTCTGTTGGGTTCAGTGATAGCTTCTTCATTCGAACACAATCTTCAGTAAGGCTGACAGCCAGAGTTACAGCCTCGGTGATTGTTTGTGGTTTGGCTGACGTCACCATGCCACGAAACTCTGAGGCCAGTCCCCAAATGTAGCGTTCCACACGCTTAAATTCAGGAGTCACCATGTAGGGAAGCACTCTCGACAGGTCGTGGAACCTTCGAGTGTAACCATTGATGTCAGCACCTTCCATAGTCAAGTGCCAGAACTCTGTTTCCAGCCTTTGGAGTTCCGCACGAGAGCAGTACTTCTCTCTCATCCTTTCCTTCAGTTCTTCCCAAGTGAGGCCATAAGCGGCGTCATCTCCCAAAGTTTGGGCTTGCAGGTTCCACCAAGTCAGAGCTTCATCGACAAACAACCCAGTAGCAAAGGTGACTTGTTGATCCGCGGTACACTTGCTCATGCGGAAAGTAGCTTCAGTCTTCTCCGTCCAGCGCACGAATGCTACTGCACCTCCTGTGCCGTCATAGTTCATCGGCTTGCAGTCGAGGAACTGCTTGAAAGTGCAGCCTGGAATTGATTCAACCAATTCACATGTGAGCAATCGAAGAAATAATGAAGCAAAGACCGTTCATAAATTTCCTCATGCTTAGCACAGTGTCTTAAGGTTACCTTGAGCTGCATTGCCTCCAGACGAATCTCCATTCCCATTACGCCTAGCATTGCTTGGTCCTCCACTGTCTTGATTTCGGTTCGCCTCGTACTGGGCGATAGCAGCGGAGATCCTTTCCTCCAGTAGAGCGTCCAGCTCTTCAGCAGTTCTTGGCAGTGGGGGAGGAGGAGGTTGATCGTCATTGCGAGCATTCACAGCTTTCCTGGGTGCCATGTTCTGACAGAACATAACACAACAGGGTTACACATTTGTTTGATATCGTCCTACTAGCCAGTAGTATCATATATATTCACAGGTATATATACCACATAAGTGACATCAAACAATTATTACTCTAGCAGAGTACTTAGTAGGCTTGCACTGAGGGAATCTATACGTGACAAGACTTGCTGTGATTTCTGTGCACTGAATTCCATAATTATGTATGCATCCATAATTACGTAACTCCTTGCACAGTCCGCACAGTTCGTTTCACCCTCGTATTTCTTCCTTCAAATGGGCCATCGCTTTCAGGTAAAGTCACATATACTTGTGACATTCTACTTCTAGTACATGCCAATTATCACACATAATTGCAAGTAATTTCTAGTCAACGACAAGTGCTACTCAAGTGCACTCTGAGTCTCGTAGTGTCCTTTCTAGACTCATGTAGACAGTTTCAGGTAGTGGATGTCGCGGGACGTTTTATGCAATGAAAACTCTTTGAAAATTGTTTTCGTGAATGGATCCTAGAGATTGTAGACTAGACTCGAGAAGGAATCCTAGTTCACTACAATCGCTGCTCTGATACCAATCTGTCACACCCCTTTCTACGGCGGAAGCACGAGGTGTGATCATGAAAGGTTCTCATTGCATACGAAGAGTAAACATGCTACATGCTCGTAAAATAACATCAAATTCCATGATTTGAAAACATACGTTTAGCGTTTATATCGCCAGACAGCATAAAACATTGTCTTAAAAGTTTACAACTTTATTTAAAGTTAAACACAAGCGACATCCACGAGCATAAGCAAGACCACGCGCACATCCATCCTAGTTACCTGAAATACATGTGAGTTTTTGGAAAAACGTCAACATAATGTTGGTGTGAATTCATGCAGTTTTGTATTTCATGTTTGTATACTTTGTATGAAAACATAGTTTGTGAGTAAATCAAGTTTTCATATATAAATTCAGTTTCATGTGTACACCACGTACCCATGTATAATTCAATCTTTTCTTGAGTACCCCCACGTACTTCAAGTTATATATCAATCCTCTTGAGTACCCCACGTACTTCAAGTTATATATCAATCTTCTTGAGTACCCCACGTACTTCAAGTTATATATCAATTTTGTATGGTATGAATTTTATGTAAAAACAGTATTTCTGTAATTATCAGATTGTTAATGGGTTGCAAAGCCATTAACCTGTGGCACGTCATAGGAAGTCACCAAACCTAAGGCATTTAATTGGTATATTCTGAGACACAAAAGCACTTCCTCGGTTCTCGCCCCGACCGGGAGTGTGGCTGCCAGGCACCCGTTAGATCTAACCTTTTGTTCTGCGGTCTAGGTATATTGTTGATTAATGGTGCTTCTGTACCCTATTCGTGACACTATTTCTCATAACGCCTCCTACTTGGTTCTCGTTCTCACCAAGCGCGCTTCTTGTTATCATTTCTCATAGCGCCTTATACTTGGTTCTCGTCTCACCAAATGCGCTTCTCATATTCTTATATTTCGTCACACTTGGCTCTCGTTCTCACCAAGTGTACTTCTTGTATTTATATCATACCATTTATAAATATTGTACTTTTGTACATGTATTTCACCCCCGAAGTTATAAAAACTGAAAACAGTTAAAGAGAAAAGGGGGAGCATGAACTCACAACTTTGCGTTCCTAGCGTCGTAAACTCCACCGGATTTGCTTAATTAACGTCGTAACCTAAACGCGTTTTCTTAACGTTAGTCACTAGACTTGCGTCGCACAAGTACAGTCACTCTCTTTTGTGTATATTTTCTTGTGTTAAAATATTCTTATGTTTTTAACTACGTATCTTACTTATATTATTTTCTCCAAAAATAAATATAAGTCTTTTGTGTTTTGCACTTTGCACCCGAATTATGTATCTTGTATGTTGTATGTGTATTTTTATATTTCTACTCCTCATGAGTAATTAGTGTATTTTTAAGTCTTAATACACTAGCACGTATAACACATACTATATACACTTAGCACAAAAATTGGTGATAAAATAATATATATTTTTCTCTCAAAAACATATATACATAATATCCATTTTTATTCTTCAAGAAATCACCATTTCTTATCATCAAAAATTAGGGAAACCCTAGTAATACTTTTAAACACATTTTTAGGGAATAAGTTTCTCAAAAACTTATATTTTTCTAAGTGTCAAAATTTATAAAAATTTTGACAGAGTTTCCCCTAAAAATGGAGGTTTCCCACGTTTTCAAAACGTGTGTTTATTTTCTTTTAAATTGTCAACAATCATCAATAATCATCAACAACAATTTATCAACAATATCCGTCAATAATAATCACTAATTTCATGAACTTGAATATTTACAAAAATGTGTAGTAACTTACTAGCACATTTAGTAAGTCTTGTTATCTTTAAAAATAAGTTTAACTTCTTAAAAACTTTATTTTTAAAGAATATGAAGTTTTACAACTTCTAGTCGGTTTTTACGAAAACTATTTCTTCGTTAACACTTTTGTTACACAAGTATCCACACACTTATTTGTTCACAAAAACCACTTTTGTTTGTGTAAGATCCGGTTTAGAACATGTGATTTCTTTAACGCTTGGTCCTTTGAAAATACCACTTGTAGATACATAGATCTACTAGTTTTAAACACTTTTGTACAAGTTAAAACCTTTTTACACAAGTTCATGGTTCATGTGTGGTAGGGTTTCACCTTTTAACCCTTGTTACTTCTAAAATAGCTTTATGTTAAGATCCATGATCTTACCAAACCGGGTTAAACGATGATCCGAGCTACCACATCATAGATCGGGTCTAGATAATCATGTATTTCAAACACTACAACTTTTACACAACTTATGTGCTATTAACCACTATTTTTCATGTTTTTAGTAGACTTTTGTGCATCTTTTCGCATTTTAACGAGATTTAACCAACACAAATCCTTTTAACCACTTTAGATAAGTTCAAATATAAGTTTTAAGCATTATACCTCTAGCTCGAGGCTAGGGAAGAATCTAAGCGCAAAAGAGGTGGATAAAAGCAAAGTAGAGAGGTCCTTCGCGTTCCGCTTGCACCGAGCTTCTTTAATCACCTTCTTGCACCTTAAGATAACCTTGGAATGCTTGACTTGAATTAAACAATGGTGGTGTGGGTGTAGGGTGTTTGGCCGTAGCTCTTGGAGAGAAAGAGAGAGAGTTTTGTGGTGTTGGTGCTTTATGAAATGAAGGTTATAACCTCTTGTGTTTATTTATAAACTAATTCCACTATTAACCACCATACAATATGTCATCTAGATATCAAGCAAGAGTGATTAAAATAATCAATGTTGTAAGTGTTTGTCCCCTTTACTAACCAAGTTCGGTTATGGGAGGGGGGTAACCGGTTCGATTTCAACTAGATGCTTAAGATATAGTTATGTTAAGTTAGGAGCTTAAATAGTTTATTTGTGTGTTATAAGTTATAACGGGTGTTAGGGTATTCGGGGGCCCTAACTAGATTAGAAAAATAAAAACAATGCTTCTAGCATTATTTTGGTGTTCCGGGTAATGTCCGGTTGTTCGGCTAGACACTGATTCGTTAAAGCGCTAAATTACACTTTTTAGTGTCGTTTAAGTACCTTTCTTGTACTCTTTCAATTCCCAATACTTAGGGAAATATTCTGGATAATAAAACGACATTTCTGCATAATATTTATATGCTTAAATGCTGATTAGAGCTGAATTATACAAAATTCGGCACTTAAAGTGCGTTTCGGGTGCTTTTTAGTGCTTAATTTTGCTTTCGCAATGTATATAAATTAAACCCTTGTATGTACTCTTGGGTTTTAATGCATTCTTGTTGTCGGACCTACACCTAGGCCTCAATTCTAATGTCTGACTGCTTTCTGCAGTTCTGTTGACACATTGTGTCTTACCGGTGAGTTTACTATTATACTGACGCAACGCTCTCGTTTATGCATAAAGCAACATTTTGTAGTATACAACATGCATGAATTCACTTGTTTAATCATGTGTTCAGACATTGCTGACACTTAAACTCATAATTGCAGTCATTAAGCAATAATTAATGTGTACGGAAATTACCGGTTTGGGCCAGTTGTCACACTTGTCATATCTAAACACCATATTTATAATAAAATTATTGCACTTGAGATGAGCACACAGAACCCTGATTTCAAATGTTTGAATGTATTATTATTCCCTTTCATGTATCTTATTGATCCTTGAAGAATATATAAACTAAAAATAGTAAATATGTGGCTTTGCAACGGTGTGCTTGACCATGGCTTTTGGAGCTTAAAAGAGACTAAATTGCACTTTTCGTCCTTTATGTTTCAATGTTTCGACAGACCATGTCCTTTAACTTTAAAAATTACACTGTATGTCCTTTATGTTTGCAGTCATTAACGGGTGGTGTACTTTCAGCTAAACCCAGTTAACTTTTTTATGTTAAAACCCCTCACGTGTAACTTTGTAAAACTCCTTAACAGTAGGGACCATATGTGAAATATTCAAATTCAGTTTTAAATGAAACTACTCCGGAAAAACATCTAATTCTCCGGTCATATTCTCCGGTGACCTAAGTTTACAACATCAGATGATCTAGAAGCTTCTTCCGGTCATGTCGAAGATCAATCTGGAAAAAATAATCGAGTTGGACACGGAAGCTCGACACACAGGTATATGATGGCAAAATTGGTATTTTTGTTGTTTTCTCTTTAAATTATATATATATATATATATATATATTGCAAATAGTTGATTTGTATATATGATTATAGGGATATGTCACAAGGGGCTAAAGTTTCATAATGTTGGATATACTGAAAGGGAATGCAGGTGAATTTCAAACGTCATTTATGAATATTCTTCATCTCATCATTCGGTCTTAATTAGATTTCTTTTAGTCCCTGCGTGGATAAGTTATATTTTTTAGTCCCTGCGTGGACAAGTTATTTTCTTTTAGTCCCTGCGTGGACAAGTAGTTTAATTTCATTTCAAAGCCTACCTCCTATGTGACAACCCGGAATCTCAAGGTCTTTTCTCTACACATCACTTGTTCACAATTCTGTTTTCATAATTCGTTTTATGTGTAGCGTGTGCACGATTTATGTTTGATTAAAGTAATGATATGTTTGATTATAGTATTGATAGGTTTGGTTGTTAAATGAAAACCTAAGAGTTGTTAAATGTTTCATGATCATATTTCACAACTTATTGGCGAATAACTATTGAATCTTCATCGACTCCTCTTCTCGACTAAGAAGGACCTTCGTCGCAACTCTTCTGGACGAAGAGTTGATTCTTCGCCATATTCACTCTTGACTAAGTTCAATGCTTCAACAAGATTGTTGTTCGCCGACTCTCGGCGCAGTTCATTCATCAAGCCCAACCCATTTTTTTTAGAATATACGCGTGTACATGTGCATACTCCACATCTTTTGCAACCCTAGACTCCTCTCCCTCGACGACAGTCCTCTCCTTCGTAGCCTCCTTTCTTTTGTGAAGCTTGTCTCTTGTGATCAGCCCATTCGATATCCCGGTTAGTGCCCCATCATTATTAGTTTGTTTGCTATGTAATACTTGATGTTTTGATTGTTATGATTGTATGAACATTGATTGTTAACCACGACTCTATATGGTGTTGATAAACAGATGTATTCGTATGATTCGATCTGAATGTTTGAATCATGATTAGTTGATAATTTCTGATAAGATGAATCACTAGATCCATGAAAATTATCAGTTACGATGTGATGTGATAAACTAGGGTTATGTGATTTACATAAAAGCTTTGTAAATTGTTGATGATATTGATGATTGTGCTCGCATAATAAACATAGTAATCAATTGAATCATGATCAGTGACAGAGTAACTGCCTGAATCATTAGGGTTAGGAAATCATGATCACCTATGAAGTGCAGCGATGAAGAACTACCCTCGACTAAGAGCCCAAGTCGATGAAGTATGATTCTTCATCGACTGGCCTTCTCGATGAACAATTATGATCCTTCGTCGACTGGCTTATGATGAACTATAAGGATACTTCACCATACTCCTTAACGACGAAGTATGATACTTCACCATATGATTCTTCGCCGCATTCAACCCCGACAAAGGATAGACCTTCGCCGGAGGATCCTTCGCCATGGGAGCATCCCACGAAGAATGGATTCTTTGTGGGGATGCTGCTTATGTGTAAAACAACAGTAAAGTTTATGAAGTATATGATGATGGATGTCTGTGTTTATAAGATTTATTTGTTGCTTAGAATGAGAAATCTGGTTTGACTTGTGAGAGTAGCAAACCCTCCTGTTATGTGTTGCTATGTGTTATGCACATGGGATGTGAACTTGTATGCGAACTGAGCACTTGCTACATGTTATATAGTGATCTTTGTGATGAATACAATCTGTGTGAAATACGTGACTTAATTGATTACAAAACTGATTCCATTGGTAACCACGGTAGGATTGGTTGACTAACTAGAACGGGTAACTAAATATACCGAGCAAATCTAAGGTGTGTTCACTGTCTTTTCAAGCAGGCGTCCCAGGGAGGGACATCTGGTAAATATACCGGGGAGGAATATTGGGTAAATGGGTTTAACTGGAATGTTAAACTTGGGATGTTGGTTAATACACTCATATCTATCAATTAAGTCCCATCAAATACCGAATTGGTTGCCGGGGAGGCAATTTGTGAAATTCTATAAGATAGTTATCGTAAAAACTAATATAACAAACCCTAAAGATTTATCAAATAAATAACCAACTCTACGAAATTGGGTTCTCCTATTTGGGGACTTAAAACACCCAATTAAGTATTTAGAAAAATAACCAAAACCAATATTTTTATTTTCTAAATTAATTAAATTGTAAATAATTATAAAAATAATAATTTAACAGGCTAATCATTCAATAAATACCAAAATTATTCCAAATTATTAGAAACTCCTTTAGTGGAATAACAAATCTGATTTTAGGTTTAATATGTATTTATATTTAAAATAATCAAATTTATAAAAGAATATATTTATTACATGATTTTATAAGATAATTAATTGAAATTAATTACCAACAATTACAGCCTGTTTCCTGACATATTTCCTTTGAGCAATTCTCCCGATGAAAAAGGAAAACAATTGAATTTCTTTAAAAAAATCAGAATATTTATATATTATGTAAAAAAAAAAATTTGTAACGATGTTCAAAATATTTATATTGATTTATTTTGTATTTTTAATTGATTTTCTAAATAATAAAATTCATGAATTATGAATGTATAAGATTCTAATATTATTAAATTCTTTAATTGTGTGATAAGAATTATATAGAAATTTATGATTTACTTTTTTATATATTTAACCCGTATAATACACAGGTTTATAACACTTACAACTTAAGATGATAGTTAATCTAGATTTCTTAAATCCTTTGTAATAAACAAATTTATAAGCTAGTATACTTCATATTTTAATTTACCTCTTGTATTAAACGAGGTTTGACTAAAGTGCCCTTCATGTAAAGGATAGGTACCTAGAATTTAAGAAATCACATGGATGGAGTTAATTTTAGGGGCTACAAAGGTTAGGAAAATGGCATTGGTGGTTGAAGTGTCATAAAATTCCTTTATGAGCTGACTTAACCACATGCACCAAAAACGTAATTTACCTTTTTCATTAAAAAGGTAAAAATAAATCCAATTTGCCCTTTTAATGTGCAAGACACGTGACCGAACTTTACATGCAAAATTAACTGTCGTTAAACAACAAGATATAAACTATCACAACATATGAACATAAAGGATCAACTTTGTCGGTTCGTTATATTTAGGATTAAAAGAGAACTTTACAATACACCTAAAGGTCGAAAACTCAAATTTACTAGTAAAAGAATAACTTTATTTGCATTATGATAAATCAATATGATATTTTCTATAATAGATTGGTTCCATTTTGAAAGCTCTTAAAATTCTTAGGGTGATTATAGTAAAATTTGCATTAGGGTAACCCCACACTTCCTATTTAAAAGAACACAATACCATTTTCATTGTAATCACCGTTGCACCCTTTCTTCTCTCATTCATCCACATCCTGGCCCCAAAGATGGCATCTGTTTTTTATTTTATGTAAAAACTTTTATTTATTTTACTTTTATCTAATTTGATTTGCCTCATAATCTTTCTTTACATTTTTAAAAATCACTGCTTGTTTTCAAAAGTACTAATTTGAGAAGTTTGGTTTAATTAATTTTATGGACATGTATGCTTTGATTTTGTTGGTGTTGATGTAACATATACAAATACTAACTCTGATCAGTTTGAAAATTTAAGAAATTCATTACCAAATACATTTTTAGAATTTTTATTTTTGTACAAGCGTGTTTATAATGGATCTATAAACAAATGAAGAAGAATTTGTAACACATATTTTTTTTGTCCTTTATATGACGTGTAGTTATGTGGATTTTTTTGTTCGTTATTTAACGTGTAGTTATGAGGATTTTGTGTTTTTTTGTTTGTTTTGTTGGTTATAAATGTTAAGTTTTCTATTATTCACCAATCTCACATCACTTTGACGTGTAGTTATGAGGATTTTATGTTTTTTTGCTTGCTTTGTTGGTTATAAATGTTAGGTTTGGTGTTATTGACCGATCTCATATCACAAACGGGTCTGTCTTATCATTTAGGAGTAGACTATAGTATGTTGATTGTTCATGGGGTTTCAAGGGCTCAATTGAGAAAGGTAAAATCCAAAACAATTCAAACTACTTGAGAAAGTCAAAGGCGAAATTGCAAAGAAGAAAAAGAAAAAGAAAACAAAGAAAGAAGGAAAAGTGCAGTCAAGCCATGTTGTAAAATAAAAAATACAAAAATATAGTTTTATATAATCTTATATGGATTAAAACAAAATTATAATATTAAGGTGTGATTTTTAGTTAATAATGATGATCTATATATATATTACCACCTAAAGCCTTTTGACATGTAAAATTGTATTATATAAAAAGTAGAAGATAATTCAAATTTTATTTTATTTTTATTTTTATTTTTTCGTATGTGTTTAGATTATCTAAGTTATCTTCTCATATGCCAGGCTTGTAGATCTCAAACGGCTCAATGACACCCGCGATTGGTGTTGTGTGAGGTAAACGCATACCTATTATTGTTTCCTAGTTTGATAACTGTATAGTCATTCTATACAGGGTTGCCTACTTAATAAATAAGTAAAACCTATGTTTGGACCCCCAATTTTTTTAGATCCTCATTTTGATATATCATGTATTTATATAGATATAATAACAGAAATTTATATATGCAATTGGTTTAATTTACCTACACATAACAGTTGGAGTACAATTTTTCTTCTGGATAACAATTGAAACTTTTAATAATTGAATTCAAAATGATTTGGCTTTCTTGTCATATCTAAACACCATATTTATAATAAAATTATTGCACTTGAGATGAACACACAGAACCCTGATTTCAAATGTTTGAATGTATTATTATTCACTTTCATGTATCTTATTGATCCTTGAAGAATATATAAACTAAAAAAAGTAAATATGTGGCTTTCCAACAGTGTGCTTGACCATGGATTTTGGAGTTTAAAAAAAGACTAAATTGCACTTTTCGTCCTTTATGTTTCAATGTTTCGATAGACCATGTCCTTTAACTTTAAAAATTACACTGTATGTCCTTTATGTTTGCAGTCATTAATGGGCGGTGTACCTTCAGCTAAACCCAGTTAAATTTTTTATGTTAAAACCCCTCACGTGTAGCTTTGTAAAACTCCTTAACAGCAGGGACCATATGTGAAATATTCAAATTCAGTTTTAAATGAAACTATTCCGGCAAAACATCTAATTCTCCGGTCATATTCTCCGGTAACCTAAGTTTACAACTTCAGATGATCTAGAAGCTTCTTCCGGTCATGTCGAAGATCAATCTGGAATAAATAATCGAGTTGGACACGGAAGCTCGACACACAGGTATATGATGGCAAAATTGGTATTTTTGTTGTTTTCTCTTTAAATTATATATATATATATATATATATATTACAAATAGTTGATTTGTATATATGGTTATAGGTATATGTCACATGGGGCTAAAGTTTCTAAATGTTGGATATACTGAAAGGGAATGCAGGTGAATTTCAAACGTCATTTATGAATATTCTTCATCTCGTCATTCGGTCTTAATTAGATTTCTTTTAGTCCCTGCGTGGATAAGTTATATTTTTTAGTCCCTGCGTGGACAAGTTATTTTCTTTTAGTCCCTGCGTGGACAAGTGGTTTAATTTCATTTCAAAATTCCTGTTTATGGCAAAGTATTTCAATTTTTTATTATTTAATGATAATCTTTGGAATTATCCATAATATATGTATTCATTACATTCTCTTCAAGCGATCGTCTCGATTTTTTCGAACTTTATCGATCTACTAAATATATCAACAAGTTCTTCTTAATGGTTTTTGACCAAGCCAATTGGCAAGGTCCATATTATTTAGCAATTATAAATGATAGTTAAGGATGACTAGCCTTTCTGCCCAGAGGTGGTGAACTATGTTCAAGCCTCATAGCCTAAGGTCAATTGAGACCATGGCTACATATATATTTATTGACAAACCATTAAGACAATTATTCTATATTAACATTCAAGTAATGTTAATACTCCTGGTAGTGTAACCAGATGAACCACACTAGCCATCAAGGAAGTGGACTACGTCCAAGCCTTATAGCCTATATGATCGAATTCGATCATGGCTAATATCATCAATGTGATGATCATTTATTTTAACATCCTTAGTGATGATCTGCCTTTGGGCCATATTATATTGTCAATTATGACAATGAAAGTTGTGTTCGTATGAACCCCTGTCCAAAGGTGGTGAACTATATTCAATCCTTAAAGCCACTTGATCAAATGAGATCATGGCTTATATATAATTTTATTCATTTAAATTGTCAATGTGACAATGATAGGTGTGACTTTATGATCCACTGTCCAATACCATGGTTGATGAAATTTTCAAGTCATCAGATCTAACTATTATATTGCAACTGAGCAATTAATTATTTTGGCTTTTAGACCAAGCTTATTGAAATGGCGAATCCACATTCTGATGGAGCCAGTAATGGACGCAAAAATAATGACGCGAATATTAACCACGATGGTGAAGGAGTTAACCTCCAAGCCATGATAGTCGTAGAAGTCGGCAAGGCTATGAATGCTTTCATAGCAAGCTTAAAGGAATCGAGTGCTACTCGTTCCACATTCATCTGCCCACAAAGAGAGCTCACATCACTCTTCAACTGCGAAGAGTGAGCCAAAGCGGGACTATAAGGAAAAGTCTCGTTCTTCAAAGGATGGTTGTACTTACAAGTACTTCGTCTCGTGTAAGCCCCGGGATTTCAATGGAGAAAAGGGGGCTATTGATTCCATCAGGTGGCTAGACGAGATGGAGACTATTGTGGATATCAGCAGGTGTGCTGATAAAGATGTTGTAAAGTACGTCTAATAATCATTTAATGGTGATGCCCTATCTTGGTGGAAAGCAATGATACAATCAACAGGGAAGATACCCATGTACAATCTTGATAAAGATGTTGTAAAGTACGTCTAACAATCATTTATCGGTGGTCTAGCACCGGAGATCAAGGGTATGGTGAAGACTTCCAAGCCTACCTCCTATGTGACAACCCGAAATCTCAAGGTCTTTTCTCTACACATCACTTGTTCACAATTCTGTTTTCATAATTCGTTTTATGTGTAGCGTGTGCACGATATATGTTTGATTAAAGTAATGATATGTTTGATTATAGTATTGATAGGTTTTATTGTTAAATGAAAACCTAAGAGTTGTTAAATGTTTCATGATCATATTTCACAACTTATTGGCAAATAACTATTGAATCTTCGTCGACTCATCTTCTCGACTAAGAAGGACCTTCGTCGCAACTCTTCTAGATGAAGAGTTGATTCTTCGCCATATTCACTCTTGATGGTTGTTCGCCGACTCTCGGCCCAGTTCATTCATCAATCCCAACCCACTTTCTTTAGAATATACGCGTGTACATGTGCATACTCCACATCTTTTTCAACCCTAGACTCCTCTCCCTCGTCTACAGTCCTCTCCTTCGTAGCCTCCTTTCTTTTGTGAAGCTTGTCTCTTGTGATCAGCCCATTCGATATCCCGGTTAGTGCCCCATCATTATTAGTTTGTTTGCTATGTAATACTTGATGTTTTGATTGTTATGATCGTATGAACATTGATTGTTACCCAAGACTCTATATGGTGTTGATAAAAAGATGTATTCGTATGATTTGATCTGAATGTTTGAATCATGTTTAGTTGATAATTTCTGATAAGATGAATCACTAGATCTATGAAAATTATCAGTTATGATGTGATGTGATAAACTAGGGTTATGTGATTTCCATAAAAGCTTTGTAAACTGTTGATGATACTGATGATTGTGCTCGCATAATAAACATAGTAATCAATTGGATCATGATCAGTGACAGAGTAACTGCCTGAATCATTAGGGTTAGGAAATCATGATCACCTATGAAGTGCAGCGATGAAGAACTACCCTCGAAGAAGAACCCAAGTCGATGAAGTATGATTCTTCATCGACAGGCCTTCTTGACGAACAATTATGATCCTTCGTCGACTGGCTTATGACGAACCATAAGGATACTTCGCCATACTCCTTAACGACGAAGTATGATACTTCACCATATGATTCTTCACCGCATTTAACCCCGACAAAGGATAGACCTTCGCCGGAGGATCCTTCGCCATGGGAGCATCCCACGAAGAATGGATTCTTTGTGGGGATGCTGCTTATATGTAAATCAACAGTAAAGTTTATGAAGTATATGATGATGGATGTTTGTGTTTATAAGATTTATTTGTTGCTTAGAATGAGAAATATGGTTTGACTTGTGAGAATAGCAAACCCACCTGTTATGTGTTGCTATGTGTTATGCACATGGGATGTTAACTTGTATGCGAACTGAGCACTTGCTACATGTTATATAGTTATCTTTGTGATGAATACAATCTGTGTGAAATACGTGACTTAATTTATTACGAAACTGATTCCATTGGTAACCACAGTAGGATTGGTTGACTAACTGGAATGGGTAACTAAATATACCGAGCAAATCTAAGGTGAGTTCACTGTCTTTTCAAGCATGCGTCCCAGGGAGGGACATCTGGTAAATATTGTGACAACCCTCAAAATTTCAGGTACTGTACAAATTAATTAATTTCGATTATGTGCATAATGACTGTGCTTGATTACAACTTACACCTTAAACTGCTTACTGATTTATGTTACATACATACATGTGCATCACTTTACATACAGTCGCTCCATTTATTTCATACAGACTCTTAGTGACAAACCTGATGCACAAAGCACAATTAGCACAGTGAGCGGATAACTCAGACACGTGCTGACAATGCCAGCACATAGACAGACAATGTTATTATGGCCAGTATGAGCCAGGGATAGGGTACTACACTGATTTGGAGTGTAGGGAAGTGAGGACCATAAGACTACGTCGTTAGGTGATAGATATAGTGCCGGGAAGTGCCTAAAACACACTTTAAATACAGAATTCTGCATTCTTTTATAAAATTCAGCATTTTATTATACCAGTAGAATACACAAATATGGCAGAGTGGTCCTGTATACTTTCCTAAGTACCAAGAATGATTTCGTTACAAAAAGATGCATAAAAGACACTATACGGTACAATTTAACGGTTTAACGGAACGATACGTAACCGAACAACCGGACATTACCCGGGACACCAAATTTTTGTCAAATACTCTCTTTTATTATTTCTGGCTAGTCATGTATCCCGTTTACCCAAAACACCCATTAAAAATCAAATAAATAACATATGGAGGCATAATACTTGGAATCTAACTACCCTTTTTCAATTTAGTTACAAAATTTACATCCAACCCCCCCCCCCCCCTAACCGATTCTTGATCCCCATGGAGCCCACCCCTACTCATTTCATATCTCTACCAAATAATACTTCTAATTTGTGATTGGGCCTCCCTTATTTGCTACATTGACCAAGAAATCCTAACCCTTACAAATAGGTTGGGCTAGATGTTTAATCCCATCATTTCACTTTCACCAACAAGTCACTCCACCATTTTCCTTCACTCTCTCTCTCCCTCTCGGCTGATTATATCCGCCACCACCACCATCACTTCAACTTTCACACATTTGATCCACTATCAAGTCCAAAACAAGTGCTAGAAGGAGTCTTGTGAAGCTTGGAGCTTGGAATCTTGAAGAAACATCACACCTTGCACTCTCACGCCATATTCATCATCATTCTTGTTTACAAGTTCATCCCTAGCCCTTGTGCTAGTTGTAAGTCTTCGATTTAACTCTTAAATCACTTCTACGTTGATTGTTCGAAAGATTGAAGTTAACGATTAACACAAGAACATAAAAGAGAATGAACTAGACAATGGACATAAACGTACATAAAATCTGGTTTGGTTATGTTGGTATAAGCATGCATGTTGTTTGATCATTGATTTCTCGATAAACCCGTTGTTAGAACAATTGTTGACGCGTTTTAGTAACATTTACACTCTAAAAAGCATGCTGATTAGTATTTTCAGCCAACTTCAACAGGCTGTAACTGGATCATAATAAATCGAAAAACGGATTTTCTGAAGCCTAAATTATGTATTTTTGAAAAACCAAACAAATGGCACTAGAATCGTAATTTTTCAAGGTCGTTTACTATTTTTAAAGAACTGTTTTTGGACAGCAGCTCAAGCTGCTATTTTTCTGCTGAAAAAGTATGTTGTATACGGTGTCATAACTTAAAAACCGAGTAGAATTAGCTCATGAAAGTGGCCGTAATTCTCTCACTGGAACTTCGTCAATCGGACTTACGATTAAATTTTAGTGAATTATTCCGTAGAGTGCAGTCAGAAAATGACAAATCTGATTGCAGCCCGGTAAATGAATTTCTATAAAATATTGGTAACGAACCGGACCCCGATATTTTTACACAATAAAATTTGGAACGTTTTTGACATTCTGTAAAACTTTGGGAATTTTGGAGAAGGTTAACTATTTTATTAAAATGATCGAAAACAATCCAGTTTTGATTAATAAAGCTGAAATGACATAAATGGTATATCACATGTATGATTGTCGGGTTGGCTATGTGAGAACATTCTACGGGGTATTTGTAAAAGAAAATGATATGCTATTAAGAATGGACAGCTCTATTTACAAAGGAGACTATGGCGAAATTTTCCGAAAATCCTAACACTTAGTAAACATTTTTTTCTAAACAAGTGGTTACTAGCATGTTTTAGACTATGTTTTTCAAACATAAAACTCGCCATAATCTTTATAACGAAATACGGAGTATCGGAGGTTGGTTTTATACAGGAATATGGTTAATTATGTATTCTATAAAATGGGACTTAAAAATATAATCCTAATACGAACAGACACATGTAAAATATCCCATCCTTGGGAAGGAAATACGAATACACAAGTATAAGAAGTATTATTACTAAAATATTGAAGACACTTTAAAACGTAACTCAAAGGCACTAATCAATACTAAGACAAGGCACGACCCGTTCGTCTAATAGACGTTAGACCATTGTAGGTAGTCGTGTTTGCTGAGGAGATTGGGTTACGAGTACCGAAGACGCAATACAGTGAGTTCATGTACCCCTTTTCTCTTAACTGTTTTCAGTTTTATACTCCGAGGGTGAAATACATGTTACATACTGCTACGGACAATTTCGAATGGTATGGTCAGCTAAGGAAGGAACTGTTAGGTTAGGTGATTGGGTAGGTGAAATCTTAAGAACACTAGTCCTCGTAGTACGATCGAGGGATACAAGTGATAGGCCTATTTGAGCATAACAAACCACACCCATGCGCCCTCAGGTTGGACCATGTGGTGACCTCATCTTAACACCACCCATGCGCCCTCAGGTTGGACCATGTGGTGACCTTGTCTTAACCACACCCATGCGCCCTAAGGGTGGACCATGTGGTGACCTCGTCTTAACACCACCCATGCGCCCTCAGGTTGGACCATGTGGTGATCTTGTCGTAACACCACCCATGCGCCCTCAGGTTGGACCATGTGGTGACCTTGTCCTATCCCCTCCCATGCGCCCGTAGGTTGGACCATGTGGTTACACATTAACTGATATGTTTCCTTAATTGCTTTCATACCAGAGTTTACAAAACATACATACTTACAAGGATTATAAAGGTTTATTCGCGCGCACATACTAAACACATGAACTCGCTCAACTTTTGTTGATTTTTCAAACTACATGTATTTCAGGAAACTAATGGATCTGGCACGGTATGCACGTATTTTCAAGCTGCGTTTGAATAAAGAAGTCATTCATGGTTGTAGGGTTTAGAGGGTGTAACCTTTACCTGGACGGGTTATATATCTCTAAATCTAGTTTTGTTTAAGGTCTTTACCAAGTTTTATGAACTCATTTAAATAAGTCAAGGTTTGTAACTTATTTTGGGATTGATGTTTTAAGACAAGTATAATAAGGTATTTTTTTCTAAACTTTATTAATGGAGGAACTTCCCATGTTTTTATCATATAGCATTGTTATGATTGGTTGCTATGGTATTAAGAAGTCACACCAGATAACCACGCTTCCGCAAAAGTCAGGGTGTGACAGCTTGGTATCAGAGCCTCGATCATAGCGAACTAGGATTCATTCTCGAGTCTAGACTATGATCACTAGGGCTCTCACGAAAACGTTTTCAAACATTTTACATTGTATACACTAAACGTCCAGATCCAGGGCACAAACATTTTTATAAACAAAAGGCACAAATACACATTTCCAAATTTATATTTATAATCCAGTCTTAGAGGCTGAGGGAGGATCAGTCTTAGAGGCTGAGGGAGGAACGGTCTTAGAGACCAGGAATATAGCCATAGAGACTAGGGAAATTTGGTCTTAGAGACCAGGGATTAGGGAAATTTGGTCCTACAGGCCAGGGAATTAGTCCTAGAGACTGGGAGGATTGGTCTTAGAGGCCAGGGAGTTGGTCTTAGAGGCCAGAGATTTAGTCTTAGAGACTAGGAGGATTCTTGCTTGCGTTGATTGTGACTACATACTTTTATTATTGCTACCTACATGCTTAATTGCTAATTATTGATAAACGGGCATATGTGGTAGTTATTACATACACTAATTGTTAATAATTACTATGGATATACATGCTACTCACCGGCACACATGTCACTCTATTTAGAGAACGAGTTATCAGACGTTGATAACCTTACGACCACCGCCACAAATAGTGAGACTACATCTGTGCCAGAGACATTACGTCAGACACGGAGAGTGATCCTGATATGCTGACTAAGGATGAGGACGACTTCCAACAGTCTGCGCTACCAGGTTTTGGTAATACTTTATCTTTGATGATGGTTTCTCTGACAAGAATCTTTCTGTCACTCTTGTCTCAATCCATGACCACTCTATCACTGGGCAGCCGGAGGGTGAACACACCATGGCTCCGATCCTCGATAATGCGCCTCATGTGGACATTTCTACTGAAGGTTGGATACTCGACAAACAATTTATGACGACGTTGACATGTTTTTATCGATGGTCCTCCTGCCGACGCCTATGATGATAGAAAATTAGATGAGAACACTGCTGCTAATTTCACTTCTTAAGACCCTTGTTAACAAGCTATCCACTGATTCTTGCATGCATTTGATTTCAGACTCCTTTGAGTCTGTGACATTTACAGCCTCATAGATGGCCAGAATACAACTTTTTACTACTGACACAGACGACGACGCCGTCATGACTGCGGCACTATCACTTGCTCGAGGCACCCCACCGTTACACGACCCAGAGTCTACCCCTGAGCTAGCTTCTGCACCTTTGTGGGACAGTTTGATGTTGCACCTGCTAAACCCACACCTTTACTTGACCATGACCATGTTTCTTTTGGTTTACCAGGCATTGCATCCCTTATACCCGACCCAGTACATGCGCCCAATGCTCTTCCTATCAGTTAAGACGTTTGTTCCTGCACCTTCACCCGCTGATGTTGCTCTTGTGAAAACCGGCGACCGTTGCGCCAACATGCCTATTGCTTGCTTTTAAGTCATACCCGCACCCCGGGAAGGTACCCAGGTCAGCACCCGTGTAACGATCCCATTCGCTACTGCAGTATTTTTTTCTCCAACCTCACAGGCCGCACCGGTTGCTACATTCGCCTCTACATCGCTGGACGACCCAATTTGATGATTCCTATAATACACTATGCAAAACTTTGACCCTTACCATCCCTCACATTATGGAGGCCACACACAAGAGGAGTTGCCCCTGTAACATCAGTTACAGTTTGAAGTTATGCGTCGCGGAATGTTGGAGCTCGAGGTGACACCACATTTGGCAACTCCAAATGCATAACATTACACAACTGAATACATGATTTAAGTGTTTACATCACAAGACAACATATTGTCTGAAGAGTTTATGTTTCTGATGCTCATTTCTTTACAATAAAACGGCAGAGCAGATAATTACTTCGACTTATAAACAAATCCGAGGAGGAAGTCCACGCGTGTTAACGGTTTACTTTCTTTTCCTCCTCTACCTCAGTCACCAGCATAGTTGGTTTCTGGATTCATGCGGATTGCATTACACTTTGGTAAAAACACTAATGATAAGCCGAGATGGTGGAGACTTTTGAAGATCACATATGACTATGAAATTTTGATACACTAACATATTTAATGGACAAGGGTAGGGTGACCCTGTATTCCTGTTAATGTGATACATTTTGGAAGACACAATGGTAGCCGAGGAATAACGAGAAGCCAATCATCTTTAAAACATGCGACCATACTTATGACTAATAACTAATGAAAAACTCAGTCGCCATATTCTCACTAAGCACGTTGTTGGTCCACATATTTGTGCAATAATTGCGATGCTATGTGCTAGTTTGTTATGTCCTCATTAAATACGCTCACACCTACATGTTGTGCTTTAATGTTATTGCTTGCTATGATGATTTCTTATATACGTATGTATACCCACCACCGAGGCCATATTTCTTAAGTAGATGCATATGTGCTTTTGTCCTTAATAAAGACCTGACCTACCTAATCTTCTTCTTAGAAGATGCCGCCATGAAGGAACACTGATACCAACAACCTTCTACCAACGACGGAGGCGGAATTACAAGAACGCATCTCACAGGCCATCGCGCAGCATGAGGCCCTTCGCTCCGAACATAGCGGGGGTACCTCAGGAAATAACCCATCCAACGGGTGCACCTACAAGCATTTCTTGGGCTGCAGGCCCTTGGAATTCAACGGCACTGGGGGTGCGTTAGCCCTTGTGCGCTGGATTGAGAAGACGGATTCTGTTCTACGGGTGAGCAAATGTACCCCAGAGCATCAGGTATTATACATTTCCGGATTGTTTCAAGATGGGGCTCTGTCATGGTGGAACCTTCAGGTTCAGACGTTGGGCGGGACCGCTGCGTATGCATTAACATGGGATAAACTGAAAGAACTAATGCATAAGAAGTATTGTTCAAGAGCAGAAATCCAGAAATGGGAAACTGCGTTCTGGAACTTGAAAATGGAAGGTCCAAAGATAGCTGAGTACGTGCAGAAATTTCATAATCTGTCTCGGATTGTCCCCTACATGGTAGATCCAGAGTTTAAGAGGATCGAGCGCTTCATTGGGAGATTGGCACCTCAGATTCTAAGCCTGGTGACAACATCAAAGCCTCAAACAATTAATGAAGCAATTGAATTAAGTGTGACGCTCACTGAAGAAGCAGTTAGGTTGGGAAAATTCTCAAACTCCGAGGAGAAAAAGGAGATTCATGGGGAGTCATCTGGTGAGAACAAGAGGAAGTTTACCAATTTCAAGAAGGGTACTCGGGCAGATAACATCAATGCCAAAAAGGAAAAAGGGTACACGGGTATCCTACCAAAGTGCGACAACTGTCGCCGTCACCATAACGGGCGATATAGATATGGAAAATGTGGTAACTGTGGCAAGGTGGGACATGTCAAGGAAACGTGTCGGCAGGGTACTGAACATGGAAATAGAGGTCAAGATGGTAGCGGAAATCGCGGAGGAAACAACGACGACAACAACCAAGGCAGGGATGGTGACGATCAAGGGCGTGGCCAAGCATGTTTTAATTGCGGTGATGTGGGGCATTTCAGGAAGTATTGCCCTAAGAACGCTTAGGCACGTGGATGAAAGCTCAACAGCGGGGATAGAATCCAAGCGTGGATATCGGTACGTCCAATATTAGTCTACATTATGCATTTGTGCTAGATACTGTTGCCACTCTTTGCTTCGCATCTCTAAAGTTCAAAAATATAGTTGCTAGAGCAAGTAACCTAGATAACCAGTTCTCGATAGAACTAGCTTAAGGGAAGCTTCGACGTGATAAGGGGGATGGACTGGTTGTCAAACAACCAGGCGGAGATTGTCACCCGCATCCCGACGACGAACGGAGAAACGATCGTGATTCATGAAGCAGGATACGCTCCTACGGATTATCATGCAATAAAGACACGAGAACCTCGCGCACAGAATATGGTGCCTTCTCGACTCATGTTGCGGACAAGGGAGCTGAAGGCTTGACTGGATTATCCACTCAACGACTTACACCTTCGGAGATGCAAGGATTGACAGTGAAACTTCAGAAGTTGATAGAAAAGGAAGATAACAGACCAAAATTCCCTTTTGAGTAACCCCAATTCTGCTTGTCAATAAGAAGGACGATAGCTTTTATACAAACCTCAACTACCAGGAACCGAACGAGCTAACTAACAAGGGTCGATAACTCTTGTTAAGGATCAACGAATTACTTACGTAACTAACTGCGAGGATCCGACTACTATTACACGACTGATCGACGAACGAGTATCAATGGCGGTAAATTCAGGAAGAGAGTGTACCGGAGAAATTGTGGGATAATAACTTGTTTTTTTTGATAAACACAAGAATGGCGTTTCCTACACGCTGTACAGAACGATTCTACCCCGAATACGAAACTCTGAGAATCCAGAAAACATATACTTAGGACCCTTGGGAACCCAGGTCCAAACTCGTAAGGGTTGTTACTTAGGAACCGCATCTATTAGCTCAAGCAGACACCATTAACCTGGCATATATGCCATTTCCGTTGACTAAACATAAAGTACTTGAATTTCTTTTACTTCTAGCGAGTAGATGTTTGCATCTCTACTCCCCTTAATGGTAGTTGCATCACGTTAATCTTCTTCGCTGAGAGCGAACACACATTTGTTTCGATTCTTGGTCATTTCTTCATTTTAGAAAGTACTCATTATTTCAGTACTCGGGAACTCTCATGACACACATGCATCATTTGTTACGCATGTGGTTTCATTTCGAACAAACACTTCATTGAAATTTAAATATTGCCTTGCTAAACCTAATTACTGATTCGTGATTCGAATGACCTACATTATTGTTATTGTTGACTCTTTTGTTACCAAGTCAACACATTGCCCTGAAACTTCTTTTATTTCAAGTTACATTCTTGGTGTATTTTTTGCTACCATGCCGAGATTCCTTTGTCGATACATACGTTTATTATCAGGTTACGCTAAAACTAAGTTCAATTGCTTGAACTTATCCATTTCGCATATTCGGTTTAAGACGTCATATGATGTATTGGGAGCGTCATATTCAAACATTTTTGCAAAGATTCTTTCATTTCGAGTCGTAGTAGGTTCGGTTGATCTACAACTCCACTAAATCGTTTGATTGACTTCGACACCTTGAGGTGATATTCTCACAGAATTGAAGCTTGTGCTAATTAGGTTACTCACTTCATATACGGATTTAAATTATTTATTTGCTCTAAATCCGTCTCGTTTATCACAATTAAAGCAGTCTCAACACGATTATGTGTTAAGGCAATGGTACATAGATTCATTTCATAAGCCCAATGTACCTCCTAACGATACTTTCATTGTCAATCGAATGCCTTGGGGTACTTAATACTTTTCACCTTCGATCAAAAATAGTGGTTTTTTGATATTTCATATTCAACTGGAAACTTTACGACACTGCGTAAATCAAATCTTCAGATTGTCTCGGTCCACGTTCACTTGATTTCAGGCATGGTAAACTTGTTCAGTCACCATTATTATTGAATCTCGTCATTTCGACACCTTGTGGTGTCAATAGCTCGTGCTAATTATGGTCAACTGTCTCACACAAAACTACAAATTAAGACAATGATACACCAGATTCGCTTGTACTTCATTCGGTGTATTTTCGCAATTCGAGAATGTCAACACACAAATCCTTACCATTTATTTATTCAAAAGTTGACAGATCATTTTCATAATACTATCGCATCCAAATCATTGATTTTGAGTTCATATAACGGAGGTATGGTTCGTGAAAACTCGTTTGCCTATCGTGACCGATTGTTTAAGAATCCTATTGGACAAACTCCTCTTTTGTGGAACCCCTGTTAACTGGATTGCACTAAACTATACGTCGAACGTCGATACGTCTTGTACCCCGACACCAAATGCTAAAAGCACATACCTTTTAACTATTGGATTTGTGGTGTTATATATATATATATTCTTGGACTCAGTTAATGTGAATAAGGTTTGAATTGGTTTGATGATTATCTACCTCGGTACTATTCATATACATACATGCATAACGAAACCCTAAGGAATTAAGGTAGTACAAATTTCGAGGACGAAATTTTCTTAACGGGGGGAGAATGTGACAACCTTCAAAATTTCAGGTACTGTACAAATTAATTAATTTCGATTATGTGCTTAATGACTGTGCTTGATTACAACTGACACCTTAAACTGCTTACTGATTTATGTTACATACATACATGTGCATCACTTTAGATACAATCGCTCCATTTATTTCATACAGACTCTTAGTGACAAACCTGATGCACAAAGCACAGTTAGCACAGTGAGCGGATAACTCAGACACGTGCTGACAATGCCAGCACATAGACAGACAATGTTATTATGGCCAGTATGAGCCAGGGATAGGGTACTACACTGGTTTGGAGTGTAGGGAAGTGAGGACCATAAGACTACGTCGTTAGGTGATAGATATAGTGCCGGGAAGTGCCTAAAACACACTTTAAATACAAAATTCTGCATTCTTTTATAAAATTCAGCATTTTATTATACCAGTAGAATACACAAATATGGCAGAGTGGTCCTGTATACTTTCCTAAGTACCAGGAATGATTTCGTTACAAAAAGATGCATAAAAGACACTATACGGTACAACTTAACGCTTTAACGGAACGATACGTAACCGAACAACTGGACATTACCCAGGACACCAAATTTTTGTCAAATACTCTGTTTTATTATTTTTGTCTAGTCATGTATCCCGTTTACCCCAAACACCCATTAAAAATCAAATAAATAACATATGGAGGCATAATACTTGGAATCTAACTACCCTTTTTCAATTTAGTTACAAAATTTACATCCAACCCCCCCCCCCTAATCGATTCTTGATCCCCATCGACCCCACCCCTACTCATTTCAAATCTCTACCAAATAATACTTCTAATTTGTGATTGGGCCTCCCTTATTTGCTACATTGACCAAGAAATCCTAACCCTTACAAATAGGTTGGGCTAGATGTTTAATCCCATCATTTCACTTTCACCAACAAGTCACTCCACCATTTTCCTTCACTCTCTCTCTCCCTCTCGGCTGATTATATCCGCCACCACCACCATCACTTCAACTTTCACACATTTGATCCACTATCAAGTCCAAAACAGGTGCTAGAAGGAGTCTTGTGTAGCTTGGAGCTTGGAATCTTGAAGAAACATCACACCTTGCACTCTCACGCCATCTTCATCATCATTCTTGTTCACAAGTTCATCCCTAGCCCTTGTGCTAGTTGTAAGTCTTCGATTTAACTCTTAAATCACTTCTACGTTGATTGTTCGAAAGATTGAAGTTAACGATTAACACAAGAACATAAAAGAGAATGAACTAGACAATGGACATAAACTTACATAAAATCTGGTTTGGTTATGTTGGTATAAGCATGCATGTTGTGTGATCATTGATTTCTCGATAAACCCGTTGTTAGAACAATTGTTGACGCGTTTTAGTAACATTTACACTCTAAAAAGCATGCTGATTAGTATTTTCAGCCAACTTCAACAGGCTGTAAATGGATCATAATAAATCGAAAAACGGATTTTCTGAAGCCTAAATTATGTATTTTTGAAAAACCGAACAAATGGCACTGGCATCGTAATTTTTCGAGGTCGTTTACTATTTTTTAAAAACTGTTTTTGGACAGCAGCTCAAGCTGCGATTTTTCTGCTGAAAAAGTATGTTGTATACGGTGTCATAACTTAAAAACCGAGTAGAATTAGCTCATGAAATTTTCACTGTAGATGGTCACTGTTGTGACCGTAATTCTCTCACTGGAATTTCGTCAATCAGACTTACGATTAATTTTTAGTGAATTATTCCGTAGACTGCAGTCAGAAAATGACAAATCTGATTGCAGCCCGGTAAATGAATTTCTATAAAATATTGGTAACGAACCGGACCCCGATATTTTTACACAATAAAACTTGGAACGGTTTTGACATTCTGTAAAAATTTGGGAATTTTTGGAGAAGGTTAACTATTTTATTAAAATGCTCGAAAACAGTCCAGTTTTGATTAATAAAGCTGAAATGACATAAATGGTATATCGCATGTATGATTGTCGGGTTGGCTATGTGAGAACATTCTACGGGGTATTTGTAAAAGAAAATGATATGCTATTAAGCATGGACACCTCTATTTACAAAGGAGACTATGGCTAAATTTTCCGAAAATCCTAACACTTAGTAAACATTTTTTTCTAAACAAGTGGTTACTAGCATGTTTTAGACTATGTTTTTCAAACATAAAACTCGTCATAATCTTTATAACGAAATACGGAGTATCGGAGGTTGGTTTTATACAGGAATATGGTTAATTATGTATTCTCTAAAATGGGACTTAAAAATATAATCCCAATACGAACATACACATGTAAAATATCCCATCCTTGGGAAGGAAATGCGAATACACAAGTATAAGAAGAATTATTACTAAAATATTGAAGACACTTTAAAACGTAACTCAAAGGCACTAATCAATACTAAGACAAGGCACGACCCGTTCGTCTAATAGACGTTGGACCATTGTAGGTAGTCGTGTTTGCTGAGGAGATTGGGTTACGAGTACCGAAGACGCAATACAGTGAGTTCATGTCCCCCTTTTCTCTTAACTGTTTTTTGTTTTTATACTCCGAGGGTGAAATACATGTTACATACTGCTACGGACAATTTCGAATGGTATGGTCAGCTAAGGAAGGAACTGTTAGGTTATGTGATTGGGTAGGTGAAATCTTAAGAACATTAGTCCTCGTAGTACGATCGAGGGATACAAGTGATAGGCCTATTTGAGCATAACAAACCACACCCATGCGCCCTCAGGTTGGACCATGTGGTGACCTCGTCTTAACACCACCCATGCGCCCTCAGGTTGGACCATGTGGTGACCTTGTCTTAACCACACCCATGCGCCCTAAGGTTGGACCATGTGGTGACCTCGTCTTAACACCACCCATGCGCCCTCAGGTTGGACCATGTGGTGATCTTGTCGTAACACCACCCATGTGCCCTCAGGTTGGACCATGTGGTGACCTTGTCCTATCCCCTCCCATGCGCCCGTAGGTTGGACCATATGGTTACACATTAACTGATATGTTTCCTTAATTGCTTTCATACCAGAGTTTAAAAAACATACATACTTACAAGGATTATAAAGGTTTATTCGCGCGCACATACTAAACACATGAACTCGCTCAACTTTTGTTGATTTTTCAAACTACATGTATTTCAAGAAAATAATGGATCTAGCACGGTATGCACGTATTTTCAAGCTGCGTTTGAATAAAGAAGTCATTCAGGGTTGTAGGGTTTAGAGGGTGTAACCTCTACCTGGACGGGTTATATATCTCTAAATCTAGTTTTGTTTAAGGTCTTTACCAAGTTTTATGAACTCATTTAAATAAGTCAAGGTTTGTAACTTATTTTGGGATTGATGTTTTAAGACAAGTATAATAAGGTATTTTTTTTTAAACTTTATTAATGGATGAACTTCCTATGTTTTTATCATATAGCATTGTTATGATTGGTTGCTATGGTAATAAGAAGTCACACCAGATAACCACGCTTTCGCAAAAGTCAGGGTGTGACAAATATTCCGGGGAGGAATATTGGGTAAATGGGTTTAACTGGAATGTTAAACTTGGGATGTTGGTTAATACACTCATATCTATCACTTAAGTCCCATCAAATACCGAATTGGTTGCCGGGGAGGCAATGGGGTTATTAGTTGATAGCGCTATTAGGTTTGGCACCCTCACACCGTACCGGGGAGGACGGGCGTGAACTAATTACCTTAACCACTCGACCAATGTTTGATAGAGCATCGGGGAAGGGCAAATAATATGGAGCCATCTTGCGGTACTCGAGTTATTAACAACATTGTATTTCTGAAAAGCTTTAAACTTATAATTGGTAACTAAACGTGATAACAAACTTTGAACTCACCAGCATCTTCTAACACACATGTCTGCATGCATGCAGGTCGTTAGATTCATGGTTATGGAACTTGCTATCTGGGAGTGCTGGAGTGGTCATGGGTCGAGTCTCTTGGATACATGTTCATTGGTTTCGTACATTTATTTTGAACCACTTGAATAACGATTTACATTATGCTTCCGCTGAACGGATTGGTTTTAAGTTGTGATTTGAATTTACTTTATGAAATAAATGGAAACTTTTATTTAATATATTGTAATAGTTCAATGTGATTGGTGGCCGGATCCTGGTATATCACACGTCCCGCGGTGTTTCCGCATGTGGTATTTTGGGGGTGTGACAGTTTGGTATCAGAGCCACTGGTTATAGTGAACTAGGTTTTAAAATGTTTTTATAAAACCAGACTATAACCAAACAACTTCGAAATCGAACATGACACTCAGCTCCAGATTGCAAGGTTCGTCTCTCGTTTACTTATTGCATAGCAAATCTAGTGTACACTTATGTATGATGTTGCATGTGATTCCACACTTAGCATTACAGACTGAATTCATGTGTCACTTTCCTATGTTATGTGGTTGATAGAGTCACAGTGCGACATCCCTTTAGACTTTCATGATTCACGTTTTGTGATGTCTTTTGTCTTGTTACTCGAATTTAAGGAACCTTTTAGCACAAGTTGGGAGGAGCTGAGATAAACATGCAAATTGCATTGTTATTATGGGTGCACACATAATAATAATGTGGGGTGCATGTGAGTCCTAGTAAGGCTTAATGAGTGTGAAAGGGGTTCCGCTCTGTTGTCTAATGTAAACTTAGTAGTCTGTAGAAGTCAACGTGATGCTTGACTCTTACTCAATTCCGACCCTTATCCTTTTTCCCTTCTCTTATATAGAATCATGAGTGGACGTGGTGGACGTAATGGTGGACATGGTGGTGGCCGCAGCGGTGGACGTGGCAACAATACAATGTCCCAGGCTGAATTAACTAACTTGATCAACACTCGTGTTGATGAAGCCCTAGCGGCTCAACAGGCTTGTACGATATGTGCCAAATACTCTTTATTCTTGTGTCGCGTACTCAACTCTTACCCGTGTGTTGTATTTTCTTTCGTCCTTAGGTCAACAAGGGAATCAGAATCAAAACAATCCGCCTGTTTGCATGTTTAAGACGTTCATGGATTTTAAGCCACAGACATTCAGTGGGACTGAAGGAGCTGTGGGGCCACTTCGCTGGTTTGAGAAAGCCGAGTCAGTCTTCGCTATGTGTAACTGTCCCGTGGGGGACCAGGTGAAGTATGCTACAGGCACATTGGAGGATAGTGCCTTAACTTGGTGGAATGCCCAAGTGCAGATGTTGGGCATCGAAATGGCTAATGCAACTACTTGGGATGATTTCAAGGAGTTGATGCGGGAGGAGTATTGTCCTCGTGACGAGATTCAGAAACTCAAGAACGAATACTACAATCTGAAGATGGATGGATCCGAGATTGAGGCCTACACGAAACGATTTCATGAACTGGCTAACATGTGTCCTAACCTATCCCGACCACTACCCCGAAGAATCGAATTGTACATCAAAGGCTTAGCACCGCAAGTTAAGGGTTTGGTTACTGCTGCAAATCTCAAAAAATTGCCTCAAGTCATTCGTTTAGCACATAAGATTACAGACCAAGAGGTCGAGCGTGGTTCGCTACCGCCTCGTGTTACTACTGCTCCTACTGTTACTACCACTCCTGCTAGTGATAACAAGCGCAAGTGGAATGATACGGACAAGGTGTCCAACTCGAACCAGATGCAGAAAAGGCCAGACAATAGCAACAATCGTAACGTCTGTCAGTCCTCCTCTGTTAACCAAAGTCAGAGCAGCAATCCGAACCAAAGCTCCTACGCTGGAAGGCAGCCAAAGTGCAACAAGTGTAGTTATCATCATCGTGGACCGTGTGTCCGAGCTTGCCATAGGTGTGATAAGGCGGGCCATATGGTAAAGGATTGTAGAGCTCCGTTTCCAAAACAACAGCAGCAGCAGAATCAACAGCAACAACAGCAGCATCAGCAACAGCAAAGGCAGCAGCCCCATCAGAACCAAGGCAATAGGAAGGGGTGTTTCCAGTGTGGAGACGAGGGTTACATTAAACAGGATTGCCCTCAGCTGAATTAAAATGCCAATAATAACAACAACTGTCAGAATAATAATGCTGGGAACAACAATAATGGCAACAACGGGGGCAATGGTGCTCGTGGAAGGGTATTTACGATTGGTGCTTGTGATGCTAGGAATGACGGAAATGTCGTGACTGGTACGTTTTCTGTGAACAACCTTTTTGCTTCTGTGTTATTTGATTCCGGTGCCAATTGGAGTTATGTATCCTTAGAGTTCAGTCAACGATTAGGGTTAACTACAACACCTCTAGAAGCTAAGCATGTAGTAGAATTAGCTGATGGTAAGACAATTGAAGCCTCACACATTATTATGGGATGCAAACTCGATCTTGTGGGTCAAGTGTTCGACATCGACCTTCTTCCTGTTATTCTTGGTAGTTTCGACGTAGTGGTTGGTATGGATTGGTTGTCTAAGCATCAAGCTGAAATTCGCTGTAAAGAGAAAATTGTGCGTATTCCTCTCCCTAGTGGAGAGCCTTTGTTGGTTCAAGGTCACTTTAGTGATGCAATGGTTGGCATCATCTCAGCTATGAAGGCCCAGAAGTGTTTACGTAAGGGCTATCCTACTATTTTAGCACTTGTTATTGACACTCAGTCTGAATAAAGGAAAATCAAAGACCTGCTTGTTGTCTGTGAATTTCCTGATGTATTTCCTGAAGAACTTCCTGGTTTACCTCCACACCGTCAGGTGGAGTTTTAGATTGACCTTACACCCGGAGCAGCCCCGATTGCTCGCGCCCCTTATCGTCTTGCACCAGGAGAGTTGCAAGAACTGTCTAATCAACTCCAAGAACTGTTGGATAGAGGTTTTATCCGACCCAGTTCTTCGCCTTGGGGATCCCCAGTTCTGTTTGTGAAGAAGAAAGACGGGTCTTTTCGTATGTGCGTAGATTATCGAGAGCTCAACAAAGTGACAGTCAAGAACCGTTACCCTTTGCCACGCATCGACGATCTGTTTGACTAGTTGCAAGGGTCAAGTTTTTACTCGAAGATCGATTTAAGATCGGGCTATCATCAGATGAGAGTCCGAGAGGAGGATGTCCCTAAAACGGCTTTTCGAACGCGGTATGGACATTATGAGTTTCTGGTTATGCCATTTGGGTTAACTAATGCACCAGCGGTTTTCATGGACCTCATGAACCGTGTGTGCAAACCGTATCTCGACGATTTCATCATCGTGTTTATCGATGACATTCTGATCTATTCAAAGAGCAAGGAGGATCACGAGCGATACTTGCGTCTTATCTTGGAGCTTCTGAGGAAGGAGCAACTTTACGTGAAATTCTCTAAGTGTGGCTTCTGAGAGGTACACTTCCTTGGTCACATTGTGAATGAATCGGGGATACACGTGGATCCTGCAAAGATTGATGCTATCAGAAATTGGGCGGCACCGAAGAATCCTTCGGAGGTGCGACAATTTCTTGGTCTCGCTGGGTATTATCGCAGATTTATTAAAGACTTCTCGAAGATCGCTCAACCTCTCACCATACTAACACAGAAAGGTGTAGTATATTCTTGGGGAACAAAACAGGAGGATGCTTTCCAACTCTTGAAACAAAAACTCTGCAGTGCACCGATCTTGTCTTTACCAGAAGGTACCGAGGATTTTGTGGTATATTGTGAGGCTTCTATTCAAGGTCTCGGCTGTGTGCTAACACAACGCGAAAAGGTGATAGCTTACGCTTCTCGGCAGTTGAAGGTTCATGAGAAGAATTACACGACTCACGACTTAGAGTTGGGGGCCGTGGTGTTTGCGCTTAAAATCTGGAGGCATTACTTGTACGGTACTAAATGCACTATTTATACCGACCACAAGATCCTTCAGTATATCTTTAACCAGAAGGAATTAAATATGTGACAGCGTCGCTGGGTAGAACTCTTAAATGACTACGACTGTGCAATCAGGTATCATCCAGGTAAGGCTAACATCGTAGCTGATGCCCTTAGTCGAAAGGAAACGAAACCCAAACGTGTCCGCGCCTTGCAGCTCACCATCCATTCTAATTTACCTGACCAGATCCGTAATGCTCAAACTGAAGCGCTGAAAGGGGAAAACATCGAAGCTTAATATTTGCGGGGCATGGAGAAACGACTCGTAGAGAGATCTGACGACATTTACTATTTCATGGAACGAATATGGATTCCTTTGTTTGGAAATCTTAGAGAGCTTATGATGGACGAAGCGCACAAGTCTCGATACTCTGTTCATCTTGGTTCGGATAAGATGTATCAGGACCTCAAAGTTTTGTACTGGTGGCCGAAGATGAAGGCTCACATCGTGACTTATGTGAGTAAGTGTTTGACTTGCGCGAAAGTCAAGGTAGAGTATCAGAAACCCTCAGGCATACTTCAGCAACCAGAGATACCCATGTGGAAATGGGAGCAAATTGCGATGGATTTCATCACAGGTTTGCCAAGAACTCAAAACAGAAACGGTACCATCTGGGTGATCGTTGATCATCTCACGAATTCAGCGCACTTCCTAGCAATAAAGGAAATGGATAAGTTCTCGTAACTTGCTGTTGTCTATCTGAAGGAGGTGGTTTCTAGGCACGGGGTGCCAACCTCTATTATTTCTGATCGTGACCCGCATTTCATTTCAGATTTGTGGCAGTCGATGCACAAATCGTTTGGCTCACGTCTCGACATGAGTACTGCTTATAACCCACAGACGGATGGTCAAAGTGAACTAACCATTCAGACACTTGAAGACATGATGCGAGCTTGCGTGATTGATTTTCGCAAGGGTTGGGAGAAATAGTTGCCTTTGATAGAGTTTTCTTATAACAATAGCTACCATACTAGCATCCAGGCAGCTCCGTTCAAAGCATTGTATGGACGGAAATGTTGTTCTCCCCTCTGTTGGGCTGAGGTTGGTAACAGCCAGATCACAGGTCCGGAGCTTGTACTTGAAACTTTAGAGAAGATTGTTCAGATCAGGAATCGTATCGCGGCAGCGCGCGACCGTCAGAAAAGCTACGCTGACAAGTGTAGGAAACCTTTGGAGTTCGTGGTAGGCGATCGGGTCATGTTGAAAGTCTCACCTTGGAAGGGTGTGGTACGGTTTGGAAAACGCGGTAAGCTTAATCCTCGTTATGCAGGGCCTTTCAAAATTCTGGAACGGATCGGTAAAGTGGCCTACAAGCTTGAGTTACCTGCTGAGTTGGGTAACATTCATGATGTTTTCCACGTGTCGCAACTAAAGAAGTGTTTGTCCGATGAAACACTTGTGGTACCGTTTCAAGAGCTGAAAATCGACGACAAATTGCAGTTTGTCGAATAACCCATCAAAATTATTGATCGGGAAGTCAAGGTCCGTAAGCATAGTCGAATTCCGATCGTGAGAGTTCGTTGGAACTCAAGTCGTGGACCGGAGTTCACGTGGGAGCTCGAAGATCAGATGACGCTCAAGTTTCCTAAACTATTCCCAACTGACCATTCTAATCCTAATGCAACTGGTGAATTTCAGGACGAAATTAGTTGGGGATGATGTGGCACCAGGGGAAAATCCATAGTTATCCTGATCTAACACCTTGCTGCTTGGGATTACTCATCAAATTTCGGGATGAAATTTCTTTCAATTTGGGGATGATGTGACAACCTAAAATCTCAAGGTCTTTTCTCTACACATCACTTGTTCACAATTCTGTTTTCATAATTCGTTTTATGTGTAGCTTGTGCACGATTTATGTTTGATTAAAGAAATGATATGTTTGATTAAAGTATTGATAGGTTTGGTTGTTAGATGAAAACCTACGAGTTGTTAAATGTTTCATGATCATATTTCACAACTTATTGCCGAATAACTATTGAATCTTCATCGACTCCTCTTCTCGACGAAGAAGGACCTTCGTCGCAACTCTTCTGGACGAAGAGTTGATTCTTCGCCATATTCACTCTTGATGAAGTTCAATGCTTCGTCAAGATGGTTGTTCGCCGGTGATGTGTTAAAAATGCAACATATAAATTTCATCAAATGAGGCATAAAACTAACCCTTTTTAGTACTAATGTTGGAAAAAGTGTGCTTTTGTCTTCCTTTTGTATTTTCAGGATTAAATGAGCTCAAAGTAACAAAAGAAGCAAAAAGACAGCAAAATCTAACATAAATACAAGAAAAGGAACAAGACGTGACATGCCCGACCCCACGACAGCATCTTCCCAAGCCAAACAAGACATCAGAAGCCTGAACACGCCCCGTGCTCAGCCAGCACGGGGGCGTGCCCAAGTGTCAGCAGAAAAGACAAAGTGGTAGAAGCTTCTATTGCCCACCACGGGGCCGTGCTCAGCGGACACGGGGCCGTGGTCAACTATAAGATTCGCACAGTCCAGCAAATCTGCATAGTACAAAGATTCTTCTGCACCACGGGGTCGTGCTCAACTATAAGATTGGCATTATTTTACTGTCTATATAAAATAAAAGATTTTCACCATTCATATCTCCACGGTCTATATGGAGGTATGTTGGCTACCTGGTCGGGGGTTAAGGGAACGGTTTGGTAAAGGTCTTGCCATTGTTCAGCGTTTAGAGGTCCTGCAATTGACCTGGGTCAAATTTAGTAGGACCTCCTTCAATACTTAACGGTATTGGATGGCGGGGGTCCAAACTCTTTGATCCCCTCATAAGTTAACTACTATTAATACTATAACCCGGCTATTTAGGACTTTATCCCTGCTGACTCAGACTACTTAGTCGAGGGTAACGTCACCTCCAAAAGAGGGGCCTACCATAATTTGCATTAATAACTTAATTAATTATCTTCCAATAATCCACCCTTTTAGGATTGTATTCTTGCTGACTGAAACTACTGGGGTGAGGGTAACGTCACCTTCAAAAGAGGGACCTACTACAATAACTAAGATATTCTCTTAAAATAGTGCAAAAGTGCGGAAATAATCAAAGGTTACACTAGATACGAGTCGGAACCAAGTGATTCATCTTGTCTATCTGTGTTTCTTTTTTTTCAGCATTTTAGTTAGTTTTTATTTTTCTTAGTTTAAAACGTTTTTCTAAACTTTTTATTTTGATTAGACGTTGAGGATAAACCGGTACTAAAAGCTCTTGTGTCCTTGGACGACCTCGTTATCTTACCAACACTATACTACGCTCACGATGGGTGCACTTGCCCATATGTGTGTTTAGTGTTAGTGAAATATCGTGTTTTATAAATTTAAAACTTGGCTAAAAATAAGTGTTAAAGGGGCTTAAAATATACACCTAATATATATAACACTTCACACGCATCAAGTTTTTGGCGCCGTTGCCGGGGACACAAGGATTTTAAGAAAGCTTAGAATCGACGGCCTAATCAGTTTTTCAAAACCTTTTTAAACGCGCGCACATTTTTCTGCATTTTAGTTAGATTTGCATTTACAGTAACCTGTACACGGGGCCGTGTTCATTGAACACGGGGCCGTGCTGCACATTTTCATAAAAACACCCAGTAACAGTAGCTTGAACACGGGCCGTGCTCACTGAACACGCCCCGTGCTCAACTGGATCAGTAAATTTAATTAAAACGCCCAGATACAGATCCTGAACACGGGGTCGTGCTCACTGAACACAGGGCCGTGTCCAGCCTCTGTTTCCGTTTGTATTTTTGTTTTCTGATCTCGAGACTTGGTTGTGGTCTGCTGAGTGATTCTTATGGATCAATACTCAGGAGGTTACAACTACACCTATGAGGAGGATGATTATAGGGGTAATTATTGCACTAATTGTCATAACTCACGTTCGGTTCAAAATAATCACTCATATCAACCATCCAATTCATACACCTACTATGAGGAGCCCAGGTACGAGCCATCAACTTCATACACATCATATGAAGACCAAAGGTATGAACCTCCTCCCTCATACTCGTATTTTGATGAACCAAGGTATGAGCCTTCTTACTCATACTTTGAGGAACCAAGATATGAGCCACCACCTTCGTATGCTTATTATAAGGAACCATGGCATGAACAACCCACCTCATATGAGTATTATGAAGAACAAAACTACGAACCTTATCCATCATATGCTTACAATGAAGAACAATGGTGCGAACGATCGACTTCATATGGGTATTATGAGGAACAAAGGGTCGAACAACCGGATTCAAGCTTAGAAAATCCCGATTCTTTCTCCATAACCGAAGTGACCGATAGGATATTAGAACACATTAGAGTTATCGATCGTTGTATAAAAGAATCTCACGCAAGGGAAGAGGAGTCCCGTGCAAGAGAAGAATTAAAAAAGGAAGAGATAACTGAAAATGTAAAAATGGAAGAACAAATAAGTAAAAAACCGACACATGAGTTAAACAACGAAAAAGGTGAGTCCGACAAAGGTAAAATTCAAGAAGAGTCTAATTTTGAAAAAATTAATCTCTTGTCACCTTCTTTTGAAAATCATTGTTTAGTACCCACTCATGCTAAGTTTTTAAAAGAGTTAAACACTAACACTAAAATTGACGAAACGGTAAGTGTTAAGTTAACTAATGATCAAACTTCGCTAATAAAAGAAGACCCATTTGAAATTAACATTACACCGGTTCCATGTTTCTTTCAAAATTCATTTATTAGTAATGTCACAATCGATAAAGATCTGTGTGTTAACATAATGCCTAACTACATTTTCGAGAAATTAAGTATTAGTGATTTTTCTCCACTTCAAATACCCATTTTTCTATCCAATCGGAAAGTAATAAAATCAATCGGTATAGTTGAGGATGTATTGGTTCAAACAAATCAAATGGTAATTCCGACCGACTTTGTCATCCTCGATGACGCTCCTCTAGTGTTGGGACGACCATTTGTAAAAACTCACGAAGCTTTGAAAAACCGGAAGTTCAACAATCTACCTCTTCAATTAGGGGTATTTAAAAGAAGTGTCGATCTCGAACGGTCAATGAAATATCCTTTCGGCAATAATGACGCCCTAATTGAAGATGAAGATGAACCACCCGATACAGGTGAAGAGATTGACCACTTTGTTGAAGAAGAGGTCGCCATAGAACAAACTTTTAAAGTTCTTGATCGAAATGAGCAACCAAATAAGGAGTCTCCTAAAGACCCACCACTTGAGCTCAAAGAACTTCCAAAAGGTTTGGAATATGCTTTTCTAGACAAAAAGGGTAATTTACCTGTAATTATTTCGTCTAAATTAAATAGCTTAGAAAAAGAAAAATTAATTAGTCTTTTGAAAAAACATAAAAATGCAATAGCTTGGAAACTTGTAGACATAAAAGGAATTAGTCCTTCTATGTGCACACACAAAAATTTGATGAATGATGACTACAAATCGGTCATACAACCACAACGTCGAGTGAATCCAAATGTTCAAGAAGTGGTTAAAAGTGAAGTCATCAAGTTACTTGACGCCGAACTTATCTATCCTATCTCCGATAGTCCTTGGGTAAGTCCCGTCCAAGTAGTTCCAAAGAAAGGAGGTATGACGGTAATAACTAATGAAAAGAATGAATTAATACCAACGAGAACCGTCACAGGATGGAGAGTATGTATAGATTATAGACGATTAAATGAAGCAACAAGAAAAGATCACTTTCCTTTGCCCTTCATTGATCAAATGTTAGAAAGATTATCCGGTCATAAATTTTATTGTTTCTTGGATGGTTTTTCAGGTTACTTTCAAATCCCGATAGCACCCGAAGACCAAGAAAAGACAACTTTCACATGTCCCTATGGAACTTTTGCTTATCGACGCATGCCGTTTGGTCTATGTAATGCCCCCGCAACATTCCAACGTTGCATGGTAGCCATTTTCCATGACATGATAGAAAAGACGATGGAAGTCTTCATGGACGACTTTTCTATCTTTGGGGATTCATACGACCAATGCCTCGATAACCTTGAACGAATGCTATCCCGATGTGAGGAAAGTAACCTCGCCCTTATTTGGGAAAATGCCATTTCATGGTAACGGAGGGAATAGTTCTCGGTCACAAGATCTCGAGCGAAGGAATGGAGGTGGATCGAGCCAAAATAGATACCATTTCTAGATTACAACCTCCATCCTCCGTAAGAGCTATCAGAAGTTTCCTAGGGCATGCCGAATTTTATAGACGGTTTATCAAAGACTTTTCAAAAATCTCGAGGCCTCTAACAAAATTACTTGAAAAAGATGCCCCTTTCATCTTTGACAAGGATTGCAATCAAGCATTTCTAACCTTAAAAGAAATGTTAGTCAATGCACCTATCATGATAGCTCCTGATTGGAAATTTCCTTTCGAAATAATGTGTGATGCTAGTGACTTTGCAGTTGGAGCTGTCTTGGGACAAAGAAAAGAAAAGCATTTCCACCCAATATATTATGCTAGTAAAACACTTAATGATGCACAAGAAAATTACACAACAACTGAAAAAGAATTACTAGCTGTGGTATTTGCTTTTGATAAATTTCGTTCTTACCTTGTTCTTTCTAAAACTGTAGTCTATACAGATCATGCAGTCATTCGATATCTCTTCAAGAAGCAGGACGCAAAACCACGTTTGATTCGGTGGATTCTACTCCTCCAAGAATTTGACATTGAAATTAGAGACAAAAGAGGAGCAGAAAATACCGCAGCAGATCATCTTTCGCGCTTAGAAGACCCAGCTTTGGAGGTGACCAGGGACGAGCAAATCAACGAAAAATTTCCAACTGAGTCCCTGGAAATGGTGGAATACAAGGAAGAACCATGGTACGCCGACTATGCTAACTACCTTGCTAGCGGTATAGTCGCAAAAGGGTGGCCACATCATCAAAGAAAAAAATTCTTTGCCAATGTGAAACACTATTTTTGGGAAGATCCCTATCTTTTTAAAATGTGTGCCGACCAACTAGTCCGACGATGTGTACATGGTAGCGAAGCACGAAGAATTCTCCGCCATTGTCATGAAGGTCCATACGGAGGGCATCATGGTGCCACTAGTACCGCACGAAAGGTATTTGATTCAGGATTTTATTGGCCAACCATTTACAAAGACGCCCAAAGTCTTGTCAAGACATGTGATGCTTGCCAAAGAACAGGTAATATTTCTTCCAAAAACGAAATGCCACAAAATGGCATTCTTGTTTGTGAAATTTTTGATGTGTGGGGGCTCGACTTTATGGGACCTTTCCCACCATAAAAAGGAAAAAATATATACTTGTGGCAGTAGACTACTTGTCTAAATGGGCCGAGGCCGAGGCACTTCCAACAAATGATGGAAGAGTGGTGGTAAGATTTCTGAAAAAATTATTCTCTCATTTCGGCACACCTAAAGCCTTAATAAGTGATAGAGGTACCCATTTTTGCAACTATCAACTTGAAATTTTTTTAACAAGATATGGGGTCTATCACCGGGTCTCAACAGCATATCACCCTCAAACAAACGGACAAGCCGAAGTGACTAATAGAGGTTTAAAACGAATACTCGAAAAAACCGTAGGGTTAAATAAAAAGGAATGGGCAGATAAATTAGATGATGCTTTATGGGCTTTTCGAACTGCTTATAAAACAACAATAGGTACAACCGCATATAAGCTAGTCTATGGAAAAAGTTGTCACTTACCAGTAGAAATTGCACACAAAGCCTACTGGGCAATCAAAAATGTAAACTTAGATTTAGAATTTGCTGGTAAAAATCGATTTTGTCAATTAAATGAATTAGACGAACTTAGGAATTATGCATACTCAAACTCCAAAATTTATAAGGAAAGAATGAAAAATTTGCATGACAAACATATTAAACCTAATGAATTTCGGGTAGGAGATCTAGTTCTTTTGTTTAATTCACGACTTCGATTATTTCCTGGTAAATTAAAGTCTAGGTGGTAAGGACCTTTTTCCGTCACCCATATTTTCCCACACGGTGCAGTCGAAATTAAATCTCGAAATGGGCCTCCATTCAAAGTCAATGGCCAACGGCTGAAACTTTATCAAGGATTCATTGAGGATGAAGAGGAAGAGATTTCGTTCCAAACGATGGAAGAATGAAACCAACATCATACCTGGTAAGTTACAAACGATTGAGACGACAAAATAAAGCGGTAAGTTTTCTAACCAAAGCTTATGGGAACCACGGGCACTCATACGAGCACATAAAGAAAAAAAAATTTAAAACTTTGCTCGGCACGAGGCCATGTCCACTGGACAAGGGGCCGTGTCCGCGCTGCAGTCGGGATATATCCCCTTTTCAAAACAGTTACTTCATTCCACACGCCCCGTTTCCCCGAAAAAGCTCTGGTTCCAGGCGATTTTTCGCAGACTTTCGACGTCTCCTATCACTCTAACAACATCAAGGTATGATTCTATCACTTTTAGTAGTTAGATTAGTTACTTGCATGTAGTTAAAACACCAAAAATTTGGGGAAAAATCTAGGGTTCTTGAAGTTCATACGGATCGAACCTCAAATTTTTGTTTAGATCTGTTTGCATTTAGTTAGATTAGTGTTATGGAAAGTAAATACACTTGAATTGTTCATAGATTCACCTGATTTCTCACAAAAACCCCAAACCCTTGTTCTTGAACCGAAAAAGATAAAATTGATAGGGTAAACGGGTTATTTTGGGAAAAACGGCACTTAGGGTTTCATTTTCGGGGGAAGCCGCACCTATTGGACCAAAAATTTTCAAGTTTTCGAAACCGGGTCGAAAAATGGAATTTTTGGGTAACAGACGCCTGGACACGGGGCCGTGTCCGCTGAACACGGGGTCGTGTCCAGCCCACTGTTTGCAGTTTCATCCGAAAATATTTCTGTTTCGTGCTAACTTTTGGTGTATTCTTTCAGATGGCTAGGAAGTTCACAAGATTCAACGCCAATGAGCTCGATGCTAGAGCTCGATACGAGATACTTCAGACAAGGCCAGAGGAATACCCGAGGCAAGCATGCACGGAATTGTTAACTGTGGTGAATCAAATCGACCGTTTCAACAACATTGTCACGGGACCACTCAGAGTCGCCCTAACAACTCGACTCCGTTCCGTCCACGAATGCACTTTAGAGTTCTATAGAACCTTCACATTCAACTCAAGGTGCGACCCGTTCGAAAATGACGGGGTATCATTCCGATGTGGCGGAACGAGGTATTCGATCTCTATGGCACAATTTGGGTCGATTGTCGGGTTGTATGCGGAAGAAGATGCGGGAAACAAAGAGAATACTGGAGGAATGAGAGAGATCGGTGAAAACGAACGCCAAGCCATTTGGGCTCAGATTGGTGAAGGGTAGTACAATCCAAGCAGCACTAAGAGTACAAAGTTGAGGGATCCGCTCTACAGATACATTCATAGGCTCCTCGGCTACTCACTTAGCCAAAGGCATGATAGTAGTGGCGTCGTTGGGTTAAGAGATTTGGTTGTCCTCCACTACATCCACAACCACAGGCCGCTCGATGTTCCGTTCCTCATGCTCCGAAACATGCATCATAACCGCCTTGCTAGTGCACCGACCCCTATCTTCTTTGGGGGATGGGTGTACCGTCTCTTTAGGCACTTCGCCCACATACCTAGGTCATTTGAGAGGAGCCCATGGTCAGGTATGGTGGATATACACATATGCCGCTCAATGAACCTGATTTATGAGGCGAAAGACGGGACAGTGAGCTTTCAAAGGATGCACGGTCATGCATGGAACCCACAAGAAGCACTTGTCCTCCAAGCTCCGCAACATCATCAGTACCAATACCAACCCCAAGGTGATCCGGGCCAATCCTCCTCAGGAGGCGGTTTTCCTAATTTCCAAAGTTTGCATGATTTGTTGCAGGAAAATCTTATGTGCACCAGGAACACTTACAACATGGCGAGCAACACGTACCACCGGGTCGGAGCTATCGAAAGAAACATATCCGATATCCAAGATGATGTTGGATATATACGAGACCACATTGCACGCCATGGAGGGGATGATGATGATGATGACGATGACGATGCCATGGAATAGGCGGGAGGAGCGGAGGAAGAGGAGGTTGTTTGATGGTTCCCCAGGTTAACCCTTTTCCACTATTGAACAATTGATGGCCTGCGTGCCAAGTGTTAAACAATTTACTTTCCCTAACTTTTATTTTCTGCATTTATTTTTTCTTTTAACTTTGACATGGATGTTGAATATTGGTAAAAGTAGGATGTTTGCTATGGTATGGTATGGTGTTTATTGATTAAGCAGGTACATACGAGGCTTAGAGTGCTAAACATTAGTACTCCTTAAGCCGGGATAGGAAAACCGACGAAAGAAACCTGTTTTCCAACTTTGCAGACTGTCCACACGGGGACGTGTCCAGCCGACACGCCCCCGTGCCCACTCCCCTGAACCTGCTGTCTGTTTAAATTCTGCAGACCTTGACAGACACGGGGTCGTGTCCAACCAACACGCCCCCGTGATCACCTTCTGTAAGTTCTCATTACTGGCACCTGAGCACGGGGTCGTGTCCACTAAACACGGGGTCGTGCCCAGGTAACCAGTAACACAAAAATTTTGCTTTTTACATTTTTTTTTTACACATTCAATCAACCTAAAAACTTATTTTTGGGACACATTGAGGACAATGTGTAATTTAAGTGTGGGGGGGATGCTAAAACCTTGAATCTTGCAAGTCCTAAATACAAGCCTTACACAAAACTCTATTGGAATCGCTAATCACCCCAAAAGTTTTTCAAAAATATTCATTTTTTTACTTGTCTAGGTTTAACTCGGGAAATTCAAGTTCTCAAAAAGGCTATATTTTTACAAATTTACAACCGATAGCGTCGTGATAAAAAGAACCAACATAAGAACATTATGAAAAGGCATGACAAGCTTAGTTAAAATTTGATTATATATACTTGATCACATAAGAACCCATTCCCACAAAAGTGAGTTTTGAGCCTTTATTAAGCAAACACTTACATATCATTTGACTAAATGCTCATTTTCGTTTCTTGTGTGAATAGCCGCTTGGTTCTTACGACTTTAGAACTTGCCATGACGATACATTCCCGGTCCTTACCAACTTAAACCCAAGTAAGTAAATGATGGAGGCATTAGGACTACCCTTTTTTTATTTCTATACCATTATTTTTTCTTTTTTTTACCACCTACTCAAAATCCCCCTAGTTAGCCCCTTTGAGCCTAAACCTTTTCATTTCATAACCCAAACTAAACACCCTTTTACCCACCAAAACCTTTTTCATTTTTACCCCTTTATTTTAGTAACAAGTTCGATTTTTCGTATGACTTATCAACAATATATATATATATATATTTGTGTTGATGATGAAGCAAAAGGAAATAAACAAACAAGTTCATCAAAAATAACTTTGTTTGAATAATAGCTTCATCAAAATAAAAGTTACAAAAAAATAGAAAGTCTTACGAAAACCGAAACTTGTTACGCTTTTCGCCTTTTTATACTAACCACTAACCACCAACCCAACCACCTACCTTTAACCCAAGCCTAACCATTCACCCACAAAAGTCCTCTTGATATTTACAAAGGTATATAAGTTAAAAAGGAGGAGGATTGATTGCTTGGCAAGCCTATGGTAGGAGTAAGTTCCATGCCGCTCTCGAGTGATCCACAAAAATACATTTTCGGCCGAGTGTTGAGTGATCCCCGTGAGGTATGTGAACTTGTATATAAATAGAATTTTACAAAGGCATGTTATGCCCTAATAAGTAATTTATCTTATGAAAAGTTTTAAATAAATCATGACGAATAGGATTGTAAATAAATAAAAATAAAACTAAATAAAGAATCTTGGAAATCCCGACACTCTACGACAAGCCCAAAAACCTTCTTCTCTACCCATTCCATTTGCGAGTGTAATAGCCACGTATTAAAGAGTTTTTCTTGAGGACAAGCAAAGATTCAAGTGTGGAGGTATTTGATGTGTTAAAAATGCAACATATAAATTCCATCAAATGAGGCATAAAACTAACCATTTTTTAGTACTAATGTTGGAAAAAGTGTGCTTTTGTCTTCCTTTTGTATTTTCAGGATTAAATGAGCTCAAAGTAACAAAAGAAGCAAAAAGACAGCAAAATCTAACATAAATACAAGAAAAGGAACAAGACATGACATGCCCGACCCCACGACAGCATCTTCCCAAGCAAAACAAGACATCAGAAGCCTAAACACGCCCCGTGCTCAGCCAGCACGGGGGCGTGCCCAAGTGTCAGCAGAAAAGACAAAGTGGTAGAAGCTTCTATTGCCCACCACGGGGCCGTGCTCAGCGGACACGGGGCCGTGGTCAACTATAAGTTTCGCACAATCCAGCAAATCTGCATAGTACAAAGATTCTTCTGCACCACGGGGTCGTGCTCAGCGGACATGGGGGCGTGGTCAACTAAAAAGACAAAACTGCATTAAATGAAGAAAGAGAAGGATGTGGACACGGGGCCGTGCCCACTGGACACGGGGCCGTGCCCGAGCTTCTGTTCAGCCTATAACTAGGAGTGCTTGGCTTGAGCTCAAACCATCCCTTGGCACACCACCTCTCTCACACTTCACCCACCACCCACCACCACCATAACACCATCATCCACCACCATCATCCATTGTCCATCGTAGAGTGTGTGAGTCGTCTCGGGATCCAAGATTGATCGTAAGAGTTCTTGACAATCAAGGCCATGTTTGCCTAAGTCTCTTACATCACTTGGTGAAGACAAAGTGTCTAGTTTAATACTTTTTATTTCTAATCTTTTGCACTTTTTATTTGGTTTTGTATTAATGACTTTAATAACTAGTTTCTTATGTTGAAGGTGATCTTTCCTTATCGTTTGTCCGTGGTGTCTTGGCATTATTTTACTGTCTATATAAAATAAAAGATTTTCACCATTCATATCTCCACGGTCTATATGGAGGTATGTTGGCTACCTGGTCGGGGGTTAAGGGAACGGTTTGGTAAAGGTCTTGCCATTGTTCAGCGTTTAGAGGTCCTGCAATGGACCTGGGTCAAATTTAGTAGGACCTCCTTCGATACTTAACGGTATTGGATGGCGGGGGTCCAAACTCTTTGATCCCCTCATAAGTTAACTACTATTAATACTATAACCCGGCTATTTAGGACTGTATCCCTGCTGACTCACACTACTTAGTCGAGGGTAACGTCACCTCCAAAAGAGTGGCCTACCATAATTTGCATTAATAACTTAATTAATTATCTTCCAATAATCCACCCTTTTAGGATTGTATCCTTACTGACTCAAACTACTGGGGTGAGGGTAACGTCACCTTCAAAAGAGGGGCCTACTACAATAACTAAGATAATCTCTTAAAATAGTGCAAAAGTGCGGAAATAATCAAAGGTTACACTAGATACAAGTCGGAACCAAGTGATTCATCTTGTCTATCTGTTTTTCTTTTTTTTTCTTTTTCAACATTTTAGTTAGTTTTTATTTTTCTTAGTTTAAAACATTTTTCTAAAATTTTTATTTTGATTAGACGTTGAGGATAAACCGGTACTAAAAGCTCTTGTGTCCTTGGACGACCTCGGTATCTTACCAACACTATACTACGCTCACGATGGGTGCACTTGCCCATATGTGTGTTTAGTGTTAGTGAAATATCGTGTTTTATAAATTTAAAACTTGGCTAAAAATAAGTGTTAAAGGGGCTTAAAATATACACCTAATATATATAACACTTCACACGCATCAGCCGGCTCTCGGCCCAGTTCATTCATCAGGCCCAACCCACTTTCTTTACAATATACGCGTGTACATTTGCATACTCCACATCTTTTGCAACCCTAGACTCCTCTCCCTCGACGGCAGTCCTCTCCTTTGTAGCCTCCTTTCTTTTGTGAAGCTTGTCTCTTGTGATCAGCCCATTCGATATCTCGGTTAGTGCCCCATCATTATTAGTTTGTTTGCTATGTAATACTTGATGTTTTGATTGTGATGATCATATGAACATTGATTGTTAACCAAGACTCTATATGGTGATGATAAACAGATGTATTCGTATGATTCGATCTGAATGTTTGAATCATGATTAGTTGATAATTTCTGATAACGATGAATCACTAGATCTATGAAAATTATCAATTACGATGTGATGTGATAAACTAGGGTTATGTGATTTACATAAAAGCTTTGTAAACTGTTGATGATACTGATGATTGTGCTCGCATAATAAACATAGTAATCAATTGGATCATGATCAGTGACAGAGTAACTGCCTAAATCATTAGGGTTAGGAAATCATGATCACCTGTGAAGTGCAGCGACGAAGAACTACCATCGACGAAGAACCCAAGTCGACGAAGTATGATTCTTCATCGACTGGCCTTCTAGACGAACAATTATGATCCTTTGTCGACTGGCATATGACGAACCATAATGTTGGGATTGAACCCTACCGGAGGAACAGATAATGAAAGCCAAAACCGGATCATGACAGTGGATTCACAATAATCAGCTGTTTACATTAAGCTTTCCCCTTGACAGTGAATCAAACATCTGATATGCTCCAAGTACTGTCCTTATCAACAACTGCTGATCCTATAAACCACTGTGAAACCAAAGTACTGATGAAGTTTAAAGGCTGAAGCTCAATCTACTGATGGAATCTAAGTACTGCTAAAGAGTTAAAGCACTGCCCATTCAAGGCCTGATCACCCTTTGAAGAAAACACTGTTGCTCATACAACAGTGGTTGATTACGTCAGTGGAATGAAGAGTCAGTGTTTATATATCAGTGTTTAGAATGTAATCAATGTCTGTATGGTCAGTAGTGTAGAACAGTAGATAGAGTTTGTTAGTTTGTTAGATGTCACTTTCATGATAACGTCAGCTGAGATGCCTCAGTGGTTTGGTTTGTCTATAAATGGAGCAGTACTCTGTACTGTTACATTTGATTCGTTTTGAGAGAGTTCTTCTCCTCAATTCAATCCTTTCATCTTGTGCAATCCAACCTTGGGGTATCAGGCTGAGGGGGAGCTTAGTTTGTAAGCATGTTTGTAATCTTTTGCTTTGATTTGTAATCGTTTGACTCTATGAGAAGCAAATGTTTATCAAACTATTTTTTCCTTGATTGTGTTTACAACGTTTGTTTTCATTTCCGCTGCACTTTACATAGTTTCATATTCATTCATTATTCAAATCATATAAACAAACACAATCATGAGAGCCTCCGATCCTAACAATTGGTATCAGAGCCTGGACAGTCAAATTCGATCTAACAATCAATTTTACATAACAGTTCGGCTCATTATTCATTGATACTAAGGTTGGGTGCATGTAGTTGAAAAACAGAGTACCAAGTAAACCATGTTCAAAATGGTTACTCAAAACTCTGTAAATCAACCAAGATGTCATATGACACACAAATTTCACATAACAAGTGATTTCATGCAAAAGACACTCATGGTTTCTAGATCTGAAAACATATCTATTAAAACTATGGGATTATTTCTTATTTTCAAAATTGATTTCAACTATAGTTGTGAATTTTGTGTTGTTTCTTCATGTTTAAAACTAAAGTATGAACCTCAGATGAACAAAACCTATGTTCTTAAAACATTAGTGTTTTTTTTTTGGTAAACATGAAAGAGGGAATTTAAAACATTAGTTATAAGATCTGGTGTGTTGAAAAACAGGTTGAGGAACCTCAAAAAGAAACAAATCAACCTTGTTAAAAATACACTAAGAAAATTAGGGGTCAACATAGTCCGTATCATATGTAATGTGAGACGGGTTGAAAACTTGAGCAAATACGACCAATTCTCTTAAAACATTACTATAAAATGATTCTGGATTAAGTATTCCTTCAATAAAGACCTCCTAGTAAGTAATTCATTACTTATCAATGGGAAGGGTGAAAGGGGAAGAAGACAATTAACAAAAGCTCAGAAGTATGTTTATCTCAAAGCTTTTGAAGTCAAAAGAAAAGAGTATAAACATAAAACACTTTCGAGTAAGAAGTTTAGGGTAATAATGGTCATTAAGCAACTGTGTGCATTTATCTGTTCACGAAAACGTTTTGGTAAAAATGGAAATTCCGGAGAATGAACTTCAAAGAGGAATAGACAAATCTTCAAAATCATCACATGGTTATCAAAAACTCATGTGTACATGTATCCTCAATTCTGTTGTCAATCAATCAACAAGAAAATGGTACTAAACAGTGGTCAAAATGTATTTAAAATTTCATACGACTGATTGTCAAACCACTGACCATTTTCATAAACTTGAAGATGATATGATTTCGTATATTATTGTATATATACCAGATCCTTTTTTATGCTGTTTTCAGAAAATCCTTTAATTTTTTTTTCTTTTCAAAGGATTTTCTCGAATAACCAGGATATATTGTTCATTCTTTTTAAAGAATAATATATTTTGAACTTTTGCTTGTTTTTATTGGCAATTGTCTCTGTTACCTGTCAGGAAATAGTACCTTATTTTTATGGGTGTTATTGTCCTTTTAAATGGGTCAAAAGGAAATGGTGTATATGTCAAGGTCATGTCTTACTCAAGGCTGTTTCAAACACTAATCAAAGGTTGATGGCTAAACAGTGTTTAAACTACTGAGGCACTCATGTTTTAATTTGGACATTAAATGAAAATGAGTGCCTTAGTAAAAAGTTCTCATCATCCGGAGTAAAAAATCACTGTCAGTAATTCGTATGAATTTCAATAGAAAATTGACATGTGGTAAAACCTTGAATGAAAATCTTTGCAAAAGGTTGCTGAATATGAACTTTCAAACCATTGCCTTTACTTTAATCCTAACCACTGTTTTGCTCAAATGTCTGGTTCCTAATTACTATCCACTGCTGAAAGTCAACCACTGATCCTCATTTTGCTTGGCAAGCACTGATGCTCAAAATCAGTGTCTTATCCACTGATAGTAAAAATCTTCCACTGTCATCACATTATTACCGTTGTAACTACTGATGCTTGATACATCAGTGGTTCTTAAAACAACTGTCCTCCATTCTTCATCCATATCATCAGAGGTTGATACGTGGTCAGTTTTTAGCCTTCAGATCATAATAACCGCTGCCACATCAGCAATCATTTTTTTTTCCTAAATAAAACCCTGCCCTAAACCCCCAAACAGGGTTTTTACACTGTCGAATTGAATTCCAAAGTTCTCTTCTCAAAGCAATTTCCAACCTTTCTTCCTAAATCACTCTCCGATTCTTTTTCATCAAAATGACGAAGTCAAAATCAAAATCAAAATCTAAACCAAAATCACCATCATCTTCAAAAGAGGTCGCTCAAACGGCCGAAGAATCCATCGAGATACCATACAAATCTCCTCATAATTATCTGGGTTTGCTCACAAAACCTACCGATAACCACACCTTCGACTCCATCATTGATACAATATCTGCATCAAAGTACAAAACTTTGTTGAAAGCAGATGCTCCCATATATTTGCAAACCCAGAGAGAGTTCTGGAAAAAGGCGACGCTTGAAAAACAAGACGATAAAGTCATAGCCATTAACTCCTCGATACAGGGTAAAGTGATTCAAATCACTCCGCAAACAATCTCAGAAGTCTTCAAACTCGATGATCAGAATGGTAAAACTTCCTTTGACAAAAACGAGTTAAAAGCTGATTTTCTGAAAAGGGGATATGCAGAACAATCAAAGGTAGATACCTTACAAAAAGGTTATTTTCCTTCTGCACCCAGATTCTTATTTCACACACTTTTAAGTTGTGTTTCAAATAAAACAACAGCGTTTAATGAAATACCATTGAAGATTCAATGCCTGGGCTATGCTATTTTAAACAATAAAGATTACAACTATTCCCAGAAGATCTTCAACGACTTGGTAAAGAACGTTGATAGCAAATCATTTTTACTTTTTCCAAGATTTCTGAGCTATTATTTCAAACAAAAATTTGAAAAAGAAAATGAAAATTTGCTTAAACAAGGTGCCTATTTTTAAATAAAAGGCTTAACAAAAGAAACATTTTCCAGAATGATGGCACCAATAAAAACAAAAGCAGAGGTGTCTGAGCAGACTTCAGCAGTTACCACTGCCCCTCAGACATCTGCCACTGAGCCCACTGCTCCAGGTGATCATAGTAGCACTACCACTCTTTTGAAACCCACACCTGACATTACCAAAAAGACCAAAAGAAAATCATACAAAAAGCCCACCAAACCCAAGAAAAAGGCAACTCTAGAAGATGAGATCCCAGAGCAACTGCCTGTGACAACACAAATGTCACCACAAACCACTGCTGCTACTTCCTCACAGCAGTTGGTAGAAAGATCTCCACCTTTGCCCAAAACTCCTCCTGCATCCTCACAAAAGGATCAGGTTGTAAGCACAGGGACCCCACAATATGAAGCTCTGGATTCAATCGGATCCATCTTCCTCAGTCCTGATCCCAAGGACATGTCTCTTTCAACTCCCACACCCTCACCAGTGATATTACCACAATCCATGCTACCTTTGTTGCATGCAGTTGTTATAGCTGAGACACAAACCAGTTCCTCTCTATCACCTGTCACTAAGAGTATACTCCCACAAGTGACTGGGTCTAATGCTTATACCTCTGCTACCCCAGCAACAACTGAGGAGGTTACACCCCCTGAGTTACAAGTAACTCTCGGTGGTAGTTCAAGTGGAGCAGCAACTACAACTGATGGATCAACAGATCTTCAGTTGGACAGTTGTTTTATTAGTAAGACTCCCTTGAAGGCAATTTCTTCAATAGCACCATCGGTAACCACCAGTGAGTTGGTTCTAACCACTGGTACCATCAAAGGTCTATCAAGTGCTGAAGAAAGAAGTCCCCAGTACCAAGTACAAGGGGCATCAATGGGTGATATTTGGGACTCAGTTCCTAAGTCAAACATTGATATAACCACTACAGGTGGGGATTCAGATGATCCCATTAAAATGGGTGATGTTTCAAAATACCAGGAATTGACGGGAAGAGTTGACAAACTGGAAACCTCAGTTGCTGAAATAAAGGAGATGGTGCAAGAGATTTTAAAAGCACAATCCACTGCTGCCCCACCACAAGCATCTGTTCCAACTCAAGCATCTGCTCCACCACAAGCAATTGCTGTAAATGAGCTCTGGAATATCTTTCAACCCATGCTGGAAAAACAAAAACAGATGGCTGATCAACAGCATGAAGTACATGTAAAAATGCTGACAAACATGGTGGAGTCAAGATTCAAAGATACTCAAGCAGACATCAAGGCTATAAAAGCCAGCATACAAAAGACTGCCCATGGTAAAAAATTTCCCTCTACTATCCTTTTTATGGATAACCCCCTTGTAGATAATGCCAAAAAGGGGGAGAATGTCAAGAAGATGAAGAAAAAGGGAATTGAAGATGGTCTGTATGTTGAACCACAGCAAGGAAAACAGACATCTAAAACAGCTGATACAGCAGTAGTTACAAAAACTGCTGTCAGTAGCCAATCTAAAACAACTGATACAGCAGTAGTTACAAAAACTGCTGTCAGTAGCCAAACAGCTGCCATCTCTTCAACACACAGCACTTCATCACACACCACCAAAACCACTGTCTTCACACCATCATCATCTACAATCATATCACCACCACTGCCTCCTGCCATAAAGCAGAAGACAGCAGATGTTACAACATCTGCTGTAATGACAACAGTGGTTGAGACACCAGTTGTTTCGACGACTGTTGGTCAGACACTTTCCATCAGTCAAACCACTAATCCACCAGTGACATCATCAGCCTCTCCTACAATAAAAAGGAGAAGGGTTTTCATTCCTGATGATGAGTCACCACCACCATCACCAACATCAAAAACTACCTCACCACCTCCATCCCCTGCTCAAAAGCAGAAGACATCTACTCACACATTAGTAGTTGTAATGACAACAGATGTTGAGACACCAGTTGTTTCAACAGCTGTTAGTCAGTCATCTTCCACTGTATCCACCAGTCTCACATCTAAACCAGCAAAGCTCTACACCAGAAAAAGAAAACTTACTCAGCCAGATGAGGACCAATATGATCCCACTGATGCAAGATATCCGTTAGAACTGGAAGCTATAAAAAATGAGATGAGGCAATTCTACACTGATGATGATCCTTCAAACAGAAGATTTTCTTCACTCGTTGGCTTCATGGTTCCAGAAGACGTGGATGAATATCTTGAGCTCAAAGTAAGACAGGCTAAGATAAGAGCCAAGGTTGAATGTAAAGGTCAAGGTGATGAAGCCATTGCTGAAAGATTGGATTTTCTGCTCACAAAAGTCAAACAAATAAAAGATTTTGCACAAGAGCTGAGCAAAGAAAAGGCAGAACAACGAAAAGAGATGAGAGGAAAACTACTTGCATACATAATGCAAGAAAAATTTTATCCTGCTGAAGAAAACCAATTTGAAGAATGGCCAATAGTGGCTTTAAAGCATGAAGCTGATAGGATTGATAGAATCAAGAATGATCCTAGAAAGAAGAAAAATGCTCCAAATTGGAGTAAATACAAAAAGCTCATCTCTGACCTAACAGCTGAGTATAAAAGGAAGAAACAGGAGCTGGTGAATGCAAAAGTGGACACTGCAAATGCCATATCAAAATGGTCAAAGCAGCAAACTGGTGAAGCCTATGAAAGACTGAAGAAAAGGAAGATAACTGTTTCAGGCACTTCAAAGAAGCATGAACAAATGATGAAGCTTGAACAGCAGATAGAAAACCTCAAAACACAGTTCCGGTCTACTCTTGAGACGAACCAAGAAGAAGGAGAACAGTTGACCAGTGAAGAGGTAAAAGAAAAGGAAGTTGAGTACTTCAAAGAAACCATCATGAAAATGGGTCTAAAAGAAGAGAACTCGGAAAAACTTCAAAACCTTTTTAAGAAGGTGTTAACTTAACCTGCATCACCATCTATTTCAGAAGTTTCAGACATTGAGCCAGATCAATAAAAGAGACAGGAGCAGATAGAAAAGGAAACTGCAGAAGACATAGCTGCAGCAAACAATGTTATTGAAATGGCCTTCAAAAGAATGTCTGAAAGTCTGCAAGTTTTCACAAGGCCAACATCTCCCAACTCATCAATGAATAAATCTCTCCCAAGAAACCCATTGGGTTTAAAAGTACTAAAGTGGATGTCTGATCAAAAGACCCACGTATTGACCCTGGTCAGATCCAATGGCGAAGTGAAGTACATATCAAGGAAAGAAGCACTAGGCCTTAGTGTTGAAGATTTGCAGGATCTCCTTGAACTTACACCGTGCCGGGATGAGGATGATCTAAGTTCCAAGGAATTTGAAGAAGAATTCAAAAGACAAGCTAAGGAACTTCTGATGAGGAATAAAGATCCAGAATAATGAAGGGTTTTGGCATTATCTGTTCCAGGGGGAGATTGTTGGGATTGAACCCTACCGGAGGAACAGATAATGAAAGCCAAAACAGGATCATGACAGTGGATTCACAATAATCAGCTGTTTACATTAAGCTTTCCCCTTGACAGTGAATCAAACATCTGATATGCTCCAAGTACTGTCCTTATCAACAACTGCTGATCCTATAAACCACCGTGAAACCAAAGTACTGATGAAGTTTAAAGGCTGAAGCTCAATCTACTGATGGAATCTAAGTACTGCTGAAGAGTTAAAGCACTGCCCATTCAAGGCCTGATCACCCTTTGAAGAAAACACTGTTGCTCATACAATAGTGGTTGATTACGTCAGTGGAATGAAGAGTCAGTGTTTATATATCAGTGTTTAGAATGTAATCAATGTCTGTATGGTCAGTAGTGTAGAACAGTAGATAGAGTTTGTTAGTTTGTTAGATGTCACTTTCATGGTGACGTCAGCTGAGATGCCTCAGTGGTTTGGTTTGTCTATAAATGGAGCAGTACTCTGTACTGTTACATTTGATTCATTTTGAGAGAGTTCTTCTCCTCAATTCAATCCTTTCATCTTGTGCAATCCAACCTTGGGGCATCAGGCTGAGGGGGAGCTTAGTTTATAAGCATGTTTGTAATCTTTTGCTTTGATTTGTAATCTTTTGACTCTATGAGAAGCAAATGTTTATCAAACTATTTTTCTCCTTGATTGTGTTTACAACGTTTGTTTTCATTTCCGCTGCACTTTACATAGTTTCATATTCATTCATTGTTCAAATCATATAAACAAACACAATCATGAGAGCCTCCGATCCTAAGACATAAGGATATTTCGCCATACTCCTTAACGACGAATTATGATACTTCGCAATATGATTCTTCGCCACATTCAACCCCGACGAAGGATAGACCTTCGCCGGAGGATCCTTCGTGGGGATGCTGCTTATGTGTAAATCAACAGTAAAGTTTATGATGTATATGATGATGGATGTCTGTGTTTATAAGATTTATTTGTTGCTTAGAATGAGAAATCTGGTTTGACTTGTGAGAGTAGCAAACCCACCTGTTATGTGTTGCTATGTGTTATGCACATGGGATGTGAACTTGTATGCGAACTGAGCACTTGCTACATGTTATATAGTGATCTTTGTAATGAATACAATCTGTGTGAAATACGTGACTTAATTTATTACGAAACTGATTCCATTGGTAACCATGGTAGGATTGGTTGACTAACTAGAACGGGTAACTAAATATACCGAGCAAATCTAAGGTGAGTTCACTGTCTTTTCAAGCATGCGTCCCAGGGAGGGACATCTGGTAAATATTCTACGGAGGAATATTGGGTAAATGGGTTTAACTGGAATGTTAAACTTGGGATGCTGGTTAATACACTCATATCTATCACTTAAGTCCCATCAAATACCGAATTGGTTGCCGGGGAGGCGACAGGGTTATTAGTTGATAGCGCTATTTTGTTTGGCAACCTCACACCGTACCGGGGAGGACGGGCGTGAACTAACTACCTTAACCACTCGACCAATGTTTGATAGTGCATTGGGGAAGGGCAAATAATCTTGAGCCATCTTGCGGTACTCGAGTTATTAACAACATTGTATTTCTAAAAAGCTTTAAACTTATACTTGGTAACTAAACGTGATAACAAACTTTGAACTCACCAGCGTCGTCTGACACACTTGTATGCATGCTTGCAGGTCGTTAGATTCATGGTTATGGAACTTGCTATCTGGGAGTGCTGGAGTGGTCATGGGTCGAGTCTCTTGGATACATGTTCATTGGTTTCGTACATTTGTTTTGAAACACTTGAATAACGATTTACATTATGCTTCCGCTGAACGGATTGGTTTTAAGTTATGATTTGAATTTACTTTATGAAATAAATGGAAACTTTTATTTAATATCTTGTAATATTTCAATGTGATTGGTGGCTGGATCCTGGTACGTCACACGTCCCGCGGTGTTTCCGCATGTGGTATTTTGGGGGTGTGACATCCTATAGGTCAGTAGTGGACCTATCATTGTCTCACACTTTGGATGCAGTGAGACAGAAGTCAGTAGGGATGAGGATAACTCCCAAATGTCCAAGAAAAAGAGCAAGTTTTGGTTCAATAAGAACCAGCAGAGGTCAGATGAGAGATGAGTTTGCAGGACCTGCAATAGAAGACATTGGGGACAGTGTCGTTCAGATCAGCAGGCAAAACCTTGTGGTATATGCAAGAAGACGGGACATAAGACCTTAGAATGTAAGGACCTCAATAATGCCATGTGTTATGGCTGTGGCGAGAAAGGCCACATTAAAATTAACTGCCCCAAAGCTGCCAAGGAAGGTACTGGTAAGCCTGGAGAGGTGAAGAAAGGGAACGCCCGAGCCTTCGAAATGAATGCGAGGGAGGCAGTCAACGACACTAATGTCATAACGGGTACGTTCCTCATTAACGATATCTTTGATAGAGTTCTTTTCGATTTGGGAGCTGATAAGTCTTTTGTAGACCATAAGTTTAGTAAACTACTAAACCTACCTATAAGAACTCTAAATATAGCTTTCGAGGTAGAACTAGCTGATGGTACCTTAGAAACCGCATCGTCTATTCTTGATGGATGTTTTATATCCATTAAGAATCATTCTATCCCCATCTCTCTTTTGCCAATGAAATTGGCGGGGTTCGATGTAGTCTTTGGCATGGATTGGTTATCTCATAACCAAGCCCGCATTGCCTGTGATAAGAAACTCATCGAAGTTAAAACCCCATCTGGTGAAATGCTCACCATCCATGGAGATTTACACTATAGATTGCCTGAGAAGGTGTCACTACTCAAGGTATCCAAGTGTCTGAAGAGCGAATGTTTCATTTACATGGCATAGGTGGGTAGACGAGCCGAAGCCCAAGATTGAAGATATCTCATTTATTTCTGAATATCCCGATGTATTCCCAGAAGAGCTACCCGGTCTACCACTGGAGAGACATGTGGAGTTTAGGATTGACATCCTACCATGAACTGCTCCTGTTGCAAGGGCTCCATATCTGCTACCGCCGACAAAAATGATGGAATTGAAGACCCAACTTGATGAACTCATGGAGAAGGGCTTTATTCAGCCCAGCTCATCACCTTGGGGAGTTGTTCATCAAGAAGAAAGACGGATCAATGCGAATGTGCATTGATTACCGTTAGCTAAATAAGATAACGATCAAGAATCGTAATTCGTTGCCCAGGATCGACGAATTGTTTGATTAACTTCAAACGCTAACTAGTTTTCTAAAATCGACTTGAGATCGGGATACCATCAACTGAATGTCATGAGTGAAGATGTTCCAAAGACTGCTTTCCGAACAAGATACGGTCACTATGAGTTTCTAGTGGTGCCTTTTGGGCTCACAAATGCACCTGCAGCATTCATGGATCTCATGAATAGAGTCGGCAAACCGTATCTAGATAAGTTTGTCATTGTCTTTATAGACGACATACTTATCTATTCTCGTAATCAAGCTGATCATGAGAAACATCTTCGGTGCATCCTAGAACTACTAAAGCATGAGAAGCTTTATGCTAAATTATCCAAGTGCGAATTCTGGCTGAGAGAAGTCCAATTCCTTAGACACATGATTAGCAAGCGTGATATCCAGGTGGATCCTGCCAAAATAGAAGCCATTATGAATTAGGAAGCACCAAAGATGCCGTCTAAGATACATAGTTTCTTAGGACTGGCTGGTTATTATAGAAGGTTCATTGAGAACTTTTCAAAAATAGCCACTCCTTTGACTACCCTAACCCACAAGAATGTCAAGTTTGACTGGGGTCCTAAGCAACAAGAATCCTTTGAGATTCTAAAGCGCAAACTGAGCAATGCTCCAGTGCTAACTCTACCTGATGGTATTGAGGATTTTGTTGTCTATTGTGATGCCTCGCATACAGGCATGGGTTGTGTGCTTATGCAGAGAGGCAAGGTGATTGCCTATGCGTCAAGACAACTTAAATTGCACGAAAGGAATTACACCACCCACGACATGGAGTTGGGTGCCATTGTATTTGCACTAAAATTATGGACAACGTTACTTATACGGCACGAAGTGTATCATATACACTGACCATAAAAGTCTCCAACATCTGTTTAACCAGAAAGATCTGAATATGCGACAAAGCCGCTGGATGGAAACTTTGACTGATTATGATTACGAGATTCGCTATCATCCCGGTAAGGCAATTGTGGTTGCCGATGCACTGAGTCGCAAGGAAAGGGTTAAGCCGATTAGGATTAACGTCAAGAATATTGAACACAAGATATGCTTGAATGAGAAGCTATTGGATGCGCAAAAGCAAGCCTTATTAGAGGCTAATATTTCTAGTGAAGGATTTGGTGGAACTGTTAATCAGTTGTCACCTGGAAAAGATGGAATCCTTAGAATGAATGATAGAATCTGGGTTCCTATCTTTGGAGGACTTAGAGATCTAATCCTCTTGGAAGCGCATAGCTCTAAATATTCTGTTCACCTTGGAGGTGACAAAATGTACCAAGATCTGAGAAAGATTTATTGGTGGATGGGTATGAAGAAATCCATAGCCACCTACGTAGCTAAGTGTCTGTCGTGTTCATAAGTTAAAACTGAACACCAAAAACCATCAGGACTGCTACAAAAACTTGAAATTCCCACTTAGAAGTGGGAAATGGTAACTATGGATCTGATTACCAAGTTACCTTAGACCAAACGTGGCAATGACACGATTTGGATCATCATGGATAGGATAACGAAGTCAGCCCACTTTTTGCTAATCAAGGAGACGTATAGCTCCGACAAGTTAGCTAAATTGTACGTGGATGAGATTGTGTCCCTGCATGGTGTGCCAATATCTATTTTATCTGATAGAGATACTAGATATACTTCTCATTTATGGAAAAGTTTCCAACAATCCTTAGGCACAAGATTGAACTTCAGTATGGCTTACCATCCTCAGACTGATGAACAGAGTGAGCGTACAATCCAAACTTTGGAAGACATGCTTAGGGCATGTGTGATCCACTTGGGTGGTAGTTGGGATGAACACCTACCCATAATAGAATTCTCCTACAATAACAGTTATTATACAAACATCAAGGTTGCTCCTTTTGAGGCCTTGTATGGGAGAAAATGTCGAGCGCCCGTTTGTTGGGCTGAAGTTGGGGAAGCCCAATTAACTGGACCAGAGATAGTCCTAGAGACCACTGATAAGATTGTGCAAAATCCGTGATCGTCTCAAAGCTGCCAGGGATAGGCGGAAAAGCGATACTAACAAGAGGCGTAAACCTCTTAAGTTCCAAGTAGGGGAAAAATTCTTGCTAAAGGTATCACCCTGGAATGGTGTGATGCGCTTTAGAAAGAAGGGCAAGTTGAGCCCAAGATATATCGGACCATTCAAAATAATCGAACGTGTCAGATCAGTAGCTTACAAGCTTAAACTTTCGGGGGAGCTTAGTGGAATTCATGACGTGTTCCACATCTGTAAGTTAAAGAAATGTCTAGCCGATGAGTCTCTTGCAATGTCACATCACGACGTGCTGATTGATGAAAACCTGAGGTTTCTTGAGAAACCGATTTCGATCGAAGATCGACAGGTTAAGAAGCTCCGAAGAAAGTTTATACCTATTGTAAAGGTTAAATGGGATGCCCGTCGAGGCCCTGAATATACATGGGAGGTTGAGTCCACTATGCGATAAAAGTACCCCCATTTTTTTAATAAAATCTCGAGGTCGAGATTTCCTTTAAGGGGGTGAGGATCTAACACCTCGTAAATCAGTGTCAAATAATATAATGGCACGTGTCCAAACTCTTAAATATGCCTAAACATTGAATGAGAAGGACTAATTTTGACAACTTTTGAAAGTTTGAATGTGGAGGGACTAAAGTGTCAACATGCAAAACTTTTGCCTCTGAGTGACCCTTTACGGATCGCAAGACCATTGTCTTTATGATCCGTAAGCAATTGGAATTATTGTATCTGACCATCATATACAGACCGGCAGACTATTATCTATACGGTCCACAAGAAATTTGAAAACTGTGTGCGCCTCAATAGGTTACAGACCGTAAGCCAGAGGGCCATACAGTCCGCAAGCGACTTCCAGAGGCAGATTTTGTTTGGAGGCCAAGAAATGCTACATGTTTGCCACTTAACTCGAAACATGCCTCCCTCTAACTGCTTGTGCCACATCCTAAAACACCTGGAATGATCATGGAAGAGCTCCAACACCTGTCGTGATCCTAAATCAAGCTCCACAACTATAAATAGGAGCTTAAGTTGAACCATTTTACTTGCACCTTCTTATAAATCATCTTTTCTCCCTCTCTGGAAGTTCCTGGTCTTATAGGAGCATCCTACTAAGTTCAAAACGTTCCAAGGATCACTTGTAAGTGTTCATTTCCAGTTGTTTTTCGTTTTATAGGCTTTTATAAGCCGAAAGTCAAGCAAATTGACTTTTGCTTTGACTTTCGGTTTAGACCATTATGGTCCATCCATTGTTCAAATCGAACATGGTTACATTATCGTAATTAGGTAGGTATTAATCCCTCATAAGGGCACCTCCTGGAAGTCACGTTAACTTGGTCAAATGACGGGTCAAAGTTATGTTAATTAAAAAGTCAAAGCGCAGATTTTTGTAAACTTATAAATGTTATAACCCATGTTTTTGACACTAAATAAGTTGGTAATTAATATTAGACCATGTATGAACATGTTCGGCCTGTCATTTCGAGTTTTAGTATCGGTTCACAACCAAAAGTCAAGCAGTTTGACTTCTTCTTTGAATTTCGATTCTGACCCGATTTAACAACCTTAGCTACTGAATTTTAGTTACATTATGATCATATTATAGTGTAGTATAACCCTCTGTGGTTATACTATTTGATCATAATCAGATTCTGAGTTTACACAAGTTCTTATAATATGCCCATTTATGACCAAACCACCCTTTTTGTATAAAACTTAGTTTTGATCAATGATGAAATTGGAAAATGAATTACCTACTAATATGTTATTATAATTAACATATTTTGGTGTAATAAATATGTTCATAAACTGAGTTTTATTACAAGTTCATAAATTATGTTATATATTGACCAAAATGCCCTTTTCGCGCATAGTATGGTTTTAACCCATAATTATCATACAAAACTTATTACCTACTAATGAACTTGTTCGTAACTTAGATTTATGCAAGTTCTCAAATTATGCCACATTGTGACTAAAATGCCCTAACGGTGCATATTTTGGTTTTAAACCATAATGATCAAACAAACTTGATTAACTACTGATGTCATATCATATTTAAAGTATTTTGGCATATGGAACTTTTTTGTGACTTTTCCGATTACCGGATATCGCTTATATGTAAGACCCTAACACGTTTAACCTTAAAACGACGCAGCGGAATTTCGAGTCTGAAAATTTCTTTCATGACATACATCTTGTGTCACACCCCCAAAATCCACACGCGGAGTACCACCGCTTGGAGGCGTGACATGACCAGGATCAAGCCACCAATCATATAGAACAATGTATAAAGTAAAAGTAAATGCAATTTAACCCAACCAATCTATATGAAAGGTGTTCCAAAACATAAATATGTTATCACTGTATAGCGGAAGCGTATAATTAAACCCATCATAATAAAGTATGAAATGTCATAATGTCTAATCAAGTATTCACGATCCTTGTCCACAACGACCGTGCCTCCCGTGCAAGCTCCATAAGTACCTAAGGTCCTGCAAGGCATGTAACAGAGAGTCAACAACTAGTTGAGCGAGTTCACAGTGAGTTTGTTTAGTTATAGTGTTCATAATGTAGTTCGTATGTTCATTTAGTAATCATGTATCGTATGTATCGTATCGCGGCCCTCTAGGCATGTTTGCGAAGTATAGTGGGGATTTCCCATGTTTGCTAGACTAGGTATAGTAGTATCGCGGCCCTCCCTGGCATGTTTGCGAAGATTAGAGTATATAGTTCGCGGCCTTTTCTAGGCATGTGTGCGAAGATTGTCATAATATCGCGGCCGACCCTTGGCGTGTGTGCGAAGATCGTTTAAATTAGTATAACCAGTCTAGTCTGTTCTTATCCATAATCCTTCCTCTACCGGGAATCATATATCTAAGTTCCATAAACTGAACGAATAAATAATCCAACCCATTCCCATCCTGGGAATCCCATGCCTTGGCTGTGTGAACTCACCTTGGTTTGCTCGGTATGCTAAGTGTATGCTCGCAAGTAATCAATCACGTCCTAAAGTATGCACGTATGTGAAATCAGTTTGTGTTCAAGTTGTGCACGTATAAACATGTAGCACGTAATCACAATCATATACAAGATGGTTACACTTAACAGCAGTTAAATATTCCAGTTAACACTTAACAGAATTAACCCATGTTACTGTGCAGATTACTGTTCGGCGAAACACACATTATGGCGAAACACACTTCCGGCGAATCACAATATTGGCGAAACACATTATTGACGAAACACCTTCAGTTTCGTCGTGGCCTTGTTCGGCGAAACAGGATTCTGATTCGTCGACGACTCATGGCGAAACACATTCTGTTTCGCCGAGATTCCTGTTTCGTCGAATGTCGGATTCGTAGACACAGTTACAGCAGTTACGAAAATACACAGAAACCCTAATCATGTTAGCAGCCGACATCAATAACATCGATCATGCAGAAATCATTCAACACAGAATCATTGTAACATCATCATAACATAATCATCGGACCACTTTAGCGTCTAGCATGAACCCTAGCTTACATATACAACATATCGATTACAACATCACATCATCAACCCTATCAAGATGCTAACTTGCATTCAGAATCATATCATAATAACAACATCCAGTACCGAGTATTCAATCATATTAAGTTTCGCATAAAACCATTTATATCCGACTACAATATTCATATCGAAATCCATATCATCATCATCATAACAAGAACCCTAATATCTAACATGTATCGATTGCAATTATGCATCAACATAGCAGAATCACATGACACAGGAACACGTTCACGGATGAAAGATCAATCAAGACACATAGGTTTACTAACCGAGATGAGGGTTTGATCGCACAAAGGTTTCCGGTGGTTTCTAGTTCGCCGTCACAGTGAGAGAGCTCTAGGGTTTCGGTTGTGTTGATAGAAAGTGTATGATGATGATGTTTTACGTAAAAATACGCAGAATAACGTTCTGGGCCCAAGCTGGGCTTCGGCAGATCTGGGCTCGGCGAAACAGCTTGTTTCGTCGAGTCGTATACGGCGAAACATATCCTGTTTCGTCGGGAATGGTTATGGCGAAACACACTTGTGTTTCGTCGGGTTCTATCTTATGTTAAGCAGTTTATGTTTCACGACATGTTATACAATCAAACACATAATCAAGCAAACACAATGCATTTATCATATCACAACTATTTAGTCAAAGTCAACGTGCATTTAATGCGAATAAAGAATGTCGGAAATTCGAGTTGTCACATTATCCCCAACTTGAAAGAAATTTCGTCCCGAAATTTAGCATGCAGTTACTGAGGAAAGCTAATGGTGTGACGTTGTTTACCTGAATTGTATCGCGGCTCCCCTGAGCATGTTTGCGAAGATTACTGGTTTTCTTGGGGTGTCACATTATCCCCCCGTTGATTTGGAATTTCGTCCCGAAATTCTGCATTGGTAGCTTCAGCCTCAGTAGTAGTTGCATTGGTTCCGAATAACTGGGGATATTTGGGTTCCATTTGATCTTCGCGCTCCCAGGTGAACTCTGGGCCGCGGCGGGAGTTCCAACGAACTCGTACAAGAGGGATTCTCGTGTTCTTGAGGACCTTAACATCCCGGTCCGTGATTTCAACAGGTTCCTCGATGAAGTGCAACCGCTCGTCGATAGTGAGTTCCTTCAAAGGAACTATGTGGGTCTCATCTGACGTACACTTCTTCAGATTCGATACGTGAAAGACGTTGTGAACTGCACTGAGTTCAGGTGGTAAGTTCAGTCTGTAGGCCACTTTGCCTATTTTCTCAATAACTTCGAAAGGTCCAACATATCGTGGATTTAGTTTGCCGCGTTTGCCAAAACGAACCACACCCTTCCAGGGTGAAACTTTAAGTAGCGCTCGATCCCCAACCTGGAATTCGAGTAGTTTTCTATCTAAATCAGCGTATGCTTTCTGACGGTCGCGAGCTGCCGCCATGCGTTGTCGTATTTGTGCAATCTTTTCAGTAGTATCAACTACCATTTCTGGACCCGTGATTTGACTTTCCCCCACCTCTGCCCAACAGAGAGGTGACCGGCACTTACGGCCGTACAATGCCTCGAATGGTGCAGCTTTAATGCTTGTGTGGTAGCTGTTATTGTACGAAAATTCCACAAGTGGTAGATGTTTTTCCCAACCATTGCCAAAGTCTATGACGCACGCCCGAAGCATGTCTTCTAGAGTTTGAATAGTGCGCTCAGACTGCCCATCGGTCTGAGGATGATACGCCGTGCTCATGTCTAAACGAGAGCCAAACGATTTATGCATTGCTTGCCACAGTTCTGAAGTGAAACGTGCGTCACGATCAGAGATGATAGAGGTTGGCACTCCGTGCCTCGAGACCACTTCTTTTAAGTAAATGTCTGCCAAGGTAGAGAACTTGTCTGTTTCTTTGATGGCCAAGAAGTGAGCAGACTTTGTGAGTCGATCCACGATCACCCAAATAGTATCATTTCCGCGCTGAGATTTAGGTAGGCCAGTAACAAAATCCATGGAAATTTGCTCCCATTTCCATTGTGGTATCTCAGGTTGTTGTAGTGGTCCTGACGGTTTCTGATATTCTGCCTTGACTCTCGCACAAGTCAAGCATTTACTAACGTATGTGGCTATGTGGGCCTTCATGCTAGGCCACCAATATGTAGTTTTGATGTCGTGGTACATTTTATCCGAACCAGGATGTACCGAGTAGCGAGACTTGTGAGCTTCATCCATTACTAGCTCGCGTAAGTTGCCGTACAGTGGAACCCAAATGCGTCCTGTTACGTAATAAGCGCCGTCTGCCCTTTGTTCTAATCGTTGCCTTGAGCCGCGTAGGGCTTCAGCCCTGACGTTGTCTGGTTTCAATGCTTCTATTTGAGCATCTCGTATCTGGGAAGGAAGGCTAGACTGTATGGTGAGTTGTAAAGCTCGCACGCGCTTAGGCGCGGTGTCTTTTAGACTGAGGGCGTCAGCCACAACATTGGCCTTGCCTGGGTGGTACCTGATTGAGCATTCGTAGTCGTTTAGCAGTTCAACCCATCGTCGTTGTCGCATATTCAGCTCTTTCTGTTTGAAGATATGCTCGAGGCTTCTGTGGTCAGTGTAGATTGCGCACTTGGTACCGTACAAATAGTGTCGCCATATCTTAAGTGCAAAGACGACTGCTCCCAGCTCTAAGTCGTGTGTAGTGTAGTTTCGTTCGTGGATCTTAAGCTGGCGCGAAGCATAAGCTATAACTTTATCCCTCTGCATCAATACACATCCAAGACCTTGGATAGATGCGTCGCAGTAGACTACGAAATCGTCCGTGCCTTCAGGCAATGAGAGGATAGGTGCGCTACAGAGTCTATCCTTTAAGTGTTGAAACGCTGTTTCCTGTGCATTACCCCAACGATAAACAATACCCTTCTGTGTCAGTAGTGTAAGCGGTTGAGCAATCTTTGAGAAATCTTTGATGAACCTTCTGTAATAACCCGCCAAACCTAAGAATTGGCGTATTTCTGTTGGTGTACGAGGCGCAGGCCAGTTCTTGATCGAATCTACCTTGGATGGATCAACATGAATCCCATCCTTGTTTACCACGTGGCCTAAAAAGTGGACTTCACGAAGCCAGAAGTCACATTTAGAAAACTTAGCGTATAGCTGTTCCGTTCGTAGAAGTTCCAGTATAAGTCGTAGATGATGCTCGTGCTCCTCCTGACTCTTAGAATAAATCAGTATGTCGTCGATGAAAACAATGACGAACTTGTCGAGATAGGGTTTGCACACCCTGTTCATAAGATCCATAAATACGGCAGGCGCGTTCGTTAGCCCGAATGGCATGACCATAAACTCGTAGTGGCCGTAGCGTGTTCTGAACGCTGTTTTGGAGACGTCTTCATCCCGGACTCTCAGCTGGTGGTATCCTGACCTTAAGTCTATCTTGGAGTAGTAGCTCGACCCTTGCAGCTGGTCGAATAGATCATCTATGCGCGGAAGAGGATAACGATTCTTGATCGTCACCTTGTTGAGTTCACGGTAGTCTATACACATCCTGAACGTACCGTCTTTCTTCTTTACGAATAACACTGGAGCTCCCCAAGGCGAAGAGCTAGGACGTATAAAACCCTTTTCCAAGAGTTCTTGTAGTTGCTTTGACAGTTCTTCTAATTCAGTTGGAGCTAGACGATAAGGTGCTCGAGCTATGGGTGCTGCTCCTGGAGCGAGCTCGATCTGGAATTCGACTTGACGATGAGGCGGTAACCCAGGTAATTCCTCAGGAAACACTTGAGGAAAGTCACGTACTACAGGAATATCTTCAATCTTTTTCCCTTTCTTCGAGGTATCAGTGACGAGAGCTAGAACAGCTGTGTGACCCTTGCGCAGACACTTCTGAGCCTTCAAAAAAGAAATGATGCCACTCACGACACCACTCTTGTCGCCTTGAACTTCGAGAGGTTCCTTGCCCGACCGAGGAATACGAATAACTTTTTCTTTGCATAAAATCTCCGCCTGTTGTTGAGATAACCAATCCATACCAATGACGACGTCAAAGCTACCCAAGGTTATAGGAATGAGATCAATGGAGAAAGTCTGACCAGCGAGGATAAGATTACACCCTTTAACTATGTGTGTGGCCTCTAGGCTTTTACCGTTAGCTAACTCTACAACATGTTTGGTGTTTAAGGGAGTTGGTGCACGTTTTAACATTTCACTAGCTTTTAGGGACATGTAACTTGTATCCGCACCCGAATCAAATAGTACAGTAACATAAAAGTCGTCAAGGAGAAACTTACCCATAACCACGTTGGGATCATTCCTGGCATCACCCTGCCCGATCACAAACATACGGCCTCTAGCACCATTGTTGTTATTGTTCCCACCGTTGTTGTTGTTCCCATTACCCTGATTGTTGTTGTTATTATTGTTCTGGTTCTGGTTTAACTGAGGGCAATCCCGCTTGTAATGACCTTCAGCCCCATACTGGTAGCATCCCCTATTTCCATGCTGCTGCTGCTGTGGCTGGTTTCGTGGAACAGGTGGCTGTTGTTGCTGGTTCTGATTCGCAGGTCGTGAACTCCTGCAATCTTTAGCTTCGTGCCCGTTTTTGAGACATCTCTGACAGTAGGCCTTGCGACACTGCCCACTGTGATGTTTGTAGCACCTGTTACACAGTGGATGATTTCCCCGATAACCACTCTGTCTCTGCCCACCAGAAGTTTGCTGACTTGGGCTCTGGTAGTCATTAGTCTTGCGTTGCTGAGCCTGGGACTGAACTATGGCTGAACCTTTGCTGGAATCTCCATCCCATTTCCGCTTGTTGTCACTGGGAGTAGCAGGAGTGACCGGAGTAGTAGCGGTAGTAGTAGTGCTGATGCGTTCAGGCAACTTGTTCTGCTCCACCGCCTGATCCGTGAGACGGTGAGCCAGCTGTACAACCTGCTGATAAGTGGCGAGATTTGCTGAAGTGACGTGACTCTGGATCTCTGGCACTAGACCCTTGAGGAACAGTTCGATTCGCTTGATTGGAGGGTCCACCATCGTAGGACACAATAGAGCAAGTTCATTAGATCTTTTGGTGTATGCCTCAATCTCTGACCCCTTCATCTTGAGATTGAAAAACTCGACCTCCAGCTTATGAATATCATCCCTGCTGCAATATTCCTCTTTGATCATTTCCTTAAAGTTGTTCCATGGGGTAGCGTTAGCAGCAACCAACCCCAGCATTTGCACCTGAGCTTTCCACCATGTGAGAGCTAAACCCTCTAGGGTACCGGTGGCATACTTCACCCTGCGTGCCTCAGGGCATTCACACATTTCGAATACAGTCTCGATCTTTTCAAACCAGTGGAGGAGTCCGACTGCTCCCTCCGTGCCGCTGAAAGTACTGGGACGACAGTCCATGAACGTTTTGAAAGTGCAAACAGGTGCTTGACCTGTTGTGTGCGTAAGAGTAAACAAAAATTTTAGCACAAGAGTTGGTTTAGGAATGTAGGATCTAAGGACCCTAGTGTGAGTTTCAACTGCAGGGTATACCTCCTGCTTGTGCGGCTGCAACTGCCGCAGTAACTTGTTCAGCGATGAGAGCCGTCAATTGGGCTTGTGTCATGTTGATACGTCCAGACATGATCTTCATAGTAAAGATAGCATAAGTCAGAGAGGATCGCGAATCGTGCGATGACAGAAGAGTGTGAGCATATAAGCGTTCTCAAGCAGTAACGAATAGTAAACAATGTAATCTAAGCATACCACGAGCAAAGTTCTATGTAATTCTAGCAAGTAGGCAATAAACATAAACCTTATTACCTAGGATGTTGAGTCTTGCACGTGGAGCGAGGTGTCGTTGTGGATCGTTGAGCACTGTACTGGTTATAGTCTGGTTTCAATAAAAACGTTTTTCCCTTATTAAAACCGAGTTCTCTATAACCAATGGCTCTGATACCAATCTGTCACACCCCCAAAATCCACACGCGGAGTACCACCGCTTGGAGGCGTGACATGACCAGGATCAAGCCACCAATCATATAGAACAATGTATAAAGTAAAAGTAAATGCAATTTAACCCAACCAATCTATATGAAAGGTGTTCCAAAACATAAATATGTTATCACTGTATAGCGGAAGCGTATAATTAAACCCATCATAATAAAGTATGAAATGTCATAATGTCTAATCAAGTATTCACGATCCTTGTCCACAACGACCGTGCCTCCCGTGCAAGCTCCATAAGTACCTAAGGTCCTGCAAGGCATGTAACAGAGAGTCAACAACTAGTTGAGCGAGTTCACAGTGAGTTTGTTTAGTTATAGTGTTCATAATGTAGTTCGTATGTTCATTTAGTAATCATGTATCGTATGTATCGTATCGCGGCCCTCTAGGCATGTTTGCGAAGTATAGTGGGGATTTCCCATGTTTGCTAGACTAGGTATAGTAGTATCGCGGCCCTCCCTGGCATGTTTGCGAAGATTAGAGTATATAGTTCGCGGCCTTTTCTAGGCATGTGTGCGAAGATTGTCATAATATCGCGGCCGACCCTTGGCGTGTGTGCGAAGATCGTTTAAATTAGTATAACCAGTCTAGTCTGTTCTTATCCATAATCCTTCCTCTACCGGGAATCATATATCTAAGTTCCATAAACTGAACGAATAAATAATCCAACCCATTCCCATCCTGGGAATCCCATGCCTTGGCTGTGTGAACTCACCTTGGTTTGCTCGGTATGCTAAGTGTATGCTCGCAAGTAATCAATCACGTCCTAAAGTATGCACGTATGTGAAATCAGTTTGTGTTCAAGTTGTGCACGTATAAACATGTAGCACGTAATCACAATCATATACAAGATGGTTACACTTAACAGCAGTTAAATATTCCAGTTAACACTTAACAGAATTAACCCATGTTACTGTGCAGATTACTGTTCGGCGAAACACACATTATGGCGAAACACACTTCCGGCGAATCACAATATTGGCGAAACACATTATTGACGAAACACCTTCAGTTTCGTCGTGGCCTTGTTCGGCGAAACAGGATTCTGATTCGTCGACGACTCATGGCGAAACACATTCTGTTTCGCCGAGATTCCTGTTTCGTCGAATGTCGGATTCGTAGACACAGTTACAGCAGTTACGAAAATACACAGAAACCCTAATCATGTTAGCAGCCGACATCAATAACATCGATCATGCAGAAATCATTCAACACAGAATCATTGTAACATCATCATAACATAATCATCGGACCACTTTAGCGTCTAGCATGAACCCTAGCTTACATATACAACATATCGATTACAACATCACATCATCAACCCTATCAAGATGCTAACTTGCATTCAGAATCATATCATAATAACAACATCCAGTACCGAGTATTCAATCATATTAAGTTTCGCATAAAACCATTTATATCCGACTACAATATTCATATCGAAATCCATATCATCATCATCATAACAAGAACCCTAATATCTAACATGTATCGATTGCAATTATACATCAACATAGCAGAATCACATGACACAGGAACACGTTCACGGATGAAAGATCAATCAAGACACATAGGTTTACTAACCGAGATGAGGGTTTGATCGCACAAAGGTTTCCGGTGGTTTCTAGTTCGCCGTCACAGTGAGAGAGCTCTAGGGTTTCGGTTGTGTTGATAGAAAGTGTATGATGATGATGTTTTACGTAAAAATACGCAGAATAACGTTCTGGGCCCAAGCTGGGCTTCGGCAGATCTGGGCTCGGCGAAACAGCTTGTTTCGTCGAGTCGTATACGGCGAAACATATCCTGTTTCGTCGGGAATGGTTATGGCGAAACACACTTGTGTTTCGTCGGGTTCTATCTTATGTTAAGCAGTTTATGTTTCACGACATGTTATACAATCAAACACATAATCAAGCAAACACAATGCATTTATCATATCACAACTATTTAGTCAAAGTCAACGTGCATTTAATGCGAATAAAGAATGTCGGAAATTCGAGTTGTCACATTATCCCCAACTTGAAAGAAATTTCGTCCCGAAATTTAGCATGCAGTTACTGAGGAAAGCTAATGGTGTGACGTTGTTTACCTGAATTGTATCGCGGCTCCCCTGAGCATGTTTGCGAAGATTACTGGTTTTCTTGGGGTGTCACATTATCCCCCCGTTGATTTGGAATTTCGTCCCGAAATTCTGCATTGGTAGCTTCAGCCTCAGTAGTAGTTGCATTGGTTCCGAATAACTGGGGATATTTGGGTTCCATTTGATCTTCGCGCTCCCAGGTGAACTCTGGGCCGCGGCGGGAGTTCCAACGAACTCGTACAAGAGGGATTCTCGTGTTCTTGAGGACCTTAACATCCCGGTCCGTGATTTCAACAGGTTCCTCGACGAAGTGCAACCGCTCGTCGATAGTGAGTTCCTTCAAAGGAACTATGTGGGTCTCATCTGACGTACACTTCTTCAGATTCGATACGTGAAAGACGTTGTGAACTGCACTGAGTTCAGGTGGTAAGTTCAGTCTGTAGGCCACTTTGCCTATTTTCTCAATAACTTCGAAAGGTCCAACATATCGTGGATTTAGTTTGCCGCGTTTGCCAAAACGAACCACACCCTTCCAGGGTGAAACTTTAAGTAGCGCTCGATCCCCAACCTGGAATTCGAGTAGTTTTCTATCTAAATCAGCGTATGCTTTCTGATGGTCGCGAGCTGCCGCCATGCGTTGTCGTATTTGTGCAATCTTTTCAGTAGTATCAACTACCATTTCTGGACCCGTGATTTGACTTTCCCCCACATACGCTTACCCTAATGGTCACAAAACATGAGTTAAATCAGTCATACGCAACTTAAAACGCGTTTAAACGAGTTCCCAAACCAAAACTGAGCAAACGAGCAACTTTCGCCAACCAGGGGGGGCTCGCGTGAGGCCAAGGGCCCTGGCGTCACGCTAGGCCCCTGTTTTGGCAGAAGATGTGCAGCAACATGCTGCATATTCCCAACACGATCCCGTTTCACGGAAACGAGCATAACTCTCTCGTTTTTGACCCTTTTTGCCCGATTCTTTTTCCTACACGTCCGTAATTTAATTCTCCATCTATTGGAACTAGAATCCAACGTCCGACTTAATAAAATTTCAGACTTTTAACTCTTCGGCTTATTACCCTTTTACCCAACTTTGACCCGTTCATGCATTCATCAACGTAACTTGTTTGTTTTACCATAACCTCTTATAAACATAATAATTTCAGTGTCGTCTATCATAAATTACTAAATTCTTGGATGTCTTGCATCCTCTTAACACCTTATCGTTCATATGCTTATTTTTGACCCGTTAAAGGTATTCACGCATTAATTGGTCTACGACTAACCAAACCATAATCCCCACTTCCATACTTGTCCAAAACATTACACTAATCGAATAACTTGTTTCTAAGCTACTTTTAAGATTGTTTGCCCCAAAATACCCATCAAGGGCATTTTGGTCAATCTTGAACCCATCATTTACGACGAAAGACTTTAACACATATTTGACCTCAAACATCATGTTTAATTCATTACAACACTTTATTACTTACTTGTACTAAGAAGTGATTACGGAAATCACTTACCTTATGTGTCCGTGCTCGTATCCGATTCCTCGCCTTTTCTTGACCCACTATCCTTTCATGCTTGCGTCCGTCTTGACATGATTCCTATACGCTCTTTTCATCAAGATCACGCTCCTATTAGCATATGCATTCGTACATGTTAACAATCATATCAATCGCATATTTCACCCTTAACTTTCATTAGTCATTTCTAACATACATAACTCATATGATTATATTCATATCCATTTAAACTCATGTAATTCATCATATAATCACAAACAACGCATATTGACATAACATGTACCATACGAATTCCTATAATCCTGCCTTTACGACCACGTGTCAATTCATGTTTCTTATGCTTAGTTGACTTTTGAAAGTCAACTATATACCATATTTAACCATCGACTTATCATTATATACTCGTAACATCATATTCGGTTATACGGATGACACTATATACATTTCATCATACACTTGATGCGAGTACTACCTTTTAAGCATAACGTACAACTATTTCATGCTCACATCTTCTAAACTCATTCATAACCCATCAAAACATACTACTAATCATCATGTATCATTCCCAAACAAACATATCATCATCACATTTCTCCTAATTCTTCTAACAAGCATTCATCATAACCACATAATACATCAATCTTTCAACAAGACTCGAACATGGGAGGTGATTCTAGTCATCATCTTCACCCTAACTAACGGGTTTCATCTCTAATCATCAAATTAAAGCAAACCCCACATAACCCATGTTCTATACGAAGATTCTAACCCTTGTACATGATCAATTTCATATTAACTCACGGATTAAAACATAACCCACTTCACCCATGATCACCAATCTTAAACTTAAGACATACCTTATGACCCCCTCGTGAAGGTGATCACTAATTCATGCTCGGTTGTGAATTTGGGCCTTGATTCATTCTTCAATTGAAGCTTTTAATGATCTAGGGTTTGGGGCTCTTGAGAGACCTTGATCGATCTATCCAGAACACACACGAAATGTGTGTGTGTGTGTGATCTTTTTCTTTTAATAACCCAACTTTCGTTAGTTCCACTTTAGCCCCTCGGGTTTTGTTTTTAAAACATAACTGACATTACCTTCCTCTTTTAATTCTTTTGACCATACTCTTAACTAGGTTAAATAGCCTAGTTATTTATTTCATGACGTGTCATATCGGAACACACGACAAATATTAACATTCAGATTTTGGGGCGTTACAAGTCTACCACCCTTAAACAAGGTTTCGTCCCCGAAACCTTTCTCACTTTCATCGAACACACATTATCTTTTCTTCCAGTCCATCCATACAACCACTAGTCCATACTTTCCTGATCATTCTTTCCTATATCATTTTCATTTTCATTTTCATTTACTTGACCTGTCAATAACTGGTCAATACACATACTCTTCCGTCCTTTAACATGATCCCTTCTTAATGGATCTAATATCTCCATCTCACCTCTAAAAATTTACATTCTCTACATACTCTGTATAACATTTAACTTTTGTTTTGTTACCTCCACAAAACTACTATTTCATAGTCACACCTACGTGCTTAACTCTAACGTTAACCTTACTCTACTTTTTCTACAGTTACATATACCTTGCATACTTTTATATTATCTTTCAATCAATTCGTTCATTTCACATTACTATTGCTTTCACTTCATGCACTACTTAATTCACGTGTATAAATAGTTCATATCTCTCCAATCAGGAGTTAAACATTTTACTAACCTTTTTTTTCATTTCCCAAACCACGATTCTCAACCCAGATCGATCATCTTCTCCTCGAGTACTAGCCGTACAGGCCAGGTTTCATTCATTCGTATAATGAGCTTCCACTCGTGCACGTCCTTTCACCAATACGATTGGTTTCATTACATCAATAGTTCTAACATTATCATCAACAATATCAGCGGTTAGCATATGTCATTCAAACATTCATTACACTAGGTGATTACCCACCTACAACCCTTCTACAATTTCCTACGTACCTGCTATAACATACCACACATTCTATTTCTTACATGCAATCCTTTCATTCAATTAACCATTTCGCCAACTGAAGTACACGCTCGTACTTCCTTCCATTCATGCTTACTTACGAAGACCTTATTACATCGTTTCAATATTTCTTAGTAAGCTTACCATTCCCGCCCATACTCAAGTTATTGTCCGGGTCACAGCCCGTTATCATTCTGACTTCTAAGAGTCAATTACCAACACACCTAACACGTAACTTATACAAAACTTCGTCTATTATACTATCACTTTTTTTTTACTTTATACTTATTTCTATGACCCGTTCGACTCAATCATAGTCAAACTGTCGACATCTTCTTAGGCGGATTAATTTCATCTTCTTATATTTTTGAATCCGTCTCACGGATTCAGACCCATCATTCATGCTTTTTCATTCATTGAATCCGCCTTACGGATTCAAACATTACATTCACGTCTTTCATCCTTAAATCCGTCTCGCGGATTCAAACATATCATCCATGCCTTTCATCCTTGAATCCGTCTCGCGGATTCAAACATATCATCCATGCCTTTCATCCTTGAATCCGTTTCACGGATTCAAACATTGCATTCATACCTTTCATTCCCTGAATCCGTCTTACGGATTCAAACATATTATTCATATCTCGTTGATCCGCACTTAATCACGGATTCAACATTCTTCATTCTTATCAGGCATGTTTTTCATTCTTACATAGTACTCTCAATTTCCCGAGAGTCTTACTTCCCATTTCACCCACACGCCCGCCTGCTACCCAACTCTACCGGACATACCTGTAACAATCATCATGATCTCACGAACGTCATACGTTTCTCGTGTACTGGCCAGGTACACAATCCACATAGTAGTTTCGTGCCTTCATGTAATTGTCACCTTATGCCCGTAGACTTAGGTTTCGGCGTGTGTATTGCTTCCAATACTTCATTACTATACTATCACTGTCTTTCATCTTAAAATTTTCCTTCCCTTAACGAATTTTGCCATCACTTACATCCACATATTAAATTCACTTACCTGGGCTCATTTGCCTATTTGTCTTATTACCTCTTTGCCTGCCTTAGTATTCATCCTAGACTGCATTCACGGATCATCCTCTTCCAACACTTATGCTTACCTTGCAAATACAAAACGGTCAGTTTCTTTATACGTATACATAAATACACACTTTCATCAGCCTTTACCTTTGGATCTTGATCGAGTCTTAGATTGTACGGATTTCTTATCTCAAGAGCACACAAGTTTGAGTTCAAGTACTTACCTTCTCGTACTTGATTCCCTCAAACCAGGGCTCTGATACCAACTTGTAAGACCCTAACACGTTTAACCTTAAAACGACGAAGCGGAATTTCGAGTCTGAAAATTTCTTTCATGACATACATCTTGACATTCTAAAAATTCATTTTTATAATATAAGAACATAACTTATCAACACTAAATTACATATTTAAACATTCCCGTACAATCCGTCTTGTGACTCGATCTTCGATCTCTACTCCTTAGTAATCCTCATGGCTTGTACTACCTGCGCTCACCACATAAAATTCATAACGTTAGTACGTATCATAAGCATACAAGATTTGTACACGTTTACTTTTCATTTCATTAACTCTTTACATCCCGGCTTTCCCTCTGATCATACGATCCGTAGTGAGACTTCCTTAGTATCCTGCGTTACACTTCATCACCAGGCACGATGTTATTATCGTTAGTACTCAATTTCATTGAATGCATGCGTACCTACTTTCATACAACCTATATATACACTTACGATCACACATAGCAACATACATACCTATGTACCTACATACATACGTACGTGCATACCTAAATACATCCATTCATACATACATACATACATGCCTACATACATACATACATACCTACATACACACATACATACATACAAACCTACATACATACTTACATACATACGTACATACTTATTCCATACCTTCTCACAACTTTCATACGTGCATACCATCGTACATACTCACTTGACTACATATACATACTATCTACATACACCCTTACATACATACACTTATACTTATACAACATACATACGTACCCACCTACATACATGCCTACATTTATATTTTCAATCAACCATTTCAATATACCCGACTCATACTTGCCTACTCATATACGTCTTCATTTATATCCTTATGTACTCGCTTACACACCATAATCTTACATACGTTCGCGCATACACGCTTACATACACTTCTACATACGTGTATAGAGATATACAACATCCATACATACCTATCCACACATACGCTTACCCTAATGGTCACAAAACATGAGTTAAATCAGTCATACGCAACTTAAAACGCGTTTAAACGAGTTCCCAAACCAAAACTGAGCAAACGAGAAACTTTCGCCAACCAGGGGGGGCTCGCGTGACGCCAAGGGCCCTGGCGTCACGCTAGGCCCCTGTTTTGGCAGAAGATGTGCAGCAACTTGCTGCATATTCCCAACACGATCCCGTTTCACGGAAACGAGCATAACTCTCTCGTTTTTGACCCGTTTTGCCCGATTCTTTTTCCTACACGTCCGTAATTTAATTCTCCATCTATTGGAACTAGAATCCAACGTCCGACTTTATAAAATTTCAGACTTTTAACTCTTCGGCTTATTACCCTTTTACCCAACTTTGACCCGTTCATGCATTCATCAACGTAACTTGTTTGTTTTACCATAACCTCTTATAAACATAATAATTTCAGTGTCGTCTATCATAAATTACTAAATTCTTGGATGTCTTGCATCCTCTTAACACCTTATCGTTCATATGCTTATTTTTGACCCGTTAAGAGTATTAGTGCATTAATTGGTCTATGACTAACCAAACCATAATCCCCACTTCCATACTTGTCCAAAACATTACACTAATCGAATAACTTGTTTCTAAGCTACTTTTAAGATCGTTTACCCCAAAATACCCATCAAGGGCATTTTGGTCAATCTTGAACCCATCATTTACGACGAAAGACTTTAACGCATATTTGACCTCAAACATCATGTTTAATTCATTACAACACTTTATTACTTACTTGTACTAAGAAGTGATTACGGAAATCACTTACCTTATGCGTCCGTGCTCGTATCCGATTCCTCGCCTTTTCTTGACCCACTATCCTTTCATGCTTGCATCCGTCTTGACATGATTCCTATACGCTCTTTTCATCAAGATCACGCTCCTACTAGCATATGCATTCGTACATGTTAACAATCATATCAATCGCATATTTCACCCTTAACTTTCATTAGTCATTTCTAACATACATAACTCATATGATTATATTCATATCCGTTTAAACTCATGTAATTCATCATATAATCACAAACAACGCATATTGACATAACATGTACCATACGAATTCCTATAATCCTGCCTTTACGACCACGTGTCAATTCATGTTTCTTATGCTTAGTTGACTTTTGAAAGTCAACTATATACCATATTTAACCATCGACTTATCATTATATACTCGTAACATCATATTCGGTTATACGGATGACACTATATACATTTCATCATACACTTGATGCGAGTACTACCTTTTAAGCATAACGTACAACTATTTCATGCTCAAATCTTCTAAACTCATACATAACCCATCAAAACATACTACTAATCATCATGTATCATTCCCAAACAAACATCAAACATATCATCATCACATTTCTCCTAATTCTGCTAACAAGGATTCATCATAACCACATAATACATCAATCTTTCAACAAGACTCGAACATGGGAGGTGATTCTAGTCATCATCTTCACCCTAACTAACGGGTTTCATCTCTAATCATCAAATTAAAGCAAACCCCACATAACCCATGTTCTATACGAAGATTCTAACCCTTGTACATGATCAATTTCATATTAACTCACGGATTAGAACATAACCCACTTCACCCATGATCACCAATCTTAAACTTAAGACATACCTTATGATTCCCTCGTGAAGGTGATCACTAATTCATGCTCGGTTGTGAATTTGGGCCTTGATTCATTCTTCAATTGAAGCTTTTGATGATCTAGGGTTTGGGGCTCTTGAGAGACCCTGATCGATCTATCCAGAACACACACGAAATGTGTGTGTGTGTGTGTGATCTTTTTCTTTTAATAACCCAACTTTCGTTAGTTCCACTTTAGCCCCTCGGGTTTTGTTTTTAAAACATAACTGACATTACCTTCCTCTTTTAATTCTTTTGACCATACTCTTAACTAGGTTAAATAGCCTAGTTATTTATTTCATGACGTGTCATATCGGAACACACGACAAATATTAACATTCAGATTTTGGGGCGTTACATTATACACGTACGTCTGAGCTTATGTAACTAATTTGCATAAGTTTACCAAAACGGGTCAAATCCTTTCAATTTTAATTCCAATTCCAGAATGTATATTGTTTACCCATAATATACAAGTGTTAGTACTTGTGGGGTTTAAACTACATTCAATCCGGTCATCGATTAATCAAGCGTATCATACTGTTTTCGTTAATTTAAGTTAACCGGTCCAAGTGTATGACTTGAATGAGACCCGTTAAAATTATAATTGGTTATTATACCATTCATTCCAGACTAAGGCCTTCCGGTAGATTGCAACCAACCTTAGTTTATTTGTTAACGGATGTGCTTATTATTTCTTGCATTGTAAGACTTGTTAAGCTAGGTAAATACTGTTAACCTATTTTCCCTATACGGGCTTGGGATACGGTAAATTATTACCGCTTGGTCGGGTATGGGATCATATGTCGGATTGTGACTAAAAAATCTCCATGACCCGTTTCAATCTGTTTTGTCTGATAACTTTAACATTTGGGGTTAACACGACTGTGTCCTGGATATCCTCGGCTCATTTAATTTGCTAATGGGCACGACTAAGCACATGGTGTAGGCATACACCTGACAGATGCTAATGCTATTATAAAATGTCTTTCTTACCCATATTGGGGATACCCCTTTGTGGGTTAAAGTGGTATGTCAGTTAATCATGTTATTCAGTTTCTGTACCGAACCCCATATGTATTGACAGGCATGTAAAACTGTATACAAGATCATTTTGAATTGTCCCAAGTTATTTATGAAAATTCATGTGCCTTGTGCACTTAAAACAATTTGAAATATTTTTAAAATGAGTCAGTTATTTTTATTTACCAGTGTAAACTGGTGTATCTTTAAAAGACTAAATGACAGGTTTGAAGGTTATGTAATAGGCTGGAAGCTGCCTGGTAATGCCAGAAGAGGAATTTGCAACTCCTTTGCATATAAGCCTATAGTCTGTTATTTCATTTTTGCACATTTTCGATCCGCCTGTGGATCTTTTCATACGATCCGTCTGTATTATATTTTGAACACTCGGACATTTTGTATTGTAATTTAACTCCAAGACTTCCGCTATGCTATATTATGTATCTTGATATCAATCGTCACGTGCTCCCTATCCGGGCCCACCGGGCTTGTTGGTGAAATACCGGGATGTGACACCATGGGTGTACTACAAGGTTTACAATCATTCATATCAAATTTTGTTAACAGTTCTTTGACATGTTTACTTTGATGAATGAATGTACCATTTTGCAATTGCTTAACTTGGAGACCAAGAAAGCATTGAAGTTCACCCATGGCACTCATCTCAAACTCTGCTGTCATGAGTTCCCTAAACTCTTCACACATGGAATTGCATGTGGATCCAAAAATGATGTCATCCACATAAATCTAGACAATCATCAAATCCTTTCCTTTCCATTTTAAAAACAATGTTTTATCAATTTTACCTCTTGTGAAACCTATAGATAAGAGAAAGGTGGATAGATTTTCTTACCAGGCCCTTGGTGCTTGTTTCAAGCCATATAAAGCTTTATTAAGCTTGTAGACATGATCTGGATAAATGGCATCCTCAAAACCAGAGGTTGGCATACATATACCTCTTCCTGGATCTTACCATAAAGGAATGCACATTTGATATCCATTTGATACACCTTGATATTGTCATTGACAACAAAGGCTAAGAACAATCTGATGGCTTCCAATCTTGCTACATGAGCAAATGTTTCATCATAATCAATGCTTTCTTCTTGTCTAAAGCCTTGAACCACAAGCCTAGCTTTGTTCTTGACAACAATGCCCCTTTCATCTGTTTTGTTCTTGAAGACCCATTTTGTGCCAATTGGACACACATCCTTAGGCTTCTACCTAACTATTGTCTTTCAGTGCCTCTTTGTACTTGACAGGTTATGTGAGTGATAGAAAACCAGTAAAAAGACAAATGTTTTGGGATTGACTTCTTGTAAGTACCCCTTCATTGATGTTGCCAATAAGTTGGTCTGGTGTATGACTTTAAAGGTAGATTAGATCTCCCTTGTATGGAATGATGGCATTTAGAGGTGAAGGCTGCAAATGTGAATCCTCTGAGCTAACATCTGTTGGCAATTTTGAAGAGTCAACAAATGTTTGGAATAGAGGTGGGGGTATGGGTGGAATAGTTGTAAAAGTGGGTTGACTTTTATCCACAGAGGATGGACTTTTGTCTGCAGTGGATTGACTGGATGAGGCGGCAAAGGTTTGAGAATCTACAATTGTTGATGCAGCAGTGGCAGAGTTTTGACAGCTGTTTTGAACATATGTTTCTCTGGTGGTGGAAATGACTTTATATTGTGGAATCACAATGTCAGATCCATAATCTTGATGGGAAGACTGCGGTTTACCTGCATTGTTAGTCTTTATCTGTGACAACTGTCAAAAATCCAGGTATCCGTAGAATTAATTAATGCTTAATGACTGTGCTGAATTACAATTAATAACTTGAACTACTTTCTGATTATTGCTTTATACACACATGTGCATCACATATTGCAAATTCCATATAATTACTGCATGCAAACATATTTGACATAAATGATGCACAAATCACATTTAGCACAGTTAACAGATAAACCGGGAAAATGCTGACGGAGTTCAGTACATAGACAGATAGTGTTTTAAGACCCAGTATGAGTCAGAAACTAAGTACTACACTAGTATAGTGTGTAGGAAAGTAAGGGTCATAAAACTGCCTTCCTAGAGATAGTTTAAGTGCCGAAAATTGCCTAAAACTCAATTAAAGTGCTGAATTCAGCATAATTTATCAAAATTCAGCTATTTAACACTCTTATACCATGCAGAAAAATGATTAACTGGCCTAGAATACTTTCCTAAGTGTCGGGAATTAAAAGTGTCACAAAAGGGTACATAAAGAACACTAAACGGTAGAGTTTAGCACTTTAACGAACCAGTGTACAACCGGACACTACCCGAAACATCAAAATTATACTAGAAGCATTGTTTTAATGTTTCCGAGCTAGTTATGATCCCCGAACACCCTAACACACTATATAATATCATATCAACTAAAACACCTAAACATATACTTGGATTTCAACTAGAATCTCTAACTATCCATTACATCCCAAACCTATACCCCCCCCCCCTCATGTTCACGGTTTCAAGGGTGGCCCCCACCCTTGATTTTATTTGATTTCATTTGATTTGTTAAGAGATATGTTTTGTACTAATGAGACACATTAACCATTGAGTAAACAAATGTTGGAGAAATTTTCCTATAAACCTCAAGACTTAACACACTTGTTACCATCATCTTCATCAACACCAAAACTCCTCCCTCTTCACCCCATAGCTCACGGCCACACATCACCACCATACCATCTCCATTTTCACTTCAATTCATACCATTCTAAGGTGATACAAAGGTGTAAGGAGCTAAATTATGGAGCTTGGAGCTTGTGGAAGTTGAAGGACCTTCACCGTTTGCTTTTATCCACTTCATTTCTACACTTGATCATCCCTAGCCTTGAGCTAGTAGTAAGATCTTCTACTCTTCATTTTACATCTATTTTAAGTGGTTAAAGCATGATACATGTTGAAAATCATGGAGAACACTAATGAACAAGAACATAATCTTTAACATAAAGCTCAAAACCATAAGAATATATGTTGTTTTAGTGTTGTGTTGCTTCTTGATGATTGAATATTGGTGTTTGTGATGTTAGATATCATATGAAACTTACTAGATTGTGATTAAACACATGATCTAGTAAGTTAAGGAGATGATCTTGTGAAAGACCAAGATGATCATACTTTATGAATACATGAACTTGAATAATAAAGTTGTTTTCACATTTGATGATGATTTAAACACAACATAAGTCTTGTAAATGGATGACTTCAAGAATAATTTTCTTAAGAAACTAAGTTAAGTAACAAGATTTATATAAACTTGGTTCTTACATAAACCAAACTTGTTTTTAATGGTTAAACAAGTGTAGAAACACTTGTATAACAAAAAGATTACATAAAGAAGCATTTTTAGAAAATGTGTTTGGAAGTTGAAAACACCCAACTTCTTTAAAAATGAAGTTTTTAAACAAGTAAATACATTTTAAAGGGTAACTAAACCTACTAAACACACTACCAAGTTACTACAAGTTTTTATAAAAGTTCAAGTTCATGTTGTTATATAAATTGCATAATTTTGGCACTAGATAAGTGTTGATTGAATTGTTAATTGCTTGTGCTGATTTTAAAAGAAAATGATATGCTTCGAAAGCATGGGAACCTCCATTTTTAGGGGAAACTATGGCAAATTTTTCTAAAAATATAAACACTTAGAGAAATATTTTCAAACAAACATTTACAAGTATTTTTTTTTAACCTTGATTTTCATACAAAGTTTGCCATAATTTTTATTACAAAAGGGTATGAACATTGTAGGTTGGTTTTTGTAAATGAAAATGACTAAATATGTGTTTGAAAGATACATATTTAGAAGACACATGTGTGTGATTATTTATATACTTTGTGTATTAGTTATATTATTTTAGGATTTGAAATAATATAACTTAACAAAATAACACGAAATTACAATCCAAAATACTACCAAACATCTCAAGGAATAAATCCACAAGTTAGACACAAGATATCGGGAAACCAAACGAAAGAATGTAACTTACCATATATTCCAGAAAATATGTTTACAAAATATATTTTGGTAAATAATATTTTGGACACAAGAAAGGAAAATATGATTTCTCCAATTATTAAAAAGTTATATCATATTTTTCACAAGGAGAAAATATATTATTTTTGGGAAGTAAAAATATATTTTCTTGGAATTTTTAGAAGATATATATATATATATAGGGGATGGTTCAAATGAAAACCACTTTTATTGTGAAAACTCGAAAACTAACTAAAAAAAGCCTAAAAAACACTCAAATTTTTTTTTTCAATTTTTTTATAAAAATCGCTTGTTTTTATATATGAAAAAAAACTTTTTTTAAAAAAAAAAAAAATTTTGTAGTACACATGTGTAGTACACATACACATGTGCACTACACAAATTTTTTTTTTTTTTTGAAATTTTTTTTATATAAAAAAACCTGCGAAATTTAATATGCAAAAAAAAATTTGGTATTTTTTTTTGGCTTTTTTAATTAGTTTTCGAGTTTTCACAATAACTAGTGGTTTTCATTTGAACCTTACCCTATATATATATATATCTATCTATACTACTTTAATAAGCATATTAGAAGGACAAGATGGTAATTCAACAAGGTGTTGAAAAAACACTTAATGCACAATGTACAACACTTAAAGCACAAGAAAACACAAACAAATTACCCTTTACCCGGATCATCTACAACCGTCCATGTTTTTCACCTTTTCACACGGATCATCATCTGGACCGTCCATTTGACTTCACACGGATCACCAATTGCTTTCTCTCTCATTCCTCACACATCTCACAAAATAACATCAGATCTTCTCTCTCTCTTCTCTCTCTCTCTCTCGGCGAACTAGGGTTTCATGAGATCTATCACCAGATCCGTTTGATGATCGACTGAGTTTGAAGGTGGTCAGGGGTTTGGATCTGCGAATCAGTGACGTATGAGCAAGGTATGGCCTTTATTCTACTCAATGTCTTTTTATTATGCTAAATGAAAGATTATTGTTGTTAGGGGGTGTTCGGTGATGTATGAGCAAGATTTCACAAGATCTAAAGACGGCGTGGTGTGTAGTGTTAAATCCGACGACTACGGTTCCGGTTTTAGATGGTGGTTGAGGTAGGTTCCGACAAACTGAGGTATGTCCGACGACCTCTTTTTTATTTGTTTAGGTCACAAGCTTCAGATCTCGAATTTGATTTTTTCTTTTTGCTCTAAAGTTGCAGATCTAGGTTTCCCCAGTTGGCGTAGGCGATACTGCATTATCAAAATGGATGGTTTCTGAATGGAGATCCGTAAAGGTACTTACATTGTTCTCAGATCTCAGTATGGGATGGATTTTTAGTTTAAATGAGTCATTTTGTTTAACTGGTTATGATTTGTGGGTATTTGAATTAACAGTTTTTATGTGGAGGCACTGACTTTTTGGTAATTTTTTTAGTTAAATGCTATTACATTTAAATAGATGAAAGTCATAAATCTGGATTTGGTGAAAGTGTATTTGACATGGATCTGTGAAATAGACAGCAATATGTATTTTATTTCTGAAATCTTTGATGTAATTTTCGATAGTTTAATTTAGCGATTCTGTTGTGTGTGTTCTACTCATCGATTTGAGTTTATTAGTTGATTTGATTTGTTGTGTAAGATTTGTTGTTGATCTTTCATTGTTGTGTGTTCTGATTTTCGATTGTTGACCTTTAATTGATGCTTGATTGTGTACGAAACCCTAGCTGGTAACTAAAAATTGTACATATTATTGAATTAAATGGTTATCACCAAAACCCTCCAACCCCATATCTTAATTACACCTGACAATATAAATATATATTCAAAGTACAAGGAGGGTTTTATCGACTTCCTGATATAAACTGTCATTATTACTTAGCATTTGCATACTGACCTTTGCCTATATGTTCTTTTGTGCATGTCGCACGTGATCCTCTTAGTTATTACTACATAAATGTGTATATTTTACTTCTGCTTAGTCATGCTGAACCTAAGATGTTTGGGCATCGTATTTGCATATACTGTTCTGATTTATGGTTTTCTAAAGTTTAGATTGTTATTTATGGTTTCTAAATGCATATACTGTTCTGATTTTGTTAGGTTTTGGTTATGAATATTTGCTCTATTATGTGTTGTTTTGGTGCATCTGTTTAGAAATGGAGGTCTGTTTGGCTTGATTTGTGTAGATTCAAAATCATTATCAACATAGGGCATATTTCAGATATGAAGATTGACTGATTGGTATATGTGTTACATCTCGGAAGTCGTGACAGAATGAGTGTTTGCTTTGCTCATATTATGAATTAAGAAAAGTTTTGTATGCTTATTCGGATGGACTAATCAATGTTGACTGCATGCCATGAAAAGTGGAATAAATCTGTTGGATAGCTTGCTATAGGTGGTTATGGGTTTACTCTTTATCTATAGGTGTCTGTATGACTTAAACTGTGAAACTATATATATGTGAGAGAGAGAGAGACAGTTATTATTTGAGTCTGCTCTGTTTATAACTTGTACATATGTGTTTGGATTTGGTTAACTTTATGTTTGCGACAAGAGTTATGTTTATTGACTTGAGCAATCATATTAAAGGTTTTTTAATAGAAAATAAATATTATTAGTTCATTACCAACTAAAAAGATTCAGTAAAATATTTTATTGAGATTTTGTAATCACTAATCATATATTGACCAATGTGTAAATATAAGACATTCAAGATTTACCTTATCCGAGCAGGCGAGCAGGAGTTGCAGCAGAAGCAAGAGGTCGTGGAGCGAAACCCTAACAACGTCGACGAGCTGAACGGTATATGAAGTCTAAATCTGTATTTTCATACGTTTTTGTTCGCTATTTGAGTCTGATCTGTTTAATATTTATACAGTGTTTGGATAGGGTTCAATGACACCGAATCAATGATTTTCTCTCTATTCGACACAAGATCCACTGGGGTTGACCCTGATGTTTTCTTTGCATTTTAGGGGGAACATGGGTGCTTCTCTCCCAGGGCATACAAAACACAGGTTATTGGCGGCAGCCCGCCATATTTAACATATAAAAAAACTTTATATGTTAAATTTGGCGGGCTTCCGCCAACAATCTGTGTTTTGTATGCCCTGTGGAGAGAAGCACCCATTTTCCCCCTAAAAAACATAGAAAACCTTTGGCGATTCAACCCGCCGCAAGTCGAAACCGACAATGAATCAGGTAAAAACTCTAAACAGCTTTGCACTTGCATCAAACTTATTGTTTGAATAAACGTATCGTGTCAGAATGTATTATTGTTTGACTTATGTTCTTTTTGTTTTTTTTTACTACTTACCGTATTGCTTTTACATCAACAATCTACAGCTGTAAAAGCAACATTTTACTGTTGTCTGAAGGCAGCTTGCTTGCTGCAGTCTCTATAAATACTTCAGATGTATCAACACTCTACAAACACTGTCTGAAAGACAGCATGCTTGCTTCAGTCTCTATAAATACTTCAGATGTATCAACACTCTACAAATACTTCAGACAGCTTTCTCCGTTTTTAGTCCTTTCGTAAAAACATCAATTGCAATCAAAATATTGTTGGGTTTTTTTCTCCGTTCTTAATCTGTCTGAACTGAAAGTGTTTGAGGTTGTGATGCAAAAGCTGAGCTTGTTTTCTTAATCTGTCTGAACTGAAAGTGTTTGAGGCTGTGATGCAAAACCTGAGCTTGTGTTCCTAATCTGTCTGAACTGAAAGTGTTTGAGGCCGTGATGCATAAGCTGAGCCTGTGAGGTAACATATGTGTTTAGAACACTTGTACATCATGCTTTAAAGGTTGTTTAAGTTTAGTGGCAAATTACTCTTGTACATCATGCTTTAAAGCGAGGTTACATAATACAATAGACTGTGATGATGATTGTATTTTGAGGGTACATAGAAGATCCGAGTAGCATCTTGGCAGGGCAATATCCAGGTTGCATAGTTCTCACTCTGCAACCGTGTGTTGCAGCCATGGCTTTAACCGTAGTTGTGTTCATCTCTCAATTACATGTCTGAGTCTTCCAGATGTTTTGATAAGCAAATGAGCAGGTTATGATGCATAATATGTCTGAACTGAAAGTGTTGAGGCTATGATGCATAAGTTGAGCCTGTGAGGTTATGATGCATAATATGTCAGAACTGAAAGTGTTGAGGCTATGATGCAATAAGCTGAGCCTGTGAGGTTATGATGCATAATATGTCTGAACTGAAAGTGTTGAGGCTATGATGCATAAGCTGAGCCTGTGAGGTTACATATGTGTTTCTTGTGCTTAAAACACCGTGTGTTTGCAGCCATGGCTTAACCCGGTTTGTAGCTGTGTTCATCTCTCAATTATATGCCTGAGTTAGGTTGTAATAGAAGATGTAGAGGCTATCTCGCAAATAACCTACTAAGTGCATTGGGAAACTGAAACGTAGAGGCTTCTTCGAGACATTGTGATAGATATTCTTCGTCTTCTATTAAGACAATGTGAATGCTGGAGTACTTTAGAAGTGTCTGATCGCTACGATATGGAGACTTTGGACGAGTAGAAACGAGAAAGAATTTAATGGCAACAACATTCCGATCACTAAAGTGTACCAGTTTTGTTTTGATAGTCATTATGTATGATTTCAGAAGCTTTGACCATGTTGATATGTGTATTTCAATTTGTTTTATTTATGAACACAAATTATATTAAGAAAAAAAGAAAGTTATTTTTGTATTGAGTAATCATCATCTTCTTAGAGTTTTGGCGTGGTTTGATTTCATTCTTTGATGCGCAATGGAAAGAATCTTACTTTCACTTATACTTGTAGCATTCATACACGAAAACTGAAAACTGAGAGGTGTCGCCAAAATGTATATTTTCAAAGCAAAACAAACATGAAGAACTGATAGAAACAACAAAATTAAGCGGGCAACTTTATTGAATTAAACAAACTGGGCCGTTTCGAGAGGGTATTAAACAAACTGGCCCGTTTCGAGAGGGTATTGAACTGAATTAAACAAATGAAACTTATAACAAAAACAAGAACCAGAAAACCCAGCTTGTAAACTGCCTTGAACTGCTCCATAACTCCCATCCTGTGCTGACCCAGTGGGTCAACCCAGTAACCAAAAATGGTATTGAACTGATTCACATCTGGATCCTTGACCCGCCCTTTCCTTCTGGTATAAACCTGGATCGGGATCCTATCAAGAACCCTCTGTTTTTGCACAAAGAAAAAAAACATTAAGAACCCAAATACCCAAATAACATGATGAAACCCTCTGTTTTTTCATCGAATCAAACCATAAATCAAAATGAGGAACACATCCAAACCATCTATTTTTTCATCGAATCAAACCAAAAATCAATGAGGAACACATCAATCCGAAACTGATCCGATCAGTTCTTTTTAAACAGTTCTCAAACAACTAGGGGTAAGACCGTCTTTTGGCATGAGTGAAATATCAACCCGAGCCCCTAAATTCATTTTTTGCTTTTTTCTTATGAAATTTAAATCAAAATGAGGAACACATCCAAACCATCTTTTTTCTTATGAAATCTAAACTGTATATTAAATGTAAACTTTTAATACATATAATCAAAACGTCATACCAACTTCGTAGACTTGACGGAACTTACAGACTCGATAACAAAAGACCGTAGACTTGACGGAACTTACAGACTCGATAACAAAAGACCGTAACATACAATACAGAGACAAAACGTCAAAGATCCACAAGCAATTGTGGATCTTTACTGACGGGTGCACTTCGGAATGACGCAGATATGAATGAATATAACCTCAGTGTAGGTAATTACATATCTGCCACTAGGGTTATATTCATTCATATGAATGAATATAACCCCAGTGGTAGATATGTAATTAGCGAGCTATGGAATTTCAAGGAAAATCCATAAGCTACACTGGGGTTATGATCATTCATATCAATCACTTCCTTATGTGCACCGCGCCATCTTCTAGGAGGTTGTCAAGTGTTCTCGCCTTCGTAGTTGGTGTTTTGCGTATCTTTACATCCGCAGCCATTCTGTATAACAAAACACATTCAAATGAGGAACACATCAATCCGAAACTGATCCGATTAGTTCTTAATATGAGGAAGCCAAATCATGCAATCAAACCAAAAATCAATATGATGAACACACAAGAATCAACACCAAAACACATTGAAAACCACTGATCCGATTAGTTCTTAATATGAGGAACCCAAATCATGCAATCAAACCAAAAATCAATATGATGAACACACAAGAATCAAAACCAAAACACATTGAAAACCACATATCCGATCAGTTCTTAATATGAGGAACCCAAATCATGGAATCAAACCAAAAATCAATATGATGAACACACAAGAATCAAAACCAAAACACATTGAAAACCACATTGAAAACATCTGTTTTGATGCATTTTGAACAATATACTCAGTTGATACATCAACCCTCTGTTTTTTCAAAATCAACCCAAAATCATCGAATGGATACCAAAACCAAATAACTGTTATCATTGAATCAAACCAAAACCAAATAACTGTTATCATCGAATCAAACCAAAACCAAGTAACTGTTATTATCGAATCAAACCAAAACCAAATAACTGTTATCATCAAAACCAAAAATCAAAATGAGGAACACATTCAAATCACACATTCAAATCATTGAATCAAACCCAAAACACATTCAAAACCTCTGTTTTGATACCCTAAACCCATAACAATCAAAACAGGAACACATTCAAAACCTCTGTTTTTGATACCCTAAACCCTAAACCCACAAGAATCAAAACAAAAACACATTCAAAACCTCTGTTTTGATACCCTAAACCCTAAACCCACAAAAATCAAAACCAAAACACATTCAAAACCTCTGTTTTCATGCATTTTGAACAAAATCAACCCTCTGTTATTTCAAAATCAACCCAAAATCAAACCCAAAATCAACCCTCTGTTTTTTTCAAAATCAACCCAAAATCATCGAATGGAACTCAAAATCAAAACCAAAATCATCGAATGGAACCCAAAATCAACCCTCTGTTTTGATACCCTAAACCCTAAACCCAAAATCAAACCGAGAATCAACCCTCTGTTTTTTCAGAATATAAACACATTCAAATCATCGAATCAATCCAAAACCAAAACCAAAACACATTAAAAACCTCTGTTTTGATACCTGATCTGTTCGATGATGAAGATGTTCGATGATGAAGATGTTCGATGAAGATGATGAAGATGAGTTGTTGATCTTTCGATGATGATGATGATGATGATGATGATCTTGGGAGTAGGGAGTTGAGAGAGCTGTTGATGTTGATGATGATAATGAAACAGCCAAGTGTAAGGGTGGGGGGGGTATGGCGTAGATATTAAGGGTGGGAGTTAGGAGTTGGGTAAAATCAAAACCGAAACCGAAATGTAGGTTTCCGGGTTTTAAAAACCGTTCGGTTTCAGTTTTTTTTGGTTTTGAATTTTCGGTTTTTGCGTCGGTTCGGTTTTTCGGTTACTTCGGTTTTTGGAACAAAATTATGTAAGATTCAAAGTTTTATTAAATTTAATTTTTATATTAAGTTTTGTTATATCTTATAGGTAATAATAAATCATTTCAGTTATAATGTTTTTATTATAAACACTTAACATTCAAGACTAAAATTAACATTTTCTAATAGCATTGGGTTAAACACTTGAACAATTTAATCTTAAACATAAACATATATTAATTGTAACTTATCGGTTCGGTTTTTTTCGGTTATTGAAAACCGACCCGCCCCATACACAACCCTAAACTCACCAACCTAAGTGATATGTTTCCCGCCGCATCGCGCGGGTAAAGGACTAGTATATATATATATATATATATATATATATATATATATATATATATATATTTTCTTGGATAAACTTGAAATGCATTATTTTTGGATAAAAATAAGTTTATATATTTTCTAACTGAGACTTGAAAATATATTATTTTGGAACTACAAATATTTTTGCCAAAAGAAAAATTATGAATAATTTTTCTAAGAAATATTCCTTAAAATGTATATATTGGAAAAATAAATATTAGTGGACTTTTATTAGAAATAATATTCCGGAAAGTTTAACACAAAGTTAAGTATAATAATACTTAACAATTACAAGAAAACACGTATTCTTGTACGTATAAATACACACCGGAATACGACGCCAATACATGACAAGATACACAAATACAAGAATACGGATACACATGTATGAGATACCCCCCCCCCCAATCCTTGGGAAGGAAATACTAGTATAAATACTAGAGAATTATGATTACAAAAATATTGTTTAGCGATTATTCCAAAATTAAATATAATTTAAAGTTAAGATATTTATTATTTTAACAAATAATTATATATTTGGAATAACATTGTTGAAACAAAGAAACGAAACTCAAAGACACTAACTAAAACTAAAGCAAGGCACGTCCCACTCGTCTAATGGACCATAGTACACATGTAGATAGTCGTGCGTTCTAAAGGAAGCTTTGAGTTACATCGGATACAAGGAACGCAAAACTGTGAGTTCATGTCCCCCTTTTCTCTTAACTGTTTTCGGTTTTATAACTCTCGGGGGTGAGATACATGTTACATACTGATTACAAACAATTACAAATGGTATGATTAGCTAAGGAATGTACTGCTAGATCACGTGAATGGATAGGCGATTAACTTAAGACCATTAATCCTTGTATAAGGATCAAGGGGCATGAGTGATAGATCTATTGGGTGTTGTGAGCCCCACCCATGGGCCTGCTAGTTAGCCGCATGTGGTGACTATGTCGTTCTGCCGGAGGGGCCGGTACGAAATACGCTTACATGGTTGAGTGCTTCCTATGCCATGTCACTTATATTAATATATTAGCTACACATTAATTGATCTGTTTTCCTTGTTGCTTCATACCAGTTTACAAATACATACATACATACTTACAAATGTTTTCACGGATGATTCGTGCACACATACTAATAACATGAACTCGCTCAACTTTTGTTGATGTTTTCAAACTACATGTATTTCAGGGAATTAGTAAGTGGATCTGGCGGGACTTGGAAGTTTTATGCTGCGTTAAGAATAAAGATGTCATCCATGATCTTTGGGTTTGGTTAGTGTGTCTTATTCCTGGACGAGACACATCTTCCAAATGTTGGTTTTATTTAATATCTTTTGATGAGTCCGTAGTGAACTCATAAACAATTTGTATGGTTTGTAAACTTGAATTTGAAGTCTACGTTTTAAAACAATGTTGTTATGTTTTAAACTTACTTAATGGATGACAAATATATGGTTTTATCATATAGTTGTTGTTATGATTGAATGCAATGGTATTAAGAAAGTCACGCCATAATCACGTTTCCGCAAAAGTCAGGGTGTGACATTGTCACACCCCCAAAATACCACATGCGGACACTCAGCGAGGCATGTGACGTACTAGAATCCAGCCAACAATCACATTGAACTAATAACAAGATATTATATAAAAGTTCCCATTTATTATGTTATAGCATTCTCAAAACATAACTTAAAGCTTAACATCTTCAGCGGAAGCATAAAGTAAATCATTGTTCAATGTTCAAAAGTTAAATGTATGAAAACCAATAGTCTTGTCATGTGTTTCCAAGTTTCTTGACCCATGACCACTCCAGCAATTCCAGACAGCAAGTTCCTTCACCAAGAATCTAATGACCTGCGAGCATGAAACAAGTGCATCAGCACAAGCTAGCGAGTTCACAGTTTTGTAAAAACATTAGTTGTCAAGTGTTTAGTCCAGTTTAATAATAATGTTGATAACAACTCGAGTACCGCAAGATGGAATCAGTTTGTTTGCCCGTACCCAATGCCCCTATCAAGCATTGGTCGTGGTTTAAGGTCTTTAGTTTACGCTCGTCCTCTCAGGTACGGTGTGAGGTTGCCAAGCCTAATAGCGCTATCAACTAATACCCCGTTACCTCTCAGGTAACTAATTAGGTATAAGATGGAACTTAAGGTGATAGGAGTGAGTGTACTATCCAACATCCCTGTTTAACCCAGAAAAGGCGTATTCCTCTCAGGAATACCCGTTTGATTGTCCTACCCACCGGGACGCATTCTCAAAGAGTAGTGAACTCACCTTTGGTTTGCCCAGTAAGACAAGTTACTTGTTTATGTTTACATTTGGTCAACCAAATCCTAATATGGTCACCAATAACAATCAATTTCATGCATTAATCACGTGTCGTACAAGAATTCACACGCATTGTTTCACAAGTCATAACAGTTCATCATGCAACAATAACATTCATCACGTAGGAATGCGGCCCATCTATGTCTAGGCCCAAAGGAAGTGTGCGACGGGCTGACAGTGTGCGAGTTGATTACATTTGTGCGGTTCATGCTTGGTATACAACCCATCAGCTAATTGCCCACACGGAAGTGTGCGGCCAAGTTTACGGTATGCGACTTATGTAACATGTGGCCCACTAAGGAACGGCCCATAACCAGTATGCGACCGTCCTCCAAGTGTGCGATCCCATATAGGTGCAGCCCAATAGTTTACCCAATCCATCTTATGAAGTGCGTGGCCCAAATACTGCTGGCCCAACCATGAAGTGTGTGACTGTGCGGCCCAGTGCATTGTGCGATTCGCTACGGGTGTGCGACCAAGAGAGTGTGCGGTCAGTTACACTTGCCACAATTATTGGTCAATCAGTTACATATTTAACCAACTTTCCATACTATCTTCCCGTCTACCATTATGAACATTTACTCATTCAACAATTGTTATCATCAAACATGAGCTCATTATGTGATCATCAATAGAATTCAGCATTCAAAAATCAATATTCAGTTGGACCGAATAGCACAAACATCATCTAACTATGGAACCCTAGTTCATTGTCATAAGATTAAAACAGCACAATCAGATTCATCAATTTTCGTCGTTTCATCATACTAACAATCATAACACTATCATCTATTGTCATAATCCAGCTTATCCAATGGCCATACACAACCAGATTTGTTAGTTTATCATAATATAAGTTCATCAAGCAGAATTATCAAACCATATAGTGAACATGAACGAATACAAGTCATCGAACCCTCATCATGCATGTTCTAATTCCTTTGATTTAGTATCGAAACATCAAAACCTTTTTAACAATTAATCCTACTCATACACTCGTGGCTACCCAAAAACACAATATGAGAGCATGTTTTCTAGCAAAACCCTATATCCACAGTAGATCTCAAACATCACATAATAATCATTAAACAAAGTGAACTGTGGTGAGACACTAACCAAATGATGAGATGATCACGGAAGTGCTTGGAACAAGAGAGGCTTCGAGAGAAAGGAAGGGTGTTGCCGTCGATTAAGAGGGAGGAGCTTTAGGGTTTGCTGCCTTGTGTGTGTGTTTGAAACATAATGGAAACCTCATGCAAGAGGGGTGTGTGTATGTATTTTAGTTGGGCTGGATTTGGGCTTCAGAGGTTTGGGCCGAGGACAATTAAGAGGAGAGGGGACAAGTGTTTGGCTCGTGAGCGAGGTGTGTGACTCGAGTGTGGGGTGCGACCCATTAATGTCAAACATGAACGTGTAATATCTAACATTCACAACTCCTAGCTTTCATATCAACCAAACATAAACCATACATTAATCATTCATATATAGTACACAAGTTACAACGTAAAATGAATCGTGAGAACATAATCATGAAACAAGTGATACGTAGAGGAAGGACCCTGAGATTTCGGGTTGTCACAGTCTTGATAGACACATCTTTAAATGTAAATTTATCTAAATCAAACAACTTAGCAGGATTTGCTTGGATTTTTAAAGAATAAAATTCACTGAACTTTACATTCAAAGTCTTTTCTACACACCTAGTCCTTATGTTAAACACTTTGTAGGCCTTGGTAGTAGTTGAGTAACCCAGAAAATAACAACAATCTACTTTAGCTGCAAATTTTGAAATTGAATCTTTTAAGTTTAAAATGAAGCATGGGCAGCCAAAGACTTTGAAATAAGAGATCGATGGTTTGATTTTGAACAGAGTTCATAAGCAGTCTTTTGATGTCTGGGGTTGATTAAAACTCTGTTTTGCACATAGCAAGCAGTGTTTACAACCTCTGCCCAAAAGGACAATAGTAAACCTGAATCTGCAAGCATTGTTCTGGCAGCCTCAATTAAGGTCCTGTTCTTTCATTCAACCACCCCATTTTGTTCTAGTGTTCTTGGGATGATGTACTGTCTTACAATCCCTTTTGACACACAGAAGTCATCCAACTCCTTATTTTTAAACTGTCTTCCATTGTCACTCCTGAAGATTTTTACTGGCAGATCAAATTGCTTTTCAACTTTTCTTACAAAGTCCTGCAAAATACCTGCAGTCTCATCTTTGTAGTGCAAAAAGTAAGTCCATGTAAACCTTGAAAACTCATCAATTATGACAAGACAATACCACTTATTTTTAAGACTCATGATTTTAATAGGGCCAAAAAAGTCCATGTGTAACAATTGTAAACACTGACTAGTTTTGGACTCATCAATGGATTTGAATGAACTTTTATTTTGTTTACCTTTTAGACAGGAAACACAATGTTCATCACATGTGAATAGTTTTGGTGGAAGGCCTCTTACAAGACCTTGTTTTGAGAGTGTGGTGGTAGTTTTGAGATTTGTGTTGTCACACCCCCAAAATACCACATGCGGAAACCCCCGGGAGGCGTGTGACATACCAGGATCCAGCCACTAATCACATTGAACTAATAACGAGATATTAAATAAAAGTTCCCCATCCATTAAAACAACGTATTTCAAAACATAAACTTAAAACCCAACATGTTCAGCGGAAGCATAATTCGTTGTTTAAGTATATCGAAATCCAAGTGTATGAAAACAAATGGACTTATCTCGAGATTTCCATGTATCTCGACCCATGACCACTCCAGCAATCCCAGACAGCAAGTTCCACACCCAAGTATCTAATGACCTGCAAGTATGCAGACAAGTGTATCAGCATAACGCTGGCGAGTTCACAGTTTTGTAAAGCGTTTAGTTACCAAGCATGATGATAATAATAACTCGAGTACCGTAAGATGGCGTCAGTTTGTTTGACCTTCCCCAATGCCTATCAACATTGGTCGAGTGGTTAAGGTTATTAGTTCACGCCCGTCCTCCCCGGTACGGTGTTAGGGTGCCAAACCTAATAGCGCTATCAACTAATAAACCCGTTGCCTCCCCGACAACTAGTTTGGCAGTAGATGGGACTTAAGTGATAGATATGAGAGTATTATCCAACATCAAATTAAAACCCAGCAAAACCAGTATTCCTCCCCGGAATATTTACCCGTTTGTCACTCCCCGGGACGCATGCTTGTGAAAGAGAGTAGTGAACTCACCTTTGTATTGCTTGGTATGTTATGTTCCTAATATAGGTTACAACGGCAATCAGTTTTATATACAAGTAATTCTCATATTCTTACATGTACAGTAACAACTAGCACGCAAGTAATCATGCTCCATATCCCACATTCGGTTCACAAACAATGTTGTATAGGCAAGTCTACGATACACAATCAACTTAACAGTTCATGTGTCATACACAAGAGTGTGCGGCCCAACTATCCCTAGGCCCAATGAGAGTGTGTGTCATGCCACAAATTCATTAACCTACCCAGTCTAAACATACAATGTGCAGCCCAACATGACTGACCCAGATGTAGAGTGTGCGACTGGGCTCGAGTGTGTGGTTTATTCCAAATGTGTAGTCCAATACAAGCGGCCCAACATAAGTGTGCGATCCGTGAACGTGCACGACCCAATTCAAATAAGTTTAAGGGACTGCGCGGCCCGCTGTATAACAACCCTCCTAAAAACCCTAAAAACACTCCTACACGTCCAAAAAACACCCCGTATATGAGAAACGGCCCTAAATTACATTTATATTAATAAAAAAACAAATAAAAACAAATATTAGGGTCTCTCGCGAGCCGGAACCCGGTCCCCTAGGTCTGTCGCGGGGCGCGACGGAGTAACACCAGGCAAGCCCTCCGGCTGCCACGTGTCCACCTGCGTGTTGAGTCTAGACCGTTGATTCACCAAAGCTACATCCTAGCCTACACCTCTCGTGGGCCGAGTAAGGGAAGGAGTGGGGGCTCGTGGGCTGCGAGTCGCCCCTCGATCAGGCCTATAAAAGGGGCCGACGACCACAGTTTACATTTGTTCAAAATTCTTTCTCGCTCAAAATCTCCAGTATGCTATAATACTCGGGAATAATACCCCTAAAAAGCGAAACTCTGCCTCGTTGTAAGTATTATAACCCCCGATCATGTATTTGTTACCCTACCCGATTGATCTAGGGCCGCGTAACGCATGTCAAGGCTCTGCCTGACTTAGTTCGTTGGAGTTCTGTCTCGTGTTGTACGACTAATGTGATTTGGGTTATCTTACTAACACGTGTGCATTATTTAAATTTCAATAGATAATAACCAGGAGAATTATCAGAAAGCTATAGTATTATCTAAGTCAGCAATGTGAGTCATTCCCCTTTTATAAACTCTTTTTTGTGAGTACATTCTCTTTTTGTAAACCATTTTGTTAATCATTGTTTCAAAGATTTTACGAAACCCTAAACATTTATCATTATACTTACAGTGATTAAGTTTTTGTAATTCTACAATTATCATCAGTATGTGGGGTTTTGTATACATTACTTGACACTCGTTACTATTGCGAATAGTAGCATGACCGCAAGCACGGGGGACAAAGGTTGCCCAATAGTAATGTTGTATTGAATAATTGGATACATATAAACATTGTAAATCTTAATACTGTAAAGTTATAAACACTTGTTTTGATTAAACTGGGATGCACTCGCCAGTATTTCTTGCTGATAAATCCTTTTTAAAACGCGTTTTAGGTAACTTAATGTGAAGCTAATAGAAGCCAGCTGGAGAGCATTGAAGGCTTAAAGAAGTGGCTATAAAAGTTACCTAAATAAAAAAGGAGTTTATGTTTTTAATAATTAGGGTTTTTATCCCTACAAATGTATTGAAATTGAAACTTGGGTTTTATCCCATTTATTATTTATAAAAGTTTGGTGTTTAAACTCTGATAAAATATTTCCTAACTACGGTCCTGATGTCTCATTTCTACTGCCAAATTAATAAACACTGATACCACCCGCTCTGAGTCTCACGGGCCGCCCACTCCCGGGGCAGGGGTCGGGGGCTGCGATAGAAGGTGGTATTAGAGCTACAGCCACTGGTTAAGCCACTGAGGTGTTCTGCTGATACCAAAATTTTAAATCACTTGTGTTAGGAAATAAATTTATGTGATTCCGTGTAAATATGTAGATTATTATTTTGTGTTGTTTGACAATTTGTTAGTTTACAGTATGAGCGAGCAAGGTATGTCCGATGCTTATTGCCAATTAGCTAGTTCCCCAAAAGATTAAGGAACCTCATCTCATCCAATCCCCCCAAGATACTCTACTGATACTGAGGAAGGAATTTTTATCTTTAAGGCACAATCTGAGGAACCATTCCCTCCCAAAAAGAGAGGATGGTTTAGTAGAGGAGCATATGAGAGAAGGAAAAGAATAAATAAATTGCAACAACAGAGAGCTTTAGCAAAAGCAAATAGGGAAGTGAATGCACAAACCCAGGAAGCAGTTAATAGACTATTGTGGGAAGAGGAACTTGATAGGCAGTTAGCAGACTTCCATATGTTAGCCACTACAACAGTAGGCTCTAATCTGAACCAAATAGCTGAACCACCACTGCTACCCTTATTTCCAGACCAACAAATGTTAGAACCCAACCAGGAAGACCAATTCCCAATACCCGTATTTGATCCCAATGAGTTACCTAGAATCCCAACCCCAATCTCTTTAGAATATGATCCATGGTGGGATGACAACAGGTCATATTCCGCATTATATCCTCCCGAAGAACCAGTGCCAGCCCCACCAGTAAACCCACCAATGAGCCGAGGATATGTGCAGGAACTTCGCCAGTATGGCAAAAACTTAGTGGATGAAGGAAATAGAATCCGTCAGATAGGAGAGAAGCTCGTTTGGAAGTATGACGAGCATGAGATGCAGTATTGGATAAACGATACCTAGAATAATATATGGATATGTGTGTAATTTTATATTTTGATAAAAAAATTATATATAAATATAACCAACTAAAATAGATAGACTAAAATAGATATCGATGCATAACTACTAGTGTGTTTAATTTTCAGTTGTAATATGTAATCGATGCATATATATATAGATATGTAAAAAGAATAAAGTCACAATGTTTGACGTTTTTGATCAATCTGCTTGTGTGATTGTTTGTATTAAATCTTATTCTGTGATATTGATACCTGATAAATGTTTACAATTCAGATGGACAACGAAGTAAATCAGGAAAATCAGAATAATGATAATAACGGAAACCAAGTGAATAATAGTGCCATCAAACATATAGTCGCACAAGAAATTATAGATGCTATGCCATATATTATCAAGACTGTTAAAGATGCAGAAAATAATAAATCTGTAACTGGAAGTAAACGTCAACCCACTGAACCAAGTCACAGTGTGAACGAAAATCACAGACCACTGATCCAAGCTCCAATTCCAAAAAGAAGAAGAACCATTTCATATGGTTATTCTTATAAGGAATTCTTGGCCTGCAAGCCAATAGAATTCTCAGGCAATGAAGGAGCCATTGCAGCCTTGCGTTGGATAGAAAAGGCAGAAGCAGTCATAAAAATAAGCAAATCTGAAGATGAAGATAAGACTATGTGTGCTTCTAATCTTTTTAAGAATGCAACCCTAGAGTAGTGGAATACCATTCTCCGGTCTAGAGGAAGTGACAGAGTTTATAATATGGAATGGACTAACTTCAAAGAGATAGTCTAAAGGAAATTTTGTCCTCCTCATGAAAAGGAACAAATTGCCAATAAGTTCTTAAATCTTAAAATGACTGGAATAGACTACAAGGGTTACACTACCATATTCTTTGAATATGCTAGGATAGTACCAACCTTAGCCTCACCAGAACCAGTATTAATCTCCCGTTACATTTGGGGATTAATTAGTGAAATCAGACATGTAGCCAAGGCAGCTAGGCCACAAACCATAGAAGAAGCAGTAGAACTGGCCAATACCCTGACTGATGAATTGGTACCCACACAAGAGGAAAACCAGAGAAAGAACCTAGCCCAAAGGCTTACACAAGAATTTCGCTACAGTAATTTCAACCGAGGGAAAGATACAGGTTCTTCCTCTGCACCTTACTACAAGTCTTGTAAAAAGAAGCATTACGGAAAATGCGCAAGGTATTGCAATTTCTGCAAGAAACACGGGCATAAGGAAGAGGAATGTCGAACGAAAGCTAGCAATAGGCTATGCTTCAATTGTGGAGAAGCTAGTCATATTAAACCGAACTGTCCAAAACTAGCTCTAGCAACAACCAGCAAAGCTAAGGCAACTGAAGAGACCAAGAAGAATGCCAGAGCATTTGTTCTGACAGCCGAAGAAGCCAAGATGATCCCGAATGTGATTGTCGGTACGTTTTTAGTTAATGATTTTTTTGCCAAAGTGTTATTTGACTCCGGTGCAAACCAAAGTTTTATCAATACTTCTTTCTACAAACTTCTCAACCAACCATTAACTAAACTTCAACAAGATTGTCTGGTAGAAACGACAAATGGAGATTCCATAAAGATAAGTGAAATCCTGCATGGAGCAAGGATAGAAATTTTAGACCATAAATTTTCTGCTAACCTTTACCCAACGAATCTAGCTGGATTCGATGTTGTATTAGGAATGGATTGGTTGGTAGCCAATCATGCCAGTATTTTATATGATCAAAAGTCTGTGCAAGTAAGTACACCAAGGGGTGAAAAGATCACAATTAAAGGAGATAAGCCAACCAGGTCAATAAAATTCATCTCTGTGATGAAAGTTGTAAGCTATGCAAGGAAATGAGGAATAGTGTATATGATTTCCATAATCATTAACATTAAAGGAAAAGAATTAAAAGAGTTCGTTGGAACAAGGGTTTGGGTCGAGAGAGTAAAGAGTGTACGGTCACGAGTGGGGTGTGCGACCCGGAAGCATTGTGCGACTAGATTAATATTATACATACATACTTAAAACATTCACATAATACATTCATAATTCACAGTTGTTCTAATACATTTACCATCTCATATAACGTACATGTAAGTTACATCAAAGCACAAAGTGTGAGAAGCAATCAGTGCAAAGAATAGACTCTTGAAATTACGAGTTGCCACATCATCCCCAACTTGAAAGGGAATTTCGTCCCGAAATTCACCAGTCGCATCAAGTTTTGATTCAGCAGTTTTGAACAATTGAGGATATTTGAGCTTCATCCGATCCTCGCGTTCCCACGTGAACTCCGGCCCACATCTTGAGTTCCAACGAACTCTCACGATTGGAATTCTAATGCGTTTACGAACCTTGACTTCCCGGTCCATGATTTCGATAGGCTCTTCAACAAACTGCAGCTTATCATCGATTTTCAGCTCTTGCAAGGGTACCACAAGTGTTTCTTTGGACAAACACTTCTTCAGATTTGATACATGAAAAACATCATGAAGGTTACCTAATTCGTCAGGTAACTCGAGTTTGTAGGCCACATTACCGACTCGCTCTAGAATTTTGAATGGCCCAATGTAATGTGGGTTAAGCTTACCGCGCTTCCCAAAGTGCACCACACCTTCTAGGGTGAAACTTTTAACATAACATGGTCGCCTATTGCGAACTCCAAGGGTTTCCTACGCTTATCAGCGTAGCTTTTCTAATGATTACGCACTGTCACCATACGATTTCTGATCTGAACAATCTTTTCAGAGGTTTCAAGTACAAGCTCTAGACCCGTGATTTGGTTCTCACCCATCTCAGCCCAACAAAGAGGAGATCGGCATTTCTGTCTGTACAATGCCTCGAACGGAGCGGCCTGAATACTAGAATGATAACTGTTGTTATAAGAAAACTATACCAAAGGAAGATGTCTTTCCCAACCTTTACCAAAATCGATCACACATGCTCGCAGCATGTCCTCATGTGTGTGGATGGTTTGCTCGCTTTGACCATCTGTCTGAGGGTGATTAGTAGTACTCATGTCATGATGTGAGCCAAATGATTTGTGCATTGCTTGCCACAAATTGGATATAAAACGCGGATCACAATCGGAGATAATAGAAGTCGGCACCCCATGCCTAGAAACCACCTCTTTCAGGTAAATGCCAGCAAGCTGCAAAAACTTGTCAGTTTCCTTGATAGCGAGGAAGTGTGCGGATTTCGTGAGACGATCCACGATCACCCAAATAGTATCGTTTCCGTTTTGAGTTCTAGGTAGACCAGTGACAAAATCCATAGCAATCTGTTCCCATTTCCATATGGGAATTTCTAGTTGCTGAAGCAAACCATATGGTTTTTGGTATTCCACCTTGACTTTCTCATAAGTTAGGCATTTGCTCACATACGTCGCTATGTGGGCCTTCATTCCCGGCCACCAATACAAGACTTTTAGATCCTGATACATCTTATCAGAACTTGGATGAACAGAGTATCGAGACTTTTGTGCTTCGTCCATCACAAGCTCTCTAAGGTTACCGTATAAAGGGACCCATATTCGTTCCATGAAATAGTGTAGGTCTACTTGTTCGTACGGATCGTCACAGAATTGTCAATCTAATCAAGAGTGCGAAATCCTCTTGATCAGAATGTCACAGAAACGAGTAGAAACAACAATTCATAATCAACCGAGTTTCTATTGATTATCAAACTTGCAGTTTACAATCAATTCAAGACCTCACAACCTCACAGCCACTCTCTGTGATCTTGCTCTACAACCCTAATTTTGTTTTTCTCTTCTCTCTCTGGACTTTCTCTCTCTAGAATTCTCTAACTCCTTTAACCACTAAAACCCTAATCCCAAAACATGTTTATATACTACATGTTTGTGAACTAGGCTTCTTACTGGGCTAGGCCATTTTCCAAGCCCATTACAACAATAAACTCACTAACCAATATGCTAAGCCCATTACAAAATATCCAAAGACTAATTAATCAAACTATTAAGTTGTTGTCACCGAATATGCACCAACAGAGCCCCCTTGACAATAGCTTCATAGTAAAACTTTGGTGGTGTTTGTTTTTTTGAAGAAGAGCTTCCTGGCCTCTTCTGTCTGCACCGTGCAGACGCGGGAAGAGGCTTAACCTCAGAAGAGTGTTTGTTTTAATTTTTTGAGAAGTGCTTTTTACCTCTCCCCAACCTCTTTTTGGGGAAGAGATAAAAACAAGCTTCTTACCTCTGCACGTCTTTCTATTCCCCCAAATTGCTAGGGTTTTCATCCTCTCCCAGCCACCACACTCTCCGCCACCAGACCACCGGCTCCCTCCTCCTCCTCCCTCCGCCACCAAGGCCACCACCACCGATTCGCCGGCTTCCTCCTCCTCCTCCCTCCGCCACCAAGACCACCGGCTCCCTCCTCCTCCTCCCTCCGCCACCAAAGCCACCACCACCGATTCGCCGGCTCCCTCCTCCTCCTCCCTCCGCCACCAGGTAAACGAACATATACATCTCTCACGTTTTATTCTCGTATGTATAACAGGAGGATTATAGGTAGTTAAATCTAGAATTGAAGTTTAAAGAATTTCTGTAGATTGAGAGTGTGACCAATATTCCTTCACAAGCTGTCCAAACAATGAATCATCTCTGTTCTCTCTTTATTTTAAAGAATTTCTGTAGATTGATTGTGTTATTTGTTTCATTACATGTGTGTAGGAAAATAGGTTATACATATCTATATTCTGATTGTTATATACATTAAAAAGGTATGTTCGATTGCCTTTACCCGGTAACAAAAAAATACTATTAACTTATAATTTTTTTAGAGAAAAAACCGGTAACAAAAAAATACTATTAACTTATAATTTTTTTTTACTTCGGGCTTAGGGGCATCCGAAAGCTGGAGGTTTGAAAACGGGTCCATTACCTTTCCCCGAACGATGAATTGTTTACTGAATATGATCAACCCAATGTGTCGTTACATAATACGCAAGTGCATGTTGATGCTGATGAAGACGAGGTTGGAGCACATGGTACTGCAGCTGATCGAGAATATATGACTCACTTACGTGATGAGATTGCCGAGCAACTAATGCAAAGTATGGAATAAACGATTAACAAAACATTGTTCTGTTTAATAACTATTATTTCAGTGTTGTGGTTTTATGAATATTATTTTAGTGTTACGTGGTTTTATGAAATATATTTCGGATTAATAAAACAGTTTTCTTTTTAAGTTCAGTCTCTTTCAGCAGACTGCAGAAGTTAAAAAAACAAACAGTCTTCTTCTTGCAGACTGCAGAGGTTTGGTCCACCTCTTCTCCTGCAGATGTCTGCAGATGTGGCCTGCAGCAGAAGAGGTTTTCCTGCAGAAAAAACAAACAGCACCTTTGTCTTCAAACATCTTGTGTTCTTTTGGTCTTTGGATAGCGTCAGCTACACACAGTTTCTGACATCAACAGACTCCCCCTTAGCTGATGCTTCCAATCTCCAAAACTTTCATTCGTTGTAGATCAGTTAGCTAGCAATCTTTGGTTACGCAAGTAAGCTCCAACTCTTCCATATATCTCTCTCTCTACAATGTAGTAGAAGGATCCTACCATGCATCTTCACACGTTGATGCGGGCCCAAGTGTGGAGGAGCGGGCCATCTTGTATTTGGAGGCCCAAGATTGCGTAACAGAAGGGGCTTCACTAAAATGGCTCTAACTTGGGCTACGGAGGTCCGTTTTGGGTGTGCGACCAGGCGAAACGAACGTGAGAAAAAGCTCCATCTTGCTGCAAACGGCCTTTGGCGGTTTGGGTCATCGTCCACGCCAAAAAACGCTTATTTCCATTAGTTATTTGCATTTTTATGTTTTTTTAAGTATTTTGGGCTTTTTGTTTTAGGCCGTGTGTTTGGCCCGTTATCTTTTTTAGGCCCGTTTCGAATTTCAGTCTCTATTTATATGTTGCTAAAGCTAATGAGAAGTTCAGAATTGAATTTTGAGAAAACTGTTTTTTCACTTCAAATTCCGTGGCCTTTGGGGTTACAATTTGGGGGTTGGGGAAGATCTGCACGGGTATTCGTAGAATCAACGTGTAATCTTCATTTTTCCGTTTCACGCGCTACATCACACGTTCTTTACTTCATTCTCAATCTGCACTTTACTTGTATTCTGCCCTTCATTTTGATAACTGCATCAATCTGTTTAGAAACACAAGCAAGTATCTCGAAAAACCATTAGTCTTTTTCACATTAAAGATAAACCAATATTTTATCTCATCATGCAAAAACAACAACCTGTCAGTTCAAAATGGAAGTCCTTTCAAAAAAATATTTTTGGTATTTTTGATATTTTTCAAAACAAACAAACTAACAAACTAAACTAAACTCAAAAATATTTACAATTTCATCTTTTTGTGAGAATCATGTGCAAGAAGATCATGTCAACAAAAACAAACTGTTTCACACTTGTAGTTAATTCTTTATTTATTTTCGTGAAAAGCAGTCCAAGACAATTACCAGTATGTTTGTCCACTTAAACAAAATGCATGCACATTTCAAGTAGCATTACCGTATGATACGTTAAGGTAATATTATTACTGAAATACTAGTGTGTCCCACTTCAGGATGTACCCCCGCGATCAAGGTATGCACAAAGATTCCTCGTAGTAGGTGAGTACACCGAATTCATCCGTTTTGTTTTTCAACGTTTAGATAATTGGTGATCAGGTCAGTACTTCTGTACAGCAAAGAGACCAAAATATCTAACGAGTGCTAAGACAAATACCATTTTTGGTACGATTTATGCATTTTGCACATTTGAATGACTCTCTAGGAGAGCTTCTTCATTTATGGGATTTGGCATTTTTTTTTTTGCTCTTTTAAGATATCTTGGTTGTGCCTAGGTCAGCATGTATCTGCATGCAGCAGAAGGACAACCCTGATATCCCTAGTTGAAATAACAGTATAAAGGCCCAAAACCTCAGATTTTAGCAATCTATCAACGCAAGATTTAATGTCATTAAACCATACACCAATGATGTGTTCCACACTCATACACAGTTCATTGAGGTTTATATCACATTGGTAAGTTGACTATTTCATGCTTTTTGCCTACTGGTACATCATATGATGAAGCTGCTATCACACTTAAGCAATTTAATTTGAGTTTCAGTGTGACAGTCTAACTTGCTGATGTACTATCATTTCTTCTTTTTCACACGGTGATAACTCATTTTGGATTTTCTATTTTTTATGTTTTTTATTTTTAAATGTTATAACTTACTCCCCCTAAACACACACCCTATCTTGACTCTTTTTGGCTTAGGGAAATTTCTCCCCCTAAATTTTTGTTTTTATGGAGTAAGTTTCAAAAACAGAAATTTTACACACAAACAGACTCCCACTTTAATCTGACAATAAGTTTTTCACCAATCAATCATCAATCAATCACTAAAGTAAATAGATAGTTACCAATTTTAACCTACTATTCACCTCAGACGCTTTACAGGAACAACCACTATTGAACACATCAACAGTCCTTCTTGGTCATCCTGCATTCACTCAATAACTTAGTTAGACTTAAGAACCCAAACCTTACCAGTTTTGGGTCGACCATGTAAATCCATATAAGATGCTTCTAACCAATATCCATCACACCTTACAGGTGTGTTGGATGTCATACCCGTTGTTGAACAAGATTGATAATTTCCACTAGATCTTCGATTGCGAGACTTCCAATAAACTCTCGGATTTTCTGACCTTTGAAAATTATTATCTTGATACCTTCTTCTCCCATTATCATACCATGAATTTTGATAAAATTTTGGATGTTGTTGAACATTCGAGTTACTAAAACCCCTATGTTCATTTCTTCTTTGAAAATTTTGATTACCGTTAGTATGATATCGTTTTTGTATCCAAAATTTCTATTTTGATTTTGAAACCGATTTGATTTACCATTATAATGACTAAATTGTGTAGAAATACTTCTTGGTGTATCAAATCTACCTGTTGTTAAAGGTTTAGATTGAAATCTTGGTTGATTACTTTGACAATGCGGTTGCACATTATTATTTAAACCAACCTTATTCCCATCCTTAACCTCATCAACTTTTTGCTTATTTTTATTTAAAGGACAACAACTTGCCACGTGCCCTTTGTTGTGACATTTAAAACAAGATTTTGTCTTATAAACTCTCTTTTTAAATGTTTTCTTCTTTTCGTTTTCGGTATCCTCATCCGATTTATGAGATGTACTCTTAGACTCAACAGATTCTTTCAAAGAAACTAGACTATTAGGCAAGTCCACAGCTATCGGCTCCACTACATGTGCAGTGGTTACAAAATCTGTTAACTCATCCTCAGTTGGTAAAAATGAGTAGTCTTGATGTTTAGAAGATGAGGCTTTACTAAATCCCACCCCTGTTTTATCATTACTCCTTTTCAAACCTTTTTGAATATGAGTCCTATCTAATGAATATTTTCCAAATTTGTCTAACTTTCCTTTAAGTTCAACAATTTGGTCTTGTGCACTGGCCAATTCCCTGCACTTTTCAGAAAATTCATTAGTTTTATCCTTCACAGTTTCACGAGCCAAATCAATGTGTAACAGTTCATTGACTTTGCTTGTTAAACTGCTGATTTCCTGTTCATTTGATTTGAGTTTGTTTAAACAATTTGACTCTCGTTTAATCAAAAGAACATTTGACTCTTTCAGTTTTTCCAATTCAGCTAACAGAATTTTGTTTTGCTCCGATAGTCTGTTAACTTTACCTTGTAGTTCAGTGCAATTATGACATGTATGACTTACAGATTCTGATGATACCTTAACCTCTGCTGTAAGTCCATTCACATAAGTCAAGCCCTTTGAAACTTATGTCTCCTTCTTAACATTCTCCTTATCTGCTTTCTTCTTCTCTTCTACCACAACATCTGCTTCTACATCTGAAGCACGAGCTCCTACTCTCTGTCCTGATGAACTCTGATAACGTTTTTCTAAAGCTTCCCACAGCTCTCTAGAAGTCCCATACTTCTTAAAGATATGTTTAACGCCCTCAGGCAAGGACATCTTTATTGCTGCTAAAGCTTTCTTCTCAGCATCAACCACATGTCTCTCAGATTCGTCCATCTTCTCATAAGACATCACTATAACTCTTCCATCAACACGACGTGTGGGAGCAATGAACCCATCAATCATACAACTCCACATTTTAGTATCTTCACTCTTCACAAATGCCTCAAATTCCTCTTTCCAGACAGTATCTTGTTTACCGTTTATCAGCTTTGGCCAATGTTTAACTGTCTTACTAACATTGTCCATTTTAACCATCACGCAGCTTAAAAGTGTAACTGGATTTTGGAAACCTGTGTCAAAATCCAAATATAACTTCTCTACTGGTCCTTTTCGGGTTTTTACCGTAACCGTACTGTTAAAACCGTACAAAAATTTTCCAAAAACTGTGATTACCAAATTATACCGTTAGAATCGTCTCGAAATTACGAATCCAATGATATATAATGTCAAACACCTTTTTTGAAATTTCCAGAGTTTAATCCTCTATACGTATCTAATTCCTCCACGAAAATAAATACTCCACCTTTTAATTCCTCCAGCATATACTACACTTAGCCAAACTAATTATGCTGGTTAATTCCTCCAGGTTATTTTCGCTGGTTAATTCCTCTGGTTATTAAATTCGCTGATTAATTATGCTAGCTGATCAAATTCGCTGGTTAATTATGCTGGCTGATCAGTTCACTATTACAACGACTATTAATTTCGCCGATCACCGTAATAATGTCGCTGAGGACAATTACACGGTTACCAAAGTCGCCTTTGGATTTAATTTCGCCGATCACCGAGTTGCTAGGTCACAAATTCGCTAGTTTGTCAGCGGAATTGTTAATTATGCCAGAAAATTGTGGAAACTCAATCTGTTCGAAATTTCTGAAGATTTTCCAGATCCTTCTAACAGTTTCCTGTAAAATTAAACAACCCTAATCAGCACAAATTTTCGAAAATTATGAAGAACACGAAGAACAGTCTTCGAATCTTCAAATCAGTCCTGCAAAAAAATCTTCAAAAAATCAGCAAAACCTGTGCCGAAAACCTGCAAATCAGCAAAATCAAACACACAGACTGATCAAACACAAACAAAAACGAAGAATTATATCAGAAACTCAAAATTTTGAAAACCCTAATTATCAGGTTTAAAATTTTCGACATTTTTAACCAACTTTAACCCGAATCAGCAATCTGCAATTCTGAACCGAGCTTCTTCAAGAGCCTAATGCTCTGATACCAATTGTAGGTCCCCTTCTTTGTACGGATCATCACAGAATTGTCAATCTATTCAAGAGTGAGGAATCCTCTTTATCAGAATGTCATAGAAACGAGTAGAAACAACAATTCACAATCAACCGGGTTTCTATTGATTATCAAACTTGGAGTTTACAATCAATTCAAGACCTCACAGCCACTCTCTGTGATCTTGCTCTACAACCCTAATTTCGTTTTTCTCTTCTCTCTCTAGACTTTCTCTCTCTAGAATTCTCTAACTCCTTTAACCACTAAAATCCTAATCACAAAACATGTTTATATACTACATGTTTCTGAACTGGGCTTCCTACTGGGCTAGGCCATTTTCCAAGCCCATTACAACAATAAACTCACTAACCAATATGCGAAGCCCATTACAAAATATCCAAAGACTAATTAATCAAACTATTAAGTTGTTGTCACCGACTATGCACCAACAAATAGTGAATACTGTCAGATTTTTCTGTGAGTTGTTTTTCCTTGCCCCGCAAAGATTCAGCTTTAAGGTTTTCTTCCTTCAACGCTTTAGTTTGGGTAGAATGGATCTAGTCAGGAAGATTAGAGTGGATAGTGAGCTGTAAAGCTCGAACACGTTTAGGTTTCATCTCCTTTCGACTAAGGACATCAGCTACAACGTTAGCTTTGCCTGGATGATACTTGATTTCACAGTGGTAATCATTTAAGAGTTCTAACCAGCGACACTACCGCATGTTCAACTCTTTCTGGTCAAAGATATGCTGAAGGCTCTTGTGGTCGGTATAATCAGATAACAGTTTCTGTCGTTACCCACATTACCCACCAAAGGGATAGTCCGATAACGGGATTTGTCAGATCCTATGGTACCATAACATACTACTGGTCGGCTTGATCATAGTTAATGAATGTCATTCGAATGTCTTTCGACTAACGCCCCAACAAGTTCGTTCACATTATTGAAATCATCTTGTTTTATATAAACCATAATCATTGTTTTGAAAGCATGAAAAGCATTTAGCACATATGAGTCACCCCAAAACAATTGAAATCATAAAAGAGGGGAGCTATATACTCACTTGAGATTTCAAGTATCCTTGATTAACTGATCTAACAAAGCTCGGGAATCACGGAATCAAGTGCCACCTAGTATGGAATCACTATGTTAATAATTGAGGCCTAAATCGGGAGATCGGATAGAATGAGGTCTTGTAAACCAAATAAGTGTTTGAACTCATATGATATGTTTTAACAAAGCCTACATTCTGATTGATACCTATCCTAAGTGCTTATGACCCGTTATGACCCGTTAAGGTAGTTTACGCTACTTTAATGCGTCATTTGCGCAATGCGCGTTCGGATGGCCTAACTAGTCCTATGAACAAGTATTATATGCCCAAACATGTTTAATTATGTTGCATAATCAAATGTCAAAATTTTGGTTACATATGCTTAAATTGAAATTATGCATAAAAATGGCGTTTTGGTTATTTTCCTAAGGCATATAAACTACCTACCATACAACTAATTAAACTAAGTGACCATAAGGTATAACCTCGGAAGGTTATTCCCTATACAACTATGGTCACAAAATATTTTTGGTCGGATCCTAACGATCGACCAAACGGGTCGGGTTCGAAAGTCTAAGCGGTTGTCAAGACCGCTTGACTTACGACCCTAAACAAGCACTATACTAAAAGTGATGAGTTAAACATGTTAAAACATGTTTAACTAAGTTAGAAAATTGATTTGATATCAAAACAAAGTTTTTTTATACCCGAAAATAGTTTCGTCGCAAAATGCACATAATCATGCATTTTGACCGAAACTTTGACTCGTCACTTCGATTAATCAACGTGGTAATCAATAGGTATAGTCGCAAGGGACTATAAACATCTTGATTACGCTCACGTTTCAAAGTTCAAACGAACTTTATCTTGACCAAATCATGGTCAAAGCTGAAAGTCAAACACTGTTTGACTTTCTTACTTGAAATAAATAACAAAGCATGAAAGAACACTTACAAGTGTCCTAAGCTTGGAAAAATGACTAAGAATGCTCAATTATGAGGCCTCCAACTAAGAGTGGTAGCCTTAATCAGAGAAAGAGTGAAAGAAAGAAGGAATGAGCAAGTTTGAATGATGATGAACATGGGTTTATGTAGGATTTCAAGCACAATTGGATCATTGCCAAGTGTCTTGTGTGTTGATCAAGGAATGATCAAGACCATACACTTGTTAGGACCAGGTTTCAAGCCTTGTAGAACACATAAATCAGCCGACAAGATTGGAGGGTCCTTACGAACCATAAGGACCATATGCATACAGTCCGTATGGGTGTCATCTGGCGCTGAAGTTTCAAATTTGACAGCTTTGGTCCTTGAGTGTGTTTCGTCGCGTTTTGGCACTTCTAACACCCGTCAAGCCCATTTTCAATCTCCATGATGAAGTTAAAGTATATTTAACTTGAATTATGCTCAAAAATGTCACGGATGTCGGTTCGTTTGGCTGTACGGTTGCGTTTTTTTGGTTATTTACGACGTAATCGTAACGAAGGCGAAAACGACCCATATTGCGCAACGAATGCTGTTTTTGCATTCCCATCACTAAAATACAATATTTTTGTGATTAAAAATTTTTTTTGGATGTTTGGATATGGTCAGAACGCAATATATGCACGCGTTTGCATACTTTTGCAGTTTTGACGCTTTTAGTCCCTGTGATCAAATAAGTGTATTTTCGCATACCGAACCACTCAAAACTTATTTCTAAGCTATATTAAGGATATTTAGGGTATGTGAAGCTTATGTTACTATTCAGGAGTGTATGTCACATTAAACTGATTATGTTTACGTTACAGTTTACGTATAATTTCCAGAAAAGCTTCTCGAGAGTTCGGAATCATATGAAATTTGATATGTATACTTGTCATATGTAATTGTACAAATCCCGGGAATGAAACACAAGATTTCATTGGATTCGTATTTGTATGATGATTGTAATGGCATAAATGTCACAGCTAGTTCGGTAATAGATGAGACTTAAGTGATAGATATGAGTGTATTATCCAATATCAAATTTAAACCCAACAAAACCAGTATTCCTCCCTGGAATATTTACCCGTTGTCCCTCCCCGGGACGCATGCTTGTGAAAGAGTGTAGTGAACTCACCTTTGTGTTGCTCGGTATGTTATGTTATGTTGCTTGTTCGGAGTTGTTCACCCGCATCCTAATTTAGGTTACAACGATAATTAGTTTTGTATGTAAGTAATTCACGTGTTCTTACATGTACACTAACAACTAGCACGCAAGTAATCATGCTCCATATCCCACATTCGGTTCACATACAATGTTTTATAGGCAAGTCCACGATACACAATCAACTTAACAGTTCATGTGTCATACACAAGAATGTGCGACCCAACTATCCCTAGGCCCATTGAGAGTGTGTGTCACGGCACAATTCATTAACCTACCCAATCCAAACATAAAGTGTGCAGCCAACATGACTGACCCAGATGTGGAGTGTGCGACTGGGCTCGAGTGTGTGGTCTATTCAAAATGCGCTGTCCAATACAAGAGGCCAACATAAGTGTGCGACCCGTGAACGTGCACGGCCCAATGCATATAAGTTTAAGGGACTGTGCGGCCCATTGTGAGTGTGCGACATTAACTGTGCGAGTAGCCCTGTTCAGGGTTCGGCTCAGTTCATATAATAAGTTCAATCCAGGTGTGCAGCCTAATTCACATAACAATTACATATAAGTGTGCGGCCCACTAGGGTGTGCGACCCACGTGAGAGTGTGCGGTCTCTCCCTAGTGTGCGGTCATGCATACTTGGGTTTTACAATGTGCAGTTTTGTAACACCCGTTCTTATAAATTAAGGTTTAACGTATCATTTACAAAAAACAGTCATGTAATTAAGATTACATATGCATTGGAAATTACGGGTTTATTAAAACTTTTTACAATTTAAAAGTATACAACATATCATGTGTACGTTCGTCGTTTAACATAATAACGATACATAGTGCGGAAGCTTATTTCATGATCGTGTTCGGTTCTTGCTCGTCGCTTGATCTTCATCCGGGCACTCTTGGCGATCACCTATGATCAAAACCAACTTAAAAGTTAGTTTTGATAGTCAAATATTAAGTTCAAACAAGTACAGGGGTTAAAATGACAAAATTTTAAAAAATTTCGGAGTTAGGGGCGTCGCGTGACGCCAAGGGCCTAGGCGTCACGCCTAGCCCTTGTTTTCACAGACTGTGCCTTCAGCTGTTGCTGTACATTCCCAGCTCAACTCGATTTCACGGAAACGGCCATAACTTCTTCGTTATTGATCCATTTTACCCGATTCTTTTTCCTACGCGTCCGTAATTTAATCCTCCATCTTATGGAGTTAAAATCCTACATCCAACATAAGAAATTTTGAGAATTCTAAGCCTTCGACTCGTTACCTTTTTACCGAATTTTAACCCGTTTATGCATTTTATCAAACAAACGTATTTATTTGATTCCTATATCTCATACACTTCTTCAAATTAATGTTACCTACTATATTAGGTTCTAATCATAGGTTTATTACACAATTTAAACGCGTTTTCGCTCGTGTGCTTATTTTGACCCGTTAAGGGTATTTAAGCACTTTAAAGCTTGAATCGCTTTTATTCATTTCTAGCATCTTATTCCTACATTTCTTATCAAGTTATCTTCCACCACATCTATATGTGCGTTGGATTTAATGTAGATATCTATATGTTCCGAGTTTTTACCCCTCGGATTATCATTTTACGTCAAAGACTCATATAAAGTCTTTCGACCCAAGAATTTACATCCTTCACTATCTATACTCATTCTAAGCATTCATTTAATCATAAAACTTGTTTCCGAACCACCTTTATGGGTCGTTCATTCAAATTAGCTTACAAGGGCAATTTGGTCAATTTCCATCCTTCTTTTACTACAAGGACCTTTAAATACTTGTTTGACTCAAAATCCTACCTTTTAACTATAATTCTTCTTTGTAACCCATGTGCTTCTAAAAACCATAAACATAATTCAATTTATTCGGTTTACCTAAAAGATAACCGAATATCTATACTTTAAACTTGTCTAACTCTTATAGAACTCCAAATTCTACATGATGAGTTGTGTCGTTATACATACCTGGCTCGGATCAATATATTGACCCGTTTCAATACCTTGCCTTAGTGGCTGCTAAGTGATAGCGCTGTAAACATCCATGTGTTATTTATTCCCTAAAATCATACAACTCGATAACCCATTAGTCGATATTGTCAAAGGGTGATGATTTCACCTTTTGACCCGTTTGGTTTAAATGACCAATTATTAGCGAGATGACATCTATTACGATTTTACCCTTATTGGTTATCATGATTTACCTTATATGGTAACCTTTAAAAGTACATATTTCATTCGTCATAACATGATCGAATTACCGATTTAACTCATTTTTAACCATCAATACGGTTTCTTATCCTATTTGGTTATCTTGTTCCGTACGACTACACGCCGGAACATCACATCTCGATTAGGCATTTATCTTATTCGTAATTAATACGACAAAAGAACATTCTAAAATATATGACTAGTGTAAGCTATACTTACCTTACTTCCAAATTATGCTTTTCCGTCATTCTTGCTTCGTTTGACCCGCTTCGTTCCCAAGCTTTCACATAGCTTGTTAATCGTCGAACTATCATTGTAAATTGTAAGATGGTTAGATTAGTCATAATTATTCACGACTATTCCATCTCACTTATTTCATAAGTCGAAACTACTATTCGACTTCATGATTAGTTAACTTAGCTTATTAAAGTTAACTACTTTCAACCACATGATTTATAACATTAGTTCAAATCAACATGATGATTAGAACTCTTCTTGTTTCATAGTTCATATAACTTGCCATATTATTCAAATACACATTTTCACTCTAATTTCAACACTTTAGTTTTCATTTAGGCATTTTAACAAACACCTAATGTGCATACATTTTTACACATTTACAACTAGTTCATAATTAGTTATTTTTACCAAGATTAACATCAAAATTCACCACTATCACTTATGATCAAATACTCAAACTTGCAAATTGTTTAAGTATTTCTTGATTACTTAACATGCATGATGATTCTAAGCATATCTATATCATCTATTTCATCATAACATCAAAACCCACTTATCTAGGTGTGTTAATTCACCAATTCCATCAATCCATAGCATGTTATGTATGATTTTCACTTAGGGTTTCGTTCCTAAGAAAGTATACATCACTAATCTAGCCATAGCTTCTCTAATCCATGCCTAATTCGCGATTAGGATGATTATCAAATTCTTACAACTTCACCAAACTTCAAGATTTTACATACCTTATGATCCTCTTGTTTGGGTTATCATTAATTCACGTTCGGTTGTGAATTTGAGCTTCATTTGATCCTTCAATTTGATGATTATATGTGAATTAGGGTTTTTGGCTCCATGGGAGCCCCCTGAGCTCGATCCAGACACGCACCACACACTCTTGTGTGTGTGTGTTGTGTTATTTGTTTTAGTTTAATAAAACCATTTTCAAGTTACCCCATTTTGGTCCCTCATGTTTGGTTAGTTAATTAAGAAGGTCACAACCTACTTATTTCTAACAATATTCCTCACTTATTAACTAGGTTAAACATTCCTAGTTAAATTAGTGGGTTCTGAAAATCTATGACTAAGTTTATTTTAAATCTCGTTACTCGGCCTCTTATAAATTTCACTCCATTAGAAGCTTTTATTCACCTTTTAGTTAATATTAGGATTATTTATTTCTTATCCTAATATTCACCGGGTTAAATTTTACTACTAACGGTATTTTACCAAGTCATTAGTATTAACGTGGTTTGATTACCAAACCCGTTTTTAGGGTGTTACAAATTTCAAGTGTACTAAATAGAGGTGTGCGACTGGATGGTGTGCGGTCAGCTTATGTGCATTAAACAGTGGCACGATATGCAGTCCAGATTGTACGGCACCCTAGTGTGTGACCACCCGATGTGCGATCAGTTACAACCGGCAATAAATCAAGGAATCAGTTGCACAAGTTGGTTTGTTTGATCTAATCAATCAATTAACATCCAAAACAGATCGAACATTCCAATTATTTGATTCATATGAACCCTAACAATTAATTAAATCATTTATAGCAATTACTCATATGATCATCATGCAAATTAGGATCAAACACTCAAGGATATCATTGCACACTAAATTCCTACATCATCCGATTTATTCATGCATTAACATAAACAACTTTTATTACTAACAACTATCCAATTCAATCCTGTGGACATCAAAACATTCTTATCATGCAACCCTAGTTAATTATCATGCACACATCCATTTCCTACCATCCGATCCATAAACATTACATGTCCAATTCAACCATTCTCTATCATATTGTTTTCTCAAAACTGATCTTATTTATAGTAATGCAACCAAGCAAACATGTATAATCAAGAATCATAAGGGGGTTTAGTCAAACCAAGATAGGATTACTAACCACAAGAATTATGTGTACACAAAAGTGTTAGAACGATCCAAGGAAGGCTTCGAACAAAGAGAAGGTGGCTGCCGCCGGGTTGTGGGGAGAAGGAAAAGAGAATTAGGGTTTGGTGTGATATTGTGTTTGCTAAATTATGGAGATTTACACACAATCCATGTGTGTGTAGCGCATAAGAGACCAGTCGGGCCAGCTACCGGGCTTCGTTTTGGTCGTACACCATAACACAGGTAACAAGGATTTGGGCCGAGAGAGTAAAGAGTGTACGGTCACGAGTGGGGTGTGCGACCCGGAAGCATTTGGCGACTAGATTAATATTATACATACATACTTAAAACATTCACATAACACATTCGTAATTCACAATTGTTCTAATACATTTACCATTTCATATAACGTACACGTAAGTTACATCGAAGCACAAAATCGTGAGAAGGAATCTGTGCTAAGAATAGACTCTTGAAATTACGAGTTATCACATGTGTGACCAAGTCTTCTATGCCATAGTTCTGTCTCTTTGGTAGAGGCAGCTGAGAATAGACAAGCATCAGACATTGGATTATCTTTCAATATATCAACCACATACACATTGCCACTCCTTTGAGAAACAAGCTGCGTTTTGCTCCCGTCTATGATTTCTTCAATCTTTTTCACCACATCTGGCCCAATAATCTCACAAGTTTCCTTAGTGAAGAATGACCCATAGCCTTTGTCACTCATTTGAGACACACTAAGAAGGTTAAATTTCAGATTGTCAATAAGGTTGACATGTTCAAACTTGAGTTTCCTGCTTGGACTGTCCCTGATCCCAACACCTTTCCTTTTGAGTTGTTACCAAAGGATATATAACCCCTCCATGTGCTAGAAAATCTTTGAGAAGGGCTCTACATCCTGTCATATGCCTGGAGCCTCCACTATCTACATACCATAAACTATCAAAGCAAGAATAAGCTCCCTGCACATCAGTAACAGATTAGTTTTGGTGAGCGTCCAAAACCAAAATGGCTTTGGATGGGGTCATAGACATTCCAGCCTCAAGTCCAGAAGAATGGTCAGAGTTTTGAACAGATTGTTGAAACATCTGATGTGGACCATTTCCTGTTAAGTGGTTGTAACCATGAGGATGCTTGTTTACTCTTGGTTTAAAAGTTCTTTTGTAAGCCTCATAACCATGTGGTATTCTTTGATAAAGTGGTTGTCCATATCCTCTTGGAAATTGGTTTGCTGGTGGTGCATCTGTTACCTGAACCTCTCTGCGAGTAGAGGTTGCATTAAACTGTTTGGTAACAGATGTTTGGACTGGGATGAAGGTCTGTTTGGACTTTCCTTTTTCGGTACTGGCCCTGTGGACTCTCAAGTGTTTTGATTTATACTCATTTCTTTTGACATCAAATTTTTTTTAGATAAACACACTCTTGAGTTTTGTGATTTTTTCTGCCACGGATAGTGCAATGAGGTGCGGCAACAATCACACTGGTCTTGTTTATGTCATATGCTTTTAAGAGAAAACGGTTTTTAGTAACATGGTTTTTCTTTTCGCAAAAATCACAAAACAAGTTGGATATCTTCTCTTTCTTCTTCAGTTTTTCATCCTTTTTGTAAACAGATGTTGTAACATCTGCTGGAAGGTCTTTTAAGGTAATGATTTTCACCTTAGGTGCTTTCACACTCTCAATGGTTGAGAAGTCCATTGGCTTAAAATTCTCAAGAATGTCACATTCCTCTGACCATGTTGGTTTGATTTGGTATTTTTCAATTTCCTCAAAAGTTGAGGATCACTCAAATTTTCCAAAACAATTTTCTTTCCATTTGGTTATGTGACTTTAATTTCTTGACCAACCATGTTAAAAGGAATGATTTCAACCAAACGAGAATCATTTACAACAATGTTTTGAGAAACTTGGTCATTTTTCCGAAAGCCTATGCCAAATTTTACATTACTTTTGATATGTTTTTCTAACATCAACTCATAACCTTTGTAGGATTCTACCCATTTTTCACGTGTGATTTGGGTAGATTCAAGCTCCTTTTTACAGCTATGGTATTTTTCTACCATTGTTTGGAGTTGATCCTTGGTTATGCTTGATTCATGTCTGAGATTGCTGATTTCACTTTCTTTTTCAAATAGTTTGATGTTAACTCTTTAACAAGTTTTTCAAACTGAATTTCATCATTTAAGATCTTGTTCCTAAGGTTTTCATTCACATCTTTAATGTTTGCAAAAGCTATAACACATTTGTCAGAACATAAGTCTTTAAGGAGTTGAGGTGATACCTTAGCAACAACCATCATGGCACAATCACACTCTCCTTCACAAACACTAGACTCCCATGTGTCTGTCAGAGGTTTCATCATTTCTTCACCAACCTTTTCTTCTGAAACATTTGTTTCAAAATTTGTTTCAGGGAGCTTTCATGATAAAGCAAAAAGTGGTGAACAACTACATTGAGAAGTGTGTTGTGCTAGAACAAAAGCTGGAGTTGCAAAGAATTGAGACTGAAAGAGTAAACCGTTTGTTGAAAAGTTACTCATGTACTTCTTATGTCATTGACAGGATTTATCCAACTGTTGAAGGCATGAAGGAATTTGAAGAGGATGAAGTAACTGAAGAAAAGAATGCCGAAAAAGTCTCTAAACAAAGGACTCCAGAAGAGAAGACTGAAAAGAAGAGTGACACAAATAAAAAGTCTGACAAGAAAAATTCTGGTAAGAAACAAGGTATCAGTTACAACAAGTGTCCACCCCCACTGGAAAATGGATATTTGCCTAGAAATCCAAATTCAGAAAGAGTAAAAAAGGCTACAAACTTACAATGGGAGTCGGAGTCGTCAGTCAATTTGCCAGAAAGTATTGATGTCACGTTCACATCATCTGACACTGATCATGAGTCCGAGTTAATAAAGAAAGTTATCGATCAGGTGTTGGATAGAGATGAAACTGAGGAGTCAAAGTTGGAGTCAAACTCAGAGTCAAAGTCAGAGTCAGAGTCAAAGTCTGGTTCTGAAAGTTCGAGTTCGACAGTCAACAGTCCAAATTCTTTGGTTAAAAGAGTTTACAACAAAGAATTCTTGTTATCAAAATCTAATTTGAATGACGAAACATTCAAAGTTGCATACACATTGAATGATTCCGACAAATTATATTCTGATGAGGAATTTCCAATAAGAGGTGTAAAAACTGAGATGATAAAAAAGGTTTTCAAACTTATAGAAATTAACATTTCTGAAATAAAAGATTTAAATCTTACTGATAAACCTAAAAAATACACCTCAAGAGTAGAACAAAGATTAAACAAGAAAAAAGGTTACAGTTCTGGTTCTGGTTTTCACAAGAAACCAAACCCTAACCGTAATTTCAAAAAGAAAGGTTTTGGTTTTACTCCAACAGAAAAATGAAAAATATGTTCGTGATTTTAAAGCAAAAATGACATTTGTTTCAGGAACTAGCTCAGAAGAGGAAGAAAGGAAAGAATTTTGGAGGCAGTCAAACAGTGAGTTCCTTGCAAAGAAGCAAGATGACATGAAGAAGATGGCTTAGCAGAAGAAAGATACGAGAACCTGTTTCCAATGCAACAAAGTTGGACATATTGCCAGGGAATGTTCAAAGGCAATACAATCAAAACAGGGAGTATCACGTAAACTAAAAGAAAAAATGGTTGAATTTGAACCATCAATTGATAGAACTCAATTGTTTAAAAATTCAAAATTTGAAATTGGTGAATGTTCAAACAAGTTTTACAAGAAAAGAGCTAAATCTGACAACCAGAAATGGGTTGTTAAAAGGTATGGTGGTAGCTCTAGCGATGATTCTGATATGTCGAAATCAGAGGAGCTATCTTCTGGCGATGAACCTGATTCCACAAAATCAGATGAGCCACAGGTTGTTTCAAAAGGAGAAAAATCAGTTCTGACTGTGGATGATGAAAATTTTCCATCACTTCGGACTGAAAATTATGAAAAGAAAATAGGTAAAGTTGAGGTTTCAAATCAATTCTTTTCTAAAAAGGAAGAATTTGATGTTGAGAAAGCCTTTAACTCCAAAGTCCATAACATTTTTGGAAAAATGGTTGACAGGAAGGTCAAAGGAGTGAAGGAGTTTTACGAGAAGAAGACAAAGAAAGACAAAATTGAACCATCCGTGGTTTGTGACTGGGATGGTACATATTACGAACAGTAAGTCTCTGGACTTGCCGGAGCTCCCAGGTTGGTAAGAGTGGAGCATGAATCGGCATCTATCTTTCTTGGTGGATAATTTTACAAATGGTACAAATGGTAAAGTACAGGTGATATCATTTAAATTGTTAGTTTTCTACAAATGGTATGATTGGTAGGAAAACCTACAAGTGGTTGAAGAAGATTTACACTTATAAGTGGTAAAATCAAGGACATTAAGTTGTACTTGCATTTTCCTACAAGTGGTTAATCAAGGTCATTAGTTTGAACTTGATTCGGCCATACATTCATGTGATATTTGATGACAATGTGATGAATCAAACCCCAACTTTACAAGTGGTAAAATCAAACTAATTTTCTGGAAAACCCATTTGATTAAAACAAACTTAAGTGTTTTGAAATCAATGGGAAAATAGTTTGTTGAGAGTGGGAGTTCTGATTGTTTATGCCAAGTGGATGGCGAATTGAAGTGATTCGATATCAGTTGTCACTTTATTTTACAGTTTGGTTTCAAAATGTTCTTACTAAGTGGGTCAAGAGCTCGTTTATTTTCAAATTTCCTAAAATGTGTTTGCATTTTAGGGGGAGTAATGTTTTTAGAAAATCCAAAAACATTTGAAAATTTGAAAAAGACAAAAACATGATAAAATTCAAAAATGAGTTTTGTGTTAAAGAAGAGGAAATGATAGTACATCAGTAGACTATCACAGCATGCTAAAGAAATGGAAAGTTATAATGTGATAAACGGTCTCACTGATGATGTGTCAGTAGGTTTTTGCACATTTAGTAGATTGTGACGAGATATAAACCTAAATTCAAACTTGCTTATACCGTGGGGAAACATCTCTCGGATATATCGGTAACCCCCGAAATCTTGTTTGAAAGGTCCCTCTTTCTGAAATACTAGGTCTTTATGCTCAGTGATATATGGGGTATTATTCCGGGACTTCTGCTGAATGGAAGTTCTGACCTAGTCCTCGAATAATACTTTCCGCATGCTTGAAAAATAGCGCAACCCTCAGCAAAAATGATAAAGACAATAAAATTGCTAATCATTGTTGTTGTAAAAAAAGATCCTCTAAAGGGGACACACCCAAAAGTTTGAGTCATGATCTCTCTGCTGAACGGTAGTTCTGACCTGAGCTCTCATGATTCTTCATAATTTATAACCCCTTACAGATATCATCTGTGGTATACTCACCTGTAAGAGTGAATATTGGGATCTGGATACGGGAGTATATTCTGAGGTGGGACACGCGATTAAATTTAAGTGCTTAAGACATTAATCCCGTATCACGAAACAGTTGAAATTTGTGTGAAAATTTAAGTGGATAAGTATACTGACAATCTACGTGAATCGTTTAGAACTTAAAATGTTTAAAGCTTAACGGTGTTGGTGATTTGTCTCATAAACTGATATGATCCTCTTACACAAACCCACAAAAAATATTGTATGTAAATATTTCGTCTCTGTATTTCATTACATTCAAAAATCCAAAAAGATTTTAGTGTGTTTTAGCATAAATTTTGTAAAATACAAAAAGATTTTCGACAACTGGTGTTGGAGAGCTGATTTTCAAAATTCCAAGTGCTAAACATGATGAACAGATGGTTTGGGAGAGTCTGTTATTTTGAAAATAAAAATGATATATCTTCAAGTGGTTCATCAAAAGGTTAACATTGAAAAATCATTCTTTGATTGTATAATTCCTGCAAGTGGTTCATTAGATGGTGAGATTGTTTTTACAAGTTATCATCAGAAAATTTATGTTTTGGGTAGAGAATTTGCAGGTGAGCCAGACTACGATCCTGAAGCAGATGATGTTGACGAACTTTAGGAATGCCAGCACATTGTTAGGGGGAGTCTGTTGATGTTGATTGGAAAGAAAAGCCCAAAGACTGATAGAGACTAAAGTTGCAAAGACTCGACACTTAAGACTCGTCAACATCTGAGGGGGAGTCTGTTTGTGCATACATCTATCGACTTCGTCTTGTATCGAGTCTTGTACTAGATATGTTAGATCAGGGCACGTTGTACGGGAAAATAGAGTTTTAGAGTTGATTTCCCACGAAATGTTGATTTCCCACGAAATGACAAAATGTTGATTTCCCATGAAATGAACATTGCACTTTCGTGGGGAATCGGGAACATTGCACTTTCGTGGGGAATCGGAAACTCTATAAATAGGCTAGTGATCATGTCATTTGGTGGGGAATCAAAATATTGTACCGAAGTGCTGCCGGTATTTCTCGTAACTGTAAACGTCATTCAATCAATAGAAACAACAGTTTAAAGTGTATTGCTTGCTGAATTGAACTCAGTTTCTTAGTTTTCGCCTCTAAAACTGAGATAAACTCTTCTGATCGACTCATTCGGGTCACAAACCGATCCTACAATTGGGCACCACTTTTTCAGACTCAACCCCTTCCAATATTGTCTCTAGTTCCATAAAGCAAAAATCATCATGTTTCTATTCAAAATTGGCAACTAGGGAAAAATTTTCATCTGTAAGTTCATCAGGTAAGCTGCTCCAATCAACAAAGCCTTGTGTGAAAAAACTTTGTTGACTGTCTTCTGCCTGAGCAGGGGTTTGTGCAGCTTGTGGTGCTAGTTGCACTTGAACCTGAGGGACTAGGGTTTCAACATATTGTATCTGAGGAACAGCGGTTTGGACATACTGTACTAGAACAGTGGTTGTAGGGTGTGCAAAGTGAGCATTGTTTTGCATGTGTGGAGTAGGGGTATATTGGGTATAATGGACAGTTTTTTTAGGTCTAGGACTTAGATGTGTGACAATAGGACCACTTGTTTGGCTCCTACACTCTCTAGCAAAATGGCTTAACCTATTACACTTGTAACACTTGATTTATCCAACCCAGCTTTCAACCCTCTATGCAACCCTGGAAATTTTCTGCCAGATCTTTTGTAAAATTTGTTAGTTCTAACACTTAGCAAAGCAAGTTGGTGCAAGATGTCCATTTCTTCCAAATCAGTGGGGTCAAAGTGTTGAAGATCATTTAACTCAAAAGATAAGTTTTCAGAATCTTGGGTTTCCCCATTTGCTGCAAAAGCATAATTAGGTGAGTAAGAATCAGAGTTAAATCCTCCACCAAATGTTATGTCAATGAAATGATCATAACCCTGATCCTTACTTCCACCAGAGGTTTCTTCTTGACCAAAAAGTGTTGTACTACCACAAGCATAGTCATCAGCAACTTTTCCTGACTCTTGTAGCTTCTTTTTCTGGTTAAGCTCTCTCTCATAAGTTAAGAGCCTACCATGAAGTTGAGTCAAACTCATCTCTTTGAAACCAACAGAGTTTCTTGTTACAAAGGCAACCCATTTATTTGGTAATGATCTTGGAAATCGGTTATTCAAGGTTGAATTAGGAAAATCAACATTTACCAGTTTTAATTCACTTATTAGACAACTAAACCTCTTAAATTGTTGAGTTAATGATTCTCCTTTAACGTGACAAAATATTTCATACTGTTGGTTTAGAACTTCTCGATTGTTTTCAATAACTTCCTCTGTACCACCGAACTGCTCTTTCAAAGCATCCCACAACTCCTTAGCACTATTGCAATGCAACAGGCCAGCATAGATATCATTCGGCAGAGCCGTTGCAATGATGCTAAATGCTTCGGCATCTAGCTCGATTTTCTAAAAATCCTACTCGAAGTAGTTTTAAAGTTTCTTTGGTACTTGAACCTTGGGGTCTTCAGCACTCGGCACCATCGGAACATGTGGACTGAAGATAACCGATTTCCAGTACCCTGTGTTCTGTTGAGCAAGTATGTGACCCATTAGACGTTGCCAGATATTATATTTCGATCTAACAAGCATCGGAGGTTTGTACAGAGTACCAGTGTTGTCTGGATCTTGTGAATTTTAAGACATTTTTTATTGTTTACAAACAGTGTATTTTTTTAAAATACTTTGAATGTAAATAAACTTTTACTTTGTTTTTCAATCCAACGAACAAACGATATCAGTAGTAGGAGCTGATCTTTTTATATAAATTGATTGTTTAGATCGAATTTGATTGACCAAGCTCTCATACCAATTGTTAGGATCTGAGTTTGATTGTTATGACAGTTAAGATGGAAACAATGAATGAAGATAAAACCAAGATGAAATATGCAGCGGAATAATTAACTTTTCAATCACAACAATGAAGATATTACTTTCATTATTATGCTTTTATAAAATTGCAATTACAATGTTTACGTATAAAAATTACAATGAAGAATTACAACTTCCCCTCAGCTTGATCACTCCTTGTTTGTTCGTATAAAAATGTTAAGAGGAAAGTGATGAATAGAGCAGTACATGCACTGTTCTATTTATAGTACACACGAAACATCTGAAGCATCTAGGCTGACGTCACCTAGACAGTGACATCTAACAACTTAACAAACTTTTAACATCTGCTAGAGCCTAAGCACTGTTACATTGACAATACATGAAAACTCTGTTTATCATCATTTGTTGAAGAATCCTCTGTTAGACTTTAACATATGTTGATCCACAATAGACCTTAGCTTCATCAGACATTGATCTCTTCAGCAATGGATGATCAGACCTTCGCTTTAACAGACTTTGTCTTCATCAGCAGAGGTTCTCTTTCGCAGACCTTTGGCTTCAACAGACTTTGTCTTCATCAGAGTTTCTCTTAGGCAGACCTTTGGCTTTAGCAGACTTTAGAGTAGCAGATGTTGAGTCTTTGCCATTGGGAGGAGCAAATCTTCAAAGCACTATTATTTGTGATCAGATGTTGTAGACTATTTTGGCTTTCCAATCATCTGTTCTTTTGTAGGGTCCACTAGATCCAACATCTTTTTATGTTATTTTTATTCTCTTTTGTCTGTACTGTTATACTTTGATACTGGTTGGTCGGGATATTATGGTTGGGGTTTGGATGTTGAACTTTATCTGCTATATTATTATGTGTTTGTTTTGTTTGGTTTGTGTTGGTTATTGTTTAGGTTTGTGTGAGTTATAGCCGCTTTCGTTCGTGTGTGAGGGTTGAGGTATTGTTTGCTAAGCACGTTCGGTGTAGTGGGCATTTTTGGAATTGACTGGCACTTTGATAGTCTTGCAAAAATTACCAGCTAAGTCTTTTCCATAGTATTTTTGTATAATTATATATTTTTCTGCTTTTATTTTCGTTTGTTTATTGTTTTTGGAGACGTGTTTCCATTCTTGCATATGGGACAATGCAAATTTTAAGTGTGGGGATGGGACACTTGAATCGTAGTGTTAGTTTAGTTAGTTGAGTCGGGTTTGAGTCTTAAAAATTGAAAAAAAAAATATAAAACCCAAAAATCCAAAAAAAAAAATTAAAAAATCAGAAAAGTCTCTTGTTTTAGAAGTTTGCAAATAAAGACAGAGAGTGATAGAAAAGTTGGGTATGTTCGGGTTTCAAATAATTATAATATGAGTTAATAAGTTAAACCTGTGTCTAGCTTGGGATGTGTGAGTAGGCCCGATCTGGTTTCTAGGTTCTTTTGATATTAATATACCTAAATTGTTAGTTTACTAGTGGGTGCTCATCTAAGAGAGTAGGAAGCCGAAACCGCCAATAATAGTTTAAGGAATGTCGTTGTAAGCTAAAATTGTTAAACTTTTCTATGAAAGAAAAAATATAAAAATTGAGCTAGATTGGGGATGGTAACTCCGATTTAGATTGCCTCTAGGTTAAGTTAAAAGAAAAAATGCAAAATTACTGATGCTCATGTTGTCGCTCTCGGGGATGGTGACTCTGGTTGAGACAGCTTCTGGGTTAGGTATGCAAACTCTAGTGCTCAAAAGAAAAGGAAAGAAAAAAAGAGAGAGAAAATTTGATGTTAAATTCTTTTGAATTTGGTATAAAACGGTAAGGAAAGGGTTAAGTGATTCGTTCCTTTTGTTTCATGGGATTGAGGCGGGATTAGGTAAAACTACGGCTTTTAGTGTGAGACCCTAGGTAGATTGACTAAACTTGAACATAAAATGCATAATAAGGGCTTGGAAGCGGGTTTCGGTTTAAGTGGACACATATACTTGCAATCACAGTTAATACGAGTTTTAACATTAATAAGTAATCTAGATTTTGAACCCAAATACTTTTATCTGATTATGATTCCGTTTGCACAATTCTTTTTCAAGGACGAAACAATGTTAAGTGTGGGGATATTTGACGTATTGTAAAATACATATATAATTCCTGTATAGTTTGTGCGTTTTTCGTTAGAATTAGTTTTGGTTTTAGTTAGAATTAACATATTTTTTATCCGTTTGTGTTTTGCAGGTCTTGGTTGAAAAGAGCTAAAATCTGAGAAAACCAAGTACCGGAATGTGAACGGAAGCTTGAAAGTTGAAACGGCAAGAAAAATAAAGCTTTTAAGGTTTTCATGAGCCGCGAGACTATAGGAGGAGTTTATCACGGGTCGCCAAAGGATGCTTTTGAACCGTTGACCAATTTTGAAGCGCCGTGGGGCGCGAGGATCTCTGCTTAATCCATCGCGGTCCGTGAAAGGGTTATATATGAGTGGAAGTCGTGAATTTAGGGTTTTAGGCCTTTAAACAAGTATAAATATAATGTTTTTACATCAACCTCAACCCTAGACGACTTTGGATGAATTTGAGCAACTATGGTCACTGGTTTAGCATGGTTTTGAAGGCAATTAAGCGTAGGAGTCGTTTGGTAAGAGTTGGAAGCTTAAAGATCGAAGATTTACGGGTTTTATCTTCCCGGTTCATCTTGTTTCTTATTTTTCTCTTCTACTATGATGGATTCTCTATTTAAGACCATTGTTTTACTGGTTATAATCATGTTTCTTGGCTAAACACTTTCAGCTACTTAGGTTGTGATGAACGATTGATTAAAGTTTGGATTTTTATTAGATGTTAATATGTTTATGGATTTATCTTGAAAACTAAAGAACTTTGGTACTATGATTTGATGTGTATGCATATCTTTGCATGTCTTATTGATTGATTATTTGTTTCTGATGCGTGCGAAGTGTTATGTATATTAGGTGTATATTTTAAGCCCTTTTTAACACTTATTTTAGCCAAGTTTTAAATTTATAAAACACGATATTTTGCTAACACTAAACACACATATGGGCAAGTGCACCCATCGTTGAGTGTAGTATAGTGTTGGTAAGATACCGAGGTCGTCCAAGGACACAAGAGCTTTTAGTACCGGTTTATCCTCAACGTCTAACCAAAATAAAAGTTTAGAAAAATGTTTTAAACTAAGAAAAATAAAACTAACTAAAATGCTGAAAATAAAAATAAAATAAAAACAGATAGACAAGATGAATCACTTGGTTCCGACTCGTATCTAGTATAACCTTTGATTATTTCCGCACTTTTGCACATAATTAAGAGATTATCTTAGTTATTGTAGTAGGCCCCTCTTTTGGAGGTGACGTTACCCTCACCCCAGTAGTTTGAGTCAGCAGGGATACAATCCTAAAGGGGTGGATTATTGGAAGATAATGAATTAAGTTATTAATGCAGTATTGTGGTAGGCCCCGCTTTTGGCGGTGACGTTACCCTCGGCTAAGTAGTCTGAGTCAGCAGGGATACAGTCCTAAATAGCCGGGTTATAGTATTAATAGTAGTTAACTTATGAGGGGATCAAAGAGTTTGGACCCCCGCCATCCAATACCGTGAAGTATTGAAGGAGGTCCTACTAAATTTGACCCAGGTCCATTGCAGGACCTCTAAACGCTGAACAATGGCAAGACCTTTACCAAACCGTTCCCTTAACCCCCTACCAGGTAGCCAACATATCTCCATATAGACCGTGGAAATATGAATGGTGAAAATCCTTTATTTTATATAGACAGTAAAATAATGCCAAGACACCACGGACAAACGATAAGGAAAGATCACCTTCAACATAAGTAACTAGTTATTAAAGTCATTAATACAAAACCAAATAAAAAGTGCAAAAGATTAGAAATAAAAAGTATTACACTAGACACTTTGTCTTCACCAAGTGATGTAAGAGACTTAGGCAAACATGGCCTTGATTGTCAAGAACTCTTACGATCAATCTTGGATCCCGAGACGACTCACACACTCTACGATGGACAATGGATGATGGTGGTGGATGATGGTGTTGTGATGGTGGTGGGTGGTGGATGAAGTGTGAGAGAGGTGGTGTGCCAAGGGATGAGATGAAATGAATCCAAGCACTCCTATTTATAGGCTGAACAGAGAGCTGGACACGGCCCCGTGTCCGCTGGGCACGGCCCCGTGTCCGTCTGACACTCTCTCTCCTCATTAATTGTAATTCTCAATTACAATAAATGCGCCTGCTGTACTTTCGACACGCCCCCGTGTCCACTGAGCACGGCCCCGTGATGGGCAATAGAAGCTTCTATAGGTTTGTCTTTTCTGCTGCTTCTTGGACACGGCCCCGTGCTGGCTGAGCACGGGGCGTGTTCAGTCTTCTGTTTTCTTTATTTTGCTTTGGAAGGTGCCGTTGAGGGTTCGGGCAGTCCACTAATGTTCCTTTTCTTGTATTTATGTTGGATTTAGCTGTCTTTTTGCTTCTTTTGCGTTTTTGAGCTCATTTAATCCTGAAAATACAAAAGGAAGACAAAAACACTCTTTTTCCAATATTAGCACTAAAAAAGGGTTAGTTTTATGCCTCATTTGATGTAATTTATATGTTGCATTTTACACACATCAAATACCCCCACACTTGAACTTTTGCTTGTCCTCAAGCAAAACTCTTTAATATGTGGCTTACACTCCCAAATGGAATAGGTAGAAGAGAAGGTTTTGGGCTTGTCGTAGAGTGTCGGGATTTCCAAGATCTTTTTGGGTTTTATTTTTATTTATTTACACTCCTATTCGTAATGATTTATTTAGAACTGTTCATAAAAGAAATTACTTATTTGGGCATACCATGCCTTTTTAAAATTCTATTTATATACAAGTTCACATACCTCGCGGGGAAATCACTCACACTCGGCCGAAGGTGTATTTTTAGTGAATCACTCGAGAGCGGCACGGAACTTATTCCTACCATAGGCTTGCCAAGAAATCAATCCTCATCCTTTTTAACTTTTATACCTTTGTAGATATCAAGAGGACTTTGTGGGTTAAGGGTTGGCTAGGGTTAAAGGTAGGTGGTTGGGTTCGTGGTTAGTAGAAAAAGGGCTAAAAGCGTAACAAGTGTCGGTTTTCGTATTTTTGTAACTTTTTATTTTGATGAAGCTTTTATTCAAACTAAGTTATTTTTGATTAACTTGTTTGTTTATTTTCTCTTTGCTTCATCATTATCACAAAATTATATATATATATATATATATTTTCTTTTTTTTTACGAAGAACCGAACTTGTTACTAAAATAAAGGGTTAAAAATGAAAAAGGTTTTGGTGGGTGAAAGGGTTTTTTGTTTGGGTGATGAAACGAAAAGGTTTAGGCTCAAAGGGGCTAACTAGGGGGATTTTTTTTTTGGGTAGGTGGTAAAGGAAAAAGAAAAATAATGGTGTAGAAATGAAAAAGGTTAGTCCTAATGCCTCCATCATTTACTTACTCGGGTTTAAGTTGATAAGGACCGGGAATGTATTGTCATGGCAAGTTCTAGAGTCGTAAGAACCAAGCAGCTATTCACACAAGAAACGAAAAATGAGCATTTAGTCAAATGATATGTAATTGTGTGCTCAATTAAAGGCTCAAAACTCACTTTTGTGGGAATGGGTTTTTATGTGATCAAGTATATATAATCAAATTTTAAATAAGTTTGTCATGCCTTTTCATAATTTTCTTATGTTCGTTCTTTTTATCACTATGCTATCGGTTGTAAATTTGTAAAAATATAACTTTTTTGAGAACTTGAATTTCCCGAGTTAAACCTAGACAAGTAAAAAAATGAAATTTTTTTGAAAAAAATTTGGGGTGATTAGCGGTTCCAATAGAGTTTTGTGTAAGGCTTGTATTTAGGACTTGCAAAATTCAAGGTTTTAGCATCCCCCCCACACTTAAATTACACATTGTCCTCAATGTGTCCCAAAAATAAATTTTTAGGTTTGATTAGATGTGTAAAATAGTGTTTAAAAAGCAAAAATTTGTAGGGGTGTGCACGGTCCGGTTCGGTTCGGTTTTGAGCCGTAACCGTAACCGAAACCGATTTGATCGGTCATTACATATCCTTAACCGATCGGTTCGGTTATTTCGGATTCGGATAATTCGGTTAATTTTCGGTTCATGTTCGGTTACGGTTCGGTTACGGTTAAATAACCGTTTTTTTTTTTCAATTTTTTTTTTTTTTTTTATAGTTTGTGTAAGTTGTTGATTGGTAAGTCGTATGAGCAGAGCCGGAAAGCAAGATCGAGCAGCAAGAGCCGAGCAGTCGGAGCAGAGCGTCGAGCCGAGCCTGAAGCAAGAGCCGAGGCGCCGAGCAGTCGAAGCAAGAGCCGAGCAGTCGGAAGCAGTCGAAGCAAGAGCCGAGCAGTCGGAGCAGAGAAGCAAGAGCCGACTCGGAGCAGACAAGCGATGTCGAGCAGTCGGAGCAGACTAGCAGAGAAGCAAGGACGTGTTATGTTTTTAGGGTTTCAAACTTTCAAATGGAATTTGGACCTGCCATATGTTTTGTGTTATGTAAAATGGGCTTTTAGTAAGTTGGGTCTAATAAGTAAAACAATGGGCTTCATAAAAACTTAGGACTAGATATAAATATAATCACAAAAACATGCATTGGGCCAATCGGTTCGGTTATGGATAATTCGGTTCGGTAAAATGGGCTTAACCGTAACCGAACCGTTTTTTCGGTTATTATAAAAACGGTTAACCGAACCGTCGGTTAAGGCTCGGTTCGGTTATTTTCGGTTCGGTAATTTCGGTTATTTCGGTTTCGGTTCGGTTATTTCGGTTATATGCTCACCCCTAAAAATTTGTGTTACTGGGCGCTGAACACGGCCCCGTGTTATCCGGGCACGACCCCGTGTTCAAGTGCCAGTAACAAAATTAAAATAAGAGAAACATAAGTCTGGACACGGGGGCGTGTTGGGTGAACACGGCCCGTGTCCAGGTACCTGAACTGGGCGTTTTTCTGCAGGTGGTTCGGCACGGGGCCGTGTTGGTTGAGCACGGCCCGTGTTGAACCTTCTGAAATGGAGAAAATTGTCGGGTTGCCTCGTTCTTGTGCATGGGTTCATTTTTCTCGTTCCCCTTTTCATCCTTTACCACCATGAGTGTGTTTTATTCATTACAAACCATCCAAGCCTTAAAACCATCATTTCATTTCACCATAGAGAGAACTTACATAATCCTAAATTAAAATAAAACTAAAACTTATCTAGATAGGTCAGCAGGTATACGAGGTTATCATAAGGAGTTCTACTATTTTAAGAAAATTTCGAGAACGATTTCCCGATATAGTAGGACTTTTAGCCGAACGAATTCTTCCCTAAACGTTGTTTAAAGCCATTCTTCGATCTCCCTAGGGAGGAAGAATGCGGCTTCGTTTTCCTCTGCTGCTGGTGGTTGAGGGGGAACATTCACCGGGACTCCTTGCACCACTCTTCGCGGAAGCTCTTGGTGCATGGCGTACCATTCGGCTGGAATGACAACTTCGGGCACCATGTTCCACGCCCTTTGGGTTATTATAGGTACCAAAGGCGGGGAGGCGAGAAGGTTCAACCTCTGGTGCAAGAGGTTTACTTCATGGAGAGAGCCCTCCAGCCCCACAGTAAGATGGTTGATACGGTCGACCAATGCTTCTTCCACTCCCGTCATTTCATCAATAGCCTCCCTTAGAGCGTAAACATAGTTTACAAGAGAGTCTTCTGCTGTTGAAGATCTCCTCCCTTGTCGGTTATTCCTTGAAGATGATCCGCTTGTTCTGCTTGCCATTTTCTACGAAGAAAACCGAAGAAAGCTAAATTTTTACAAAACAGAGCCCCTGGACACGGCCCCGTGCTTGTTGGGCACGGCCCCGTGTCCATTTGTCTGCAGGATTTTTGGCTAAAGAATCTTGGAGTTTTAAATTATTCTTATGATTTCTATCTGGGTTTTAAGCTCAGATAATTTAAAACCAAGTTATACAACTAACTTTAAGCCAGAATCTTTAAATAATCTTACAAACTTCACATAGAGGGTTGGAATCAAGGGATTTCCAAGCTTCCATGGAGGAACTTTTGAAAAAATTTTGAAAGAGGAGGAAATGAATAAAAGTGGAAGGGACAAGAGGGTCCCTTGGAACCTTCTTTTAACATTTACCTAGGATGGTATGAGTGAAAATCCCAGGGATCTCTGTCAATTGAAGTGGTCAAAATGAGCAGGAATCAGGCTGCATTTAAAGAAAACGACAGCGCCCTGGGCACGGCCCCGTGTTGACTGGACACGGCCCCGTGTTCAGAGGAAATCCTGACACATTTTGTCCGTATTCTGACCAAATCAGCAGAGAATCTTTTTAGTGAGCACGGGGGCGTGTTGACCTAGACACGGCCCCGTGTCTGGAGGCTGCTTTATGGAGTTTTGCTACTTCAAGGATTTCATCGATATCGGGTGGTTCCTGACTGGTTGGAACAACCCAAAAGTGCCTAAGATACCTTAATTGTCCTAGACTAAGGCGAGAACGCAAGAGGTTGTCGGTGAGGGTAATTCCTATTTTCATTCTAGGTGGACAAGTCCAACCCTTTTCCCGGGCTCTTGTTAAAGAAGGTATATGCCGAATCGCTCAGGTCTATGTATGCACCGAACGAAGTCGATGGAGAGTCCTTCACGGCACAATCGACACAGGGACGACTATCGCCCAAGTCTTTGCTAGGTACGAAGGTATTTTTGGGAGCAACGAGGTTGTCGGAATGCGGTTCCAACATCTCTTCATGGGTATCGTCTTGGGGTGGATCAATAAAATCCTTCCCAAGCTCTTCTATCCATTTCAGAATTAGCTCTTCTAGTTGAAATAACTCGCTAAGGAGCATTTCCCCTAGAATATCTGGCTGGGCGCATTCGAGGGAGAAATAGTGCTTATTTTTACTTTCGCCCCTCTTAAGGTTGTGAGAAGATGGTGGGTCCATGTAGTGGGCCCTATAATTTAGGAAGTAGCATTTTACTTCTTCATGTTCGCCCCCACATAATTGACACCACGTACCATAAGAGTGCCGAAAGTAAAAATAATTACTATCACTCATGTTTATGTCAGAAATTACCAACCGTCGGGATCTAACGGTTCTGTTTTCAGTAACTGAAACTTGGGCACGGGGGCGTGTTGAGTGGGCATGGCCCCGTGTTCAGCTTACTGTCTGATGTAAAACAGGATTGCCAGTTCCAATGATTGAGCACGGGGGCGTGTTCAGCGGGCACGGCCCGTGCTGAGCTCTGCAGAAACTGAAAAACTAAGAAAATCCTAAAAAAAATAAAAAGAAAAATAAAAGATGATTAGGCCGTTGATTCCTAACTTTCTTAAAATCCTTGTGTCCCCGACAACGGCGCCAAAAACTTGATGCGTGCGAAGTGTTATGTATATTAGGTGTATATTTTAAGCCCTTTTTAACACTTATTTTAGCCAAGTTTTAAATTTATAAAACACGATATTTTGCTAACACTAAACACACATATGGGCAAGTGCACCCATCGTTGAGTGTAGTATAGTGTTGGTAAGATACCGAGGTCGTCCAAGGACACAAGAGCTTTTAGTACCGGTTTATCCTCAACGTCTAACCAAAATAAAAGTTTAGAAAAATGTTTTAAACTAAGAAAAATAAAACTAACTAAAATGCTGAAAATAAAAATAAAATAAAAACAGATAGACAAGATGAATCACTTGGTTCCGACTCGTATCTAGTATAACCTTTGATTATTTCCGCACTTTTGCACATAATTAAGAGATTATCTTAGTTATTGTAGTAGGCCCCTCTTTTGGAGGTGACGTTACCCTCACCCCAGTAGTTTGAGTCAGCAGGGATACAATCCTAAAGGGGTGGATTATTGGAAGATAATGAATTAAGTTATTAATGCAGTATTGTGGTAGGCCTCGCTTTTGGCGGTGACGTTACCCTCGGCTAAGTAGTCTGAGTCAGCAGGGATACAGTCCTAAATAGCCGGGTTATAGTATTAATAGTAGTTAACTTATGAGGGGATCAAAGAGTTTGGACCCCCGCCATCCAATACCGTGAAGTATTGAAGGAGGTCCTACTAAATTTGACCCAGGTCCATTGCAGGACCTCTAAACGCTGAACAATGGCAAGACCTTTACCAAACCGTTCCCTTAACCCCCTACCAGGTAGCCAACATATCTCCATATAGACCGTGGAAATATGAATGGTGAAAATCCTTTATTTTATATAGACAGTAAAATAATGCCAAGACACCACGGACAAACGATAAGGAAAGATCACCTTCAACATAAGTAACTAGTTATTAAAGTCATTAATACAAAACCAAATAAAAAGTGCAAAAGATTAGAAATAAAAAGTATTACACTAGACACTTTGTCTTCACCAAGTGATGTAAGAGACTTAGGCAAACATGGCCTTGATTGTCAAGAACTCTTACGATCAATCTTGGATCCCGAGACGACTCACACACTCTACGATGGACAATGGATGATGGTGGTGGATGATGGTGTTGTGATGGTGGTGGGTGGTGGATGAAGTGTGAGAGAGGTGGTGTGCCAAGGGATGAGATGAAATGAATCCAAGCACTCCTATTTATAGGCTGAACAGAGAGCTGGACACGGCCCCGTGTCCGCTGGGCACGGCCCCGTGTCCGTCTGACACTCTCTCTCCTCATTAATTGTAATTCGCAATTACAATAAATGCGCCTGCTGTACTTTCGACACGCCCCCGTGTCCACTGAGCACGGCCCCGTGATGGGCAATAGAAGCTTCTACAGGTTTGTCTTTTCTGCTGCTTCTTGGACACGGCCCCGTGCTGGCTGAGCACGGGGCGTGTTCAGTCTTCTGTTTTCTTTATTTTGCTTTGGAAGGTGCCGTTGAGGGTTCGGGCAGTCCACTAATGTTCCTTTTCTTGTATTTATGTTGGATTTAGCTGTCTTTTTGCTTCTTTTGCGTTTTTGAGCTCATTTAATCCTGAAAATACAAAAGGAAGACAAAAACACTCTTTTTCCAATATTAGCACTAAAAAAGGGTTAGTTTTATGCCTCATTTGATGTAATTTATATGTTGCATTTTACACACATCAGTTTCACATAGATTATGATGAATGTCTTTCACATAATGAGTTTATGTTGATTATCGGGTCCTTTGGGGTTTTGGGTAATCTTATGGTGAATTGGCCAATAAACATAGAAACAATTTTCAAGATTTAATTCAGTTTAGATATTCTACTAATTCTGGGCACTGTAAGGTGCTAGGTTATTAATAGGTCTAGAATGGTAAATGTAGGATCGAGAATCGATCTAAACGAGTCTATCAGAAGAGTTCTAATCTATATCAAAGGCGGAATTCAATGATATAGAATTGATTACAGCTGGATTCCCTCTTTAACTGTCTTGTATATTGATATAACACTGTTACAGATCAAATGACACGTCGGCAGCACTTCGGTACCGGAATCAGGAACTCTTCAAATGAAATAGCATCTCACCTATTTATAGACGAGGCATTTCGCACGGAATGGGTATTGCCATTTCGTACAAAATGGACAAAGTCCATTTCGTGCGAAATGGATTCTTCCATTTCATGCGGAATGGTTCAACCACACTAAAACCCTATTCTCCTAGTACAACGTACCCTGATCTAACATTCCTATTTTATAAGACATTATACAAGACGAAGTCGACAGACATATGCACTAATAGACTCCCCCTTGGATGTCGACGAGTCTTCAGTACAAATCTTCAGTATGTCAAGTCTTCAGCCTTTATAAGTCTTCTTGAATCTAAATCTGACTCTATCTTCTCTTGATCAGATCTCTTGATTCCTTAACTTCTTCAATATCAGCAATTTGAAAGAACATCAAGATTCGAATCTGGCTCTAAGCAGCTTCAGACTCCCCTTTGCTAGCAGACTCCCCCTTAAGCTGTTCCGGGATCGCAATCTGACTTAACATTTCTACAGGTTCAGGTCGTCTCCTGGCTCTTCGTAGCAACAGGATCAAGAACCTTGCTTAAATCTACACATCTTTAGAAGTCGAATTCTGTCTGCTTCTGCCTGCAAAAACCCTACCCATAAATAAATTTCATAAATTTAAAATTTGACAAATTTATTCTCTGCTTACCACTTATCAAAACAATCTCTAACCATCACATGTAAATATTATCTAAAAATATTTAACATTTATAAACTTTGATGACAACTTGTAAGAATAACATTCATTTTTGACATTTTCAATTCAAAAACACATTTTTTTTTCAACTCTCCCAAACCATTTGTTCATCATGTTTAGCACTAGGAATTTTGAAAATTAACTTTCCAACATCAGTTGTCGAAAAAAAAATTGTATTTTTTTTAAATTATGCTAAAACACTCCGAAAATTTTTTTGGATTTTGATTTTAATGAAAAGCATTAAAGAAGTATTTACAAACAATATTTTTGTGAGTTTGCGTAAGAGGATCATATCAGTTTATTGAGATAAATCACCAACACCGTTAAGCTTTAAACATTTTAAGTTCTAAACGATTCACTTAGATTGTCAGTATTCTGATCCACTTAATTTTCACACAAAGTTCAATTGTTTCGAGATACGAGATTAATGTTTTAAGGACTTAAACTTATTCGTGTGTCCCACCTCAGAATATACTCCCGTATCCAGATCCCAATATCCAGTCTTACAGGTGAGTATACCTAGATGATATCTGTAAGGGGTTAAATGCGAGACCATGAGAGCTCAGGCTATTGCTTCCGCAAAATCAGAGAGATGATGGTTCGACTTTAGGTGTGTTCCCTTTAGAGAATCTTTTCTTCAACAGCACATGATTAGCATTTTTCAATATTTCATCATTTTTTATGCTGAGGGGGGTGCTTTTATTTCAAGCAAGCGAAAAGTATTATACGGGGATTAGGCCATTACTTCCGCAAAATCAGAAGTCCCGGGATAATACCCCAGATATCACTAAGCATGAAGACCTAGTATCTCAGAAAGAGGGGACCTTCAAACAGAATTTCGGGGGTTACCCATATATCCGAGAGATGTTCCCCACGAAATAAGTAAGTTTGAAATTTAGGTTTATATCTCGAACACAATCTACTAAGTGTGTAAAAACCTACTGATATATCATCAGTGAGACCATTTATCACATTTTAACTTTTCAATCCTTTAGCATGCTATGTTAGTCCACTGATGTACTATCATTTCCTCTTTTTCACAACAAAACTCATTTTCATTTTATCATGTTTTTGGCTTTTTCAAAATTTTCAAAGTTTTTGGATTTTCTGAAATTTCTTACTCCCCCTAAAATTCAAAACTATTTAAAAAATTGAAAACAAACTGTACAAGTAAAGTGACAACTAATTTTCAAGCTTCCATTCGCCATCCACTTGGCATAAACAATCAGAACTCACCCTTACAACAAACTATTTTCCCATTATGATTTCAAAACACTTAAGTTTGTTTTAATCAAAATGGTTTTTCTAGAAAATTAGTTTAGTTGGTTTTACAAACCACTTGTAGGTTAGGAGTTTCATCACAATGTTTTCCAATCAATTTGTATGAAAGTTAAATCAAGTTCAAATTAATGGCCTTGATTAACCACTTGTATGTGAAAACCAACTTTTCAACCACTTTTATCAACCAAAATCTCTTGTAAATTGAAATATGACAATTTTTAAGAATACTACCACTTGTAGGATCGAAATTTCACAAATGTGAATTTCTCAAGAATGATGCCGATTCATGCTCCACGATTACCAACTTGGGAGGTCCGGCAAGTCAGGGTTTTAAGTAGAAAAAGTTGTCATCCAAGCCTGACCAGCCTTGGGTGATTGTGATTCAACTCTATCCCACCATCTTTTTTATTTGTAAAAATCTTTCACACCCTTTACCTTCCCATCAACCATCTTTCCAAAGATATGTTTGACTTTACCATTAAAAGCCTTTTCAACATCAAATTCTTCCTTACCAGAGAAGAATTTATCTGAAATCTCAATCTTTCCAACTTTTAACTTCAAATTTTCTTTTGACAATGGCGGAAAGTTTTCATCGTTCATTTCTGGAACGGAATTCTCATCACTTTTCACAACAAATGACTCATCTGACTTTGAAGAGTCAGATTCATTGTCAGAACTAGTTTCTGATTTAACAATCCATTTTTGTTTGTTCAAATCAACTTTTCTTTTGTAAAAATGTTTCGAACTTTCAACAACATCAAAAGTCAAATTTTTTAACACTTTGAATTTCTCTTTCAGCTTTAAGTTAGAAGAAACTCCTTGTTTTGTGTTGGTGGAATTTATGCAATTCCAAGCAATGTGTCTAACTTCTTGGCATTTGAAACATGTTCTTCGTTCAACTCTCTTCTCAGATTCTTTCACCATATTCTTTTTCCTTTCAGCGAAAAACTCTTGATTTGACTGTTTCCTGAACAGTTTCTCCTTCTCTTCCTCTGAACTTGTACCTGAAACAAATTTAGTTTTTGGTTTATAAGTTTTCTCATTTTTATGATTTTCTGGTGGAATGAAACCTAAACCCTTCTTTTTGAAATTACTGTTATGGTTTGATTTCTTTTGAAAACCTGAACCAGAACTGTAACCTTTCTTCTTGTTCAATCTTTGTTGAACTCTTGAAGTGTATTTTTTAGATTTTTCATCAAGATTTAAATCTTTTATTTCAGAAATATTAATTTCCGTTAATTTGAAAACCTTTTTGATCATTTCAGTTTTGACACTTCTTATTGGGAATTCTTCATCAGAAAATAATTTGTCAGAATCATTCAAAGTATATGCTACTTTGATTGCTTCGTCATTCAAATTATTTTTCGACAATAGAAATTCTTTATTGTAAACCCGTTTGACTGGTGAACTCTGACTTTTGTCTGATAGACTTGAACTTTCAGATTTAGACTCCGACTTTGACTCTTCATCCATATCCAACACCTGATCGACCACTTTCTTTAATATCTCAGACTAATGATCAGTGTCAGACGCTGTGAATGTGACGTCAATGTTGTCTGGTAACTCATCAATGATTTCAGACTTTAACTTTATGTTGAGTGCCTTATTTAAACGTTCCTCATTTGGCTTTCTGGGAGAATAACTTTCCCAGATCGGAGGCAGACACTTGTTATACTTGACACTTTGTTTCTTACCAGTATCCTCTTCTGTCTTTTTATCTTGAAAATCTTCAAGACATGCAACAGTAGGATAACCTCGATCATCGTCATAGCAGCATCTACTTTCAATATTTTCTAGTTCCAAATCCTGCTTCAGTTTTGCACAATCTTCTATATACTCATTGATGACCTTCTGCTTCGTCATTAAAGTTGAACTCACCATCGTCATAGCAGCATCTACTTCTAAATTTGTCTTGTTCAGACTATCAACTGATCTGTTTAGCACATCATACGATTCTTTTACATATTTCACATCAAACAACAACTTTTCTTTCATCTCTTCAAGTTCACGAATCTTCTTGTCTTTCTCTTCACAATGTTTGCAAGGTTCCAAACATTTCAAACAAGGTTTAGTGACCTCGACAATCTTTTCAACTTCAACAATCTTCTCAACTTTGACGATTTTTTAACTTCAACTATTTTTTCAACTTCAACTATTTTCTCAATCACTTTTTCAGTCACTGGTTCTGCATCGAATTCTATTTCTGCTTCCCACCCTTCAACTTCAACCTTTTCTGTCGAATTTTCCTCAACTTCTGCTTTCTCGGCTTCCATTTTTTCCTTTTCTTCAGCAATCTTTCTTGCTTCTAATTCTTCCAATTCTTTCTACAGACGAGCAGCCCTTTTTTCTTTTAACATCTCAATTTTATCTGCAAAAAACAAATTAAAACTGAATGAATCTAAACTTTTTCTAGCATTATTAATGTACTCTTCCTCATCATCGGTATCTTCATCACTTTCTGATAATCTGAAAATTTTCGTTCTTTTTAGCTTAGATTTGACTTCTTCTTCTTCCAGGATTCGAGCAACTAATCCTGAATCAGCCGGAATTTATTTGTCCCAGCTAAATCCCTCTGCCACTTTTTCATCGTCTTGATTAACAAGAAAAACTTTCTTCTTTCCGTCTTCAATAGCACTGGATGATGATGGTTGTTGATCAATTTGATGAAAAATTGATTTTTGATAATAATCATTCTTTCCAAATGAATCTTGTCTTCTGGTTGCTTCTTTATTTTTACATTCTCTTTTAAAATTCCCATTTTCTTTGCAACGAAAACAAGTAACCTTTGATTTATCAAACCCTATCGGTGATGTAGCAATATCACGAAAATCATCTCTGATTTGTGATCTGGACCAGCTTGTAGATGATGTATACTCTTTCGGTTTATGTAATTTGTGATGACTGATTTAATATTAAAGGGTTTCATCTTCTACATTGTCGCTATAGATAACGTTAGCATAGCTAAACCTATTCCTTCGAAATGTCATCGCTAAAACATTGTCGGCATAAATCTAAACAAAAAAAAACTTTATTTAAATTATTTTGCAAAAAGAATTCATCGCAAAAACCTTGTATTTAGATTTTTCTGGAACACCTATAGCGACGACATGTTATCGTCATAGGTAAGAAATGAATTTTCATCAACATTCTTTTATTACATTTAGTAGAGATGACATGTTGTTGCTATAGGGCCTATAGTCAAAATTTTTTGGAACACCTGTGTCGTCGCTCTAGGTTTTCCAGAATTAAATTTTTTATTTTTTATTTCTAATTCTTTTCCGTTTTTTTTAATGCAAATATAAACAAATCTATCTGAATTATGTGACTTATGCATCTAGTTCTTATATTTTCTTAGTTCCGGTAGCCACAAGTAAATACCTTTACAAGTTTTTGGGTTATTGGATTTTATCGTCCCTAACTATTGGCTATTAGCCGTTGCCACCCCCAACTATCACTTTGACGCCCGCCACCCCCAACTTAATACTTACTTTGTTCTGTCACCACGTCGTTAACTAATCACTAACTTTTGAGCTTATTACTATACTTTTGGGGGTGTCTAAAGATCCCTAAAACCTTCCTAAGATCCCTATGACACCCCAAAAAGTATAAAAACAACATCAAAAGTTAGTGATCAGTTAACGAAGTGGTGTCAGAACACACTAAGTGTTAAGTTGGGGGTGACGGACGTCAAAGTGATAGTTGAGGGTGGCAGCGGCCAATAGTCAATAGTTGGGGGTGATAAATCCAAAAACCCCAAGTTTTTCTACTTTTCAATCAGATTCAAGTTTACATATGCGAAGTGGCACCAAGTGATAAATCCAAACACCTGTGTCGTCGCTCTAGGTTTTCCAGAATTAAATTTTTTATTTTTTATTTCTAATTCTTTTCCGTTTTTTTTTAATGCAAATATAAACAAATCTATCCGAATTATGTGACTTATGCATCTAGTTCTTATATTTTCTTAGTTCCGGTAGCCAGAAGTAAATACCTTTACAAGTTTTTGGGTTATTGGATTTTATCGCCCCTAACTATTGGCTATTAGTCGTTGCCACCCCCAACTATCACTTTGACGCCCGCCACCCCCAACTTAATACTTACTTTGTTCTGTCACCACGTCGTTAACTAATCACTAACTTTTGATGTTGTTTTTATACTTTTCGGGGTGTCATAGGGATCTTGGGAAGCTTGTATGGATTAGCAACACGAGAATTTTGAGATGTTCCAAGAGTTAGTGCTTGAGGCAAGTGGGATAGACAAGGCATGGCCAAAACAACTTACTGATTTTTGCGAATATTATATCTACAAATATCAAACTTGTGTATCCCTTTATGTGATTCTGTACGAGTGATGGATAAACAAGGCATGGCCAAAACAACTTCGAATGACACTTTTATTATTGAATGTCATCTTCGATTATCCATGTGTATTATATATATTATATATGTTCTAGAAACTATGGCTTTAATTCCTCTTTTTACCAACAACTGAAAATTAAATATAATAAAATATAGCTTGGGCATTGTGTACAAGGTCGTTTTCCTATCGATCGATCGTATGGTGATAAAGCCAAAAGTGACACACAATGTAGGTTTTGAACATTTCCTTTTAACTTTTTATCTCTTTATTCAGTGAATTTTCCTTTTACTAATGATATTTAATTACGAGATATTTACTTTATGGTTTGGTATTGATAAAGGGAGACCGTCTTGAAAATTTAGGCCAGAGAAATGGCCAAATGACGTATGGACGTACCCATAATACAAAGCTTATAGATATTTTAAAGCGAACTAAATCTTTGTCAGTGATGAAGAGAGGGAGGTTCGTCTTGCCACAAAAATGCCTACGGACAACACTCTTAGAGTTTGAGGGTCTCACACTCTTCACTCACCCATAGTCTTGTTATTTTTCTTTTTTGAACGACAAATTTGAATCACTGACGGACCACTAAAGTATCATCGTGTCACTAGCAAAACCACCCGATCATAATCTTGTTATTAGTTACATATATGCAAATGATTGCTCGAGGCTCTTCACAGTTCTTGTTACATACACAATTTGTTTCGTAACACCATTGAGGATACACAAGTAAGCTCGCAAGTTGCAGTACACAAAGGAATAAAAGTATCGTCGTAAACAAAAAAAATGCTAGCCCGCTAACCCTTAATTTTAGAACTACGACTTATAAGCAGTGGCGTTTCTGAGAATCCATGTACTCTGTTCGTGCTTGAAAAAATGTGTCATTCCGTAATGTTTTATTATTATTTAAAAAAAAATCAAACTAGTATGAGGATCAATAAACCATTGCCAATTGGGCAAAATTCTAAACCATAAAATATGAATTATAAACGGGCTATATTGGAATTGTTATATGTTTACTATTTAAAAAAAATAACATATGTATATATCGGATTTTTTTTTTTAAATCACGTGCCCCTCGAAATCACGGGTCTTGTGCGGAGGTCCTCCACGCACACCATCCAAGCCGCCACCGCCTATAAGATACTTCTAAAAATATCTAAACTTGCTATGATCTTTGACACCTAGGGAAGAAGTTGTGTTAATGTGTTATAAAGTTGGTATGCAAGTGTCTGCTTAAATATTATTATTATCTCATGGTTTCCTGCTTCTGATAACGTTCAGAGATATCGGAAAGCAACGGGCATATAGTTCAAAAGCAAAAAGGGAAGTTGTTAATGGGGGTAGGGGGAGTTTGAAGATATGTCTAATCTACAATAAACGCAACTTCATTTTTCATGAAAAAGATCGGATCTTGGTAGATACATATAAATCAAACTAAACCAATATCCTTTGGTCATAAAGATATTTATTTCTGGTACAGCTAGCATATTTGACTATGTCCTCATTCTTTTCATCATCATCTTTACGAAAACGAAAAAGAAAAAAAACTACTCATGACTTTACGTCATAGAACACTTATATAGTTGTTATATATATAAATATCCTTAAAAGCTTGTTTTTTAGATGTAGAAATCCATATAATATTTGATATAAACCAAATGGAATTATCTATTAGATTGCAACTTTGCAAGTGATTGTATTGAATCTTCTAGAAAAACCAACCACCAAATAACAATATACAAGAGTATTATATAATACAAGCGGTTACAAGGTGTTAATACGAGCGGTTACAAGGTGTTAACTGCCAAGGCAGTTACATGGGGAAAACGTATATCTGGTTTTATAACACTCCCCCTCAGATATACATACAGTTCATTATACACTATTAACAACATTCTTCAGGATGATGTTAAATCGATACTTCAGGACCAATATGATAAACTGATACTGCAGGACCAGTTATGCTGCCTCATTAAAAACCTTGCTAAGAAAAACCCAATGAGACAAAACTTAGCCAAGGAAAAGAGTACAGCGTGTATAATGCTCCCCCTCAATTTAACTAATGTCTTTTAACCTACAAAGCCCGATCTTATGTGATAACTGCTCGAAACTGCTTCTAGGTAAAGACTTTGTAAACAGGTCTGCTAGATTTTCACTTGACTTGATCTGACGAACATCAATTTCTCCTTCTTTCTTCAAATCGTATGTTGAGAAGAACTTTGGTGAAATGTGCTTTGTTCGATCACCCTTGATGTAACCTTCTCTGATCTGAGCTATGCAAGCAGCATTGTCTTCATAAATAATTGTCGGCTCCTTCTTGATCTGTTCTAGTCCGCATGCATCTTGTATGTGATTAATCATTGATCTCAACCACAGACATTCTCGACCAGAATCATATAGTGCTATTAATTCGGCATGATTTGATGATGTTGCTGTAAGTGTTTGCTTAGTTGACTTCCAAGAAATTGCTGTGCCACCGTATGTGAAAACATAACCTGTCTGAGATTTTGCTTTGTGAGGATCTAATAGGTATCCGGCATCAGCATACCCAACAAGCTGGGACTTTTGATCCTTTTGATAGAAAAGACCTAAGTCTTGTGTCACGCAAATATACCGGAATATATGTTTTACACCATTCCAGTGTCTACGTGTTGGATTCGAACTGTATCTCGCTAGTACATGAACTGTAAATGCAATGTCAGGTCTTGTGTTATTTGCGAAGTACATAAGGGTACCGATCGCGCTTAAGTACGGTACTTCTGGACCAAGTACTTCTTCGCCTTTTTCTTGAGGGCGATAAGGATCCTTGTGTGGATCTAGCGGTCGGACAACCATAGGTACGCTAAACGGATGTGCTTTATCCATATTGAAACGAACTAACATCTTCTGGATGTAGTTTGATTGGTGGACAAATGTGCCATTGCACAGATACTCAAATTGTAGTCCGATACATAATTTCCTCATACCAAGATCTTTCATTTCAAATTCCTTCTTTAACAACTGAGCAACTTTCTCTATCTCTTTAGGAGATCCGATGATGTTGATATCATCAACATAGACTGCGATTATAGTGAAATTTGAGAGTGATCTTTTTATAAAGACACATGGACTGATTACATCAGACTTGTATCCTTCCTTTTCGAGATATTCACTAAGTCGATTGTACCACATACGACCAGATTGTTTGAGACCATATAAAGATCTCTAGAGCTTTATAGAACACATATCTCGAGGTGTTGATTTTAATGCTTCAGGAAATTTTAATCCTTTAGGGATTTTCATGTAGATGTCATTTTCAAGTGTCCCGTATAAGTATGCAGTGACGACATCCATTAGTCTCATATGAAGTCCTTCAGAGATTGTGAGGCCGGTTAGGAACCTAAGGGTTATCGCATCCACTACAGGGGAATACGTTTCCTCATAATCAACTCCTGGGATTTGGGAAAACCCTTGTGCTACAAGTCGAGCCTTATATCATACAATCTCATTCTTTTCATTTCTTCTTATTGCAAACACCCATTTATAACCTACTGGTTTGACGTCTATGGGTGTTCGGACTACAGGTCCGAAAATATGTCGCTTTTCGAGCGAATTTAATTCAGCATTTATGGCTTCTTGCCATCTTGGCCAATCATTTATGTGCATGCACTCTTCTAAAGTTTTAGGTATGTAATCATTTTCATTGATTACATCTGTTGCTATAGCATATGCGAATATATCATCAACACGTGTTTTATTCCGGTTCCACATAGTACTATCTTGTACATAATTAATAGAGATCTCATTTTCGTTCGGTACTGGTGTTTCTTCTGAAACTTCATTTTCCTCTGGAATTATAGTTGTCTCTTTCGGGACATTTACCTCTACCGGGGTTTCATTTATAACCTTTTGTGAGTTTTCACCAACTGCGTTACTTTGCTCTTTTCGTTTCTGCGGGTTTTTGTCTTTGGAACCGATTGGTCTCCCACACTTTCGTTGTATGGTAATCTCTTCTGGGATTACTTCAATTCGAGCAGGTGCATTTGATGCTGGTACATGTGACTTTATCACTCTATTCGTGTCTGTGAATGCATCTGGTAATTCATTCGTTATTCTTTGCAAATGTATAATCTTTTGGACTTCATATTCACATTGACCACTTCGGGGGTCGAGATTTGATAGCGATGATGCATTCCACGTTATTTCTTGTGTTACCAGTCTTTCTTTGTCCTTATATCCCCCTAAGACTGGGAACATCGTTTCATCAAAATGACAGTCAGCATACCGTGCTGTAAACATGTCTCCCGTCATTGGTTCTAAATATTTAATAATGGATGAAGAGTTAAACCCAATATAGATACCCAGTTTTCTTTGGGGTCCCATTGTAGTACGTTGTGGTGGCAGTATTGGTACATATACCGCACAACCAAAAATTCTAAGGTGGGACAAACTTGGTTCTCGTCCGGAGACCAGTTGCAATGGGGAGTATTTGTGATCAGCAGTTGGTCTCAATCTAATCAGTGCAGCAGCATGCAAAATAGCATGTCCCCATGCAGAAGATGGTAGTTTACATCTCATTAAAAGTGGTCTAGAAATTATTTGTAATCTTTTAATCAAAGATTCAGCTAAACCTTTTTGTGTGTGAACATGAGGTACTGAATATTCAACATTAATCCTAATTGACATACAATAGTCATTAAACGCTTAAGATGTGAACTCTCCCGCATTATCCATCCGGATGTTTTTAATTTGATTGTCAGGGAAATTGGCTCTCAATTATATGATTTGAGCTAAAAGTCGAGCAAATGCTACATTTCGAGTAGCTAAAATGCTCACATGTGACCACCTTGAGGATGCGTCAATTAAGACCAAGAAATAGCGGAATGGTCCACATGGGGGATGAATAGGCCCACAAATATCCCCTTGGATTCTTTCTAAAAATGATGGGGCTTCATGTATCAATTTAGTTTGTGAAGGCCGAGTTATAAGTTTGCCCAGAGAGCATGCTGCACATGATAAGTCTTGTGGCAGCAAAACTTTTAAGTTTTTGAGAGGGTGCTCGGTGGCACTTTTGATTATTCGTCTCATCATTATGCTACCAGGGTGACCAAGACGGTCATGCCATATATTAAATGTGTCTTTATCTAATAGCTTTTGGTTACTCACCATGTATGATTCGATAGGATTGATATTAGTACAATATAATCTAGAGGATAAGGCTTCTAATTGTTCAACGACGGTTTCTAGGCCATTTTTGTTTGAAGTAATTTGAAGATATTAATATTATTTTCAGATATTGTTTTTAGATGGTAACCGTTTTTTCTTCGAATATCTTTAAAGCTAAGTAAATTTCTTCTGGATTTACTAGAATATAATGCATTATCAATAGTTAATTTGGTACCAGAAGATAATGTTATGTGTGCTCTGCCGGAGCCTTCGATAAGGTTACTGACACCAGATATAGTACTAATCGGTGTCTCTGCCGGGACAACTCAGAGAAAAATTTCATATCTTTGAGAATAGTGTTAGTACTACCGCTATCTATCAGACATTCATCACCAATAATAGCTCTACTGGAGCTGGTATACATATTTCTTCTGGAAATAATAAAACACGTTAAATATAAGAAATTGCATGTTTGAGTATGATAAAAAAATCATACAACTATGAATCAAACATCACCGGATTATGAGGAACGAAGATGCTCGGAATCCAAAAACGATGTTTGATGAATTCCTGATGTTGAAAATCGAGCTTGTTATTTTGTTCCGCGACCAACAAACATGGTATTAGATCAGTATATTTTGTAAATTTACGTTCTCTGTAATACTGCGCGAGGAGCATGTTTGATGTATGGAACGTCGAGAAAGTTTTCTCTAACATGTCTTCATCGGTGATTTGTTCACCGCATAATTTAAACTTAGAGGTCTCTAGACTCTTTGCTTCTAAATGAGTTTTAGCATCAAGAGTCCACGAGAGATAGTAATTGCCCGAGATTTGAAGTGCAATGAATTCAAGCTTTGACAAGTTTGACATTTTTATTCGAATCGTGTATAAAATGTATATTGTATGAGAACTTCAGGTTCTTGTTAGTGAGAAGTGCGGGTTATATAGCATAAAAAGTGTGCTGTATAATCGAAAAGGAATTTAGAAATGTTTGTATAAATCTCATATTGTGTAATTTGAACCGTATAAAATTATGAATGTAAATCTCATAATGCGTAAATAAATGAGAACCATATACTATTTTGAGAAAGAGTTGTGTGCATCTATAGATGCAATTTGTAAGGGATATATTGACTTTGATTATGTTTATTATTATTATTATAAGAATTTAAAAAAATTCTAGAGAATGGGGTTTTAAAACCCACTATGAGAGATGTGGATAACAATTGTGTTCTATGACATACAATAATAAAAGTCTTGCTCCCCCTTTCCTTCGTTTCTTTGACCTTCAACTTCCCATATCCACATTAACCACACCAAATTCTTTGGTTTTATTGTTAACAAAAACCTATATGAAAAATATCTTTATACAATTTCTTGTTTTAAAATAAAATGTGAATTAGTAAAACAATACGGCCCACAGGAAAACAAAGCCATCCCTGGTATTACACAATCCCCAAGACCCTTTATTATAAAGTGTTTTATTCATTTTCTATTAAACCCTCTTGATTTTTGTTTGTTTCTTTAGCGTGTGAAAATAAAATCCACGACATTATTTCCACTTCTAATTTCATGACATAGTTGCCGTCCCCAACGCCACCGAATACGATCTAATCCACGACATCGCCACCGCCACCGCCTATTCAGAAACCGCCGTTAACCGGCACCGGAGAAAGGTTTTCAGGTCAGAATTTTTTTTCTTTGTTTATTTTCTGTTTGTTGCACGGGAAGTTCGTGTATATGGGCGGCAGTGACCGCCGGGTTGATTGAAAAAGAAAAAAAAATCAACAATATCAGAATTTGATTCTTAAAGATGATAAGGGATGATTGATTTCGTTTTCGGATAACAGGGCAGTCCTAATTTATTCTAAAGTTCAAAAGGAAAACCTATTTCGTATGAACATTCCAATTTATAATCAAGGAATGAGTTTCATGTTTAGTACCCGGATTGATGAACAGATGACCAGTAATTTCCGAACAGGTTGATTGGCGGCTTGAAACAGTGGCAAAGCGCAAACAGATGGACGGTAATTTCAGTGAAGAAGAGAGCGATCGTGCTGATAACGTGATATAAACCAAATGGAATTATCTATTAGATTGCAACCTTGCAAGTGATTGTATTGAATCTTCTAGAAAAACCAACCACCAAATAACAATATACAAGAGTATTATATAATACAAGCGGTTACAAGGTGTTAATACGAGCGGTTACAAGGTGTTAACTGCCAAGGCAGTTACATGGGGAAAACGTATATCTGGTTTTATAACATTGAATTTTTCAAAAGCTAAAAATCAATTATTAATTGACTTAATGAAGGACAACATTTATGCAATATATACATGTATTTAATCATCCATATACAAAACAAAAAAAAAACAAAAAAAAACGTTATAACGTTAACGACGGTCATAATATTAAGTGTTTCTGTTTGGGGTTAATCCGCATCACACTTGCAAGAAAATTTCTTAATGTTAAAGTTATAATTCTTAATTTACTATTAGAATACTGGCTTTTTATCGACGGCATAGTTCTTTTTGGTATTATTGATGGATAAAACGAACTAAAAGTAAAACTAACTAGGGGGCGTAAGTATCCCGCGCTTTACAACGGGAAGTATTTGTTGTGCAGAAGAGTTTAGCAGCACGTTTGATAATTATGGGTGTAAGATGTTGCAAACAATCCGTTGGTTGTTTCCGACCACTTGTACATCAGAAATCTCCGTGTAGAAAAAAAATAATGTTTAAAAAACGATAAATAATAAGCAAGTTCACATCGGAACAATGATATAACAAAGCAAGCCGCAAGGTTTAGTGTGGTGGTGTGTGTAGGATGCGGTGGAAAACATGTTAAGCGCAGTTTCCACCACTTGTGCATCAGTGTTCATACCGTAAATAAGAAATGGACGTCGAAAAGATGATAAAAAATAATAAAGTTGTAACGCCCCAATCGCGTAATACAACAACACGCGGCGGAATTATCGGGGAGTCACGTTACAAATTGTTCACAACTACTGGTACTAAAATTGTTTCAATATTATTAACATTGTTTTACAAACAAAGAATACATGTAATTGTCTTTTGATTAAGAAGTCTAAGGCCCGAATGCAGTCCTATACGTTGCATGCTTGAATAGTCGAAAACCTGAAACATATGTGAAAAACAGTCAGCATAAAAATACCGGCGATTACATAGGTTTTGTTAGCAAAATAAATGGCAAAACATTTGTTATTGCAATACTTTGGCAACTACGAGAGTTGTCGATAGAAAATAAATCTTGAAGCCAGAGAATGGCAAAAGTTTTAACCTTGCAATACATAATCTTGATTGTGAAATCTCGTGGCAAAAAGTTTGGTACATGGCAATATGATTATTACTAAGTCACTTTTTATGCCAATTGAAATTGTACATCGTAATCTCGTTTAAATCATTGTAGAACTCGTTAATGTGTTATTAGAAAGTCAATCAATGATTAATAATAACTGTTTTGAAATAAATCAAAACTTGTGTGAGTATATTATATAAATCAAGTCAATGATTCATGATAATACTTTAGATGTCTTACTATAAATCTAACATATAAAGTTATGGGAGATTCTACAAGGACATGGATAATCGAATATTGAAACAATAGTACACAAAATCCTAAAGTGATCCAGATAACGCTACAAGAATAATAAAATAAAAACACTTATATAAAGAAAGTACTAGCGGCGTATCCACCATGTTCTTATTTTATTACACCCGTTTCATTATCTAAATCACAACTACCACATAAACACATAGATCGTTAACTCGTTCCAACTAGTAAACACGCATTAAAGCACACAATGAATCCAAACAGGGACTCCGATATTAGTACTCTAAGCATCTCATATATGTCTAGCTATGAAGATAGATAGATACTACAGGGATCAGGTTCTCGTCACGTCGTCTCGTTACATACGCATTAAAGTACACAATGAATCCAAACAAAGATTCTATTATTAGTACTCTAAACATCCTAGAAGAATCAATCTATGAAGATAGGTTGATGTTAAAAGGATTTCGTTTCAGTCGTATTGAATCATCGTATCACAACATCCTAAATCCTAATAGTGATTCGGGATAACGCCACAAAGGGTAATATAATAAGCACACTTATATATAGGAAGTACCAGCGACGTATCCACCATGTGCTTATTGTATTACTCTAGTTTCGTTATCTAAATCACCAACAATCTACACATAAACCAACCATCGTCTCTAAAGTACTTCGTAAAAATCTCACTATGAAGATAGGAAGATCTAAGACTGTACTTCAAATATCCTATAAGAATCTAACTATGAAGATAGCTAGTTCTTTTAAGGAATTGGATAAACACTGTATTTGCATAATCAGAATAATACACATAAAAGCACTTAGTAAACACATATATGTCATACATTTGGAAAACAAATCAGTTGCACATATGAATCACCCCAAAACAATTGAAGATGATAAAAGAGGCGAACTATGTACTCGCCTGGGATTGCGTATAGTTCTTGTTCAAAAGATATAACAAAGCTCAAAAGACCAAGAGTTCAAGTGTTGAAGCGGTTCCTAGTGTAACGGATACTATGTTATTGAATCGACACCTAAATCGGAAGATCGGGTAGAACGAGGGCTCGTAAACCAAATGAGTATTGGAACTCATGTGATATGGTTTAACAAAGCCTACATTCTTAATCAGAACCTATCCTAAGGGCTTACGACTCGTTACGACCCATTAAGGTAGCTTACGCTACTTTAACGCGTCGTTTGCGAAAAAACGCGTTCGAGACGCCTAACTAGTCCTATGACAAGTATTATATGCCTTAATATATATAATTATGTTATATAATCAGTTTAGATGTCAAAACATGTGTTACATATGCTTAAAATGAAATTATGCGCAAAAGGGCATTTTGGTCATTTTCCTAAGGCATATAAACTACCTATCATACAACTAACTAAACGAAGTGACCATAAGGTATAACCTCGGGAGATTATTACCTATACAACTATGGTCACAAAATATGTTTGGTCGGATCCAATCGATCGACCAAACGGATCGGGTTCGAAAGTCTAAGCGGTTGTTTAGATCGCTTATCTTACGACCCTATATAAGCACTAAACTATGAGTGACGAGTTAAACATGTTAAAACATGTTTAACTAAGTTAGAAAACAAGTTTGATATCAAAACAAAGTGTTTTGATACCCAAAGATAGCTTCGTTGCAAAATACACATAAACGCGTATTTTGACCGAAACTATGACTCGTCACTATGCCTAATCAACGTGGTAATTAGTAGGTATAGTCACAAGGGACTATAACCATCATGATTGCGCTCATGTTGCGAAATTCAAACGATCTTCGTGTTGACCAAAGACTGGTCAAAGCAGAAAGTCAAACACTGTTTGACTTTCACGCTTGAAAAGCAATAAAAGCATGAAGGAAACTTACAAAAGGTTCAAGAAATGAAGAATTTGATCTAAAATACTCAGGTATGAAGCTAAGGCTTCAACTTAGAGCATATTAGAGCAAATGCGTGAAGAATGAAGTGAAATCAAGTGGGTATTTATAGATTTCCAAGAACCGCTAGGACCGTTTCTCGTAATTTGTGCTTCAATCTGGACCTTACAAGTGTGGCACACTGATTTACAATACTAGGGGACCTTAAAAACTAGCTAATGGTATAAGAAAACCTTGTACAAACCCAGAAAATGAGCTGTTGTTTGCTAAAACTAGATTCTGCGGATCTGGGCATCTGTCGCGCCCCGTGTAGACTCACACTGAGTCTTACGCGCCCCGCCAGAGATAATTTTAACAGATTGTCAAGTTTAGTCCCTGTAAGTGTAAAACTTGGTTTTTGGTGCATTTTTTATGCCTTTAAGCCCCGTTAAGCCATTTTCAAGGCTCTACAATGATGACAAAGTGTAGGGAATATGAAATATGCTTGAAAACATCTCGGATGTCGGTTCGTTTGATCATACGGTCGCGTTGTTCGATTAATTATGACGGAATTCGTAACAGACGCGAAACCGATCCAAATTACGTGACGAATGAAATTTTAACATTCCAACCACTAAAATAATATATTTTAATGATTACAAAATTTTTGGATGTCCGGATATGTTCAGAACGTAAGATATGCGCGAAAATGCAAACTTATGCACTTTTGATGCTTTTAGTCCCAATTGATCAAATAAGCTTATTTTCGCATAACGAACCACTCAAAGCCTATTTCTAAGCTATGTAAAGGATATTTAGGGTACGTTAGCTTATGATCAAGTTTCGGAATGTTCGTTGTGGTACGAATCAGAGGACTTTCGCAGTTTGACGCAAATAGTCCCTGTGATCGAATAAACTTGTTTGTTGACACACCAAAGCCTTCAAACTTATTTCTAAGTTATATAAAAGTTATTTAACATATGTTAAGCCTATGTCACTATTCTGGAGTGTTTGCCGCATTAAACTGATTATGTTTACGCATCAGTTCGCGTATAACTTTCCAGAAAGCGATTTAAAGCTTGAAATTGAACTAGAATCAAAACATGAAATTGTCAAACATAAATAAACAAATTTTGAGACCAAAACACATTGTTTCTTTGATAGAAGATAGTATCCTACATCATGTGGTGTTTACGGAGCACAAGTGTCACAGTCTCCCCTACTTTAGGAAATTTCGTCCAGAAATTTTATTCGAGGGAGACCGTAGAGTGTGATTGAAACAACTGAAGGATGAGCAAATTGCTAGATACCAAAGATGCAGATCATCGTTTGGTGTTATAAATTTTAGGGGATTCAAAATGTGATTTGGGATATTCAAAGTATCTCAAGGTATTCAGCCCTTTGAAACTGTGAATTTAAAGAAAAAGTTGACCAGTGTTCAAAAATTGTTTGGGTATGGCACTATGTTATACTAAGCTCTTCGTGTAATTCCTAGCAAACCAAGGGGTGTACATTCAAGCCCGACACATACACGGTTTCTAACGTCCCACGAGGTACATCCAATGCACCATGAACATCTCATGCATAGGAGACGGGTCAACATACCTTATGGCATCAAGATCGTCATTATTAACACCATAATATAATCCCGGTCGGCTCGATTTGAGTTAATGAATGTACTTGTTTTTGTTTATTGTAAATAAACACACAAATAACAAATAAGCACATAATCACAAAATGGTCCAAGATAACATAAAATCACCAAGTGATCTCAGCTACGTTCTGAAGAATAACACAATAAGAACACTTATATATAGGAAGTACCATCGGCGTATCCACCGTGTTCTTATCGCATCATACTTCTCCTGTTACCTTAATCATTCTAGATTTCATGCCACCATACTTAAAAAGTCTTACTATGATTTCTCATGCGTCGAATCTCATAATTAAGTGTGCACCCATAATTATTCGTTTCGTCGCATGGTCCACATAGCTCCTCTTGTTAAGTGAGGGTAAACAAATAATAAGGTCGAACTATCATCTAAATCGAATAAACATCGTCACAGCATAACATTTGTCAAATTGAATCGTATTTCATACTATCAATGATAGCACTACTTATCTTGCATACAACAAATTTAGTAGTAGGTATTTCATTCTAGTACAAATGTTTATATATGTTTCATACTAACCAATCAGGTAGAGTGCAACATATACTAAAAATGCATTGTCATCATATTGCAAACATATCGAGAAAATGTTTTCAAATCATGCGTTAGGTATGCTAAGTTAACACACTAAGCAAATTGTATTTGAAAATTAGTGTACTAAGTACGTTAAATCAACATACGAAGCAAATTGTATTTATAATCATGTACTATACATATTAGATAAATAAATCATGTATGTAATGTTATGATCACAAAATAGTATTAACTTGTTCATAGTATTCATATCAATCATGTTACCAAGTTCGTATGAATGCACTAGAGTGCAATCATGGTATGCTAATTTACAAGATTTAGTTCCTAAAGAACGGAATCCTCAAAGTCAACATGTAGCTGTAATCACACGTAGTATAATCACATTAGAGTTGTAATTGGAAAATGAATAACAAGGATAAAGATAAACTTCTTGAAATTTATATTGTTATTACAAACATAGTTGAAATATGTACATTGTTTTTGAAAATAAACAGATTCAAATGATCATAAGTGCTTCATCATTAACTTGAGCGTCATTGACGTTGAACACTCGTCCATTAGCATAGGCAAGCTTGGGGCAGTTTCGCTTGAAATGATTTAGATCTCCACAATTGAAACATGCTCGAGGGCGAGTCTGAGTAGGGGTTGTTCGGTTCAGGATACGACAGGTCACATCTAGATGTCCAAATAGACCACAGATTGTACACTAACGACAAGGAGAATTTGATGCGTGATGATAGTTGCAATGATTGCACCGAGGTTGCTTTCCACGATAAAATCCCTTAAAGGGTACTGAGTTTAGTGGAACTGGTGCAAGAATTGCAAAATTCTTTGAAGTCTTGCGCTTCCTAGAATTCTTAGAAGATTCGGCCTTTGTTCTTTTCGAATTCTCATTAACAGATTCAGTGTTTTGTTTCTTGTCTCCTTTTCGAAATAGTTTACCTTTTCTGACCTGGGAGTCGGTTAAGATAGTGGCTAATTCCTTAGCCTCCCTAAGTGTTGCAGGTTAGTTGCTAGTGACAATGTCTTAGACAAGATCAGGTAGGCCATCAATAGATTTCTCAATGGCCCGATCTAAAGGTGTGACCATAGTGGGGCAAAGTAGGCTTAACTGTTCAAATCGGTCAGTGTAGGCACGGTTTTCCCTACTATATTGTTTTAGATAATAGAACTCGTTTTCAAGTGCCCTTATTTCGCTTCGTGGGCAGAATTCTTTCTTCATAAGATCCTTAAATTCTCCCCATGTAAGTGCCATTGCCATATCGGCACCATGGTCTCTCATAATACCATTCCGCCAAGTGAGTGCTCTCCTTTGAAAGACACTCAAGGAGAAATCTACCTTGCGCTCATTGGGATACTGAACATGGCGGAATGTGCTTTCTATACTATCAAAACATTGTAATAATGTAGTTGCTCCTTCAGACCCATTAAACCTGAGTGGTTTAGCCGAGTTGAATTGTTTATAGTTACATGGCGATAAAACATTATTTTTATTGTTTTGGATTTGGTTGACTTGAGTCACAATGCCAGGGAGTAAAGTATCTAGCTGCTGAGAAATCATTGCTGCTAATTCAGCGTTCTGAGTGGCGTCGCGGCGAGGAGGCATCTTGAAAGTATAGCTATAGTGAAAACCAAATAAGTTAGATTTATCAAATTGTTATGAGTTTGTAACATCATTGTATTGTGAAAACTTTGATCTAGTAAAATTTGTTCATTGGTCTCGTTCTTATACTTAGAATATATGGTGTTGTGGATCTTGTTTTGAGATAAGTGTTGTTTGAAAAAAAATAAACTTTTGTAATATTTTTGGATGAGAGAATACAAACCAAGTTAATGATTTGTGTTATAAATTCCTTTACTGTTTAAAATTTTTATTGCTTTTAAGATAAAATATTTTAAATTTAATTTTTAAAATAAAGAAAATTTGTGTCTGAAATTTTGTAAATTCTCATCCAAAAATTTGAAATTTTAAAAGACAAGTGTAGTGTTTCGAAAATGAAGATAAGATCTCATAGTGTCGTGAAATGAAATGAAATTCATTTTAATTGTCTCGAATCAAACAAATCACCGAAGGTAATATGATGAAATAATATTGTGAAAGGAAAGTTGTTCCGATTGTTGTGAATAGCAAACATATTACCGAGGGTAATATGAATGAGTAGTGTTTCAAAGGTCGTTTAGAATTGGTTCGACATGGTCAAGATAGATAGGTTTTTATAATGCTTCACGAAGATATGCTTTAGCCTATAAGTGGACACTCACCCTAAGAGTTCCCAGGTAAGAGTGACTGGTCCGATAATGCGGATTTGTACGAACACTCTAGCCTTAGACAGAAAACTCGGGGTACAGGCGTCCACCCTTCCAGACTGCATGTGTTCACATTATTAAAACCCAAGATTTCGATGAAAAATGTTTGAGAAAAACATTTGAGAAATCTTTTGATGAAAATTGTTTAAGGTAAACATGTTGCGAAATATTTTGACGAAAACGTTTGAGAAATATTTCAATGAAAATGTTTTGAGAAAACATTTTGAGGAATACCTTAAGGCATAAAGCCTAAGGGTTTTAGGATAAATCATCTAAGGTTAGACGATTTATAATTCATAGTGTAGTTGTGGCACGAATAAGGATGAGGATTTAGGAAGGAGTTCCTAAGTCTACTCATGTTTGGGTCCTAGGAAGGTTATAGACTAGGTTAAAGGCATACTAATAACCTAATTCCCTATAACCAGTGCTCTGATACCAATCTGTAACGCCCCAATCGCGTAATACAACTACACGCGGTGGAAATATCGGGGAGTCACGTTACAAATTGCTCACAACTACTGGTACTAGAATTGTTTCAATAATATTAACATTGTTTTACGAACAAAGAATACATGTAATTGTCTTTTGATTAAGAAGTCTAAGGCCCGAATGCAGTCCTATTCGTTGCATGCTTGAATAGTCAAAAACCTTTAAACATATGTGAAAAACAGTCAGCATAAAAATGTCGGTGAATGCATAAGTTTTGTTAGCCAAATAAATGGCAAAACATTTGGTATTGCAATACTTTGGCAACTACGAGAGTTGTCTATAGAAAATAAATCTTGAAGCAAGAGAATGGCAAAAGTTTTAGTATTGCAATATATAATCTTGATTGTGAAAGCTCGTGGCAAAAAAATTTGTACATGGCAATATGATTATTACTAAGTCACTTTTTATGCCAATTGAAATTGTACATCGTAATCTCGTTTAAATCATCGTAAAACTCGTTAATGTGTTATTAGAAATTCAATCAATGATTAATAATAACTGTTTTGAAATAAATCAAAACTTGTGTGAGTTTTATATAAATCAAGTCAATGATTCATGATAATACTTTAGATGTCCTACTATGAATCTAACATATAAAGTTATGGGAGATTCTACGAGGACATGGATAATCGAATATTGAAACAATAGTACACAAAACCCTAAAGTGATCCATATAACGCTACAAGAATAATAAAATAAGAACACTTATATATAGGAAGTACCAGCGGCGTATCCACCATGTTCTTATTTTATTACACCCGTTTTGTTATCTAAATCACAACTACCACATAAACACATAGATCGTTAACTCGTTCCAACTAGTAAACACGCATTAAAGCACACAATGAATCCAAACAGGGACTCTAATATTAGTCCTCTAAACATCCCATATATGTCTAGCTATGAAGATAGATAGATATTACAGGGATCAGGTTCTCGTCACATCGTCTCATTACATACACATTAAAGTATACAATGAATCCAAACAAAGATTCTATTATTAGTACTCTAAACATCCTAGAAGAATCAATCTATGAAGTGATGCGGATTGGTGTGTATATGGATTTATGTATATTTTAAGTCCTTTTTACACGTTAGTCAAGTTTTAAATTTATAAAACACGATATTTTACTAACACCAAACACACATATGGGCAAGTGCACCCATCGTGGGCGTAGTATAGTGTTGGCAAGATACCGAGGTTGTCCAAGGACACAAGAGCTTTTAGTACCGGTTTATCCTCAACGTCTAATCAAATCAAAAAGGTTTTAAACTAGAAAAATAAAATCTAACTAAAATTCTGAAAAATAAAATAAAAATAAAAACAGATAGACAAGATGAATCACTTGGCTCCGACTCGTGTTTAGTGTAACCTTTGATTATTTCCGCACTTTTGCACTTTTTAAGAGATTATCTTAGTTATTGTAGTAGGTCCCTCTTTTGAAGGTGACGTTACCCTCAACCCAGTAGTTTGAGTCAGCAAGGATACAATCCTAAAGGGTCGGATTATTGAAAGATAATTAATTAAGTTATTAACGCATATTATGGTAGGCCCCTCTTTTTGAGGTGACGTTACCCTCGGCTAAGTAGTCTGAGTCAGCAGGGATACAGTCCTAAATAGCCGGGTTAAAGTATTAATAGTAGCTTACATATGAGGGGATCAAAGAGTTTGGACCCCCGCCATCCAATACCGGTGAGTATTGAAGGAGGTCCTACTAAATTTGACCCAGGTCCTTACAGGATCTATAAACTGAACAAGGCAAGACTCTTACCAAACCGTTCCCTTAACCCTCGACCAGGTAGCCCACATATCTCCATATAGACCGTGGAGATATGAATGGTGAAAATCTTTTATTTTATATAGACAGTAAAATAATGCCAAAACACCACGGATAAACGATAAAGAAGAATCGACTTCAACATAAGAAACTAGTTATTAAAGTTATTAATACAAAACCAAGTAAAAAGTGTGAAAAGATTAAAAATAAAAATTATTACACTAGACACTTGTCTTCACCAAGTGATGTAAGAGACTTAGGCAAACATGGTCTTTGATTGTCAAGAACTCTTACGATCAATCTTGGATCCCGAGATGACTCACACACTCTACGATGGACAATGGATGATGGTGGTGGATGATGGTGTTGTGATGGTGGTGGGTGGTGGGTGAAGTGTGAGAGAGGTGTTGTGCCAAGGGATGGTTTGCAAATGAGCCAAGCTGTCACATCCGCTCGTAGCGGAAGCGCGAGGTGTGATCTGATCGGTTCTCATTGCATAACAATATAAGTGAACAATACTAACTGAATAAAAACAAGCTTCAATGCCATTGTCATAATTGTTTCGAAAGAAAGCAACATAAGTTAAATGTATTTGTTACAAACCATCAAATGAAAATATGTTTTCATCGTTCTATACATCAAAATGTAAGTCTTAAAATGTCAAGGCTTTGACCACTATATTACCGCAAAGAGGCGGTATATAATGGGAAAACCCTTCAAATGGTGGCATGGAGTCTTGATACTTGCTTTCCTTGACTGAAATGTCTGCCAGGTCCACTAATTTCCTGAAATACATGTTAAGTTTGAAAACATCAACAAAAGTTGAGCGAGTTCATGCAGTTTAGCTGTATGAGATGTATCTGTAAAATGTGAGTTGTATAAAATGTATCCGTAAAATGTGAGTTGTATAAAATGTATCCATAAAATGTGAGTTGTATAAAATGTATCTGTATGTAAAGATGTAGTATGTAAAGCGTCAATGAAATCGTTGATCATTAATGTTTCGCGAGGACATTAATATGTGTGACGAATTAGGTAGCAATCCAAACCTAGACTATTTTATGTCGACTACTATCGACTGGGACACAAACGCACTATTCTGTATGGGTCCACGACCAAGAGTGGGGCTCGCCAATACCCATTAGATCTAACCACTTGTACCTAGGTCCAAACTGGATTAATGGTGCTTAGATGTATAACCCTAATTCGCACATGATCTAAGGTGTTTCATTCCCTAACTTTAACATACGATTGAACATGTATCTTCCCCGATAGATGTAAAGTTGTAAAACATTTAAATGAATAGGGGACATGAACTCACAGTATTGCGTCCGTGAATGATAAGTGTTTGTGATCTTACGCGTGGTCATCTTGAACAATGTTGCGACCTACAAATGTTCTTATATTTTTTAGACACTTCGGTCTTTGTAAATGACTTGAGTACAAGCCTTGTGTCTTAAATATGTGTAAGACTTGTATGTCTTTATTGTTCGTTGAACTTTGTATTAGATGAATGAATTGTTAAACGGTTATATATATATTTCACCAAATATATATATATATATATATGTAATCTTGTATCTTGTGAGTTGTATCATCGGGTCTTGTCTTCTTTATTTCATGTCTTTGTATAAGTAAACTGTTCAATTGTAATTTTTACCAATTATATGTCATTGGGCTTAGCCCAAGAATTCATGTTATTGGGCCTAAATAGTGTTGGGCCTAAATAGTGTTGGGCCTCAATAGTGTTGGGCCTAAATAGTATTGGGCCTCAATAGTGTTGGGCCTAAATAGTATTGGGCCTAAATAGTGTTGGGCCTAAATAGTATTGGGCCTTGGCCCATATGTTTGGTATTGGGCTTAGCCCGTGTATTTAAGTTAAGCCCATTATGAAAGTAAGCCCATTAAGAAGTGTAAGCCCATTTGTATAAAATAGCCCATTAAGAAGTGTAAGCCCATTTGTATAAAATAGCCCATTTGAAAGTATAAGTCTTTCATTTTTATAAAAACATTTTTATAAAAATAACTAAGTATACTTTTTAGTAAATAAAAACATAATAGTTTTTATAAGTTTCAAAATGTCCGAATTTTGTTAATGGTAACGTAATTTTGGTGTACGCGTCGAAAGATCGCCTAAACGTCGTAGTAAGTCCTCGGATTGGCGATATGTTTATAGATTCGCTTGTCGTCCATTTTGACCATAAGTTGTGTCCGAAAGCTCGGAATGTCCGTAAGTTGTTTTCAAGTGTGTCTATATGTATTCTTGGTGTAAGTATGTCTTTTATTTATTTGTGTCATTGTTATCAAGTCTCTAACTTTTATATATAACTAATACAAATAATAACACATAGCACATACTTGATATGTTCAATAAATATGTATTTTACTAAAATATATATTTATGTCAATTTTTATGTTTAGAAAGACCAACTTTCTAATCTTGTAAAGACTTTGTAAAAAAAAATGATAGTTTTTCTAACATATGATTTCTAAGAAAAGTTGTCCATAGTTCCTTTGTAATATGAACTTTGCCATGTTTATTTACATATCATTTTCTTTTCAAATCATCAACAATTTCTCATATCATTTCTAAAAAAAACACATGAGATTTATAACATAACCTCATTAAGATGATCTCAAAATCATGTAGGATTTTATACATGATCATAACATATGCTAACTAGTTCAAAAACCAAGTTTAATTCTAGTTTTAACAACTTTTATAAAAAATCTCAAGTTGTATGTTACTTTTTATAATCTTGTAAAAGTATTGTTTTTAGTGAAAAACCTCAAATACTTTCACAAGATCAAATGTTATGATCATCCCTTTAAACCTTTATGTTAAAAACCCTTTTAACATAAACATGTATAATTGTTAGATCATATTTTTAAAACATCCTCTAACAATTTTATTTATATCATAATCATCATAACAAGATCGAATATACATATAACAAGTCTTAGATCACAATATAAACCAACATAAATATATCATGATTATTATTTTTGCTTCTTTGTATTTTTCATGTTTATTATGTATGATTATTTAGTTATTTATTAGTTATAATAACAATCATAAACATAATATAAGTATGAAAAAAAAATAGATCTTGAAGCTTACTTCTAGCACTTGGCTAGGGATAATCTTGGAGGATGATTAAGAAATACAAAGATGAAGATCTTGATGAATTAAGGCTCTTGAATGGATGAATACACTTCCTTTAACTTGCAAATGCTTTAGATCACCTTAAGCTCCATGTTGATCATCAAGATGTGATAAAATTTAAATGGGTTTTTATGGTGTTCTTGGTGGAAAAAGATGAAGATGATGAGAGCTTTTGTTTGTGTAATTAAAAGATGAAAAATGAATGGTAAAGTGCTAGTTTAATTAATGTGTAAGTATTGTAATAATTCACCATTTTACTTCCACTTGAAACTAACCATAAAATATCTAGATATTTAGCATGAAAATTAGGGTGTGGGACCCCTTTAAAAACATGAACATGAGGGGGGAAAGGGTCTTGAATTTGTTTCATGTGTTAAGTGTTCAATTCATGGTAAAATGTAGTAAATGTTTAAGTATTTTAAGAACTTTGACATTTTATATAAAAATATCTACAAGGTTTTAAGCCGTCATATTTTAAAGTAGTGTGACACTAAGTAAAACTAGTTCACCGAAATTTTTAGTGTGTAATTCGGGTGAAAAAGTCAGTTCGGGTCCTGTACCGGGTTAAATACTGACACCGTGTTTTATTTAGATAAAAACATAACAAAAATTATTTTTGTACTTGTTTTATTATCCAAATATTTAATCCAACTTTTTGGACTAAAACTTTTATTATTTTTGACACGGTTTCGGTACCGGCTTTGCTGGCTGGCAGTTTACTGAACTAGCCATGCAGCTTAATGCAATAAGATTCGATTGCGGATTTTGTGTCGTTTTTACTACCCATTATATTATTTATGTCAAATAATATTTATTTTTGGGTTTTTCAGATAATTACTGTTTCGTTCTGCAGAATGCTGTATATTTCCGCACGATTTCTGTATTTTTCTGCGGACTTGAACAATTTGGTTTTTAATTGGAATTTTGTAAATAATAAGGCACATATAAATTTTGGACAAAGCTTTTTATAAAATATTTGAGTAGACATAACTGTATGTCATGCTTTCATTATGTCAGACTGTACCGCGACTAGTACTGACAAGTATCGTTTATTCGCGTTCCTATAGTTAGTCTAGGATATTGTTTCTAATCGCAACGGATTCATTATCATAATTCACTATGATTTTTGTAATTCCTAGACTCTCAAGACTTTAATTAATTAAAATTAAGTCAAATACGCGAAAATAATAGTCGAAATAGTTGTTCAAGTTGTACGGAATTACCGGAATTTTTCCGTTTGTCACATTCTCCCCCTGTTATTGAGAATTTCGTCCCGAAATTCGAGATTTGTTATTCTTCGTAGGAGTCTTCGGAAACAGGTGAGAATATTTTTCTTTCATTTGATCTTCACGTTCCCAAGTATACTCGGGTCCGTGACGAGAGTTCCAACGAACTTTTACTAACTTGATACGACTTCTTCGTGTTTTCTGAACCTTCCAGTCCGTGACCTCAACAGGTTCTTCGGTGCAATGGAATTTGTCGTCAATGTGAATTTCATCCACAGGGATGATAACGGTATCTTGTGTTGGACTCTTTCTAAGATTCGACACATGAAATGTGTGGTGCACACTGCTAGGTTCATCTGGTAACTTCAACTTGTAGGCAACAGTGCCAATCTTTTCTAAGATTTCAAATTGTCCTACATAACGAGGGTTAAGACTTTGTCTCCGATCTCGAAAGTTAATAGCTTCTGTCTCTTGTCCGCGTAGCTCTTTTGTCGATCGCGAGCCGCCTTGATACGATCTCTGATCTGAAATATTTTATCCGTAGTCTCTTGGAATAATTCCGGACCAATTAATTGTCTATCGCCTGTTTCTGCCCAAAATAGCGGAGAGCGCCTCTTTCGACCATAAAGAGCCTCAAATGGTGCAGCTTGTATACTAGTATGGTAGCTGTTATCGTAGGAAAACTCAACTAAAAGTAGATGAGTATCCCAATTGCCGCCTAAATTCATAACACACGCACGAAGCATAACTTCGAGTGTTTGGATTGTCCGTTCGCTCTGGCCGTCAGTTTGTGGATGAAAGGTCGTACTTAGATTCAAATGAGATCCAAAGGCCTGTTGAAATGATTTCCAAATTCTAGAAACAAAACGACTGTCTTGGTTCGAAATGATTGAAATAGGAACTCCATGACGAGCCACTATTTCTTTGAGATAGATTTCCGCTAGTTCCTCGGTACTATCCTTCTCCCGAATCGGTAAGAAGTGTGCGGACTTTGTCAATCTATCGACGATTACCCATATCATGTCATGGCCTCTTGAGGTCCTGAGTAATTTCGTAATGAAGTCCATCGATATTTGTTCCCACTTCCAAACGGGAATCTCGGGTTGTTTTAACAAGCCCGAGGGTTTCTGATATTCAGCCTTGGCCTTCGCGCAGGTCAAGCATTCTCCGACATAAGTCGCGATATCACTTTTGAGGTTAGGCCACCAATAGTATTCTTTCAATACTTAGGCCTATGTGCTTCCTCAAAATATCATCTCGAAGGCCGCCAAAGAATGGAACCCAATTTCGACCCTTAAGGTATAAAGTTCCATCTTCTTTCGGCACTAATTGTTCCTTCATGCCTCGAAGTGTTTCTGCTTGAATATGCTCTTCCTTGGGCGCTTGTGAATCATCTTCTCTAATGCTTGAACTCTCAGTGTTCTAACTCGCTCCTTGCGGCTCAAGGCATCAGCTACAACGTTCGCCTTGCCCGTATGGTACTTTATTTCATAATCATAGTCGTTCAACAATTCAACCCAACATCGTTGACGCATATTTAATTTTTTTTTTTGAATATGTGTTGAAGACTTTTATGATCCGTGAATATAATGCATTGAGTACCATATAAATAATGTCGCCATAATTTTTAAAGCGAATACCACCGCGCCTAACTCAAGGTCGAGAGTGGTATAGTTCTTCTCGTGAACTTTTTAATTGGCGCGACGTGTACACGATAACTTTTTCACGTTGCACGAGTACGCAACCCAATCCTTGATGCGAAGCATCATAGTTTACAACAAAGTCATCGGTATCATCGGATAATGATAAGATTGTAAAATGCTATGCAGCAATCTTAAGAATAAGTTGTAATGCTATTTATTGTTTTTCGATTGGGGCGAATTTATTGTCTTTATTGGTGAGGGAGGTTAGCAATTGAGTAATTAATTTTTTTTTAAATCTCAATAGATCTCCGATGATATCCCGTTAATCCCAAAAAAATTGTCGGACTCCATTTGGAGTCTTGGGCACTTCCCAATCTCATTTGCTTCAATCTTAGCTGGGTTTACTTGAATGCCTTTCTCGTTCACTACATGCCTGAGGAATTGTACCTCGCGAATCCAAAATTCGCACTTGGAAAATTTCACGTATAGTTTCTCCTTCTTTAGCAGCTCCAAAATGGTTCTCAAATGTTGTTCGTGCTCATCTGTCAATCGTGAGTATAAAAAAAAATTGTGGTCAATGAATATTGTGACGAATTTGTCGAGATATGGCTTGCGCACGCGATTCATTAAATCCATAAAGACCGCTAGTGCGTTCGTTAAACCAAAAAGGCATAACGAGAAACTTGTAATAACTATAACGAGTTTTAAAAGCCGTTTTCGGTATGCTTTCCTCATGAATTCATAACTTATGATACTCCGATCGTAAGTCTATCTTGGAGTAGAAGCTAGAATCTTTCATAACCCATTTGAGTTAGTTAGAAATTCATTTGTAACATGGTTTAGAAATATGAATTTTCATTCATCGAAATGTTGTGCACTTTTGCAAAACTTGCATGTCTTTCCACCCCCAAAACCTTTATAAAGATGTATAATGGTAAAGAGTGGGGGTTATGAACTCACAGCATCCTTATTCGGCCAACTACAAGGTTCAGAAGGTGCTAATCGATATGAAGATCTGGCTATTGGTGTGGTTCCCATTACCAAGTCGATGTGAAACTCGACTTGTCGATATGGTGGTAGTCCTGGCAAGTCTTCAGGAAAGACTTCAGGGAATTCTTTTACCACAGGAATATCTGTCATCTGAGGCCCATCGGCCTTCTTGTCGACAACAAGTGCTAGAAAGGCAATACAACCTTTTCGTAAGCACTTTTGTGGCTTCATGCAATTTATGGTCTGCAATGATGTGTTGCGCTTCTCTCCATAGATAACAAGTGTATCTTCATTCGGTAGTGGTAAGCGAACGATCTTTTCATGACAGAAGACTTCGGCTCAATTATTGGATAGCCAGTCCATGCCAACCACTACGTCGAAAATACCCAACTCAATGGGTAAGAGATCGATATGAAATTTCTGCTCCTGACTCGGCTAGTTTACCGTTTGCCAATTCTATAGAATGAGGAGACGTCTAGCTTACTTGACTCTAGGCCAAGTACATTTTGAATTCTATGTAGTAAGGACTTCCCTGTACAGATGTAGAGGACAACCCAATCCCTATGTTTAAATGTAGGATAACCCAATCCCTAATTGTAGCTAAGACAATCCCGTCACTAGCCATGAAACTATGCATGTGAGATGTTGAGATAAAGCTAAAAATCGGCAATGGTATCAAATAATATGGATGTGAAATGTTGATTGATAGGATACATACCGGTGACCCTTAATGATTTGATATGTCTCAGCTAATTCCCCATTAACTAACTTGATATTGTAATGTGTGTCCAACATGACTCTAATTCGAGTATATGCTTAACATTTAAAGACACTAGCTAAGCTCGATGTTGGTATTAAAAGAATTGATACATAATGATCGTAGAGTGTACGTACTCATGACTTCATTGGGATTTTGTGGAGTATTCATAGTTCTAACCACACACACACTTATTCACTAGCTTGATCCCTTCTTAAGTATTATCGTCTTACTAGTCATTGTTTTGCGCCCGGTCTCAATACACTACTAATCTTTGCGCTTTTACAATTGCCCTCATGATGAACGTCTCAATTGTCGCATTTAGGATTTCGGCAAGTTACCAGCATACATCCTGGTGCTAAAATCATTTATGGCAGCAATTGCCTTCATTTCTCTCATGGCGAGAGTTATTGTTTGAGTAATCGAGGTAGGGAGGGATGATGCGGTCATGCTTCGGATCTCCGAGGCTAAAACCGAAATGTAACACTCAGTGTGTTTGAATTCGGGTGTTACCCAGTATGGAACAACCCTTGAGAGACCGTGAAAGCATCAAGTGTAACCATCAACATTGGCTCCAGTTATGATCGAGTTCTTTTATAAAATCATATGAAAATAGTTATGAAAATCAGATGATATAAAAGAATGATGTATGGTTAAATAAATAACCAATAGAAATGTAGTGTATAAATATATCATATCTTGAAATAGAATATTATGTCTTGTGTAGAGGATGCCGTGTCTTGTGCAAAAATGTCATGTCTTGTCTTTGTCGAAGAGGTTTGAGTAACACAACGATATGCAATATAATATAAGCACTTATATATAGGAAGTACCAGCGGCGTATCCACCATGCTTTTATCATATTACACACGTCTCATCACTTATCAATAACTACCAAAAATGTGTTGTGTAAACCAACATCAAATGTCATGTATAGCAATGTCTTGCGTAACAATGTCATGTATAAACCATGTCTTGTGTAAAAGCAATGGTTTTAAACACATAACTTTTGACTTAAACATTTGTTTCTTTTGGCGCCATGATCTTTTTTTTTATACACACTATTAAAAGGATCTAGGCATATATTTGGATAAATATAGTCTATCATGTGCCCAAGAATGAAGAATGCAATCAATCGGTCATGGAAACCTCAAGACCGCATTGTTCATACATGTTTGAATAAATGATAATGTGGATAACCAAAACCAAAAGGTGTAATACCTCTTGAGTGTATTGGTCATATGTCTAAATGGAAAAAAAATAATTCGTTGAGGAGGGGAAACCAACCAGTGGTCTTCGTCCATATAATATGTATTCCCTACTCTATGGACCTCGATCGTCCTAAGTAGAGAAAATCCTTTGTCTTACTTGTCCATGTGACAATTATGGTAATAGTGCTTGAGTTTCATGAGCTCTCGCAAGATTATTAGAATCTCCAACAATGTCGAATAGAATGCAATGAGGGAGTTGCAGCATGGCTCATGCCATACCATTCCTTGGGAAAAGAAAAATGTCAAGCGACGGAATTTATTGTATCATTTCCAATAAATATGATAAAGTGGAATATGATAACGTAAGGTAAGGTAAAGTAGGGTAAAGTGTCATAGACACCATGGAACCAACCCATGTTCAATAATTTCGAGAATGTTGAGGAAAATCCTCCATGAGTGGATAACAAGTTTTGTTTGTTTAAATGACTAGTCTCAACTGAATCGTGATATAGATCGAATGTTAGGTGTGAACAAATACGTGTCGTCTTCCTGTATTGTATTGTATTGTATTGTATTGTATTGTATTGTATTGTATTGTATTGTATTGTATTGTATTGTATTGTATTGTATTGTATTGTATTGTATTGTATTGTATTGTATTGTATTGTATTGTATTGTATTGTATTGTATTGTATTGTGTTATACTAACCACCTCAGTTCGTGTCCTAATAGATAAGAAAAATTGAATCTCAAGTAATAACTTAAGAATTTTGAACGAATAGTGATCATTAGCTTGGCCCGCAGAGTCCACCAGAATTCCCATGCACTACAAGTTGTTATTACATAGGCCTCCGTAATAATAAATTGCCTTGCATGGTCACCCTAGCGTTCTCTCGTACAAAACAGCCGATCAGTAAGAGGGGGGGACACTATTGTCTATATACCTTCAACATAGGAGGGACCTTCGTGATAGATCACGTGTCAACGTCCGTTTTCATTACTCACAAAACAGCACAACGTTAGATGGAATAGAAATGGAAAGAATCTGTAACAACAACAACTGAAGGGGCACCTTCAAGATGAGTACTTCATCTTCCTTATAGGGACAAGAGTATATCAACCTTGATTAGTATGAGTCACAGGGATCTCGTCCCACTAATGGAGTTGTTGTCCATGGTTACCACCTCCGCCTCGTCGTCATTTATCATGGTCAGGCATCTCAGCATTCGCGAGAAGCAACCATATTTTACGGAATTAAGTTTAAGATTTCACTTAGGAATCATGTTCGCCATAAGCTCCACAGTAGACTTGAGGTCGATATTTTCATCGTGTGAGTAAAGAATAATAATAGAGTTTGAAGTCGAAGGTATTTTGTCCTTGGCAAAATATTTTGTACAAAACATATATAAATAAATCATATATATATATAATCACATGAAATCCTATCTAACAAGGATTTCTATCTTGCATAAGTTGAATTTGTATATGTTGAACTTGTAAACTGTTTATGATGTGTAAACTGATAATGTAATGTATTGTAGGCACATAGTCTGTTAATGTAATGCGCCTATCTCTCATAGACTTCACCCATGGAAATGTCCTCGCTTGATTTATGTGAAGTGAATATTTGTTTGTAGTGGACCTTGAAAAATGTTTATGCAATGAAAACTCTTGTTCTTGTGTAAATTGTTTCGTGAGAGGTTCCCTAGTGATTGTAGACTAGACTCGAGAAAGAATCCTGGTTCACTACAATCGAAGCTCTGATACCAATCTGTCACACCCGCTCGTAGCGGAAGCGCGAGGTGTGATCGGATCGGTTCTCATTGCATAACAATATAAGTGAACAATACTGTTATGATCGGAGGCTCTCATGATAGTGTTTGTTTGTTTAAAATGAATGATCAACGAATATGAAAACATGTTAAGTGTAGCGGAAATGAAAACAAACTTTGTAAACACAATCAAAGGAGAAAGTAGTTTGATAAACAATTGCTTCTCATAGAGTCGAATGATTTACAAATCAAAGCAAAAGATTACAGATAAGCTTACAAACTATACTCCCCCTCAGCCTGATACCCCAAGGTTGGTTGCACACAAGATGAAAGGATTAGACATGAGGAGAAGATCCCACTCAGTCAATCAAATGTAACAGTACAGGGTACTGTTACATTTATAGGCAAACCAAACCACTGAGGTATCTCAGCTGACGTCACCATGAAAGCGACGTCTAACAGCCTAACAACCTGTATCTACTGTCCTTACACAAACACTGATGTCTAACAACTGATTGTAAATAAAATACAAAACATGAGGAAACAACTGCTTCTCGTTCCACTGTTGTAGCCTAAACACTGATGCTCAACAACAACATCAGTGCTTTCTTCAAAGGTGATCAGTCCTTGAATGAGCAGTGTTTATGTCTTCAGCAGCACTTAAGAGACAGCAGTAGATAGAGCACCAGAGTTTGTCTTTAGCAGTCTTTAGGATTACATCAGCAGTTGAAAAGGGCATCAGCAGTTGATTATGAGCAGCAGATAGAGACCATCAGACGTTATAAGCCACTTTCAAGGGGAGAGCAAAGTGTAAACTGCTGCTTATTGTGAATCCTCTGTTGTGACCTGGTTTTGGCTTTACATTATCTGTTCCTCTGGTAGGGTTCAATCCCAACAATCTCCCCCTGGAACAGATAATGCCAAAACCTTCCATTATTCAGGACCTTTATTACTCATCAAGAGTGCCTTAGCTTGTTCTTTGAATTCAGCTTCAAATTCCTTTGCACTCTGGTCATCCTCATCCCTACACAGTGAAAGCCCAAGGAGATCCTGCAAATCTTGAACACTAAGGCCTAGTGCTTCTTTCCTTGATATGTGCTTCACATCGCCATTGGCTCTGACCAAGGTCAATACGTGAGTCTTTTGATCAGACATCCACTTTAGTATTTTTAAGCCAAGTGGGTTTCTTGGGAGAGACTTATTTGATGATGAGTTGAGGGATAATGGCCTTGAAAACAACTGCAGACTTTCAGACATTCTTTTGAAAGCTTCTTCAAAGACTTTGTCAGCTGCAGCTATATCTTCTGCAGTTTCTTGTTCAATAAGTTCTTGTCTTTCAGCTTCTGTTTCGTCTTTAGCAGTGTTTGGAGATGTAGATTTGTTTAATGCCTTAAAAAGGCTTTGAAGCTTTGTTGAAGTTTCTTCTTTTAGACCCATTTTCGTGATGGTATCTTTGAAGTACTCTGCTTCTTTTTCCATTACCTCTTTTTCAGCCAACTGTTCTCCCTCTTCTTGATTTGTTACAAAAGTAGACCGGAACAGTGTGTCGAGGTTTCCCATCTTCTGTTCAAGCTTCATCATTTGTTCTTTCTTCTTAGAAGTGCCTGAAACAGTTATCTTTCTTTTCTTCAGCCTTTCATAGGCTTCATCAGTTTGCTGTTTTGACCATTTTGATATGGCTTCAGCAGTATCCATTTTTGCATCCACCAGTTCCCTTTTCTTTCTCTTATATTCAGCAGTTAAATCAGCAATGAGCTTTTCACATTTTCTCCAGTTAGGAGCATTCTTCTTCTTCGTAGGATCATTCTTAATCTTTTCAATCCTTTCTGCCTCACGCTTGAGAGCTACTACTGGCCATTCTTTGAACTGTTGTTCTTCAGCAGGATAGAATTTCTCTTTCATGATGTAGGCTAGATATTGTTTTCTTAACTCTTTCTTTTGATCAGCCTTTTCTTTGATTAGTTCCTGTGCGAAATCTTCCATCTGCTTTACTTTTGTGAAGTAGAACTCCAGTCTTTCAGCTGTGCCATCTTCGCTTAACTTATCTTTTTCACTATCAAATTTAGCTCTTGCTTTAGCCTGTCTTGCCTTGAGTTTGAGGTAATCATCCATATCCTCTGGTGGCATGTAGCCTATGAGTGAGGAGAATCTCCTTTTTGAAGGATCTTCTTCTATATAGAATTGCCTCATTTCATTTTTGATAGCTTCAAGTTCCAGTGGATATTTTGCAGCATTAGGATCATGTGTACCCTCATCGACAGAGATTGGCTTTCTTATTCTTTTGAAGAGCTTTGGTTGTGATGTAGAAAGAATGAGAGCAGTGATGGATACCTGACTAACATCTGTTGAAACAACTGGTGTCTCAACATCTGTTGTCATTACAACTGCTGATATGTCAGCAGTTGTCTTCTGCTTTTGAGCAGGGGATGGAAGTGGTGATGTTGGTGGTGATGGTGGTGAATCATCATCTGATATGAGATTTCTTCTCCTTTTTAATGAAGAAGAAACAGATGATGTTTTGAATGAATCAGTGGTTTGAATGATGGGGAGTGTCTGACAAACAACTGTTGAAACAACTGGTGCTTCAACCGCTGCTGTCATTACAACAGATGTTATAACATCTGTTGTCTTCTGTTTTATGACAGGAGGTAATGGTAATGGTGTGATTTTAGATGACAGTGATGGAACAGTAGTTGTGGTGGTGTGTGGTAGAGTGGTGTGTGTTGATGACATGGCAGCTGTTTGGCTACAGACAGCAGTTTTTGTAACTACTGCTGTATCAGCTGTTTGACTAACAGGTTTTGAGACCTGTTTTTCTTTTTCTTTTCCTTTTTCAGGCTCAACATGAAGGCCATGTTCTATTCCCCTCCTATTCAAATTTCCCAACAGCTTGTCATTCTCCCCCTTTTTGGCATTATCTGAAAGGGGATTTACAAGAAATGGTATGGAAGAAGGAACTTTGCCAGTAGCATTTTGAATGCTAGCCTTTATAGCCTTAATATCTGCTTGAGTGTCTTTAAATCTTGATTCAACCATGTTGGTCAGCATTTGTACTTGAATAGCATGCTTTTTATCAGCCATTTGTTGCTGTGCTTCAAGCATGGGTTGAAATATATTCCATAGCTCATTTGCAGCAAATGCCTGTTGTGCAGGTGCTTGAGCAGGAACAGCAGATTGTGGTGGGGCAGCAGTGGATTGTGCTTTTTGAGCTTTTAAAATCTCTTGCACCATCTCCTTTATTTCAGCAACTGATTCTTCAAGTTTGTCAACTCTGCCCGTCAATTCCTGATATCTTGAATCATCACCTACTTTAGTAGGATCATCTGAATCCCCACTAGCAGTGGTTATATCAATGTTTGACTTAGGAACTGAGTCCCAAAAGTCACCCATTGATGCCCCTTGTTCTTGGTACTGGGGACTTCTTTCTTCAGCACTTGATAAACCTTTTATGGTGCCAGTGGTTAGATCCAACTCACTGGTGGTTATCGAGGTTGCCATGGAAGAAATTGCCTTCAAGGGAGTCTGATTTATGAAACAACTGGCCAACTGGAGACCTGTTGGTCCACCAATTGTAGTTGCTGCTCCGCTTGAACAACCACCGAGAGTTACTTATAACTCAGGGGGTGTAACCTCCTCAATTGTTGCTGGGATAGCAGAAGTAGTAGCATCAGACCCAGTCACTTGTGGAAGTATGCTCTCAGTGATAGGTGTTAGAGAGGAACTGGTTTGTGTCTGAGCTATATCAGCTGCATGCAACAAAGGTAGCATGGTTTGTGGTAATATGATTGGTGAGGGGATGGGAGTTGAAAGAGAGATGTCCTTGGGATCAGGACTGAGGAAGATGGATCCAAGTGGATTCAGAGCTTCATAGTGTGGTGTCCCTGTGCTTACAACCTGATCCTTTTATGAGGATGCAGGAGGAGTTTTAGGCATGGGTTGAGATCTTTCTTCCAACTGCTGTGAGGAAGTAGCAGCACTGGTTTGTGGTGACTTTTGTGTTGTCACAGGCATTTCCTCTGGGATCTCATCTTCCAGAGTTGCCTTTGTTTTGGGTTTGGTGGGTTTTCTGGATATTTTCTTTTTGGTCTTTTTAGTGGTGGCAGGTGTGGGTTTCAAAGCAGTGGGAGTGCTGCTATGATCACCTGGAGCAGTGGGCTCAGCAGCTGATACCTGAGGAGCAGTTGTAACCGCTAAAGTCTGCTCAGGTACCCCTGCTTTTGTTTTTATTGGTGCCATCATCCTTGAAAATGTTTCTTTTGTTATGCTTTTTATTTGACAATGAACACCTTGTTTGAGCAAATTTACATCTTTCTTTTCAAATTTTTGTTCAAAATAATAACTCAAAAATCTTGGAAAAAGTAAAAATGCTTTACTTTCAACGTTTTTCACCATGTCATTGAAAATCTCCTGGGAGTAGTTATAGTTTTTATTATTCAAAATAGCGTAACCCAGGCTTTGAATTTTCAGTGGTATTTCGTTGAAAGATGTTGTTTTATTTGAAGCACACATCAAGAGTGTGTGAAATAAAAACCTGGGAGCAGATGGAAAATAACCCTTTTGTAGGGTATCTACCTTTGGTTCTTCTGCATAACCCCTTTTCAGAAAATCAGCTTTTAACTCGTTTTTGTCAAAAGAGGTTTTACCGTTCTGATCGTCGAGTATGAAGACTTCTGATATCGATTTTGGTGTGACTTTGATCGCTTTTCCCTGTATCGAGGAGTTAATGGCTATGACTTTTCCGTCTTGTTTTTCAAGCGACGCCTTTTTCCAAAACTCTCTCTGGGTTTGCAGATAGATAGGAGCATTTGCTGTCAACAAAGTTTTGTACTTTGATGCAGATAATGCATCAATGATGGTGTCAAAAGTGTGATTATCAGTAGGTTTTGTGAATAAACCCAGATAGTTATGAGATTGTTTAAATGGTATTTCGATGGGTTCTTCGGTCGTTTGAGCGACCTCAGTTGAAGGTGGTGGTGATGTAGGTTTTGATTTTGATTTTCCTTTTGACTTCGTCATTTTGATGAAGAAGAATCGGAGAATGATTTTGAGGGTTTTGAGAAGAAGGGTTGAAAACTGTTATGAGAAGAGAATTTTTGGAATTCAATTCGACAGTGTAAAACCCTGTTTGGGGTTTAGGGCAGGGTTTTATTTAAAAATAATCGCTGATGTGGTAGCGGTTATTACGATCTGAGGGCTAAAAACTGACCACGTGTCAAACACTGATGGAGTGGATGAAGTATGGAGAACAGTTGTTTTAAGAGCCACTGACGTATCAAGCATCAGTGATTACAACGGTAAAAATCTTGGGCAGTGGATGATTTTTACTATCAGTAGATAGCATATCAGTGGATAAGACACTGATTTTGAGCATCAGTGCTTACCAGAAAATGAGGGATCAGTGGTTAACTTTCAGCAGTGGACAGTGTTTAGAGGTCAGACATTGGAATAAAACAGTGGTTAGGGTAAATGGTGCAAAACTGAAGAACAGGTGTTTCAGCAACAGTTTTGAGAATTTTCATTCAAGGTTTTGCCAAATGTCAATTTTGAAAGACAGTGGTTTAGTACCCCAGATGATGAAAACTTTTTTTTTTTTTTTACTAAGGCAACTCATTTTCGTTTAATATTTAATTAACACATGAGTAACTTAGTAATTTAAGCACAGTTTGCAATCATCCTTTGATAAAAATAGGAGCAATCCTGAGTATGACATGATCATGACATATGTACCATTTCCTTTTGACCTATTTATGAGGACACAAATACCATCAAAAATAAGGTATTACATCCTGACAAGAGCTGGAACTATTGCCAACAAATATAAGCAAAAAGTTCCAAGTATATTATTCCAAAAAAAATGAACAATATATCCTGATTATTCGAGAGAATCCTTTGAATAAAAATGATTAAAGGATTTTCTGAGAACAGCATCAAGAAGGATCTGGTATAATATCAATCACATAACTAATCATATCATTCTCAAGTTTTTGAAAATGGTCAGTGGTTTTGACGATAGTGGTAGGAAAACTTTGAACACATTTTGATCACTGTTTGGTACCATTTTCTTTGTCAGTTGATTGCAAACATGAGGATTCATGGAAAAAAAAATTTTAAACATTTGTCTCATCCTTTTTGGAATTCATTCCTGGGAAACAAAACCTTTTTCTGAACAGATGAATGCACATAGTTGCTTAATTAACCATTATTACCCCATTCTTTGACTCTTTGACTCTTTGGTGTTTTATGTTTGTACTCTTTTCTTCTACTTCAGAAGTTTTGAGATAAACACACTTCGGAGTTTTTGTAAATTTTCTTAATGTATTTTAACATAGTTGATTTTGTCCTTTTGAGGAACTCAACCTGTTTCCAATACATAAGATTTAAATGGCTAAAGTTTTAATTCCCCTCTTTTTAGATTACCAAAAACACTAATGTTTCATGAACATAGGTTTTTGTTAATCTGAGGTTCATACTTTAACATTTTAATAAAGGACATCACAATTTTCATAACAACATTTGAGATCAATTTAGAAAATAAGAAATAATCTCATAATTTGACAGATATACTTTCAGATCTGGAAACCATGAGTGTTTTATGCATGAAATCACTTGATGTATGAAATTTGTGTGTCATATGACATCTTGGTTGATTTACAGAATTTTTGAATAACCATTTTGAACATGATTTACACAGTACTCTGTTTTTCAACTAAATACAACCAACCTTAGTATCAATGAATTTTGAGCCGAACTGTTATGTCAAATTGATTGTTAGATCGAATTTGACTGTCCGGGCTCTGATACCAATTGTTATGATCGGAGGCTCTCATGATAGTGTTTGTTTGTTTAAAATGAATGATCAACGAATATGAAAACATGTTAAGTGCAGCGGAAATGAAAACAAACTTTGTAAACACAATCAAAGGAGAAAGTAGTTTGATAAACAATTGCTTCTCATAGAGTCGAATGATTTACAAATCAAAGCAAAAGATTACAGATAAGCTTACAAACTATACTCCCCCTCAGCCTGATACCCCAAAGTTGGTTGCACATAGGATGAAAGGATTAGACATGAGGAGAAGATCCCACTCAGTCAATCAAATGTAACAGTACAGGGTACTGTTACATTTATAGGCAAACCAAACCACTGAGGTATCTCAGCTGACGTCACCATGAAAGCGACGTCTAACAGCCTAACAACCTGTATCTACTGTCCTTACACAAACACTGATGTCTAACAACTGATTTTAAATAAAATACAAAACATGAGGAAACAACTGCTTCTCGTTCCACTGTTGTAGCCTAAACACTGATGCTCAACAACAACATCAGTGCTTTCTTCAAAGGTGATCAGTCCTTGAATGAGCAGTGTTTGTGTCTTCAGCAGCACTTAAGAGACAGCAGTAGATAGAGCACCAGAGTTTGTCTTTAGCAGTCTTTAGGATTACATCAGCAGTTGAAAAGGGCATCAGCAGTTGATTATGAGCAGCAGATAGAGACCATCAGACGTTATAAGCCACTTTCAAGGGGAGAGCAAAGTGTAAACTGCTGCTTATTGTGACCTGGTTTTGGCTTTACATTATCTGTTCCTCTGGTAGGGTTCAATCCCAACAAATACTAACTGAATAAAAACAAGCTCCAATGCCATTGTCATAATTGTTTCGAAAGAACGCAACATAAGTTAAATGTATTTGTTACAAACCATCAAATGAAAATATGTTTTCATCGTTCTATACATCAAAATGTAAGTCTTAAAATGTCAAGGCTTTGACCACTATATCACCGCAAAGAGGCGGTATATAACGGGCAAACCCTTCAAATGGTGGCATGGAGTCTTGATACTTGCTTTCCTTGACTGAAATGTCTGCCAGGTCCACTAATTTCCTGAAATACATGTTAAGTTTGAAAACATCAACAAAAGTTGAGCGAGTTCATGCAGTTTAGCTGTATGAGATGTATCTGTAAAATGTGAGTTGTATAAAATGTATCCGTAAAATGTGAGTTGTATAAGATGTATCCATAAAATGTGAGTTGTATAAAATGTATCCATAAAATGTGAGTTGTATAAAATGTATCTGTATGTAAAGATGTAGTATGTAAAGCGTCAATGAAATCGTTGATCATTAATGTTTCGCGAGGACATTAATATGTGTGACGAATTAGGTAGCAATCCAAACCTAGACGATTTTATGTCGACTACTATCGACTTGGACACAAACGCACTCTTCTGTATGGGTCCACGACCAAGAGTGGGGCTCGCCAATACCCATTAGATCTAACCACTTGTACCTAGGTCCAAACTGGATTAATGGTGCTTAGATGTATAACCCTAATTCGCACATGATCTAAGGTGTTTCATTCCCTAACTTTAACATAAAATTGAACATGTATCTTCCCCGATAGTTGTAAAGTTGTAAAACATTTAAATGAATAGGGGACATGAACTCACAGTATTGCGTCCGTGAATGATAAGTGTTTGTGATCTTACGCGTGGTCGTCTTGAACAATGTTGCGACCTACAAATGTTCTTATATTTGTTAGACACTTCGGTCTTTGTAAATGACTTGAGTACAAGCCTTGTGTCTTAAATATGTGTAAGACTTGTATGTCTTTATTGTTCGTTGAACTTTGTATTAAATGAATGAATTGTTAAACGGTTATATATATATTTCACCAAATATATATATATATATATATATATATATATGTAATCTTGTATCTTGTGAGTTGTATCATTGGGTCTTGTCTTCTTTATTTCATGCCTTTGTATAAGTAAACTGTTCAATTGTAATTTTTACCAATTATATGTCATTGGGCTTAGCCCAAGAATTCATGTTATTGGGCCTAAATAGTGTTGGGCCTAAATAGTGTTGGGCCTCAATAGTGTTGGGCTTAAATAGTGTTGGGCCTAAATAGTGTTGGGCCTAAATAGTATTGGGCCTCAATAGTGTTGGGCCTAAACAGTATTGGGCCTAAATAGTGTTGGGCCTAAATAGTATTGGGCCTTGGCCCATATGTTTGGTATTGGGCTTAGCCCATGTATTTAAGTTTAGCCCATTATGAAAGTAAGCCCATTTGTATAAAATAGCCCATTAAGAAGTGTAAGCTCATTTGTATAAAATCGCCAGTAACAAAAGTTTGTAAAAAGAAACAGAAGCCTGGACATTGGTGCGTGTTCAGTGAGCACGCCCCGTGTCCAGTTACCTGAACTGGGCATTTCCTGCAGATTGTGCAGCACGGGGCCGTGTTGGGCGGGCACGGCCCGTACTGAACTTGCTGTAATGAAGAAAATTTTGTCGGATGGCCCTGTTTTCGTGCATGGGGTGCTGGTTCAAGTTCCTTTGGTTTCCTTCGCCATCCCGAGTGTGTTTTATCCATTTCAACATCATCCAAACACCAAATTAACTAAAACCATCATTCATTAAGTCATAGAGAAAATTACATAATAATCCTAAAAAGTTGAAAACAAATCAGAAAATAAAATTTAAGGGTCCTAAATTAGATAGGTCAAGTGATACGAAAAATCATCCTAAGGAGTTCTACTAATACAATAAGAACCAAAATTCCAGAAATAGTTTTCCGGTGTCTAAAAGTTTTGTAGATCTCCGAGCCGAGAGGTGTTCCCTAGATGTTGCTTGAGCCATTCTTCTATCTCTCTTGGGAGGAAGGAGGCGGCTTCATTTTCGTCAACATCTTGTGGAGGGTAGCAACACCAACCGGAACCCCTTGTAGTATGTCTCGAGGGGGTTCCGGATGTATGGCGTACCATTCGGCCGGAATGATGACTTCCGGTACCACATTCCATGCCCTTTGGGTGATAATTGGTACCAAAGGAGGAGAGGCGAGAATGTTCAACCTTTGGTGCAAAAGGTTGACTTCTCGGAGACATCCTTCTAGTCCCACCGTCAAATGATTAATACGGTCGACCAATGCTTCCTCCACTCCCGTTATCTCATCAATGGCCTCTCTTAAGGCGTAAACATAGTTTACAAGAGAATCTTCAACCGTTGATGACCTTCTCCCTTGTCGGTTGTTTCTGGAGTGCGAAGAAGATGTTCCGGTAGTTCTGCTCGCCATTATGAGAAAACATACCGAAAAGAGTTCAACTTTTATGGAACAGTAGCTCGGACACGGCCCCGTGTTCAATGAACACGGCCCCGTGTTCAGCCGTTTGCAGGTTTTTAGAGCAAGGAATCTTGGAGTTTTAAATTATTTCTTTAATTTATAAGGTACTTTTAAGCATGAATAATTTAAAACAAAGTCATATCACTTATTTTAAACAAGATTCCTTGAACAATAACTTACAAACATTACAATAAAGCTTGGAATCATGGAGATTTTAAGCTTTAATGGAGGTTTTGAGTGAAAATTGAATAAGAAGGCAATGAACAAAAGTGGAAAAGACAAGATGGTTGTTGAGAACCTTCTTTAGAAAATACCTAGGATGGTATGAAGATCCCAAGAAATCTTTGTCTGTGGAGTGGTCCAAATGAGCAGGAATCTTGCTGCATTTATAGAAAACGACAGCACGCTGCACACGGCCCCGTGTCGGCTGGACACGGCCCCGTGTGCAGACAGAATCCTGACACATTTTGTTCGTATTCTGATAAAAATCAGAGAAGAATCTTATGGTGGACACGGGGGCGTGTTGACCTGGACACGACCCCGTGTCTAGAAGCTGTCTTATGGAGTTTTCCTATTTTTAAGGAATTTATCTAGATCGGGTGGCTCCTTACTGGATGGAACAACCCCAAAGTGCCTAAGATACCTTAATTGCTCTAAATTAAGACGAGAACGCAAGAGGTTGTCGGTGAGGGTGATTCCTATCCTAAATGTAGGTGGACAAGTCCAACCCTTTCCCGGGCTATCGTTAAAGAAGGTGTATGCCGAATCGCTCAGGTCTATGTATGCATCGAACGAAGTCGATGGGGAGTCCTTCACGACACAATCGACACAGGGACGACTATCGCTCAAGTCCTCGCTAGAGTTAGAGGTAACATCGGGAACAACGAAGTTGTTTTTATTTGAATGCGATCCCAACAATTCTTCTTGGTTATCGTCTTGAGATAAATTATTGAAATCTATCCTAAGTTCTTTTAACCAATTAAGAATTAGATCTTCCATTTGAAATAGTTCATCAAGAAGCATTTCTCCTAGAAGATCCGGTTGAGAGCATTCGAGAGAGATAGGGATTATTTTTTACTTTTGCCACTCTTAAGGCTACAGGAAACCAATGGGTCTATATAGTGGGGCTTATAGTTTAGAAAATAACATTCTAATTCTTTATGAGGGCCACCACATATTTAACACCACGCGCCATAAGAGTGCCGAAAGTAAAAATTATCATTATCACTCATGGTTTGTGTCAGAAATTACCAACCGTCGGGATCTTACGGTTCTGTTTTCAGTAACTGAATCTTGGGCACGGGGCGTGTTGAGTGGGCATGGCTCCGTGTTCAGCTTACTGTCTGACTTAAAATAGGATTGCCAGTTCCAAGGATTGGGCACGGGCGTGTTCAGCGGGCACGGCTCATGTTGAGTTCTGCAGAAGCTGAAAAACTAAGAAAATCCTAAAAAAAACATAAAAAATAGAAAAAAAATGATTAGGCCGTTGATTCCTAACTTTCTTAAAATCCTTGTGCCCCCAGCAACGGCGCCAAAAACTTGATGCGGGTTGGTGTGTATATGGATTTATGTATATTTTAAGCCCTTTTTACACGTTAGTCAAGTTTTAAATTTATAAAACACGATATTTAACTAACACCAAACGCACATATGGGCAAGTGCACCTATCGTGAGCGTAGTATAGTGTTGGCAAGATACCGAGGTCGTCCAAGAACACAAGAGCTTTTAGTACCGGTTTATCCTCAACGTCTAATCAAATCAAAAAGTTAGAAAAAGGTTTTAAACTAGAAAAATAAAATCTAACTAAAATGCTGAAAAATAAAATAAAAACAGATAGACAAGATGAATCACTTGGCTCCGACTCGTGTTTAGTGTAACCTTTGATTATTTCCGCACTTTTGCACTTTTTAAGAGATTATCTTAGTTATTGTAGTAGGCCCCTCTTTTGAAGGTGACGTTACCCTCAACCCAGTAGTTTGAGTCAACAAGGATACAATCCTAAAGGGTCGGATTATTGAAAGATAATTAATTAAGTTATTAATGCATATTATGGTAGGCCCCCCTTTTGGAGGTGACGTTACCCTCGGCTAAGTAGTCTGAGTCAGCAGGGATACAGTCCTAAATAGCCGGGTTAAAGTATTAATAGTAGCTTACATATGAGGGGATCAAAGAGTTTGTACCCCCCCTCGCCATCCAATACCGGTGAGTATTGAAGGAGGTCCTACTAAATTTGACCCAGGTCCTTGCAGGATCTATACACTGAACAAGGCAAGACTCTTACCAAACCGTTCCCTTAACCCCCGACCAGGTAGCCAACATATCTCCATATAGACCGTGGAGATATGAATGGTGAAAATCTTTTATTTTATATAGACAGTAAAATAATGCCAAGACACCACGGACAAACAATAAGGAAGAATCACCTTCAATATAAGAAACTAGTTATTAAAGTCATTAATACAAAACCAAGTAAAAAGTGCGAAAAGATTAAAAATAAAAAGTATTAAACTAGACACTTGTCTTCACCAAGTGATGTAAGAGACTTAGGCAAACATGGCCTTTGATTGTCAAGAACTCTTACGAGCAATCTTGGATCCCGAGACGACTCACACACTCTACAATGGACAATGGATGATGGTGGTGGATGATAGTGTTGTGATGGTGGTGGGTGGTGGGTGAAGTGTAATAGAGGTGGTGTGCCAAGGGATGGTTTGCAAATGAGCCAAGCACCCCTATTTATAGCCTGAACAGCAGCTCGGGCATGGCCCCGTGTCCATCCTCCTTCTCTGTCTTCATTAATTGCAGCTTGTCTGCATTAGTTGACCACGCCCCCGTGTGCAGAAACGTATCTGTACTATCAAGATTTGCCGGGATTCTGCTAATCTTATAGTTGACCACGGCCCCGTGTCCGCTGAGCATGGCCCCGTGTTGGGCGATAGAAGCTTCAACAGCTTTGGCTTTTCTGCAGACTCTTGGGCACGCCCCCGTGCTCATTTATCACGGGGCATGTTCAGCCTTCTGATTTCTTGTTTTGCTTGGGAAGATGCTGTCGGGGAGGTCGGGCATGCCATGTTTGTTCCTTTTCTTGTATATATGTTAGATTTAGCTGTCTTTTTGCTTCTTTTGTTAATTTGAGCTCATTTAATCCTGAAAATACAAAAGGAAGACAAAAACATACTTTTTCCAACATTAGTACTAAAAAAGGGTTAGTTTTATGCCACAATTGATGTAATTTATATGTTGCATTTTGTGCACATCATGAAGATAGGTTGATGTTAAAAGGATTTCATTTCTGTCGTATTGAATCAACGTATCACAACATCCTAAATCCTAATAGTGATTCGGGATAACGCCACGAAGGTTAATATAATAAGCACACTCATATTTAGGAAGTATCAGTGACGTATCCACCATGTGCTTATTATATTACTCTAGTTTCGTTATCTAAATCACCAACAATCTACACATAAACGAACCATCGTCTGTAAAGTACTTCTTAAAAATCTCACTATAAAGATAGGAAGATCTAAGACTGTACTTCAAATATCCTATAAGAATCTAACTATGAAGACAGATAGTTCTTTTAAGGAATTGGATAAACACTGTATTTGCATAATCGGAATAATACACATAAAAGCACTTAGTAAACACATATATGTCATACATTTGGAAAACAAATCAGTTGCTCATATGAATCACCCCAAAACATTTGAAAACGATAAAAGAGGGGAACTATGTACTCGCCTGGGATTGCGTATAGTTCTTGTTCAAAAGATATAACAAAGCTCAAATGACCAAGAGTTCAAGTGTTGAAGCGGTTCCTAGTGTAACGGATACTATGTTAGTGAGTCGACCCCTAAATCGGAAGATCAGGTAGAACGAGGGCTCGTAAACCAAATGAGTATTGGAACTCATGTGATATGGTTTAACAAAGCCTACATTCTAAATCAGAACCTATCCTAAGGGCTTACGACTCGTTACGACCCATTAAGGTAGCTTACGCTACTTTAACGCGTCATTCGCGCAAAAGCGCGTTCGAGACGCCTAACTAGCCCTATGAAAAGTATTATATGCCTTAATATATCTAATTATGTTATATAATCAGTTTAGATGTCAAAACATGTGTTACATATGCTTAAAATGAAATTATGCGCAAAAGGGCATTTTGGTCATTTTCCTAAGGCATATAAACTACCTATCATACAACTAACTAAATGAAGTGACCATAAGGTATAACCTCCGGGAGGTTATTCCCTATACAACTATGGTCACAAAATATGTTTGGTCGGATCCTATCGATCGACCAAACGGGTCGGGTTCAAAAGTCTAAGCGGTTGTTTAGACAGCTTATCTTACGACTCTATATAAGCACTAAACTAAGAGTGACGAGTTAAACATGTTAAAACATGTTTTACTAAGTTAGAAAACAAGTTCGATTTCAAAACAAAGTGTTTTGATACGCAAAGATAGCTTCGTTGCAAAATACACATAAACGCGTATTTTGACTGAAACTATGACTCGTCACTACGCCTAATCAACGTGGTAATCAATAGGTATAGTTACAAGGGACTATAACCATCGTGATTACGCTCACGTTGCAAAGTTCAAATGATCTTCGTGTTGATAAAAGACTGGTCAAAGTAGAAAATCAAACACTGTTTGACTTTCACGCTTGAAAAGCAATAAAAGCATGAAGGAAACTTATAAAAGGTCCAAGAAATCAAGAATTTGATCTAAAATACTCAGGTATGAAGCTAAGGCTTCAACTTAGAGCAGATTAGAGCAAATGCGTGACGAATGAAGTGAAATCAAGTGGGTATTTATAGATTTCCAAGAAACTTTAGGATCGTTTCTCGTAATTTGTGCTTCAATCTGGACCTTACAAGTGTGGCACATTGATTTACAATACTAAGGGACCTTAAAAACTAGCTAATGGTATAAGAAAACCTTGTACAAACCCAGAAAATGAGCTGCTGTTTGCTAAAACCAGATTCTGCAGATCTGGGCATCTGTCGCACCCCGCGTGGACTCACACTGAGTCTTACGCGCCCCGCCAGAGATAACTTTAACAGATTGTCAAGTTTAGTCCCTACAAGTGTAAAACTTGGTTTTTGGTGCATTTTTTATGCGTTTAAGCCCCGTTATGCCATTTTCAAGGCTCTACAATGATGCCAAAGTCTAGGGAACATGAAATATGCTTGAAAACATCTCGGATGTCGGTTCGTTTGATCGTACGGTCGCGTTGTTCGATTAATTACGACGGAAGTCGTAACGGAGGCGAAACCGATCCAAATTACGTGACGAATGAAATTTTAACATTCCAAACACTAAAATAAAATATTTTAATGATTACAAAAATTTTTGGAGGTCCGGATATGTTCAGAACGTAAGATATGCGCGAAAATGCAAACTTATGCACTTTTGACGCTTTTAGTCCCTATTGATCGAATAAGCTTATTTTCGCATAACAAACCCCTCAAAGCCTATTTCTAAGCTATGTAAAGGATATTTAGGGTACGTTTAGTTTATGATCAAGTTCCGGAATGTTCGTTGTGGTAAGAATCAGAAGACTTTCGCAGTTTGATGCAAATAGTCCCTGTGATCGAATAAACTTGTTTTTGACACACCAAAGCCTTCAAACTTATTTCTAAGTTATATAAAAGTTATTTAAGGTATGTTAAGCCTATGTCACTATGCTGGAGTGTTTGCCGCATTAAACTGATTACGTTTACGCATCAGTTCGCGTATAACTTTCCAGAAAGCGATTTAAAGCTTGAAATTGAACTAGAATTAAAACGTGAAATTGTCAAACGCAAATAAACAAATTTTGAGACCAAAACACATTGTTTCTTTGACATAATATAGTGTCCTACATCGTGTGGTGTTTACGGAGCACAAGTATCACAAAAGTTCACATCGATGAGGATAAAAATAAGAAAGTCACAAAGTTTCATAAACACGATTAAACGTAAAACAATAAGTTTGCACTTCGCGGCATGCACCGATTTTTCTGCACTCCCCCATGATGTGACACTAATTTGGTTGGTAGCATTTTGGTTTTCCAACAGTTTTTCAGTTAGTATAAGTTTGTTTCGCACAGTACAGGCACCCAGTATAACAACGGAAAGAAACATGCCCAACAAGATATTTGCACGTGTTGTAATTGCATCAATTGAAAACTAAAGTAACAAATATCAGTACCAGATGATGCTTGACATGTATCGATTTTGTTTGTTACGGTACCAGATGTTGTCCGGCAGTATCGATTCAGTTTGTTGCGGTACAGTAATCGTACCATTACTCGCTATAGCTAACATTGCCAAATATATACTCAATTGCGAATACAACACCATTTTCAACACATTTTATACTGCCACATTGAGAAAACCATAAAACGCATACGCCACTGGTACCGTTATTAGGACATTATTGGTTCGGTTCTTCACGAAAAAGAAAAAAACAATTGCATGACATGTTCGAATAAAACTTTTACCAAATCATAGATACAAATAAGCACGTCGTGAAAGCATATTCAACATTTTATAAAATGTAATTATATTACTAAAATAGCAAAAAAAAGTAAGCTTTGATAGCATGTACGTTTGTGATTTAATCACTTGTACATCACTATCCATAGGTTGGTTTGGAGTAAAATTATAGTGAGAAGTAGATATCATCTTAGATAAAAATAAGCACAGGGCAACAGTGTGTGTACAATTTTATAACAAAGTTATATTGTATTAATAAAATAACAAAAAAGTAAGCTTTGATAACATGTTAGTTTGTGCTTCGAACACTTGTACATTACTATTCACAAGTCAATTTTGAGAAAAAGTTATATAGAGATGTAGATAAAAGTATGTACGTCGTAATGACGTACTCAGAATTTTATAAAAAAAATCGTATCTTCGCGAAAAACAAAATATGATGAAAAGTAATTATAAGCATAAGATAGTAATTTTTTTAAAGTTACGTAGAAGCGTGGCTTTTTTAATATATATTCGGTGAATTTTATACCGCCACATTGAGAAAACAACAAATGAATACGGTACTGGTATTGATGTTAAAAGGGTATTGGTTTGGTTCACCACGACAAAGAATGATAACAACTATATTTGACCCGCTCGAATCAAATTTTTATCGAATCGTAGATAAAAACAAGCACGTCGCAACAATTAATTCAGATATAGTAAAACGTTATATTGTATTCACTAAATTAACAAAAAATAGTAACCATTGATAGCATGTATGTTTGTGCCTATTAAAAACGTTTAAACGTAAAAAAAAATAAGCTCGCACTTCGCGGTGGGTCGTGATTTCTCCCGCATTCCCCTATGATGTAATAGGAATTTGGTCGGTGTCGGTTCGTTTTGGCATGGTACAGGTACCCAGTATAACAAACGAAAGAGATATGTCCAGCAGGATATTGACAAAAACTAATATTGATACTCACGTGTGCGATGGTGGTTATATTTTTAAGAGATATTTTAGTTGTTTTTACTCGTAAATTAAGGTTTTAAATTTATAAAACACGATATAATACTAACACTCTACACACACGTTAGGGCATGCACCTATCGCGGACGTAGTATAGTGATGGCAAGATACCGAGGTCGTCCAAGGACATGAGAGCTTTTAATACCGGCTTATCGTTAACGTCTAATCTAACTAAAGTTTGATGAAAAGGGTTTTAAAAATATAAAAAGATAAACAAAAAACAAAAATAAAATATAAGGAAAAACAAATAGACAATAAGGAATCACTTGGTACCAACTCCTCTTTTATGTATCCTTTTAATAATTTCCGCACTTTGGGCATTTTAAGAGATTATCTTTAAGTTATAGTAGTAGGCCACCTTCCAGGCAGCGTGACCCTCAACATATTGGTCTGAGTTAGCAGGGATACAGTCCCGCAAGGTCGGATTATTGAAAGATAATTATGTAAGTTATTAATACGAAAAGTGGTATGGCCCCCTTCCAGGCAGCGTTACCCTCAACCCTTTGGTCTGAGTCAGCAGGGATACAGTCCTCACATGGTTGGTTTAAAGTTTTAATAGTAGTTTATAGATAAGGGATTCAAGCGGTTTCTTACTCTCAGTCGGGCCAGTCATTCCTAGCCAATCCATGGAGTAGTATTGTCACACCCCGATATTTACAGCACAGCCCAGTGGGGAGTATCGTGACGTAAGATTGATATCGTCATAGTCAAACATACACAGAATAGCACAGCGGAAGTCTTGGAATATAAAATATTATTTCAAACCCAAATGTCTGAAATACCGAAAGGATAATTACAAACGAGCTTGCAACATTAAATCCACAGGCGGATCTATATAAAATGTACAAAATGAAGTTTAGCAGACTTTAGGGCATCCAAAGGATTTGCAAGATCCTTTGTTAACACCAAGCAGCTCCCAACTGATTTGCGTATAGTACCTGTCACTTAGTCTTTAGAAAATACGTCATTTAACACTGGTAAATACAATTAACTGACTCATTTGAAAAGTGTTTATAAAATTGGTTTGGATGCACGAGGCATAAAATCCTTTATAACTTGGGACAATTATTTGAAATAATCTTGTATACAGATTTACATGTTTGTCGTACGTTCAGAGCCCGGGTTAAGATTAATAGACACACTACTAATATAGTCTCACAAGGAGTTATCCTCACGTGTGGTTATACCTTATACCTTATATCTTAATTCCCTTTTTGGGGAAGAGAACGAAACCGTACCGCAACTGTCAGGTGTATGCCTACACCCCGTGCTTAGGTCGTGGCTATTTGCATTTAAATGATGCCAAGGATATCCAGGACACGGTCGTTAACCCCCAAATGCTTTGTATCAAACAAGACAGATTAAAATGGATTCTCTCAATGATTTAACCACTAATCGATTAAATATTCAATGCCCGACCAAGTGGTAATAATTTACCGTATCCCAAGCCCGTATAAGGGAAAATAAGTTAAAAGTATTTACCTGAGCTACTTCTCGATTTTCAGCAAGATTTATATAACTCAGCCGTATCCAATCTAATTAAATGAAGATAGCTTTTACCGGGAGGCTCTAGTCTGGAATGATGGTAATATATATATATATATATATATATATATATATATATATATATATATATATATATATATAACCAATTTAGAATGCTAACGGGTCTTATTTAGGTCATAGATCTAGACCGGCTAACTTATAATATTAAAAACGGTACGATACGCTAGATTAAGCGATGACCAGAATAACATGTAATTTAGACCCAACAAGTATGAAGACTTGTATAATATGGGTAAACTAAATAGGTTCTGGATTTTGAAGTAAAAATGATAAGGTTTGACCCGTTTCGGCTAATTTATGTAAACTTGTCACATAAGCCGTACCGAACGCGTATATGCATAACGGGTAACCGGATAAGTCCAGTACAAGTTCCGTAAGTTATTATGCTTAAAATATGTTGTGATATCAGTAGGATATCTACAATTATTCCCAAAACGAATTTAAAACCAATTTAAGCCCCGTAAGGCTATTTTGGTCATTTTAAAGTTTATAAAAAAGGTTTATGTCACACCCTGACTTTTGCAGAAGCGTATGATGAGCGACTGGTTTAATATCATTGCATTCAATCATAATAAACAACTACATGATCAAAACGATGTTCATCCATTCATGAAGATGTGAGTATTACAAACACTTGTTATTTAAGTTTTAAAAACACAACCTTCGTCTAGGTTACAATTCAACAAAAGTGGATGACATCTAAACTTGAAGTCTACTTCTAGTTACGACACCCGCGCCCAAGATCCTTCCTGTCACCTGAAATACAAGTAATTTTGGAAAACATCAACAAAAGTTGAGCGAGTTTATGCGTTTTGCATACCTTGTATGAAAACATGGTATGCATCTTGTGTAAATAAAGTATTCTTGTGAAATAAAGTATTCTTGTGTAAATCAAGTTTTCTTGTGTACACCACGTACTAAATGAATGTTTGTACAAGGACATTAAGGCACAGGGAGCACTCGTAATGGCTCCTTAAAGGCAAGTGAGGACATAGGGAGCATTAGTATTGGCTCCTTTAGGGTATGGGGAGTACTTGTTATGACTCCTTGTATGTGTCGATTTCCCTCGACTGTGTCGATTAACCTCGACTGGGCCGTACCCGTTAGATCTAACCCTCGTCCCTAATTAATGAATGTTTTTAATGGCTTAGTACTAGTTTTCACCAAGACTTTATGGCATTTTTAGTATTAAGTCTATGCTCACATGATCTAGTATTTCATAGGCATTTCTTTAAAACGCATCATACTTGGTACTCGTTCTCACCAAGAGTGTTTCCAGTATTTTTGTATTCTCAAATCGCATCATACTTGGTACTCGTTCCCACCAAGAGTGCTTCTGGTTATCATACCATTTGTAAATATTGTAATATTTGTAACATGTATTTCACCCCCGAGAGTTATAAAACCAAAAACAATTAAAGAAAATGGGGAGCAAGAACTCACAACTTTGCATTCCTGCGTCGTAAAATTCACCGGATTTGCTTATCTTGCGTCGTGACCTAAACGTGTTTATTAAGGTTAGTCACTAGACTTGTTTCGCACAAGTACAAGTCACTATCTTTTGTATATGTGTTCTTGTGTTAAAAATAATTTATATTTTTAACTATGTGTCTTAGTTATATTATTTCTCAAAAATAAATATAAGTTTCTTGTATTTGTCTAAGTATGTTGTATGTGTATTTTTGTATCTTCACTCCTTAGGAGTATTTAGTGTATTTTCAAGCCCTAATACACTATCAAGTATAATACATACTACATACACTTAGCACAAAATTTGGTGATCACAATATATATATTTTTTTTCAGAAATGTACCTATTTAATATCAATTTGTATCTTGAAGAAATCATCATTTCTTAATACAAAAATTAGGGAAACCTTGGTAAATGTTTTTAGACACATTTTTAGGGAATAAGTTTCTCAAAACTTATATTTTTCTAAGTGTCAAAATTTATAAAAATTTTGGCAGAGTTTCCCCTAAAAATGGAGGTTTCCCATGTTTTCAAAACATGTGTTTATTTTCTTTTAAAACATCATCAACAATCTAAACAATTTCACTTATCAAGTGTATAAACGATACACTTTACTTAATAACATGAACTTGATATTTCACGAAAACATGTAGTAACTTGGTAGAGTATTTAGTAGCCCTAATTACCCTCCAAAATATATTCACTTCCTTTAAAAACTCATTCTTGTAAATTTTAGATGTTTACAACTTGTAAACTCATTTTACAAAAATGTTTATTTATCACTTCTTCTTGTTTCAAGAGTATTTCTACACTTATTTTGTCACTAAAAATAGTGTAGGTTTAGTAATAACCATGATCTTTCCAAAATCACCTTTTTAAACTTGGTTCTTTTAGAAAAATCATTCACAAATCTTGGATCTATAAGTTTACTAGTTCACTTTGTTTAAATCATTTTATTTTTCAAGTTCATGTCTTCACTAGAAGATGATTATCTTATGTTGTTATATAATCATCTTCCTACTTTCTAGATTATGTGTTTAATCACCATCTAGCAAGCTTCATGTGATGATTATCACCATCATCTCAAGAAATCAACAAGCAATCATCATTCACATACTAAACAATATCACTTCATCCATATTTCATCATATGTAAGTCTTATGTTTATGTTTCAAGTTTATGTATTTTGTTGTTCTTATGATTTTCAACATAATACTTCTTTTAACCAAGCCAAATAGAAGTAAACAAGGGTTTAAATGATCTTACTACTAGCTTGAAGCTAGGGAAGAAACTAGATGAAGATCAAGAGGATAATAGCACACAAGAGAGGTCCTTCAAGTTCCGTGAGCAACGAGCTTCCTTAATCACCTTCTTACACCTTTGAGAGTATACGGATTGAATGAGCAACATCGAATGATGATGGTGGTTATGTGGGTGTTCTCGGCCGAAGTAGAGAGGGGAGGAAGGAGATGAATGTGGTGTGAAGTGTGTGAGGTAATGAGGGTGATGGTTCATTTATATCTAATTGTTTTGTCCAAAGGACCTTATGTTTGTAAAAGTACATGCAAGATCAAGTAAAGTACCAAGAAAAGATTAAGTGAAGATTGTGAGAAGAATACTTAAATCTTCTAATTAGGCCATGTGGCCGATCTCTTGCATATGGGGGAGGGGTCTATGTGTAATTTTTGCACCAATTAGTTGTCATGTATTTCATGTAGTACATAATCAAATCTAGATCATGATCTCTCTCAATCCAACAAATGGAGGATTTTGGTGGGGGCCACTACCTTGGGCCGTCCACATGTAATGGGGGGGGAGTAAAGTGTAAATTCCCATGGTAGTGTAATTCATCTAATTAGTTTTCTAGTATAGTATTGGGACTTTAACGTGTTATCATGTTATAAGGGGTGTTATGTGACACCTGTGTCACTTCAACCATCAAACAAATACCAAACCAACGAAATATTGTATTTCATACTTGGGATTTTTATAAATATGTGTATCATTTTCACATATCAATTCTTGTTCAATTTCGGGCTTTAAATCGCTTTCTGGAAGGTTATACACGCCCTGATGCGTAAATATAACCAGTTTAATGCAACAAACACTCCAGAACAATGAAAAATGCTTAACATACCTTAAATAACCTTTACATAACTTAGAAATAAGTTTTGGAAGGTTTGGTATGCCGAAATCAAGTTTATTCGCTTACAGGGGCTAAATTCAACAAACTGAGAAAGTATGCCGATTTGAACTGTAACGGACATTCCGGAACTTGGCCATAAGTTAAACACACCCTAAATATCCTTTACATAGCTTATAAATAGGATTTGAGGGGTTCAGTGTGCTAAAATAAACTTTATGCTCATTCAGGGACTAAAAGCGTCAAAAAGTGCATAAGTTTGCATTTTCGCTCATATCTTACGTTCTGAATATATCCGGACATCCAAAAATTTATGTAATCATTAAAATATTTTATTTTAGTGATTGGCTTGATAAAATTCCATTCGTCGCGTAACTTGGATCGTTTTTGCGTTCGTTACGACTTCCGTCGTAATTAACCGAACAACGCAACCGTACGACCAAATGAGCTGACATCTGAGATGTTTTCGAGCATGTTTTGAGTTCCCTATACTTTAACTTCATTTTAGAGCCTTGAAATGAGGTTAACGGGGTTCAAACGCATTGAAAAAGGTCTTAAACACGTGCAGGGACTAAAACTGTCATTTTTGAAACTTTGCTGAATCTGTTCCTTGGTAGCGTAGCGCGAGCACCTTCTTCCTACCCCGTAGCGCTACGCGAGCGACTGATCTGGGCAGAAACTCCATTTTTGCACTTGCAGGTCCATTTTCAGCACTTATCTTGAAGTTTAGGGTCTATTTTGTAACTTTTTTCAATACCGTTAGCTGGTTTTGGGGCACCCCTAGTATCCCAAAACCATGGGCCACATGTGTACGGCCATGATCAAAGCTCATTTCCCGATGAACGATCCTAACGGTTCTAGCTTTCCTATAAATACCCAACACCCACTTCACTCTCAACTCACACCTTTGAATCTGAATTGGTTCTCTAAGTTGATGTGTTTATCACTTCATACATGAGAATATTCGGATCAAAGCTTCCGTTCTTGGACCCGTTGTAAGTATTATTTCGTTCTTTTCATTCGTTTTATCGTTAAAGTCAAAATGCGTTTGACTTTCTGCATTGACCAGTTTATGATCAATGCGAAGTTCATTTGAACTTCATAACGTGAGCGTAATCACGATGGTTATAGTCCCTAGTGACTATACCTACCGATTACCACGTTATCTAGGCTCAATGACGAGTCGTAGTTTCGGCCAAAATACGTTTTCTCACGTATTTTGTAACCAAACTACTCTAGGGTATCAAAACCGTTTGTTTTGATACCAAACCTGTTTTCTAACTTAACTAAACATGTTCTAGCATGTTTAGCTCGTCACTTTTTGATTTGTGCTTGTTTAGGGTCGTAAAGATAAACGATCTAATCAATCGCTTATACTTTCGAACCCGACCCATTTGGTCAATCATTACGATCTGACCAAACACATTAGGTGACCATAGTTGTATAGGGAATAACCTTCCAAGGTTATACCTTATGGTCACGTCGTTTAGTTAGTTGTATGATAGGTAGTATATATGCCTTAGGAAAATTACCAAAATGCCCTTTTTATGCATAAATTCATTTTAAGCATATGTAACTTAATTTTTGACATCTAAACTGATTTAGCAACAATATTAGACATGTTAAGACATATAATACTTGTCATAGGACTAGTTAAGCAGTCCGAACGCGTTTTACGCGAACGACACGTTAAAGTAGCATAAGATACCTAAACGGGTCGTAATGGGTCGTAATCACTTAGGTTAGGTTTCATTTTAGTATGTGGGCTTTGTTAAACCATATCATATGAGTTCCAATACTCATTTGGTTTACGAAACCTCATACTATCCAATCTCCCGATTTAGGTCCGGTTATTTATGTAGTTATCTATATAGGGTGCCGTTTGTTTCCGTGAGCCTCTAGCTTTGCTTGGTTGTTGTTCAAGACTTCTAAGCACCCTCAAGTGAGTACATAGTCCCCTCTTTTACTGTTTTCAAACATTTTGGGGTGAAACACATGTGCCTACTTGTTAATTTCATGCTTTCCATGTTTCCGTATCATATACTTGCTATGTTCGTTAGTACATTATTAGTACATGATTTTATTGTGTTTTTGCTATGTATGTCCTTTGTAGCATACTTAGTACATCGTTTTACATGACATTTTATGCTATGTATGTTCATTTAGCGCATACTTAGTACATTGTTTTCATTACATTTCACGCTATGTATGTCTATTTAGTGCATACCTAGTGCATTGTTTTACATTACCTTTTCATGCTATGTATGATCATCATACTTAGTACATTTGCTTTGCATTGCATCTCTGTTGCATATGTTCCAGTAACATATGGGCACATTGTTTTACATCTCTACCTTGTATGTTTACTTAGCATACTAGGTACATTATTTTCATCACATGCTTACATTTTGATATGACATTTGGTTTGTTTAAATGGGACCATATACATTCATTAACTTTGATCACGCCGCTCGTTAGTAGGTAATGGTACCATAGGAATTGACAACTCCCGTTCCTAAAGTCCTAGGTTTGTTTGGATGGATGGAATGACTGAATTCGATTAAAACATAAGACAGATAGTCCTTTCATTTGTTTAAGGTTTATCACCACAGTCACAAGGCTTGAATGTATGCATTTTCACAATACCGCATAAATGTTTGTATTCAGTATAGCATGCATTTCCACAAAACATAACGTTGATTTAAACCACGTTTTACTTCAATACGTTGTTTTGTGCAGTTTTTTTACCTATGGTTCAGTGGATATATATTTATATATATATATATATATTTCACTTACCATACATGACATTTTGTTTACACATTACATAATTGACATCTGACATAGACATTTTGATATTGATATACACATTTCATGGACTATATTTTGACATAAACATTTTGACATGATTTACACAAGACATTTGACAAATGGTTTAGGCATGGGCAATTTACATTGGAGGTTTGTTTGGGTAAAGTGATTTAAGTAACGAGACGTGTGTAATATGATACAAGAATGGTGGATACGCCGGTGGTACTTCCTATATATAAGTGCTTGTATGGTATTACATATCGTAGCGTTATTTGAATCATTTCAATTTAGACATATAACATTTTATACAAATAACATCTTTTTCACAAGACATTGTTTTACAAACAACTTATTTTATACAAAACTCATTTTACTTGGTTATTCATTTAACCTCACATTACTCTTTTACATGTCATCTACTTTATCCTCGCTTTTCAAAAGATTTATAACAAAACATTTTACAAGGATCATGACTGACTTTTGTTAAACAACCTTTTTCTGAACTTATAAGTCATGAATCCTATTTTCACAAAACTTGTGTATCTCACAGGCATTTTTATGCTGACGTACCTATTTTCACATGTGTTTCAGGAAATGATGCATATGACTTATCAAGATACACTTAGGCGGACCTTGGGCCTTAGTGACATTAAAAGATGCAAGACTAGTTAATTATGTTATGTTTCTTTGTTATTAAGACATTGTAAATTCTTTTGAAGAAATAAAACAACATTTAAATTTCCATGTGTTATGAAACAATGATTCTGTTACAACACTCCCCGACGATTCCGCCACAATTTGTTGTTTTAAGTGGTCGGGGTGTGACATGTTATGGTGTTCGGGATCCATAACTAGCTCAGAAATAAATAAACAATGACTCTAGCAATATTTTTGTGTTCCGGGAAATGTCCGGTTGTTCAGTTAAATACCGGTTCGTTAAAGTGCTAACTTGCACCGTTTAGTGTCTTTTAAGTATTCTTTTGTGACACTTTCAATTCCCGACACTTAGAGAAATATTATGGATGATAAATCATAATTTCTGCATAATATTTCAGTGTCATAATGCTGATTATAGCTGAATTTAAATAAATTCTGCACTTAAAGTGCGTTTCGGGTGCTTTTTAGTGCGTATTTTAGCTTCCGGATGGTATATATGTAAACCCTTGTATGTATTCTTGGGTTTTAATGTATTCTTGTCATTGGACCTACACCTAGGCTCCAATTCTATTGTCTAACTGCTTTCTGCAGAAATGTTGACACAATGTGTATTACCGGTGAGTTTACTAGTATTTTGACGCAACGCGGTTCATTAATGCATAAAGCCATATCTTGTAGTATAAAACATGCATGAATTCACTTGCACGGAATTCAGAAATTTATTTGTCTGGTAACGGTGCCAATTCTGTTCTGTGTATCATTAGAACTATCTCGTGTTGCATGTAGCAACGAATGAAGTCTTGTATCATGAAATGCCATTGTATGTATATAATGGTAATCAATAATTCATTTGTCTTGTAAACTAGATCATGCACAATTATTTACACACAGATTACTATTCAATTAGTGTACGGAATGTACGGAAAAGTGACGGTTGTCACAGTCTCCCCCCGTTAAAAGAAATTTCGTCCCGAAATTCAAGCGATGCCATCGGTCGCATGGGAGTTGTGAATCAAATATGGTCACTTAGATTCATGATTTGTCTTTATGTTCCCATGCAATCTCTGGGTCATGTTATGAATTCTATCGTACTCAAGTAAATCAATCATGTCTTTTCTGTGTCTTGTGGACTCTTGGTCCGTAACCTTAACAGGTTTTTTTATAGTATTGTGGACTCTTGGTCCGGAACCTTAACAGGTTTTATGGTAATTCTTGTCATTTGTCATTGACGTGAATCTTATTTGTGGGAACAATGACTGTTCCTTGAGTCAGACTCCTCTAGACACATGGAATGTGTCGTGATCACTATTGATCTTTTTCTGGAAGTTTCATCCTGTGAGCAATGGTTCTGATCCTACATCGGGGATTCAACCTTTACGTTTTCTAAATCATATCATGCCTTCTCTAGGCGAGGCTCTCATTAAATTCATACTTCTTATCTCGAATTCTTATGGTTTATGCCGCTCATCGGCGCAATCTTTCTGTATTCTGCGGGCTACCTTGATATGTTCACATATCTAAACGGTTTGCCTCTGGTTTTTCCAAACCAACGCGGGTCAATAGATGGTTTATTCCCGATCTCTGATCAACATGACGGGGATCGATTTATTATGTTTCATTTAAAGCTTCACACGAAGCGGTTTAAATGGCGGTGAAATAATTACTGTTGTAGGAAGACTCCACTAGGGCAAGTGGGTGTTCCAATTTTTCGTGAAGGTTTATCACACAAGCACTTATCATGTCTATACAGTCTGCCTCATTCGGTAACTTAGTCTATTCATGTTAATATTCGAGTTCTTACGATCAACGGTGTGCTGCAACCCTTGTGATCAGTAAAGATTGTGCAGCGTTTTCTTTCAGGTAATGACGTCGAATTTGCGGCGTGCAATTACTGTATCTAGCTCAAGGTTTCTTCTCATGATTCCTCAATCAATGTGCCGCGTATGCAATGTTGTGGTCTCGTTGCATCGACGTACAATCGAGACTTTGTCGAGAAGCGTCACATAATTGCAACTCTAGCTCCTTAGCTCTTGGTTGCAGGGTTGGCATGAATTTTGTTCTTATCCACCACGTATCTTAAAGTTCTTACTTCGCTAATTCGAAATCCGCTTTTCATCATCATAGCATATAACTGTTCTTTTCTCTAAGAGTTGCAAGGTAAATTGCAGCTGTTGCTCACGACCTCCCTTGGTCGTTGGCCATATAAGAATGTAGTCAATAAATGTAATCATGATCTATCCAGGTATGGCTTACACATTCGATTCATGAGGTCCATGAATATTGTCGATGCATGTGTTAAGCCAAATGGTACGACAAGGAACTCGTAATGCTCGAAGCGAGTCCTAAAGGTCGTTTTAGGGATATTTCCTTCTTGTATTCACGGTGGAGGACATCTTGCCCTCAAGTTGGTCTTTGAGTGGTAGCTATAACCTGACGATTTGTCTGTTCATGTTATCAGTCCTTGGCAAAGGACTCTGATTCTCAATTCCCTGGAATTTATTGCAAAATGGGAAACTGTCAGCTTTCTCCTCATGTCCTTAACTAAGGATGTCATGTCTTTAATTTCCCTCTGTCTAGCAGCTCTTGCAGTTATATCGAGGGCTCATGCTTCGCGGACGAAGCTAGTCGGTAAGGCGTCATTCGGCACTGGTGCCTTTCCTGGCACGAGATTTACTCTAGACTCCTCTTATCGCTTGTGGATGTATTCCTGGTAAGTCTTCAGAAAAGGCTACTGGAACTTCTTCCGCCACGGGGATGTCTTCAAGCTCTGCAGTCTACTTGGATATCCAATCCATGCTGACTATCGTACCATGACTTCTCAAGTCAATGGTAACAGAAGGTTCTGGCCTTCTGAGTCCCTAAATACAATCTTAATTGCTTCGTCTGCTTAAACTAGCCTTCTATATGCGCATTTCTAAAGATTACAGGACGTCTATTTTACTAGGCTAAGCAGTTTCTTAAGTTCTAAGCATGCAAGGTTAAAGTTGATGCCAGTATTAACTAAAAGTAGATGCATTAGGTTGGTTAATAGGGAATGTACCCATAACCGCATCTGGATCATGGCGTGCTTCACGAGTTTTTATCGTGAAAACCCTTCCTTGCTTGTTTCTTCCCAGGACAATCTTTCCTAAAGTGCCCTGCTTCACCTCATCTGTAGCAACCTGGTATTCTCTTATTTCTTCCATCTGGGTCCTTCGCCCAACAGGTGTCCTTGCTGTGCCCTTCTTTCCCACACTTTCCGCACTTAGGTCTCAGACATCGACCTTCATGGTGAAAATTGCATTCCTCGCACCTCGGCTTAGTCCCTGAGTAAACTTTACCACCGGCCTTAGTAGCGGCTCCGTTAGTATTTCTACCATGCGGCGGATTCACTTTCTTTCTTTTGTTTGCTTTAGAGCTTCCATAGCTGACTTGTGTGCCCACCTTTAGGTTTGAAGGCTTCCTTTTCTTATTGCCTGATGACTCCACATGAATCTCTTTCTTGTTATCCTCAGATTCTGAAAATTTTCCCGCACGTAGAGCTTCTTCAGTAAGTGTAACGCTTAAATCGATAGCCTCTGCGATGGTTGGAGGCCTTGCGGTAGTAACCAAGCTCCTAATTTGAGGTGCAAGTCCCCAAATGAATCGTTCAATCCTTTTGAATTCTGGTTTGACTAAGTAGGGGACAACTCTAGACAAGTCATGAAATCGCTGAACTTATTCAGGAATCTTCGACCCGTCCATTTTCAAATTCCAGAACTCCACCTCAAGCTTCTGGATTTCAGCCCTAGAACAGTATTTCTTTTCCATCATTTCTTTGAGTTCGTCCCAGCTTAGTGCATAGGCAACATCTGCACCAAGGGTTTGAACTTGAAGGTTCCACCAGGAGAGTGCGCCATCCAAAAACAACCCTGAGATATAAGTAACACTCTGTTGGGGTGAACAGTTACTCATTCTTATAATGGAGTTAGTCTTTTCTGACCAACGAACAAATGCAACGGCACCTCCTGTGCCATCAAAATTCAATGGCTTGCAGTCCAGGAATTGTTTATAGGTGCAGCCAGTTGGAGGGTTATTTCCGGTAGTGCCACCGCTATGTTTCGGAGCGGAGGGCTTCATGTCGTGCAATTGCCTGTGAGATTCGTTCTTGAAGCTCAGCTTCTGTCCTTGGTAACGTACTGGTGTTTGTATCACGTATTGGTGGCATTCTCTTCTGTCAAAAGCATGGGATGGATTAGACAACATTCCATAATTGTCCATGAGTTACATAGTATCATAAGCCATCATGTAATCACCCAATTTCACATGTATATACAATTAATGTATAAGTGAGGAAACAATTACTGAGCCTTCACATAGGCTTGCCAACTTGGCTTATTGTTTGTAATGGAAAAATGAATTCGAGGTTACATCGCCTCGGTCATTCAAGTTTTAGTTATTTCCTGCTATATTGATGTGTATATTTTCCCAGAGATGGGGTTGTTCGTGTAGGGGTGATAGAGAGCGTAACGTCGCAGAATCTTTTTGAATGTTATCCATCTTTGCTTGCTTAATTATCGTTTCTTGATCGTCTCGTACACGGGTAGAGGTGTCAGTCATGAAGTAGGCTAAGACAGGCTTCCTACTTTATAACGCGCTAAGGCACTGATCTATGTATTGTTCTACCAGATGAAGGTGCGAACACCTATAGGTTATGTGGTTTTCATTAGCTCGACTCGCAGAGTCCACCAGGATTTCTGTGCACTACAAGTCGTTATTATGTGGGCCCCCGTAATAATAAATTGTCTTGCACAGTTACCCCAATTTCCTCTCGTCCAAGCAGATGATCATTCAAGGAGGGAACACTACTGTCCTTATACCTCTATCATGGAAAAGACCATTTCGGCGGTCCATGCGCTAACACTCGTTATCGTTACGCGCGAATAGGCACGATGATTAAATGAAATAGGAATAAAGAGAATTCCTGGTAACTGGAGGGGCACCTTCAAGATGAATACTTCATCTTCCTTTTCTAGCCAAGTATGTCGTCAATCTTTCTTCACATAAGCCGCAGGGATCTCGTCCTGTTGATTAAGAATTCGTTCAAGGTTGCCGCCTCTGCCTCGTCATCGTCACCATAGTCAGGCACCTTCACGATCGAGAGGGAAGAGCAGCCATCTCTTACGGAAGCAAGCTCAGAATCTTGTCTGGTAATCACTCTAGCTATGAGCTTTACAATGAATGTGAGGTCGACAGCTTCATCGTGCGAGTTACGTACAATAATAGGAGTCGGAGTCGGAAGTATCTTATTCACGTCAATAATCATTATGTACACTTATTTGTATGTATTCACGTCAATATTTATTTCGTACGCTTATTCGTATATATGTATATCAATAACAAATACGCTACTTAGCATAAACAAGCAATTTGATGCATTATATCACGTATAACTCTTGTTTTGGGGGGGGGGGGGTCATTTTTCTAGTTGTCGATTTACGACAAAAACACTACTTGGTACTAGTGGTCACCAAGAGTGTATTTTATTTTTGGCAAGTCTAACTTGTGTAGACTATGCCTTAATTTGTGACAACCCTCAAAATTTCAGGTACTGTACAAATTAATTAATCTTAAGTACGTGCTTAATGACTGTGCTTGATTACAACTGATAATTTAAAACGGCTCTATGATTCTATATCATATAAACATGCATCATATTTTATACAGTCACTCCATTCATTACACACCTACATTAGTGATATACTTGATGCACTCAGCACAGTTGACACACTGAACGGTTGATTCAGAAATAATGCTGACAATGCCAGCACTTAGACAGACAATATTATTATGGCCAGTATGAGCCAGGGATAGAGTACTACACTGGGTTGTAGTGTAGGGAAGTGAGGACCATAAGACTGCGTCATTAGGTGATAGATATAATGCCGGGAAGTGCCTAAAACACACTTTAAATACAGAATTCTGCATTCTTTTATAAAATTCAGCATTTTATTATACCAGTAGAATACACAAATATGGCAGAGTAGTCCTGTATACTTTCCTAAGTGCCAGGAACAATTTCGTTACAAAAAGATGCGTAAAAGACACTATACGGTAAGATTTAACACTTTATCGGAACGTTACGTAACCGAACAACCGGACATTACCCGGAACACTAATTTTTGTCAATAACATTGTTTTACTATTTTTGGTTAGTCATGGTACCCATTTGAAATAACACCCATTAAAAATCATTTTTCTACACATAAAAGTCCATTACTTACAATTTAACTAACTAGTTACCATTTAGTCACAATTTTTACAATTTACCCCCCCCCCAACCGATTTCCAGCCATGGGGACCCACCCTAATCATTCTCTTCACACCTCCTTGTTCTATTGGCTGAATTTTATGGAGTTACTTGTGGGAATTGCCAAACCATGTAAGGAATCCTACAATTTCCAAGACTTCTCATCATTTCATCTAACACCACACTCCAACCCTTACCTCCCTCCCCCTATTTCGGTTTCCCCCAACCGATTTCACCATCACCACCCTCAAATCTCCATCTTCATCTACTCCTAAGTGCCATTCAAAGCTTCAAGAGTGAATTCAAGGGAGTTGCAAGTTGTGAAGCTTCAAGGGACTTGTTTACTTGCTTCATCTTCATTATTTCTTCATCTTTGCTCTAAGATTTCTACCCTAGCCTTGTGCTAGTAGTAAGTCTCTTCACACCCTTGTTTCATTCTTGTTACTTGTTATGATTCGTAGTAGGATGTTAATGATAAATCACAAGAAGCTAAAACACTAAAAATATGAACTTGGAACCGTACATAAAATCATTCATAAAAGGGTTTGCATGATGATGTTATCGGGTTGGTTTGGGTTTGGTGAATGCATACATGGTGTTTGATGATTAAGTTATTGATAAATCATGGTTAGGACCCTTGTTGATGCGTTTTTGGTAACTTTTTCATTGTAAACAGCAAGCTGATTGAAATTTCCAGCCAACTTCAACAGGCTGTAACTGGGTCATTTTAAATCGAAAAACTGAATTTCTGGAGTCTAAATTGTGTAATTTTGAACGACCGAACAAATGGCACTGGAATCGTAATTTTTTGAGATCGGTTACTATTTTTAAAGAATTGTTTTTAGACAGCAGCTCAAGCTGAAATTTTCCTGCTGAAAAAGTGTGTCGTATTCGGAGTCAAAACTTGAAACCTGAGCGGAATCAGCTCATGGAATTTTTACTGTAGGTGGTCACTGTTGTTCCCGTGACCCTCCAACTGGAAGTTCGTCGATCGGACTTAGATTGATTTTTAGTGAATTTTTCCGTAAAACTGCAATCAGAAAGTAACAAATCTGATTGCATTCGGGTAAAAGAATTTTTATATAAAATTGGTAATGAACTGGTCTCCGAAATTTTTACACAATAAATTTTGGATTATATATGACATTCTGTAAAAATTTGAGAATTTTTGGAAAAGGATAACTATTTTATTTTAATGCTCTAAAACAGTCCAGTCTTGTTTAATAAAGCTGAACGTAAGTAGTGTATTGCGTGTATGATTGTCGGGTTGGTTATGTGGGAACACTCTACGGGATTTATATGAAAGAAAATGATATGCTCTTAAGCATGGGCACCTCTATTTACAAAGGAGACTATGGCGAAATTTTCCGAAACTTCTAACCCTTAGTAAATATTTGCTTCTAAGACGAAAATTTACTAGAACATCGAACGAACAAATATTTATCACGCGGAACAATATAAGTAACGCAACTCAAAATACTAAACTCTAAGCCAAGGCACGGCCCGTTCGTCTAATAGACATTAGTACGTGTAGGTTGTCGTGTAGCAGACAGAGTTTGAGATTCGGTACAAGACGTACTACTGTGAGTTGATGTCCCCCTTTTCTCTTAACGGTTTTCAGTTTTATACTTCGGGGGTGAAATACCTGTTACAATTACTACAGACATTACAGACATTTACAGACATTTATTTACATGGTATGTTTAGCTAGGGAATTTACTTCTAGATCACGTGAATGGATAGGCTATTATCGTAAGACCATTAATCCTTTTATAAGGACCGAGAGGCATGAGTGATAGATCTATTGGGTGTTGCGAGCCCCACACATGGGCCAGCATGTGGCTGCATGTGGTGACTATGTCGTTCCGCCGGAAGGACCGGTATGAAATACGCGTTACAGGTTTGAGTGCTTCCTAGGCCATGTCACTTATTAATGTATTAGCAACACATTAATTGATCTCTTTTTCCTTATTGCTACATACCAAGGACATACATTTATACAGACACATTTAAACGATTTATACAGACACATTAACGATTTGTACAGACTCACATACACATGAACTCGCTCAAATTTTGTTGATGTTTTTCAAACTACATGTATTTCAGGAAATTAAGTATGGATCTGGCGGACGTTGGAGTTTCAAGTCATGTTAAGTATAAAGATGTCATCCATGGTCTTTGGGTTTGGTCAGCGTGTCTTAATCCTGGATGTGACATGTCTTCCAAACTTTGATTACAACTAATATCTTTTGAAGAGTCCTTAGCAAACCTTTACACAATTTATATGGGTTGTAAAACTTAAATTTGAAGTCTACGTTTTAGACGATGTTCTTATGTTTTTAACTCATTTTATGGATGACAAATCTTTGGTTTTATTATATAGGTGTTTGATATGGTTGAATGCAATGATAACAAGTAAGTCACACCATAATCACGCTTCCGCAAAAGTCAGGGTGTGACAGCTTGGTATCAGAGCTTCGATCGTAGCGAACTAGGATTCTTTCTCGAGTCTAGACTACGATCATTAGGGCTCTCACGAAAACTTTTTACAACCTGTTTTCATTGCATACACTAAACGTCCAGATCCAGGGAACACACATTTTTTACAAACAAAAAGGCACGAATACACATTCCAAACATATATTTATAGTTCAGTCTTAGAGGCTGAGGGAGGATCAGTCTTAGAGGCCGAGGGAGGATTAGTCTTAGAGACTGGGAGGATGGTCTTAGAGACCAGGGATTTAGTCTTAGAGACTGGGAGGATGGTCTTAGAGACCAGGGATTTAGTCTTAGAGACTGGGAGGATGGTCTTAGAGACCAAGGAGTTAGTCTGAGAGACTAGGGAATCTAGTCTGAGAGACAGGGTAGGATAGTCTGGGGAAGACTAGGATGATTACTTGCTTACATTGATTGTGACTACATGCCTTCATTTTTACTACATACATGCTAAATGGCTAATTATCGATAAACACGCATATGTGGTAGTGGTTTGCATACACTAATTGTGAGTAATTACTATGGATATACAAGCTACACACCGGCACACATGTCACTCTATTTAGAGAACGAGTTATCAGACATTGATAACCCTACGACCACCGCCACAGATAATGAGACTACAACTGCGGCAGAGACATTTACGTCGGACACTGAGAGTGATCCTGATATGCTGACTAAGGACGAGGACGACTTCCAACAGTTCGCGCTACCAGATTTTGGTGATACTTTATCTTTACTGATGGTTCCTCTGACAAGAATCTTTCTATCACTCTTGTTTCAATCCATGACCACTCTATCACTGGTCATCCCGATGGTGGGCACACAAAGACTCTGATCCTCGATGATGCGCCTCATGTGGACATTTCTACTGAAGGTTGGCTACCTGACAAACAATTTATGACAACGTTGACATGTTTTATCAATGGTCTTCCTGCCGACGCCCATGATGATAGAAGATTAGACGAGAACACTGCTGCAAATTTCACTTCTTAAGACCCCTGTTAACAAGCTACACTCTGATTCTAGGATGCACTCAGACTCCTTTGAGTCTGTGTTATCTGCAAACCTTATAAACAGCTGGATTACAGCTCTCTACCACTAACACGGACAACAATGACATGGCTGCTGCTCTATCACCTGCTCGAGGCACCCCACTGTTACACGACCCAGAGCTTGCTCTCGAGCTAGCTTCTGCACCTTTTGGGTCAAGCTCAATGCTGCACCTGCTGAACCTACACCTTCACGTAATCACGATCCTGTTCCTTTCTTGTCTACCATACATTGCACCCCTTATATCTGACCCAGTACCTGCACAGATGGTTTCCTTATTGGTTGAGACATATGTTCATGCACCTTCAACCGCTAATGTTGCTCCGGTGAGGACCAACATCCTTGGCGCCAACATGCCTATCACTTTCTTCCAGGACCTAACCACACCCTAGAAGGGTATTCTAGGCCAGCAACCGTATGACGACCCTTTCGCTACAGCAGCATTTTCTACAGGCCGCACCAATTGCTACTTTAACCTCTACAACGCTGGACAAGCCATTTCGCTGGTTCCTATGCTACACTATGCTGATATTAGATCCTTGTCATCCCTCACATTATGGAGGCTACACACGGAATGAGTGCTCACGTAACGACAGCTACAGTTTGAGGATAAGTCGCAAAGTTTTGGAACTTGAGTTGACACCACAACCTTCACCCTGTTTATTGCCAGTATACTTTAATCCTTCACAATTATCAAAGACTTCTTTTACACTCTCATCTGCTGCGATAACGCCTTTCCCAGGTTTTTCTTTTGATGCTCGTTCCTTTACTATCGAGCGGCAAATTAGTTGATTACTTCGACTTATATACAAGTTCGCGGAGGAATTCACGCACATTAACATTTTGCTTTTCTTTCCTCCTCCACCTCAATCACCAGTGTAGTTGGTTTCTGGATTTATGTGGATTACATTACACTTGGGTAAAGACACTAATGATAAGCCGTGATGGCGGAGACTTTTGAAGACCACTTCTGACTACGTAATTTTGATACACTAATACACTTGTTGGGCAAGGGTAGAGTGACCATGTGTCCCTTCTGACGTGATAAATTTTGTAAGACACAGTGATTGTGGCCGGAGGATAACGGAAGCCCCATTCATCTTTAAACATGCGACAATACTTATGACTAATAACTAATGAAAAACTCAGTCGCTATATTCCCACTAAGCACGCTGTTGATCCGCATATTTATACTATAACTATAATGCTACATGCTTACTTGCTACGTTCCTATTTACAAGTTGTGCAATAATTGCGATGATATATGATTGAATGTTATAACGGCTGCGTATATACACATATGTAATACACCTCTGAGGTCTTATTTGTTAAATAGAGGCTCGTGTGCTCGTGCCCTTAACAAGACCTGACCTAACCGACTTTCTTCTAGGAAGATGTCGACTCAAGGGAACACCAACACCAACAACCCTCTGCCGATGACGGAGGCGGAATTTCAAGAACGCATCTTACAGGTCATCGCACAGTACGAGACCCATCGCTTCGAGCGCAACGGAGGTACCTCAGGAAATAACCCACCCAACGGTTGCACTTACAAGCAGTTCTTAGGTTGCCAGCCCCTACATTTCAACGGCACTGGGGTGCCGTAGCCTTCGTGCGCTGGGTTGAGAAGACGGACTCTGTTTTGCGTGCGAGCAAATGCGCCCCAGAGCATCAAGTCACGTACATTTCCGGACTATTCCAAGATGGGGCTCTGTCATGGTGGAAACTCCAGGTTCAGATGATGGGCGAGGCTGCTGCGTATGCTTTTTCATGGGACGAGCTGAAAGAGTTAATGCATAAAAAGTACTGTTCGAGGACAGAAAGCCAGAAGGTGGAAACTGAGTTCTGGAACTTGAAGATGGAAGGTCCAAAAATATATGAGTACGTGGAGAAGTTCCAAGTTCTGCACGTATCGTTCCCTACATGGTAGATCTAGAGTTTAAAAAGACTGAGCGTTTCATTTGGGGATTGGCACGCCAAATCATGAGCATGGTGACGACATCAAAACCTGTAACAATCGCTGAGGCCATCAATCTAAGTGTGGCCTTGACTGAAGAGGCAATCAGGATGAACAAATTTTCAACCTCTGAGGAGAAGAAGGAGACTCATGTGGAGTCATCTAGTGACAACAAGAGAAAGTTTGCAAATTTCAAACAGGGTACTCAGACGAATAGCAACAACAAGACCAAAAAGAGAAAAAAGTACATGGGTAAACTACCTAAATGCGATAAATGCCGACGTCATCATACCGGGCGATGTAAAAATGGGAAGTGTGACAACTGTGGCAAAGTGGGACACAACAAGGAAACGTGTTGGCGTGAGACGAAGCGTGGAAAGAAAGGAAAGGGGAAAGATAAGGGATGTTATACCTGTGGGGACATGAGGCACTATAGGAAAGATTGCCCAAGGGAGATTAAGCAAAATCATGGGAAAGATGTCTAACACCGGAGCCAGGGAAGCATGCCAGGAATCCAAGCATAGATATCGGTACGTCCCATATTACTCAACATTATGCATCTGTGCTACTAGATACTGTTGCAAATTTTAGCCTCGCATCTCTAGAAGTTGAGAGTATGCTTGGTTTAGTAACAAGTAAATAATCCGCACACGATAGTACTAGCTAATGGAAAACTAGTGGAAGCCAACGAAGTGATTGGAATCGATAGGATAGAACCCTGAGAACATAAGTTTATGCTCGATCTACTGCCAGTAAATTGGGAGACTTCAACAAGGTAGTTGGAGGGATTGGTTGACAAACGATCAATAGGAGATTGATAACCGCACCACGATGGCGACGAAGAAGCGATCCTGGCTCACGAAGCGGGATACGCCTTTGCAAATTACAAAATTGCTTGAAGGCACGACGAATATTGCATAAAGGATGTGTTGCATTCTTGGCTCATGTCGGGGACAGGAGGAGCCAAAGAACCAAAGCGTGAAGATATTCTCATGATAAGGAAATACCCTAAGGTCTTCCTCGAAGACTTGCCAGGATTATCTCCTCAACGATTAGTCGAGTTGCGCGTCTATTTGATTCCAGGCGTCGCGCCTGTAATCGATGCATCTTAGCGACTTACATTTTCGGAGAGGCAAGGATTGACAGTGTAGTTTCAGTAGTAAATAGAGAAGGAAGATAACAGACCAAATTCCCTTTTGGGTAACCTCAATTCTGCTTATCAAGAAAAAGGACGATGACTTTCAAATGATCGGAAGTCGGACGAGCTAGCCAACCAGGGTCGGTGGCTCTTGCTAAGGATTGACGAATTACTTATTTGACTAACGGTGAGGGTCCGACTACCATTACACGACGGATCGACGATCGAGTGTCATTGGCGGGAAATTCAGTGAGGAGGTATTCCGAGGAAAAATTGTGGGACAACGACTTGTCCTTATACATACACAAAAATAGTGCTTCCTACACAATGCCCAAACCAGTCTACACGGGATACGAAATCAGGAGGATTTAGAAAACATGTATTTAGGACCTCTGTGAACCCAAGTCCAAACTCGTAAGAGTTTTTATTTAGGAACCATATCTGTCAACTAAATCAACCATCATTAACCTGGCGCCTATGCCAGTTCCGTTGACCAAACAAAGAGTACTCGGATTTCTTTCACTTCTGGCGAGTAGATGTTTGCATCTCTACTCCCCTTAATGGTAGTTGCATCACATTAATTTTCTCGCTGAGAGCGAACACACATTTGCTTCGATAGCTGGTCATTTCATCACTTTAGCAGATACAAGTTGTTCCTTTTCTAGGAAACTTACCTGACATACATGCATCATGCTACGCATGTGATTTCGTTTGGAATAAACACTTCATTGGAATTTACATATCATTTTGCTAAGCCTAATTACTGATTCCTGATTCGAGTGACCTACATCATTGTTGTTGTTGGCTCTTTTGCTACCAAGCCAACGCACTTTCTTGAAACCGCTTTCTTTCAAGTTACAGTCATGGTTTATTATTGCTACCATGCGGAGAATTCCTTTGTTGATTCATACGTTTATTGCCGGGTTACGTTGAAACCAAGTTCAATTGCTTGAACTTATCCAGTTCACAGGATCAATTTGAAACACTATATGATGTATTGGGAGCATCATATTCAACTATTTTTGCAGAGATTCTTTCATTTCCAGTCGTAGTAGATTTGGTTGGGCTACGACTCCACTAAAACATTTGATTTGTTTCGATACCTTGCGGTGATATTTTCACAAAAACTGAAGCTTGCGCTAATTTGATTACTCACTACGTACGCGGAATTCAATTCCCTATTTGGTTGTTAACAATCCATTTTGGATCTTCACGATCAAAGCGGTCTCAACGCAATTGTGTGTTAAGGCAACGGTACATATATCCATTTCATAAGCACAATGTACCTCCTAACGATACTTTCATAGTCAATCAAATACCTTGCCATACTTAATGCTTTTCACCTTCAATCAAAAGCAGTGGCGCTTTGATGTTCCGTATTTAACTAAAAACTTTGTGACTTTGTGTAAATCAAATCTTCAGATTGTCTCGATACACTATCATTTGATTTCAGGCACGGTGAACTTGTTCAGTCACCATTATTATTGAATCTCGTCATTTCGGCACCTTGTGGTATTACTAGCTTGTGATAATTATGGTCAACTGTTTCACAAAACTACATATACTCTTGTTTGACTTGTCATTTAAACATTTCTGATGCAACTACAAATTTAGACAATGATACACCAGATTCGCTTGTACTTCATTCGGTGTATTTTCGCAATTCGAGAATGTCAACACACAAATCCTTATCATTTACTTATTCGCCTGTGGGCGGGTCATTTTCATCTCCAAGTTGTTGATTTTGAGTTCATATAGCGGATGCTATGGTTTGTGAAAATTTGCATACTATGACCAATCATTTGGAAACTCTATTGGACAAAACTCATCTTTCGTGGAACACTGCAAACTGGAATACACTAGACTATACGTCAAATGCGTATTGTATCCTTGACATTAAATGCTATAAGCACATACCTTTTAACTATTGGAATTGTGATGTTATATATATATATTCTAGACTCACTTGATGTGAATAAGGTTTGAGTTGGTTTGATGAGTATCTACCTTGGTACTATTCATACATACATACATAACGAAACCCTAAGGAATTAAGAATTAAGGTAGTACAAATTTCGAGGAAGAAATTTTCTTAACGGGGGGAGAATGTGACAACCCTCAAAATTTCAGGTACTGTACAAATTAATTAATCTTAATTACGTGCTTAATGACTGTGCTTGATTACAACTGATAATTTAAAACGGCTCTATGATTCTATATCATATAAACATGCATCATATTTTATACAGTCACTCCATTCATTACACACCTACATTAGTGATATACTTGATGCACTCAGCACAGTTGACACACTGAACGGTTGATTCAGAAATAATGCTGACAATGCCAGCACTTAGACAGACAATATTATTATGGCCAGTATGATCCAGGGATAGAGTACTACACTGGGTTGTAGTGTAGGGAAGTGAGGACCATAAGACTGCGTCATTAGGTGATAGATATAATGCCGGGAAGTGCCTAAAACACACTTTAAATACAGAATTCTGCATTCTTTTATAAAATTCAGCATTTTATTATACCAGTAGAATACATAAATATGGCAGAGTAGTCCTGTATACTTTCCTAAGTGCCAGGAACAATTCCGTTACAAAAAGATGCGTAAAAGACACTATACGGTACGATTTAACACTTTATCGGAACGTTACGTAACCGAACAACCGGACATTACCCGGAACACTAAATTTTTGTCAATAACATTGTTTTACTATTTTTGGTTAGTCATGGTACCCGTTTGCCATAACACCCATTAAAAATCATTTTTCTACACATAAAAGTCCATTACTTACAATTTAACTAACTAGTTACCATTTAGTCACAATTTTTACAATTTACCCCCCCCCCCCCCCAAATGATTTCCAGCCATGGGGACCCACCCTAATCATTCTCTTCACACCTCCTTGTTCTATTGGCTGAATTTTATGGAGTTACTTGTGGGAATTGCCAAACCATGTAAGGAATCCTACAATTTCCAAGACTTCTCATCATTTCATCTAACACCACACTCCAACCCTTACCTCCCTCCCCCTATTTCGGTTTCCCCCAACCGATTTCACCATCACCACCCTCAAATCTCCATCTTCATCTACTCCTAAGTGCCATTCAAAGCTTCAAGAGTGAATTCAAGGGAGTTGCAAGTTGTGAAGCTTCAAGGGACTTGTTTACTTGCTTCATCTTCATTATTTCTTCATCTTTGCTCTAAGATTTCTACCCTAGCCTTGTGCTAGTAGTAAGTCTCTTCACACCCTTGTTTCATTCTTGTTACTTGTTATGATTCGTAGTAGGATGTTAATGATAAATCACAAGAAGCTAAAACACTAAAAATATGAACTTGGAACCGTACATAAAATCATTCATAAAAGGGTTTGCATGATGACGTTATCGGGTTGGTTTGGGTTTGGTGAATGCATACATGGTGTTTGATCATTAAGTTATTGATAAATCATGGTTAGGACCCTTGTTGATGCGTTTTTGGTAACTTTTTCATTGTAAACAGCAATCTGATTGAAATTTCCAGCCAACTTCAACAGGCTGTAACTGGGTAATTTTAAATCTAAAAACTGAATTTCTGGAGTCTAAATTGTGTAATTTTGAACAACCGAACAAATGGCACTGGAATCGTAATTTTTCGAGATCGTTTACTATTTTTAAAGAATTGTTTTTAGACAGCAGCTCAAGCTGAAATTTTCCTGCTGAAAAAGTGTGTCGTATTCGGAGTCAAAACTTGAAACCTGAGCGGAATCAGCTCATGGAATTTTTACTGTAGGTGGTCACTGTTGTTCCCGTGACCCTCCAACTGCAAGTTCGTCGATTGGACTTGCGATTGATTTTTAGTGAATTTTTCCGTAAAACTGCAATCAGAAAGTAACAAATCTGATTGCATTCGGGTAAAAGAATTTTTATATAAAATTGGTAATGAACTGGTCTCCGAAATTTTTACACAATAAATTTTAGATTATATATGACATTCTGTAAAAAATTGAGAATTTTTGGAAATGGATAACTATTTTATTTTAATGCTCGAAAACAGTCCAGTCTTGTTTAATAAAGCTGAAAAGACGTAAGTAGTGTATTGCATGTATGATTGTCGGGTTGGTTATGTGGGAACACTCTACGGGATTTATATAAAAGAAAATGATATGCTCTTAAGCATGGGCACCTCTATTTACAAAGGAGACTTTGGCGAAATTTTCCGAAACTTCTAACACTTAGTAAATATTTGCTTCTAAGACTAAAATTTACTAGAACATCGAACGAACAAATATTTATCACGCGGAACAATATAAGTAACGCAACTCAAAATACTAAACTCTAAGCCAAGGCACGGCCCGTTCGTCTAATAGACATTAGTACGTGTAGGTTGTCGTGTAGCAGACAGAGTTTGAGATTCGGTACAAGACGCACTACTGTGAGTTCATGTCCCCCTTTTCTCTTAACTTCGGGGGTGAAATACATGTTACAATTATTACAGACATTACATACATTTTCGGACATTTACAGACATTTATTTACATGGTATGTTAAGCTAGGGAATTTACTTCTAGATCACGTGAATGGATAGGCTATTATCGTAAGACCATTAATCCTTTTATAAGGACCGAGAGGCATGAGTGATAGATCTATTGGGTGTTGCGAGCCCCACACATGGGCCAGCGTGTGGCTGCATGTGGTGACTATGTCGTTCCGCCGGAAGGACCGGTATGAAATACGCGTTACAGGTTTGAGTGCTTCCTAGGCCATGTCACTTATTAATGTATTAGCTACACATTAATTGATCTCTTTTTCCTTATTTCTACATACCAAGGACATACATTTATACAGACACATTTAAACGATTTATACAGACACACATTAACGATTTATACAGACTCACATACACATGAACTCGCTCAACTTTTGTTGATGTTTTTCAAACTACATGTATTTCAGGAAATTAAGTATGGATCTGGCGGACGTTAGAGTTTCAAGTCATGTTAAGTATAAAGATGTCATCCATGGTCTTTGGGTTTGGTCAGCGTGTCTTAATCCTGGACGAGACATGTCTTCCAAACTTTGATTACAACTAATATCTTTTGAAGAGTCCTTAGCGAACCTTTACACAATTTATATGGGTTGTAAAACTTAAATTTGAAGTCTACGTTTTAGACAATGTTCTTATGTTTTTAACTCATTTTATGGATGACAAATCTTTGGTGTTATCATATAGGTGTTTGATATGGTTGAATGCAATGATAACAAGTAAGTCACACCATAATCACGCTTCCGCAAAAGTCAGGGTGTGACATAATTGGCACCTTATCTTGGGGGTATTCCCTACTAATGTCCTTGCCTTGTCTCTTTTTGAAAAGTGTTTGACTCGTGGATCTTGGCGCTTACGTGAATGCAGTGAAAACCCTTTTGTAAAATGTTTTCGTGAGAGAACTCTAGTGATTGTAGTTTAGACTCGAGAAGAAATCCTAGTTCACTACAATCGAAGCTCTGATACCAAACTGTCACACCCTGACTTTTGCGGAAGCGTATGATGTGTGACTGGTTTAATATCAATGCATTCAATCGTAATAAACAACTACATGATCAAAACGATGTTCATCCATTCATGAAAATGTGAGTATTACAAACACTTGTTATTTAAGTTTTAAAAACACAACCTTCGTCTAGGTTACAATTCAACAAAAGTGGATGACATCTAAACTTGAACTCTACTTCTAGTTACGACACACGCGCCCAAGATCCATCATGTCACCTGAAATACATGTAATTTTGGAAAACATCAACAAAAGTTGAGCGAGTTCATGCGTTTTGCATACCTTGTACGAAAACATGGTATGTATCTTGTGTAAATAAAGTATTCTTGTGAAATAAAGTATTCTTGTGTAAATCAAGTTTTCTTGTGTACACCACGTACTAAATGAATGTTTGTACAAGGACATTAAGGCACATGGAGCACTCGTAATGGCTCCTTAAAGGCATGTGAGGACATAAGGAGCATTAGTATTGGCTCCTTTAGGGTATGGGGAGTACTTGTTATGACTCCTTGTATATGTCGATTTCCCTCGACTGTGTCGATTCCCCCTCGACTGTGTCGATTAACCTCGACTGGGACTCCGAAGCACTACTAGGTACTAGTTGTGACCATGAGTGGGGCTCGGCCGTACCCGTTAGATCTAACCCTCGTCCCTAATTAATGAATGTTTTTAATGGCTTGGTACTAGTTTTCACCAAGACTTTATGGCATTTTTAGTATTAAGTCTATGCTCACATGATCAAGTATTTCATAGGCATTTCTTTAAAACGCATCATACTTGGTACTCGTTCTCACCAAGAGTGTTTCTTGTATTTTTGTATTCTCAAATCGCATCATATTTGGTACTCGTTCTCACCAAGAGTGCTTCTGGTTATCATACCATTTGTAAATATTGTAATATTTGTAACATGTATTTCACCCCCGAGACTTATAAAACCAAAAACAATTAAAGAAAAGGGGGAGCATGAACTCACAACTTTGCGTTCCTGCGTCGTAAACTTCACCGGATTTGCTTATCTAGCGTCGTGACGTAAACGTGTTTATTAACGTTAGTCACTAGACTTGTTTCGCACAAGTACAAGTCACTATCTTTTGTGTATGTGTTCTTGTGTTAAAAATAATTTATATTTTTAACTATGTGTCTTACTTATATTATTTCTCAAAAATAAATATAAGTATCTTGTATTTGTCTAAGTACGTTGTATGTGTATTTTTGTATCTTCACTCATTAGGAGTATTTAGTGTATTTTCAAGCCCTAATACACTATCAAGTATAATACATACTACATACACTTAGCACAAAATTTGGTGATCACAATATATATATATATATATTTTACAGAAATATACATATTTAATATCAATTTGTATCTTGAAGAAATCATCATTTCTTAATACAAAAATTAGGGAAACCTTGGTAAATGTTTTTAGACACATTTTTAGGGAATAAGTTTCTCAAAACTTATATTTTTCTAAGTGTCAAAATTTATAAAAAATTTGGCAGAGTTTCCCCTAAAAATGGAGGTTTCCCATGTTTTCAAAACATGTGTTTATTTTCTTTTAAAACATCATCAACAATCTAAACAATATTTCACTTATCAAGTGTTTAAACTATACACTTTACTTAATAACTTGAACTTGATATTTCATGAAAACATGTAGTAACTTGGTAGAGTATTTAGTAGCCCTAATTACCCTCCAAAATATATTCACTTCCTTTAAAAACTCATTCTTGTAAATTTTGGATGTTTACAACTTGTAAACTCATTTTGCAAAAATGTTTATTTATCACTTCTTCTTGTTTCAAGAGTATTTCTACACTTATTTTGTCACTAAAAATAGTGTAGGTTTAGTAATAACTATGATCTTTCAAAAATCACCTTTTTAAACTTGGTTCTTTTAGAAAAATCATTCACAAATCTTGGATCTATAAGTGTACTACTTCAGTTTGTTAAAATCATTTTATTTTTCAAGTTCATGTCTTCACTAGAAGATGATTATCTTATGTTGTTATATAATCATCTTCCTACTTGCTAGATTATGTGTTTAATCACCATCTAGCAAGCTTCATGTGATGATTATCACCATCATCTCAAGAAATCAACAAGCAATCATCATTCACATACTAAACAATATCATTTCATCCATATTTCATCATATGTAAGTCTTATGCTTATGTTTCAAGTTTATGTCTTTTGATGTTCTTATGATTTTCAACATAATACTTCTTTTAACCAAGCAAAATAGAAGTAAACAAGGGTTTAAATGATCAGGGAAGAAAATAGATGAAGATCAAGTGGATAATAGCAAACAAGAGAGGTCCTTCAAGTTTCGTGAGCACCGAGCTTCCTTAATCACCTTCTTACACCTTTGAGAGTATACGGATTGAATGAGCAAGATCGAATGATGATGGTGGTTATGTGGGTGTTCTCGGCCGAAGTAGAGAGAGGGAGGAAGGAGATGAATGTGGTGTGAAGTGTGTGAGGTAATGAGGGTGATGGTTCATTTATATCTAATTGCTTTGTCCAAAGGACCTTATGTTTGTAAAAGTACATGCAAGATCAAGTAAAGTTCCAAGAAAAGATTAAGTGAAGATTGTGAGAAGATTACTTAAATCTTCTAATTAGGCCATGTGGCCGATCTCTTGCATATGGGGGAGGGGTCTATGTGTAATTTTTGCACCAATTAGCTGTCATGTATTTCATGTAGTACATAATCAAATCTAGATCATGATCTCTCTCAATCCAAGAAAAGATTAAGTAATCTTAGGAATATTATGGAGGATTTTGGTGGGGGCCACTACCTTGGGTCGTCCACATGTATTGGGGGTGGGGGGTAAAGTGTAAATTCCCATGGTAGTGTAAGTAATCTAATTAGTTTTCTAGTATAGTATTGGGACTTTAACGTGTTATCATGTTATATGGGGTGTTATGCTGTTCGGGATCCATAACTAGCTCAGAAATGAATAAACAATGCTTCTAGCAATATTTTTGTGTTCCGGGAAATGTCCGGTTGTTCGGTTAAATACCGGTTTGTTAAAGTGCTAACTTGCACCGTTTAGTGTCTTTTAAGTATTCTTTTGTGACACTTTCAATTCCCGACACTTAGGGAAATATTTTGGATGATAAATCATAATTTCTGCATAATATTTCAGTGTCATAATGCTGATTATAGCTGAATTTAAATAAACTTTGCACTTAAAGTGCGTTTCGAGTGCTTTTTAGTGCGTATTTTAGCTTCCGGATGGTATATATGTAAACCCTTGTATGTATTCTTGGGTTTTAATGTATTCTTGTCATTGGACCTACACCTAGGCTCCAATTCTATTGTCTAACTGCTTTCTGCAGAAATGTTGACACAATGTGTCTTACCGGTGAGTTTACTAGTATTTCTGACGCAACGCGGTTCATTAATGCATAAAGCCATATCTTGTAGTATAAAACATGCATGAATTCACTTGCACGGAATTCAGAAATTTATTTGTCTGGTAACGGTGCCAATTCTGTTCTGTGTATCATTAGAACTATCTCGTGTTGCATGTAGCAACGAATGAAGTCTTGTATCATGAAATGCCATTGTATGTATATAACGGTAATCAATAATTCATTTGTCTTGTAAACTAGATCATGCACAATTATTTACGCATGGATTACTTGTCACACCCCAACCGATGGCGGGATCATCGGGGCGCGGCACTAGGCGCATCTGATTGCTCGAGAGAATCCATAACAACTATATTGCGATAATATTTAATACATTCGTTATCCCATACTAACAAATAATACAATCACGTAAGTTATCATAGATTTAATGTCCTCTCGAACAATGCAAATCCGACAACCTAGATTTTTGTTGAGTTTCTAGACTCCCTAGCTTGATTTGATATAGTCTGCGATCTAGCCTGCAACATACGTAAAAATAGTTTGTCAATACAACAGTATTGGCGAGTATACAGGTTTGAATAGTATAGCATATAGATAAAAAGTGCTGCGAATTTCCATATGCATAAACGTAATACACGACATACATACTCACAAAACTGATACTACCACTAAGTCCTCGATGCTCGAATGTACGATGGCATAACTAGGCCCCGTCAGGCGCAATAGTACTATACAAGTCGTGGTGGGACGTCGCGAGTATAAGCCCTAGCACATATGCAACTAGCATCACGTATATCTATGCATAACAGTCATTCGCAAGTGATAATTCGATTGATAGAACATTTCGATTGATAAGTTCGTTTTGTTAGAGACGTATGTTACACCCAAAATTCGATTAAAAAGGGGTCAAGTATACTCACAGTGCGTATTTAGCGGGATTACAACGGGTTTGAGTCGGTTACGAGTTGTCTGTAATGATCCTTGAAGAAATAGAGTAAACGAAGTACGGTTAAGCGAGATTAACTTGAAAAGTTACGCGTTTAGGTCAGTTGGTACCCATTCGTACGGATGACAAGCCATCCGTGCGGATGATGGGTCATACGTGCGGACAGCGGTGTTGTGCGTGCGGATGGGCCTTGCTTGTGCGCGCGGACGAGTGTACGCACGGTTGACTGGTGCGCGCGGGTGACATGTCATCCGTGCGGATGACATGTGCGTGCGGTGTCATGATCCGTGCGGATAACAGTACGCGCGGGTGGGGTGTGCGTGCGGACATCATGATCCGTGCGGTTGGCAGTGGTCCGTGCGGACTGACATGTCATCCGTGCGGACTAGGGCCATCCGTGCGGACTGACTTGTCTGGTTCGCACTCTGACCACCGTTTCTCGATGTTTAACGGAAGGAATACGTTCGTTTTTACTAGGGTTGTGTAATTTCGCACTAACACCTGAAGTTCCGTCAATTCCGACTCATCCTAACGGCCGAGAATCACCCCGTTCCATCAGATCTGGCCGTTCATGGTGGTTCTTCATGGTTAACTCGAAATCGCACAGATTTAGGTGTGATTTGTCATTAAAACATGTGGAAATCACCTGGATCAGAGTCGTTTATAGTGAAATGAGACCCCAACTTGAAGTTCATAAGAACTCTTGGTGACATCACCTCAAAACGCCTCAAATCCGTAGGTTTCACGGTTAGAATTTGAGTTTCGAAAGATAGAATGATGTAGAATCGAGTGTAGATTGTAGAAGTACAAGTTTTGTGTTGAAATCTTACCGGAATCGCAAGGGAAATCGAGAGAAGAGGGTCTTGATGCGCGTGTGGTTGAACAGGAGCTGTCACATCACTTGAATAGTGGTGTGGCAGGCTATTTATAGGCGAAAGAGGAGAAGAAGAGGGATCAGGCCCGGATAGCCCATCCGTGCGGATGGCCCATCCGTGCGGATGGCCCATGCGTGCGGATGGCCATCCGTGCGCATGTCCATCCGTCCGGATGGTCCATCCGTCCGGATAGACATCCTGACGCTTGGAATTTCCCGTTTTTTGATCGTTTTGATAGTTTTCGAAGCGCGTACCTTTCGTAATTAATTTATATTATTATTATATTGTTACTATTATATATATATATATCTCTAGGGGTCGTATTTACGTATCCATAATCCAAAGTTTCGATAATTAACAATCGGTTTCCGATTCGAGTATGCGATTATTATCGGCGTTGCACGGCCATCAATGAGGGTAGTATAGGTCCTTTCTTGATGTTATCGTGAACGTTATTTCGTGTAGTGCCACAAAGACTGACGGGGTACTGTTTACTCGTATTGTCGTCATCGTCATGACGACTGGAGCTACAGCACTTACCCGAGGGTCCTTGTTAGCGTTAATTGTTTACGTTCGACACATCACGGCCACTCAGGAGGGTAGAATAGGTCCTTACTCAATGCCTCCGTGAGTGTTAGTGTGATAATAGTGTAGTATAGCAATACTGTAGCTTGAAAATATGCGATTATCCCTCGAATAGCGATATATACGATATAGTTACATTATGATCCGAATCTCTGGTGCTAGGCGTAACGAATATAACGAGTAGTAACAACGCACAAAAGTGCGGGTTGTTACAGTCTCCCCTACTTTAGGAAATTTCGTCCCGAAATTAATCCAATAGGTAGACTTCTAGGAGTTGATCTTGTATATGTAGCGATACAACGAGCGATTTGACCGTAAGTGGACAGCGAGAACGTTTCGAATAAGAGAGATCGACTGCGATTAGCGAGAAGACGATGTAAGGATGAAAGTATAAATCCCACGAGTTGACATTCCAAAGTATCTTGTCTTGTGTAGAATTTGTTAGTTCGATGCGATTGCAATTTGAAGGGTTTCTCATGACGTAGAGTTAACTGAGTCGCTCGTTAACCAACGTTACGAGAAGTGTTCGTTTCAGATATCGAAAAGGGATTTAGGACGAAAATCTTTTGAAAATTTTCCTTTTAACGTGCGGTTAACAGAATCGATGTCAACCGATGTTGCAAGGAAGTTTAAGTTTCTAACATTTTAAGGGATTTGAAAATGAAAATAAGGGTTACGTAAACTCTCCTATGATATGTGTTCTAGTTGAACTCGATGTTGAACCAATATCTCAGGAAAATCTCGTTTTTGATCTTTGAAAAAGGTTTTAGGGAAAAATTGAACTCATGAAGCTCCCTTTGAATATGGAGTTAAGCTGATTCGATGTTAACTCCACATTGTGAGGAATTTCACTTGTTCTAGGGTTTTAATAAAAGTTTTATAAAAATCAGTTTTAGCCTTTTGAAAAGGATGTTTAGCATCAAGCCCCACTTGGCACCTTCTCACGTAAGTTCGTTAATATGTTTAAAACACTTATATATAGGAAGTACCAACGGCGTATCCACCATGCTTTGTCCATATTACTTTCGTTTCGTGAGGCAGTGTCAGGTGTGCCGATATGTCTCGGATAGAATTGCGTTTACTTGGCCCAAATCGATAGAAAGTCGGACCGAGCATAAGATAGGATCGAATAGATTAGTCCAGTGAGTTGGTAAGCGAGAAGCGAATAGCGCATTTTCGTTCAGATTCCACAGTACACCCACATGGCACGTATTCACGGGAGCTTGCTAACATGGCGAATCACCATGCTTAACCAGGTTAGTTTGCCTCGTGAAGCGGTGTCATGTGTACTAATTCCACATAGACTGCAATGAACACCAAGCGAGCGGTAGGCGGTACGCGAATAAGTGGTAGACTATACACGATAAGCGATAAGCGATTAAGTGATTAAGCGAATAAACACTAAACACTTGTGATGACGGCGATGATTAACGAGTTACAATAGTCGATAGTTGCGTTGCGAGTGAGGGAGGTATGCGATTTGATCTACGCGGGTCGGTTCGATTGATTATCACCACAGAGTTTGACTAGCGTGAGGCGAGGTCATGCGTCCTAACTTAGCACGAATATCACAGATAACGGTAGGCGGTAGCGATAGATTGATACACAGCAAATGATATAGGCTCACGTGATAAGCGATAGAGGTTGCGAGATACACAAGGTAAGCGATTGCGATTAGTCGAGTTCGATTCTTGTTTCGAATAAGCTTAACGTTTCATTATGACGCATCACGGCTATCGAGGAGGGTAGACTAGGTCCTCACTCAACAATATCGTGAGCGTTTATTTGCTTGATCGAGATTCGTTGCAACAGACTTACGACCAGTCTTGCGTCGATGCAATTTGCCTGCGAGGTAGACTCCCCATAGTCCATCGATGAGGCGATTGCATTGCGTTTGCAGACTTACGACAGGTCTTGCGATGATACGGTTTGTTACGCCTTGCGATTGAGTGTAGTGTGTTGAAGATAATCACAATAGTATAATAGGTCTAATAACGTTCAACTCCACGTGGCACTTTCTTCACGGAACTTCGGTAGTATGGTAAGGCATTCCTCGCCCGACCCCTACTACTTTCATCCCGTGTTTTGGTGTCTCCTTTTGTCAAACGCTATGGCACTTTTAGAATTCACTACGATCACCGTGCACTGAACCAAATAATCCCGTGTGCACCCGTGATTATTCGTTCCTTGCACGTTCATCGTACCTCGTTCTAAGAGTGTAGTGAGGGTAAAACACATTATTTCGTGATATAGTATATAGTATGTGTGTGAATCTAGTCTAAGTGCAGCGATTAAAGAGTGAAAGAGAATACGAGGGCAACATTGAGTAATAGAGTAGGTCCAAAGCTTTAGAAATAAATGTCGAAAATCGTATCATTACAACTTTATCCTACGCCTGCTAGACGTCTGACGCTGAAGACTTTTGCTGGTGCCGTTGTTGTTGTACTCAGTTCACGGTTTGATGCGGCAGTTGCGGGTGAAGTGACCGTAACGGTTGCAGTTATTGCAATAGCGACAGTCAGCCCCAACTGGATGATGATAGGTACACGAGTAACACTGAGGATGAAATCCAGTGTAGGCTCGTTTTGGAAACATCGGAACTGTTCGAAGAGGTTCCGGTTGCAGCAGTTCGGTTGTTGATGAGTTCGGGCTTGAAGTCTTTCGCTTGCGGCTGGGTTCGTCGGTGTTTTGCGAAGAAGTGTCGTCGTTGGAGGATTCGTCTGAAGACTCGCTTGCGGAGTCTTTGGCTGATTTGTCGGAGGATCCGTCGGCAGATTTGTCAGAAGAATCGGTAGCAGATTAGTCCGAGGAATCGTTAGCAGATTCGTCAGAAGAATCGTTAGCTGGTCCATTAGAAGAATCGCCAGCAGATCTGTCAGAAGGTTCGTCAGTAGATTCATCAGAAGGTTCGTCAACATGTTCGCCTGAAGGATTTCTGGCGATTGCTTGATGAGCTTGCTTGTCAAGATTCTTTGAGAATAATCCTTCCACGAGTCGTTTGTTGTTGATCTCTGCGGCTAAGCGGTAGGTCTCTTCGATGGTAGCAGGTCTTGCAGCTTCGACAAAATCACCCACACACTCAGGCAAGCCACGAATGTACTTCGCGATGGCCTTCCCCGGAGTGTTGACTTGACTTGGGCAGATTATGCTAAGCTGTTTGAACCTTGCGGTGTAGCCAGCATTGTCACCTTCGGCTTGCTTGATTTCCCAAAATTCGTTTTCCAGTTTCTGAATCTTGTGAGGAGGACAGTACTCTTTCTCCATGAGCTCTTTCAGCTCATTCCAAGAGAGAGCGTAAGCTGCAGAGATCCCACGTTTGTTACGTTCGGCGGTCCACCAGTCGAGTGCTCGCGATTGAAATACTCCGGTGGCGCAAGTAGTTCGGAGACTATCGGGACACCCACTTTGACGAAGGGTAACTTTGATAGAATCGAGCCACTGGAGTAGTTGAGTCGCACCTCCTTCACCCGTGAATTCCATCGGGTCACAGGCTTTGAAGTGCTTGTAGAGAAAAGTAGATTGCGGCTCTCCCGTTTTAACGTCTTCCGAAGCTCGAGAATGGTTGAGAGAGTGAACTCGTGTGGCAATCTGAGGAATGACTTTGACCACTTCCCTGGTCACAAGTGAAGCAATCCTCTTTTTGCTCTTTCGTTTGGCTCGTCTCTTTGCTATCATTCTCGAAGTAGAGTTGTTGGAAGGCATCTAGACAGAAGGAGACTTGGAGTGAGATTCGATCATAATGATTTTTGAGTTTGCGTTGCGATTCGAGCGCGTTCAAACTTGATGCAATAGTATAGTAGTAATGCGATTCACATAGGAGCCACATAGGAAACACGAAATTCCTAAGTTCTCACACAATGACTTGTTGTTTATACGTATATATACTTATATTTATATAGATGTAATCCGAATTCATGCACATATAGGTCGATTTAGAATAAGCGAGGTTGCGTTGAAGTGAGGAAACGAGAGCGAATGCGATAGTTTATGCATTAGTTTTGTTGCGAACATTCGGATTCCGTTTTAGATTGCGATGGCTGTGCGAATCGTGCGTTTATAAAGTAGGGAGTGAAAATCTTTACATCGAGAAATCGTTAAAGCGTAAAGTTTCAAAACGTAAGTAAGTTTCCAACCAGTTGTAAGGTTGGTTGTTCGTACGATAGAGTGCCTTGGGTGTTTAGGCGTCGACTACCCAAGGTAGCCCAACTATATCTAACAAGCTCGGGCACACGCGTTGACTTAGAAGACTCCATGCTTCCACTGGGATGCAGCTCCTGGCATTCGTCTTCCTAGTCATCGCGTGGCTCGAGGTATCGTGGTAGTCGAGTCCTTGGTGAGAGCTTTTGAAAACCAGTTTATAGAGAGTGGAACGACTTATTAAGGTACGGGTTTCACCCCTGTCTTAACAGTTCTGTTCCTAGTTGTGGTTATGCTCTTCGAATAAATTCGTGAGTTCCACTAGATTTTGAAATGGAGGCTTTCATCGAGATGTGGATGTCACTCCTAACTCGATGAAAGGTTCTCGTGCTAGAAAAATGCGCTGAGTGAGCAATCATATCGAGAGTTCATGGTTTTCACACCTGGTCTCGACTAGATCGCTCGGTTTTGTTTTGCGAATATTTTTGAAAACATGTGTATTGTGTCGGCCTTAGGAAAGGCTAAGTAGTATTGCAGCCTTAGGAAAGGCTTCTTCGTGTGAAGTTGTAGTACGCGAGGTTCACACAAAGTTGTATCTTTTAACAAATTTCGATCAAGAGTATCAAGTAAGCCCAATACAAACCATACTGGGTTCGTACGAGTCGGCCTGTTGGTACTTAGACTATAGACTAGGTCAATTTCTAAGACGTCGACCCGGACTAGGTCGAGTCTGACCTAATTCCCTATAGTTATGGCTCTGATACCAATCTGTCACACCCCAACCGATGGCGGAATCATCGGGGCGCGGCACTAGGTGAATCAGATTGCTCGAGAGAATCCATAACAACTATATTGCGATAATATTTAATACATTCGTTATCCTATACAAACAAATAATACAATCACGTAAGTTATCACAGATTTAATGTCCTCTCGAACAATGCAAATCCGACAACCTAGATTTTTGTTGAGTTTCTAGACTCCCTAGCTTGATTTGATATAGTCTGCGATCTAGCCTGCAACATACGTAAAAATAGTTTGTTAATACAACAGTATTGGCGAGTATACAGGTTTGAATAGTATAGCATATAGATAAAAAGTGCTGCGAATTTCCATATGCATAAACGTAATACACGACATACATACTCACAAAACTGATACTACCACTAAGTCCTCGATGCTCGAATGTACGATGGCATAACTAGGCCCCGTCGGACGCAATAGTACTATACTAGTCGTGGTGGGACGTCGCGAGTATAAGCCCTAGCACATATGCAACTAGCATCACGTATATCTATGCATAACAGTCATTCGCAAGTGATAATTCGATTGATAGAACATTTCGATTGATAAGTTCGTTTTGTTAGAGACGTATGTTACACCCAAAATTCGATTAAAAAGGGGTCCAGTATACTCACAGTGCGTATTTAGCGGGATTACAACGGGTTTGAGTCGGTTACGAGTTGTCTGTAATGATCCTTGAAGAAATAGAGTAAACGAAGTACGGTTAAGCGAGATTAACTTGAAAAGTTACGCATTTAGGTCAGTTGGTCCCCATTCGTACGGATGACAAGCCATCCGTGCGGATGATGGGTCATACGTGCGGATGGGCCTTGCTTGTGCGCGCGGACGAGTGTACGCACGGTTGACTTGTGCGCGCGGGTGACATGTCATCCGTGCGGATGACATGTGCGTGCGGTGTCATGATCCGTGCGGATAACAGTACGCGCGGGTGGGGTGTGCGTGCGGACATCATGATCCGTGCGGTTGGCAGTGGTCCGTGCGGACTGACATGTCATCCGTGCGGACTAGGGCCATCTGTGCGGACTGACTTGTCTGGTTCGCACTCTGGCCACCGTTTCTGGATGTTTAACGGAAGGAATACGTTCGTTTTTACTACGGTTGTGTAATTTCGCACTAACACCTGAAGTTCCGTCAATTCCGACTCATCCTAACGGCCGGGAATCACCCCGTTCCATCAGATCTGGCCGTTCATGGTGGTTCTTCATGGTTAACTCGAAATCGCACAGATTTAGGTGTGATTTGTCATTAAAACATGTGGAAATCACCTGGATCTGAGTCGTTTATAGTGAAATGAGACCCCAACTTGAAGTTCATAAGAACTCTTGGTGACATCACCTCAAAACGCCTCAAATCCGTAGGTTTCACGGTTAGAATTTGAGTTTCGAAAGATAGAATGATGTAGAATCGAGTGTAGATTGTAGAAGTACAAGTTTTGTGTTGAAATCTTACCGGAATCGCAAGGGAAATCGAGAGAAAAGGGTCTTGATGCGCGTGTGGTTGAACAGGAGCTGTCACATCACTTGAATAGTGGTGTGGCAGGCTATTTATAGGCGAAAAAGGAGAAGAAGAGGGATCAGGCCCGGATAGCCCATCCGTGCGGATGGCCCATCCGTGCGGATGGCCCATGCGTGCGGATGGCCATCCGTGCGCATGTCCATCCGTCCGGATGGTCCATCCGTCCGGATAGACATCCTGACGCTTGGAATTTCCCGTTTTTTGATCGTTTTGATAGTTTTCGAAGCGCGTACCTTTCGTAATTAATTTATATTATTATTATATTGTTACTATTATATATATATATATATCTCTAGGGGTCGTATTTACGTATCCATAATCCAAAGTTTCGATAATTAACAATCGGTTTCCGATTCGAGTATGCGATTATTATCGGCGTTGCACGGCCATCAATGAGGGTAGTATAGGTCCTTTCTTGATGTTATCGTGAACGTTATTTCGTGTAGTGCCACAAAGACTGACGGGGTACCGTTTACTCGTATTGTCGTCATCGTCATGACAACTGGAGCTACAGCACTTACCCGAGGGTCCTTGTTAGCGTTAATTGTTTACGTTCGACACATCACGGCCACTCAGGAGGGTAGAATAGGTCCTCACTCAATGCCTCCGTGAGTGTTAGTGTGATAATAGTGTAGTATAGCAATACTGTAGCTTGAAAATATGCGATTATCCCTCGAATAGCGATATATACGATATAGTTACATTATGATCCGAATCTCTGGTGCTAGGCGTAACGAGTATAACGAGTAGTAACAACGCACAAAAGTGCGGGTTGTTACATTACTGTTCAATTAGTGTACGGAATGTACGGAAAAGTGACGGTTGTCACAATTTAATAGTAAGCTGAGGTTCTGGTGTAAAACATTCAGTAAAAATATTTATTTTATCAAGTTACGTCAGCAAGATATCATATATATGTGTGTTTAATCATTTATGGTCAAACTATGCACCGTAGGGGCATTTTGGTCATTTCACATATGCTTTAAGGACCAAATTGGAAATCTGACTTCAAGACTTATACTTACTGTTAAGATATTAAAATTTATTTATAAAATCAGTAGGTATCATGTCTTAGGTTCTAAATATGGTTTTTAAACCATACTATGCGCCTAATTTGCGTAAAAGTCGATAATTGACGATATTCAAGATGTTTATAAAATTCTGAAGATTTGATCAGTCTCAAATGCTTAAAATATTTTATTTAATATATAACATCTGTAGGAAAAGGTTTGGCATGTAATTGATATGTAAAACTCATTTTATTAATGAAAAAGGCATTATCGTCAATTACCGAATTTACACAAGAACTCTATGTTATAGTCAGTATAAAATCTGAAATTTTTTTTCCAAAAATCCCTAAAAATTATATCATAACAGTGGGTAGCAAGTTTGGTGCCAAAAATTGGGTTTAAATATGATTTATGCTAAAAATGTCATTTAATTAACAAAAAGTTTCATTTTACGCTATCTTGCATAACTTTAGTTTGAGACCAGAAACTGATGTCAAATTTTTAGGACATGCTTATAAATCAGTAATAAAGATTTTTGTCCTCTCATATTTTCAAAAATCTCGTTTTATATAAAAGGGCATAATGGTCAATTTTAAGCATTTAACGGAAACATGCAATGAACTATGATTTCTATGGGACCATGATGTATAACCTCAGAGGGTTATACCTACATATAATATGGTCACAAAGGAACCCTAAGGCATGACTAAACTAAGCTAATTCGGGTCAGAACTGAAACTCAAAGCAAAAGTCTACTTTTGCGACTTTCGGTTGCGAACCGAGCCTAATACTCAGAATTGTCGGGTTGAACATGCCTAAACATGTTCTTATATTATTTACCAAGTTATTGAAGTGATAAAATGTAATTTATAGCTTCTACATTATCAGTTGTGATTTATTTTGCAAAAACTGACTCGTTTGACTTTTCTGTTAAGTAGTTTGACCCGTCAATTGACTGAGATAACGTGATAATTTGAAGGTGCCCTTTTAAGGGTTTAACACCTACATAATTACCAACACATAGCCACTTTCAATTCGAAAAATGGCTGGACCGTTAGTGATTAATCACAAAGTCAAACCGTAATTACGATATCTTTGACTTTCGGTCATTACACTAATGAAAACTTAACTATAGAGGCTAAGAACACTTACAATAGTCCTTAGCACGAAAATAAACCAGAGAAAGCTTCCTAGATATCCAGGATGCTTCAGAGATGCTCCAAAGCTAGAGCAATAGAGAATGAGTGAAAGAAAACTTGAATGAGCAAAGATTGTGGCTGCATCAAGGGCCTTTATTGATACCAACCTGCCACACCCCGATATTTACAGCTCAGCCCGGTGGACAAGATGGGGAGTATCGTGACGTAAGATTGATATCGTCATAGTCAAACATGCACAGAATAGCACAGCGGAAGTCTTGGAATATAAAATATTATTACAAACCCAAATGTCTGAAAATACCGAAAGGATAATTACATACGAGCTTGCAACATTAAATCCATAGGCGGATCTATATAAAATGTACAAAATGAAGTTTAGCAGACTTTAGGGCATCCAAAGGATTTGCAAGATCCTTTATCAACACCAAGCAGCACCCAGCCTATTTGCGTATAGTACATGTCACTTAGTCTTTTGAAAATACGTCAGTTTACACTGGTAAATACAATTAACTGACTCATTTGAAAAGTGTTTATAAAATTGGTTTGGATGCACGAGGCATAAAATCCTTTATAACTTGGGACAATTATTTGAAATAATCTTGTATACAGATTTACATGTTTGTCGTACGTTCGGAGCCCGGGTTAGAAGAGCCCTTGATGCAACCACAATATTGTTCCTACCAATAGCATCTCTACCTCAAAGGCCTCATCTATCTCTTTCACATCACACTATAGAAAAGGAACAAACGAAGATGCTATGAAACTCCTACTTGCACCGACACTAAAAAGAACTGAAGCACAAACATTGTTAATACAGAACATACCTGACACGACATCAGAGTTTTTCTTTACTTCCTCTTTGGTGATTGCATATGCCCTGATCCTAGCCCTAGGAATCTCTCTAGTCCTCTTATTAACAACTTTGATGGTACCAAATCCATTTGCTTTAGTTTTCTTACAGTCTTTCTCATGATGCCCACTCTCTCCTCAGTTGTGACACATTGACAGACTCAGAAATTTACGAATAAAGTGTCCCATCTTACCATAGTGGTAACATAAGTATGAACCAATTCTACACTCCTAGTGTGCGGCCTGCCACAATGTTTGTAGCCCTCAGCAGTTTCCACCTTCACCATCTTGAAAGGTTACCCAAGATTGCCACTCCCATGACATTTAGTAGTACCAGAACATTTCTTATTTGGCTCCTCGAAAAAAAACATCCACAATACCACTCAGATTCAAAATTTGTTGGTGACGCAATTTTCACGTGTGTGTAAATCCTGTGTAGTAGCCCTTAGGCATAACACTAGATTCTTCGTGCGTCGGTATTAACCAAATGGGAACCAATGGTGCCATCTCATTAAACTTTGATGTGTACTAACAATGAGTCTTGGTGCTAGCATTGAGCGTCATACTCTCAGTCTCCACTCAATCAACCTCGTTCTTAGTACATAATTTCTTAATCACTAGTTTCCTTAGATCATCTCACTTCATTTTCTTAAGGTCTTGGCTGGGTTTAGTCTACGTTGTTATCTCCCACCAGAAGAGAGCTTTAGAAACAAAAGAGTGTTCAACAAACATAACAACCTGAAATTCTTGACATGACTGATCTTTACTGCAACTTCCATTTTAGACACCCAATACAGGGTGGAAGCAACACCTTTCTTCCCATTGAAGAGTATAGAATTACAACCATTGAAAGTTCTCTACGTGCAAGGTTGACCAGTTTCAACAGTCAAGCCTTCTTTGCCTCTGCGATAAGCATATGTAGAGTAGATTGTAGCATCTAAAGGACTGCATCGGCAATTGACTTCCGGACCACTAGTTCCAGTTGGATACTTTAATTGTTTTCCACGTTGAGGTCCTTCTTCTCTCATTCTTAGCATTCTCATGACTTTCTTCAATCGGTCCTTTGTTGGTTGGTGGGTTATGAAGACAACCTATGCGACCACCACCTCGTTTACGACATTTATAGCTCCTATCTTCCTATTAGTCTTACAAGGGTGGAACACCAATGTTATCACCTAGGGAAGTCAAAAGAAGTTACAAGTAAAGCAAACGGCTAACGATAGTGGCCAGTTACAATTAACTATCCACATTACCCGTGTTCTTCTTAACCTTTACTATTTTGATTGCAATAGTGCCCATGCATCTATACTATCTCTAAAGACATTATGTTCTATCAATGTATGTGTGCTTGCGTCGTTCACATCGTATAATAGCAACCTTTACTGCATCTCATTCACAGTTTGAGTTCAGGCATCTTGGAATGCCCGAACTCTCAGAACACTGCTCTGTACCAACTTGAAACTCCCCTAACCCAGAGGTCTCTGATGTTGGATTAACTCTTCGGCATATAATTCTCAAATGAAACTTTCATCAATGTATGTGTGATTGCGGCATTGGCATCCCATACTGGCAACCTTTACTTGATCTCATTCACAGTTTGAGTTCAGGCATCTTGGAATGCCCGAGTCTCTCATACTACTCCTCTGATACCAACTTGAAATACCCCTAACCCGGAGGTCTTTGCTGTTAGACTTACTCTTAGGTATATAGTTCTTAAAAACTTTCATTCATACGCAACGAAAATATTTAAGTCATCAAAGAACTAAATAAAATAAACCATTGTCTTGAACATAAAACAATAATATAAATCGAATGCGAGCTGTCCTAGGGGTGCCTTGCCATGAACCAAAAACGATATGTCAATTAAGCTAATATGTATACTAAAAGTCAACTATACTTAGTAGGTTTTAGTTTAATAAAAGCGATTGTAAACTTTAGCAAGTAGCAATAAATTATGTAAATCTGAATATAACGATATGACACACTTATTTTTATCTAAGTTTCAATTAGAGTTTTGTAAAGTCGAACGGGTCTAATATAATTGTTTTATTTGTTCTTTGTCATGACGAACTGAACCGATATCGTCCGAACAACTTCGATAGCGGTATTGGTATTCATTTTCTATGGTTCCGGTATAGATTTCATTAAAAACAGAGTTATATTCGCAATAGAGTATCTTTTTATATATAATTTCAAACAAATCAAACTTTTATAAAGAACATATAATAGCCGTAAGTAATTCAATTAAATTATTAAGGAAATCTCATCAGGGACGATTTAGAAGAAACTTCTTAATCAACTCTTTTCAAACCAATCCAATAACCTTCCATAATTCATATTGGCACTATGTCTGGTTGCCAAACCCCCCCTCCCCCCCCCCCCCCCCCCCACCCACCCCACTAAAAATAACTCATTTTTTTATGTTTAAATTAGAGATAAAAATCGGCGTACAAAGGATCTTAACTGAATCTGTCACATAGATGATAAATGGGCCATGTAATTAACTATTATTACGTCAACTAGTCATTGCTCCCTCCGGTCCGAATTTGCACTTTTAATTGGATTTTTATAATGTCATCTAGAGACAATAGACCTATTTTTAAATATTGTCATTAGCACTTTCACCTTTTAAATAATTTTTCTTACTGCACCTTTGTAAAAAATAAAATAAAAAAATAATAATAATAAAAAGCTAACAGAGTCAAACTAATGTTTTAGGGGGCCTTTTGATTAGAACGGGAATACGAGTCGATTGATGTAAAACTTATCAGAAAACGGTGCTCCGAACACAAAAATGATGCTTCAATTTGGGTGTTTAAGTTTCCAATTATCAAAAATCAAGCCGTTTGGAGCACCGTCTTGAGGTAAGTTTTACACCAATCAACTCGTATCTTCATTCTGATCAACAGCCCTAAAACATCAGTTAGAAATTCGGATAAAAACTTAACGGAGTTAAGTTTTTTTTAACAGAGATGTAGTGAGAAAAATTATTTAAAAGCTGGGACTGCAAATAACAATATTCGAAAGTGGGTCTAATATTATCCAACCACCTCTAGTCAAATTATTAAAATCCAATTTCTCTTTAAAATAAACGTTTTTAATTCTTCCACATATTCAGTAAGTTTATTGTACAAATGAGTCTTAACATATAAATTGTATTATCGTGCGAAATGAAGGAGGGAAATTTTTTTTTTTAAAAGTCCATCTTATTAACCACTTATTAGTCTCAGAATCTAAAAAAAATCATGATTTTATACAAGTAGAGTAATTATGTAATTACTGCAGAGTAATTATAATTACTATGCAAAAATGACATAATTACTAACTAGTGCAAAATCAATTTTTTATATTTTGCAATGATCATTCTTGAGTAGATGGAAAAAAAAATAAGAAAAAAACTTATTTTACTTCTCATGTTAAAGTCCATTTGTATTTGATCCTTACAAATTATATTTATTATTATATATTAAGCTATCAAATTATTATAACACCATCCTTGTTTCCTAAATTCTGTCTAACCAGCAAACTGATATGACGTCCGATCCAAAACATTTGAACACATTTATTTTCTGTTAATTGACTTTGCTTTCAAGGTCAACACTGTGTAATAATAAAAACTCGGAAAACTTATATTTATGGGTGCATAATGAAAATGAGTCAACGATGATGTGAAGGAAACGCGGACAGGGGTCAGGATGAGTGGTGTAGTGGATCATATTTAGAATGTAATCAACCTTGGCATTGAACTCCTTTTCGACCCATCCTCAATAATGCATACAAAATTTTAAGAAATCTGGAAAGTATATACAAAAGAAAAATGAAGATTAAGTAATTGTAAATGAAAAAAGTGGAAAGTATATTAAATAAATTGTATGGTTCGGTACCGGTACTAAAAACTGGTATTTACCGGTTCCGAAAATATCAAAAGTCGGTACCAAATCGGTATAAAAAATATTCCGGTTCGGTAAATTCAGTACCGATACCATTTGCTCATCCCTATTTATTGATATTTACACTGTGACGTTTTTGTAAATAATAAAAAACTGACACTATAATATGCATTGGTGATTACACTACACATGCATTTTAGTTTATTGTATGCATGAGTGATTACACTATACTATGTGCCTGTCTGATTTTGACCTGATTTCTTAAATAAATTTAGACGCATGAGGAAAGAAGTCAATCCTTATATCTTGTTTAGATCCAACTGTTTCGTTCGATTTCAAATCCTATCATATTCAAATATGTGAATACGTGAATCCAAGTTTGATTTAATTCGCAAGAACAATGATGAACACAAGAATACATAATCGTTGCATTCAATTATTATGGCCCAAAGCCGTGGATCTCCGAATGTTCAGTCACTTACGGAATCAGTGATGGAACATGAAACAAACAACCATCAGCGTATAGATCATCATAGAAACCAGAACAAAAGTGAAATTGCAATTGAATCAAACACATAAAGGTAAATAAACTGGTTTTCATATTTGACACATTAGAGAGGAGTACAATATGAGAGTTTTAGTTCAATTCAACACCTACGACATTCATTTGTACCCTATATATAAATACAAAAAAGACCAAAATATAAAATATCCCCAAATATGTTTCTATTTAAAATGAGAAGCACTACGAGTTCTTTTTGATTCGGCGCGAGTTGGGCCAATTTTTTTTTTTTTTTTTTTTTTGCACAAACGTAGATGAAAACATTATAAACACATCTGTAAAAAAAGGAAAAAAAAATTCTCGAGTCGTTAGTTTTGACTCATACGAGTTTTTTTTACGCCCTGATAAAAAAATTACGCTGTAAATTTGACTTGTAGATGAAAACATTATAAAAAAAATAGTTATCTCCTGTAAAATTTTACGCCAACATGTAAAAAAACTTGCATCAGTCGAAACTAACGCCTCAGATTTTTTTTTTTACTTTTTTTTACAGATGTGTTTATAATGTTTCCATCTACGTTTTTGAAAACAAAAAATTGACCCAACTCGCGCCGAATCAAAAAGTTCTCACGTTTCTCACAACTCATAGTGGTTTTCATTTAAATCGAATCCTATGTTTGTATTTACAGATCCTTACACTCCTGGAGATGATAGAGATAAACATTTACGTTGGAAATATATTACTGGGGGGAAGGTTCATTTGAGAAGAAAAATTTATTGAGAAGAAAAAGAATAAAAGGGTATAATTGTAAAATATTAAATAGTTTTTTTTTCTCATCTCATTTATTATTATGTTTGACTAATTAATTAGTTATTAAGATTATAATCCTCCACACTAAATATTTTTGCCTACACACATCAAAAGTTATCCTACACATTTCGAAATTTATCCTACACGTATTGAAATTTATCCTACACAACTCGTAATTTATCCTACACGCCTCGTATTTATCCTACACTTTAAATGAATTTTTATTTTTATTTTTTGTGAAAAATATATATCTTAAAAAAAGTTACAAATTTAATATAGTTAGTTATTAAAGATGAAACTACCAATTAATGATGTATGTAAGTTTACTAATATACCCTTATAGTTACATTAAGTATAAATATTAAATGAAGTCTAATGAAGTATTCCTATTGGTTGAAATTTCTTCTTTTTTCTTCTTACAAAGAATTTCTTCTCATTTGAACCCTCCACTATTACTGGGTGTTTCATGGCTAGTAATCTACGTAATTATGTGGTTTTGGGGTATTTGAATGCACTCAGAGATGCTTTGCAAAGATTTGGTGATGTGTATTATCCTCTCACTACAAGGAATTTTTATGAACGGATTTATAAAGTTGTAGCACTCTTAACTTGTTTCTATCAATATTTTAAACACTCGGATAAATATGTAACACCCCAAAAACGGGTTTGGTAAATTAAAAACCCGGTTGATATAAAGAAATGAGTTTTTAATCCCTCATATAACCAAAGTGAAACTAGAGGGACCAAAACCGGTAAGTGGAAAACATGAAATTATAAGATAAAAATCAAAACACTTCACACACACATAGTGTGTGTGTGTGTGTCGACAATCAGGAAGGAGAAAAGGGGTTCAAACCCTAGTTTCACTATAATCATCAAATTGAAAGGGGAATTCAGCTCGGATCTAATGCATGTACATGAATTCATGATCATCTAGTCCTATAAATCATTTGGTAAGTTGTAATTTATGATTTGGGTGATTTTGATATGAAGTGGGTTATGATCAACCCACGAATTACTATGAGATTAAGCATGAATATGTGTTAGCATCATCTTAGGAAACATGTGTTAGGCATAATTTTGATTAATTGATGTTTAAAGATGGAAACCCACTAAGTTGAGTGATGAAGATGACATGGGTATTTCACCATGTTCAATTCTTGTTCAATGTTGATGTGCCATATTGAATATGATGGAATTTCGTTAGATGAATTGAAAGGAATGTGTTGTTTGTTATGTTTTATGAACATGAGAGAATAGTATTGTTGATTACTAGGAAACTTTGATGAACAATGTATGAACTTGGAAGATTATGCATGAATTAGTGGTACATTGTGCATTAAATGGTGTACGCACACCAAGTGTTTGATGAAATGCCTCGTATAAGCTAGTAGGTGAAATTGTATGCTAAAAACCGGATGAACACGTGAAGAGGTTGAGGTTATGTCAAATTACTAGCCTTTAATATGGTGTCAACTAAAGAATCATGAATATGCTAGTATATGTTGAATTGACGATACGTGTGCATGTACGTAGTTAGTCGATCATGTGTTAGGTATATGTGTGCCCTACACCATGTTTATGAAATGTAAACGGAATATTGTGTATGTGACTAGGTGATCATGTAGATGTTAGTGTCATACAACATTATGTATGAAATGAATATCATGTAATTGATGTGGTTCACTATATCAACATGAATGCGTGTCCATAAGTTGGAAGTTGTATGCTTGAAGGTTGACTTTCTGAAAGTCAACCGAGAATTTATAACATGGTTAGGCATTATGACACAAATGTAAGAATCGAGAGATCATGAAATACGTGTTAGGCCAATTATGTGTTATGTGTGATAACGAATTAGGAATTCGAAGATAATGAACTATGTGGTTGACAAGTCATGTCATATGCGTGTTAGTGAAAGTCAAATAGATAAAAATTGGAAGATATGTGTTAATATGAATAAGCATGAATACTAACATAATCATGGCATGACGGCATGAAAGAATAGGAACCACACTAGCACGGACCAAGCATGGAAGGCTAGCGGGTCAAGATGAGGCAATGAAGATGTTACGAACGCGGATGCACAAGGTAAGTGATTTCCGTAATCACTTCTTAGATGTTTACGTAAGGATATGTGTTAGTAATTAAAGTATGATCAATGAGGGCAATTGAGGATGGATGGTATGAAATCGATGATTGCGTTAAGAAGATATAACGGGTCAAAGATGGGGTTTGTTGTTATATCAGGAATAAGAGTATGAAAGGGTTACGGTATGATAATCGGGTAACGGGGAATGGGTGTGTAAACCCCAAGTACGAAACTCCGGATAATGTAAAGGTATCTTGGTAGTAATGTTCATGCAAGTTTCGGAGTAAAACATATGAGTTATGTGATAAAAACAAGAATGGGTAAAGTTGTCCGAAAATGAAAATATAGGCGTAAATGCGTAAGTTAAGAATTTCCTTAACTCGGATATGGGATTTTAAGTTTACATGTTAGAATGTGAATTTACAAGCATGTAGGAAGAAACGGGAGGTTAAACGGGTAAACGGTTCAAAAGTTACGCGCGTTTTAGTGCGTACGAACGACAAAACAACACAGCAGAAAACTGCTGTTTCTGCTAGGCGTCGCCGACGCGGGGGGGTGGCGTCGCCGACGCCGCCCAGAAACCTCGTTTTGTTGTCGACTCCAGTTTCCACTGGATGACGCCAAGCCGACGCCGTTAGGCGTCGTCGACGCCTAAAGTGGCGTCTCCGACGCCCCTCCCATCATACACTTCTGATTTTCGCCGTTTTGGCTTGTTTTGCTTGATCCGTCGTCCGTTTTGGATGTAGAAATGGTATATACGTATGTAGTTGTGCATGTAAGTACGTATGGAGGTATGTATGAGTATATGCACGTATGTAAAGTTGTAGGGAAGGTATGTTTGTATGTAGATGTGTATGTATATATGCTTAAGGGTATGTACGAGTGAATACATGAATATAATGACGTAGAATAGGTATGTACGTATGTGGATATGTATGTAGGTATGTGTAAGGATATGTACGAGCTTATGCATGTATGTAAAGATGTAGGAATTGTATGTACGTATGTAGTTGTGCACGTAAGTACGTATGGAGGTATGTATGAGTATATGCACGTATGTAAAGTTGTAGGGAAGGTATGTTTGTACGTAGATGTGTACGTATATATGCTTAAGGGTATGTACGAGTGAATACATGAATGTAATGACGTAGGATAGGTATGTACGTATGTGGATGTGTATGTAGGTATGTATAAGGATATGTACGAGTTTATGCATGTGTGTAAAGTTGTAGGAAAGATGTATGCAGATGTGTATGTATGTTTGTATGTAAGAACGTACGTATGTATGATCTAGACACATTGAGTGGTAATGGTACTAATGGTGTACCTTGAGAATGAAAAGTAATGCAGGTACATTATTGAAGCCTCACCAGGAAATGGATATGCAGATGATATGCTTAAAGCTTAAAAGATGACGAAATGTGAAGTGCACGCGAATGATGTTGTTTATATAATGTGTGCTAATATTTTGAATGTATGTGGTGAGTGCAGGTTGTACAGATCATAGGCGATTATCACAAGGAATAGAGATCGAAGATCGAGTCACTAGAGAGATTGTACGGGGACGTTGAATGTAAAATGTAGTAAATGTAAGCTATGTTTTTAGTTAGAAAATAAGAGGATGACAGATTTATGAATAAGAATTATGTTAAAGTTAAATTTTAAATGAGTAGAGATATTTAAATGAAAGAAATTTTATGGTTGGTGTTTCCGCTGCGACTTTTTGTCAAATACGAATATGGGCGTAACAAGTTGGTATCAGAGCCCAGGTTTGAGAGAATCAAGTGTAAGAAGGTAAGTGCTTGAACTCAAACCTGTGTGCTCTTGTGATAAGAAACCCGTACAATCCAAGACTCGGTCAAGATCCAAAGGTAAAAGAGAATGTAAGTATGTACTTATGTATACGCATAACGAAACTGACGGTTTTGTATATGCAAGGTAAGTATAAGCGTTTGAAGAGGATGATCCGCGAGTGCGGTCAAGTACCGACACCAAGGCATGAAATAAGATAAAGTTGAGCCCAGGTATGTAAATTTAATATGTCGGTATATGAAATGGTAAAATGCATTAAGGGAAGAAAAATACTAAATGAAGGACCATGATGGTATAGTAAACATGTTTTGAAAAATGATACACGTGCCGAAACCAAATTCTTCGGACATAAGGTGACAATTACACGAAGACACGAAACTAGTATGTGGATTGTGTACCTGGCCAGTACACGTGAAGCATATAACGTTCGTGGGACCGTGATAATTGATACAGGTATGTCCGTTAGAATTAAGTAGTTGGTGGACGTGAGGGTGAAGAGAAATGTAAGACTCTCAATAATGAGAGTATGATATGCTATGTTAGAATCCGCGAGACGGATTCGAACATGATATGCTATGCTAGAATCCGCTAGACGGATTCGAACATGATATGCTATGCTAGAATCCGCTAGACGGATTCGAACATGATATGCTATGCTAGAATCCGCTAGACGGATTCGAACATGATATGCTATGCTAGAATCCGCTAGACGGATTCGAACATGATATGCTATGCTAGAATCCGCTAGACGGATTCGAACATGATATGCTATGCTAGAATCCGCGAGACGGATTCGAACATGATATGCTATGCTAGAATCCGCTAGACGGATTCGAACATGATATGCTATGCTAGAATCCGCGAGACGGATTCGAAATATGATATGCTATGCTAGAATCCGCGAGACGGATTCGAACATGATATGCTATGCTAGAATCCGCGAGACGGATTCGAACATGATATGCTATGCTAGAATCCGCGAGACGGATTCGAAACGTGATATGCTATGCTAGAATCTGCGAGACGGATTCGAAACATGAGTGCTATGTTAGAATCCGCGAGACGGATTCGAAACATGAAAGAAGTTAAAAATATGAATGCAATGCTTGAATCCGCGAGACGGATTCAAGGGATGAAAAGCGTATATGCAATGTTTGAGTCCGCAAGGCGGATTCAAGGAATGAAGGATATGAATGATGCAAATTCCTTGCGGAATTGGTTATGATAAGCGAAAGCTGTAATAAGCTATGCACGTCGACCGGTTCAAGTTGAACAAGTCGAGGGAGGATAAAGTACCGTCCGTTTAGAACGAGTGGTCGTGAATGCAATAACGAGTGTATGAAGTTCAATCCGTTATATGGATAGAACGGAAGAATTATGTTGAAAGCAATTAACCCGATGTTACCGGGTCGTAAGTGTATGCCTGAATCTCACTAGGAGAGTATATGCTACTACCCAATTAATTGGGTAATCGAATTCGTGAGAGAAATGAAAGTATATAAGCAAATGGAAAACTTGATTTCTAATACTTGACATAGGAATGAAAACTATGTCATTAAGAAGTGAATCTTAAAGGTTTTGAGTAAAATATACGAGTATTGTTTAAACTCCCGTATTTTTCATTTGTCAAATATGTATACTTATGTAAATTAAGTAAATGCGTGAAATGAGAGGAATAGTAATGTAGAATGATGTTAACTATGGAGTTAAGCATGTAGGCGTGACTATGAAATAGTAGTTTTATTTTGATAAGGAAACAAGAATTAAATGACATACAGTGGGTGTATGGAATGTAATCTTAAAATACGGGATAAAGGTATTAGATTCGTTATAAACGGATCATATGAGTGTAAGCATTATTGTAAGTCTGAGTAAGCATGTATATTGACCTGTTATTAACGGGTCAAAGGAAATAAAAATGTTATGTGAAAGTATGCTATGGAAAGTATAGACTTGTTAGGAGGAATAAGTCAAGGGTATTAGTAATTATGAAATAAGATAGGATGATTACTTATGATTATGATGTGACTATGAAGTCAAACATAGATGTGTGTTTGTAAGATAAAATGAGACAGGTTTCGGGGACGAAACCTCATTTAAGGGGGGTAGACTTGTAACACCCCAAAAACGGGTTTGGTAAATTAAAAACCCGGTTGATATAAAGAAATGAGTTTTTAATCCCTCATATAACCAAAGTGAAACTAGAGGGACCAAAACCGGTAAGTGGAAAACATGAAATTATAAGATAAAAATCAAAACACTTCACACACACATAGTGTGTGTGTGTGTGTCGACAATCAGGAAGGAGAAAAGGGGTTCAAACCCTAGTTTCACTATAATCATCAAATTGAAAGGGGAATTCAGCTCGGATCTAATGCATGTACATGAATTCATGATCATCTAGTCCTATAAATCATTTGGTAAGTTGTAATTTATGATTTGGGTGATTTTGATATGAAGTGGGTTATGATCAACCCACGAATTACTATGAGATTAAGCATGAATATGTGTTAGCATCATCTTAGGAAACATGTGTTAGGCATAATTTTGATTAATTGATGTTTAAAGATGGAAACCCACTAAGTTGAGTGATGAAGATGACATGGGTATTTCACCATGTTCAATTCTTGTTCAATGTTGATGTGCCATATTGAATATGATGGAATTTCGTTAGATGAATTGAAAGGAATGTGTTGTTTGTTATGTTTTATGAACATGAGAGAATAGTATTGTTGATTACTAGGAAACTTTGATGAACAATGTATGAACTTGGAAGATTATGCATGAATTAGTGGTACATTGTGCATTAAATGGTGTACGCACACCAAGTGTTTGATGAAATGCCTCGTATAAGCTAGTAGGTGAAATTGTATGCTAAAAACCGGATGAACACGTGAAGAGGTTGAGGTTATGTCAAATTACTAGCCTTTAATATGGTGTCAACTAAAGAATCATGAATATGCTAGTATATGTTGAATTGACGATACGTGTGCATGTACGTAGTTAGTCGATCATGTGTTAGGTATATGTGTGCCCTACACCATGTTTATGAAATGTAAACGGAATATTGTGTATGTGACTAGGTGATCATGTAGATGTTAGTGTCATACAACATTATGTATGAAATGAATATCATGTAATTGATGTGGTTCACTATATCAACATGAATGCGTGTCCATAAGTTGGAAGTTGTATGCTTGAAGGTTGACTTTCTGAAAGTCAACCGAGAATTTATAACATGGTTAGGCATTATGACACAAATGTAAGAATCGAGAGATCATGAAATACGTGTTAGGCCAATTATGTGTTATGTGTGATAACGAATTAGGAATTCGAAGATAATGAACTATGTGGTTGACAAGTCATGTCATATGCGTGTTAGTGAAAGTCAAATAGATAAAAATTGGAAGATATGTGTTAATATGAATAAGCATGAATACTAACATAATCATGGCATGACGGCATGAAAGAATAGGAACCACACTAGCACGGACCAAGCATGGAAGGCTAGCGGGTCAAGATGAGGCAATGAAGATGTTACGAACGCGGATGCACAAGGTAAGTGATTTCCGTAATCACTTCTTAGATGTTTACGTAAGGATATGTGTTAGTAATTAAAGTATGATCAATGAGGGCAATTGAGGATGGATGGTATGAAATCGATGATTGCGTTAAGAAGATATAACGGGTCAAAGATGGGGTTTGTTGTTATATCAGGAATAAGAGTATGAAAGGGTTACGGTATGATAATCGGGTAACGGGGAATGGGTGTGTAAACCCCAAGTACGAAACTCCGGATAATGTAAAGGTATCTTGGTAGTAATGTTCATGCAAGTTTCGGAGTAAAACATATGAGTTATGTGATAAAAACAAGAATGGGTAAAGTTGTCCGAAAATGAAAATATAGGCGTAAATGCGTAAGTTAAGAATTTCCTTAACTCGGATATGGGATTTTAAGTTTACATGTTAGAATGTGAATTTACAAGCATGTAGGAAGAAACGGGAGGTTAAACGGGTAAACGGTTCAAAAGTTACGCGCGTTTTAGTGCGTACGAACGACAAAACAACACAGCAGAAAACTGCTGTTTCTGCTAGGCGTCGCCGACGCGGGGGGGTGGCGTCGCCGACGCCGCCCAGAAACCTCGTTTTGTTGTCGACGCCAGTTTCCACTGGATGACGCCAAGCCGACGCCTAAAGTGGCGTCTCCGACGCCCCTCCCATCATACACTTCTGATTTTCGCCGTTTTGGCTTGTTTTGCTTGATCCGTCGTCCGTTTTGGATGTAGAAATGGTATATACGTATGTAGTTGTGCATGTAAGTACGTATGGAGGTATGTATGAGTATATGCACGTATGTAAAGTTGTAGGGAAGGTATGTTTGTATGTATGTAGATGTGTATGTATATATGCTTAAGGGTATGTACGAGTGAATACATGAATATAATGACGTAGAATAGGTATGTACGTATGTGGATATGTATGTAGGTATGTGTAAGGATATGTACGAGCTTATGCATGTATGTAAAGATGTAGGAATTGTATGTACGTATGTAGTTGTGCACGTAAGTACGTATGGAGGTATGTATGAGTATATGCACGTATGTAAAGTTGTAGGGAAGGTATGTTTGTACGTAGATGTGTACGTATATATGCTTAAGGGTATGTACGAGTGAATACATGAATGTAATGACGTAGGATAGGTATGTACGTATGTGGATGTGTATGTAGGTATGTATAAGGATATGTACGAGTTTATGCATGTGTGTAAAGTTGTAGGAAAGATGTATGCAGATGTGTATGTATGTTTGTATGTAAGAACGTACGTATGTATGATCTAGACACATTGAGTGGTAATGGTACTAATGGTGTACCTTGAGAATGAAAAGTAATGCAGGTACATTATTGAAGCCTCACCAGGAAATGGATATGCAGATGATATGCTTAAAGCTTAAAAGATGACGAAATGTGAAGTGCACGTGAATGATGTTGTTTATATAATGTGTGCTAATATTTTGAATGTATGTGGTGAGTGCAGGTTGTACAGATCATAGGCGATTATCACAAGGAATAGAGATCGAAGATCGAGTCACTAGAGAGATTGTACGGGGACGTTGAATGTAAAATGTAGTAAATGTAAGCTATGTTTTTAGTTAGCAAATAAGAGGATGACAGATTTATGAATAAGAATTATGTTAAAGTTAAATTTTAAATGAGTAGAGATATTTAAATGAAAGAAATTTTATGGTTGGTGTTTCCGCTGCGACTTTTTGTCAAATACGAATATGGGCGTAACAAAATAGGTCCTAACTTCTTTTTATCAAGAACTTACACGTCCGGGTTAACTGATAACTCTGACGAAACGAAAAGACGGCTTATTACACTAAATTTATAGTTAAAAATAATAAAGTTATAAATGTTGATCAGTTCTGTTAATATATAATGTAAAACATGTAAATAATACCGATTACGACATTCGAGCCAGCGGATAATCAAGTGATTGATGCAGATATCGATGTAGACATGATTGTCAGCTTGATCTGGTTCCCGTTTAGGATGTATGTCATTGATGGTAGTTCTGAATTCTTAAGGGTAAAGAATTTGTAGTAATGGAGAGAGAGAGTAGGTCGAATTGTATATGATGTTATGATTAATGTTTAACCCAAATCCTCTCTAGTTATCTCCTTAGATACACCGAAGGGGAAACCTTATTAGTTAATAAGGGTAAATCGGTCCATCAATAATTACCAACTGATATATTATAAGGTTTTAATATATTTTGATCTATATAATATGAATTATTATAGTGACTACATAATTAAATACTTGTAGTTATGTTTTTAATCTTACATTCTCCCACTTAGCCGGGTAATAATTTATTATGAGTATTAGATAAGTCTGGTCAAAAGTTAATACTCATTTTTGCTTTAAACCAAGAACCATAGTAGAGAAATACAGCCGTCAAGTCATCATTCAACTCAGGACCCCCATTCGTCATACTACAGCCTCAATTTAAAACTTAACCGTTATGATCAAAATATTCAAGTAAGCCCTTTAAACATTTGATTTGTATATACATTTGTCTATATCCCATTATATGGGCAGAAGATATGTTAGAGACATACAAAATCAAAACTAAGGAAATTTAATTAATTAACACATAAGTAAGTACAATATGCGATTAAATATGGTCTTTAGTAAATCCGATATTTGAAACATGTTCTTCGAAAACTTTAGGTGGGAGACCTTTAGTAATCGGATCCGCAAGCATATTTTTAGTACTTTTATACTCAATATAAAGATTATTGTCCTTAACTCGCTCATATACGAACAAGTACTTTGTCTCAAGATATAAACCAGCTCTAGTCGAACTGTAACTGTAACTAACGGCAACTGAGTTATAACAATAAAGCTTCAATGGTCTAGAAATGGAATTATAGAATTTTGAGTCCAATGATCATATTCTTAAGCAACATTCCATGACACGTTGCGTTATAAAAAACAATATATTATGCCATCATTGTGGAACTTGAGGTTAGATGTTGTTTATGTCTCTTCCATGAAATAGGTACGCCTACTAACATAAAGATATTGCCTTAAGTGGATTTGTTGTCATCTTTGCACTTAGCAAAGTCAGAATCAGAATAGAGTACCACTTCTAAATGATCGCTTATTCTATATGTCAGTTTACAGTCTTTCGTCCCTTACAGATATCGAAGTACTTTCTAAGATGTTTCCCAGTGATCTAGGCCAGGGTTAGTTTGATAATGGCCTAGCATTCCAGCAATATAAGCGGTATCTAGGCGAGTACAGACTTGAGCATACATCAGGCTCCCGACTATTGACACATAAGATATCTTGCTTATTTGCTCATGTTCAACCTCTGTTATTGGAATGAACCAAAAACATCTCCCTTAACTACTTGAGAGACTAAGAGTTTGCATTGTTGTGTTTTGTAGAGTGTTAGGACACGATCTATGTAGGACCTTTAAGATAATCCTAAGATCCCTTTGTGTCTGTCTCCGTGAATTTCGATGCCAAGGATGTAAGAAGAATCTCCAAGAGCCTTTGTGTCGAAGTTATGCGAGAGTAATCGCTTCGACTCATGCAATATGTCTAAACTTTTACTTGCCAATAGAATATCATCTACGTAAAGGAAAAATATAGTAAAGTTGCTCCTACTCATCTTGAGGTAGGTGCATTGATCCAATTTATTCTTTGCAAAACCCTGTCTCTTCATGACTTCATCAAACTTGAGATACCACTAACATGATGTTTGTTTTAACCCGTATATGGATTTCTTCAACTTATAAACTAGATGTTCTTAACCACCAGGTTTAAAGCCTTCAGGTTGTTTCATGTACATATCTTCATCTAAGTCTCGATTAATAAAAACGGTTTTAACATCCATCCGATGTAGCTCTAAATCAAATGAGCTACTAGGGCCATAACGATCCTTAATGGATCTTTATGAGGGACAAGTGAAAAAGTCTCTTGATAATCAATTCCGTCTTTCTGAGTGTAGCTCTTTCAACCAATCTTGCTTTGTAGCGTTCAACGTTCCCATTCGGATCCAGTTTTGTTTTGAATACCCATTTACATCCTACGGGGTTGACACCGTTGGGTAATTCTACCAAATCTCAAACATCATTTTTTTCATGGATTAAAGCTCACCATTCACTGCTTTATTCCATTCTGAAGACTGATTACTATTAATGACTTCATTATAAGAGATAGGATCATTGAGCTTTCCGACATCTATTTCAGCTTCAGTCAGGTAGATAACATAATCATCCCAATTAGTTGGCCTTCTATGCTTAGATGACCTCTTGAGTTGATTTTTGGGTTCAGCGTTGTCTTGTTTTTGAGCGTTTGATGTGCCTTCATTATTGGGTATAATGGGTTCTGATTGTGGAGGTGGAGTTGGTGCAGCAACTTTAGGTGAAGTTGTTGCATTGGGTACAAGAGGAGTAAACGGATTATGGTAAGCAACGAGTCTCCCCCCGGTACTTCTTGCAATTCTTTGTAAGGGTTGGTACTGCTACCACTGACCTTAAAATCCTTCAGGAACGCGACACGCTTGGTTTCTACAATACGGGTGACGTGGGAAGGACAATAGAAATGAATACCCTTTGAATATACCTGATAAAGAAACATGTAACTGTTTTAGGGTCAAGTTTCCTTAGGAAATGATTGTAAAGTTTTGCTTCAACAATGCAGCCCCATACTTTCATATATTTAAGACTCAGTTTCCTTTCTGTCCAAAGTTCATAAGGAGTTTCAGGGACAGACTTAGAAGGGATCTATTGTATTTTTGAACAGCTGCTTCTAATGCTTCAGTCAAGAGGAATATTGGTAAATGTAACATCCCGAAAATATAAAACATTATATCAGAATTATAAAGCCTAAATAAATGGGAGTTTACTAACTAGAAATTTTAACCTAGTTAGTTAACTAGTCTAGAAATAGCTTATAGAGTGATTAAAAAGCTATCAAACTATATGTTGAACAAAATAGAGGGACCAAAGTTGTAAACTCTAAAACTTAATTAAGGTTTATCAAATAAAAATAAACCAAACACCCCAAACCAGGGTGTTGGTCGATCAAGAAAAAGGCAGGGGGCGACACCCCCATCCCAAAAACCTAAAATCTCAAAATCCTGCAAATTGAAGGATTAATACAAGTAGAAATCAAGAATTGAGCCTGGAATCGTAATCCTCATTTCAAGAGGATTCTAAGGTATGTGAAATTTGATGAAATCTATCAACTTGAAATTCTCATGATTCTGAAATTCTGAAATTAGATGTTTGCATGTGTGTTATTTGGTCGGATTAAAGTTGATTAGGTGTTTAGAAGTAAAACCTAACTAACTATTGGAGAAATCATGCCCAAATTCAGAGAATTCTATGAATCCATGGAAGCTAGGTTATGGGTTTTATAAGATGATGATGAACACTAGGATTTGAATGATAATTCTAGTATAAATTTCATCATAGGAGGTAATTCCTGTGATAATTTTTTTATTATATTTTGTTTTTCATTTGAAAGTCTATTGTTTCCCGGACATCGTTCGGACGTGATTAAACCCGTATGACTAAAGCATTTCATGTTTATGAAATGTAGGTACACCTTGGATGCCGGAAGACGATCAAGCTCAGCGAAGAACCGAACACGATAAATATACACGCTTCCGCACTTTGCCACGTTGGTCTCTTCTGATTTACGGTGAAAACAAAACAAAACAAAACAAGGACCACCGTAAATTACGGTGTCCACCGTAATTTACGGTGGACCCCGTACAAAAATGTATATTTTGATCAGTTTGTTTTCCCGGACTCGTTTAAATGCGTTTTAAATACCGTATGACTAAAGCATTTCATGTTTATGAAATGTAGGTACTTTCTGGGATGCCGGAAGACGATCAAGCTCATCGAAGAACCGAACACGACAAAGATACACGCTTCCGCACATTGCAACGTTGTAGATTTTAATCAACGAATTCGACCATGTTTTGTAGAATAACCTATGATTTATAAAAGTTTTAATAAACCCGTATTTTTATAGCATGTAAAAATTTAAGATTAGTCGAAATCCGTATAAAAAGCTGCGGAAATAGAGCCGTTTAACACTAAGGTTCAAACCTTAGCCTCGTATCTAATAATTAAGTTTCATGTGTTATAAATGAGTTGTTTAACAATCAATGTAAACATTTCAGTTTCAAGATGACGTAAAGATGTGGGGGGGTGTATAAATACGCTCGAACCCGGGAAAATACACTAAGTAAGAAAGGTAAGGCAAGATATACACTTGACCAAACCGAAATAGAATAACACATTATTCATGGCTGAGTGAGAATAATATAAATTTCCGTATAATAAGATGGAAACGAATGAAGTAATTATTGATAAATCGTGATGGATGTTTCAGTTAAAGAAATGTCTGGAGTAACTGGAGATGATTCGACATCTAAATTGACTGAACAAATGAAAGCTAAGATTTCCGAGACGGTCGGAAAAGCTCTAGAAAATAGTCTATCACAGTATATTGATAGATTACAAACCACAATCGTGCCGGTGGTGAACGATATGATGGTTGAATTGAAAGACAGCATACTAGAAGAAATAGAAGAAAGGAGGGTGTTGGATATGAATCCAAGATCCGTAAAGAAGTCCAAGTATAATAAAGCTCCCAAGAAGGGGGTTACAAAAAGTGTGTTACATCAGTGCAGAGTTTGTAGAAAAATTCACAAGGGCACATGTGGTAAGCCAAGATATAAAAAGTCTAATTGTCCAGAGAGGCTCAGAACCAAGGACACAGCTGACACAAGGTCTGATGCCCAGAAAGCAAGGACAAAGTTGTTTTATATAACAGCCACGGAGGCTAAAGCTGAACCTGATGTCATTTCAGGTATACTCTTGTAGATTAAATTTCAGTATGAATTTTTAATTATTATGAGTGCAAATAAATCGTTGTTTTACATCGATTTATTCAACATCCTACATTCGTGTTAACGAAATTACCTATGCTTTGAGAAATAAGGAATAGGTAGTAATAAAAAAATTCTAATTGTTTATAAGAGGTGCTGAAACTGTACATTTCAGAGGTAAAAGTAATCTCGATAGATATTGCAACGGGAAGGAGTGCATCCACACTCGAACCCGGAAATTGCAATAATAATAAATAGCGAAGGCCAGGATATAGACTTGGCCAAACTAAATAAAATATGTAGAAGCATTATTTACATCAACAAACAATGTGGATAAATTTCATGCAACAATAAGGAATAATAAAATTAAACGAATTAATTTTGTTACAATTACCGTTGGACCGAGGATAAGAATGAGAAATCAAGACTTGGGCGGAAAATATCCTCAAGGAAAATCAAATAAACGATACATATTATTCGCCACTACGAATAAGGAAGTATCGTTAAATGCATACTTAGAAACTTGGGTATGGGTAACCATCCAAGTAACATATTATTAATCAAATCCTTATGAGGAACAACGATGATCACAGTGATGGAAGTGATTATATAAAAGATTTGTACATAAATGTTATGAAGGTATTAGAATGAGAACGGGTAAACCCCAAAAGCCGTATAACCACAGTAATGGTTTTACCAAATAAGACTTAAGAAATGGGCCATCGGGACATTAGTAAAAAGAAACAGACCTAAGGGTCACTAACAAAAGGAAGGTGATGTTCGATCAAATACGTATAATACTTGATATTCCAAGTAAGCGCAACTCGAATAATGAAAGTGCGAAATATTGTTGAATCTATGTGTTATGAAGTAAAAGAGTATAGAAAGGAAAACGCAGATCAATAAAACCGGAGCGTTAAAAACATTAAGATAAAGAACTCGGTAACGAGTTGAAAGGAAATAGAGGCGTAAACCAAATAACGGCATGAGTAAAATAAACCGACGCGAAGGACACACAGAAGTCATAAAGTCGGAAAGATAATTCGAAAGAAAATGAGTGCAGCCTTAGACTAAGGTCAAGGTAAAAACTAAACATGGCGTGATGTGATCACGAACACAAAAGTAATATAGAATGTAATCACGTTATAGTGTGAATGACTAGATATGGTAGTATAAACATGCAAAAGGGGCCGTTGACGGCAATATTGCATACCCGAACGACGAGGTATGAGGTAAAATGGTGACCAATTAGTTTAGGCAATAAAACAAGTTGTAGCCTAAATAACACTGTGGCCTAGGTAGAGCGCTTGTTAATATAAAACTAGTGTCAAGTAAGTATGGCTTACACTAGTTTTATATTTTAAAATATTCTCTATCGTATTAGTTACAAATAAGATAAATACATAATTGAGGTATGATGTTTCGGCGTGTAGGCATACGAAACAAGATAGTTGAGCATGACAAGAAACCATGTGGAGGGTTTAAAAGGAGTTAAATCGGTAATTCGATCATTTATGACAAATGGAAAATGAACTCTTAAATGATTACCTTATAGGGTAAACCAAAACAAACAATGAGAGTAAAACGGTAAATTGGTCACGCGTCGACCACAACTATTGGCTTTAAAAGACACTTATGAAGTAAGCCTTAATAGGCCGAAAAGTGTTAAGAAATGAATTATAAGTAAAACGACCGCACGATGTAAATCGGAGCGAGTCATATAGTCTAGATGAAAATACATGTCATCTCGCTAATAAAATCGGTCATTTAGACCAAACAAGTCAAAGGGTGAAGATACCACCTTTGATAATAGCGACTAATGACTCTTGTCGAGTTATATGATTTCAGGAATAAATGTAGAAATGATATTTGCATCGCTATTATTTAGTGAATATTATAGCAAGGCATTAAAACAGGTCAATACATTGACCCGAGCCAGGTATGTGTAATAGAGTAATTACTCATTTAGAACGTAAGGTTCAATGAGTAATAAATGAAGTCTTAGACAGACAATGGGTTACATAAATGGGTAAACCGAATGTTTTAAAAAAAAAAGGGTCGTGGCGTTTCGAAAAGCATGATGACTTTTCAAACAAGATCATAACTTGAAAGAAGAATTACGGGTCAAACATGCTTTCAAAAGACCTTGTCGTAATTGAAAGACTAAAAGGGACCAAAACGCCCTTGTTAGCTAATTCGAACAAACAACCTTTAATGGTTGTTTGGAAACGAGTTTTATGATTAGGTAAATACTTAGAATAAGTATAGAAGCTGAAGGATGTATTATATTAGTCAAATGGCACTATTTGAGTTTTGCTGTAAAATAATGATTCGAGAGGTAAAAATTTGGTTTATATAGATCACCACATTAAACCCACCATAAAAACAGTTGTGGTGGGAGATTATAGGATAAGAAATGTGGTGATGGAATCCTAGAAGCAAATGCAAAACAAACAAATTGATCAAGTGAAGATCAAATGGGAACATAGAAAGGGTTCGGACATTACATGGGAGTCCGAAGAAGAGATGAGACGTCTCTACCCTACACTATTTGGTACGTACTTTGGTTTCGGGGACGAAACCCTTTTTAAGGGGGGTGGACTTGTAACATCCCGAAATTTCAAAACTTTATATTAGAATTATAAAGTGTATAATAAACAAGAATAAACTAACTAGGATAAATAACCCAGTTAGTTAGAAGTCTTGTAGTAACACAAGGATGAGTTAAAAAGGTCAAAGATGTAAACTAAATAAGAATGGAGGGACCAAGGTTGTCAAAATTGAAACTTGAATTACTAATAATTAGTAAAACAAAAACCCAAACACTCCATTTTGGAGTCCTGGTCGATCAAAGAAACACAGGGGGCGACACCCACTCCTTCACAACCCTAAACTCTACTAAAATCTCAAATTGAAGGCTCAAATCATGTCATAAACGAAATCTGAGCATAGAATCGTGATCTCCTCGTCAAGGAGGTCATAAGGTATGTCAAATTAGGTTGTTTTGATACAACTCAAATTCTTGCATGTGATTGAAATCAAAGATTGAGCTTGATTATGTGTTGTAAAACATGAAATAGGAAGTAATGTGAAGTCTAGGGACAAACCCTAGATGATTTCTTGTCAAAATCTTGCATGTTAGTTGTAAGGATCAACTATCACTTAGTGGGTGATTAGTAAGTTAGTAGAACTTGATAAACACTAGGATTAAGATTCTTGTTCTAGTGAAAACTGAAATTTTGAGATAATCTCTGAAATTGTTGATGTTAAAATATGTGTATATTGTCTAATTGAAGTTGATTTGGGTAATAATTTCAAGTTATGAACTTGGTGTAGATCATGTAGAAATCTGACCCACAAGGTGTTTGATAAAACGCCTAAGTGAGGGTTAAAATGTTAAAGATGGCTAAAAACGCAGATTTGCATATGTTATGAATGAATGCGTTAAAGCTTATGAAAGAGAGTTCTAATCTTGTTATGAATTGAACTCTTTAGGCAAGGAATCCGGAACGTCAAGTGGACACGCCGGAAGTGATACCCGTGGAAAAGGTGTGCTTTAAAGGTACGTGACTTTAGTCTCGTTGTATTATGTAATAATGTTTAGTTTTAAAGTACAAACGATGTCGGATTGTAATTGATGCGTTTGATGTATCGTTAAAGTGGCGAAGTTCACTAGATCACCAAACGGGTCAAAATAAACATTAGAAATCTGGTTTGGTATGTTAATAAAGTGATGGTTTTCACTAGATAGCCAAACGGGTCAAAATGTTGCTTGAAAACGAATCACATGGGTAAAGACTTAAAAGTTTCATATCATGCTAGGTGATAGATGGTAATACATCAATGAATTGGTTATGATATTGATCTAAGTATAAGAACCCGGAATATGGGTCAAACAATAAATGTTAAATGAAAAAGGGTTGTTGAAATGGAAAGCTTGAATTCCGAGGAAACAAGTATTAGCCCTTGATGAATTGCAAAGCCATGGAATTGGCGTGAATACACCAAATATATGAACCCGGAAATTTGGGTAATTATGTCAAAAAAAAGCTTTAAAAATGGAGAAGAGGTGCTATGCACTTACACTAAAGGATTGGATAATGGAAATAAGGAAATCATGAACCGATTGTCGGTATCTCAGTTTCCATGATGTAAAATTTACAATGTTGGATCCGTAATTTTATTACGGACTCATAGGAAAAAGAATCGGCTAAAACGGATAAGCGAGTGAAAAGTTATGATCTTTACAAGTTGGAAAATAGTCAAAGGGTAATATTGCAGAGTCCACCGTAAATTACGGTTCCACCGTAATTTACGGTGGAGATCAAAACCTTACGGTGAAAAGCTCCTGGTTTACGGCAGCACCAGAATCATTCCAGGTTCACCGTAATTTACGGTGACACCGTAAATTACGGTGGAACCCAGGAAATTTATATTTTGTTCGTTTCTTTGCATCGTTTAAATTCGTTTATATGTCATGTATTAATGTCAAAACTAATATCTTAGTGTTTGACCCTAGGTATGTATGAAGCCCTCTCGGATGGTGATCAAGTACAACGTCAAGAACCGAACACGTATTTTGAAGCTTCCGCAATAATCTTAATCTTGTCTAGACATAATCATGTTGTAAACTCTTTTGTTAATCATGTTTTAAAACCCCTTAAACTAGTGGTTAGTTTATTAACAAGGGTTAACTTTTAAACTTGTTATGGATGTATTTAGCACTATCTCAAGTGTGAATGGTTTAAACACGAAAAGTTTTTGTAAACTCTGATCTTTATTTAAAGTTTCATTTAATTATTAGTTATATTCCGTCAAAATAATTAAGGGGGGTAGACTTGTAACACCCCGAAAACGGGTTTGGTAATTAAACCCCGTTAATACTAAAGACGGGGAAAGTACCGTTAGTGGTAAAAGTAAACTGGCAAATATTAGGAATTTATTTAATAATCCTAATATTTATTTGAAGTGAATAAAAAGCTTTTAAGAAATAAAGTGATAGAAGGCCCGAGTTAACGGGACCCGAAATAAACTTAGTCATAAATATTCTCGAACCCGCAAAGTTAACTAGGAATATTAAACCTAGTTATTAAGTGGGGAATATTGTTAGAAATAAGTAGGTTGTGCCCTACTTAATTAACTAACCAAATTAGAGGGGCCAATATTGTTAAAATTGAAACTTAACTTTAATTAATTAAATAAAACACACCAAACACCCCACAAGGAGGTGTCTGGTCGTACAAGAAGAACAGGGGGGCGATCCCCACGCATCAAAACCCTAAATCTTCACCAAACTTGCAAATTGAAGGCTCAGTCCAAGTCAAAATCGAAAATCAAGCATAGATTATTGATCCCCATTGCAAGAGGGTTGTAAGGTATGTAAAATTTGATGTTAATTCTCTGTTTGAAATTCTCATGAAATTGGGAAATCTGAAATTTGATGATGCATGTATGATATGTAGATGAAATAGGAACATTTAAATGCTTAGGAGTAAACCCTAGACAAGTATAGATTGAAATTATGCTTAGCTCAAGTAAATTCAGATTTTGTTGATGCTAAATTGATGTATGAGATGTTTTTAGGGTTTTGATCACTAAAAAAAATGTTATGATGTCAAGAACATGCTTAATTTGAAAGCTGAATTCAAACGGTTCTTGATCAGAATTTACAGCCAACTTGTATTGGCTGTAACCTGGACAAAACGTGATAAAAACATGTGTTTCTTGAGCCTAAAATGTAATTCCAGGAAATATCTTTAAAACCCCACTGGAATCGCATTTTTTCGACGAAAATCGAGCGTTTTATGAATTTTTCCGTATCAAAGGTTCAAGCTGCGTTTTCTGGCAGAAATTGCAGCCCATCACGAATGTCATAACTCAATTTAGGAATTGAGTTATGATCTCAAATTCTTACAGTAGAAATTTTTAAGCGATTAAAAGAACCGCCAATTGGAATTTCGTCAATCGGATAAACGAGGAATTTTTAATGAATTTTTCCGTAAGCTGCAGTCAGAAGTGACGAATCTGATTGCAGCTTAGTAAATGAATTTTCACGAATTTTTGGTAAAGAGTTAGATCTTGAAATTTTAACTCAAGGGCTAACCCTCCGTGAGGTACGCCACATAAAAAAATCATAATTTTTGAAGACTTGTAAACAGGTTAAACAAGTCACCAAAAACAGCCAATTTTCATTGATATGAAATGCCTAAATGAAATCGCGGCTTACTAGTTAGTATGTAAAAATTGATTTTTGTTAAGAGTTCGGATGAAATATGCCTAAGTGAGTTCAATGAACCAAATGTGCATATGAATATGTTGGTAAGTCAATTGACTTTTAAAAGTCAAACTAACCAATGATAAAGTCAAATAGTAGTTTCGACATAGAAAATACGTGAAGTGGAATAGTCGTGAATTGAAATGACTAATCTAACCACCTTGTGAATGATGATAGTTTGTCGCCTAACGAGCTAGGTGGAGGCTTGGGAAAGAAGCGGTCAAACGAATCAAGCACGAGAAGAAAAGCATATTCGGATGCGAGGTAAGTATAGCTTACACTAGTCATATAGTTTAGAATGTCCTTTTGTTGTTTTGATTTCGAACAAGACAAATGGAAAGTTGAGATATGGTGTTTCCGGCGTGTAGTCGTACGGAACAAGATAACCAATAAGGGTAAAATTGAAATTTGGACACTTGTTGATAATAATTATTGGTTTTGAAAGATACATATTTCGTAAGCCTTATTAGGCCAAAAAGCGTTAAGAGGTGAATTATAGTTAAAACGACCGTGCGGTGTAAATCGGAACGAGTCGTGTAGACGAGATGGCAATAAGCTTTATCTCGCCAATATTATCGGTCATTTAGACCAACGGGTCAAAAGGTGAAAATATCACTTTTTGACAATATCGACTAATGGTTTGATGAGTTATTTGATTTCAGAAATAAATATCGAGTGGATATTTACATCGCTATTACTTAGTAGATATTGAGGCAAGGTACTTAAATGGGTCAATGTAATGATCCGAGCCAGGTACACATAATAAGATAACTCTCATTTAAATGTAAGGCTAATGAGAGTTAAACGAAGTCTAAAATAAGTTTTTGGTTACCTTAATAGGTAAACCAAATGTTACGAACGATGGTCATTATATTTGTTATAGGTTCCTAACCATTACCAAGAGTTTAATAAGGGTTTTAGCCATGGAAATGGGTTGCATTTGATGGTTTGGTTCAAATTTAAAATGACCCTAAACATAATTTCCGCAGCTTTTTATACGGATTTCGACTAATCTTAAAAAAATCATATAAAATCAACCGTTTATCCGATTTGGGTGTTCTATACCTTTTCGGAAAGCTTATGAAGTAAATTTTTACTGTTTTCAATCATAAGAAACAAATGTGGTTGTTAAATAGGCCAAAAGAATGAATTAAACAGCTGTTCAAAACCTTGAAAGCTGTTTGAAAAATGAAAATATAGTTGCTGTGCTGATTTTATAAAAATCATAGAAAATTCGTTAGAAGGTGTACCTTATATGCTTGCGAAGGTATTGAAGTTTTCTACGATCCATCTTTGAACATGTTAATCTAGTTCGGACTTTGAATGGGTCATAATGGTCAATTACAGCAGCTGTATAGAAAATCGCTGCACATTAATTATGTCGTTATTAATCCAGAAAAAGACATATGATTGCGTATACTTGATTTAGTCATGCCACCGTAAGTTACGGTGGAGCTGATATGATTACGATGGTTACATACTGAGTTACGGTGGAAGGATAGACTTTCAGGGGCTACCGTAACTTACGGTGTCACCGTAAGTTACGGTGGACCCAGAAACAAAGTATATTTTATTTAGTTTAAATTCCCGGATTCGTTTAGACACGTTTTAAACCTCGTATGACTAAAGTATTTCATGTTTATGGAATATAGGTACTTTTGGATGTCGGAAGACGATCAAGCTCAGCGAAGAACCGAACACGATAAAGATACACGCTTCCGCACTTTGCCACGTTGTAAATTTTAAACAACGAATTCGATCACGTTATGTAGAATAACTTATGATTTGTAAATCTTTTAGTAAACCCGTATTTCCGATGCATATGTAATCGTAATTACATGATTGTTTTCGTAAAAGATTCATTAAACCTTAAATTATAAGAACGGGTGTTACAAGTTGGTATCAGAGCCTTGGTTTAAGAGATTCGAGTATGGTGGGGAGGAACCATGCTTGGACTTAAACCTTATGCTCTTGACAAAGAATAGTGTTCGGTTCGAAGCTTGATCGCAAATCCGGTAAGTTCATGTATAGTAATGGTTTGGTATGTGTTGAAATGTTGTGAACAACACATAGGGTTATCGTGTGATACACGTTACCCCAATTAAAATGATTGATATAGTTGATGAAAATACGTGCGTTGACGCGTATAGTAGAAAAAGCCTCGTATTATAATACGGGCGATTATTAAAGTTGATATTACTAACTCTTGTGAATGTTTTAATTAAAGGAAACTCGCGTTGAAGACGACGAGAGTCAAACGAATTGTGGATACGATGATGGAACGATCCGAAGTATGACAAGAGGAGCATGCTCACCGAGGACTAAATCGCGTAAAGACCGCGAACAAGGTTAATGGCAAGGAACGCCCGTCGGGGCAAACATTACCAGGTGCACATTTTAAATAATCGCACAAATAGTAATATGCAACAAATAAGTAGAAATTGAAAGTTGCATATGTAGATTAAAAACTTGGAAAAACCCGAATAGAAAATGTATTCGGGATATTGTTTCCAAGAGAAACAAATAGAGGCGTTATTTACATAGGGCGTGATGTGAAAACTATAAAAAGGTCATGTGCGTCATGTGTTAATCGCTTACTCTGGCCAAGTAAGTAGTGGCATATGATACCATGAACTTCTTATGGCGGACACGTTTACATCCGATGTAGTAAGGGCGGGGTGAATGGGACTAATTAAAAAGTACCCAAATGAATCAGATAAGCAAAATATTTGATAATAATGTAAACGCACAACCGAGTGACGGAAGCGTATTACATCAGGATAATGAGCCCGAGTAAAGGGACAAAGAAGCATGTAAAATGATTTAGACAAGTATTGGGAGGGAGTGTACTTACACTCGAACCCAGAAAACGCAAGCATGTAAAATGATTTAGACAAGTATTGGGAGGGAGTGTACTTACACTCGAACCCAAAAAACGCAAGCATGTAAAATGATTTAGACAAGTATTGGGAGGGAGTGTACTTACACTCGAACCCAGAAAACACAAATATGTAAAATGATTTAGACAAGCATTGGGAGGGAGTGTACTTACACTCGAACCCGGAAAATGCAAATATGTCCCTTAACGGGTCGTTTTTGTAAAACGTCAAACTTAAAGACAAAGTCGGAATATAAAAAAATGAAGCGAGGTCTTAATGCATACCGGGAGGGTTGCAATAATAACGACTTCAGTAAAACACCCGGTTGATGGGTAAGAATTAAACGCATGCGTAAACCAAGAGACGTGAACGCGGGTTGAAAAAAAAAATCAAAGGACTTGGATTACAAGTTATGACTATAAAATCTCGTATATAGAAATTGTGAGTAAATATGTTCAACTATTCGAAGTCGAATGGGTTGAATAAAGAATAAAGTTGATTGTTTATAAGTGATGGATTTCACATTAATAAGTCAAACAGGTTGAATACAATATAACGCCGAATGGCACAAATGAGCGCTAGCCAGATAAGGGTAGCGTTAAATGCAAGAGAATAATGAGCCCGATAATGGGATATAACCAAATAAGAATAAATTATGGACTGTCAATATCCTGGTAGGGATAATTGATAAAAGTTAAAGAGAAGATCCTAAAACTAAAACTTCGTTTTTAGTAAGAAATAATGTTTTTACAAACATAGATTCTGATAGGAATTTAAATAATAAGTATGAAAGATACAAATCTTGACACTGATAGGCGCACAACAATATATTCGAAAAGTGATATTTTTGAAGATGAAAAGGTTGATATAAATTAAACATGATGTGACATGATCACGGTCAAGAGGTACAATGTGAAGTAGAATCACATTATAACCAAGCGAGCGGTAAAAAGAAACCGGACTAATAAGTCTAGTTAGTGAAACCGGTTAAGGTCAGTAATTCAAGTTAAGAAATTTGGTTTGCTTGTAAGTGGTAAATTCGGTATAACTGAACCGAATAAATAAATTTGAAAATAAAAAGATTTTTTGCTAAAAGTGAAAGATTTCACTAAAGACCTTTAAACGGGTCAAAGTAACGGGTTCATAAAGAAATCCGATAGTATATGAAAGCATTGAATATCGCTAAGTTGATTAAACTAGTGGAAATAACGAGATTACGTTATTTCAAGTCGCATCATGTCATATAAGATACGTAGATGATTAATAACCAAAAGGATATTACCATACTTTTCTGGTAATACTAACAATCGGTTAAGATATGAGAAATGCTTAATTGATTATCGAGAGCAAATGCATGGAGTGGAACTCGATAAATTATGTAAGAAAAGGTTTCGGGGACGAAACCTCTTTAAGGGGGGTAGACTTGTAACACCCCGAAAACGGGTTTGGTAATTAAACCCCGTTAATACTAAAGACGGGGAAAGTACCGTTAGTGGTAAAAGTAAACTGGCAAATATTAGGAATTTATTTAATAATCCTAATATTTATTTGAAGTGAATAAAAAGCTTTTAAGAAATAAAGTGATAGAAGGCCCGAGTTAACGGGACCCGAAATAAACTTAGTCATAAATATTCTCGAACCCGCAAAGTTAACTAGGAATATTAAACCTAGTTATTAAGTGGGGAATATTGTTAGAAATAAGTAGGTTGTGCCCTACTTAATTAACTAACCAAATTAGAGGGGCCAATATTGTTAAAATTGAAACTTAACTTTAATTAATTAAATAAAACACACCAAACACCCCACAACTTGTAACACCCCGAAAACGGGTTTGGTAATTAAACCCCGTTAATACTAAAGACGTGAAAAGTACCGTTAGTGGTAAAAGTAAACTGGCAAATATTAGGAATTTATTTAATAATCCTAATATTTATTTGAAGTGAATAAATAGCTTTTAAGAAATAAAGTGAAAGAAGGCCCGAGTTAACGGGACCCGAAATAAACTTAGTCATAAATATTCTCGAACCCGCAAAGTTAACTAGGAATATTAAACCTAGTTAATAAGTGGGGAATATTGTTAGAAATAAGTAGGTTGTGCCCTACTTAATTAACTAACCAAATTAGAGGGGCCAATATTGTTAAAATCAAAACTTGATTTTTACTAAACAAATAAAAAACTAAACCAAACACCCCATTTTGGGGGTCTGGTCGATCAGAGCAAGCAGGGGGCGACCCCACTCCTTCAAAGCCCTAGAACTTCAGAAATCTTGCAAATTGAAGGTCCAATCCAAGTTCAAATCGAATTCTAAGCATAGATTCCTGATCCTCATTACAAAGGGATTACAAGGTATGTAAAATCTTGAGAAATCTTTCAACTTGAAATTCTCATGAATTGGGAATAATTTGAGATTCTAGTTGCATGTGTATGTTATGATGATTTAGGAACTACTATAGTGTTTAGGGACAAACCCTAGACAAACACAAGCTGAAATCATGTGAAAATTTTAGAGAAAACTATGATCACCATTGTAGGTGATTAGTGAGTTATGAGAAATTTGATGAACACTAGGAAATAGATTGTTGATCTAGTGTAAATTGATAATTTTGAGTGATTTCAGAAATTATAGAAGTTAACCACTATGTAAGATGGTTGAATTATGTGAAATTTGGGCTAAGAGATAAGCTAGAGACTTGATAAATAAACATGTAAAATTCTGCCCTTAAGGTGTTTGTTAAAATGCCTAAGTGAATGTTTAGATGTTGAGAAATATGATTAAATTAGTCGCCTAAAAATAAAGACTACATAATAGTCGAAGAAATGCTTATGTGTGTTCGTGGAACTCAAATTATGCATTTCATACATAAAAAGGAACAGTTGACTTTTGAAAAGTCAAACTGACCGTTAACTAGAGTGAATGATAATCTTGATAGAAACACGCGAGGTGGAATAGTCGTGACTAATAATGACTAAACTAACCATTTTGCGAATTGTTATGCTAGTTTGACGCTTGACAAGCTAGGTGGAGGCTTGGAAAGGAAGCGGGTCAAACGAAGCAAGAATGGCGGAAAAGCATAATTCGGATGCAAGGTAAGTATAGCTTACACTAGTCTTAAATTGTGGGATGTTTTCTTATCATATAAATTATGAATGAGATATTTAAACAGTTGAAATATGATGTTCCGTCGTGTAGTCGAACGGAACAAGATAATCAAAGATAATAGAAACCATAATAATGGTTAAAAAGAAGTAAATCGATAATTTGGTCATGATATGTCGAAAGCAATACACGGTTTATAATTAAAATGACCGTACGGTGTTAAACGGAACGAGTCATGTAGAGGAGATGATAATAAATATCATCTCGCAAAGATAAATGGTCAATTCGGCCAAACGGGTCAAAAGGTGTAGACAACACCTTTTGACTATATAGACTAATGATTCTTTTGTCGAGTCACATGCTTACAGGAATAGATATCCAATGGATATTCGCATCGTTCTTAATTAGCGAATATAAAGCAAGGTATTAAAATCGGGTCTATTTGTTGATCCAAGCCAGGTACGCTTATTTATGTTGTATGTAAAATTGCTAATTTGGTCGAATAATTGGTGATAGCCCTTCATTGTAAAAGAAGGACCAAAGTCGACCAAAACGCCCTTGTAGGCTAAATTGAACAAACAACTCTTAGAGGTTGTTTGGAAAGGAGTCTATTGATTAAACAAAGTTTAGAACGAGTACGGGTAGTGAAAGATGTAATTCTTGAGCCAAAAGACTCCATATGAGTCTTTGCCGTAAAATGATAGTTCAAAAAGTATAAATTCGAAATACATAGATATCTACTTCAAATCCAACACACATTTAGGTTGTGATGGAAGAGTACTAGATAAGAGATATAGGTTACAACGCTAGATTAGAATGAAAGCGAAATTTAGCTTAAAAGTGCTTAAAATATCCTTAACGGGTCAAAATAAGCATACTAGTGAAAACGGGTTTAATTCGTGTAATAAGCCTATGATTAGAACCTAATATGGTATATCAAAATTATTTGATGAAGTGTATGAATTATAGGAATCAAATAAATACGTTTGTTTGATAAATTGCATAACCGGGTTAAAGTTTGGTATAAAGGGTAATAAGCCGAAGACTTAGAAGTCTTGAATTTTATCAAGCCGGATGTCGGATTTTAACTCCATATGATGGAGAATCAAATTACAAACATGTAGGAAGAAACGGTAGGTCAAACGGTTAAGCGGTTTGAAAGATACGAAAGATTTCGTGTCAAATTACGGCAAATTGGAAAAGCTGAACCCAGGGTCCACCGTAATTTACGGTCCCACCGTAATTTACGGTGGAGATAAACTATTTACGGTGGTGGCTTACTGATTTACGGTAGAAAAGCATGAACAAATGAGCCACCGTAAATTACGGTCCCACCGTAATTTACGGTGGAGAAATTTTATATATTTTTGTTTTTCATGTGAAAAATCAATTGTTTCTCCGGACATCGTTCGGACATGATTTAAACCCCGTATGACTAAAGCATTTCATGTTTTTATGAAATGTAGGTACTTTTAGGATGCCGGAAGACGATCAAGCTCAGCGAAGAACCGAACACAATATATATATTCACGCTTCCGCACTTTGCCACGTTGTAAATGTTAAACAACGAACTCGATCACGATATGTAGAATAACTTATGATTCGTAAAAGTTTTAATAAACCCGTATAATTGTAGTATGTGTAGTCTTAACTACACATCTAATCGTTGGTATTTACATGTAAAACCGTTAAATAGAAACTAGGATGTTACAAGAACACTAGGATTTGAATGATAATTCTAGTATAAATTTCATCATAGGAGGTAATTCCTGTGATATTGATGTTAAAATATGTGCAAGGTTACTAATTTAAAGTGAAATTTGAGGTTTAAATTGCAAGTCATGAACTTGGAAATAATGGTAGGAAATCTGACCCGTTAGGTGTTTGTAGAAATGCCTAAGTGAGGACTTTTAATGTTAAATTTGATGAGAACGCAGATTTGATCATGTTTCACAATGATATGAATATGGTCATGGAAAGAGTTCTAAACAAGTTGTAAAACTGAATTTTCTAGGCAAAGAGTCCGGATCATCAAGCGGACAAGCCGAAGGGAATTCACGGGGGAAAGGAGTGCTCTAAAGGTACGAAATTACCATTTCGTTACATTATGAATTAATTAATAGATTTATGTTGTAGTTTCGAAAACATGGTAAACAATATAGTTCAATATATCACGGAAGTGACCTTCGTCTTAGTCAAGTGAGACGGGTCAAAACAACTGTTAGAAAATTTACGTATGTAACTTGACCCGTTACATTTATTAGGTATGATGATTCTAATGTGTAATTGAATCCTTGAATAAGAGTTGTTTGAATTAAGCGACGAAAGTGTGTAATTGATTTATTGATTAAATTCGTTTGGAAAGAGTTGGTAGTCGTCATGGAGGAGGATTTCCGTAGACGAGCCAAACGGGTCAATTAATCAAGTAAAACTTGATTAAGGTTTCGGAATATGATGAATTGCTTTTTGATATGGCTTAACATATAACATGCTAAAAATTGCTAGAATTTAACATGGTAGATGTTAGAAAAGTAAATTCCAGGAATTGGATTTGAGTAAAATGATCAAAACAAACAAGACAGGAGATTTCCAGGTACCACCGTAAATTACGGTAGTACCGTAATTTACGGTGAAGTATATATATGTTACGGTGTAGATCTACTGATTTACGGTGATCAATCCAATCCAAGTCTCACCGTAAATTACGGTGATACCGTAATTTACGGTGGACAACAAGATAAGTTTATTATTTTGCTAGTTCGAATTTGATGTTAAATCTATTAAATTTTATAATATAATAACATCAAAACTAACGTTTTCAATGGTTTAAAATCATAGGTAAATTGGTGTTTCATACGGGTGGCGATCAAGCGATTAATGAAGAACCGAACACTCCATTTTGAAGCTTCCGCTATGTGTTAAACTTATTAAGTACTTGTAATTGGGTTGTAAACATAATTCTAAATCAACTTTTGTATGTTCAAACTTAGTCATTAGATGACTAAGGTATATGATACATTTTGAAACTTATGTCTTAAATTTATCTTTTGGTATAAATTAGAAATTAATTCAAGTATAAATTTAAGGGTGTTACAAGTTGGTAATCAGAGCTCAAGGTTGTTAATAAGTGTTCGGTTCAAGCTTGATCGATCGTCCGGTAAGAATTAACTTGTTTTGGTTAGTAAATTATGTACTATGTATAAAATAAGAAATGAACAATATGCATGAAAAGAGTGTGTAAGCTCACTCAAGAACAAGAAATGCATGAAACAAGAATGATCAAATCAAGTTACGGACTTGATTAAATAGAAACAAGAATGATCAAATCAGGTTACGGACTTGATTGGATAGAAACAAGAATTATTAAATCAAGTTATGAACTTGATTGAGTTAAAACAAGAATGATTAAATCAAGTTACGAACTTGATTAAATCAAAACAAGTAAAGCATGTGTTATAAATGAAATGTTTAACAATCTATGTAAACATTTCAGAAATCGAGATGGCTGATGGAGACAATGATAATGTGGTGCCAAGAGTCACCGAACAAGTGAGGGAAGTGATTGCCGAAGAGGTTGGAAAGGCGATCGAAAACAGTTTGTCGGGCTTTATTGATAAAATCCAAAACACGGTTTTATCAATAGTAGAAGATAGAATCAAGAAACTGGAAGATGATTCAAATGTAACAAAGGAAAAGCGAGGAGGACGAAAGCCTTGTTCATACAAGGAATTCATGGCTTGTAAGCCACCAACATATAATGGGGAGGTTGATCCAATAGTGTGCCAACGATGGCTAAGTGACATCGAAGGGGTATTCGAGAGAACCCATTGTGACGAAGAAGACTACGTAGCCTTTGGTACGGGTCAACTAAGGAATCAAGCGAAAGATTGGTGGGACAACAAAAAGAAGGAGATTGGGAGTGAAGCGGCTAAGGCCATGACTTGGGAGGAGTTTAAGACGCCGTTTCTTAAACACCATAGTCCCAAAGCGGTCATAAACAAGATCAAGGAAGAGTTCATGCAACTCAGACACAAAGGTGAATCCATAGACAAGATCACGGGAATGTTTATGGACAAGATGAAGTTCTGTGATGACTTGATAACGAACGAAGAGCAAAAGGTCTATTATTATCATAACATGCTAAGCGCGGAATATAGAGAGTTCATAACCCCTTCAAAGTATGAGACCCTTACCGAGATTGTCAATGCTGCTCGGGAAAGGGAGATTGAATTGAAGAAGAGTATAGAACGGGGTGAACGAAGGGCACAAGATGTGAATCCAAGCCCTGCCAAGAAAGCAAGAACGAATGAATCCGCAAAGAAATCAGATGCTAAAGGTAGTACATCAGGTTGCAAAATTTGTGGGAAGAATCATAAGGGCGAATGTCGTTACAAGGATAAGCCTTGTCCCATATGCAAGAAAAAGGGACACATGGCTATGTCATGCCCAGAGAAGGTGACGGTTTGTTACAATTGTTATCGAACGGGTCACAAAAAGTCGGAATGCCCGGAACTGGTGGGAAAGAAAGATGGGCAAGAATCGAAAGGTGAAGCCCCGAAAGCAAAGGCAAGATCTTTCCAACTAACTGCCGCAGAAGCAAAGATTGAACCTGATGTGGTCTCAGGTATATTTGCTGTAAATTCAATTCCCGCACACGTGTTATTTGATACGGGTGCGAATAAATCCTTTGTTTCATATGGGTTTATTCGACATCCTTCATTTATTTTAACAAAATTACCTGTGCCTTTAGAAGTAGAGATAGGTAATAACAAAAGCTTTATTGTTTGTGATGTATGTGAAAATTGCAAACTGAGCATCGACGATGAAGAATATTTGATAAATCTAATCCCGATGTCGATGGGAGAATTCCAAGTAGTCGTGGGGATGGATTGGCTATCTCAATACCATGCAAAGGTCGTGTGTTTTCGCAAAGAGATTAAACTAACATCTCCGAGCGGAAAACACGTCACCATTTATGGCGAAAAACGAGGCAACCCCATAGTATGTTCGATGTTGAAGGCTCACAAGCTCATGAAGCGAGGATGCAAGGCATTCATAATTTATGCAAATGAGACCGAGAAAGAATCACGGAAGATTGGAGATGTACCGATAGTACGGGATTATGAAGATGTTTTTCCGGAAGATTTACCGGGGGTACCGCCTGAACGGGAAGTAGAGTTCGGGATCGAATTGATTCCGGGCGCGAAACCTGTGGCAAAAGCCCCGTACCGACTTGCACCGTCGGAATTACAAGAGCTGATGTCCCAAATTCAAGATTTGCTTGATAAAGGATTCATAAGGCCGAGTGTGTCTCCTTGGGGCGCACCGGTGTTGTTTGTGAGAAAGAAGGACGGGAGTATGCGCATGTGTATCGATTATCGGGAGTTAAACAAACTCACGGTAAAGAACCGATACCCGCTCCCGAGGATAGACGACTTATTTGACCAACTACAAGGCGCAAGTTGGTTCTCAAAAATTGACCTTAGGTCGGGGTATCACCAACTAAAGGTCAAAGAAGAAGATGTGCCGAAGACGACTTTTCGCACAAGATACGGACATTACGAATTTCTCGTGATGTCATTTGGGCTAACAAATGCGCCCGCGGCATTCATGGACCTCATGAACCGGGTTTGCAAGCCAATGTTGGATAAGTCGGTCATCGTGTTTATCGATGATATCTTGGTGTATTCGAAAAGTGAAGCCGATCACGCACGCCACTTGCAAGAAGTGTTAGAGACACTTAGACGAGAGAAGCTTTATGCAAAATTTTCTAAATGTGCCTTTTGGTTACGAGAGGTACAATTTCTCGGTCATGTCATAAGTGCCGATGGAGTTTTGGTGGATCCGTCAAAGATAGAGGCGGTGTCAAAATGGAATCCCCCGAAGAACCCTTCTGAAATTAGAAGCTTTTTGGGGCTTGCTGGATATTATAGGAGATTCATTCAAGATTTCTCCAAGATTGCATCGCCGCTAACAAAGCTAACCCAAAAGAAAGCAAAGTTTGTTTGGGGAGTCGATCAAGAAAAAGCGTTTCGGACGCTAAAAGAAAGGCTAACTCAAGCTCCGGTACTGACATTGCCGGACGGAGTCGAAGACATGGTGGTCTATTCGTATGCTTCGTTATCGGGGCTCGGTTGCGTGTTGATGCAACGGGGCAAGGTAATAGCCTATGCCTCGAGACAATTGAAGATGCACGAGAAGAAATACCCCACGCACGATCTCGAATTGGCAGCGGTAGTGTTTGCATTAAAAATATGGAGACATTACTTGTATGGGGTAAAGTGCACCATATTCACCGATCACAAAAGTTTGAAATACTTCTTCGATCAGAAGGAGTTGAATATGCGGCAAAGGCGATGGCTAGAGACGGTGAAGGACTACGACTGTGAGATACATTATCACCCCGGAAAAGCAAACGTGGTAGCGGACGCTCTAAGTCGAAAAGCGGACTATGTCCCAATACGAGTGAGGTCAATGCAACTCGTGGTGACTTCGGGTATACTTGAACGTATTCGAGAGGCGCAGTTAGAAGCAGTGAAAGAAGAGAATTGGAAGAAAGAAAGAATAATTGGTCAATTGAAAGATTTGACGGATGGGAATCATGGGTTGAAGACTCGATCCGGAAGGATATGGGTCCCACATACCTATGGAGTAAAGGCGCTTCTACTTGATGAAGCTCATAAATCCCGTTATTCAATTCATCCGGGTGCGACCAAGATGTACAATGATTTGAAACAAAATTATTGGTGGCCCGGAATGAAGAGGGACGTGGCGAAATATGTGGAAAAATGCTTGACATGTTTACAAGTCAAGGCGGAGCACCAGAAACCATACGGTAAACTCCAACCGTTAGAAATTCCGGTTTGGAAATGGGAACATATTACAATGGACCTGTTAACCAAGCTGCCTAAGACAAATCGTGGTTTTGATGCCATATGGGTAGTGGTGGACAGATTGACGAAAAGTGCTCACTTCATTCCGATTCGTGAGACTTATACGTCAGAAAAGATGTCAGAAGTCTATACCAATGAAATCATAGCACGTCATGGAGTGCCGGTGTCCATCGTGTCTGATAGGGATACCCGGTTTACTTCGAATTTCTGGCGTGATTTCCAAGAACAAATGGGGACCAAATTGTTCATTAGCACTGCGTACCATCCTCAAACAGATGGACAAAGTGAAAGAACGATACAAATATTGGGAGACATGCTACGGGCATGCATAATCTACTTTGGAGGCAGTTGGGATGTTCACCTACCGTTAGTCGAGTTTTCGTATAACAACAGTTACCAATCTAGTATTAAAATGGCACCATACGAACTGCTTTACGGTAGGAAGTGTCGAACCCCGGTTTGTTGGGGTGAAGTGGGTCCACGTGAACTTGCCCACCAAGACATAGTACGAGCCACGAACGAAAAGATCGATAAAGTTCGGGCACACTTGAAAGCGGCTCAAGATAGGCAAAAGGCGTATGTTGATAAAAGGAAAAGGCCAATTGAATTTCAAGTCGGTGACATGGTCATGCTAAAAGTGTCCCCATGGAAAGGTGTTATTAGATTTAGAAAGAAGGGGAAGTTAAGCCCAAGGTTTATCGGGCCATTTAAAATTATCGGAAGAGTTGGCAAGGTAGCTTACCGTCTTGAACTACCGGAGGAGCTGAGTGGGATCCATGGCACGTTTCATGTATCGCAATTAAGAAAGTGCCTAGCGGACGAGACGACATATATCCATTACGACGATATCGAAGTGGATAATAGTCTAAATTATGTGGTGAGACCGGTTGAAATTTTAGACAGAAAGGTCAAACGTTTACGAAATAAACAAATTGATCAAGTCAAAGTCAAATGGGAGCATAGGAAAGGTTCGGACATTACATGGGAGTCCGAAGAGGAGATGCGACGTCTTCACCCTACATTATTTGGTACGTACTTTGGTTTCGGGGACGAAACCCTTTTAAGGGGGACGGACTTGTAACATCCCGAAAATATAAAACATTATATCAGAATTATAAAGCCTAAATAAATGGGAGTTTACTAACTAGAAATTTTAACCTAGTTAGTTAACTAGTCTAGAAATAGCTTATAGAGTGATTAAAAAGCTATCAAACTATATGTTGAACAAAATAGAGGGACCAAAGTTGTAAACTCTAAAACTTAATTAAGGTTTATCAAATAAAAATAAACCAAACACCCCAAACCAGGGTGTTGGTCGATCAAGAAAAAGGCAGGGGGCGACACCCCCATCCCAAAAACCTAAAATCTCAAAATCCTGCAAATTGAAGGATTAATACAAGTAGAAATCAAGAATTGAGCCTGGAATCGTAATCCTCATTTCAAGAGGATTCTAAGGTATGTGAAATTTGATGAAATATATCAACTTGAAATTCTCATGATTCTGAAATTCTGAAATTAGATGTTTGCATGTGTGTTATTTGGTCGGATTAAAGTTGATTAGGTGTTTAGAAGTAAAACCTAACTAACTATTGGAGAACTCATGCCCAAATTCAGAGAATTCTATGAATCCATGGAAGCTAGGTTATGGGTTTTATAAGATGATGATGAACACTAGGATTTGAATGATAATTCTAGTATAAATTTCATCATAGGAGGTAATTCCTGTGATATTGATGTTAAAATATGTGCAAGGTTACTAATTTAAAGTGAAATTTGAGGTTTAAATTGCAAGTCATGAACTTGGAAATAATGGTAGGAAATCTGACCCGTTAGGTGTTTGTAGAAATGCCTAAGTGAGGACTTTTAATGTTAAATTTGATGAGAACGCAGATTTGATCATGTTTCACAATGATATGAATATGGTCATGGAAAGAGTTCTAAACAAGTTGTAAAACTGAATTTTCTAGGCAAAGAGTCCGGATCATCAAGCGGACAAGCCGAAGGGAATTCACGGGGGAAAGGAGTGCTCTAAAGGTACGAAATTACCATTTCGTTACATTATGAATTAATTAATAGATTTATGTTGTAGTTTCGAAAACATGGTAAACAATATAGTTCAATATATCACGGAAGTGACCTTCGTCTTAGTCAAGTGAGACGGGTCAAAACAACTGTTAGAAAATTTACGTATGTAACTTGACCCGTTACATTTATTAGGTATGATGATTCTAATGTGTAATTGAATCCTTGAATAAGAGTTGTTTGAATTAAGCGACGAAAGTGTGTAATTGATTTATTGATTAAATTCGTTTGGAAAGAGTTGGTAGTCGTCATGGAGGAGGATTTCCGTAGACGAGCCAAACGGGTCAATTAATCAAGTAAAACTTGATTAAGGTTTCGGAATATGATGAATTGCTTTTTGATATGGCTTAACATATAACATGCTAAAAATTGCTAGAATTTAACATGGTAGATGTTAGAAAAGTAAATTCCAGGAATTGGATTTGAGTAAAATGATCAAAACAAACAAGACAGGAGATTTCCAGGTACCACCGTAAATTACGGTAGTACCGTAATTTACGGTGAAGTATATATATGTTACGGTGTAGATCTACTGATTTACGGTGATCAATCCAATCCAAGTCTCACCGTAAATTACGGTGATACCGTAATTTACGGTGGACAACAAGATAAGTTTATTATTTTGCTAGTTCGAATTTGATGTTAAATCTATTAAATTTTATAATATAATAACATCAAAACTAACGTTTTCAATGGTTTAAAATCATAGGTAAATTGGTGTTTCATACGGGTGGCGATCAAGCGATTAATGAAGAACCGAACACTCCATTTTGAAGCTTCCGCTATGTGTTAAACTTATTAAGTACTTGTAATTGGGTTGTAAACATAATTCTAAATCAACTTTTGTATGTTCAAACTTAGTCATTAGATGACTAAGGTATATGATACATTTTGAAACTTATGTCTTAAATTTATCTTTTGGTATAAATTAGAAATTAATTCAAGTATAAATTTAAGGGTGTTACAGTAAATTAGTATTTGCTAACTTACTGTGCACCATGTCCATAAGGGTACGGTTTCTGCGTTTAGCAATACCGTTCTACTGAGGTGTACCTGGTATGATGTATTGGTTCACGATCCCTTGACCTTTACAAAATTCATAAAATGGACTAGTTATGCCAGCTTTATAATCTTTAAAAGTTGTAAGTGATTTAGATTTTTCCTTAATGATATACAAGTACATGTAACAAGAATAATCTTCAATGAAAGTGATAAATGAAGTATGTCCAGTTATGCCAGTGATGAGGTAAGGGCCACTAATGTCAGTGTGAATGAGTTCTAATAAATTAGAACTTCTAGTGGCACCTTTCTTATTAGCAGATGTCATTTACCTTTAAAGCATTTGACACATGTTCCAAAGTCACTAAAATCGTGAGGTGGGAAGACTTCATCCTTTACGAGTCGAGTTAATCATTCTCGCGATATGTGGCCTAAACGTTGATATCAAAATATGGATGAAGTGTCTAAGTCTCGTTTCAGTTTCATCTTTGTGATTGATATAGTAATATTATATGACAACAAAGATTTGGAAAAGTCATCATATAGGTCTAATCTATAGAGACCACCATCCAGAATGCTAGTACAATACACTACAGAATCATAAAGGCTGTATTTCTCTGCTATGGTTTTGGTTTAAAGCTAAAATGAGTATCAACTCCTGATCAGGCTTATCTAGTACTCATAATAACCTAAATAGAGATTACTAGAGAGAGTTTATGGTTAGACAATTACAATAACATCATCACTATTAAATTCGTCCCATCTCTCTCTCTCAAAAAAAGGGTTCTTCAAAACACATAAAGCCCATCAGAACTGTCCACGTTAAACGGAAACTCTACCAATTTGACAAACATAACGTCTACTTCACTCTCTAGTGTGGTAGTTGGCTTACCGGGTACAAACGATTATTATTTGTTTTCCATTATATTGAATTGATCAACATGTTATATCAAAGCATATGTTGAATACATCAATTCAACAAAGGAATGCAATGAATTAAATTAACGGAATTTAAACATAAAGATTGATTTCTATTTTACAATTTATGATCTGCAAATTGAATTGAAAAATGAAATCAATCAAAATTATTTTTTGGTCACTTACTCCTGCGGACTTATTGGTACCAAATAAATTAGTATCTTACCTTTATAATTTATTTAAATTGGCTTTCACCTTGAAACAAATTCAATAAATTGTTTCCTGAATTCCACATGATGAATATTTCATTAAAGTTAATCAATTCATGTATTCAATTAAATTAATTGATGGTTTCTTGTCAGAATCATATTTTAATACATAAATCAATTAATTGATTCTAAGTTGAATTAAATGGCAACAATGGATTTAATTCTTTTTTAATTAACTTCCATCAAATGGTAATTTTTTATTAATTATTACGTTAACTTTTAATTTACGTTATTGATATGAATATTTCATATGGTATAACTTAATTTTTTTATAGATTAGATTTTGATTATATTTCCTAAAGTTGTGTTACTTTATCTTCAAGTTTCGAATAAATATTTATAATCGAATAATAACTTGGATATATACACATGAGGTATTTAAAAAACATAATCAAAATACCTTAAAATTAGCTGAATCGACCTTATCAGATCAACTTTAGTTTACGGATTAATTATCAGTTTTTGGGTTTAAAAGTTACGATTTATATATGCGGGTTCAATAATTATTAAAAACTCATAATTTGTAGAGAACTCATAAAACTAGAGAACTTACAAACATAGGAACTCGAAAACTAGAGAACTCATCATTTCTCGAGAACTCATTTTTCTCGAAAGCTCATTATTCTCGTGAACTATTATTCCCGATCCACGCTAACTGGTGGTTTGCTATTAACTTAATAGTTTTCTAAACACTTAAATAAAATTAAATATTTTTACAAAACTAAACGGCTTAACATGAATGAATTGTTGATGTTTTACTTGTGCCCAAATGTGATGTGCTACATCTATTTTATTGTTCAAGTATAATTAAAAGTTGTGTTATCTATATGTTACAAACATGTATGTCTCACTTCTGCCCAAAGGTGATGTGTTAAATCCATGTCTGGCATAACTAACAAGTGCCTAATTAAGATAATTGTCACACTTTCGCCCAATGGTGATTTGTCACAATTATTCTTCACAGGCTTACATGATTTTATTTATGCCCAAATGTGATTTGTCTTCGTTTAAGTAGAACTTTTTAAGTAACCTTATCTATTAGTTTGATGTTAATAATAGACATATCACACATTCTTCAAATAATGATCCTCACATTAATGGTCCTTCATTAATCTTACGATCATTCTTTAGTCTCCTATGCTTTAATACCCATAAGGCTACTCGGTACCGGGGGACGTCCCCGCCCCGGCGCAGGCCCTCCAGACCGTTTCCACAGAGACGTTGTCATCCTCTACGTCTTGGCCAAGACGTTGCAGCCGGGCCGCTACGTTAACAGTTCCACCGTGCACACCATCACAGCCGCACCACCCTACCTTACCGCACTCCCCGTTCCACTCCGCACACCATCACAGACTTGAACATTTTGAACAATACTAGTTGCCCACGAATTGGATTTTCCGATGGTGGTAGTGGTGGCGGCTATTCAGTTGAAGAAGAGATAGTAAAACTAATTTTGTTGCAGGTGTTATATACTAGTCAAAGTGGGTTGGGCTTATGTTGGGTGAGATATGGGGCTTTCATAAGTGGGCTGGGCTTATGTTGGTTTCGTTTGCAGGTGTAGAAGAGGATGAGAAGTTTGATTTGGATCAATTTGTTGTTTTGTAATATAAAATATAAAGGCATTTTAGATATACATGTAAGTGGGGTAGGGCCATCAACCATTTCCTTGGTTCCATCCTTGGAGGGGCATCCTCCAAGGGGACTACCCTCCTCCCATACCGAGTAGCCTAATATCACTCGCTACAACTATCTTCTATAAATTAGTATCTCATCCTAATAATCCATCCTAATTTCAAAACCCAATATAAGTTTTGTTTCATAATGAGTCTCAATAACATTTGGCTCCTCTCGATTTTGATTATCCCTCAAGACATAACATGACAATCTTGTTGCTCTTCCTAATAACAATCATACATAAGAAAACTAGAGCATGACAAATGGGATAAGTCAAACATAATGTGTTTTATGATAATCAAGAACTCAACTAAATAGATGTTATCACTAGATTTATTCCAGATTCAGTTTTTCCTAAGAATAATTTGTTTCTTTGGAATAATCCAAAGCACTGCTAAGATGCATGCATTCATTCTAAATTCAAACTATAAAAGTTAAATGGCATCCGTGAACACATCATAATGTACAATACTATGACCCATAAAATTAAGGACTTACACATGGAAATAAGTACACTTTTCTACTACATTACATACTAACTTTTCCACTAGTACAAATTTGATGCCTTAAGAATCAACTATAACACTTAGAAGTACCAAAGGAAAATGAGTGTGCTGATTAGCAACATACGTACAAGAAAAGGTACACCCGAAATTGAAAAATTAGATGCTATTCACCTCATCACCACTAAACCTAAAAATGAGATAATTACTACTTCCAACTCTAAGTTTTCCAAGGAGAAGTCGCATTGCAGAAATATGCCATTAGACTTGGCATTAGCGTAACGAGACTATCTATAACTCAAAGGAACAACTGGCTAAGATAAGTAGTCACATATTTAATGATATTAAACTCTACTAATATTAATATTCCAATTAACACATGGCAGGTTGAGTTTAGTTCTATACGTTTCCTTACTAAAAATAAACAAATAACTAACATGACTTTTCTTTATCAAAAAAATAACTAACATGAGATTTTGTGACAAATTTAAATATATGACGGAAAGAACCATACTAAATTGTTTTCTAATTGTGCTTTATGATACCTTAAATATTCTGAAAATAACTTAGAATTAAGTATCAATACTAAAGCTAAACTTTTGACAGTTGTGAGGTTTACATGGTTAAAACAAAGTGACTCTTTCCTTAAACTCAATTATTATTTGTTATTGCTATCTGGATAGAAACCTTTATAAGATGGAACTAGATAACACTATACACTTTCACAAACTTTTGTTATTATGCAAAATGAGAATTTAACAAAAGTAAAATGAGACCTATAAATTTCATCCATTATAATCAAATTTCATGAAAATCATGACAAGGTTGATGAGGATGATATTTTTCATCTAATCTCATTCTTAGTGGTTTTAAATCATGTGTTAGATGCTCTAAAATTCACCCCAAACCATAATATATCTCTAAAACTTCAAGTCAAGAAGTCAAACGCACGTCTGGTATACGAGCATTTACGTCACCACGTCGGTGACACAGAAAGCCACACGGGTATGTGATCTACACACAGTTAGTCTGTCTACATGGTTCACCATCGGCGATGGCACAAGGCCATGTGGCTAACGTAACTAGCTAGTGTCCTTGTTCCTATTTTTCGTTTCTCATGTCTGGTTTGTTCTAGCCTCATCCTGATGTCCTGTAAAGCTTCCAAAATGTTCCTTAAACTCCGTTAGACCTGCAAAACACAAATCACATTAAAGTAGATCATTTGAAACTCAAATTTGTGTAAAAACACAAACTTTAATACGTATAACAGCGGACTTTTGGACCATGTACCATATTAGTCTTAATACAATCCCAACTGCAACAATCTAGCCCATGAGCCTCATTGGAGATTAACCCAGGGTTCACACAATGGAAAAGTTGAACATTGCCAAGAATTTTATGCTACCTTTCTTCCTCCAGTTGAACGGTTATATCATAGGAATCATAACTAAGTGAAGTTTTATGACTTGCATGTTGATTCGATTGTTAAGCCTTGTCCACCAATCAAGATATCACTAGAGAATGGAGAAACATGTCTAAGGAAGTAGGTGAATTTATTGAGGAGAAAAAAGCTTTTGCTGAGGTATGTGACAAGTTCAACTCTAAAAGCAAGGGTTTGCATTGAAGGGATGCAGATACTGAGAAGAAGTTAGAAGATGCGTAAGCGTTGAACGCACAACGGATGAAGGAGTGTCCAAAGCTTGCCAAAAATCTAACCATGATTTGAAGACTACACGTGACGAGGTTGTGAAGCTCAAGAATCATGTTTTCAGGAGCTAGAGGTGCAAGCGAAGGTTAAAGATGCTCAGATCTCCAGACTATAGATAGAAGGTACTGAGTCTGCTAACCATGTTGTTGAGTTGAAGGAGCAGGTTGAGAAACTGAATGAACAAGTTGTAGTAACTGACGATGCGATGGACGCACTGACTACTGATTACAAGTGGCTTATCGATCGTGTTGTTCCATTGGTTAGTATTTTTTTTCCTGCGTATATTAATGACTGGTAACATTTTCTTGATGAGCACAACTTTTGTATTGAAGTTAGCTGACGCGATCCTAACCTTTGATGAATTGACAATCAATATGGTGGAGCTTGCCCAAGCTACGTATGACAATGGTCGCAAGGACAGGTTTGCTGAAGGCAAAACCTTTGTATTGGACAAAATCCTTGATCATGCCTTTGAACTTCAAATGTAGAACAACACTACCATTTTCAGAGAGAAATGTCAAGAGTTTGACAAGCTTGAGTTTGGAATCCTTAAGACCATCAAGAAGTGGTCGACCAAAGGAGTGGTCGTGGTTACTCTTTCTGTGGTGCTTGAGGACGCAAACATTGCTGGTGGAGATGGGTAGACACCGGTGGAGTGGGTGGCAATGGTGCAGGTGGGAATGCTGATGATCCCAAGTGACCCTACAACAAACCGACTTGCATGCTGTGAAAGGGCAATGCCCTTGTAACAATTTGTTTTCAAACAAATTACATGATTGTTCTAAACAAGTCCCACCCCAATCCTGTGTGCTAGGTAGTCACACCTACAGTTGTAAAGACAAGTCCCCTGACCCCTCTTCCTCTTTTGGTTGGGGATAAAATTGTTCAGATCACAATGCCTTCTTCCCTGTAATCTCTGTTAATCATGGGAATGTGAACAAGTCTTGCCCCTTCAGTGTGATGAACGGCTAACATTTTGATTTGCCAACTTAGCAGTTGTGCTTGCTTTTGCTAACTTGCTAATATAACTGGATGCTTTCGTGTATAACTATTGCGACTATAATATTTCCGTGTGTCTTATGCTTTGGCTTTTTCTATTTCATGTATCACGAATAAGACTTGGTGTTCATTTTGAGTATGCAAAGATATGCAGCTAGTGCCTGGCGTTTGACACATGCCTTGGAGTTTCGTTTTTTCAAGTCTTTTTTGTGTATATTCTAAAGTACAACATGCATTTATAGTACATTTTTCATATTATAGATAGTAAAACAGATGTAAAGAACAATTATATTAATCAGATAAGTTTCGCAAAATGCCTTGATTACATATATGATTATTCCTTTACATGTAACACTTCCTTAATTGTGCTACATTCTAGACGTCATTTGGCCTATATGCAGATTGAATGATGTGAAGTATTCTTGGTCAAGGGAGCCCTATTTTAGCTCAAATTACCGCCTCAGACCTGTAAGACAGGCTGAAGGGTGCTTCCCTATTGCTTGTCTCGGGCATTATGCGGTGATCCCATAGGTTGTCGGTTAACTCATCGACCCACCCCATCTCTGTGTTCCAAGCCTTGCCGTAATTCCATCCATGACGCTTCAGTTGACACGTTCAACCTGGCCATTCCCTTATGGGTGTGCCACAAATGTGAAAATATGCTCGATATGTAGGTTAGCAACCACTTCTAGAGGTCTTCGTAAGTGAAGTTCGTGCCATTATCTGTGATGATGCTCATTGGAAGTCTGAGTAGGAAAATTATGCGGTTCCAAATGAATTTTCTGACCACAACGGCCATTGTGGAGGCCAATTCTTTCGCCTCGAGCCACTTCGTAAAGTAGTCAACAACGACGATGATGGACTTAATGATATCGGGTGCGTCTAGGAAAGGCCCGATGATATCGACATCTCATTGTTGGAAAGGTCATGTCGTGGTTACCGTGACTAGCTCGTTCTTTGGGCACAATGTTTTGGGTGCATGCCTTTGGCTCGGAATAACAAACGTTCATCACCTTGGCTACCACCATATGTGGACCTGCATGTATGCCGCATATACCTTCATGATTTCACGTTTGAGGTAGGTGGCATCCTCCGAATCCACACAGTGCAAGAGTGGGCCCATGAAAGATCACCTATACAGTATTCCGTTAGATAATTGGTATTGTAAGGCTTTATTTTAGATCTTCTTGCCCTCTGCCTTGCTATGTGGAAGGGTACCAGATTGAAGATAAGCAACGATGGGTGTCATCCATGATGGTGAGCCTATTAGAATTACATTCACCTATTGAAGAGGAACGAATGGATTTCTAAGATCTCGATGTGCACATCCTTGGCTAAATGTTGGTAACTTGTTGAAGCCAATTTGCTCAGAGCATCTCCGGTTTCTTTTCGGTATTGTTGATGTGTATGACCTTGAAAGATCGGAAGCGTTGGATGAGTCCTTTCGCTTGCGTGAGCTATAAAGCGATCGTTTGATCTTTGGCTTTATAAAGACCATTGACTTATCCCGCAACTAGAAGTGAATCGATGTGTGCCTCCAAGTTGCGGACCCCCATTTTTAATGCCAAACAAAGACCGGCGATGTAAACTCTTGTTGGGCTGGACTGACAAGTCGTAGACCTGTGACCAAACCATCCTAGTTGGATGCGCCGTTTGTGTACAAGTACAAGACATTAGTAGCGAATAGGGTTGGAGCTACTTGTTTCACGACTTCGCATTCTTGCTTACGTTCGGTGGGCACTTCTGTGATGAAATCGATGGGAAGTAGACCCTTTATGACAGGCCAAGGTTTATAAAATAGGTTGTGAGCACCTAGTTCTAAAGCCCATTTTACTAGGCGGCTTAACAGCTCTAGTTCGGCCAAGATGTGACTGATCTTGTAGTCGGTAAATACATTGATGACGTACCCCGTGAAGTATTGGCGCAAGCTTCTGGAGGGGTGCACAAGTGCGAGCACTAGTTTTTCCGTCATGGAGTAACGTGCTTCAGGACTAGTTAACACTCTACTAAATAGACTGGGGTCTGCAAGCCCTTCTTGTCTACCATGAGTACTGCACCTACAGCCTTATCGGATGCAGAGAGGTACATTTATTAGGGGTTCTTTTCCTATAGGGTGGTAAGGGTCAGAAGGTCTATTAAACATTGCTTTATTTCTTGAAAAACCTTCTCATCCTCTGTCGTCCATGTGATCTTTTGCTTCTTATCTTTGATGCAATTGCGCACAGTGCTGATAAAGGGGAACGACCTGGACGCATGATTCACAAGGAATCTGTTGAGAGCTGCTAGTCATCCAACGAGTGTATGGACTTCTTTGATAGTGGATGGGGAACACATGTGTTTGATTGCCTAAACAATCTTGGGGTTCACTCGGAATCCATCTTTAGTAACAATGAATCCGAGAAACTTGCCATCCTCCATCCCAAATGAACACTTAATCGGGTTTAACTTCATGTATGCTTCAAACGGTCTTGAATGTTTGTTTGATGTTCTTGAGCATCAGATCCTCCTCGATGCTCATGATGACCTGATCATCCACATATATTCCCACATTAACACCGATGAAATCACCAAAGGTTGTGTCCATCAATCTTTGGTAGGTTGTGCCCCATTTCGTAAACCAAACGACATCTTTATGTAGCAAAATATGCCAATTCCAGTGCAAAAGGCGGTTTTGTATTCATTTTCCAGGGTTATCTGCACCTAGTGATACCCTTTATAACAATCAAGAAAGCACTTCCATCTGAACGGGGCAATCGAATCTACTTTCTTGTTAATCTCTAGTAGGGAGTAACAATCCTAGGGACATGCTTTGTTCGGATCTTTGTAGTTCATGCACATGCGCCAATCACCGGATGATTTTGGGACCATGAAGGGGTTTGCTACCCTTGTTTGGTACCTGACCTCACGTAAGATGTCTGGGTTGTAGAGGCCAGTGACCAGTTCGTTCATGGCTCTAGTTTAACAACCCTAATGCTTCACTTCCTTAGAATTACTGGTTCGACTGAAGGAAAGATTTTCAAGTGATGCTCTGTGACGCCTCAAGGGACCCATCCATGTCAGCATGCGTCCATGAAAAGATGTCCATGTTCCTGAATAAAAGTTGTTTCTGGTGGGCTCGTATGTTATCTGACAAGACAGAGCCTAGAGTGATCGTTTGTTCCGAGTATGTGCGGTATGGACACGTTTTTTCACCACTGTTCAAGGTGCGAACTTAGTCATTTTCGTCACGCGTGCTTCTTCCACTGACAAGACTTATATTTTTGCGTAGATGATCACCACCCCTGTTTCTGTTGGGAAACCTATTGCAAAGTGTGGGGTGTACGTCACCATGTTGAAATCACCTGCCGATTCTCTTCCAAGTAGAATGTTGTAACAGCAGTGCGCAGGTTGGACCATGAAGTTTACCTCTTCCGTTCTTGATTATTTTCCATCTGTAAGAGTAAACGGAAAAGAAATCTCACCAAGAGGTAATACTGGTTCAATGTAGAATCAAGTGAGTAGAATATCGACCAGCTCAAGGCGAGCTTTATCTTCTGGGTCGATCTAGTTAAAACACTGCTCATAGATTATGCCCGAAGTACATCCGCCGTCGATGGAAACATAGTTTGACTGCTATTGGCCCACCACACCCGTGATGACGATTGGGAGTTTGTCTTACGGTCCACTGCGCACCACAGGAAAAGCTACTTGTTGTTTGTGCTTGCTATCGTTTTGTTTGTCTTGTCTGTTGTGTTTGTTCTTGCGCTTTTCTTTGGTCCACCTTGGACCATGTGTGTGTCCAAATTGTGGATCTTTTTGTTACTTGGACCCTCATCCTTGTGCTCGATCTGTCATGTTTCTTTTCGAAGATTCTGCACTAGGTCCTTGAGCTTTCCGTTCTTCAAAGCTTTCTCAATAATAATTTTTTAACATGGAGTCTTATATTACCCTATGGTGTGTAGACCTGTTGTTTACTTAAGAAATTGATATACATGCTAGTTAATTAGAAATATTCTTCATAGACAATTCAAGGTCACACTCTATGCATGACCATTGTTATTATGGTATTTTATTTTTATTTAGGATTAGCTTGCATAGTTGTTCTTACGATTGAGCCATTTATTGATCATACGATTGAGCCATTTATTGACCATGGCCCTCATATCTTGAATCTTTTGGGCATGGTTAGTTTACTTCCTTACATCATCGATACATGTCTTCTCATGGCAAGATTTTTCAACTTTTGATTTTGTTTGAGCTCAACAGCTTAGTCGATGCACGTTGGGTCAATTGTTGGTTAATGTGTTTCTTTCGAATTGTGACATTTGTACCTTTACAACCATCATACAAATACGGATCCAATGAAAACTTGTGTTTCATTCTCGGGATGTGTACGATTACATATGGCATTACACATATCAAATTTCGTATGATTCCGAACTCTCGAGAAGCTTTTCTGGAAGTTATACGCAAACTGTTACGCAAACGTAATCAGTTTAATGTGAAAAACACTCCGGAATAGTGACATAAGCTTAACATACCTTAAATAACCTTTACATAACTTAGAAATAAGTTTTGAAGGGTTTGGTATGTCAAAAACAAGTTTATTCATTCAAAGGGACTAATTACGTCAAACTGCAAAAGTTTGTTGTTTCGTATGGCAACATACACTCTGGAACAAGATCATAACTTAAACAAACCCTAAATATCCTTAACATAGCTTAGAAATAAGTTTTGATGGGTTTGGTATGCGAAAATACGCTTATTTGATCACATGGACTAAAAGCATCAAAAACTGCGTAAGTTTGCATTTACGTGCATATCTTGCGTTTTGACCATATCCGGACATCCAAAAATTTTTGTAATCACTAAAATGTTTTATTTTAATGATAGGAATGCAAAACTACCATTCGTCGTGCAATATGGATCGTTTTCGCGTCCGTTCGATTTTCGTCGTAATTAACCGAAAAACGCGATCGTACGACCAAACGAACTGACATCCATGATATTTCCAAGCATAGTTCAAGTCCCCTATGCTTTAACATTCTTGTAGAGCCTTGAAAATGTGTTAACGTGGGTTAAACGCGTCGAAAATTGATGTGTGCAAAATGCAACATATAAATTACATCAATTGTGGCATAAAACTAACCCTTTTTTTAGTACTAATGTTGGAAAAAGTGTGTTTTTGTCTTCCTTTTGTATTTTCAGGATTAAATGAGCTCAAATTAACAAAAGAAGCAAAAAGGAAGCTAAATCTAACATAAATACAAGAAAAGGAATAAACGTGGCATGCCCGACCTCCCCGAAAGCATTTTCCCAAGCAAAACAAGAGAACAGAAAGCTGAACACGCCCCGTGCTCAGTGAGCACGGGGGCGTGCCCAAGTGTCAGCATAAAAGATAAAGTTGTAGAAGCTTCCATCGCCCACCACGGGGTCGTGCTCAACGGACACGGGGTCGTGGTCAACTATAAGATTCGCAGAATCTAGGCAAATCTTGATAGTACAGATATGCTTCTGCACACGGGGTCGTGCCCAGCGGACACGGGGCCATGGTCAACTAATAAAGACAAGATCAATTAATGAAGAAAGAGAATGATGTGGACACGGGGCCATTCCCGAGCTTCTGTTCATCCTATAAATAGGAGTGCTTGGCTCAAGCTCAAATCATCCCTTGGCACACCACCTCTCTCACACTTCACCCACCACCACTATAACACCATCATCCACCATAATCATCCATTGTCCATCATAGAGTGTGTGAGTCATCTCGGGATCCAAGATTGATCGTAATAGTTCTTGACAATCAAGGCCATGTTTGCCTAAGTCTCTTACATCACTTGGTGAAAACAAAGTGTCTAGTGTAATTCTTTTTATTTTTTATCTTTTCGCACTTTTTAATTGGTTATGTATTAATGACTTTAATAACTAGTTTCCTATGTTGACGGTGATTCTTCCTTATCGTTTGTCCATGGTGTCTTGGCATTATTTTATTGTCTATATAAAATAAAAGATTTTCACCATTCATATCTCCACGGTCTATATGGAGGTATGTTGGCTACCTGGTCGGGGGTTAAGGGAACAGTTTGGTAAGAGTCTTGCCATTGTTCAGTGTATAGATCCTGCAAAGGACCTGGGTCAAATTTAGTAGGACCTCCTTCAATACTTAACGGTATTGGATGGCGGGGGTCCAAACTCTTTGACCCCCTCATAAGTTAAACTACTATTAATACTTTAACCCGGCTACTTAGGACTGTATCCCTGCTGACTCAGACTACTTAGCCGAGGGTAACGTCGCCTTCAAAAGAGGGGCCTACCACAATATGCATTAATAACTTAATTAATTATCTTTCAATAATCTGACCCTTTAGGATTGTATCCTTGCTGACTCAAACTACTGGGTTGAGGGTAACGTCACCTCCAAAAGAGGGGCCTACTACAATAACTAAGATAATCTCTTAAATAGTGCAAAAGTGCGGAAATAATCAAAGGTTACACTAAACACGAGTCGGAGCCAAGTGATTCATCTTGTCTATCTATTTTTTCTTTTATTTTACTTTTCAACATTTTAGTTAGTTTTTATTTTCTTAGTTTAAACATTTTTCTAAACTTTTGATTTGATTAGACATTGAGGATAAACCGGTACTAAAAGCTCTTGTGTCCTTGGACGACCTCGGTATCTTACCAACACTATACTACGCTCACGATGGGTGCACTTGCCCATATGTGTGTTTAGTGTTAGTAAATATCATGTTTTATAAATTTAAAACTTGGCTAAAGAAAGTGTAAAAGGGCTTAAAATATACTTAAACTTATATACACACTTCACATGCATCAAGTTTTTGGCGCCGTTGCCGGGGACACAAGGATTTTAAGAAAGTTAGGAATCAGCGGACTAATCGTTTTTCTTATTTTTCTATTTTTTTTTTAGATTTTTCTTAGTTTCTCAGCTTCTGCAGAGCTCAGCACGGGCCGTGCCTGGTCGGACACGGGTCGTGCCCAGCCTTGTTACTGGCAGTTTTTATTTTCCGAGTTACAGAGAACTGAACACGAGGCCGTGTCGGTGCAACACGGGCCGTGCCCAACTCCCAGTAACAGGGATCCGGAAAACAATCACTGTATCTCCGACCACGGGCCGTGTTCGCTGAACACGGGGCCATGGTGAACCTTCTGACCAACGTTCTTTTCTGTTTTTATTGCAGGACTTGGAACCCAGGCGCCACATTTAAACTTCCTACATAGTGCATGAGCTCCAGTTCTAGTAGAGACATAAAAGAACCTCTAGAAGAACCCGAACGCTTTCTCAGAAAAAGACTTAAAGCTAAAAACCAAGATAAAGTTTCGGGGGACCCATTTCCAATGGCGGACCAACGTACCCTCATGGATTACCTACGACGCACCGTAGGTAATCTAGGCACCGCTATCAATGCACCGAATGTCGATGCCAATAACTTCGAACTTCGGCCACATTTGATACAAATGCTTCAAAACTCCGCAACCTTCCATGGGCTTGCGGACGAGGATCCCCATCTACATATTACGAATTTCTTAGAAATATGTGATACCTTTCGGATCAATGGAGCATCAAACGACGCCATTCGCCTTCGAATGTTTCCATTTTCACTAAAAGACCGTGCTAAGGCTTGGCTTAACACCCTCCCAGTTGGCTCGGTAAACACCTGGGATGAACTAGCCCAAAAGTTTCTATATAAGTATTTCCCTCCTGCTAAAACGGCTAAATTAATGACTGAAATTAATACATATTCACAAGAGGATGGGGAATCCTTATATGAAACTTGGGAAAGGTTCAATGAGCTACTAAGAAAGTGTCCTCATCACGATTTTGCGGTATGGCAACAAGTATCCACTTTCTACATTGGATTGTTGCCACACACAAGACAAACACTTGATTCTAGCTCCGGGGGACTTTTAGGTAATCGTCGCCCAAATGAAATATACAATCAAATTGAGGAAATTGCTCAAACCAATTTTCAATGGCACACTCCCCGAGGCAATAAATCTATTGCCCTGGGCGCCCATAAGGTTGATGAAAGCACTTCTTTACAAGCCCAAATCGAAGCCCTTTCTTCAAAAATCAAAAAAGCTAGAAATGATAAAAACGGTCTCGGTTATGCCTTGTGAAGGGTGTGGTGGGCCACATGAAAATTGGAGTTGTATGAAAGAATTAGATGAACAAACAGAAACGGTAAACTACATTGATAACAGACCTAGGCCGTCGGGTCCTCCAACGGGTACCTACAACCAAGGATGGCGTAACCACCCAAACCTTGGTTGGAGAGATCCCGACAATAGTAGTAACCAACGAACTAACTTTCAACAACCACAAAACTTTTCTCAGCAACAAAGTGGACGAGAAAGGCTTGAAGATACTGTATCTCGCCTCATCTCTGACACCGAAAAGAAAAACTCAGATTGATTTCAGCAATTGGAATCGAATTTTAGAAATCAACAAGCTAGCATTCAAAATATTGAAAAACAATTAAATCAAGTAGCTCAAAATTTCTCCGAGAGACCACAAGGCGCGTTACCAAGCAATACCGAAACCAACCAAAAAGCACAAGTACATCTCATCACATTGAGAAATCGAACCGTGGGTCCCGAGGAGGCTCCATTACTGCCAGATGAAAGAAGCCAGTCCAGTCAAATCACGACCCTACTCGCACCCCAACCAGAAAAGGTTTCTTTACCGAATCAAGAGCCCACCAAGACTCCTCCTATTCCATACCCCGGTAGGTTAATTCGTCAAAAGACCGATGGGCAATTCAGAAAGTTCGAAAATTTACTAAAACAATTGCATGTTAATATTCCTTTTATCGAGGTCCTAACCCAAATGCCTAAATATGCAAAATTTATGAGGGACTTCCTCACTCACAAAAGGAAAATTGAATCATTGCAATTAGTTAACTTAGGCGAAGAATTCTCCGCCTTAGTACTCAACAAACTCCCCCAAAAGAAAATTGATCCTGGAAGCTTCACGATCCCTTGCTCGATTGGGGAATCCCCCATTCGTAATGCACTAGCCGATCTTGGGGCTAGCATTAACCTCATGCCCACATCAATGTTCAACCGTCTCGCCTTAGGAAAAACGAGCCCTACAAAGATGAGCATACAACTAGCCGACGGATCCGTCAAATTTCCACAAGGTGTCGCTGAAAATCTATTGGTCAAAGTTGACAATTTCGTCTTCCCGACCGACTTTGTCATCCTAGACATGGAAGAAGACACCGATGTCCCCCTCATCCTCGGGAGGCCATTTCTAGCCACCGCCCAAGCAATGGTTGATATGAATGACGGAACACTAACATTGAAGTTTGGGGACGAGGAAGTGAAGTTTGGAGTTGGAAAGAGAGTAGAAGACGAAGACCTGGTCGACTACATGAAGGTCATAGACTCAAGCTTGGATGACGCTCTCCGACGGTGTAACATGAGATGCGAAACATCCCACTTGAGTGACATATGACTAGGCTTTGGGTCTAGCCAAGGACCCTTATAAACGTGGCACACCACGGAGGCATTCCGCGGAACTATCCTTAGTTTAATTTAGATTAGTTTTTATGTTTTCTAGTTTAGTTTTAATTTTCAGGAATAAAACACACTCGGGATGGCAAAGGATACAAGGGAAAACTTAACCAGCACCCCATGCAGGAAAACAGGGCCATCCGATGATTTTCTTCACGAACAGTAAGCTCAGCACGGGCCGTGTCCGCCCAACACGGCCCCGTGCTGCACAGTCTGCAGAAAAGACCCAGTTCAGGTAACTGGACACGGGCCGTGTTCACCCAACACGCCCCCGTGCCCAGGCTTCTGTTTCTTTTGTTTAATTTTTGTTACTGGCACTTGAACACGGGGCCATGCCCGGACAACACGTGGCCGTGTCCAGCATCCAGTAACACAAATTTTAGCTTAATTCACACCTTTTACACATTCAATCAACCTAAAAACTTATTTTTGGGACACATTGAGGACAATGTGTAATTTAAGTGTGGGGGGGATGCTAAAACCTTGAATCTTGTAAGTCCTAATAACAAGCCTTACACAAAACTCTATTGGAACCGCTAATCACCCCAAATTTTTTTCAAAAATCTTCAATTCTTTTAGTTGTCTAGGTTTAATTTGGGAATTTCAAAATTCTAAAAAGGTTATATTTTTACGAATTTACAACCGATAGCGTAGTGATAAAAAGAACCAACACAAGAAAATTATGAAAAGGCATGACAAGCTTAGTTAAAATTTAATTATATATACTTGATCACATAAAAACCCATTCCCACAAAAGTGAGTTTTGAGCCTTTATTGAGCATACAAATACATATCTTTAAACTAAATGCTCATTTTTCGTTTCTTGTGTGAATAGCCGCTTGGTTCTTACAACTCTAGAACTTGCCACGACGATACATTTCCGGTCCTTACCAACTTAAACCCGAGTAAGTATATGATAGAGGCATTAGGACTAACCCTTTTTATTTCTACACCATTATTTTTTTTACCACCTACCCAAAATCCCCCTAGTTAACCCCTTTGAGCCTAAACCTTTTCATTTCTTAACCCAAACCAAACACCCTTTCACCCACCAAAACCTTTTTATTTTTAACCCTTTTGTTTTAGTAACAAATTCGGTTTTTCATATGACTCCCCAAAAAAAATGTGTTGATGATGAAGCAAAAAGAAATAAACAAGCAAGTTCATAAAAAATAACTTTGTTTGGAATTATGGTTTCATCAAAATAAAAAAATTGAAAAATAGAGAGTCTTACGGAAACCGATACTTTTTACGCTTTTTTCGCCCTTTTCTACTAACCACTAACCACTAACCCAACCACCCTCCTTTAACCCAAGCCTAACCCTTCACCCAAAAAGACCTCTTGATATTTACAAAGGTATAAAGTTAAAAAGGAGGAGGATTGATTGCTTGGCAAGCCTGTGGTAAGAGTAAGTTCCATGCCGCTCTCGAGTGATTCACTAAAATACATCTTCGGCCGAGTGTTGAGTGATCCCCCGTGAGGTATGTGAACTTGTATATAAATTAAATTTTAAAGAGGCATGCTATGCCCTAATAAGTAATTTATCTTATGAAAAGTTTTGAATAAATCATGACGAATAGGATTGTAAATAACTAAAAATCAAACTAAATAAAGAATCTTGGAAATCCCGACACTCTATGACAAGCCCAAAAACCTTCTTTTCTACCAATTCCAGTTGGGAGTGTAAAGCCATATTATAAAGAGTTTTGCTTGAGGACAAGCAAAGATTCAAGTGTGGGGGTATTTGATGTGTGCAAAATGCAACATATAAATTACATCAATTGTGGCATAAAACTAACCCTTTTTTTAGTACTAATGTTGGAAAAAGTGTGTTTTTGTCTTCCTTTTGTATTTTCAGGATTAAATGATCTCAAATTAACAAAAGAAGCAAAAAGGCAGCTAAATCTAACATAAATACAAGAAAAGGAATAAACGTGGCATGCCCGACCTCCCCGAAAGCATCTTCCAGAGCAAAACAAGAGAACAGAAAGCTGAACACGCCCCGTGCTCAGTGAGCACGGGGGCGTGCCCAAGTGTCAGCATAAAAGACAAAGTTGTAGAAGCTTCCATCGCCCACCACGGGGCCGTGCTCAGCGGACACGGGGTCGTGGTCAACTATAAGATTCGCAGAATCTAGGCAAATCTTGATAGTACAGATATGCTTCTGCACACGGGGTCGTGCCCAGCGGACACGGGGCCGTGGTCAACTAATAAAGACAAGAGCAATTAATGAAGAAAGAGAAGGATGTGGACACGGGGCCGTGCCCGAGCTTCTGTTCAGCCTATAAATAGGAGTGCTTGGCTCAAGCTCAAATCATCCCTTGGCACACCACCTCTGTCACACTTCACCCACCAACCACCACCACTATAACACCATCATCCACCACCATCATCCATTGTCCATCATAGAGTGTGTGAGTCGTCTCGGGATCCAAGATTGATCGTAAGAGTTCTTGACAATCAAGGCCATGTTTGCCTAAGTCTCTTACATCACTTGGTGAAGACAAAGTGTCTAGTGTAATACTTTTTATTTTTTATCTTTTCGCACTTTTTAATTGGTTATGTATTAATGACTTTAATAACTAGTTTCTTATGTTGAAGGTGATTCTTCCTTATCGTTTGTCCGTGGTGTCTTGGCATTATTTTACTGTCTATATAAAATAAAAAAAATTCACCATTCATATCTCCACGCTACCTGGTCGGGGGTTAAGGGAACAGTTTGGTAAGAGTCTTGCCATTGTTCAGTGAATAGATCCTGCAAAGGACCTGGGTCAAATTTAGTAGGACCTCCTTCAATACTTAACGGTATTGGATGGCGGGGGTCCAAACTCTTTGACCCCCTCATAAGTTAAACTACTATTAATACTTTAATCCGGCTACTTAGGACTGTATCCCTGCTGACTCACACTACTTAGCCTAGGGTAACGTCGCCTTCAAAAGAGGGGCCTACCACAATATGCATTAATAACTTAATTAATTATCTTTCAATAACCCGACCCTTGAGGATTGTATCCTTGCTGACTCAAACTACTGGGTTGAGGGTAACGTCACCTCCAAAAGAGGGGCCTACTACAATAACTAAGATAATCTCTTAAATAGTGCAAAAGTGCGGAAATAATCAAAGGTTACCCTAAACACGAGTCAGAGCCAAGTGATTCATCTTGTCTATCTGTTTTTTCTTTTATTTTTACTTTTCAGCATTTTTGTTAGTTTTTATTTTCTTAGTTTAAACATTTTTCTAAACTTTTGATTTGATTAGACGTTGAGGATAAACTGGTACTAAAAGCTCTTGTGTCCTTGGACGACCTCGGTATCTTACCAACACTATACTACGCTCACGATGGGTGCACTTGCCCATATGTGTGTTTAGTGTTAGTAAATATCGTGTTTTATAAATTTAAAACTTGGCTAAAGAAAGTGTAAAAGGGCTTAAAATATACTTAAACTTATATACACACTTCACACTCATAAAAAATGCATTACATTACGTGCATGGACCATATATGCAAATTTCTGAAACTCAGCAGCAGGGGGTCGCGCCACGCGACAGCCCTTGGCTGCTGCTATCACGTGACGCGACTGGGTGATCTGGGCAGAACTCTTGTTTCAGCAAAACAGCAGCTTGCACTTGTTTTTGCTGATTGTTTTCAAGCTTGATCTCTAAGTATGTGTGATTAACAAGGCTTATAACCTGGTCCAAACACATGTAGGGTTGAGATCATGTTGGTGCATACTCTGTGACAATAGCTTAATAGTTTGTTTATTTAGTGTTTGGATATTTTGTATTGAGCTTAGCATTATTGGTTAGGGAGTTAATTAGTGTTATGGGCTTGGAGAATGGCCTGACCCAGACCAAAGCCCATGTGCAAACCTTGTCCTATATAAACAAGGCTTGGCATAAGGGTTGAGGTTACACACTTGGAGCTAGTTGAAGAGATTGGAGACATTGAGAGAAATCTATAGAGAGTGGCTGAGAGATTTCTTGTGGGTCTTGAATTGATTGTAAACTTTGTGTTGGATAATCAATAGAAGACCGGATTGAAAGTGTATCGTGTTCTTGATTCTGTTTCTACTCGTTTTCTGTTAAATCTGATCTAGGGGATTCCGCACTCTAGGTTAGATCGACGATTCTGTTACGATCCGCACAGCTCAAGGGACCTACAATTGGTATCAGAGCACTCGACTCTTGATTTGCTCGGTTTAGAATTGTTTCTGCAGAAAAATCGGCGTTTTTGGACGTTTTTGGAGGCTGTGTTCGTGTTCTGCTGTTAATTTCGGATAAACTTCAAGTATTTCGGGTCATTTCGGACCAAAATACTTGCATTTCGGACCAGAAACAAGCATTCGGACCAGAAACAAGCAATTTCGGATAGAAATCAAGCAATTACGGACCATTTCGGATCTTCTGACTGTATTTTGGATCATCAGGATTGTATTTCGGATCAGCAGGCTTGCATTTCGGACTAGACTGTTGCATTTCGGATCAAACAGTTGCATTTCGGATCAGTTTGACTTGATTTCGGATCAGACTGTATCATTTCGGATCTTCATACTAGCATTTCGGATTACAGTAAAGGATTTCGGGCCATTTCGAACTAAAAGTAGTCATTTCGGATAAGAGTAGTTCATTTCGGATAAAGAACCATTTTAGATAACCGTTTCTGACCATTTCGGAAGGGGTGGAATTTTTCTTGGCTTGCGTAAGAAAAATTTCACTGTTTCACGTTTAGAAAACCATCCGTAACTCATCACAGGAAACCATTCGCACCGTTAAATTCCTTGGATTTTTAGGACAAAAAAAAATCCTGAAATAGGTTTTTGACATTATATATCATTGGAATCGTGATTACGAGACGAATCTAACGGTATAATTTGGTAAAAACAGTTTTCGGATAACTTTTGTACGGTTTTGACAGTACGGTTACTGTAAAAGCTAGACAAGGACCAGTAGAGAAGTTAGATTTGGATTTGGACACAGGTTACCAAAATTCATTTAAACTTTTACGCTGCGTGATGGCTAAGATGGAAAGTGGCAGTGAGGTTGTTAAAAACTGGCCAAAGCTTATAAACGTCAAAGAATATGCTGACTGGAAAAAGAAGGTTGAGGCATATGTTCAGAGTAAGGATACGGGAATGTGGAGCTGTATGATTGATGGATATGTTGCTCCCACACGTCGTGTTGAAGGAAGGGTAAAAGTAATTTCTTATGAGAAGATGGATGAATCTGAGAAACAGTTGGTTGATGCTGAGAAGAAAGCTTTCGCAGCAATAAAGATGTCCTTGCCTGAGAGTGTTAAACATACTTTCAAGACGTATGGGACTTCTAGAGAGCTGTGGGAAGCTTTGGAAACACGTTATCAGATCTCTTTACAAGTAACTACTTGTGATCAAGCATTGGTAGTTGAGCTTGCAGCTGTGAAGACTGGAGAGGGAGCTGCTGAGATAGAAGAGAAAAAGGAAGCAAATGAGGAGAATGCTGAAAAGAAGGATGCAGATGTTTCAAAGGGCTTGGCTGATGTGAATGGACTTACAACAGAAGTGAATATATCATCAGAATCTGTAAGTCATACGTGTCATAATTGCACTGAACTACAGGGTAAAGTTAACAACCTATCGGAGCAAAACAAAATTCTCTTAGCTGATTTGGAAAACCGAAAATAGTTAAATGTTCTTTTGATTAAAAGAGAGTCAAATTGTTTAGATAAACTCAAATCAAATGAACAAGAAATTAGCAGTTTAACAAGCAAAGTCAATGAACTGTTACAGGTCATTGATTTAGCTCGTGAAACTGTGAAAGAAAAGACTAACGAGCTTTCAGAAAAGTGCACAGAATGGGCTGATGCACAAGCCAAAATTGTTGAACTTCAGGGGAAGTTAAACAATTTTGGAAATTCTTCATTAGTCAGGACTCAAATTCGAAAAGGTTTAAGAAGGAGTAATGATAAAACAGGGGTGGGGTTTACTAAAGCTTCATCTTCTGGAAATCAAGACTACTCATTTTTACCAACTGAAGATGAGCTAACTAATTTTGTAACCACTGCACAAGAGGTAGTGGATCCGATAGCTGTGGACTTGCCAAATAGTCCAGTTTCTTTGAAAGAATCTGTAGGGTCTAACAGTACACCTCATAAAGTGGATGAGGATACTGAAGACAAAAAGGTAAACACATTTAAAAAGGGATCAAACAAAAGGAAAACTTATAAGAAAAGATCCTGTTTTAAATGTCACAACAAAGGGCACGTGGCAAGTTGTTGTCCTTTGAAGAAAGGTAAGCAAAAAGTTGATGAGGTTAAAGAAGGGAATCAGGTTGGGTCAAACAATAATGAAAAATCAAGTTGTCAGACAAAGAAACCTGAAATTCCATCTAAACCTTCAACTTCGAAACGTTTTGATAGACTAAGAAGTATCTCTCCACAATTTAGTCATCATAATGGTAAATCAAATCAGTTTCAAAGTCAAAATAGAAATTTTGGATATCAAACTCGATACCAAACTACTGGTAATCAAAATTTTCAAAGAAGAAACGAATATAGGAGTTTTTGTAACTCAAATGTTCAACAACATCCAAAATTTTTCCAAAATTCATGGTATAATAATGGGAGAAGAAGGTATCACGATAATAATTTCCAAAGGTCAGAAAATCCGAGAGGTTCTTGCAACTCTCGCAATCAAAGACCTAGTGGAAATTATCAATCTTGTTCAACAATGGGGAAGCAATCCAGGACTCCACTGAGGAGTGATGGATACTGGATGGATGTTCTTGTAATGGATGAATTTGGAAAACCCAAGACTATCAGGGCTTGGGTTCTAAAGTATAACTGAGTTGTTGAGTGAATGCAGGATGACCAAGAAGGACTGTTGATGTGTTCAACAGTGGTTATTCCTGTAAATCATCTGAGGTGAATAGTAGGTTAACATGGGTAACGAACTATTTACTTCTGTGATCATTTTGATTGTTTTTAAACTTAAAATGTGAAAAACTGTAGTCAGGTTAAGGTGGGAGTTTGTTTGTGTTTTTAAATTTATGTTTTTAAATCTTACTCCATGAAAACAAAAATTTAGGGGGAGAAATTCCTCTAAGCCAAAAAGAGTTTAGATAGTGCGTGTGTTTAGGGGGAGTAAGTTATAAAATTTAAAAAAAAATCCAAAAACATTGAAAAATTGGAAAAATGAGTTTTCATGGTGTGAAAAAGAAGAAATGATAGTACATCAGCAAGTTAGACTGTCACACTCGAACTGAATTAAAATGCTTAAGTGTGATAGCAGCTTCATCATATGATGTACCAGTAGGCAAAAAGCATGAAATAATCAACTTACCAATGTGATATAAACATAAATGCACTGAGTATGAGTGGGGAACACATCAGTGGTGTATGGTTTAATGACCTTAAATCTTGCGTTGATAGATTGCCAAAATCTGAAGTTTTGGGTCTTTATACTGTTATTTCATCTGGGGATATCAGGGGTGTCCTTCTGCTGCATCCAGATACATGCTGACCTAGACACACCCAGGATATCTTAAAAGAGCTAAAAATGCCAAAACCCTGAAAATGAAGAAGCTCTCATAGAGAGTCATTCAAAAAATGCAAAATGCATAAATCGTACCAAAAATGGTATTTGTCTTAGCCCTCGTTAGATATTTTGGCCTCTCTGCTGTACGGAAGTACTGACCTGTTCACCAATTATCTAAACGTTGAAAAACAAAACGGATGAATTCAGTATACTCACCTACTACGATGAATCTTTGTGCATACCTTGATCGCGGGGGTATATCCTGAAGTGGTACACGCTAATATATCAGTATTAATATTACCTTAACGTATCATACGGTAATGGTACTTGAAATGTTCATGCATTTTGTTTAAGAGGACAAACATACTGGTAATCATCTTGAACTGCTTTTCACGAAAAATTACATAAAGAATTAATTACAAGTGTGAAACAGTTTGATTTTGTTGATATGATCTTCTTACACATGATTCTCACAAAAAAAGATGAAATTGTAAATATTTTTGAGTTTAGTTTAGGTTGTTAGTTTGTTTAAAAAAAAAATCAAAAATCCCAAAAAGAATTCTTTTTAAAAAGATCTCCCATTTTGAACTGACAGGCTGTTGTTTTTGCAAATTAAGATAAAATATTGGTTTATCTTTAAATGTGAAAAAGACTAATGGTTTTTCGAGATACTTGCTTGTGTTGCTAAACAGATTGATACAGTTATCAAAATGAAGTGCAGAATACAAGTAAAGTGCAGATTGAGAGTGAAGTGAAGATGCATGGTAGGATCCTTCTACTACATTGCAGAAAGAGATATGAAAGAGTTGAAGTTTACTTGCTTAACCAAAGATTACTAGTTCGCTGATCTACAACGAAGGAAAGTTTTTGGAGATTGGAAGCATCAACTAAGGGGGAGTTTGTTGATGTCAGAAACTGTGTAGCTGACGCTATCCAAAGACCAAAAGACTGCAAGATGTTTGAAGACAAAGTTACACTATGAAGTTATTGTCAAGGGGGAGTTTGTTGGTGCATATTCTGTGACAACAGCTTAATAGTTTGTTTATTTAGTCTTTGGATATTTTGTATTGAGCTTAGCATTATTGGTTAGGGAGTTAATTAGTGTTATGGGCTTGGAGAATGGCCTGGCCCAGACCAAAGCCCATGTGCAAACCTTGTCCTATATAAACAAGGCTTGGCATAAGGGTTGAGGTTACACACTTGGAGCTAGTTGAAGACATTGGAGACATTGAGAGAAATCTATAGAGAGTGGCTGAGAGATTTCTTGTGGGTCTTGAATTGATTGTAAACTTTGTGTTGGATAATCAATAGAAGACCGGATTGAAAGTGTATCGTGTTCTTGATTCTGTTTCTACTCGTTTTCTATGAAATCTGATCTAGGGGATTCCGCACTCTAGGTTAGATCGACGATTCTGTTACGATCCACACGACTCAAGGGACCTACAGATCATTCCTTGCTTATCACACAATCCACATGTCAAGATCTTGTGGCATCCCTACAACTATAAATAGCAAGGCCTTCATCCTCCATTCCTTGCTCATTCTCATCTTTCTCATCTCATAACTCAAAGTTGGAGTTGCTACCACTTGTGGATGCCTCCCATCTGAGTTTTCTAGTCATTTTCCAGCCTTAGAACATTTTGTAAGTGTTCTTTCATGGCTAGTTCTTTTATTTCAGCAATTAGAAGCTGAAAGTCAAACAGTTTGACTACCGTTTGACTTTCGGTTTTGACCATGAATTGGTCAAGTCAAAGTTCAATTGAACTTTGCAACGTGAGCTTAATAACGATGGTTATAATCCCTTGTGATTATACCTACTGATTACCACGTTGACTAGTCGAAGTGACGAGTCAAAGTTTCGGTCAAAAAGCACGATTATGTGCATTTTGCGACGAAACTATTTTCGAGTATCAAAACACTTTGTTTTGATGCCAAATCAGCTTTCTAACTAAGTTAAACATGTTTTAACATGTTTAACTCGTCACTTCTAGTTAAGTGCTTATTTAGGGTCGTAAGTTAAGCGGTCTCGACAACCTCTTAGACTTTCGAACCCGACCCGTTTGGTTGATCATTAGGATCCGACCAAGCATATTTTGTGACCATAGTTGTATAGGGAATAACCTTCCGAGGTTATACCTTATGGTCACTTCGTTTAATTAGTTGTATGATAGGTAGTTTATATGTCTTAGGAAAATAACCAAAATGCCCTTTTTACGCATAATCTCAATTTAAGCATATGTAACCAAAATTTTGACACTTAAACTGATTATGCAACATAATTAAACATGTTTAGGTATATAATACTTGTCATAGGACTAGTTAGGCCATCCGAACACGCATTTGCGCAAATGACGCGTTAAAGTAGCGTAAACTATCTTAACGGGTCATAAGCACTTAGGATAGGTTTCAAATCAGAATGTAGGCTTTGTTAAACCATATCATATGAGTTCCAACACTCATTTGGTTTACAAGACCTCATTCTATTCGATCTCCCGATTTAGGCCTCGATTATTAACATAGTGATTCCATACTAGGTGCCACTTGATTTCTTGATTTCCCGAGCTTTGTTAGGACACTTAATCAAGGACACTTGCAATCCCAAGTGAGTACATAGTCCCCTATTTTACATTTACAAATGTTTTGGGGTGCTTCATATGTGCCTATACACTAATTTCATGATTTCAAGCTATATGTTTTCCATGCTCAGTACATATTCTGTGACAAACTTAAACTGATATCTGTGGCTTAAACACTGATTTTCAAAGTTTGTAAGACTATTTGTTGGTTCGTATTGTTACTCATACATTCATTAACTACGACCAAGCCGATTGGTAGTACGATATAGCGCTATAGGTTGACACCCCATTCCTGTTGTATGGTATGTCAGAAACCAAAGTTTAAACCAAATAGATTTTGCCTTCATGGTAAATCTATAGTCACCAAAGTGTAGTTTGATACACTAAGGTTTGAATGTATTGCTAAATCATGATCTATGGCATATCTCGGTATACCACTAAGGCATATTTCGATATGCTGCCAACGTGATATTATATTAACCAACGTATGGATTACAAATGTTTTTCAATTAAGCCATAAAAACTTCTCTTATGTTGTTTCCAAAACCAAAGCATAGTTTGATATGCTATCGTTTACTAAAGTATAGTTTGATATACTACCAAATCACAATTTAAGTATATTTGATATACTTTCAAAGCATAGTTTGATATGCTCCTAATGTGATATTGTTTTCCAAAGCATAGTTTGATATGCTATTTTCAAAAAAAAAAAAAAAAAAAAAAACTAAAGTATATTTTGATATACTACCAAAGCATAGTTTGATATGCTATTTTCAAACCAAAGCATAGTTTGATATGCTATTTTCAAAACCAAAGTATAGTTGGATATACTACCGATTATGTTATTGTTTTACCAAAGAATAGTTTGATATGCTATTTTCAAAACTAAAGTATAGTTTGATATACTTCCGACTCTGTTATTATCTAAACTAAAGTATATTTTGATATAGTACTTATCCGATTATTTCGAAAACCAAAGTATATTTTGATATACTACTTATCCGATTATTTCAAAAACCAAAGTATATTTTGATATACTACTTATCCGATTATTTCAAAACCAAAGTATATTTTTATATATACTACAAACCTTTTATCAAAATAATGCGCTTTAGAAACCAAAACTTTCTACAAGGATTCATGGCTATTTATGTAAACATAAAATCTTTTTCTTATGTTATCCAAAGCCATGAATCTTATACACAAAACCTATGTTACTCACAGGCATTTTTATGCTGACGTATTATTTTCACATATGTTTCAGGTGCTACTATGTGATGATTGTTGACGCATGCTACACATAGGATGGACTCGTGCCTTAGTGACTTTAAAACTTGAAAGACAATTATTTGTATTTATCAGGTTTGTATTAAAACAATGAGTCCATTAATGGAATAAAACAAAACTTTATTCACCATGTGTTGTGAAACAATGATTCTGTTACGACACTCCCCGATGTTTCCGTGACGGTTTGTTATATTACGCGGTCGGGGTGTGACAGAAGAGTTGGTATCAGAGCTCATGGTTATAGGGAATTAGGTTATTAGTAATGCTTTGACGTAGACTATAACCTTTCTAGGACCCTAACGCGGGTTCACTTGCGTTTAGATTCTTAATACAATACCAATCACCTGTCCTTAGGTGATTAACAAAAACAAAACACAAATTCATTCTCTCGAGTCAAAATTTTTCCAAAACATAACAAGAAATCATCTATCCTTAAATGATTTGTTTTAGGCTTTTAAGCCTTTGGTGTTTTCAAAATCTCGTCAAAGTTTGGGTCTTTATAATGTGAACACGTGTAATCTGGAAGGGTGGCTGCCTGTACCTCGAGTTTTCTGTCTAAGGCTAGAGTGTTCGTACAAATCGGTAGTATCAGACCAGTCACTCTTACCTGGGAACTCTTGAGGTGAGTGTCCACTTATAGGCTAAAGCATGTATTCGTGATACATTATTATTACCCATTTACTTTGATTAGTCACAGTGTCGTTTGTTTGTTTTAGGTAACGAACAAATGATTACAATCCTTGTGCTTTGTCGATATTTTTTAAACATTCTGTTTTGACTATCTAATATCATCTAACTCGTTTCATCTCATGCTTCCTTGCACTTTTAGAATGCCTCCACAACGTGATCAAACTCAGGATACCGCCATGGCAGCCTTAATCGCTCAGCAAATCGCTACTATACTCCTAAACCTGGTAACTCATTTAAATCAAGCAAATAACAACACTAATAACAATGCACTCGCTCCGTGCAACTATAAACAGTTCAACTCAGCTAAGCCACTTACATTTACTGGGTTTGAAGGAGATACTGGGCTCCTATAATGGTTTGAGAGCCTTGAAAGCACGTTTCGTCATGTACAATGCTCAAACGAGTGAAAGGTTGAGTTTGCATCGAGTGTATTCCAGAAAAGAGCACTTACATGGTGGAACGGTGTAATGAGGGATAGGGGTGCCGATGTGGCAATGGCACAAACCTGGGAAGAGCTTTGAGCTCTAATGATGAAGGAATTATGTCCTCGTCATGAACTCAGTGCATTGGAAAGGGAATTCGACGATCTTAAACAAGACAGCGGTGAACATCGAGCCTACATAGATCGTTATGAGGAATTGAGTCTGTTTTGTCCTACCATGGTTACGCCTTTGGATAAGGCGATTGAAAAGTACATCGATGGCCTCCCTGACCCAGTTCAGGACATTGTTACTGGTAGTAATCCTTCCACAGTTAGACAGGCTATTGAGCTATCCGCTACCCTGACTGAATCTCCGATCAGGAAGGGTAAACTTTTCTGAAAAGGCGATAAGAAACCATCAGACAAGTCTGCACAAGAAAAACAAAAGGATAAACAGACTGAGTCCTCTAAGAAGTCAAAGAAGCGTAAGGCTACACAAAACTTTGCTGTAGTTGCTCAGAATAATCAGTTTGCACCCAACCAACCAGCACAACCTCGTGCTAGGAAAACCTATGCTGGCACTGCACCTTTGTGCAACAAGTGCAACCATCATCATCTGAATCAAACACTGTGTCACAAATGTACCCACTATGGAAGATTGGGACATTTGGTCAATGCATGCCGTTTTGCTACCCAAAACCAAACTGTTGCAAATCCTGCTGCTGCACAAGCACCATATCCGCCTGGATCGTGCTACAACTGTGGTGATCGTACTCACTATCGGAATAATTTCCCAAGACTTGTTTATACAAATCCAGCACGTGGACGAGTATTTAACATAAATGAGGCAAATGCAAATGACAATCTAGCAGTGAATAATTAAACTTTTGTATTTTCCATGTTGTTATCTATGACACTCGAAACATTTCAGTTGGTACATAAATAAATTTGTTATTTCAAATTTGTTTACACCAATACGACTACGTGTATGTGTGACATACCCCTACAATACTGACACCAAGGAACCATATTCCTTGTAAATCAAGCTACTCTCGTAGTTTCATCCATGATCGTTCACGATCACCACTTAAATCCTAAGTACTCGTTTCTTTTAAAGAAACAGAGTACAAGGTACAAGTTATAAACTTTTAAACTAATACTCGAAGTACCATTTCAAATCCTTGATTGGATATCTAAAGGTACTTTCATAAGATCTTAATTTGGTCTTATGCTATATGACTATGTACACGATTATCAAGAACATTTTTGCTTCGTGTGTTGACTTAGCACGCCTAGCATATTGATTTCAAGGATCCATTTTGCTTCATATGTTGACTTAGCATATCTGGCACCTTGATTTCATGAACCCTTCACTTCGTATGTTGACCTAACATACGTAGTACATGAATTTCAGAACATTTTCACCACACAAATTCCAAATCCTTATAGGATCTTCCTATCTTCATAGTTAGATCCCTGTGAATGTTTAAAGCGCAAAAATCAAAGTCCTTAATTGGATTCTTTGTGTGCTTTAATACGTCTGTTACGATTCAATAAGATAAAACCAAATCCTTATAAGATCTTCCTATCTTCATAGTTAGATTCTTGAGGATGTTTAAAGTACTAATTGAAGTCCTTGATTGGATTCCTAATGTACTTTAAATGCACATATACAAGTTAATGAACGAGCTAATAACCAAGTTGACAATTATGTGATTATGTGTTTATGTGTGATTCTAATGCTCGCTATCCAAATCCTTGTAGAATCTTTCGTATTTTCATATGTTAGATTCTCAGAAGGATATCCAAAGTACTATCTTAAATCCTTAAGGGGCTTTTCTATGCAAATAGTCAGTTGGATTCCAAAGTGCTATTACAGAACTATTATTTGATTCATAGTTAAAGAGACCCTTTGGTGGTCTATTTAAAGAGATCGTACGTTGATCTAGTTAAGGAGATAATGTGTTGATCTAGTTAAAGAGATCATTCATCGATCTAGTTAAAGATACCCTCTGGTAGTCTAGTCAAGTCATTACATGTTCGTTCGAATGATTTGCCCCCTACACATTATGAAATGAACTGTGCGGACTGTGCAAGGAATTACGTAATTATGGATGCATACATAATTATGGAATTCAGTGCACAGAAACCACAACAAGTTTTGTCATGTTTTAAAACCTATAGTGATGAGAAAAATGAAACGGGAACAATGTAAAAAGGGCATGGTGGATACGCTGCTGGTACTTCCTATATATAAGTGTTCCTTATTACATTGCAAGCGTAGCGTTATTTGAGTTACTAGAAGTCCTGGACCTTGATCAATGTTGTTTTAATCTTACACTCTCCGATTAAGATTTTGAATACACCCACAAGTTTCCTATAATAGTTTTCATAGGAAACATTCTCCCATCCGATGTTCGAAACTCCAAAGTTCACACACTCTTCATATTTTGTTACAACAAGGACATCACTTTAACATTAACATGGCACTCTTGAGTTTCGGTATAATCATACATCTATTATTTGGAGTAAAGTTTAAATCTTCGGATCTGAACGCATCCATATAAACAATAGATGAGTACAATTAACAAATTCGCAAGAAATCGAAACGTGGCCCAGAGTTTTACTCAGGGAACGGAGGATTCATTCAAAAGCGAAACAATCACATCTGTTTTCACAAGTTTCCTCCAAAAATAAAATTTCGGGACGAAGTTTCCTAAAGTAGGGGAGACTGTGACATTTGTGCCTTTACAACCATCATACAAATACGGATCCAATGAAATCTTGTGTTTCATTCTCGGGATCTGTACGATTACATATGGCATTACACATATCAAATTTCGTATGATTCCGAACTCTTGAGAAGCTTTTCTGGAAGTTATACGCAAACTGTTACGCAAACGTAATCAGTTTACTGCGACAAACACTATGGAACAGTGAAAATGCATTACAATACGTGCATTACTTCCTTGTAGAGCATTGAAAATGGGTTAACGGGGGGTTAAACGCGTCGAAAATGCATTACAATACGTGTAGGGACCATTTATGCAGATTTCTGAAAGTCAGAAGTAGGGGGTCTACAACAACTCTCCCAAAATACTTATAACACCCCTATACGCCCTAAAATACACCCCGTATACGAAAAATAGGCCCGAAATACCTTTATTTTTATAAAAATATAACAAAAACAAAGTTCCAGTGTCGCTCGCGGGGCGCGACCCCCTTGGGTATAGTTGTCGCGGGCCGCGAAAACTGGGCCACCAAGCCGCACCCAAGGCAGCCACGTGGCCGTATCGTGTCGAAGCTACCCCTGAGTCAGCCAAGCGAGGGCCTACCCTATAGGCTCTGGCGGGGTGCGACGACCCCTTTTGTTTCCGTCGCGGGGCGCGAGAAAGGGTCGATCAGACCCTATAAATAGAGGCCATCGACTCTCATTTGAAATCGTTCAAAAACTTCGAATTCTCTCAATCTCTGAATAGCAATAATAATTTTTGGGTACTATACCCACTAAATAGTGAAGCTCTGCCTCGATGTAGGTATTATAACCCCGATTACGTATTAGATACGCTGCCCGATTGAGCTAGTGCTCCGTAACGCATGTCGAGGCTCTGCCTGACTTTATCGTTGAAGTTCTATCTCGTGGAGGGTATAGCTAATGTAAATTTGGGTTATTATACTAACGCATGTGCATTGTTTAAATTAATATATTATAGAGTAAACTTCCGTTTTGCTCCCTGTGGTTTGGTCACTTTAATGGTTTTGCCCCAAACCTTTAAAAATTGCTATTTTGCTCCCTGATGTTTCGGTTTTGTCGCCAATTTGCTCGACGGTCTTAACTCCATCCATATTGTATGTTAACTGAAAGGGTATTTTAGTAATTTCAAGTATAGAATAAGGGTACTTTGGTAATTTATATTTAAATGTAAATTATTAATATATATATATATATATATATATATATATATATAAAATAAGTACAGTCTTTACTCCCTCTCTTCTACACCACCACCCACTACCTCATACCGCTGCCACCCACCACCTGGGCGCCACCACCCCTCTCTCCACCAGCAGCTACCACCATCAACCACCACGTACCACCACCAGAATACCATATAAAACCCACAACAAACCTTAGCTGATCTAAGACTACTTGCATCATCCTTATTACCAAACATTTAGACCACCAATGGATTTCCATCACCATCATCAGCCATCACCACCACCAATCGACATCATCACTATCAGCCACCATCCATACCCCATGCTGTAGACATTAAAATTTAAAACTATAAAATTTTGCACGTAACTCCCACTTCATTTTATTAGTCCCATGTAATGTTTCTCCCTCAATTCACCATAATTTCAATCAATTTCAATCTAGTTTCAAACCATAATTAAATCAAACCGAAACCCATTAACAACTTTCAACTTTGAAATTTGTGTTTTAGTCTATGGGATGTGGTTGTCTTTCTTCCTTTCTTCTCATGTGCGACATCATCGCCTTTGTTCCGGCGGTACTGCCGGATTCCGATATCTGTGATTGCCACCATTGTTCAGGTTCCACACTCCACTAAACCGAGATCTGTTTACCAGATTCTTTGAAGGAAGGCATAATTTAAACCCAAACCACTAGATGGACTGAACCCTATATTGAGGCCCTAACTGTGTCGTCTTCTATAACCCTAGATCGATGCCGAAATCGAAGCGCTACGGTGGTCTCTGGCGGTCAGGTGATGTTGACGGTGGGGTGGGGTGTTGAGGTGGATGCTGGCAGTGGGTTGCTTAGGTTGTTGCCACTAGCAGGTGATGATGATAGTGGGCTGGTTAGTTTAGAGAGATAGAGAGGGAGAAATAGAGATGGTGGTGGTCGGCTAGGATGGAGATGGTGGTGACCAACTCCGATTTTATGTGGCAACGGGTGCTGGCATTGTGGTGATGCCTTGAGGTGGGGGTGATTGTTGTTAGAGTAGGTTAGAAAGATAAGAGGGATGAAAGTGATTGGGTGAAGTGATTTTCTTTCTTTCTAATATTTTTATAAATATAAAAACATATATTAATAATAAGGTTGGATTTGAAAAGACTGAAATGCCCCTCATGTGAGGAGCATGTGACCAGGATTTAACGGTGGAGATGGATGTCATTTAAGACAGGGAGCGAAATGGTGATAACTTGATAAGATCAGGGAGTAAAATGGCTATTTTTAAAGTTTTGGGGCAAAACCATTAAAGTGACCAAACCACAGGGAACAAAATGGAAGTTTACTCTAGATTATAACCAGGAAGTCACAAGGAAATACCTAAATTATCAATGTGAGTTTATCCAATTTTTGTAACTTCTTTTTGTAAACTGTTTTTACAAAACCTCAATTCTTTTACATGATAATTAATAGTGATTGAGTATTTGTAATTCTGCAATTATCGTCGGTATGTTGGGGTTTTGTATACATTACTTGTTACTACACTGTGAGTACTAGCATGACCACAAGTCAGGATTGACAGTGCTGTGGGTGGTAATTAAAGTAGATGTAAACAAATGTAATTGCTGGATTGCCCTCAATGCTGTAAAATGGTAAAACTTATTTTGATTAAACTGGGATTCACTCACCAGTACTTTCCACTGACAAAAATGTTTTAAACGCATTTCAGGTAACAAAATGTAAAAGCCAAATAGAAGCTAGCTGGAGAGCACTAATTGGCTATAAAAGTTACCTAAATAAAGAAGAAGTTTTATTTCAATAAATCAGGGTTTATCCCTACAAACTTATTATGAATGGAAACTTGGGTTTTACCCATATGTTTATTATTTATAAAATGAGGTGTTTTACTCTGATAAAATATTTCCTAACTACGGTCCTGATGTAAATTCCGATGCCAAATTAAATAAACACCGATACCACCTCTCTGAGTAGCTAGCGGCCGCCCGCCTCCCGGGGCAAGGGGCCGGGGGTTGTGTCACGGCCCCAACCCCGGTTTGACCTGGTCAGGAGCCGCGGGACAGGAACCCGTGGTATTTATTAAATGATGCGACAGCGGAAGATTTTACAGGATCTTTTAAAACTTGAAAATGCCCGATTATTTTATTTCATAATTCGGGATCAACCCTGTAATTTACAATAGATGAATTTTACTAGGAAATTCCTTTATTTATAAAACATGTTTACTCATTTTTATTGAGCCACCTCTTCAAGCTTGTTAGTGCTCCGTAGCACGTTTTCCTTGATTTACAGCAGGTCGCCTGAAACATGTTTTAAAAAAATATATTGTTAGCGGGGAAATACTGGTGAATAATTCATTTTGCATAAAATGACACATAGTTATAAATTACAACATAAGAGCGATTACAATGGCTTCTATCTTATTTTTATCTGGCGTCGTGTCACCTGGTGACGATGGTCATACCACTATTGGGTCTTTCCCCAAGTAGTGACGTTTATCACTGTTAGGATTTATTAGCCTAACTGTGAGAAATTAGTAATGTGCACAATACCCCACTAGCCAGTGATTCAAGATAACCACGACTTAATCCCTGTAATTATAACTTTTGAAAATGATTGGAGTATTGTAAAACATTGTTGATAAAAAGAGAATGACCCACTTTGCAGATTTATACGGGCAGAGTTTAGCCTACTGATTAGCCTTGTAACCTAATTTAAATAACAATGTACACGAACTAGGTCAGTAACTAATACAGCATTTACGATAACTCACGAGATTAAACCCTCACGACGAAATGACAAAGTGCAATACTTATACATCCATCGAATTCATGACGAATGTGACACCCCGTTGAAACATTCTCACTTACGCTAGCTGTCAGTGGCCGCCTTAACTTTCGGGACGAAAGTTCTTAAAACTTGGGGATAATGTGACATTCTAGGTTTTCCCGAGCAAATATCTTGTAATTACATTAGGTATGTATATATGTTACTAAATGAAAGTTGTGTTATCTTCTTGTTTTATGTAAGTGTGTATGTGAAACATATTATAATATATAAGTATGTGGTGGGCCGAGACCACCATGGGCCCGACTCGAGACCATCCGGTCTCGAGTAAGCCAATCAGTTGGGCCATGTGCACTTGAGCCCACTCGGAAACCCACTCAAGGTGCACCACCCTCTTATAATATAAGAACCTAAAACCCTCACACACACTCCCCTTTTTCACTCTCTCACTTCATCCTCACTCCCTCTCTCTAGAAAACCCTAACAAATCAAGCTCACCCCCCACCTCTCTCTCTCTCTCTCTCTCTCTCTCTCTCGGATTCAATCGACAACAACAAGGAGGATCGGTCAAGCTCATCATCACCCGGACACTTCATTTTCTCACCTTCTCCCTTGACTCGGTACCCTTTTCATCAACCGGTTAGTGTTCTAAGGTCTTGTTGGATGATTCTAGTATGATTAGTGAGTTTGTGATATGATAAATATTGTGTGTTAGCCATTGTATAAAAATGTCTTGCTAAGGTGTTCTTGTAGATGGTTATGTTATCCGATTATGCTAGATGTTCTTGTAGATGGTTATGTTATCCGATTATACTAGATGTTTTGTAAAATGGTTATGTCATCCGATTATGTAGATGTTTTTGTGAGATGGTTTTGTTAATCCGATTTATGTTATATGATTTGTTATCCGATCTATGATTAGATGTTTTGAGACAAATGTGTGTTCAATAAGATGATGCAAGTTTTACTTGATCTTTGATCCCAATATTCCATGCTCGAATGATCTTATGAAGAACTTTATGAATATATGTTTAATGTGATATGAACATATGATGAACAATGTTGAATGTGGGATGAACATTTGAATATGCTTTGTTTGATCTATTTTGATTTGCATTTAGACAAAGAAACATGTTTAAACGGATAGTACACAAATTTGCATGAAATGGCAATCCTATTGGATAGTACATCGGGCAGGTTCTAGAAGGTCTGGTTCATCAGGTGTGCGAGTCGAGACCTCCTGTCTCAACCCGAGACCGCGTGATTTCGACTCGGAACCAACACATGACAACTCGAAACCACCCCACTACAAACCGAGACCATTCGGTTGCGACTCGAGAACCCATGATCTCGACTCGAGACTAAATCCGGGACATTTGAGGTTGCGACTCAAGCTGGTGTGACTCGAAACCACCCCACTACAAACCGAGACCATTCGGTTGCGACTCGAGACCTGTCGATCTCGACTCGAGACCACCTTGTCTCGAGTGGGCTGCTTGCCTCCGATATTGGGCTGAAAATGTGTGGGCGGTGCATACCATTCTATTTGGATTCTGTGATGATGATTAACTGTTAGTATGACCGGTTAGGCCCAATAACACTTATGATTTGTATGATAGGTGTTGACGTTTACTGTTTAACTGCTATGTATCAGAATAGGCTCGATAACTTGTTGGGTAATTATATGCTATGCATTCAATGTGTTAGCTATGTGTAGATATACGTGATTACTTGTACCCAAACCTGACCTATACCGGTAACCATTTAGGACGTGGTGACCTGCATACTTAACCGAGTAAACTAAACTGCCGAGCAACCTAAGGTGAGTTCACACACTAAAAGCATGCGTCCCAGGGAGGGACACGAACCAACTAAATAATGTTTTCAAACTAATAATTTCCGGGGGAATATGCAAACGGTACTCTTATACTACTACATCCGGGGGAGATACGTTTGGGTATTATTTATAAATCACAACTAGCAACACTAAACGAATCTATATCACATTAAGTCCCTGCTTATAGTACCGATTAATCGCCGGGGGCGAACGGGTTATTAGTTGATAGCGCTATTAGGTTTGACAACCACACACCGTGACCGGGGGAGATCGGGCGTGAACTATAGACCTTGCATCTCGGTCAATGACGATAGACATTGACCTGGGGCACAAAATCTTCTCGTCAACAGTTTCGGTAATTCAAGTTTAGTAGCTTTCATATGGGGTAGCTCCCCATAACGTGATTATAAATGCTTTACCTAAACAACCTACATTTTCTTTTGAAAAGCTAAAACTGGACATCTCGTGAACTCGCCAACATTTCTGTTGACACCCTACTGCATGCTTTGCAGGTAACCAGTGAATCAGGAGCTTGCAGCTTGGGGATATGTAGTGGTCGTCTTAACCTGTGTGTTGGGTTTCAAATAATCTTGAACAATGAACTTTGTTTTGAAACTGTTTGGTTTATGCTTCCGCTGTTTGTTTAAACTACCCTTTGAACTTAAACTTTTAGAACTTTAAAAATATGGTGTTTACTAACTACTGTGGTTGGTGAATACTTTTACTATTAATCAATGCTCAGTATAATTGGTGGCTGGATCCTGGTCAGTCACGCCTCCAAGCGGTAGTACTCCGCAAGTGGATTTTGGGGGTGTGACAACGAATGACAAAGTATAACCCTAATTAGAGCAGCACTTAAACATTCATCGGATAGTTTAATCGATCGGACATTGAATCGTAGCAGCGATCGAGTTAATACCCTGTATCGTAGCAGCACCCCTACTAATTTGAAAGTGAAATTCGAGCAGAATATGATTGATTTTGAAAGTTTCGTCGACACCAGTGAACTACTCATGTCCTGTCCTATATATATATATTTAAAAAACGGGGCTCTCGCGGCCCGCGTGAGCCATGGGCTCACCCTTACGCGGCCCGCGTGGCCACCTAGTCTACGCGTAGGCTTGCTGGGTCACCAGTAGGTGTGCCAGGTGGATGACACGTGGACTGGGCACGCTTATCCGGTCAAACTCATGTTGACGTGGCCCGCGTAAGGATAAGCTATCCCTTACGCGGCCCGCCTGAAACTCATAAACTTTGTTTTCTTGGTTTTTCAAGTACAGTAGAGTTTCAGGGGTCCGGGTTTTCACTTATGGGTTATTTTGGGACAAATTTGGAGAGCCGTTACATCCTCCCCACCTTATTTAAAATCTCGTCCTCGAGATTTACTGGAATAAGTGAGGATACTTTCGCTTCATTTTCAATTCCAGCTCCCAAGTGTATTCGGGTCATCGTTTCAAATCCTACTTGACTTTGACGAGTACCAATCTTTTGTGCTTGAGAAACTTGATCTTTTTGTCTTCTATCTGTAGTGGTTTCTCCACAAATTTTAACTTTCATTTACCTCTACATCTTGAAGAGGTACTACCAAAGATTAATCAGATAGACATTTCTTGAGATTGGATACATGAAATACGTCATGTACCCTAGCTAGCTCTTCTGGTAGTTGTAAGCGATAAGTGACTGGTCCTATTCGCTGTATTACTAGGAATGGTCCTACGTATCTTGGACTTAACTTTTCTTTCTTACCGAACCGTACTACTCCTTTCCAAGGAGAAACATTCAAGAGTACTTTCTCTCCAACTTGGAACTCTAGTGGTTTGCGTCGATTATCGGCATAACTTTTATGGCGATCTCGAGCTATTTTCAGCCTTTCCTTGATCTGAGTGATCTTGTCGGTGGTCACTTGAACAATTTCAGGACCTGATAATTGACTTTCTCCTATTTCTGCCCAGCAAACTGGAGTTCTGCAGTTTCGTCCATACAGTGCTTCGAATGGGGCAGCTTCGTTGCTTGCATGATAACTATTATTATAGGAGAATTTGATCAAAGGTAGGTGATCGTCCCAGTTTCCACCAAAATCTATCAAACATGCTCAGAGCATGTCTTCCAGAGTTTGTATCGTCCTTTCACTTTGCCCGTCTGTTTGAGGATGATATGCAGTACTTAGATTTAGTCGAGTTCTCATTGCTTCTTGGAAACTTGTCCAGAAGTGGTAAGTGAAACGACTATCTCTATCTGATACAATGGAGAGCGGAACTCCATGTAAGGATACTACTTCGTCTACATACAACTTGGCTAACCTTTCCATACTAAAGGTTTCTTTCATGGGTAGAAAATGAGCTGATTTGGTTAATCGATCTACAATTACCCAAATCGCATCGTTACCTTTTCTGGTTTTGGGTAACTTAGTAACAAAGTCCATTGTTATGAGTTCCCATTTCCATACAGGCATTTCTAATTGTTGTAGTAGACCTGAAGGTTTCTGGTGTTCTGCCTTAACTTGTGAACAAATAAGACATTTAGAAACATATCTAGCTGTGTCCTTTTACATTCCTATCCACCAGAAATTATTCCTTAAATCTTGGTACATCTTATTGTTACCGGGATGTATGGTATACCTAGATTTATGGGCTTCCTCTAAAATCTTATTTCTTAATTCTCCTTGTTTAGGTACCCAAATTCGTTTCTTATGGAATCTCCAAATTCCATCACTTCCTTGTTCTAGTTCTTTTATTCATCCTTTCATTCCTTCAGCATCCTCCTTGATTGCTGTTTCCTGAATATTCTTTAGTTGTTCCATTAAGTCTAATTGTAAACTTAATCTACGAGCACGAACTCGTCATTGTTTCTCATGATAATTACGACTTAAAGCATCAGCAACTATGTTTGCTTTTCCTTCGTGATATTGAATATCACAGTCGTAGTCGCTTAGGATTTCCATCCATCTTCTTTGCCTTATGTTCAATTCTTTTTTCCCAAATATCTATCTTAAGCTTTTATGATCTGTATAGACAGTAAACTTACTTCCATACAGATAATGTCTCCAAATCTTAAGGGCAAAAATTATGGCTCCTAATTCTAAATCATGAGTCGTATAGTTTTCCTCGTGCTTTTTTCAATTGCCTTGATGCATACGCAATTACCTTTTTGCGTTGCATAAGTACACATCCTAATCCTAATTTTGAAGCATCACAATAAACTTCAAAATCTTCCGTTCCTTCTGGTAAGGCTAGAATTGGGGCATTTGTTAACTTTTGCTTTAAAATTTTAAACGCCTCTTTTTGCCTAGGTCCCCATTCAAACTTAACTGCTTTACAGGTTAGCTTAGTTATGGGCACCGCTACTTTAGAAAAATCCTTAATAAAGCGCCTATAGTATCTAGCTAATCCTAAAAAGCTTCTAACTTCCATAGCTGATTGTGGAACTTTCCATTTGGTGATTGCTTCTATTTTGGAGGGATCTACATGAATACCTTCGTGATTCACCACATGTCCTAAAAATTGCACTTTCTGTAGCCAAAATTCACACTTCGAGAATTCGGCGTAAAGCTTTTCTTTTCTTAACAAAGTTAAGAGTACATGTAGGTGCTCACAATGTTCCTCCTGACTTTTGGAATAAATAAGTATATCGTCGATGAAGACAATTACAAATTTATCCAATTACGGTTTACAGATTCTATTCATCATGTCCATAAATGCTGCAGGTGCATTCGTTAGTCCGAAGGGCATGACTGTAAACTCGTAATGTCCATACCTAGTTCTGAAAGCAGTTTTAGGTATGTCCTCTTCTTGTACCTTCAATTGATGGTATCCGGAGCGTAAGTCTATTTTAGAAAAATATCTAGCTCCCTGGTGTTGATAAAAGAGATCATCGATCCTAGGTAATGGGTATCGATTCTTAATTGTAACCTGTTGGTGCACTGAGTTTCTGTTAACTACGTCTTATCGAGTCTTATGTCTAGATAGGTTGTACGAGTGAGCAATAGTGTTTGAATTAGGATTTGGTCATGTTTTAGGTAACCTGTCCGTTTGAAATGATCTTGTCCATTTGAAGACAACCAGTCCGTTTGAGGATGGTAGGTTCGTTTAAGAGTGTCCATCCGTTTTTAAATGTCCATCCGTTTGAAGCAGGTTGTGTCACCTTCAAACGGAATGGCTAGTGTCTATAAATAGGGTCATGCTATGTTCATTTCAAACGGATCAGGTCATGGTGTGAGAGACGAGGTGCTGCCAAAATTTCATCAGAACTCATTGTAAAGTCTCAGGAAAGCGTTAATAGAAAAGAAATTGAAAGGAACAAGCTGTTGTGACTTGGTTTACTTTGATTCCGCCTCTGTAAACTATGATGAACTGCCTTAACTGACTTTTAGGGTCACGAACACGATCCAACAAGTGGTATCAAAGCTCAGGACGAGGAGTTCATACCATTGCAGCTTGAATTCATCGGATATTCTTACTTCTACTTATTCTTTTTCTGTTTCGGACATAATTCACGGTTGAAACGGTCTAAAACTTTCACAATTCAAATGAAACACAGTATTAACTAATCCTTGAAAATTTGAAACCATAATACGGCTTAAAACTGATCGAAATCATCTTGTCCGTTTGAAAATGCTCGTAAAATGCCGACGTCATAGGTATTACGTTTGAACGAACCGTTTGAAGCTTGGCTTTCCGTTTGAAATTGATCACTATCGTTTGAAATTGGTCACATTCGTTTGAAAATGGTTTCCGTTTGAAAAGTGTTCCGTTTGAAGAGTTCACGTTTGAAACTTATCGTTTGAAAGTGGTTCACGTTTGAAACTGGTATCACGTTTGAGAGTTTACATTTGAAAGGGGTTTCGTTTGAAACTTGATTAGTGTTGTTTCAAACAGAATAACAGATTCCGTTTGAAAAGAACCAGTTCGTTTGAACTATACCGTTTGAACCATTCCGCTTGATCAGATTCCGTTTGAATCTGTCATTTTGCAAAACCAAGAATTTTCTAAGTTTTTGTTAATCGTTTCAGGTACAAGATGGATGATTTCAATCCATTTTATGATGTCTTTGCGTTTGCTGGAGACGGTGGAAATGATACATCTTCTAGTAACACCAATGAGAACACGCCGAATACAAAGAAAAAGTTATCGGATGCTTTGAAGGTTGAAAGTGCTTTTGGAACCTATAACAAACCCCCGAAGTTGATGGCTATCGAAGAATATAGTCAGTGGGCCAAGAAGTTTGAAGATTGGTTGAGAGCATTTGCTTTTCCCAGCTGGAAGAGTCTAATAAATGGTTACAATGATGGAGGCAAACGTGGCGAAACCTTAACAACACCTGAAAAATAGAGACGTTTGTCGGTGAGCAAAAATGCATTGCACTGCTATTTCAGTCTGTTCGAGAAGATATAATATCTTTGATCGAGTACAGCAGTTCAAAAGATCTCTGGAAAAAGTTAGAAACCAAATGTCTGGGAAGTGCAGAAATTGTGAAAAATAAAAAGAAACTGCTCAGAAAAGAATTCGATTTATTTATTTGGTTGTTTAAAAAATGAATCAGTTTGTAAAATGATTGAGAGGTTTGGGCACCTAAAACTGGAGCTGGCGAGATAAGAAATTTCCTATTCTCGAGAAGAGCTAGTTGACAAATTGTTTGATGCATTGCCAGATGAGATGGATTGGCAATATTATGCTTTGATGTTGAAGAATACGATCAAGTCTGAGGAGCTTACAGTGGATTTGCTGATTGAAAGACTAGAAAGTCACGAGTTGGAATTAAAGAAGACACACAAAGTCAATCATTTGTCTTATCAGCAGAACTTGGATTTGTATTATCCAAAGAGCATGATGCCAAAGAGTACATCTCCCAAGACAGCTTTTTCGGCCGAAAATGTTAACACATCAAACAAAGAAAGTCAAAGTAGTGGATTTCACAGTGGATCTTCGTCATCTGCATATCATTCTGATGCAAAGAATCTATTTCAATGCAACATCGCTGTAGACTTAAAGAACGCTCAAAACTTCAGCGAGGAGTCAGCAAAGCAACATATGATTTTCTTAGCATCTGTGCTAGAATCTTATGAAAGTCTTGTAGCAGGGAAGATAGGCAACACCAACCTGATAAAAGAAGATTATGATCAGATAGATCCCGAGGAGATGGAACTGATCGACATAAGGTGGTGTATGGCTAGTGCAGTTCGTCGAGCACAGCGTTTTATGGAGATCACAGGGAGGAAGTCTATTGGTGGACCTTCTACCAAGTTAGGCTTTGACAAGTCTAAAGTGACGTGCTTTAAGTGCAAACAGAAAGGTCACTTTAAGCATGAATGCAGAAACTCGTATGCTGATGAATCTGAAAATCTGTTTAGAGAAGATTACTACAAAAAGGCGATTTATCATCAGAATAAATCAGAACCGCCGAGAATGAAGCAGCTTGAGGAGAACAAAGAGAAGTCAAGAGCTCATGTTGTAATTCACGATGATGAAGGTTATGACTGGAGTGAGTTGTTACCTGAGGAGGATGCGGTTGGATATGCATTCATGGCAAAATCTGAACCTGTTCCTTGGAAAGACAACAGAAATGAAGAACAGAAGTATAATCACAGAAAGATGTTGGCTACAAACAAATTGATCAGAATATCTGGTATCTTTTCTGAGGCAAAAAGAGCAAATAGATGGGATCCAGACAGGGAATGTTATCTTGACCCCTATGGAAACATTGCTATTGATCATAACACTCTTGATTTGGAAACCATAATTAAAGAGTATAAAGAAGAAGATGATTATTGGCAGAGGAAATGGTGGGGAAGCGAAGAAGAGAAAGAAAAAGAAGAGATAGAGAAGTCAAAGAAGGTTGATACTGGAATCATTGACACGACTCAAGAGTTGAATGCTGAAAACATGGGAAAGATGGCTGACAAGGTGCTGGCTGCTAAGGCACTTGAGGTAGATTCTAAATTCGTCTCTGAGTCTAAAAGCCAAGTCAGTTCAAACGCATCAACGACTGAGTCAGGTAAGAAAGTCAGTGGTGATGTTGATTGCAAAAATTTCATCAAAGAATGCAAGGTTTGTAGTACAAACACTTATCTCAAAGGTAAGAAGATTGAGGATCTGACTGCTAAAGTCAGAAGTGTTGAAGATCAAATCCTTGATCGTGACAAAATGGTGAAAGCTTCAACTGAACGATTAAAATAATTAACTAACAAAATTGAAACTGATAAAATTGATCAAGAAAAGGTTAGGAAAGAAAATGAGAGGTTAGTTCTTGAAAATCGTCAGATTACTGAAAAATTTGAGAAGCTTAAAAGCACGATTAAAGATAATGATGATAGAAACGGTAAAACATACAAAGAAAATTGCCAATTGCAATGTGTTTTGAGAATAAAAGAAGAATTAATCAACAAACAATTGGATGAGATTGCTAAATTGAAGCTTCAGTTTGAAGTAGCTAAGATTGAGAATGAGCGAATCAATTTGAAATTGAACAGTTACAACTCTGCAGGCGAAGATGTATACTGTGATGGAACTGGGGTTGGGTTTCATCAAGTTCCACCGCCAGTTCTAGACAATTATTCGAAAAAGCAATATGGGTTGGTTAATCTTGAGGAAGAAAATGAAGTGAAACTTCCTGATTCAATTGATGTGACATTTTCTTCATCATCATCTGATGATAATGTTCAAACTGAGATTGTTAAAGGCATGGCTGAAAGTGTTTTGGATAGTTATTCAGCTGAGGATGAAAAATGTTTTATGGACAAGTACATTCAGAAACCAAAATCCAAAAACAACTTAGGTGATGAACCGGGTCTTGTGATGTACAAGATGGCTGGATCAGATAAGTTGTATTCGGATTCTGAGTTTCCTCTGGAGAATATAAATGTGTCAAAATTGACAAATGTGTTCAAAATGGTTGAAATCGATTTGTCTGAAGTAAAGAGTTTAAAACAAACAAAAAGGCAAATGAATTTTGAGAAAGATAAAGCTTACTATAAAAAGCCTGTTGTTCCACCACGTTTTTATAACAACAATCGAAACAATTGGTCGGGTGGATATCAGGGTGGTAAGAACTATCAAAGAAAGAATTTTCAAAACAAGAAGTTTGCTGAAAAGAAGGTGTTTGTGAACGGTTCAAGTTCCCTTTCTGATGAGGAAAATGAAATCTTTTCGAAATCAAATGAAGAATTTTTTGAGAAGAGGGTCTCACAACCTCAGTCTGAAGGCACAAGTCGGGTAGTTGATACTCGTACGTGTTTTAGATGCAACAAAGTTGGTCACATTGCAAGAACTTGCACCAACTCTAAGCCTAAGACTGAAGTTGTTGAGAGTAGTAAGAAGAAGATTGAAGCAAAAGGAAAAGCTCCAATGGTTGTTGAGAAAATTTTGAAAAATGAGAAAACAAAAGTCAAAATTGAACCTGTTAAGAATGTGGTAACTAAAAATGACAAATTTTATAAACGGGTTGCATCATCTCAACAAACATGGAAGCCAAAAGTTGTTGAAAAACCAAAGGTTTCAGAGTTGGAAAAACAATCGTCTTCTACCACACAGGTAAAGATGAATGTTCCTTTGGATTATTATGAAAAGTTGGAGAAACAATCTTCTACTCCACCAGAAAAGAAGAATGGTTAAAAGAAAAATCAACCAACCGGTCAACTTAAGATAGATGATTTTTTCTTATACAAAAAGGTTGAGGTTGGATCTGAGGAAAGTTTAAAAATGAATGATAAAAATTTTCCGCCACTTTACACTACAAAATCTCACATTAAAGTCCAGTTACCTGAGTCGAAAGAAGCTTGGGTAGCATCAAAATCTCACTAAAGATTTTGGACTTGCCGGAGCTTCCTATTTGGTAATTGTGAAGCACGAATCGGCATCTTTATTGAAATGTGTTTTTGTACCTTTCTATTTTCAGAAAGTCCTATTGTACTTGATGTGCAACGCCTTGCTTTTTTGTACCTTTCTATTTTCAGCAAGTCCTATTGTACTTTCTATTTTAATCAGTTGTACCTTCGTTTGTAATCCGAGACTTGAAATCATAATGGAAATGCATTTGTTTTGATAATATTCTTGTTATAATTCTATGTTATGCACACACAATCTATCATATGTGAAAACACGTTAAACTATGTCAATCATGTGAAAGCAATGGAGAGATATTCTAATACCAAACAAGAATCAAGAATTCGTACGCAAATTCGGAGAATTTCCCAAAACAAGCTTAAACAAGAAATTATTATTTATAAATGAGGATTATTTAATAAATAAATAAAACTATGAAATTACTTTTGTTGAAAAGGTTAAAAGTTAATTAGTTAGTTAATTAGTTAACTAAACAAACCAATTAACTAAGTTAATAATACTAAATTTAACTAAGCTAGGTATAAATAAACTAAATTAGATAGCTTAGTTAAGATAATTAACTCAATTATTTGTTTTCCTACCTTTTTGGGTAACTCAGTTAGAAATTACAGTTACCTCAGTTAGTCCAGTTAGGGAAACTACAGGGGTCTAAGTGTAAATATTCAAAAATTCGGATAAAAGGGGATTCCTCTTGTATGGAACCGGCACCATGCAAGATTCGAACTCGTGACCTCACTTTTGAAACCCGAAAGTCTTAACCAGTTTATCCTCCTATACAGGAGCTGATAAACCTGGTTATCAGTTCCTCTTATTCACTAACGGAGTCAAACTTGTTACTTAATCAGTTAAAAAGCAAAAAAAGGGGTTAAATCCCCAAAAAATCGGACAGCAAGTAGGACTCGAACCCGGGTCAATGCGGTCACACACGCGCACATTAACCACTCCGCCACTTACTGTTTTGTTACTAAATTTACACCTGCATTCCTTAAATAAAGAAACTGCACGTGATTATTTTTATTCTTCCCGCCCAAACAAATTACCAGCGACCAGGATGTCCTTATTCTTTTCTTTCCTTTTCTAATTTCTTTTCTTTCTCATAAAATAAACACAGATTGACAATCAATCGATCATTTCCTATTTTATCATCAATCATCACCATAATCCTCCTCTTTACCCGAATTACTCACCACCCTCGGCTTTATATAAAGGCCGAGACCCTCAACACCCTACACCACTCCAACACCCTTCATCACCGAGTTACACCCACAATTCTGTTCGAACCTCCTCACAGCCCTCTCGACTCTCAACCGAATCAAGTCACCTCTTCAACCACGTCTCACCTTCGCACCGCGGAACCGAAACTGTTGCCGGAGACTCGCCGGAATCACCTCCGACCGCCGAACTCGGTAACATCCGACTGTCTTCAAACCTTTCTCTTTTGTTTTATACGCATGACATGCAGATGTGATATGTATATACCGTATTGATATTTTTTTTACGTTATGATATGATTAATATTATTATTATTATTAATATTATTATTTTTATAAAATAACAGTTTAACAACACACTGTTATTATTATCAAATGTAACTTACTATTATTTAGTTTCTTCTTATTATTATTATTTTGATAAATAAGATCAGATTAATAATACTATTATTATTATTAATATTTCGGATTTATTAATAATATTATTATATTACAATTTTTATTAAAGCCATTTTCTTGTAAGAAAATTTGTATCACTAGGACTATCAATTATTATTATCGATATTGTTATTATCATAATTAGTTATCATATTATCATTAAAATTATTTTTGTTTATTTCATAAGTACCATCATAAATTTTAGAGTATTCGACGTCTAAACCCTAGCTACAAAACGTTATCTCGTAATTCACAATAATAACGCAAGTCTTTAATTAACACATGTTTCGCCCTTAAAAAATTTAGGGTAATCATCTACAAACTTGGGAAATCTCCATCCTTGATACAAGAACAACGCAACGCAATCACTGTGAGTATACATGACCCATTTTTCCATTTTAACACTTTTGAGTGCAATATGTATTCTATATCAAACACACTACTCACTTCAAACAGCTTTATGCACACTCTATCCAAATTTCATGTGATACATTTGATTCATGTTATACATGTTATGCTATTGTAAACTCTCATGACTATGTGTTCATTAACTTTGCAAGCCTCCCCTAACAATGGTAGCGCTATAGGTTGAGAAACGCCCCTCCCGTTATTTTGGCGGGTATTGTTAGGTTAAACTATGTTAAAACCATCTCATTCATTGGGATAGGCATGTTAATTGCGTTAAACTTTGGTTTGGACACGTAGAGTAATATCGTTTCGAGTATATACTGTTAATATGATCATGTTATTCACATTGGATATGCGAAACATTTATACAAATTATTATGCTATGTATCAAACTTGTATAGTCGCCAACATTTTTGTTGATTTTATTTTAATACATGTTGCAGGTTGAAATTGTGAAAGATTCAAGAAAACAAGCTAGGATGGCTTTAGATACCCATTTTAGCAAATAAAGAATTGTTTGAATTTATGTTTGTTAATTTGAAACATTGTATTACATTCTAGTTTTAATGAAATGAATTTTAATCATATTGTCACATTTAGTGTTATGTTCTTTTGAGCAATCTGTTTCGCTTAGTGCCACATCTCGATGTTTCCGCCATCGGCTGGGGTGTGAAAGATTGGTATCAGAGCCATAACTATAGGTAATTAGGTAAATTGCTACATTTTCCCTAGTCCATAGTAGGGAATTAGGAATGCCTTGCCTAGTCTATAGTTTAAGAGCTTATTCACTATGTGTTGCTTAAAACAACTCCTTTCTATCTTCTTTGCTTCCCTCTATTTTCTTGGACTCTTAATATACATGCCTTCCCTAAGGCATAACACAATACACACTTGGAAGTTTTGAAGACACTCTTATAACACAATCGAAACAACTCATCAAAATAAGGGTGATTCCTACATTTGATGAAGACTTTCACTCAGCTATACTTTGAGTTTTGCACGAAATCTACCCTCAAGTTAGGAGTGATATCCAAACCTTGAAGGAAATTTCCATTTCATATTCTGGTGGACCCTTATCTTTTGATAAGTACTAACCACGTTAAGGTACGATGTTATCAACTTAGAGGTGAAACTCGCATCTTGTTAACTAGTGCCATTCCTCGATTTTCGATCTCGCCAAAGTTTCGATTTTCCCAATCGACTAAGGACGTGTAGTAACTGGAAGGAAAAATATCGTTAATCGCTTCTCGATGAGAGTATTTGTCTATTAGGCCAAAGCACGTTTCCTTCATTCGAAAAGGACCTCGATTCACTTTGGAATAGTCTTATGTTACGTTCCGTGACAATCCATGTTTTACGTTAAATCTCTTTTATGACATCTCAATTATAATGTGTTTTATATTTGAACGTATCTTTCATCTCAAAAGTTTTGAATCACGAATCACACTATCTTCGCAATCTCAAACAATTAATACTCTTATGAACAAACTAAATTTATGATGCTTTCATTTCATGTTACACTATGTGAAAACTCATGTTATGTGTAACACCCGTTCTTGTAAACCAAGGTTTAACGTATATTTTGAAAGATAATCATGTAATTAATCACTATCATATACATCGGAAATACGGGTTTATTAAAACTTTTTCAAATCATAAGTTATTCTAACTATCGTGGTTGGATTCGTTGTTTAACATTTACAATGTGTCAAAGTGCGGAAGCGTGTATCATTATCGTGTTCGGTTCTTCGTTGAGCTTGATCGTCTTCCGGCATCCCAAAGTGTACCTACATTTCATTAAACATGAAATGCTTTAGTCTTACGGGGTCTAAAACGTATTCAAACAATCCGGGAAACAATTTATCCTAAAAACAAGAAATTGAAAATAACCTCCACCGTAAATTACGGTGGAACCGTAATTTACGGTGGCCCTTTGGTTCATATTCTTCTGCCGTAAATCAGAAGGTTACTACCGTAACCACATCAGGTCCACCGTAAATTACGGTGGCACCGTAATTTACGGTGGCACCTGCATCCCACCTTTCCATTTCGCCGTAATTTGACACGAAATCTTTCGTATCTTTCAAACCGCTTATCCGTTTGACCTACCGTTTCTTCCTACATGATTGTAATTTAATTCTCCATCATATGGAGTTAAAATCCGACATTCGGCTTAACAAAATTTAAGACCTTTAAGTCTTCGGCTTATTACTCTTTTACCAAAATTTGACCCGTTTACGCATTTTATCAAACAAACGTATTTGTTTGATTCCTATATCACATACAACTCTTTAATTTAATATTACTTACCATTTTAGATTCTAATCATAGGTTTATTACACAATTTAAACCCGTTTTCACTCGTATGCTTATTTTGACCCGTTAAGGGTTCTTAAGCACTTTCGAGCCTAAAATCGCTTTCAATTGCTTCTATAATTAATCTAAGTATTCATTTAATCATAAAACTCATTTCCGAACAACTTTTAAAGGTTGTTTGGTCAATTTAGCCACCAAGGGCGTTTTGGTCCATTTTAGTCCTTTATTAACAATGAAGGACTTTTGAAAGTATATTGGACCCATAATCCCTCTTTTAATCTATAATTATGTTTGAAAAGTCATTAAGCTTTCCAAACGCCATGTTCATTACATAAAACATTTGGTTTACCTAACAAGTAACCAAATGTCCGTTTTGACCTCTTTTAACACTCTTGAACCATATGTTCTAAATGAGTGTTACCTTATTTCACATACCTGGCGCAGATCAATATATTGACCCGTTTTTAATACCTTGCTTTTATAACCGCTAATTCATAGCGTTGCTAACACCAATTTGACATTTACACCTGAAATAATATAGCTCGACAATAATCATTAGTCGCTATTGTCAAAGGGTGATATCTTCACCGTTTGACCCATTTGGTCTAAGTGACCGATTATGTTGGCGAGATGATATTTATTACCATCTCATCTATACGACTCGCTTCGGTTTACACCGTGTGGCCATTTCACTTATTAATTGATTTTCTTAACGCTTTTTAGCCTGTTATGGCTTACGCCTTACAGTGTCTTTCAAAACCAATAGTTATGGTCAACGCATGACCAATTTACCTTTTTACCCTTATTGTTTGTTTTGGTTTACCCTATAAGGTAACCATTCAAAGGCTCATTTTCCATTTGTCATAAAATGATCAAATTACCGATTTAATTCCTTTTAAACCATCAACATGGTTTCTTGTCGTGCTAGACTACCTTGTTCCGTACGTTTACACGTCGGAACATCATACCTCAATTATGTATTTGTCTTTTTCGTAACTAATACGGTAAGGGAGTATTCTAACATATAAGACTAGTGTAAGCTATACTTACCTTGCATCCGAATTATGCTTTTCCGTCATTCTTGCTTCGTTTGACCCGCTTTGTTCCCAAGCTCTCACCTAGCTTGTTAATCATCAAACTATCATCATCGTTTTCAAGGTGGTTAGTTTAATCATAATTTAATACGATTATTCCACCTTACAAATTTCATATCAAAACTACCATTTATCGGATTATAGGTCAGTTTGACTTTCAATAGTCAACTAACTTCAATCACATTATACACACAATAAGCTCAATCAACATCACGTTTCGAACCCCTATTATTCCGTATTACACGTAGTTAGTCGAGTTAGCCAATTACGCGTTTCTTTCATACTTTCATTATGTCAACATTCATTCAGACATTTTAACAAACACCTAATGTGCATAATATTACTTATTTACTAACTAGTTCATAACTAGTTATCTTTACCAAGATTTACATCAACACATTTAAACCTCTAAGTCTAGTGTTCATGAACTATATCAAGAACTTATATCATCATCTCAATATTCATAAATCTTACATTCTAACATGAGTGTTCATCGTATCAACATAAAACCCACTTAGCTTATCAATGGATCATCATGAATCTCATAGATTATCCAACAATCTAACATGTTATTTGACTAGGGTTTACTCCTAGACATCATATTACTTCAAGATTCACTCATGCATGACACAATCAAGCTCAATTTCAGTTTTTCACAATTAACCTAGAACTTGAGATGAATCAAAATACTAGAATTTCGCATACCTTATGATCCCTTCAGTGAGGTGATCATTAATTCGTGTTTAGAACTTGATTTGGGACTGAATTGAACCTCCAATTTCTGAGATTTGTGAAGTTTTTGGGTTTGAGGAACCCTGGTCGCCCTTCTCTTCTCCTGATCGAACCAGACACCAAAATGGTGTGTTTGGTTTTTGTTTTAATTATTTCTAGTTTCACTTTTTACAAGATTAACCCCTCATCTTTTGTGTAACTTATAGTTTGGCATGTTTTTAACCTTATTATAGGTTATTTCTAGAATATTAGCTAACTAGGTTATAATTCCTAGTCAGTAAATTCTTGTTTATTTAATAATCCAAATATTCACCGGGTTACTTTTACCACTAAAGGTAAATTACCCGTCTTTTAATGTAAACGTGATTTGATTACCAAACCCGTTTTCGGGGTGTTACAAGTCTACCCCTCTTAAAGAGGTTTCGTCCTCGAAACCTTTTCTTACTTAATTTATCGAGTTCAATTCCATGTATTTGTTCTCGATAATCAATTAAGCATTTCTCATATCTTAATTGATTGTTAGTATTACCTGAAAAGTATGGTAATATTCTTTTGGTTATTAATCATCTACGTATCTTACATGACATAATGCGACTGGAAATAACGTAATCTCGTTATTTCCACTAGTTTAATTAACTTAGCGATATTCCTCGCTTTCATATACTATCGAATTCTTTATGAATCCATTACTTTGACCCGTTTAAAGGTCTCTAGTGAAATCTTTCACCTCTAGCAACAATTTCTTTTATTTTCAAATTTATTCATTCGGTTTAGTTATATCGAATTTACCGTTTACAAGCGAACCAAATTTCTTAACTTGAATTGCTGACTTTGGTCGTTTTCACTAACTAGACTTATTTGTTCAGTTCCTTTTTACTGCTTGCTTTGTTATAATGTGATTCTACTTCACATTACATTTCTTGACCGTGAATGTGTTACATCATATTTAATTTATATCAACCTTTCATTTTCGAAAATATCTCACTTTTCGAATATATTGTCTTGCGCCTAACAGTGTCAAGACTTGTATCTTTCATACTTATCATTTAAATTCCTATCAGAATTCATGTTTGTAAAAACACTATTTCTTACTAAAACCGAAGTTTTAGTTTTAGGATCTTCTCTTTAACTTCTGTCAATTATCCATTCCAGGATATTGACAGTCCAAAATTTATTCTTTTACAGCCTTTGTTTTATGCGGAGATTCTCAATTTATCCGTCGCTTTGTCTAATTAACCCCGTAAGTTTTATCGTTTTGCTCTATAGGCTATTTTATTAGACTTTCACCTCTTTAAGGCTAGGTCCTTGTAGTCTATTTCTTTCTAGTCGTGACCCGTAGGTCATATTAGTCTCGTAGACTTTTCCATTGTTTATAACCCCAAGGGTTATATTGATCCCGTAGATCATTCTTTACGCATGTCTATATTGAAATATATATATATGGTGTCAAAGCACTCTTTTTATGTTTGAAAATCATTTGTTTTTTTTTTTTACCCTTGAACTTCATTTGACCTTGACCGTAGTCTAAGGCTTCATTTGTTTACTTCCGGGCTAATCCTCCGACTTTATGACTTCTGACGTTATTTACGCGTCAGTTTGTCTCAAGCTTACCGTTATCCGGCTTGCGCTTACTTATGCCATTAAGCATTTATACTTTATTCAACCCGTTCAACCTCAAAATGGTTGAATATAATTATCAAAATTTCTGTTTACGAAATTTTATGGTCTTTTAGTCATAACTCATAATCCGAGTCTTTTGACTTTAAATTCATGTTCTCGTCTCTCGGTTTACGCATGTGTTTAAATCCTTACCCATCAACCGGGTGTTTTACCGAAGTCGTTATTATTGCAACCCTTCCGGTATGCATTAAGACCTCGCTTCATTTTTATATTCCGACTTTGTCTTTAAGTTGGACGTTTTACAAAAACGACCCGTTAAGGGACTCATTTGCAATTTCCGGGTTCGAGCGTAAGTACACTCCCTCCCAATACTTGTCTAATCATGCTTGCGTTTTCTGGGTTCGAGTGTAAGTACACTCCCTCCCAATACTTGTCTAACATGCTTGCGTTTTCTGGTTTCGAGTGTAAGTACACTCCCTCCCAATACTTGTTTAATCACGCTTGCGTTTTCTGGGTTCGAGTGTAAGTACACTCCCTCCCAATACTTGTTTAATCATGCTTCTTTGTCCCTTCACTCGGGCTCATTATCCTAATGTAATACGCTTCCGTCACTCGGTTGTGCGTTTACATTATTATCAAATATTTTGCTTGTCTGATTCATTTGGGTACTTTTTACTTAGTCCCATTCACCCCGCCCTTACTACATCGGACATAACTGCGCTCATTATAAGAAGCTCATGCTATCATGTGTTCACTACTTACTTGGCCAGAGTAAGCGATCAACACGTGGTACGCGTGACCTTATTATAATTACCACATCACGTCCCATGTAAGTAACTCCTCAAATTATCCTCATGTTTATGGTTTCATGTGGTAAAACTTTATTTAATTGTTAGTTAACAATTATTAGCTTTAATCGTTTATCCTTGAACATGTACAATGTCCCTTTTTATAAACATTTATTCACATTCATTGATGTGATCATTAATTTTCTTAATAGGATTTGTATTGAGAATACTTACTTGGATGATCACTCTCGTCCAAGTTTCTATATAAATAAGTCTTGTTATTCATTTGTTATTCATCATTGTGAATAACACATTTCCTATTAAATTTCTCTTGGAAATCAGGTTTTCCAAGTTCTGTCATATGTGTATGCAACCGTTATTACTTACGTGTTTGTTGCATATAACGACTCGTGCGATTAAATTTAAAAGTGTGCACCTGGTGATGCTTGCCCTAACGGGCTTCTCTTGTCATTAGTCTTGTTCGCGACCGTTACGCGATTTTGGTCCTTAATGAGTATGCTCTTCCTGTCGTACCTCGGACCGTTCCATCATCATATCCATAATTCGTTTGACTCTCGTCATCTTCAAACGCGAGTGTCCTTCATTTAAAACATTCACAAAAGTTAGTAAAGTCAACTTCAATAATCGCCCGTATTATAATACAAGGCATTTTCTACTATACACGTCAACGCGCGTATTTTCGTCAACTACATCAATCGTTTAATTGGGGTAACGTGTGTTACACGATAGCCCTATGTGTTATTTACAACAATTAGCATACTAAACTATTAGCATACGTGTACTTACCGGATTTGCGATCAAGCCTCGAACCGAACACCCATCTTTATTAGGAGCATAAGGTTTAAGTCCAAGCATAGTTTTCCCACCATACTTGAATCTCTTAAACCAGCGCTCTAATACCAACTTGTAACACCCGTTCTTGTAAACCAAGGTTTAACGTATATTTTGAAAGATAATAATGTAATTAATCACTATCATATACATCGGAAATACGGGTTTATTAAAACTTTTGCAAATCATAAGTTATTCTAACTATCGTGGTTGGATTCGTTGTTTAACATTTACAATGTGTCAAAGTGCGGAAGCGTGTATCATTATCGTGTTCGGTTCTTCGTTAAGCTTGATCGTCTTCCGGCATCCCAAAGTGTACCTACATTTCATTAAACATGAAATGCTTTAGTCTTACGGGGTCTAAAACGTATTCAAACAATCCGGGAAACAATTTATCCTAAAAACAAGAAATTGAAAATAACCTCCACCGTAAATTACGGTGGAACCGTAATTTACGGTGGCCCTTTGGTTCATATTCTTCTGCCGTAAATCAGAAGGTTACTACCGTAACCACATCAGGTCCACCGTAAATTACGGTGGCACCGTAATTTACGGTGGCACCTGCATCCCACCTTTCCATTTCGCCGTAATTTGACACGAAATCTTTCGTATCTTTCAAACCGCTTATCCGTTTGACCTACCGTTTCTTCCTACATGATTGTAATTTAATTCTCCATCATATGGAGTTAAAATCCGACATTCGGCTTAACAAAATTTAAGACCTTTAAGTCTTCGGCTTATTACTATTTTACCAAAATTTGACCCGTTTACGCATTTTATCAAACAAACGTATTTGTTTGATTCCTATATCACATACAACTCTTTAATTTAATATTACTTACCATTTTAGATTCTAATCATAGGTTTATTACACAATTTAAACCCGTTTTCACTCGTATGCTTATTTTGACCCGTTAAGGGTTCTTAAGCACTTTCGAGCCTAAAATCGCTTTCAATTGCTTCTATAATTAATCTAAGTATTCATTTAATCATAAAACTCATTTCCGAACAACTTTTAAAGGTTGTTTGGTCAATTTAGCCACCAAGGGCGTTTTGGTCCATTTTAGTCCTTTATTAACAATGAAGGACTTTTGAAAGTATATTGGACCCATAATCCCTCTTTTAATCTATAATTATGTTTGAAAAGTCATTAAGCTTTCCAAACGCCATGTTCATTACATAAAACATTTGGTTTACCTAACAAGTAACCAAATGTCCGTTTTGACCTCTTTTAACACTCTTGAACCATATGTTCTAAATGAGTGTTACCTTATTTCACATACCTGGCGCAGATCAATATATTGACCCGTTTTTAATACCTTGCTTTTATAACCGCTAATTCATAGCGTTGCTAACACCAATTTGACATTTACACCTGAAATAATATAGCTCGACAATAATCATTAGTCGCTATTGTCAAAGGGTGATATCTTCACCGTTTGACCCATTTGGTCTAAGTGACCGATTATGTTGGCGAGATGATATTTATTACCATCTCATCTATACGACTCGCTTCGGTTTACACCGTGTGGCCATTTCACTTATTAATTGATTTTCTTAACGCTTTTTAGCCTGTTATGGCTTACGCCTTACAGTGTCTTTCAAAACCAATAGTTATGGTCAACGCATGACCAATTTACCTTTTTACCCTTATTGTTTGTTTTGGTTTACCCTATAAGGTAACCATTCAAAGGCTCATTTTCCATTTGTCATAAAATGATCAAATTACCGATTTAATTCCTTTTAAACCATCAACATGGTTTCTTGTCGTGCTAGACTACCTTGTTCCGTACGTTTACACGTCGGAACATCATACCTCAATTATGTATTTGTCTTTTTCGTAACTAATACGGTAAGGGAGTATTCTAACATATAAGACTAGTGTAAGCTATACTTACCTTGCATCCGAATTATGCTTTTCCGTCATTCTTGCTTCGTTTGACCCGCTTTGTTCCCAAGCTCTCACCTAGCTTGTTAATCATCAAACTATCATCATCGTTTTCAAGGTGGTTAGTTTAATCATAATTTAATACGATTATTCCACCTTACAAATTTCATATCAAAACTACCATTTATCGGATTATAGGTCAGTTTGACTTTCAATAGTCAACTAACTTCAATCACATTATACACACAATAAGCTCAATCAACATCACGTTTCGAACCCCTATTATTCCGTATTACACGTAGTTAGTCGAGTTAGCCAATTACGCGTTTCTTTCATACTTTCATTATGTCAACATTCATTCAGACATTTTAACAAACACCTAATGTGCATAATATTACTTATTTACTAACTAGTTCATAACTAGTTATCTTTACCAAGATTTACATCAACACATTTAAACCTCTAAGTCTAGTGTTCATGAACTATATCAAGAACTTATATCATCATCTCAATATTCATAAATCTTACATTCTAACATGAGTGTTCATCGTATCAACATAAAACCCACTTAGCTTATCAATGGATCATCATGAATCTCATAGATTATCCAACAATCTAACATGTTATTTGACTAGGGTTTACTCCTAGACATCATATTACTTCAAGATTCACTCATGCATGACACAATCAAGCTCAATTTCAGTTTTTCACAATTAACCTAGAACTTGAGATGAATCAAAATACTAGAATTTCGCATACCTTATGATCCCTTCAGTGAGGTGATCATTAATTCGTGTTTAGAACTTGATTTGGGACTGAATTGAACCTCCAATTTCTGAGATTTGTGAAGTTTTTGGGTTTGAGGAACCCTGGTCGCCCTTCTCTTCTCCTGATCGAACCAGACACCAAAATGGTGTGTTTGGTTTTTGTTTTAATTATTTCTAGTTTCACTTTTTACAAGATTAACCCCTCATCTTTTGTGTAACTTATAGTTTGGCATGTTTTTAACCTTATTATAGGTTATTTCTAGAATATTAGCTAACTAGGTTATAATTCCTAGTCAGTAAATTCTTGTTTATTTAATAATCCAAATATTCACCGGGTTACTTTTACCACTAAAGGTAAATTACCCGTCTTTTAATGTAAACGTGATTTGATTACCAAACCCGTTTTCGGGGTGTTACATTATGCTATGTGAAAACTATATGCTATGTGACGCATTCATTAAAACAATTTCTCTAAACAAACCATTATGATAAAAGTCTCATCCATTCTTTGTTTTAAATTCTTAGATGTCGTCATCTCGCCGTCAATCTGACTCAATCAGGAAGTCAAGCACCTCCTCGCAAAAGAGGATGACAACCTTCATGGCCAAACAGTTTGCTCGTGTTGTCCCCAAGATTGTGACTGAGATCCAAGCTTCCAACACCCCTAAATCCTCGGTTGACTCGAGAGTAGTCCAGCCTAAACGCACCGCCTTCAACTACAAACACTTTGCCTCTTGCCACCCTAAGCCTTTCACTGGGAAAGATGGTGTGACAGCTATGCTTGAATGGTTCGATAGCATAGAAGTTACATTTATCAACAGCGAATGTCCCGAAGAACTCAAGACACGTAGTGCTACCGGTGTCTTCCAAGCAAGAGCCTTGGAATGGTGGATAAATGAGAGGAACATTCGTTCGAATGAGTTGGCCTATGCGTTGCCTTGGGAGGAGGTAAAACAACTTATGATGGAGGAATTCTGCCCCCCACACGAACAACAAAAGCTTGAGGAAGAGTTTTGGGCCCTCAAACAAAGTGGCGACAACAACCTTGCTTACACCACCCGATTTAAACAGCTATGTGTCATTGTACCCCACCTCGTTCACACCACTGAACGAATGATCAGAAAGTACATCAATGGTTTACCACCTGCCATGAGAGACACCATTGAAGCAGCCAACCTTGATAACATCGAGGCTGTCTATCGTCTCGTGGCTAGCTTGAACAACAATCGCATTCGCGACAAACAAACTGCTGCAGCCACCAAAACTACCAACCCTACTAAACCAGCTCACCAAATAACCCATCAACCAAATGGCAATCGGGGCAAGAAACGTCAGTTTCAAAACCCTGTTTGCAATGCGGTTGTACCTGCTGCAAACCAAAACCAAGAAAACCCTGAGAAGAAACAATACATTGGTACTAATCCAAAATGCACCATTTGTCACTTCCATCACCCCCAACTGTCTAATGTCGCCATTGCACCTCATGTAACCGCTATGGTCACCTTGCTCCTTATTGTCGCAATACCCCGGCACCTGCCCACAACCCTAAACTAGCAAATACTGTTAGAGCCTGCTTCAATTGTGGGGGCACTTCACATCTTCGCCCTCAATGCCCTCAGCTGAAACCAGAACTACGCCCACAAGCTCCTCGTGGACGTGCTTTCAACCTCAATGCCAAGCAAGCTCAGAACGACAACGAAGTGGTTAATGGTACGTTTCTCGTTAATAATCAATATGCTTCAATTCTATTTGATACTGGCGCGGATAAAAGTTTTGTATCAGTCGAATTTGCTTCGTTGTTAAATTGTTCATGCTCAAAACTACCTAAGTCATTCTCATTCGAAGTTGCCAATGGCAAATCAATCCTAGTCGATTCTATTTTACGCAATTGTGTCCTTACTCTCAACGAGCACACTTTTCCCATCGACCTCATACCCATGGAGTTGGGTAGCTTCGATGTCATAGTAGGCATGGATTGGCTTCGTAAGAACCATGCTGATATCGCTTGTCATGAAAAATACGTTCGTTTACCTCTTCCAACTGGCGACACACTCAACGTCTATGGAGATCGGCCCTCTATAGGACTAAAGTTGATGTCGTGCACCCAAGCGAATAAGTATTTACACAAAAAGTACCTTGCCGTTTTAGCCCACATAGTGGAGGAAAAGGGCAAGGGGAAGGGCATAAGTGACGTTCCAGTAGTGCGTGATTTCCCTGATGTCTTCCCAGAGGATTTTCCCGGTCCTCCTCCACCTCGATTTGTTGATTTTCGCATCGATCTCGTACCTGGTGCAACTCCTGTTGCACGAGCCCCCTATCGTCTTGCACCCTCTAAGATGCAAGAATTGTCTAGTCAGCTTTAAGAACTCCTCGATAAAGGTTTCATACGTCCAAGTACCTCACCTTGGGGTGCTCCTGTACTTTTCGTCAAAAAGAAAGATGGTTCCTTTCGCATGTGCATCGATTATCGTGAGCTTAACAAACTCACTGTCAAAAATCGTTATCCTCTCCCTCGCATCGACGACCTCTTTGATCAACTTCAAGGCGCAACTTGTTTTTCCAAGATCGATCTTCGATATGGTTATCATCAGCTTCGCATCCTCGAGGAGGACATTCCCAAAACAGCTTTTCGCACTCACTATGGGCACTATGAGTTTGTGGTCATGCCTTTTGGGGTTGAACAACGCACCTGCTGTGTTCATGGATCTAATGCATCGTGTTTGTAAACCATACTTGGATCCTTTCGTAATTGTATTCATCGATGACATCCTCATCTACTCCAAGACTCATGTTGATTATGAACGTCATTTGCGTCTTATACTTGAACCTTTGCGTGGTGAGAAACTATACGCAAAGTTTTCCAAATGCGAATTTTGGATCAAAGAAGTCCAATTCCTTGGTCATGTCGTCAGTGAGAAAGGAATTCATGTCGATCCTGCTAAGATTGAAGCTGTGAAAAATTGGATAGCACCAAAAACCCCATCAGAGATTCGTTCATTCTTAGGATTGGCGGGTTACTATCGCCGATTTATCTCAAACTTCTCGAAAATCGCTGTTCCCCTCACCATGTTAACCCAAAAGGAAAAGCCTTTTGTTTGGGGTCCTGAACAAGAAAAATCCTTTCGAACTCTTAAGGACATGCTTTGCAATGCTCCTGTTTTAGCCATTCCGGATGGAAACGATGATTTCATAGTATATTGTGATGCTTCGAACCGTGGTCTTGGTTGTGTCCTCATGCAACGAGACAAGGTCATCGCTTATGCTTCTCGACAACTCAAAATCCATGAAAAGAACTACACTACCCACGATCTCGAGCTAGGCACCGTTGTCTTTGTGTTAAAGATTTGGCGACACTACCTATATGGTACCAAATGTGTAGTCTTCACTGACCACAAAAGCCTACAACACGTCTTTAATAAAAAAGAATTAAACATGCGCCAACGTCGTTGGGTGGAATTGCTTAACGACTACGATTGCAAGATTCGCTATCACCCTGGAAAAGCAAATGTTTTGGCCGATGCCCTTAGTCGTAAGGCTCACGTTAATAGCATTCGTTGCTTTCACATCTCAAGCGACCTGCACGCTTCCATTCGTGAAGCTCAATACTCGTCAGCCAACGAAGGAAGTATAATCGAAGAAGTACGAGGTGCTTCTATTGATCAACTTATCACAAAACCCGATGGACTACAATACTATCTTAATCGTATTTGGGTGCCTGATCGCGACAACCTTCGTGAATTCATCATGAACGAGGCACACAAATCCAAGTATTCGGTTCATCCTGGTGCCGATAAGATGTACCATGACCTTCGTACGTCCTATTGGTGGCCTGGGATGAAGAAGGACATTGCCTCCTACGTATCCAAATGTCTCACCTGCTCAAAAGTCAAAGCTGAGCATCAGCGTCCTTCTGGTTTACTCGAACAACCAGAAATTCCAATTTGGAAGGGGGATAGCATTGCTATGGACTTCATAACCAAACTTCCTCGAACACCTTCTGGTCACGATAGCATTTGGGTGATCATTGATCGCTTAACCAAATTAGCACAATTTCTCCCCATTCGCGAAGACTTCAAAGTTGAAAAACTTGCTCAAATCTATACCGATGAAATTTTATGTCGTCATGGCATTCCCCTCGACAACATTTCGGATCGCGATGGCTGTTTCACATCTCGTCTTTGGAAAACTTTCCAGTCTGCAATGGGTACTCACTTAAACCTCAGTACGGCCTTCCATCCCCAAACAGATGGACAGACAGAACGTACTATTCAGACCCTAGAGGACATGCTTCGTTCTTGTGTCATTGACTTTGGTGGTAGTTGGGATGAACATTTACCATTGGTCAAATTCTCATACAACAAGAGCTATCACTCTAGCATTCAAATGGCTCCATATGAAGCTTTGTATGGATGCAAGTGTCGATCTCCTATCAGTTGGCACGAAGTTGGTGAAAAACAACTCACTGGTCCTGAACTTATCCAAGAAACAACGGATAAAATCCTTCAAATCCACGACAACTTACTCAAGGCTAGAAATCGAAAAAAGAGTTATGCAGATAAAGGGTGTAAACCTATGGGATTTAATGTTGGAGATCATGTGTTGCTCAAAGTATCTCCTTGGAGAGGAGTGGTTCGTTTTGGGAAGAGAGGTAAACTTGCTCCTCGATATGTTGGTCCTTTCAAGATACTCGAAAGGATTGGTAAGGTGGCATATCGACTTGACTTGCCTCAAGAGCTTAGTAATGTGCATCCAACATTTCATGTTTCAAATCTTAAGAAGTGCCTAGCTGAAGAAGGACTTCATGTTCCAGTGGACGATTTGCAAATCAACGACTCTCTCCATTTCGTGGAAAAACCAGTCGAAATAGTAGATCAAGGAACCAAGCACCTTAGATGCAGCAAGATTCACATAGTCAAAGTGCGATGGGAAGGAAAGCGTGGTGCTGAGTTCACTTGGTAACTTAAAAGCGACATGAAGAACAAGTATCCACATCTCTTCGTTCAGCCTTCCTCTTAAAGATTTCGAGGACGAAATCTCCTAAAGTAGGGGAGACTGTAACGCCTCGCTTTTTTGTACCTTTCTATTTTCAGCAAGACCTATTGTACTTTCTATTTTAACCAGTTGTACCTTCGTTTGTAATCCGAGACTTGAAATCATAATGGAAATGCATAGGTTTTGATAATATTCTTGTTATAATTCTATGTTATGCACACACAATCTATCATATGTGAAAACACGTTAAACAATGTCAATCATGTGAAAGCAATGGAGAGATATTCTAATACCAAACGAGAATCAAGAATTCGTACGCAAATTCGGAGAATTTCCCAAAACAAGCTTAAACAAGAAATTATTATTTATAAATGAGGATTATTTAATAAATAAATAAAACTATGAAATTACTTTTGTTGAAAAGGTTAAAAGTTAATTAGTTAGTTAATTAGTTAACTAAACTAACCAATTAACTAAGTTAATAATACTAAATTTAACTAAGCTAGGTATAAATAAACTAAATTAGATAGCTTAGTTAAGATAATTAACTCAATTATTTGTTTTCCTACCTTTTTGGGTAACTCAGTTAGAAATTACAGTTACCTCAGTTAGTCCAGTTAGGGAAACTGCAGGGGTCTAAGTGTAAATATTCAAAAATTCGGATAAAAGGGGATTCCTCTTGTATGGAACCGGCCCCTTGCAAGATTAGAACTCGTGACCTCACTTTTGAAACCCGAAAGTCTTAACCAGTTTATCCTCCTGTACGGGATCTGATAAACCTGGTTATCAGTTCCTCTTATTCACTAACGGAGTCAAACTTGTTACTTAATCAGTTAAAAAGCAAAAAAAAGGGGTTAAATCCCCAATAAATCGGACAGCAAGCAGGACTCGAACCCGGGTCAATGCGGTCACACACGCGCACATTAACCACTCCACCACTTACTGTTTTGTTACTAAATTTACACCTGCATTCCTTAAATAAAGAAACTGCACGCGATTCTTTTTATTTTTCCCGCCCAAACAAATTACCAGCGACCTGGATGTCCTTATTCTTTTCTTTTCTTTCCTTTTCTAATTTCTTTTCTTTCTCATAAAATAAACACAGATTGACAATCAATCGATCATTTCCTATTTTATCATCAATCATCACCATAATCCTCCTATTTACCCGAATTACTCACCACCCTCGGCTCTATATAAAGGCCGAGACCCTCAACACCCTACACCACTCCGACACCCTTCATCACCGAGTTACACCCACAATTCTGTTCGAACCTCCTCACAGCCCTCTCGACTCTCAACCGAATCAAGTCACCTCTTCAACCACGTCTCACCTTCGCACCGCGGAACCGAAACTGTAGCCGGAGACTCACCGGAATCACGTCCGACCGCCGAACTCGGTAACATCCGACTGTCTTCAAACCTTTCTCTTTTGTTTTATACGCATGACATGCAGATGTGATATGTATATACCGTATTGATATTTTTTTACGTTATGATATGATTAATATTATTATTATTATTAATATTATTATTATAAAATAACAGTTTAACAACACACTGTTATTATTATCAAATGTAACTTACTGTTATTTAGTTTCTTATTATTATTATTATTTCGATAAATAAGATCAGATTAATAATACTATTATTATTATTATTAATATTTCGGATTTATTAATAATATTATTATATTACAATTTTTATTAAAGCTATTTTCTTGTAAGAAAATTTGTATCACTAGGACAATCAATTATTATTATCGATATTGTTATTATCATAATTAGTTATCATATTATCATTAAAATTATTTTTGTTTATTTCATAAGTACCATCATAAATTTTAGAGTATTCGACGTCTAAACCCTAGCTACAAAACGTTATCTCGTAATTCACAATAATAACGCAAGTCTTTAATTAACACATGTTTCGCCCTTAAAACATTTAGGGTAATCATCTACAAACTTGGGAAATCTCCATCCTTGATACAAGAACAACGCAACACAATCACTGTGAGTATACATGACCCATTTTCCATTTTAACACTTTTGGGTGCAATATGTATTCTATATCAAACACACTACTCACTTCAAACAGCTTTATACACACTCTATCCAAATTTCATGTGATACAATTGATTCATGTTATACATGTTTTGCTATTGTAAACTCTCATGACTATGTGTTCATTAACTTTGCAAGCCTCCCCTAACAATGGTAGCGCTATAGGTTGAGAAACGCCCTCCCGTTATTTTGGCGGGTATTGTTAGGTTAAACTATGTTAAAACCATCTCATTCATTGGGATAGGCATGTTAATTGCGTTAAACTTTGGTTTGGACACGTAGAGTAACATCGTTTCGAGTATATATTGTTAATATGATCATGTTATTCACATTGGATGTGAGAAACATTTATACAAATTATTATGCTATGTATCAAACTTGTATACTCGCCAACATTTTTGTTGATTTTATTTTAATACATGTTGCAGGTTGAAATTGTGCAAGATTCAAGAAAACAAGCTAGGATGGCTTTAGATACCCATTTTAGCAAATAAAGAATTGTTTGAATTTATGTTTGTTAATTTGAAACATTGTATTACATTCTAGTTTTAATGGAATGAATTTTAATCATATTGTCAAATTTAGTGTTATGTTGTTTTGAGCGATCTGTTTCGCTTAGTGCCACATCTTGATGTTTCCGCCATCGGTTGGGGTGTGACATGATGTTGTTCAGCCGAAGATAGTTATTCATTATACGGCCCAATTAGCAATCCAAACATTAACTCATTAATATCACTGTTGTAGAGGTTCATTAATTCAAGTTGTTTGTTTCTGATAGTGTGGTTTTAGTGACTTAGGGTTGATTCAGATTGTTTGAGATTTGTGTAATCAGTCAGCAAGAGGTGACAGTTTGCAAGTCTAAGTTCGCTTGGTTTGGAAAGTTGCAGTTTGCACAGTCTAAACCTACTTCCTAGTTCACACGAGGTGTGGTTTGTTAGATTGTTTGAAATCCGATTAGTACGTTTGAAGGTCTGAACACTCAGTTCGGACGCGTTGTGTAAACATCACATCAGGCTGTTTTAAAGTGTGGTTAAAATGTTTGACGAAGAGGAAAACTATAACCTTGAAAGGTTAAATGATTGGTTTGATGGGTGATGGGTGTTTGTGTATGAAAAATGAAACAGTGGATGTGTTGGAAAAACGGTTTGATTGTCTAATTGAAAAACGAAAAAGTTACGAGATAAGAATGTCAAATGCTGAAAAAATATCAAAATTTGCAGACGCATTACCTTCTGAGTGGGATGAATTTTTTAGTGAACTAAAAAAGGATTCTAGATTCTCAAATTTCTATCCAGGTGAATTCATCAGTAAGCTTAAAACACACATGTATGAAAATAATAAGAAAAAGAAAGAGTTGATGAATGTAATAGATAAAAATCTAGACAAAATAAGTTTGTATGTGATTGTTGAAATATGCAAAAGAGTAAATATGTGTCGTGTAGCAAAAGATGTTATGAAATATGATATTAAGAGGGGTTGTTATCTAGATAAAAGTATGAATCCTCTTGATTTTGTTAAAAAATTTTGTGCAGGCACATACGAGACAGAGACAAAAGTAATTTCAAAGGATGAAGAACCTGAGAAAAATGTTCAAGTGGTAGAGGAGCAGGTTAAAGAAATTTCAGCTATCAAGATCGAGAAGAAAGCTGAAGCTGAAACGATGTCCGAGAAGTGCTTAAACTGTGAAAAATCTGAATCAAACAATGTCAAACTCTTGAAGAATGTAGAGAGTTTGACATTGGAAATCAAAAATTTGAATGATGAGAATAAATCTAATGATAAACAGATTATTGAACTGCAAGAAAATTATGATAGGTTGAAATCTGAAAATGTCAAACTGTTAAGTGATTTGGACAGTTTGACATTGGAAAACAAAATTTTGAAAGAAAAGGAAAAAGATTTTGAAAATGAAAAATTAAAATTTGAAAAAGATTTTCAAAGTCAAATGAAGATTTTAGAAGATGAAAAATCTGTTATTTTTAAAAATAATCTTGAAAAACAAATTGAAATAAATTCTCATCTTCAGAAAATCATTCGGCTTGAAAATGAAGCTGAAATTGCTCGGAATAAAATTAATGAACTTGAAAAGAAATTGAAAGGTTTTGAGACTTCGTCATCAACACCAGATTATATCTGTCCAAAACCGATGAATACTATTCCAATAAGTGACAATGTCACAAATTTTGACAAAGTCAAAATTGAAGATTGCGATGACAAAGCTGATGATGAAAAAGAAAAAGAAAAGAAAAATATTTTTAGAATTACAAGAAAAATTTCAAAATACTGTTTTGCAATCTACTGAAATAGGTGAATGCTCAAAGCAAAAACCTGTTAAGAAGATTGTAGAACAGAAACAAAAAGTTAAAAATTTGAAAAATTTTCAAAATGAAAATAAAAGCTCATCAGTTCAGTCATCCAATCATTATAAAAAACCACAAAAATCTGAAAATAAAAACTCACAAAAAGTTGGTAATATGTGGTGCAGGTTTGACCACAGTGCTTTAAATCCAAATCCAGCTTTTAGAAGGAGTGATGATTACCACAAAGCCAGACAATGTTATGATCTAAGTGTTTGGTGTGAAAGTGGTAAATGGTACGATAACAGAATGTGCTTCACTTGTGGTGTTCAAGGACACATTGTTGTTAACTGCCAGAATCAGTGGTTTGAAACGAGGAGATGCTATAATTGCCAAATCAAAGGACACATTGCAAGAGATTACCCAATGAGATCAATGGAAAGATCGAGGGCTGAATCTCAAAAAAAGGTGACAAAATCAGTCAAAGTCGATGAAAAGCCCAGAACACAGAAAAAACAAGAAGTGAAAGAACCGAAAGTGAAACTTTCACAAGGGCAGAAAGATCGATTGAGAAAGAAAAGGAAGAAAGCACGAGAGTATCTCGAAAGGATTTTGTCCTCGGATACAACAAGAAAATCAGATAAAAGTTATGATAAATCGTCTTGCTCTCCAAAGAATGACAAATCAAGCAAAACGAATTAATCAGATACAAATCTGAGGACATAATGGTGTGTGAAGAAAGAAAAAGTTCCTGGCAATGAATTTGTTTCTTCGGAAGCAAAGGAGCCTCGTGTTGGCGATGAATCTGACTTGTCAAAGTCAGAAGAGCCACGTTCTGGCAATGAATCTGATTCATCAAAATCAGAGGAGCCATTTGTTGATCAAAAAGGAGAAAATTCAGTTACGCCAATGGATGATATCAACTTTCCACCATTGCAGACTGAAATTTTTAAACAAAAAGATAGGAAAGTGAAAATTTCGAATCAGTTCTATTATGAAAAGAAAGAATTTGATATCGAAAAGGCTTTCAATAGCAAAGTAAAAAATATGTTTGGAAAGATGGTTGAGGGTAAGGTAAAAGGGGTTAAAGAATTTTATGAAACAAAAAGGAATGTTCAAACCCCGAATGAAAATAACTCAAATACACCCAAGGATCGTCAGGCTTGGGTGAATCTCTTTAACTGAAAAACTTGACTTGCCGGAACTCCCAGGTTAGTAATTGGGGAGTAGGAATCGGCATCTTTCTTGAGAAATTCATAGGTTGGTAACTATGATATTTCGACTTACAAGTGGTTAATCAAGGACATTAAGTTGTACTTGATTTAACTATCTTACAAGTGGTTTGATTATTGGAAGTTGTTTTTGTGATAAACCTACAAGTGGTTGAAAAACAATGTGATGAAACCCCATGTTTGTAAAATGGCAAACAAAACTAATTTTCCGGAAAAACCATTTTGATTAAAACAAACATAAGTGTTTTGAAATCATAATGGGAAAATAGTTTGTTGTCAGGGGGAGTTCTGATTGTTTATGCCAAGTGGATGGCGAATTGAAGCAATTCGATATTATGTTGTCACTTTATCTGTATAGTTTTCAAAATTGAAACATATTTTGATTTTAGGGGGAGAAAAATTAAAAAAAAAATTAGAAAATTTGAAAAATCCAAAAACATTGAAAAATTCAAAATGAGTTTCATTGTGAAAAAGAGGAAAAGATAGTAAATCAGTGGACTATCACATCATGCTAAAGAAATGAAATGTCAAATGTGATAAACGGTCTCACTAAAGATGTGACGATAGGCTCAGCTAGACTAGTAGATTTGCGATAACGATATAAACTTAAATGAAAAAGCCTAGTTCTAGTGGGAAACACGGTTGAAAGCATAGTACTTAGTTTTGTCCTTCTTGATTGTGTGCCTACTCAGTAATCGCTGATTGTCGAAAGACATAAAACTGGTTAAGTCTGTGAACTTTCACAACTTTGCTAAAAAAAATCGCTGTGATTGTGCATTTCATTTTGCCAAGATTTAAACTTGTTTTATTTCTTTATTTTGTTTAAGCATTGGACATCCTCTGCGTATACGTGAGTATCGACCTGGATGTTATTGCCTAAACATTCTGCTTTATTTTCTTTGGTGTTTCGTTTAAGCTTTGGACCTCCTCTGCGTTTACGGAAGTATCGACCTAGTGGTTAAAGCCTAAACAACTTCAACTTATTTTATTTTTCTTATTTTGTTTAAACATTGGACTTTCTCTGCGTATACGGAAGTATCGACCTGATTGTTAATGTTTAAACATTCTGCTTTGTTTTCACACAAATCACAGTTGATAAAAGTTTAAAGGCATTTCTTGAGTTAGTGTATTGCATGATGAGGGGATATGCTGAGATCGTGGGGTCCATAAGAACTTAGTGCATAATTAATATACCTTAACGTATCGGTAAGCATTTCGAAAGTTTTTAGATTGAGCTTAAGAGGACAACTATATCGTCAATCTATGTGAATCATTTAGAACTTAAAATGTTTAAAGCTTAACGGTGCTAGTGATTTGTCTCATAAACTGATATGATCCTCTTACGCAAACTCACAAAAATATTGTCTGTATATATTTCTTTACTATATTTCAATATTGTTCTTTCTAGAAGTTTAGTTTTTATTTGAAAATCCAAAAAGATTTTAGACAACTAATGTTGATGAGCTGATTTTCAAAATTCCAAGTGCTAAACAAGATGAACTGGTTGGGGTGTGTGTGTGATAAATTGATTTTTTTTTGAGAATGATTGCATGTTTAGTTAATCAAGGTCATTAATTTGAACTTGATGTAACTATTAATGGTTGGTGAATAAATGCTCTCTATCAGTAAGTTTTCAAAGTGATATAAATAAAAACTTATGTTTCGGGTAGAGAATGTGCAGGAAACGTTGAAAAAGCTAGGTTTTGATTCCAGAGGGTTAACGCCAGGTTTTCAATCCTAAGCTACAAATTCCAGACTACGATCCCGGAACAACTTAAAGGGGAGTATGTTAGCAAAAGGGAGTTTGAAGAGTGAAAGAACCAAATTCAGATTCTGGAGAATAGTTGATAGTGGTGACTAAAGAGAAAGAGAGAGTTTGAAGGATGCTTAGCGTCAAATATTTTGGAAAGTGTGAAGACTGATTAAGACTGAAGTTTTGACGTACTAAAGTCTCGTACTGAAGACTCCGTCAACATCCAAGGGGGAGACTGTTGGTGCATTTGTCTGTTGACTTCGTCTTATATCGAGTCTCAGTTTCATTGCGAATCCGAACAAGATTGATGTCATCATCATTGATGATGACATCATATCTTACATCATGCAAACAAGATACACGAAATCAATGCATGAAACATAATGATTTAATTTAGATTTCGCTTGATTTGTTCTTGTGTGATTCCGCTCGAAAATTCAAATGAGTGATTCCGCCCGAAATGACAATGTGTCATTTGGAGCGGAATTAGATCCCTTATAAATAGGTAGTTGATGCTTCTCATTTGTAACATTCCCATTGTTCTTGTACCGAACTGCTGCTGGTTTGTCAAGTCATATATCAATGAGAAAAGTGTATTAAAGTATCAGATCTCTGTTTTCTACTCCGTTCTTACTAATTCAACTCTGTTTGTGTGTTTTCGCCACACAAACAGTGCGTATTGACTCTGAATTGACTCATTTGGTCGATTATTCGATCCTACACGATTTCACGCTCGAAGGGTATTCCGATTCTGATTTCGGATGTTGCAAAGTTAATGCTAAATCAACAACAGCAGGGTGCCAGTTTTTTGGATCACGATTGGTCACCTAGCAATGCAAAAAGCATACCTCTGTGGCTTTATCCACATGTGAAGCGGAGTATGTATCTGCTAGCAGTTGCTGCTCACAGATCTTGTGGATCCAGCAACAGATGCGCCACTACGGTTTGCAATTTCTAAACACCCCTATCTTTGTTGACAATGAGGCAGCGATTAACATTACTAAAAATCCAGTTCATCACGCTAAAACGAAACATATTGAGATTGATCATCACTTCATTCGAGATTGTTTCGAGAAGAAGTTGATACGGATTGAGAAAATCCACACTGACGATCAAAAAGCTGATTTACATACCAAAGCATTTGATAAAACACGTTTTCAATATTTGCTAAAACTGAATGGTATGAAGCTTTTATCGGTGTTGGAAGAGATTCTTGGCGTTAATGAAGGAGACATTATAGATGATGTTGAGAAGCAATCTGTAATGGTTTGTCGATTTTTTACTTGTTTTGGTATTTAGGGGGAGTATAGCGTTAATATTTCAGAAAATACAAAAACAATAAAAATGACAAAAATACAAAAACATTAGATATTTTTCAAAATCCAAAAACAATAGAAAACCAGAAAAGAGCTTGTGTAAAAAGGGAAAATGATAGTACATCGGCTTGACAGTTACAGTATGCTAAAGAAATGGAATGTTTAAATGAGTTTAACAGTCTCGCTGATGATATGCCGATAGGTTTTTACACATTTAGTAGGTTTGTTCGGGATATAAACTTAAATCTTTACTTGCTTATTTCATGGGGAACACTACTTGGATATATAGGTAACCCCTGAAATTTCGTTTGAAAGATTCCTTTTTCTGATATACTAGGTTTTTATACTCAGTGATATCTGGGGTATTATTCCGGGACTTCTGCTGAATGGAAGTTCTGACCTAGTCCTCGAATAATACTTTCCGCAATGCTTGAAACATAGCATCACCCTCAGCATATATGATAAGACAATAAAATTGCTTAGCAATGCTGTTGTAAAAAAGATCCTCTAAAGGAGATACACCCAAAAGTTGAGTCATGATCTCTCTGCTGAACGGTAGTTCTTACCTAAGCTCTCATGATTCTTCATAATTTATTAACTCCTTACAGATATCATTGGTGTTATATTTACCTGTAAGACTGAATATTAGGATCTGGATACGGAAGTATATTCAAGAGGTGGGACACACGTATAAGTTTAAGTCTCTAAAACACTAAATCCGTATCCTGAACAGATTGAAAATTGTGTGAAAATTTAAGTGGATCAGTATATCGACAATCTAAGTGAATTGTTTAATTCTGAGTATGTAATCACAACTTAACGGTACTTGTGACTTGTCGAATAGGTGATATGATTCCCTAACACGCTTAAACAAAAATATGTTTGTATATAGTTTACTTTTATTGCATTTTAGTTCTGTATTTCATTTCTAGTTTAGCAGCTTTAATAAAAATCCAAAAAGATTTTTCACTTCTGCTTTATTTTTGACAAACCAAAGTGGAGAGTTGATCTTCAGATTCGAAAGTTGAAAGCAGATGCAGGAGATTTCTGGGCTGGATGATGAGTCGTGAGTTAAATATGATAAGTTGGTGAAAATTGGAAAGCTAAAGCAATTTCATTCATTTGAAACTTGAAAATTTTCAGAAAATCAAATTGAACTAAATGTCAGTGTGAATTATATCCGATCAACCAAGGTCATTAAATTGGACTTGGTAGATTAATTGAGTAATTAGAGTCATTAGTTTGGACCTGAATACTTAAGTGGATTTCTAAACACTGAAGGTTAAAAGGTAAATTTGGATTGAAACTATTGTTGTCATATATCTTATATTTGGGTAGAGATTATACAGGTTGTAGATTTCATAATCCCCATGGCAACAAATTGTCAAAGTTTGAACCAGAATTTCAAATCCCAGCATTCCGAGAGGGGGAGTCTGTGAAAAGGGGAGTCAGAATTCCGGATCAACAGTCAAAGGGGAGATTGAAGATGGAACTAGTTTGAGTTTCTGAATCTGTGAAGAAGGAGCTTTACAATGACAAATTTTGGAGAGTGACAAAGACTAAAGACTCGACGCTGAAGACTTCGTCAACATCCAAGGGGGAGTCTGTTGGTGCACTGAGTGTCTGTTAACTACGTCTTATCGAGTCTTATGTCTAGATAGGTTGTATGAGTGAGCAATAGTTTTTGAATTAGGATTTGGTCATGTTTTAGGTAACCTGTCCGTTTGAAATGGTCCTATCCGTTTGAAGACAACCAGTCCGTTTGAGGATGGTAGGTTCGTTTGAGAGTGTCCATCCGTTTGTAAATGTCCATCCGTTTGAAGCAGGTTGTGTCACCTTCAAACGGAATGGCTAGTGTCTATAAATAGGGTCGTGCTATGTTCATTTCAAACGGATCAGGTCATGGTGTGAGAGACGAGGTGCTGCCAAAATTTCATCAGAACTCATTGTAAAGTCTCAGAAAAGCGTTAATAGAAAAGAAATTGAAAGGAACAAGCTGTTGTGACTTGGTTTACTTTGATTCCGCCTCTGTAAACTAAGATGAACTGCCTTAACTGACTTTTAGGGTCACGAACACGATCCAACATAACCTTATTAAATTCCTTGTAATCGATACACATTCTCATTGACCCATCTTTCTTTTTCACAAACAACACTGGAGCTCCCCACGGGGATGAACTAGGATGTATAAATCCTTTGCTTAATAATTCATCTAACTGCTTTTTCAGTTCTAACATTTCGGTGGGTGCTAACCGATAAGGTGCCTTGGCTATCGGTGTAGTTCCCAGAATTAGATGAATCCTAAATTCTACTTCCCTGTTGGGTGGTAATTAGGGTTGTAAACGAACCGAACGTTCAGCGAACAGTTCGTGAACCGTTCGGCGGGAAGTTCGTTTAGGTTCGTTCGTTTAATAAACGAACAAACATGAACAAGAAATTTTGTTCGATTAGTTAAATGAACGAACATGAACAGAGGTCTTGTTCGTTTGATTGTGTTCGTGAACGTTCAGTAAGGTGTTCATGAACATTCGTTTATGTTCGTACGTTTTTGTTTTAACTAAAGATTTTAGTACTTTCATATATTTTATCTATAATTTTTATATAATTAAAGTTTTATTTATTTTATTACCCTAAAAATTAAACTAGGAAAGCCTCTTTCACCTTGTTTATGCACCATTTCCCTTTCCTTTATCATTATTTACATCGACGAATACTATCGACCTTCATTCCACAACAAGGGATTCAATTTCCAGAGCTACTCTCTAGGCCATGTACCTTTATCCTTCGTCTCGTTCGCCAATTCGTTTGTGTTTGTTTGTGTTCGTGAACCGTTCGCGAACACGCCTATTTCCTTAATAAACGAACACGAACGTAAAATCTCGTTCGGAAAGTGTTCATGAACCGTTCGTGAACACATTTATTTCCTTAACGAACGAACACGAACAAGGCATTATTCGTGTTCGTTCTGTTCGTTTACAGCCCTAGTGGTAATCCAGGTAGTTCTTCCGGAAAGACATCTGGGTATTCTGATACTACCGGAATTTCCTTAAGTTTCTTACCTTTCGTGTTAATGATTACTAAAATCATATACACCATTTCTTGTTTTCTTGAATAACTGGCCAACTTCATTACTGAAATGAATTTCAGTGGCTTTCGTGGCTTATCTCCTGTAATCACTACTAATTCTCCTGTGGGTGTATGAATTTCTATGGCATTTTTATCACAAAGAATTCGAGCATGGTTGGTTACTAACCAATCCATTCCTAAAACGACATCGAATCCGGCTAAATTCATAGGTAACAGATTTTCCGAAAATTTATGACCTAAAAGTTCTATCTTTCCTTCTCGCACAACCTTATTTATTTTAACAGAATTCCCATCTGCTGTTTCGACTGTAAAAATCTGCCTAAGGTTAGTTAAGGGTAAGTTAAGAGCTTGGCAGAATGAAGTATTTATAAAACTTTGGTTTGCACCAGAGTCAAATAATACTTTTGCATAAACTTCGTAAACTAGGAACGTACCAGCTATTACGTCAGGAATTAGTTCAGCTTCCTGCGTAGTGAGTTGAAAAGCTCTTACGTTCTTCTTTGTAGCTCCTTCTGCAGGTTTGACTTTGTTGTCAGCTGGTTTGACTAATTTTGGGCAGTCTGGCCTAAAATTTCCAGCTTCTCCACAGTTGTAGCAAACTGTTGCTTTCTTCTTTCTGCATTCTTCTTCTTGATGCCCCAGGATTTTGCAGAAATTGAAATACCCATTGCATCTTCCAAAATGCTTTCTTTTGCAGGCATTGAAAAATGGAACAGTGGAAGATTGCCTAGTTCCTTTCTCTTGAAATTGGCACTATTACCCACACGGAATCCTTGGGTAATCTTTTGAGCTACTTCCTTCTTCCGATTTTTTTCTCTTGTGCGTACCAGCTCGTCAGTTAGGGTGTTAGCTAATGCCACAGCATCGTCAATAGTGCGAGGTCTTGCAGCTTTAACGATATTACGGATTTCGCCAATCAATCCCCAAATATAGCGGGAAATAAGCACCGGTTCTGGCGAAGCCAGGGTTGGTACCACTCTCGCATACTCGAAGAATGTCGAAGTATATTCTCGACAATCTACACCCATCATCTGATGGTTCAGGAACTTATTTGCCATTTGTTCCTTTTCATATTCGGGACAGAATTTTCTTTCCATTAGCTGATTAAATTCTTCCCAACTCATGGCATAGGCCATATTTCTTCCTTTGCCTTGAAGCGCCCCTTCTTTAAAAAGATGTGACGCATACATAACCTTGTCTTCCTCAGCACATTTACTTATCATAATTACTGCTTCGGTTTTCTCCAACCAACGCAGTACCGCAGTCGCCCCTTCATTGCCTGCAAATTCAACTGGTTTACAAGCAAGAAATTCTTTGTAAGTGCAACCTGGCGTTGCAGCTTTCATTTTCTTAGGGAGTGGGGCCTGTCGTGGATCATTATCATGATTAGTATGGTTGCCGCCTCCATTTACACTATTACTGAAGTTATCTTCTTGAGTATGTTTACTATGAATAATTTGTTGAGGTTCAACAGGTTTCTGGGCAGCAGCAAGGATTGCGGGAATAGCATTGGCTATTCCTTGAGCAACGATATTTTCGATATCTTGCCTATTCAGAAATTGATCTTCATTGATATGCTCAGATTGATTAACTTCATTATCTGGTTCATTATTAGCAGGTTCCATCTGGTAATTCATTTATATATAAATTGTTAGCATAAAATAAATAATAGCGATATGCAAATAATCACACAATACAACACACGTATAGCCAAAATAGTTGATTTCTCAACTGCCATTTTTATATATTATAATATGCATCAGTACACACCGTTATCTTACAAAAGTTTTATTTGTAGGTTATTTTACAAACTTATTTTATTATTACTATTACTATTATACAGCTTCACAACCATCCTATCCCTGGGCACCTTAGAAGCGACGTTCCCTCTCATCGTATTTCCAGGAGATCTATTCTCCTACCTCCCTGATCCTATTTCCTGCATCCATCAGCTCCTCGACAAAATGGCGGAGTTCTTCTAAGTTTTCATTGCTCATTGGTGGGTTTGGTGCAGGTTATGGGTCGAACTGAGGGAAAACGGTATAAGGATTATTTAGGAGGTTTTGAAACTGCCAGTCGTTGGTCCACCATTCGTCCATTCCTAGAGGTTGGGTGTGGATTAGAGGTTCTGGGATGGCTGGTTCCAAATTTATTGGAAGTTGGGTTTCGGCAGGATAAGGAAAGAGGTTTTCATTGATTGGCCTAATGATATCACAACTTGCCAGTATGCGATCTAGTTCTTCCTGTAGTGGAAATTCCTCGGCTTGCTTAGAATTTTCCCAAATTTCTATTCCTGTTTGCCTAGAATTTTCTCCAATTTCTATCCCTTTTCCTTTATCAATGGGATTTTCTATTTTGGGAACTTTCCTAGTTGCTGGTTTCCTCCTACGTACCCGCCTCCAGCCTACAAATCTTCTCCTTTTCTTAGGCTTTGGTTTCTCCGGAGGTGAAGCTTGAAATTCCATAGGTTCCTCCACATCGGGCAAGTAACCAGTAAAGTCTTTGGAAACTTCCACTTTTACAGGATAGAGATTGAGATTCTGAAGGGCTTCAGATAACTCATTCATGCTGTTTTAGCATATATGCAAAATGCACACAAAATGCTAAGTTAAATTTTCACAAAATCACAGAATAGCAATTTAGAAAATTAATATTAATTACGAATATCTAATAAACCATTTTATTGAAACAAAATATTTATTTTTAGTACAACTAAAATTTTAAAGTTTCGGGATTGTAGGTGATATGGATGCTAGTACTGGGTTAGGGTAATTAAAAGCTAGCATTTACTGCTATAGTGGCTAACATATAAAGATCTGCCCATTTTTCATCTAACTCATCTTCCCATGGTGGATTATTGCCTATTTCCTGAGTTTCCTTATTGATCATTACTCCCTTTGGTTGTGACACTTTCTCTTGACTTTTTCTAATAATCAAACTTCTTTTATTAGGGGAAAGTGGTTTCTCAAATTGTGTCTTACGAATAAATATTCCTTCCTCAGTATTTGCTGAGTATCTTGAGGAATTTGATTGGGATGAGTTTCCCTTATCTTTCGGTGAACTATCTAATCTAAGATAGATATCCGAAATTCTTTGCTTACCCATACTGTGACTAATAAATAGTTAGTTAAAGAAACACATAATCACAAGATGATAATCAGGAAAATTAAGTATTTTAAATAATTAATAGGCTTAAATCAGTGGCTCTGATACCACATTTTCCTGTCATGGCCCCAACCCCGGTTTGACCCGGTCAGGAGCCGCGGGACAGGAACCCGTGGTATTTATTAAATGATGAGACAACGGAAGATTTTACAGGATCTTTTAAAACTTGAAAATGCCCGATTATTTTATTTCATAATTCGGGATCAACCCCGTAATTTACAATAGAGGAATTTTACTAGGAAATTCATTTATTTATAAAACATGTTTATTCATTTTTATTGAGCCACCTCTTCAAGCTTGTTAGTGCTCCATAGCACGTTTTCCTTGATTTACAGCAGGTCGCCTGAAACATGTTTTAAAAAAATATTTTGTCAGCGGGGAAATACTGATGAATCATTCATTTTGCATAAAATGACACATAGTTATAAATTACAGCATAAGAGCGATTACAATGGCTTCAATCTTATTTTTATCTGGCGCCGTGTCACCTGGTGACGATGGTCATACCACTATTGGGTCTTTCCCCAAGTAGTGACGTTTATCACTGTTAGGATTTATTAGCCTAACTGTGAGAAATTAGTAATGTGCACAATACCCCACTAGCCAGTGATTCAAGATAACCACGACTTAATCCCTGTAATTATAACTTTTGAAAATGATTGGAGTATTGTAAAACATTGTTGATAAAAAGAGAATGACTCACTTTGCAGATTTATACGGGCAGAGTTTAGCCTACTGATTAGCCTTGAAACCTAATTTAAATAACAACGCACACGAACTAGGTCAGTAACTAATACAACATTTATGATAACTCACGAGATTAAACCCTCATGACGAAATGACAAAGTGCAATACTTAAACATCCATCGAATTCACGACGAATGACAAAGTATAACCCTAATTAGAGTAGCACTTAAACATTCATCGGATAGTTTTTATCGATCGGACATTGAATTGTAGCAGCGATCGAGTTAATACCCTGTATCGTAGCAGCACCTCTACTAATTTGAAAGTGAAATTCGAGCAGAATATGATTGATTTTGAAAGTTTCATCGACACCAGTGAACTGCTCATGGCATGTCCTATTTATAGCTGAAAAACAGGGCTCTCGCGGCCCGCGTAAGCCATGGGCTCCCCCTTACGCGGCACGCGTGGCCACCTAGTCTACGCGTAGGCTTGCTGGGTCACGAGTAGGTATGCCAGGTGGATAACACGTGGACTTGGCACGCTTATCCGGTCAAACTCATGTTGACGTGGCCCGCATAAGGATAAGCTATCCCTTACGCGGCCCGCCTGAAACTCATAAACTTTGTTTTCTTGGTTTTTCATGTACAGTAGAGTTTCAGGGGTCCGGGTTTTCACTTATGGGTTATTTTGGGACAAATTTGGAGAGCCCTTACAGGTTGCGATAGGAGGTGGTATGAGAGCTACATCCACTGATTTCAGCCACAAAAGTGTTCTGCTGACATTGAAATTGTCAATTCTGTTAGGAAATAATCTATGTGACTATGTGCATACGTGTATATTAATATTTTGTGTTATTTGACAATCTGTTAGTTTACAGTATGAGTGATCAAGGACCATCTGACGCCTATCGTCACCTCTCTAATTCTCCTAGAGATGAAGGAACTTCCTCCCAGCCTACTCCTTCGGGGTACTCAGCTGACACCGAAGAGGGGATATTCATCTCTAAAGCGCAATCCACAGAACCATTCCCTACCAAAAAGAGAGGATGGTTCAGTCGGGGAGCACATGAGCATAGGAAAAGAATAAGGAAATTGCAGCAACAAAGGGCTTTAGCACCAGCAAACAGGGAGATGAACGCCCAGACCCAAGACATAATCAATAGGCGATTTGCCAACTTTCACTTATTAGCTACCACTGCCACAGACCCAAACCTAGAACCAATCATTGCACCACAGCCACTACCACTATTTCCAACTCAGCCAATGGAAATAGAACCCAACCAAGAAGAACCGATTCCCATACCAGCTTTTAACCCAGATGAGATACCCAGAGTCCCAGCACCTTATCCCTTAGCATATGATCCGTGGAATAACGACCATAGGGATTATCGAGAACTCTACCCATAAGAGGAACCCATACTATACCCTGTAGCACCATACCCCAATCTTGATGTAGGTCCCTTGAGCCGTATGGATCGTAACAGAATCGTCTATCCAACCTAGAGTGCGGAATCCTCTAGATCAGATTTCACAGAAAACGTGTAGAAAACCGAAATCACTTTAAACCCGATCTTTATTGATTATCTTCTAACGATTACAATCAATCAAGATCCTAATTCGTCCAAGCCTTTGTCTTTCACGAATTCCCTTAAGAGTGATTAGATGATTGGAAGATCAACCTAAACCCTAATGCTAAGCTTTGTTTATATAGGACAAAGCTTTGCACATGGGCTAGGTCATGGGCTAGGCCCATTTCGCCTACCATCCCCCTATGTGGGTTTGGTTTGGCCCAATCACTCTTAATTAACTATTACAAAGCTAAACCCGCTAACTGTTTATCGTTTTACTAATTACAAGATATCCAAAGACCAAATCTAAGCTTTTGTCACAAATATGCACCAACAAACTCCCCCTTGACAATAGCTCGCAAAGGTAACTTCAGTCTTCAGAATCTCACAGTCTTTTGGTCTTTGGATAGCTTCAGCTTTAACAGCTTCTGTCAGCAACAGACTCCCCCTAAGCTGATGCATCCAATCACCAAATCTTCAAAACTTTAGCGTTTGAGTAAACTCCAGTTCAGCTTTTGTATAGCACTCTTCAACTCTTCAACTTTGTCTGCAATGTAGAAAGGAGGTTCTACCATGCATCCAATCAAACTCTCATCTCTTCACAGCAACTTCTCAGCAACACAGCAACTTCTCAGCAACACATCAACTTCTCACCAACACACTGCTGCAATCTGTTTACTATAAAACAAACATCTCGAGAAACCATAAGAATTTTTCAACATAAGTTAAACAAATTATTATTATTCAAGAGGTTAGTTAAACTGTATAAACAGATTAAGCACTTTCCAACTCAAACCAACACGCACAAATTTTAAATAACACCCCATAACCTGCATCATTTCAAAATTTTGAACCCACTTACTAACACCGTCTCCCCCTATCAGTAACAATTCCTCCAAATATAACAGTTTTCCGTACATTAAGAATTTTAACAGAAAAAGACACTATTTTTGTATTTTTGTATTTTCTGAAAGCAAATAAATACAAAAAGCAATGAACACTCTATTTTTGTGAGAATCACAGGTAAGAAGATCATATCAGCACAATCAAACTGTTTCACACTATTAGATAATCCTTTATTTAATTTTTCGTGAAAAGCAGTTCAAGACGATTACCAGTATGTTTGTCCACTTAAGCAAATGCATGAACATTTCAAGTACCATTACCGTATGATACGTTAAGGTAATTTTATATCTGATATACTAGTGTGTCCCACTTCAGGATATACCCCCGCGATCAAGGTATGCACAAAGATTCATCGTAGCAGGTGAGTATACTGAATTCATCCGTTTTATTTTTCAACGATAGATAATTGGTGAACAGGTCAGTACTTCCGTACAGCAGAGAGACCAAAATATCTTATCGAGGGCTAAGACAGATACCATTTTTGGTACGATTTGTGCATTTATCACTTATTTTGAATGACTCTCTATGAGAGCTTCTTCATTTTTAGGGTTTTGGCATTTTTAGCTCTTTTAGAATATCCTAGGTGTGTCTAGGTCAGCATGTATCTGGATGCAGCAGAAGGACACCCATGATATCCCCGGATGAAATAACAGTATAAAGACCCAAAACTTCAGATTTTGGCAATCTATCAACGCAAGATTTAAGGTCATTAAACCATACACCACTGATGTGTTCCCCACTCATACTCAGTGCATTTAAGTTTATATCACATTGGTAAGTTGATTATTTCATGCTTTTGCCTACTGGTATATCATATGATGAAGCATTTTGATTCAGTTCGAGTGTGACAGTCTAACTTGCTGATGTACTATTGTTGATGCATTTTTTAGTGTCTGTGACTAGTCTTGTTTAACGATGTATTTTGTATGGTCTTTTATTAATTATCGAGTCTGTATGTTATGTTGACCAAGTTAGATATCCTCCTATCTACTTGTGTACAACTTGTTTGTCTCTTTTGATATGTAAAGTATTATGAACAATGCATGTTGCATTAAAGGGTAGTTTGCTCATTACTATGTTTATGTGTTGCTGATTGTTGCTGTCTGTTAACAGGAACAACCACAACAGTTGCAGTCCTCGACGAAACAGATCTGTTTCGTCGGAGCACATCATGGCGAAACAGACCAGTGTTCAAACTTCTGTTTCGTTGAAGGTCATGACGAAACACACCCTGATTCGTCATGTACTGGGCTGTTTCAGGCCCAATGGCTGGCCCATGTTCAGATTCGTCAAACACCTTGTGTTTCGTCGATGTCTTGGCCCAGGGACTATATAAACAACATCTCTGTTTCATTTGAACACAGAGATGAGATATTAACCATAGTAACAAAACTCTGCCGAAATTCTGTCTGAACTGTGTTTGTATCAGTTTGTAATCGGTTCTCATCCCGTTAATCAATCGAGTGTGTATCATTGATTAATCCATTGTTATTATTGCTTTATATGTTTGATTTGGCATAGTTACGTGGATTCCGCACACGTAACCGTGTTTACTATAAACAAGTGATTTGGTTCGTTATCGATCCTCAGATTTCGGGACCTACAAGTGGTATCAGAGCTTTGGCTCTTATCCTTGTTTAAAATCAAACTTGTTCGGTTTTTATCAAGTATTTTGTGTGTGTTTTTCTGAAGATTTGTTCTTGAAAAATTATATATTCTGGAAAAATATTCATAAATCTGCTGTTTTATTGTTGTTTGCTACAGATTTTTATCAAAAACCTAAGTTAGATTGTTTGTTTATGCTTTAAACCGGGTTTTTAGTGAAAATCTAGTGTATTTTCGTGTTTCGGAAAATTATCGGTGATCGGAAAACTCATCGGAAAACTCATGTTCTTGGATGTGTTCTTGAAAATCTTCATAGTTGTTCTTATAAAAACTGTAATCTTGATCTGATAAATTATTAAAGAAACAAGAAACAAGTGTTGCAACTTATAAAAATAATAACTTGACTTTTGTGTAAAAGTTGATAATTGGTTTCAGTCTGTTTCGTTGAAAATAAGGTGTTACAAACATAGTTGTGTCAGTTTTTAAATGTCTTGTTGTCTGGTCTTATCCTTTGACTGATCAGTAGATATTTTAAATATCTAAACCAACTGTCTCTTACCCAGTTTTGACGAAACAAGCAGCCGACGAATCACATCTGTTTCGCCGCAACATCTTTGACGAAACAAATTCTGTTTCGCCACAACATCTTTGACGAAACAAATTCTGTTTCGCCACAAATCACTATTATCACAAGTCTGTTTCGTCATCATTAATTTAGACGAAACAAACCTGTTTCGTGAAATCTATTTCGTCGAGAACAGATCTGTTTTACACAGAGGACTTGTAAAAGCTTGCTTATTGTTTGTTTTCAAGAATTTGTGCAGGTACTATCATACATACATCAAATATGAGTTGTACTAGTCCATGGGATTGGAGTATGGACTCGAGACCACGTGAAGATCCGACCTCCGCAGTAGCGTGGGTAAAGAGTGTTTTTGGTCAACCTACTATAAGTGCCGGACAATGGGCTTTGGCATCCAATCAGAACCAAAACATTCAAAATCTTTTGCTTAGCGAGAGCGAAACGGGCAGCAACAATCGCCCGCCAAAGTTGAATCATATGAACGAGTTTCCATCATGGAAAGGTCGTTTTCATACATATGTTCAAGGTCAAAGCACTGATCTTTGGAGGTGTTTCATTACCCCAATCAATGATGCTCTCGAAGTAGCAGCTTCAACGGCCGAAGGATTTTCTAACATGCAAGAAAATGACAAGAAAGCCTATGAATTTGAGAAAAAGTCGTTTGTTGTTCTTACTCAAGCACTTCACAAAGATATTTATCATCAATTTTCTTATTGTAAGGACACGAAATCATTATGGGATTGTTTAGTAACAAGAGGAGAAGGAAATGCAGCTTCCAGAAAGACACGGCATGATCTATTAAAGAAAGAGTTTGAGTCATTTCAGTTCTTGGAAAATGAAACTCTAAATGATATGACTACACGTTTTTATCATTTGATTAGTGAGATGTTTGCTTATAGTGTTGTTGCAAGTGAAAAGGAAGTTTGTGCACGTTTTGCTGATTCTCTACCACCAAAGTGGAGTCCATACATTGAGCTTCTAAAGCATACAGGTATTCTAGATGCTGATACTATAACTATCTATGAATTCGTACAGAAGCTGGAACATAAGAATGATGAAGAAATCCGGAAAGCAAAACGCATTGCTGCTCCTAAAAATATCGAAATGTATTGTGGAGGAGGTTTTGACCCGTCAGCTAGTCTGAGGCAACCAAAGTTACAAACGGCGTTTGTATCAAATACAAACTCTTCTCCGTTTCCTCAACAAACTCAGGCTTATTCTGGAGAAGGTTTTATTCCTTTTATACCTCCAGTTTCTACTACTCAACCTCAGGCATATTCTGGAGGAGGTTTTATTCCATCCCTACCACAACCACAAGTCCAACCACAACCACAAGTCCAACCACAACAACAACAACAAGCTCATTATACCAACAATCCTCCAACCCCAAACCCTAACACAGTCAAAGTTGATACATCAAACCTCTCAAATGTTAGCATTGAAGTAGCAAAGGAACATATGGAACTTATTAATACCATGGTCAGTGCTTACTGCGGTTTGGTCGCAGGTCAAATTGGAAACATCAATTTGACCAACGAAGACTATCTACAAATCAACCGTGATGAAATGGAGTTGATGGATATAAAGTGGGCATTCGCAAGTGCTGTTAGAAGGGCGAAGGACTTTATGGTTCGAACAGGAAGAAGTTCTTTGGAAAGCAAACAAGATACAAAGTACGGTTTTGATAAAGAAGCAGTTACATGCTTCAATTGTGGCGAAAAGGGTCACTTCAAACGTGAGTGCACTCGACCAAGCAGACAAGGCAATCCGAACCCATTCCGTAAACAGACGAGTACTTCAAATGCGAATCAAGACAATCGTGGAAAAGGGATAGTGGCTGTAAACAACACCACTAACCAGAATCAGTCTGGACCATCAAACGAAAGTCGTGCTTTAACCGTACAAGCTGATGAAGGGTTTAATTGGTCTTTACAACTTGGGGAAAGTGATCAAGATAAAGGAGGAACAGCGTGTTATGCAAAAATAATCAATCACATCAAGCACGTTCATAAGGAAGAATTTTCTGAAAGTGATGACAGTTCTGGTAATACCGGGAGTTCTGACGAAGAAAGTTCTACTTCGAGTTCTGAATCTGATGTGAGCAAAGAAGCAAGTTCTAATCTTGATGACTTATTGAATGAAGCAGAAGAGTTGAAATGTCAGAAATCAGTTCTGATTAAGAAGGCTGAGGTAGTATCTAAAGAAATGGAGAAGTTCTTTTCTGAAGACGGATCTTTCTCTTATCAGACTGCCTTTATGGCAAATGTCTCAGCTTCTACAAGTCAGGTAAAATCTGAAATTCTTATCAACTGTAGAGATTGTGAGTATATGAAAAATGAATTTGATAGAATAAAGCTTGAATGTGATTCGATTCATATTCACAATCAGAGTTTAGTTGTTGAAATGGCTAAATGCAAAGAAGCGAATATGGCTTTAGTTCGAAACGAAAAAGAATTTAAATCTATGATTGAAACTCTAAAGAAAAATGTTTCCGAAGTGACAAAAACTGTTTATCATAAATAAGTTAGTATAAATGATTACATTAACATTGTTGAGGAAACCAAAAAGGAACTAGCCATTGCCAAATGCGAGCATGATGCAATCAAGCAAAAATTGGAGAGTTACTCTAACTCCCGATTTGTGCTCGATCACATTATTGATGTTCAACAACTAAAGGGAAACAAGAAAGGCGTTGGGTATAAGAAGTGTCCGCCCCCTTTGAGACATAATTATGCTTATATGCCTGATGAAGAAGAAATGCCACGGTTTGAATCCAGTGTGCCTCTTGATTATGAGGAAGTTACTACTGGCCTAGGGTTCAAATCGGACAATTCTCCAAGTACAAATTCTGAGCGAAAAGATTCAACATCTACGAAACAAGGTCCTCCCACCATTGAGGACTATGAGTCGTCGGATGATGAACCTGAATCAGATGTGCGTAATCAGGATAAATCACTTAACAAACTTAAAGGAGTAGAAGTTCCAATTGAGAATCATATTCTGTGTGATCCTCCTACTCCTGATGTTCAACCTGTGGTTCAACAAGTGATAGATCCTGTGTCTACCATTAAAAGTAAGATTGTGTTGTACACTTTGGTTGGTGATTCTAAAATCTATTCAGATAATGATTTTCCAATTAAAAATGTCAATCCATCATCGATTGATAATGTTTTTGAAAATAATACAAGTAAGTTTTTGGGAAAGTCGATTCCAGGAGTTATTGTGACTCAATGTAATCCAATTCCTAAGGCTGAAATCAAAAATAAATTTGGAAATCAGAAATCATTTTCAAAGCAACAACCTATTGCTTCTAAGGGTAAACAATCAGATCAACGAGCTAAATTGCCAAATGTTTCTAACTCAAAATTTGAAACAAAAGGGACTCGTTATCAGAAGAAAAACAGCAATGTCAAATTTGTGGAATCGAGGGGTACAGATAAAATTGAGACTTTTGCAAACAAGTCAAACACTGATTTTGTACAAGTCAAAATTTTAAAACGTGATAGTCAAAACAATTACACTCAACATTCAAATGGGTGTGATGAAAAAGCTAGTACCTCGGGTTATACAAGTTCGACATCTGATCGTCGATCCAGTTCTCCTAAGTTTGTTGAAAGGAGAACGTGTTTTAAATGTGGGGAGTTTGGGCACATCATCAGAGATTGTGCTAACACTCCGAAAGCGAAATTTGTTGAAAGAGCATCACCTGAATCGATTCACCCTAAATGTCGTCCTGTTTCACCTAAACATGATAAAAGAACTATTAAAGAACAGGAATCGAAACAACGACATCAAAATGTGAAGAAAATAGAAAAGGCTTTAAAAACTAAGGTCAATTCTGTTCCAAGGGAATCAAGTTCACCTGTAAAACCAGAAATTTCAAAATTTGTTTACAAAACTCAATCTGGTAAACAAAAACAAACTTGGAAACCTAGGAAGAGTGAAAGTTCAGGGGAAGCTGTTTGTTTGGAAAACCATCAACAAATCGAGATCACTATTTGTGATGCTCAGGGACGACCCAAGACCACTTTGGCTTGGGTCCCCATCCTTAACTAATCATTGGATGATATGTGCAGGATGTTCCAGGAGGAATTATCAATAGTCATTGGATTGTTGATAGTGGGGCATCCAGGCACATGACGGGCGACTTACGGCTTCTATATGATGTGAGAAACATTAAAGGAGGCTATGTCGCTTTCGCTGGAGACAAAGGCGGTTACATCACTGGAGAGGGAATGATCTCTAATGGTGTGGTATGTTTCGATAAGATCAATTATGTTCGTCAAATTGATCATAATCTTCTCAGTGTGTCGTAAATCTGCGATAAAAAGTTCACCGTGCATTTCGATGATGCCGGTTGTTATGTGCTTAAACCTGGTTTCAAAATTCCTGATGAATGGATTCTCTTATCGGCTCCAAGAATCAATGATCTTTATGTTCTTGATATGAGTCAAGCGATTAAGACTTCTGCACAAGTCACATGTTTTGTCTCGAAAGCCACGGAGAAGGAGTCTATATCTTGGCACAGAAGAATGGGACACATTCACTTGAGAAAAATGAACCATTTGGTGAAAAACAATCTTGTGAATGGCGTGCCCGTGAGAAGTTTTCATTTACAAGATATCTGTGTTTCGTGCCAGAAAGGGAAACAAACAAAGAAGTCTCACCCTTTGAAGAAAATCAACACTGTTGGCATGCCTCTCGAACGTCTTCATATGGACCTTTTTGGACCTATGAGACACAAAACAACGTTCGGAGATGTGTATTGTTTAGTAGTTACTGATGACTACTCTAGATTTTCTTGGGTAGCTTTTATGGCACACAAGAGTGATACTCCTGGCATCCTCAAGGATCTTCTTACAATGTTGGAAAATCTCTACTCGTTGAAAGTTAAGAGGATCAGAAGCGACAATGGAACTGAATTCAAAAATCGTGTTATGGATGAGTTCTGTACTTCTAAAGGCATTCTTCATGAATACAGTTCTCCTTACACTCCACAACAAAATGGTGTCGCGGAGAGGAAGAATCGGACAATAATTGAAACTGCAAGAACAATGTTGGTAGAGTCGGCGTTTCCTGTTCAGTTCTGGGCAGAGGCTGTGTCGACTGCTTGCTACACATTAAACCGAGTTCTTACGGTTAAGAGACATGGCAAGACTTGTTTCGAACTTCTACAGAAAAGGAAACCTGATCTTTCAATTCTAGAACCTTTTGGTGGTCCATGCACTATGATTGATCCGGATGGAAAGTTTGGAGCGAAAGCTATCGAGGGTTTCTTCCTTGGATATGCTACACCAAATTTTCGTGTTTGGAATTTGACTACCAAAAAGATTGAACTATGGAGTGAAGTAAGGGTTCAGAGATATACAAATCCTGTTAAAGCTCTAGGTGATCCTTGGATGTTCGATTATGATGGGCTATTCAACTCCTTTGATCTGCCAACTTTTGATGAAGATTCTGCAGCTGCTAGAATGATATTTGATAGTGACAATGCTGCTGAGTCGTCTTTAGTTAGACCTGTTGTTGTTAACTCACAAAGTTCTAATTCGTCTAACAACACAGTTCAAAATGAGGAAGTTGAAAATGCTACTGAATACAATGAGTCATCAGAAGAAGATGAAGAAAATCTGGATGCGACTGAAGGCATTAAATCTCCAGTTGTTCCAGTTCAGGATACTTCTGTTGATACTCCTCATGTGCAAGTCGATGATACTGCTGAAGGAAATGCATCCACTTCTACGCATATTCCAGGTGTAGAGTTGGTTGTTGATCTTAATATTAACAATTTGGGTGTTAATGCTCGTGTTCCTGAAAATCCTGAAATGAGGATACACGATACCCATCCACAGCAGAATATCATAGGAGATGTCCAACAAGGTGTGCAGACACGTAATCAGCTGATAAACAACCAGAGTGCTGGTTTGTATTCAGCTATTAGAGAATCTGGTCTCCAAAACGATTGGTCTTTCGCGTGTTACGTTTCACAAGAAGAACCAAAATCTTGCAAGGAAGCTTTAAAAGATAATTCGTGGGTTGAAGCCATGCAGGACGAACTGCAGCAATTTCAAAAGCTTGGTGTTTGGAAGCTTGTTGAAAAACCGGAGAATTATAAGAAAATTGGAACACGATGGGTTTATAAATGCAAGAAAGATGATCGTGGAGTTGTTATTCGCAACAAAGCGAGACTGGTTGTTCAGGGTTTTCGTCAGATTGAAGGCATTGACTACAATGAAGTTTATGCACCTGTTGCACGTCTGGAAGCTATTCGGATCTTCTTAGCTTATGCTTCTTTCAAAGGATTCAAAGTTTAGCAGATGGATGTTAAAAGTGCTTTTCTTCATGGTGTTGTTCAAGAAGAGGTGCATGTCGAACAACCTCCAGGTTTTGAAGATCCTATTCACCCCGATCGGGTTTGGTTGCTCAACAAAGCTCTTTATGGTCTACATCAAGCACCTAGGGCTTGGTACGCAACCTTATCAAACTATCTTCTAGAGAATGGATTTCGACGAGGTCTTATTGATTGCACACTCTTTATCAAAGAACAAGATGAAGATCTTCTGCTGGTGCAGGTATATGTTGATGATATAATATTTGGGTCTACTAATGACTCTTTGTGCAGGCAATTCGAAAGTGTTATGCAAGAAAAGTTCGAAATGAGCGCTATGGGAGAGATGAATTTCTTTTTGGGCCTTCAAGTTCAACAAACAGAGTCTGGGATATTCATCCATCAGACTAAATATGTTGGTGACATTTTGAGCCGATTCCAAATGTCAGATGCAACGCCCATTGGTACCCCACTTCCGCAGAATCACGGGATTACTCCGGATTTGAAGGGTGAAAGCATCAACTCCTCGTACTATCGTGCCATAATCGGATCTCTCATGTATCTTACCGCTTCGAGGCCTGATATCATGTACCCAACATGCTTGCTAGCAAGATATCAAGCAAACCCGAAGGCCTCTCATCTGTCAGCTGTCAAAAGGATTTTACGCTATTTGAAGGGATGCCCAGACCTCGGTCTTTGGTACCCTAGGGATGATAGTTTTGAATTAATTGCATACAGTGATTCTGATTTCGGTGGTTGCAAAATCGATGGCAAATCGACAACAGCAGGATGTCAGTTCCTAGGAAATCGTCTGGTCACGTGGCAGTGCAAGAAGCAAACGTGTGTTGCTACATCAACATGTGAAGCAGAATACATTGCTGCCTCGAGTTGTTGCTCCCAAGTTCTTTGGATACAACAACAAATGCGCGACTACGGTTTAGAATTCCTATCTACCTGTATTTTTGTTGATAATAATGCTGCCTTACAGATCACTAGAAATCCTGTGCAACATTCTAAGACTAAACACATCGACATTAAATATCACTTTATCCGTGATTGTTTTGACAAGAGGTTAATCGATGTTGTTCATGTCCCCACTGATCACCAACGTGCCGACCTGTTTACAAAAGCTTTTGATAAATCACGTTTTGATTATCTACTTTTGGTCAATGGCATTAAGGTGATACCTGAGTAAACTTCTTTGGCTGATCGTTTTTGTAAATATTTTCTTTATAAACTTTGAAAATTCAAAAAGATTTTAGTTTTCGTAAACTTTGCGAATTTTAGGGGGAGATATTTCAAGAAAATACAAAAACATTACAAAAGTTCAAAATCCAAAAAGATGTCTTTACTTTCTGTCGTTTTCGTTTGAAAAATTCAAAAATTCAAAAACAATAGAAAAATAAAAAATGAGTTTCTTGGATAAAGGAAAATGATGAAATTCACTGGTGTGGTCGGTCAATGTGCTCAAAATGCAAAATAAAAAGAAAAATGATAAGTATCTCTACTAACGATGTATCGGTAGGCTCACAATCAGACTAAAATGTGCAGGATGATACAAACCTAACAGACTTCAAGTCAGGTGGGAACCATTCATTGGCATATGGTCTTAGTACCGAAATCTCGTTTGAGAGATTGCCGAGATCTGAAATATTCGGTCTTTATGCTGCTTATCATCTGGGTATCATGGTTGTATCAAACCGTAAAAATATCGGAGACGAAGTCTAGATCTTCCATGATACTATACATACGTGTACATACTGCATTCGACCTCAATAAGTGATCAACAATCACATGTCCAAACAAAATAAGTGATTTTATATCACAGATTCTTTACGGGAGTCAAGTTCGTCTCTCTGCTGTACGGAAGTACTGACCTGTTCACGGACTTGCTCCTGTGCCCTCGTGCATATGAAAATCAAGTTCCTCATCAATAAGTGATTCTATCACATAGGGCTTGTTTTCAAATCAAATAAGTGAGTTTCTCACATTTTTATACGGTCAAACAGATGATAATCGGTATACTCACCGGTAAGATGAATTCTCGTGCATACCTTGATACGGGAATGTGTCGTGAGTGGATTTACATCGACTTGTAAGTATAATCCTTACCGTTAATCGTATCTCTTAAATTATGATTATGTCTGATTAGTTTGAGCTTATGTGGACCACAATACCGATAATCGAGGTAGTATACTTATCCAGAGCTTTAAACAGAAATCAAAATCATGTTGACTAAGACCGTAAGCTGGTATGATTCCTTGTCCTTGAGATTCGCAAAAAGATTGCACTTGTACAGTTGTTTACTGTTTTTAACAGTTTTCCGCATTTTCATTTAGTTTACCATGCTTTAAATTTGTTTTTAGTATATTTGTGTAAAGTTCGTTTTTGATTAAGCCGAACTTGTTGCTTGGTGTTTTCTACCGGAAGCCTGAAACCTTCTTCATAAAAACGTTCTTGCATTTGAAAAATTAAACAGAATGGAAACCTGTTCAGTTTGTTCATAAACTGTTTTGACTGCAAAATATTTCCAGCCTCTGCTGTTTTGAAAAATCTGTTGGTGAAACAGAATGGTCGACGAATCAGACCAGAGTCGACGAATCAGACCATAGACGGCGAATCAAATCTGTTTCGTCAAAACATATGACGAATCACATGAGCCCAAATCTGTTTCGTCATGGGCTAAAGTTTAGGCCCAAGTTCAAGCCCAAGTTTCTGTTTCGCCGGGCCCATTTCAGTTTCGTCGAGTTCTCTAATTCGTCGAGATAAGGCGGTGTATATATAGGTCCCACTTGTTCACTTTTTCAAAACATCTTTTTCATCTTCTCCAAACAACCAAAAACCCATTCCTACGGTTACTCTCACAAATCGCTCAAAACATCTGTTTTTAATCAAAATTTTACAAACTTCAAAGGTAGTAACATGTTCTGATTCACATTCCGAACACTTTGAACCGTTCGGTTTTTCATCCGAAACCCTTTGAAACCTTGTTTTTTCTTTGATAATCTATGTGTTGTGTTGCATGTATTGTGTTTTCCTTCTGAATCTGATAGATTTAGGTTATGATGTTTGTTTTGCTTTGATTTGTAAGTGGGTTTTTATATAACAAAAACAGGGGTTTGTATTTGATAATGTTATTATCTGTTTTTACAAGGGTTTTTGTTCGGAAATCATTTATGGGTGTTTATAAAGGGTTTGGGTATAAATAATATTGATTGAATGTGTTTGTGTTTATATCTGATGTTTGTTTAAACCCAATACGGCGAAACTGAAAAACCCCCAAATTGACGAATCAAATTTAACCCTAATTCCGGCGAATCAAACATATGACGAATCAGACGACGAATCAAAGATCACGAATCAGAAAAGGAACGAAATAGACTCGACGAATCAAAAAGTCGACGAATCAAACTAGTCAATGGTCAACCCTCTGTTTCGTCGTTCAAACTTCTGTTTCGTCGTTGATCTTCTGTTTCGTCGTACATGCCTTAGCAGTTTTCTGATGTTGCTGTTTGTTCACAGTAGACTTGTTTGATAAGTTATCTGTTATGTGAATACATGAAAGAGTATCCATACATGTTTCAATGATATGTTATATAAAATATAACTTATTCTGGACATTTTCATGTACAGATGGCTCCTAAAGCACCGCAAGAAAAAGGAAAACACAAGAAAGCGATAAAGAAAGAAAACAAAACTGAAGAGGAGATTATGTCAGAGAAACGCCATAATCAAGTTGCATATTTGGATCCGGAAGACAAGCTCACGGAATTTAAAGATATGACGAAGTGGATCAGGGAGTCACGTATCAATCATGCTGTTACATACTCGACGCCCGTCTACAAATCACTGATTAAAGCTTTCTGGGATTCTGCAAGCGTCGTCAAAATTGATGGAAAGGAAATTATCAGAGGTCGTGTGAATAATCTGTATGTCGTTGTTACTCCGGAGATATTGAATGAAGTTCTTCAATTACAAGATCAACCGAATGCTCCATATTCAATTCCAATCATGTGTTCACGAGGCTGTTTGCTAAGGATGAAGTGTAAAGGAGATCTTTTCGTCAAACAAATCAACAAAGGTGATCTTCCATTACGATACAAGTTTTTATTGCATGTTCTTATTCAGTGTCTCAGCAATAGACGATCTGGATATGATATGGCTGGAGATGATCTAGTTGGTTTCATGGTTGCTTTGGTGTTAAACAAACCGTTTAGCATCTCAAAGTATATTTTCAGCAACATGAAAGAGAATATGACAAGGACTGGTAGTAGAACCACCGGGAACAAGTTTTGGATGTATCCACGGTTTCTGCAAATGATTATGAATGTTCAGCATCCAGACCTTCCTAAAGCTGAAAATGATCTTTTGAAAATAGAGGCGATGAACTTCAACTCTTTACGGCTAATCAAGACTATGGCGGCCAAAAGATACACAGAAAGTGTTCCTCCAAGGAAGCTTTTTGGCGCTCTAGTGAATCCTGATTATGTTGCTCCTGCAAATGACAAATGGCATCATGATGACAGCCAATCTGACAATGAAGAACCTGAGTTGGAAAGGTTAAGGATAGAGAAATTTGGTCCTGACCCAGTTGATTCAGATGAATCTGGTAGTGATGATGATGAAAGTGAAAGTGATGGAGGTGGTGATGCAGGTGATGAAGGTGCTGTTGGTACATCAAGCAAAGGTGCTGTTTCTGGTACATCAGCTAGTAGTTCGTCAGCAAGTGGTGATGATGGAACTGATTCGAGTTCTAGTGATCATATAGTTGAACCTGGTTACGAAATGTATATTGATATACGTGGAGTAAGAAGGTATAGAAAGATTAGAACTGAGGATGACCCAGAATATGTTCCAGAGGATCCTGAAGGTGAGAGAAGAACAAAAAGAAGAGCAGAGAAAGCTGTTGAAGTACAAAAGAAGAAGTCTAGGAGATATTTGAGTACTTATACTCGAAAATCTGTGCCTCAAGAGTCTTCATCTATTCCTCAGGAGCCTGTACAATCTGTACCTCAGGAGCCTGTACAAGAAGCTCCTGTAGTCACTTCAGCTACAGAAACTCCAGTTGTTACATCAGCTACTGCTACTCCATCTGTTATTCCTCAGGCAGTTCCTGAAAGAACTATGGCTTCAGCAATCAGAGCAACCACTTCACAAATCAGTGCTGAACGTCATAGGACATTTGCCGGATTTTCTCAAGATGAAAAGATCAGATATCTATTTTCTACACTTGAAGCAGCTGCTGATCGTCTTCAAAGGCAATCTCATTTTGGTAATCTCACGAAGCATGATCAACTTAAACAATCAGTGGAAATTAACAAATTGAAATCAACCGTTGGTCAACAGCAAACAGTAATAGAGCGACAACAAGGTGAAATTGATTTGCTTAAAGCTGAAAATGCTCGCTTGAAGGCTCTTGATGAAGAGAAAGAGAGAAGGCTTGCTATTCTGTGGGATTATCATTGTAAACAACAAGAGGTACTGAAGAAAAAGGATGATGATACGGAAGACCAAGGAAATCCTGATACTTCTGGTACATCACAGAAGCAGCCAACCGCACTTGCTTCTGAAGTTGTTGCAATTCAAACTACAGTTGTCGAATCATCTCAAGGAACTTCTACTGGAAAAGCTCAACAGATAGAAGGTACTTCTTCTATAGTTAGCAGTGCTGATATTGCTCTACAGGCTATTCATCCATTTACGGGAGAGTTGCTTGAAGAAGGGGAGTTAATAGAAGATCTTTCTCAGGAGCAATTGAGTATTTTAGAGTCTATGAGAGAAATAGATGATGCTGAGATAGACAAAATGTCTACTGAGACTGATACAACAAATGTTGAAGAGATTGATGAGATTGTGTTTGAAGGTGAAGCACCAAAATCAAAGTATGTTCGAGAAGATGGAACTGAATTTGCTTCGTTCGATGAAGATTGGATGAAAGAAAACATTGATGACATAGACGAACATTTAAAGAATCGTAATTCGTCTGAAAAAGACACAGATTCATTTTCTGAATGGAGAAAACAGTTTTTATCTAAAGTCTCCAAGCCTGTACCTGAAAAAGCTCAAGTAGTCTATTTGCAATTTGAAAAAGCAAAGCCAAGTGGAAGGATTCTATGTTGGATGTTTGTTCAAGATATTCACTGCATTGCTATTAAACGTGAATATAGAATTCTGTATTTCAATTCACTGCTGAGCATTCTTTCCTTACCATTTTATGATGTCTCTACGTTGACAAGGCTTGAGCTTATCAATCGTGCAAAATACGATGGTGCTACTTTGTTTGAGCGACTGGTGAAAGTAAACAAGAAGTCGGGCTGGAAAGATGAATCATATAAGCCACAATTTCCTGTTTATCAACCGATCAAGTTTACTCTTGATCCGGACACCAACACTTGCAGATACAAACTTGTATACCAACCTCCGAAGGTAGTAGATAAAATCCCATTGATGCCTATGAAGCAGGATTTTCTTGAAGACATGGCATTATGGTGCTACGATTCGGATACTCATGAAGCTGTAATTGTGTTTAGTGACAATCGTGCAAATTATCGGATGTTGGATCCGATGTGGATCGTCAACATGTCTGAAGCTGATATTAGCAGATTATATCGTCATGATATTTTCTATGAAGATCAAGATGCACGTCAAGCTTTAAAGTTTCAGCGAGTAGCGTGTTTTTGCTATTACAGGGGCATACATTCGGGCAGTTCGTGGTCCGAACAACACTGATTGAAGATTAGAAGACCGAAGACGAGTAACAGACAAGGGGGAGTTTGTTGATGCATTTTTTAGTGTCTGTGACTAGTCTTGTTTAACGATGTATTTTGTATGGTCTTTTATTAATTATCGAGTCTGTATGTTATGTTGACCAAGTTAGATATCCTCCTATCTACTTGTGTACAACTTGTTTGTCTCTTTTGATATGTAAAGTATTATGAACAATGCATGTTGCATTAAAGGGTAGTTTGGTCATTACTATGTTTATGTGTTGCTGATTGTTGCTGTCTGTTAACAGGAACAACCACAACAGTTGCAGTCCTCGACGAAACAGATCTGTTTCGTCGGAACACATCATGGCGAAACAGACCAGTGTTCAAACTTCTGTTTCGTTGAAGGTCATGACGAAACACACCCTGATTCGTCATGTACTGGGCTGTTTCAGGCCCAATGGCTGGCCCATGTTCAGATTCGTCAAACACCTTGTGTTTCGTCGATGTCTTGGCCCAGGGACTATATAAACAACATCTCTGTTTCATTTGAACACAGAGATGAGATATTAACCATAGTAACAAAACTCTGCCGAAATTCTGTCTGAACTGTGTTTGTATCAGTTTGTAATCGGTTCTCATCCCGTTAATCAATCGAGTGTGTATCATTGATTAATCCATTGTTATTATTGCTTTATATGTTTGATTTGGCATAGTTACGTGGATTCCGCACACGTAACCGTGTTTACTATAAACAAGTGATTCGGTTCGTTATCGATCCTCAGATTTCGGGACCTAAAAACTATCATTTCTTCTTTTTCACACAGTGAAAACTCATTTTTAATTTTCTATTTTTTTATGTTTTTGATTTTTCAATTTTTTGTATTTTTTATTTTTTTTAAAAAGCAGTAAACTATTTACAAAATTCTTATGAAAAACCAGTTATTCAGGATTCCTCATCCCGTTGAGTTCGACTAAGTGTTCAAAGCGAGCTCGATCAAAAGCTTTTGTGTAAATATCAGCAAGGTTATCTTCTGTGTCGACTCGGTGCAATTCAATTAGTCGTTTTTCAGCACAATCCCGTATAAAGTGATGACGTATGTCAATATGTTTAGTTCTACTGTGCTTTACGGGATTGTTTGTGATTGAAATAGTGGCATTATTATCTATCATAATAGGAGTACGAGTGAAATCCAAACCGTAATCGCGCATCTGCTGTTGAATCCAGAGGACCTGAAAGCAACAGCTACCCGCAGCAATATATTCAGCTTCACACGTAGATGTAGATACACAGGATTGCTTCTTGCATTGCCAAGACACGATCCTGCCTCCCAAGAACTGACAACCACCTGTTGTAGACTTCCTGTTTGATTTGCATCCTCCAAAATCTGAATTAGTGTAAGCAACAAACCTCAAATCACTATCAGCTGGATACCACAACCCAAGTTTAGGTTTCCCCTTCAAGTAACGAAGAATACGTTTCACTGCTTTCATGTGAGACTCTTTTGGATTCGCCTGATATCTGGCACACAAGCATACGGCAAATCTGATGTCAGGTCTTGAAGCAGTCAAGTACATTAGAGAACCAATCATCGCCCTGTATTGAGTAGGATCAACATCTTCAGTGCTTTCATGATCTGGGCCAAGATTGTGATTTTCGCAAATGGGTGTGTTGAAAGTAGAGCAATCATTCATTTTGAACCGATCCAAAATGTCATACACATACTTCGTTTGATGAATAAACATCCCATCCTCCTTCTGTTCAACTTGTAATCCCAGAAAATAAGACAGCTCACCCATAGCGCTCATTTCAAACTTGCTCTTCATCACCTGTTCAAACTCTTTAAACATGTTCACATCAGATGACCCAAAGATGATGTCATCCACGTATACCTGTACCAGCAGAAAGTCATCTTTCTTCCTCTTTATGAACAGTGTACTGTCTATCTGACCCCTTTCAAAACCATTCTTGAGCAGATGTGTAGACAGTGTCTCGTACCATGCCCTGGGAGCTTGATGTAACCCATACAAAGCCTTATCAAGTTTGTAAACTCGATCTGGATAGTCTGGATCAACGAACCCATCTTGTTGTGAGACATACACCACTTCTTGGACTTTACTGTAAAGAAATGCACTCTTCACGTCTAGTTGGTAAACTTTAAAGCCCTTGAATGAAGCGAAAGCTAGAAACAACCGAATTGCCTCCAACCTTGCCACTGGTGCAAACACCTCATTGTAATCTATTCCTTCTTGCTGATTGAAACCTTTCACCACTAACCGAGCCTTGTTGCGCGTGACAATACCTCTATCATCCTTCTTGCACTTAAATACCCATTTAGTGCCAATTTCTCTTTCACCTTTAGGAAGGTCCACTAACTCCCATACCTTCAACTTCGCAAACTGGGCCAATTCTTCTTGCATAGCTTCAACCCATGAATTGTCTTTAAGAGCCATATGAATGTTCTTCGGCTCCTCTTGGGAAATAAAACAACTATACAAGCATTCATTTACTATCCCAGTCTTCTCACTCGAAACAAATAGCCCAGAATTCGCTGCTATGCTTCTTCTCGTCTGAACACCTGCAGTAGGATCTCCAAGTATCATGTCAACTGGATGATCTCTATTTGCTCGTGTAGAAGCAACCGCATCAACTTCAAGATTATCACCCAGGTTTGATCCAACCTCCCCCTGAATATTCTGATTTGCAAACGGATTAATGAAATCCTCCCCCTGAATGGGTTCAGAGTCACTATCGCTTGAATCAGGATTAGCAGCACCTTAGGAAGTTTCCGGAGCATCTGACATATCAACATTCGATCTAGGCATGAACTCGCCTTCATCGTCTTCACATATAACTGTTTGAATCAGCTGAGAACCATCTGCATCAGAAACCTCAGGAATATTAAATGATTTAAACACACTTTCATAATCATATAATATAGCAGGACCACTCGTTGATTGTTGAGGTTTGTAGGAAGTAATTTCCACATTAAAAACAACCTCAATTTTACCAGTTTTGAGATTAAAAACCCTTTTATTCGGTGTGCCAGGCACGTAACCTAGAAAGTAGCCTTCGTCAGCCACCTCACCGAATTTTTGTTTATCTTTGTTCCGCACAATGGTGCAGGGTAGTCCAAATGGTTCAAAGCCTGTTAAGTTTGGTTTTTCGTTAAACATAAGTTCATGACAAGTTTTGTTAAAACGTTTAACGGTTAAAACTTTGTTTAGGACGTAGCAAACTGTATTCACAGCTTCTCCCCAGAAAAGAACTGGTAGCTTTGAATCGGAAAGCATAGTCCTAGCGGCTTCAATCAACGTCCTGTTTTTCCTCTCAGCGACTCCATTCTGTTGAGGCGTATAAGGAGCAGAATATTGATGTTCAATTCCCTTTCGAAGACAGTAGAGATCCAGAATCCGATTCTTGAACTCCGTGCCATTATCACTCCTTATCCTCTTGATCCTTGCATCATGGACGTTTTCCAATTTCGTAAAAAGATCTATCAGCATCTCCACTGTCTCATCTTTTGTACCTAAAAAGAAAACCCATGAATAACGTGAGTAATCATCAGTGACAACAAGACAATAGTACTTTCCACCTCTGCTCCTCACGTTCACTGGACCGAATAAATCCATGTGAAGTAATTCATAAGGGGCATTAATGGAATTTACTGTTTTAGACTTATGAGGTTTCTTGTGTTGTTTTCCCTTTTGACATGGAAGACATTTATCTTCCACTTGAAACCTCAGCAATGGAACCCCTTTCACTAGCTCATTTTTAATAATGTAATTCATTTTGCGGTAGTGAATGTGGGCCATGCGTCTGTGCCACAACATAGATTCAGCTTCAGATGCTTTTGACAGCAAACATGCCACCGCTGCAGTCGGATCCTTGGCACCCATGTCCATGACATAAGTATCATTTTTCCTTGGTGCACGCATTACTATCCAATCTTCCGGAATGATCAAACCCGGTTTCATCACCAATGCCTCCGTATTAGTAAAGTGGACCGAGTGACCCTTGTCGCAGACTTGTGACACGCTCATCAGATTGTGTTTAAGCTGCTCAACATAGTTCACTTTGTCCAACGTGATCTTCCCATTCGTCACTTTTCCTCTTCCAGTAATCCTACCACCTTTAGCACCAGCAAAATTTACATGTCCACCATCATATTCTTCAAATTCAGAAAACAACCTCGCATCCCCCGTCATGTGCCTGGAGCAGCCACTATCAACATACCATAAGTTGATAATCCTCCTTAGCAGCTCCTGCACACACCAACCAAAAGATTAGTTAGATTGGGGGACCCAAGCCTTAATGGTCTTGGGTCTTCCAAATTCACCAACTACTTGAACATCCATCCAGCATCCATTTCTCCTAACTGGAGTCTTGGATCTTGGACCCGTTGATGGAAATGGGGCATGATTTCCATAAGGTCTCTGGTCCTGAGGGTACCTATTTGTGTTTGGACTATGTGACCTTTGAAAATTTTGATTTTGATTCCAAGAACCTTGATTGTAATTTCTAAAGCCATTGTTATAAAAAGTTCGACCACCATTATTTTGGTATCGATTTTGATATTGACCTTGACTTCTGAAATTATTTGAATTTTGATTTTTCATTCTTGGGGAGTTACTTCTAGGTCTTTCATATCTGCCTGATGTAGATTCAGGCTGAAATCTTGGTTGATTTCTTTGAAAACGAGGAACTTGTGGAGTTCCTTTTTCAGCCTTATCTACACCAAAAGCAACACCCGGTTGTTGCTTTGGAGCAGATTGCTTCGGAGAACTTGAGACTTTCTCCTCATTATCACCTTGCTTCTCAGGTGATTTCCCTCTTTGTTTCTCACTAACTTGTGCTTCAACCTTTTTGTTAGGACAGCAGCTAGCTACATGTCCCTTTGTGTGACATTTGAAGCACGGTCTCTTTTTCGAAGACTTCTCAGCTGAAGCCTTTGAACTAGATTCTGGTGTTGATGATGATGCCTTAGAAGGATTTGGTTCAGTTTGCTTAGTTTCAAGATTTTCTATGTTCTTATTTTTTGCAAACTTTAAATTTGATTCGTTTTCAATAACAGCTGTTTCGTTTTTCATGTCACTTCCTTGAACAAAATTTACCTTTTTAACAAAAGTTGCATTTTTATTCGTAGGATTTGAGTTTTTCTTTTTCAAAACAGGTTTGCTGTTATTTTCCTTCTTAGCATCATTATCTTCAGACACATCACCTTGACTAGATGTGAAACTACTTGGTGATGTTGACAGGAAGTCTGTGAACTCATCTTCATCAGGTAAGAAAGAATAGTCATGACTAAGAGGAGGTGGGACTTCATTGAAGCCCTTGAATCCCACGCTGGTCTTGTCATTACTCTTCTTTAACCCACCCATCATGTGTTTCATAACAAAAGTAGAATCCCTGAATCGACCTAATTTCTTTTCAAGTTCAACAATTTTGAGTTGTGCATCGGACAACTCTTTGCATTTTTCAGAAATCTCTTTTGTTTTCTCAGCCATCATGTCATGAGCTAAGTCTATGACTTGAAGTTTTTCATTTAGTTTGTTGGTTAAAACTTCAATTTCAGCCTCATAGCCTTTTATCTTTTTCAAATATGATGACTCGTTTCTTTTAGCAAAGAAATTTGATTCTTTTACGTTAGATATTTCGCTCACCAGACTTTTGTTTTGAGTTGACAACCTGTCAACTTCACCCTGTAATTCACGACACTTTAAACAAACAGAAGTAGCAGAGTTACTTACCTCTCCTGTCGATTTGTCTGAGTTGGCCATAAGAGCAGCAAGTTGAGCTTCCATTCTTTTGATGATCTCATCTTTAGCTTCGTTTTCCCTTTCATGCTCAGACGTTGGCTTTTCCTTTTCAGCTTCTGTTGTCTGATCAGCATTCTTTTCCTCAGCTTCATTTTCCTTCTTAACCTCAACATCATCCACTGCAGTTTCACCATCATCAACGGGTACAATCTCTGCCATGAATGCTTGAGTGACATTCTCATCATTTTCCAAGTGAATACTCCAGTCGTATGAACCTTCTCGAGCAGTAGAGATCAATGCCCTTGAATTAGAGTTGTTGGAAGCATTCCTGTTGTTTGAATTCTGACTCGACGTCTCTTGCTTTTGTTTTTGACATTCTCTAGCGAAATGTCCATAACTTTGACAGTTAAAGCACCTTACTTTGGTCTTGTCAAAACCAACAGTTTTCCCCACAAACTTCCTTCCAGTTCTGTTCATGAACCTCTTCACACGTCTGGTAATCATGGCCATTTGCCATTGCAAATCTATATCTTCAAGATCATCAGGGTCAATCTGATCGTAATCTTCATCTAAAACGGCAGGATCAGATATCTTCCCCTGAATGTAGTTCTCATAAGACGCAAAAAACGAAGCAAGTAGAGCAAGATGCTCTTCAGCAGACTTCACACTCATTGGCATCGGCTTTGCACTACTACTTGGCTTAGCACCTGATGTTCTCTTGACTCCTGTTGATCCTCCTGAAGCAGCTACAAAACATACATCACCATCATCATTTACTGTGACCTGCTCATTATCACACGAAAGAAATGCAGTAGCAGAGTCGCTAGAAGCATCATGAGACGAAGAAGATGTAAGCCCATTGTAAATCCCTGGATCTTGAACCTGATCATATCCAGTGTCCTTCTTCTTCATGTTAAGCTCATAAGCTCTTAGCTTTCCTACTACTTCTTCTAGCTCCTTTGTGTCATAATCTGCTTCACCTTTGATCATGAGAGTGTAGATATCCCATTTAGCAGGTAGAGCATCCAGCAGCTTGTCATTTTTCTCTATGTCAGTGTAGCAATCTATATCATAATTGTCCAATTCTGACATCAGATGGTAGTATTGAGTGATGACGTCCTCAAGTGACTCATTTTTCATATATTTGAACACAGCAAACTGCTTCTTCAATAGATCAACTTTGTTCTTCTTTACATCAGGGTTTCCCTCATATCTCTTCTCTAGTGCATCCCACATTTCCTTTGAAGTAGTATACTTCTTAAAGGTATGTTTGATGCCATCAGGTAAAGACATTTTAACGGCTGCCAAGGCTCTCTTTTCAGCCTCATACATTTTCTTCTGTTCGGCCTCCATATCAACATAAGCAGTTATACGTTGTCTTCCCTCAAACTCATGAGTTGGGTTCACATACCCATCATCTATACATATCCACATACGAGTGTCCTGGTACTCAACAAAGGATTGAAACCTATCCTTCCATGTCAAGTAGTTCTCCACCTTCATCATCTTAGGTGGTTTGTTCGTTGTGCCTACCTCATGTTCCATCCTTAAGAGTTCGTTCAATTTAGACATGTTCGACATTTTAACTTAATCAGACTGGTAAAACCGTACAATTTTAGTCCGAAACTGTTTTTACCAAGTTATACCGTTAGATTCGTCTCGAGGTTACGATTCCAAAGATATATACATGTCCGAAATGAAACAAACTGATCCGAAATGGACTAATCTGATCCGTAATGAGACAATTAGATCCGAAATCGAGTCCGGAATGCTTGTTCTTTGTCCGAAATCAACTCAATCTATTCCGAAATCAAGTCAATTGATCCGTAATGCAGCTTTATGATCCGTAATGCTTGTTACTGGTCCGAAATTGATCCGAAATGATTGGTTTCCAGTCCGAAATGCAACTGTTTGATCCGTAATCCAAGCTTTCTGGTCCGAAATGATGCTGATTAATCCGAAATGGCTGAATTTTGGTCCGAAATGCAAGCCCTTTGAATCCGAAATGATCCGAAATGCTTGTTTTTTTATCCGAAATCCCTGCTGTTTGTTCGAAATCACCAGCAAAACTCAAGAACAGCCTTCGAACACGTCCAAAAACTCCGATTTTTCTGTAGAAACGATTCTGAACCAAGCCAAACAAGAGCCTAACGCTCTGATACCAATTGTAGGTCCCTTGAGCCGTATGGATCGTAACAGAATCGTCTATCCAACCTAGAGTGCGGAATCCTCTAGATCAGATTTAACAGAAAACGTGTAGAAAACCGAAATCACTTTAAACCCGATCTTTATTGATTATCTTCTAACGATTACAATCAATCAAGATCCTAATTCGTCCAAGCCTTTGCCTTTCACGAATTCCCTTAAGAGTGATTAGATGATTGGAAGATCAACCTAAACCCTAATGCTAAGCTTTGTTTATATAGGACAAAGCTTTGCACATGGGCTAGGTCATGGGCTAGGCCCATTTCGCCTACCATCCCCCTATGTGGGTTTGGTTTGGCCCAATCACTCTTAATTAACTATTACAAAGCTAAACCCGCTAACTGTTTATCGTTTTACTAATTACAAGATATCCAAAGACCAAATCTAAGCTTTTGTCACAAATATGCACCAACACTTGACCCTCTAGATCCATATTGGGATGCTGACCAGTATGCTCGGGAAATACTAGAAAACCCATACCTATATGGAGAACCTTTACCTATGTACCCAGACCCAGTACCCGCACCACGACCACCCATGAGTGATGAGAACGTTTAGGAACTCCGCCTGTATGGTGAGGAGTTGATAGATGTAGGAGAGAGGATAAAAGAGATAGGATAGAAGCTCGTTTGGAAGTACGACGAGCGGGAAATGTAGTTTAACCCGTAGTAATAATAATAATAATAATAATAATAATAATAATAATAATAATATATAAGTGCGAGTAGTTTGAAAAAAAATCAACTAAAATAGATAATCAAATACCTACTGATGCATAACTAGTAGTATATTTTAAATTCCAGTTATAGTTGTAATAGATGCATATATATATATAAAATAGAGTAAATGTCGCAATGATCGACGGTTTTGACCAATGTGTTTGTTTGTGTAATTGTTGGCATTAAATTTTATTATGTGATATTAATACCTGCTAATTGTTTGTAAATCCAGATGGACAACGTAGAAAATCCGGAAAACGAGAATAATGATAACCAAATAAATAACAGTGCCATTCAACACATTGTAACCCAAGGAATTAGAGATGCTATGCCATATATCATCCAAACTGTTAAAGAAGCGAAAAATAATAAAAGTAATAGTGGAAGTAAGCGACCACCTACTGAACCCAGTCACAGCGTAAACAATGGACCGTTACTTCAATTGCCTATTCCAAAAAGAAGAAGAACCATGTCTTATGGTTGTTCATACAAGGAATTCTGGACTTGCAAACCAATAGAATTCTCTGGCAAAGAAGGAGCCATTGCAGCTCTACGCTGGATAGAAAAGACAAAGGTCGTCTTAAAAATACGCAAGTGCGCAGAGGAAGACAAAATCATGTATGCTTCCAATCTTTTTAAGAATGCAACCTTAGAATGGTGGAATACTATTCTTCAGTCTAAGGGAAGTGACAGAGTCTATAATATGGAATGGACTGATTTTAAGAACATGGTCGAAAGAGAATTCTGTCCTCCCAATGAAAAATAACAAATTGCTAACAAGTTCTTAAACCTTAGAATGACTGGAGTAGCCTGTAAGGGTTACACTACCATATTCTTCGAATATGCTAGGATAGTGCGAACCCTAGCCTCACCAAAACCAGTTTTAATCTCCCGCTACATCTGGGGATTAATCAGTGTGATCAGACATGTAGTCAAGGCAACTAGACCACAAACCATAGAATAAGCTGTAGAACTAGCAAATACCTTGACTGATGAACTGGTACGTACGCAAGAAGAGAACCAGAGAAAGAGCCTAGCTCAGAAACTTACCCAAGAATTTCATTATGGAAATAACTATCATGGGAAGTATAGGTTCTACTTCTGCACCTTACTGCAAGTCTTGCAAGAAGAAACATTCGGGAAAATGTTCCCCCTACTGCAACTTCTGCAAAATACCTGGACACAAGGAAGAAGACTGCAGGAAGAAACCCAGTAATGGAGTATGCTTCAATTGTGGAGAAAAGGGGCATATCAAACCGAACTATCCGAAACTAGCTCCAGCCATGAACAACAAGAATACTAAGAATCCTAGGGCTTTTGTTCTGACAGCAGAAGAAGCCAAGATGATTTCGGATGTGATTGCCGGTACGTTTTTAGTTAATGTTGTTTTTACTAAAGTATTATTTGACTCTGGTGCGAACCAAAGTTTTATTAATATTTCATTTTGCAAAATTCTTAATCAACCATTAACTAAACTTCAACAAGAATGTCTGGTAGAAATGGCAAATGGAGAATCCGTTAGAATCACTGAAATCTTGTAGGGAGCAAGAATAGAAATTCTAAACCATAATTTTATTGCTAACCTTTACCCAATGAACCTAGCTGGATTTGATGTTGTATTATGAATGGATTGGTTAGTAACCAATAAAGCCAGTATTTTATGTGACCAAAAGTCAATACAAGTAAATTCACCAAAAGGTGAAAAGATCACAATTAAAGGAGATAAGCCAACTAGATCCACGAAATTCATCTCTATGATGAAAACCGCAAGTTATGCAAGAAAAGGATCACTAGTGTATATGATTTCCATAATCATTAACGCTGAAGGAAAGGAATTGAAAGATATTCCCGTAGTATCTCAATTCTTAGATGTTTTCCATGAAGAGCTACCCGGACTACCGCCAGATAGGAAAGTTGAATTCCAAATTCACCTACTACCAGGGACAACACCGATTGCCAAGGCACCTTACTGTTTGGCACCAGCAGAGATGCAGGAATTGAAGAAATAATTGGATGAACTACTAGAGAAAGGTTTCATACAACCAAGTTCATCACCTTCGGGAGCACCAATCTTGTTTGTCAAGAAGAAGGACGGATCAATGCGTATGTGCATTGATTATCGAGAACTGAACAAGGTCACGATTAAAAATCGGTACCCATTACCGAGAATCGATGATCTGTTTGATCAACTGCAAGGAGCTTGATTCTTTTCTAAGATCGATTTACGCTCAGGATATCATCAACTTAAAGTACAGGAAGAGGACATTCCTAAAACTGCCTTCAGAACAAGGTATGGTCATTATGAATTTACTGTCATGCCATTTGGTCTAACCAATGCCTCAGCCGCATTTATGGGCATGATGAACAGAATATGTTAACCATATTTGGATAAATTCATAATTGTCTTTATAGATGATATTCTCATTTACTCTAAGAGTAAAAAGGAACATGCAGCGTATCTGCATGTACTTCTTACATTATTGAGAAAGGAAAAGCTTTATGCTAAATTCTCAAAATGTGAATTTTGGTTACAAGAAGTACAATTTCTTGGACATTTAATCAATCATGAAGGAATTCATGTGGATCCCACAAAGATCGAGGCGATTAATAAATGGAAAGTCCCTGAATCACCAACAGAGGTGAAAAGTTTCCTTGGACTGGCTGGTTATTGATAGTGCACTGTGTGTGTGGCCATAGATAGAAATCTAACTGTACATGTCAAGTCTAGTGTCTTGAGTCTGTAAAATACCGGACAGAGGTTTCGCTAGGTTTCACTAGGTATCGTTAGGCAATGTCAGATCAGTATACGGTACGGCACGATGTAAAGAAACTGAGCAAGATCCAAAGTGATGTCATCATTATGAAATGATGACATCATATACATTATCATATGCAAGAAAAGATGTCAGCATATTTGATTTCGTATGAAACTGACATGCATGCATGGAATTTTGCTCTCACACAAAATTGGAAGGTCACATTCATACGAAATCAGTCAACTATAAATATCATCTTATTTCGCATGGAACAGCAATCAGAGAACTAATTTAGTACGGAATACAAGTTCTTCAAGTTCATCAGATCTTCATCAAGAACACCTTCGATTACGTCATGTTGATTAGATTTTGAGTGTTCTTTGTAGAGATCGAGTCAAAACTTTGTCTGATTGTCGTCGTTACGTAATAAAACAATAGTTATTTACGTTTTCACGCACGATTACGGTTCGATTTAACGGTTTCCGCATGTTAAATTGAATTCATCGCAGATCTAGTGATCGTTTACGATCCGATCCTGAACGCAAACTTGTTGATAGTTTGGACTTTAGGCCCAGTCATTTGAGTTTGATTTGGATTGTGATAATTTTTCATTTGGATCGATTATCCAAGATTGTTGAAGTTGATTTAGTGGGCCGGGATCATCTAAGTCATTTGGGCAGAAAGTTTTTTCAAGGTGAATCGAGATTCGAGTTTGAGATGAGGATAGTGTTTTGGAATTTGGGCTTCTAGTGTAAATTGTGTTTGATTAGTGGGAATCTCGCTTGTGGATTTCTTGGTTACAAACGTTTAGTGGGATTCGTGGAGGTTAAAATTTGTGGACTTTGTGCTAAAAACAATTTTTGAACCAAGTCATTTAACAAAGAAATTGTAGTTAAAATGTTTGACGAACAGGAAAACAATAACCTTGAAAGGTTAAATGATTGGTTTGATGGGTATTTTGTTAATAGGAAAGGAGATGAGAATAAGAATGTTTGGGTTGAAAGACTTGAATATTTTTTGTGTAAGAGAAATGAAAAGTTAAATGAGTTGGAAAATCGGTATGATCATTTACTGAACAATTTAACAAGGTACGAGATAAGGATGTCAAATGCTGAAAAAATATCAAAATTTGATGACGCGTTACCTTCAGAGTGGGATAAATTTTTGAGTGAACCGAAAAAGGATTCTAGATTCTCAAATTTCTATCCAGTTGAATTCATCAATAAGCTTAAAACACACAATTATGAAAATAATCAAAAAAAGAAAGGTTTGATGAATGAAATAGAAAAGAATCTAGATAAAATGAGTTTGGATGTGATTCTTGAAATGAGAAGAAGAGTCAATATGTGTCTTGCAGCAAAAAATGTTATGAAATATGATATTAAGAGGGGTTGTTATATTGATGAAAATATGAATCCTCTTGATTTTGTTAAAATTTTTTGTGCAGGTACATACGAGACAGAGACAGAAGTAATTTCAAAGAATGAAGAATCCGAGAAAAACGAAGTTTCAAGACCTGAACCAGTGTGTTCAAAATGTGATAAATCTCAATCAGACAATGTCAAACTTCTGAAAGATGTAGAGAGTTTGACATTGGAAAACAAAAATTTTAAAGAAAAAGAAAACGATTTTGAAAATAAAATAAAATTTTTAGAAAATGAAAAATTAAAAATTGAAAAAGATTTTCAAAACCAAATAAAGATTTTAGAAGATGAAAAATCTATTTTTGGTAAAAATAATATTGAAAAACAAATTGCAATAAATTCTCATCTTCAAACAATCATTCGGCTTGAATATGAAGCTGAAAATGCTCAGAATAAAATCAAGGAGTTAGAAGAAACATTGAAAGGTTTTTTGAACTCTTCATCAAATATCTGTCCAAAACCGATCAATGAAATTCCAATAAGTGACAATGTCACAAATTATGACAAAGTCATAATTAAAGATTGTGATGATAAATCTGATGATGAAAATGATAAAAAGAAAATATTTTTGAAATTAAAAGAAAATTTTCAAGAAACTGTTTTACAATCTACTGAAAGAGGTGAATGCTCAACGCAAAAACCTTTTAAGAAGAATGTAGAACAAAAAAAAATGTTAAAAATTCGAAAAATTTTCAAAACAACAATAAAAGATCATCATTTCAATCATCCAATCGTTATAAAAAACCACAAAAATTTGAAAATCAAAACTAACAAAAAGTTGGTAATAAGTGGTGCAGGTTTGACTACAGTGCTCAAAAGTCAAATCAAGCTTACAGGAGAAGATGGGATGAAAACACTTCAAAGTCAAATCATTACAATGATAGAAAACTGAAGAATGATGAGTACTACAAATCAAATCCGTGTTATTATTTGAGTGTTTGGTATGAAAGTGGAGAATGGTATGATAACAGGGTGTGTTACAAATGTGGTTTTCAAGGACACATTGCTGTTAACTGCCAGAGTCGGAGCTTTGAGACAAGGAGATGTTATGATTCTCAAATCAAAGGCCACATTGCAAGAGATTGCCCAATGAGATCAAAGGGAAGATCGAGGGCTGAATCTCAGAAAATGGCAAAGAAACCAGTCAAAGTCAAAGAAAAGCCCAAAGAACAGAAAGTTCTAGAAAAGAAAGTAAAGCTTTCACAAGGGCAGAAAGACAGAGTGAGGAAGAAAAGGAAGAAAGCGAGGGAGTATCTCGAAAAGATTTTGTCCTCGGATACAACCAGAAAATCAGATAACAATTCTGATAAATTGTTTTGCTCTCCAAAGAATGATCAGTCAAGTAAAATGAATTCATCACATACAAATCTGAGGACAGAAGAGAGAGTAAAGAAAGAAAAATTGGTTAATCAAAAGATTAACAAATCAAAGAAAGTGAGATTTTCACTTCATGGCGATGAAATTGTTTCTTCGGAAACAAAGGAGCCACGTGTTGGTGATGAATCTGATTCGTCAAAGTCAGAGGAGCCACCAGTTGAACAAAAAGAAGAAAATTCAGTTCCGCCAATGGATGATGTCAATTTTCCACCATTGCGCACTGAAAATTTTAAACAAAATGTCGATAAAGCTTTTAATAGCAAAGTGAAAATCATTTTTGGAAAAATGATTGATAGAAAAGTCAAAGGGGTAAAGGAATTTTATGAATCAAAGAGGAAAACTGATACACCGAGTAAAAATAACTCGGATGCACCCAAGACTGGTCAGGCTTGGGTGTCACCTTTCTTTACTTAAAACCTGACTTGCCGGAACTCCCAGGTTGGTAATTGGGGAGTAGGAATCGGCATCTTTCTTGAAAAATATCACAGATGTGAAGGGTGGTTGTTATGTGATATTTCGACTTACAAGTGGTTAATCAAGGACATTAAGTTGTACTTGATTTAACTATCTTACAAGTGGTATGATTATTGGAAATTGTTTTTGTGATAAACCTATAAGTGGTTGAAAACAGTGTGATGAATTAAACCCCATGTTTGTGAAATGGCAAACAAAACTAATTTTCTGGAAAAATCATTTTGATTAAAACAATCTTAAGTGTTTTGAAATCATAATGGGAAAATAGTTTGTTGTCAAAGGGAGTTTTGATTGTTTACGCCAAGTGGATGGCGAATTGAAGCTAATCACTACAGTTGTTACTTTATTTGTACAGTTTGTTTTCAAATTTTCCCAGAAAATCAAAATTGAAACATATTTTGATTTTAGGGGGAGAAAATTTAAAAAAAAAATTGAAAATTTGAAAATGTCAAAAACATTGAAAAATTCAAAATTGAGTTTTGTTGAGACAAGAGGAAATGATAGTACATCAGTGGACTATCAGTGCACGCTAGAGAAATGAAAAGTTTTATAAAGTTTTAAACAGTCTCACTAGGGATGTGTCGATAGCCTCAGCTAAGACTAGTAGTATTGCGATAATGATACAAATATAAAGCAAAATGCCTAAGTCTGGTGGGAAACACGGTCGAACGCATAGTACTTAGTTTTGTCCTTCTTGATTGTGTGCCTGCTCAGTAATCGCTGATTGTCTTAGGACATCAAACTGGTTAAATTTGTGAGCTTTCACAATTTTGCTGAAAAGTCACTGTGATTCTGTGTTTTCATTTTGCAAAGACTTAAACTTGTTTTATTTCTTTATTTTTGTTTAAGCATTGGACATCCTCTGCGTATACGTGAGTATCGACCTGGATGTTATTGCCTAAACATTCTGCTTTATTTTCTTTGGTGTTTCGTTTAAGCTTTGGATCACCTCTGTGTATACGGGAGTATCGACCTGGTGATTAAAGCCTAAACAACTTCAACTTGTTTTTTATTTCTTATTTTGTTTAAACATTGGACTTTCTCTGCGTATACGGAAGTATCGACCTGATTGTTAATGTTTAAACATTCTGCATTGTTTTTTACACAAATCACAGTTGATGAAAGTTTAAAGGCATTACGTGAGTTACTGTATTGCATGATGAGGGGATATGCTAAGATCGTGGGGCGAATAAGACTTTAGTGCTATCTAATGTACCCTAATCATATCAGTAAGCATTACGAACATCTTAGAGGAGTTTAAGTGGATCACAATATCGATGATCTAGGGTGAATTGTTTAAAAGCTTTAAGTGGTAATGTTTAGATCAACGGTGCAGCTGATTTGTCTCGATAAACTGATATGATCCTCTAACGCAAACTCAAAAAAATATTGTTTGTAAATATCTCTTTACTGCTTTTATTAAAAAATCCAAAAAGATTTTCGACAACTGATGTTGGAGAGAAGATTTTCAAAAATTCCAAGTGCTAAACATGATGAACGATAGTGGGTTGGGAGAGTTTATTTGTGTTGAGAAATTTAAAAATCAATAAGTTGGATAATCAAGGTCATTAATTTGAACTTGATCATCTGTGAGGGTTACTGATTTTGATCATGCTTAAAAGTCAAATATAATAATAGACATTTATATGTTTAGAAAACTCTCACCAGTCAAATCTGAATGTTTGAATAATGATAATATTTGACAGGAAGCTAAATGAAAAGGGGAGCAAGATTAAACGTCAAATCTAAGAAATTATGGGCATCATTCAAGGGGGAGACTGTGGTTTCACTTGAAGTTGTTATCCAAGACAGTTCAAGACTAAACATCACAGATTTCTAGCTATGTCCAAGGGGAGACTGTTAGTGCACTGTGTGTGTGGCCATAGATAGAAATCTAACTGTATATGTAAAGTCTAGTGTCTTGAGTCTGTACAATACCGAACAGAGGTTTCGCTTGGTTTCACTAGGTATCGTTAGGCAATGTCAGATCAGTATACGGTACGACACGATGTGAACAAACTGAGCAAGATCCAAAGTGATGACATCATTATGCAATGACGACATCATATACATTATCATATGTAAGAAAAGATGTCAGCATATTTGATTTCGTATGAAACTGACATGCATGCATGGAATTTTGCTCTCACACGAAATTGGAAGGTCACATTCATACGAAATCAGTCAACTATATATATCATCTTATTTCGCATGGAATAGCAATCAGAGAACTAATTTCGTACGGAATACAAGTTCTTCAAGTTCATCAGATCTTCATCAAGAACACCTCTGATTACGTCATGTTGATTAGATTTTGAGTGTTCTTTGTAGAGATCGAGTCGAAACTCTGTCCGGTTGTCGTCGTTACGTAATAAAACGATAGTTATTTTCGTTTTCGCGCACGATTATGATTTGATTTAACGGTTTCCGCACGTTAAATCGAATTCATCGCAGATCTAGTGATCGTTTACGATCCGATCCTGAACTCACAGTTATTATAGACGGTTTATCCGAGATTTCTCTAGAATAGCCATTCCATTAACAAGACTGACTTGTAAATCAATTAAGTTTGAACGGGGACCAAAACAAGAAGAAGCCTTTAGAATCCTTAAGCAAAGATTAACCAACGCACCCATACTAGCGTTACCAGAAGGAAATGAAGACTTTGTAGTCTATTGTGACGCTTCTAAGTTAGGCTATGGATGTGTGTTGATGCAACGTCAAAAGGTTATAGCCTATGCCTCTAGACAACTTAAGAATCATGAAGAGAATTATACAACCCATGATCTAGAATTAGGAGCCATAATTTTTGCCCTAGAATTTGGAGACACTATCTTTACGGTAGTAAGTTTAGAGTTTAAGATATGTTTTCGAGCAAAAAGAGTTAATATGAGACAAAACGCTGGATGGAAATTCTTAGTGATTATGACTGTAGTATCCAATATCATGCAGGAAAAGCTAATGTAGTAGCTGATGCTTTAAGTCGAAAGTATCATGAAAAGCCAAGAAAAGTACGTTCTCTCAAATTAAATCTACAGATAGATTTAAATGAACAAATTAGAGCGATGCAAGAATCAGTAATCAAGGACGATACTGAGAAATTAAAAGGAATGATTAAGGAATTAAAACAAGGAACAGATGGAATTTGGAGATTCCGTAAGAAAAGAATTTGGATATCTAAACAAGGAAACCTATGCCACCGAATTTTAGAAGAAGCCCATAAGTCTAAGTATACATTACATCCAGGAAGTGATAAAATGTATCAAGACTTAAGAAAGAATATTTGGTGGATAGGAATGAAAAAGGATATAGCAGCCTATGTGGCTAAATGTTTAACCTGTTCACAAGTAAAAGCTGAACATCAGAAACCCTCAGGTTTATTGTAGCAATTAGAAATGCCTGTATGGAAATGGGAATTGATAACAATGGACTTTGTTACCAAATTACCCCAAGACAAGAAAAGGTAATGATACAATCTGGGTGATTGTAGACATATTAACCAAGTCTGCTCATTTCTTACCGATGAAGGAAAATTTTAGTATGGAACACTTAGGTAAGTTATATGTAAATGAAATAGTTTCATTACATGGAATTCCTTTATCTATTGTTTCTGATAGAGATAGCCATTTTACTTCTCATTTTTGGACCAGTTTCCAAAAAGCAATGGGAACCAAGTTAAATCTAAGCACAACTTATCATCCTCAAACGGATGGAGAAAGCGAAAGGACAATTCAGACAATGGAAAATATGCTTAGAGCTTGTGTAATTGATTTTGGAGGAAATTGGGACGATCATTTACCATTAATAGAATTTTCCTATAATAACAGCTATCATACCAGTATCAATGCTGCACCCTTTGAAGCACTTTATGGAGGAAAGTGCCGAACCCTAGTCTGTTGGGCAGAAATTGGAAAAAAGCAATTATATGGACCAGAGATAGTGCAAGAAACAATGGACAAGATTATTCAATTCAAGGAAAGACTAAAAACAACACGCCATCAACAAAGAGTTATGGTGATAACAGGCGAAAACCGTTGGAATTTCAAGTAGGAGATAAGGTATTATTAAAAGTTTCTCCGTGGAAAGGAATAGTCGGATTCATCAAAAGGGGAAAGCTAAGCCCCAGGTATATTGCACTTTTTGAGATTATTAAAAGAATAGGATATGTAGCTTATCAGCTACAACTACCAGAGGAAATGGCAGGAATACATGATGTATTCCATGTATGTAATCTCAAGAAATGCTTAGCAGATGAATCATTAGTAATGCCTCTTAAAGAAATAGAGGTAAATGAGAAGCTTAAGTTCGTAGAGAAACCCCTACAAATTGAAGACAGAAAGATCAAGAATCTCAAACACAAGAGATTAGTTCTAGTTAAAGTGAAATGAGATTCCAAAAGAGGACTAGAATACACTTGGGAACTTGAATCAGAGATGGAGGGGAAATATCCATACCTGTTCCAGTAGACCTCGAGGACGAGTTCTAAAACAAGGTGGCAAGGATATAACAACTCTCCCAAAATACTTATAACACCCCTATACGCCCTAAAATACACCCCGTATACGAAAAATAGGCCCGAAATACCTTTATTTTTATACAAATTAAATAAAAACAAAGTTCCAGTGTTGCTCACGGGGCGTGACCCCCTTGGGTATAGTTGTCGCGGGCCGTAACAGCTGGGCCACCAGGCCGCACCCTAAGCTGCCACGTGGCCGTATCGTGTCGAAGCTACCCCTGAGTCAGCCAAGCTAGGGCCTACCCTATAGGCTCTGGTGGGGCGCGACGGCCCCTCTTGTTTCCGTCACGGGGCATGAGAAAGGGTCGATCAGACCCTATAAATAGAGGTAATCGGCTCTTATTTGAAATCGTACAAAACCTTTGAATTCTCTCAATCTCTGAATAGCAATAATAATTTCCTATACCCACTAAATAGCGACTCTCTGCCTTGATGTAAGTATTATAACCCCGGCTACGTATTAGATACGCTGCCCGATTGATCTAGCGCTCCGTCACGCATGTCGAGGCTCTGCCTGACTTAGTCGTTGGAGTTCTGTCTCGGGAAGGGTATAGCTAATGTAAATTTGGGTTATTATACTAACGCGTGTGCATTGTTTAAATTAATAGATTATAACCAGGAAGTCACAAGGAAATACCTAAATTAGAAATGTGAGTTTATCCACTTTTTGTAACTTCTTTTTGTAAACTGTTTTTACAAAACCTCAATTCTTTTACATGATAATTAACAGTGATTGAGTATTTGTAATTCTACAATTATCATCGATATGTTGAGGTTTTGTATACGTTACTTGTTACTACACTGTCAGTAGTAGCATGACCACAAATCAGGATTGACAGTATCGTGGGTGGTACTTAAAGTAGAAGTAAACAAATGTAATTGCTGGATTGCCCTCAATGCGGTAAAATGATAAAACTTGTTTTGATTAAACTGGGATTCACTCACCAGTATTTTCCATTGACAAAAATGTTTTAAACGCGTTTCAGGTAACAAAATGTGAAAGCCAAATAGAAGCCAGCTGGAGAGCACTGAAGGATTGGAAAAGTGGCTATAAAAGTTACCTAAATAAAGAAGTAGTTTTATTTCAATAAATTAGGGTTTATCCCTACAAACTTATTATGAATGGAAACTTGGGTTTTACCCATATGTTTATTATTTATAAAATGAGGTATTTTACTATGATAAAATATTTCCTAACTACGGTCCTGATGTAAATTCCGCAGCCAAATTAAATAAACACCGATACCACCGCTCTGAGTAGCTCGGGGCGCCCGCCTCTTGGGGCAAGGGGTCGGGTAATTGCAACAGGGTCACGCCACATGACAGCCCTGGGCTACTACTGTCGCGTGACACGAGAGTTTGATTTGGGCAGAACTCTTGTTTCAGCAAAACAGCAGCCTGCACTTGTTTTTGTTGATTGTTTTCAAGCTTGATCTCCAAGTATGTGTGATTAACAAGGCTTATAACCTGGACCAAACACATGTAGGGTTTAGATCATTCCTTGCTCATCACACAATCCACATGTCAAGATCTTGTGGCATCCCTACAACAATAAATAGCAAGGCCTTCATCCTCCATTCCTTGCTCATTCTCATCTTTCTCATTTCATAACTCAAAGTTGGAGTTGCTACCACTTCTGGTTGCCTCTCATCTGAGTTTTCTAGTCATTTCCTAGCCTTAGAACATTTTGTAAGTGTTCTTTCTTGGCTAGTTCTTTTATTTCAGCAATTACAAGCTGAAAGTCAAACAGTTTGACCACTTTTTAACTTTCGGTTTTGACCATGAATTGGTCACGTCAAAGTTCAATTGAACTTTGTAACGTGATCGTAATCACGATGGTTATAATCCCTTGTGATTATACTACTGATTACCATGTTGACTAGTCGAAATGACAAGTCAAAGTTTCGGTCAAAATGCACGATTATGTGCATTTTGCGACGAAACTATTTTCGGGTATCAAAACACTTTGTTTGATGCCAAATCAGTTTTCTAACTTAGTTTAACATGTTTAACTCGTCACTTCTAGTTAAGTGCTTATTTGGGGTCATAAGTCAAGCGGTCTCGACAACCTCTTAGACTTTCGAACCCGACCCGTTTGGTCGATCATTAGGACCCGACCAAGCATATTTTGTGACCATAGTTGTATAGGGAATAACCTTTCAAGGTTATACCTTATGGTCACTTCGTTTAATTAGTTGTATGATTGGTAGTTTATATGCCTTAGGAAAATGACCAAAATGCCCTTTTTACGCATAATCTCAATTTAAGCATCTGTAACCAAAATTTTGACACTTACACTGATTATGCACCATAATTAAACATGTTTAGGCATATAATACTTGTCATAGGACTAGTTAGGCCATCCGAACACGCATTTGCTCAAATGACACGTTAAAGTCGCCTAAACTACCTTAACGGGTCATAAGCACTTAGGATAGGTTTCAAATCAGAATGTAGGCTTTATTAAACCATATCATATGAGTTTCAACACTCATTTGGTTTACAAGACCTCATTCTATTCAATCTCCCGATTTAGGCCTCGATTATTAACATAGTGATTCAATACTAGGTGCCACTTGATTCCTTGATTTCCCGAGCTTTGTTAGGACACGTAATCAAGGACACTTGCAGTCTCAAGTGAGTACATAGCCCCCTCTTTTACGTTTTCAAATGTTTTGGGGTGATTCATATGTGCCTATACACTAATTTCATGATTTCAAGCTATATGTTTTCCATGCTTAGTACATATTCTGTGACAAACTTAAACTGATATATGTGCCCTAAACACTGATTTTCAAAGTTTGTAAGACTATTTGTTGGTTCGTATTGTTGCTCATACATTCATTAACTATGATCAAGCCGATTGGTAGTACGATATAGCGCTATAGGTTGACACCCCATTCCTGTTGTATGGAATGTCAGAAACCAAAGTTTAAACCAAATAGATTTTGCCTTCGTGGTATATCTGTAGTCACCAAAGTGTAGTTTGATACACTAAGGTTTGAATGTATTGCTAAATCACGATCTATGGTATATCTCAGTATAACACTAAGGCATATTTCGATATGTTGCAAACGTGATATTATATTAACCACCGTATGGATTACAAATGTTTTTCAATTAAGCCATAAAAACTTCTCTTATGTTGTTTCCAAAACCAAAGCATAGTTTGATATGCTATCGTTTACTAAAGTGTAGTTTGATATACTACCAAATCACAATTTAAGTATATTTGATATACTTCCAAAGCATAGTTTGATATGCTCCTAATGTGATATTGTTTACCAAAGCATAGTTTGATATGCTATTTTCAAAAAAAAAAAAACTAAAGTATATTTTGATATACTACCAAAGCATAGTTTGATATGCTATTTTCAAACCAAAAATAGTTTGATATGCTATTTTCAAAACCAAAGTACAGTTGGATATACTACCGATTATGTTATTGTTTTACCAAAGCATAGTTTGATATGCTATTTTCAAAACTAAAGTATAGTTTGATATACTCCCGACTCTGTTATTATCTAAACTAAAGTATATTTTGATATAGTACTTATCCGATTATTTCGAAAACCAAAGTATATTTTGATATATAAGTTATCCGATTATTTCAGAAACCAAAGTATATTTTGATATGCTACTTATCCGATTATTTCAAAACCAAAGTATATTTTTATATATACTACAAACCTTTTATCAAAACAATGCGCTTTAGAAACCAAAACTTTCTACAAGGATTCATGGCTATTTTTTGTAAACATAAAATCTTTTTCTTATGTTATCCAAAGCCATGAACATAATACACAAAGCCTATGTTACTCACATGCATTTTTATGCTGACGTATTATTTTTACATATGATTCAGGTGCTACTATGTGATGATTGTTGACGCATGCTACACATAGGATGGACTCGTGCCTTAGTGACTTTAAAACTTGAAAGACAATTATTTGTATTTATCAGGTTTGTATTAAAACAATGAGTCTATTAATGGAATAAAACAAAACTTTATTCACCATGTGTTGTGAAACAATGATTCTGTTACGACACTTCCCGACGTTTCCGCCGTAGTTTGTTGTATTACGCGATCGGGGTGTGACACGAGCCTTGATTGTTTTAATCTAACTGGGTGACCTTCCACTATTGCTATTGATTAGAGAATACACGATATAAACCGTTACATTTAACTTTATATTATACATTTATATAACTTTTATTATAATAAGAAGTGGATTTCGCAATATGCAATCATACATGCACTTACAAAGTTAAAATATTTGTTACATATATTGTTGTTTATATATGAATCTAAGATTTACAAACCTCTATTTATGAAAAATGCATGGTGAGATAGTCACTATTTATTATTTTTTTTGTGCTTTACCCTTTTTACCATGTGCTTTGATGTATGTTCTATTCTTTGTGTGTGTGTTTCCTTTTGTATATGCTCACAAGCTTGATCTACAACTTCTTATTAGACATAATATAATTATAGATAGTTAATGTGTCATTATGTAAATATGTTGGAGATAGTATTGTGTAAATGTGGTTAGTATATATGTTTTAAAAACCGGTTTCTAAATTGTATCGGGTTAGGTTCAAAAATGGTTCAACCGGTTAAACTGGGTTGTACCAGGCGGTTCAACCGGGTTGACTAATTAACCCTATAAATTTATAAAATACAATTATACTCAAAAAATAATCCAAAACTATATATTCTAAAAGTTAATGCATAATAAAAAATAATCCAAAAATTCAATAGTGTTACCATTTTAGGCGCTAGGTTTTTCTAAGAACGTAAATCGTCACCTTTTTGTGCCCATAAAAGATTAAAACTCCAAATTTTAACCTTTGACCTGGTATTGGTATATCGGTATAACCCAATTTACTGGCGGTACAACTTCCTTACCATTCTCCCAGTTTACCGGTATAATTCATGCCGGCTAAGCTTCCGACATCCAGTTTAACCGGTTCAACCGGCCGGTATAAACCGCTTTTTAAAACATTGTATATAACCACCTCTTTTGTGAAACCCTAATTATACAATCAATACAAACAATTCACAATTACACGCACAATTGTGTTTATTTTGCTATTAAAGCTTTTTTAAGCTCACCACCATCAGACCACCATGCAAATACCGTCGAAATACCCTCGGAATTGTTTTCTACAAAAAGATCACCATAAATTGATAAACTCTTCCTTACAAACCTTCCTGAGCGGATCGGTATTTTGACATCCAAAAGTTGATTTTTGTAATACGTTTTTTGTTGAAGAAAATCGTACCTGGGCGTCTGTGATAATCCAGGTGATTTATTGCTACACAACTTCAACCACTCAGCGACTTTGACTCCTTTGAACAAGAGTTAAACCAAGTTCGTCTTTTCTGGCGACCTTGCTCAAACAAACTCATCTCCGACGAATTTGTCTCTTTATGAACGTAAGTTCAACAAATCTCCACTCTACCATCTCTTCGATTGTCATCCTTCAGCAAATCTCCATTCGAACATCTCTTCCGTCGTTATCCTAACTATTCATTCCTTCGTGTATTCGGTTGGCAATGCTTTCCTCATCTTCGATCTTACAAAAATCCTCACAAAATGGATTTTCGGACCACACCGTGTGTCTTTCTTGGCTACATTCCACAACACCATGGGTCTCAATACCTTGATTAAACAAATGATCGCATTTACATCGCTTTGCATATTTTGTTTCTTAAACACAACTTTCCTTTCCATTAGACGTCTTCCCCAATTCCTTCTTCATCTCCAATTTCCAATCCTTACACCTATTTTTTGATTCTACTATTCCTCTTAACACTCCTTTTGACAACCTACAACTTCTAACTGACCTAAACACTTCTCCAACATTCACATTAACTCTTACTCCTCCATCATCTCCTTCCACTACCTCATCCCCCACTACCTTGTCACCATCCTTTTCCGACATATCATTATCTACACCATCTCTTTCTCCACCTCCTTGTCATCGTCCTCCTAATCTCCATCCTAACCCAAAACCCCTGGGTTCCTTTGACGTGTCGGAGCGTGTATGGATTTTTAATGTATTTTTAGTACCTTTTTACCCTTTAATCAAGCTTTAAATTTATAAAACACGATACACAAACTATCACTCTCTACAACACGCTAGGGCAAGTGCACCAATCGTTGGCGTACTATAGTGATGGTAAGATACCGAGGTCGTCCAAAGACACAAGAGCTTTTAATACCGGAATATCATCGACGTCTAATCTAACCTAATATAGAGAGAAAAAAAAATTTCAATAAAGAAATAAAATAAAAATAGATAGACAAAATAGAATCACTTGGATCTGACTCGTCATTTATGTATTCTTTGACGATTTCTCGCTTTGGATTTTTTAAGAGATTATCTTAGTTATTGTGGCATGTCCCTCTTTTGGAGGCAACGCTACCCTCAGCCATATTGGTCTGAGTTAGCAGGGATACAGTCCCGCAAGGCCGAATTATTGAAAGATAACCAAGTTATTAATACAAAAAGTGGCATGCCCCTCTTTTAAAGGTAACGCTACTCTCGGCCATATTGTTCTGGGTCAACAGGGATACAGTCTCGCACGGCCGATTTAAAGTTTTTATAGTAGTTAATTTATAAGGGATTACAAGCCGTTCTTACTTCCCCCGATTGGATGCTATCTGCCCCAAGGGAAGTCCTAATAAGCTTGAATCAGGTCATCGCAGGATCTATACACTGAATGAGGCAAGAACTTTACCCAACCACTCTTCTAATCCCCTCCAGACAGTTAATGCGCTTTATATAGACCGTAAAGACACGAATGAGTGAATTAACAAAACATGAAGAAATGATTAAGTAAAGTTCACCTTCAATATAAAAACTAGTTATTAAAATCATTAATACAAACCCAAATAAAAAGTTACCAAAGCTAGGAAATCAAAAGTAATAAATAAATAATTTTGTCTTCACCAAGTGATGTAAGAGAATAGCCAAGTAGGGCCTTTGTTTGATAAAAACTCTTACTATCGATCTTGGATCCCAAGACTACACACAGACTCTAAGGATGGATGATGGATGAAAGTGGTGGATGATGGTAGTATTGTGGTGGTGGAGTGGTGGGATGTGTGAGAGAAGTGGTTTACCAAGGGATGGTTTGCAAATTAGCCAAGCACCTCATTTTCCACTTGAAAACAGTAGCTTTACATGGCCCCGTGCCTGGTTGGCACAGCCCCATGTCCTTCCTTTCTCTGTCTTCATTTAATGCTGGTCTCAGCTCTTCTGCACACACGGCCCCGTGTCATCTGTACTTAGTATACGAACCTAGATTTGCAAATCTGAGAGTTGACCACGGCCTGTGCTTAGGGGACATGGCCCTGTGTTTCTTGTCGTTTTCTGTTTGTCTTTATTCTCTAGGAATCTTGAATGGGGGCACGACCCATGCCCGGCTGGCACGGCCCCGTGCTTGGGTTCTGGTCTTGTTATTTTTGTCTTTGCGGTGAAGCTTGGAGGGTCGGTATAGTTTGCCAACTTCCTTTCTTCGTATTTTAGTTGGTTTTTTGCCGTTAATTTGTTTCTTTTGTCCGTTTAAGCTCTTTTAGTCCAGAAAATTAAAAGTAAACAAAGAAATGCACTTTTTCCAACATTAGTACTAAAAAAGGGTTGTTTTTATACCTCATTTGATATGATTTATATGTTGTATTTTGTGCATATCATCCTTACAGCCCGTCTTCCAACATGGTTTCCTCTTCCACACCTCTCACTATTGAACCAACTACTTTTATTGTTCCCAACCATTATCCAGAGTGCCGTCAAGCTATCGCTAAGGAATTTACAACACTTGTGAAAAATGAGACATAGATTTTGGTTCCACTTTTTCTAATGCTAATGCCATTGACTGTAAGTGGGTTTACAAGATTAAGAGATATTGACATGGTGTTGTTACAAGATACAAAGCTCGCCTTGTTGCCAAAGTGTTTTGCCAATAACCTGGCATTGATTTCAATGAAACATTTAGTCTAGTTGTCAAATCCACCACTACCAGGGTAGTTCTTTCTCTTATTGTTACAAAGTAATGACTTTTATGCCAACTTGATGTTTAGAATGCCATTCTACATTAAACCTCATAGAAATTGTCTACATTCCTCAGCCACAAGGTTTTGCCAATACCAAACATCTATATCATGTTTGTCTCTTGCACAAATCTTTATACAGTCTCAAGCAAGTAGTGGCTTCATTTCCAGTTAGAAGCATTATACAAAATCTGTTTTCAGGGCTCCAAAACGGATCTATCTCTGTCACCTACAAACGAAGCAAGTTTCTTCTCTACATTCTCATTTATGTTGATGATATTATTGTCATGTAAGGTCACCTAGGCCTCTCGAACACAGATCTTTCAATCGAACACACGCGCGCGGTGTGTGGAAACCACCATGCGCACACCGCGTAGGTAAAGACCAAGAAGGAGTAAAATATAGAGATGAACACATCTGAAAATACACACAGTATTCTAAGATATGCAGCCAGCACACACTAGCATGCACAGTAGGAAATATGGTTTCTCTCGCTAGGTTTCTTGCACAAGAATGTTTCCCAAAAAAGTCTACTGATCATTGCATTAACGTAACATATATATACAATGTTCAAAATCTGGAATACATTAATTCTGGATTATCTACTAACAAACTCGGACATAACTAATGAACATATCATTCCGAGTTTAACTAAGACAAACTCAAAACATTCCAAGACTGACAGACTCGGAATGTTATAAAACTCACAAACTCATAACGTTTACCATATACATAAACTCGGAATGAACAACTAGATAACTATTACAAGTTTACAATAACGACCCCTGAACTCTTCAACATGGTAAATCCAGCACTTCATCACCAATTAGTGCATTTACACGTGATGGTAATGACACTACAACTGTTAATCATTTCATACAATTACTTCGTTAAGCCTTTGTTGTCAAAGACCTTGGTACCCTTAATTATTTTCTCGGGATTAAATTGGTTCCCCAAGTAAAAAAACAAATTTCTATCGCAAAAGAAATACATCTTGGATATTCTACATCGTAATGCCTTCACTGACTACAAACCGATACCCTTTCCAATAAGTTTTTCGCAACAATTGTCTCTTGGAGATGGTCCGCTATTATCCAGTCTAGTAAAATACCATCAGTTAGTTGGGCCCTTCCATACGTCTCTTTGTCTCAAACTGACATCACTTTTGGTGTTAACAAGATCTGCCAATACATGTATTCCCCTACTGAAAGCCACTTGTCTGCCGCTAAACACATTCTTCATTTTCATCTAACGGGCACAACTAATCATGGCATGCTTATTCGACATAACTCCAATTCTCATGTATTATTCATTGATGCTCTCTGGCGGGGCTCCTCCACACTACGGGCCTTCTTAGATGCTGACTGGGCTGGTTGTCCAGACGACCATCGCTCCATGGGGGATTTGCCATATATATGGGTTCTAACCTCACCTCAAGGATCACACGAAAATAGAAAACAAAAAAATATATCTTAGTCATCCATAGTGTCTGAATGCACAACCCTGGCTGACACAATGGCTGAACTCACATTATTGCAAGCCTTGCTAAAAGAACTTGGAACTCTCTGGTGTGGTAAACTTGGTACGACATACATTTCTAAATAATGTAGTTTTCCATGCAAGAACAAACATCTCGAAGTTGATTTTCTTTGTGTATAAGAAAAGGTTGCCCAAGGACAACTATGATTTCAAATCATTTACACAAAAGATCAAATTGCAGATGATGTATTGGAAAATACATCCATATTTCCATGTATTTTATATAACTTTTAGATAGTTTTTGAGTCATTTTTTTATCATTGTTAGCTTATACTTAGTAAATGTTGTGTTTTGTAGGTGATAATGTACAATTGAAGCTTAAACGAACAATAATGAAGAAGAAACGAGCACACAAGTAAATCGGGACGAAGAAAACAATTTTCTGGTCCAAGAGGATGCTGGTGACACACGGGAGAAAAGGCTAAAAGGCATCACGACGTGCCAAAGGATGGAAACATCAAGCCAAATGACCAAAATAACCCTGAAAGTCCATCAATTTACAACCCCATGCCACATGTGATCAAACTAAATGTCAGAAAAAACTAGTATTCGACCTATATAAGCGTTGTTTAAACCCTACACATGTGATAGGACGAATTGAGGTGATTTTAGAAATGAGGAAGCTTAAATTTGAAGCGGGTCAGTTTTTTGTTTTTGGTTTGTCTAAGAATTAGATACTATGAACATGTTTACTGAGTAGCTTTGTTTTGAAGTAGTTTTTTCTTTTATTTTGAACATGAATAGCTTAGCTTTTCTTAGCTACCTAGGCTTATGATGATTGCTGAACTTTAACATGTTTTTGGTTTTGGATAATTGATGATTTGGCTTATGTATTGGTAAAAAGTGTTTCTAATTAGGTTTCTTATGTATATGCATGTTAATCTCTTAATTTTATTCTATGTTCCATTTTATTCTAGTTAATTTATTGATCTAGGGTTTGGTAATTTCATAGACTTTGTGTTTTCGATATATATCTTGTGGTTGCTAGATGTAGTAAACCCTAGGAACATGTAATTAACTTATTCAGTAATCTAGCATTACACCATCTTTGAGTACCAGAAAAGATTAGAGGTCGGTGTGTCTAGGTATATAGATATTTGGGATTATAGTCTGACGAGAGTGAGTCACCCTAGCGTGTCTATTTAGTTAGCATTCCGTGTTAGAAACCTGTTAGAATCACTACCCCTTACATCCCCTACACTTCCCGGATGTATTGTTTCTAGTGGGACCAAGAGGATATCCAGATTTAAGGTACCATTCCAATTGTCTAGAGAGACCGAGAAGTGATCTGAATCGAGACTGGTGAATTTACACACATCCCTAGATTCTAGATTGCGTCATGTTTGGAGAGTGATTCGACAACCAGTTTAGATCTAGATAGTGTGTTTTAAGATCCCGGTAGCCAAATCCTAATTATCTAATCCCGAGAGCTATGACCAAGTTAACATGATTCTGTCCTAGGTAGTTGCTTTCTCATTATCTGATTTCATGGATATCCATTGTGTTGATTACTGGTTGCTGAATTTGCATTTTTAGTCAGCTTAGTAGCTGATAAAAACTGAACATTCACTAACATTGTTACACTGAGTTTCGATAGAGATTTAATATCGAAAGCCCCTACTTTGTGTCCTTGGATTGATCCTGCTCTTACCGAATTGACTGCATAACGACTGATACACTTGTCGATTGTGTAATTGAGTTAAAGAGACCTTTTAATTTGGTGTTTTCAAAATATAAAAAAACATTTAACACATCAGCAGACATATTCACAATGACTCTACCTACTCATAAATTTACATTCTTACGGTCCAAGCTACTTGTCGTTCCCCGACCTTAGCTTGTGGGGGAACATTAGCCATAATATAATTATAGATATTTAGTGGTGTGATTATGTAAATATGTTAGAGGTAGTATTAGGTTGTTAGTCCCGAATAACCCGTGATATTACTCTAGGATTAATCGAATGCGGAAAGTAAGATCAATCCATAAGAACAAAAAGAAAATAATTCATTGCATAACATAGTGTCACTGCTTAGATCGCACACAATCTCGAGAACTGTCTGGTACGATCTTCGAGAACCTTGCACACAATCCCTAGGATTGTCTGGTACAAGGTTCTCCTTTGGGGCTACATGATTAAAAATGTGGGAGAGCTCTTCTACAATAATCTAGACATAACTATATATAGGAGCCTCTACCCCATTGGCCCACATGGCCTAGCCCAAGCCCAAGTGCTAATCTAAACCAAATAGACATAAATAAACGTAATAAAGATAAGCGTAAAACTCTGGACCTAACAATCTCCCCCTAGTTTTATGCTCTCTTTATTACGGTTAAGACGATCTCGGATGAGACACAAGTATCTTGGATGTCGGACGATTAACGGAAAACTTCGGATGCATCTCGGATGATTGCGGATGATTGATGGAACGAAGAACTTGATCTCGGACGATGGCGGATCAGACATGTTATCTCGGATGCAAATGTATTGAATCACCATCAAGAACACACGGATTCAAAGTGATCCGTCAGGTATTCAAGTCGCGCAAAAACACAAGTTTGCATTGGAACCAATAATAACTCCATAGAAACTTAACCCATACCTCTTGCTAGTGTGTCCTCATTTTGACGGCCCATCTTTCTTTTTGACCGTTGATCTTTACAATCATCCAATGGCTCACGCTTTTTAGGGTTTTGGAAACCCATGAAGTGACATCCTATGTGCCGCCGCCAGGAATGTTCTCAACATTCTACTGACATCATCAATCATCATTATCCTTGCCTTTTCACAACCAGCACCGATCACCACCGTTGATCTCCGGTTTCCGTCAATCATCGAACACCTCCGCGCACCTTCATCGTCTCCGGCCATGTCATCGATCATCTCCACACTCTCTGGTTATCTTGTCCGGCGACCACCGTCATCTTCTCCGACCGAAAACCTGAACTTGGAATATAATCACAGTTACCTTCTCCGACCACCACCTCCTTCAACGACCTTCATCATTTGTCATCTTCATCGATCATCACACTGTTACCATCCTCCATCGCTAACCATCATCAAACTGCTCAACGCCACCGTTCACCATCACTGCAACTACCTTTACAATCTTCATCATCACACTGTTAACCATCTCGTCTTCTCCGTTTGAACCGTCCGACGAACCACCACCTTCAATCATCACTGTTCTTGTTATCGTACAGCAACCCTTGTCTGCACGCACACCGTTACCGCACCTCCGTCGTCAACCACCTCCGACCACCGTGTTCACGTCAGACGACCATCATCCTCACCACCGCCGTTCATCATCTCCTTCACACTACATCTTCACAACCACCTTCGTCAGACCTCCATAACTCACCTCCGGCAACCAAAATGTACCAGATTTCATTTACGAACAAATCCTTCCCGGACACTGAGCGAAACTTCTTTTTGTTCTTCGAGCGATATCAAAACCGAGCCTTTGAAAGACTTCAATGGCTCTGATACCACTTGTTAGTCCCGAATAACCCGTGATATCACTCTAGGATTAATCGAATGCGGAAAGTAAGATCAATCCATAAGAACAAAAAGAAAATAATTCATTGCATAACATAGTGTCGCTGCTTAGATCGCACACAGTCTCGAGAACTGTCTGGTACGATCTTCGAGAACCTTGCACACAATCCCTAGGATTGTCAGGTACAAGGTTCTCCTTTGGGGCTACATGATTACAAATGTGGGAGAGCTCTTCTACAATAATCTAGACATAACTATATATAGGAGCCTCTACCCCATTGGCCCACATGGCCTAGCCCAAGCCCAAGTGCTAATCTAAACCAAATAGACATAAATAAACGTAATAAAGATAAGCGTAAAACTCTGGACCTAACATAGGTAAATATGGTTAGTATATAACCACCTTTTCGTTATGAAACCCGAACTATACAATTAATAGAAACAACTCACAATTACACACAAAAGTATGATTATTTCCTTTTATTGCATGATATGTGTTTTAGTTTTCTTTACTTAGAGTATTAGTAAAGTTACAAAATAACTCTTTTGCCTTACTTTAAATTCTAATAAACCATATACTTTATAAATATATACAAAATAACCCTTACGGTTTACTATTAGTTTTAATAAACCCTAAACTTTTAAAATATAATTAACTATTATTATATACTCATATTAATTCAAACCCAGTTGAATAATGTTCTTTACCATTCCAAATTAGAATTTTTTTCTCGGTATTACATTTCGATCTAATTTTTACAAGTTAACACGTGTGCGCAATTCAACATTTTTACATCTATTTTCTGATTAAGAATGTGCATATACCACATATATGTTACTAAACACTTAATCAATTGTCACGACCCCCGAACTGTACCTCGGTTCGGGAGCTGTGAGACAGACATCAGTGGTACCGGTGTTTATTATTTGGCAGCGGAAATTATCGGGTGTCAGGAAAATTTTATCAGAGTTTTCGAAACACCAAGTTTTCATTTTATAAACTATGGGGTAAACCCCATATTTACAGAAAGGAATTTCACTGGGAAATCTTTAATTTACAGGAAACACTGTTTATTTCGGTTTACATAGCCACTTATTTAAGCTGAAGTGCTTCATGGCACTTTTTCCTCTCTTCACAGTAAATCACCTGAAACGCATTTTAAAAACATTTGGTCAGCGAAAAATACTGGTGAGTTTATTCAGTTGTTTAAAAACACATTGTTATAATTTACAGCATTAAGGGTTTTTATATTTGTTTATATCTATCAATTACCCCAAATCGGTATTAGTCACTCGACCGGATCTGTGACTATGGCCATATCACTGTTGATCATTCTCTCAACTAGTGAAGCTTATCAAGTAGTGTATACAAAACCCCACATGCTGGCAGTATTTGTAGAATACAAAAACTTAATCACTGTAATTATAACTTGGAAACAAATAGGGTAGTCTGAAAGCATTTAATAAAAATAAAATGACTCACCTTGTAGGTTTAAGTTGATATGTCTTGCCTACTGGTTTAGAGCAAGTATTCCTAAATAAATACACAATGCACACGTATTAGTCTATTAACTCAATGTAACTTTAATGATAATCACGAGATCAAAACCTACAACGAATGATAAAGTATAGCCGGGTACTGGCAGCACTTAAACATCCTTTGGATCGGTTTCAGTCGATCGGAAATAGTACCGTGTCAGTGATAGAGTTATTACCCTGATATCGGAGCAGCGTTTCGGGAATTTAGGGCTTTGTTAGAAAGAACCGGAGATACGAGAATTAGGACGATGTTTTAAATGATCGAACTGAGCAAACTGACCAAGTCCCACACTGCTGGATTTATACCCAGATTTTGACACCCCCCCCCCCCCGCGGGCGCAGTTCGCGACTCCTCCCTCTCTCCCTTCCGCGTGGTGTCCTAGGCTAGACTAGCCTTATTACAAATATAGGCTAGCCATTTGTCAATTTTGAGTCCCACGCGTCCAGATATCTTACCGCACGTCATGGGAGATTTAGGGGATCCCCCATGAGTCTCCGGGGGTCCCTGTTTCTAGTTTCTTTTGTTTTTCATTTCGGGTCGCGCCGTACAAGTTCGGGGTCTCAATTTGGGTTCCTTAAATGTATTTTTGCTATGTCTACCGCTTTTATTTTATTGTCAGGTGCCTTTGTTAGTTTTGGCAATCTGGTTTAATATGCTCTGCTTCTCCGCAATTTTAGCAGATACTAGATTTCCTTCTACATTCTTCTTCTCTGTGCCCAGTGTAAGTCCTGAAACTGAGATCACAATGATATCGCACAATTCGTAAGGTGGCGGAATCACACAAACAAGTTGCAAAAGAAATAAAGATGAAAAGGAAAGATGATTGATATTCAAAAGCTTCACAAATCTTGCATACAAGTGTTTGTCTAATAGAAGATTGCACAAAACCACCAACCATGCACCTATTACATCATTTACTATTTATAGAAAGAGATTAAGGAGCGTGCTCCCTAAACCCTAGGCCCATAACTACACTATTAGGCCCAAAACCCATTGTTAACCCATTATACCTACTAATCCACCCATTATCTTATCCATAAACCTTAAAGGGCCTAACAATCTCCCCCTAGGTTTACTGGATAAGCAGACGCATCAGACACTTGGATCAAGAGGACCTGGAGGAGGATCAACAAAAAGATAGTGCTTCAAGATGTTGGCAGCAGCACTTGTCCATGATTTTGCACATTCTTCATATTTTTCATTACATTTGATTTGATGTTGTGTCAGAACCATTATGTCTTCTTCATGAAAGCTCATTAGGTCATAAGAGTTGGGAATCCTGATCGACTGTTCTTCAGTGACGATAACTGCTTCTGCCAGAACAGGATCATAAGCCCAAAACCTGAAATTCCTCAGTATCCTCTTTTCAAACTTTCTTGTGAGTGGAATGATCTTCTCTTTATCAGTGGGAGGCCAGACGATTGCCTTTACAGTCCTCTTGGTAAAGGAGTCACGAACACCAGGATGTCGTCTTACTATCGATTCAGAAGTCTTCATGGTCTTAAAGTTTGTTCTTACCTCCCTTTCAAGATGTCTGTGGAATGCCCAACCTGGGCCACCCTTACTTAGATCAGGATCATAATAAGGAGCTCGTAACAGAGACTTTAGATCAATCGGAGTCCAGGATTCAAATTGGCTTTCTTTTCTATAATACTCCCTGTGTCCACTCTTTCGAGTAATCAACCACATGTTTTTGTCTGGCTCATACCTCCAACATGCCACATCTGATTTATTTCCCACTTCATCATAATAGGTAGATCCAAGTTCCATCACAAGTCTGTCGGGCCTTTTTGTGGGATCCTTTAGTTGAAAGTTTTCATCTAGAGGATTCATGTCTTGATTTTTCATAACCAGCAGCTGTTTCTTTCTTTGCTTCTCCTGCTCTTTCTCTAACTGTCTCTGTTCTCGTCTCCTTTTGGTCTTGCTGCTCAACTTCTTTGGTTTTGCTGCCAGATAAGCTTCTAAGGCAGCTGCTCGTTCAGCTTCAGCTGCTGCATGAGCTGCTGCTCTTTGTTCTTGTGTCTGCTCTGGTCTTCCAACATAGAATTGCTCATCCTCTTTATCAACAAATTCATTCCCAAACTTCTTTTCAAGCTTTGCCTTAAGATCATAAACAGTTGACATCAGCATCCCTACATCCCCTTGTAATTGATCTATAGTAAGATCTCTGCTTGTGAACTGAGATTGTAGAGACGAGATCTGGGATTCTTTTAACGCGGTGTCTTGTTATAGAGAAACAATCTGAGCACTTTTCAGTTCTCCGTCTTGATCCAATATCACTACACGCCTTTTCAATCTTTTCACATACTCTTCTTCATCACTGTCGCTTTCATAGACCTGTCTCTTCTCGCTTGCATATCGGAATGCAGCTTCATCGTGCTCAGCATAGCATCATGTTCAGCAATTTCTGAAAACAAACAAGTAACTTGATCAGTAGGAGCTTTGTTCATATCAATAACGTAGGCATTTCCTCTTCGTCCAACTTCTATCAGAAAACAGTCTTCAGGTATGAGGATTCCTGGTTTCAGGATGACACACCCACTCTTAGTGAACAGAACTTCCATTCCTTTGTCACACATCTGCGATACACTCAGCAGACTATGCTTAAGCTCAGGGACATAGTTAACATCTGAGAAAGTGAGGACGCCATTCTTGACAGTGCCTTTCATGGTGATTCTTACTGATTCTCCTCCCGCAAAATTGACACATCCACCGTCGAATATCTTGATGTCATTCAATTGGGATATGTCACCCGTCATGTGCCTAGAACAACCACTATCGATAAACCAGAGTCTAAAGATAGCCCTCCATAGTCGCTCCTGCACATAATACGGAATCAGTTAGAGACTGGAACCCAGGCCATAGAGGACCTGAGTTTACCATCGCTATCTGTGTAGGTGACTTCGTGAAAGATCATACAGTTTTTATCATTGTTTGTGACTTTTGGTGGCGCGGTAGAAGTTGATGGTTGTGAACACGGAGACTGGGATCTAACAGGACCTTTTGGTCTCCAATCTTTGGCATCTGATACATTTCTGTTTTAGGAAAATGATTTTGTCTTGTCTTGAAAATTGTTTGTTTTAAAAAACTTTTGCTTTTCCTGTTTGGTCAGATTCCAGTCTCTGTCAGAAGGCCTTGCCATGGGATGTTTGATAAAACTAGAGTGCATGGCCTTCCGATGGTACGTGTTCCAAGAGTAGTAGGGACGATGAACACAATTTCTTGCGATGTGTCCCGGAATTCCACAGCTAAAACATGTCTGCCTTTTTTAGAAAAAGACATCTAGTTCGGCTTGCGTTATTCTCGAGAACTGATCACGTCTTTTCAATTCATTTATCGCTGAGTGCTTTGGAGTATGCCTTTTCTTGGAGGAACCCGCTTTACAGCTTTCAGCACAGGAGTTAGTATCCTCAACTTTACCCTTGAGCTTGGGTTCAGTTTGATTGAGATTTAAGGTTTCCCTTTTCGTATTCTTCCTTTTTGGCCTTCTGTTTCTACGTGATCGTTTTCTTTTAGGAGGAACAGATTCATTCGACTCTGTTCTACTGAGGTTACTGTTGGGATCAATAGGTGAGTTGTCTGGAAAGGTCACTTTCACATCTTCCTTTTCTGTAGAGACCATGTCTTCATGAGAAGCTTGAGAGAGGGTTTCCATATTAATTTCTTCTGCAGTTTCATCCTTTGATTCAACTGTGGAATTGATTTCAATGAATTCCCTCTCCATAGTTTTCATATCTTCATGAGTTTCTACAGAATAGGACTCTATGGATGTCTCCTCTTCAATCAAGTCACCTTCTGAGTTCTCGACTTTTGATGATTATGGCAACTCAGATGATGAGCAGTCTGTGTCGAAGACAGCTTGACTTTCTTCTTTAGTGATGCTGCAAGAATCTGATTGATTGTCACAATCGGAAACACTCAAAGATTTAGGCTCATTATCTGAGATCCCTGAATCCTCTGGTTGATAGCCAAGATCGTCAGATGATCCCTGTTCAACAGTAAATTCTTCATTATCACTATTAGTTGTTTCAAAATCATCATTGCTGCAGGGAGCGTCTGATGTGTTATTTAATGTTTCAGATGTACAAGTGTGATATTCCGAATTATCTGAATGGTTTTCTGAGTTGATTGAAACAGATGTTTCGAATTCCTCAGACGACGCATCAGGCTCTCCTATCACATCATTCTCAACATTAACAACATTTTCAGCATTTTCAACATAGTCATTCTTATCACACGCATAATCTAAAATAATAGCTCCAAATTCATCAGTCTTAGTGGGAACACCCCAAGTCTCAGCAAACCAAGAAAAAACAGTGTTCCAAGCATAAATGCCATTTTTATCAGAAACAATATTATTAGCAGCACTTTGATGCGATTCATCATCCTCCTTAGACTCTTCTTCAGTTCTTACTGACTCTTCACACAAACTAGAAAAGTTAGTATTTTCAACAGAATCAGAATTTGATGAACTTTCCTTTATCTCCTCTGTGAGTTTGTTAACCGGTTCCGTTTTTGTTTCGGTTTTGGTTTCAGCATTTAACACAGTTTCATTTTTTTGATCGGACACATTGTCTGCTGGTTCATTTTGAACTGTTTCATCTTTTACAAAACTCATTGGTTTCTTGAAATCAGTATATGGACTCCTTTTAGACTTAGATGGATCATAATCAATATAATCACTGGGCTTGCCATACATCATAGTATCATAATTTTCCATTTCTTGTTCAGTGACTGGTAGTCTGGAATAATTATGATTATATGGTGGCGGGACCTTTTTATACCCCAAACCCTTTCCCTTGTTTTCTTGATACGCAAGTTGCACATTACACAAATTCTGTACTGTGGCACTGGAGGTATCAAACTTCTTGATGTTTAACTCGTTTTGCTTGTACTTTCCAGTGAGGAGCTCTAGCTCACCCTTCACAGAGTCACATTCAAGAGTTTTGACTGTGAGTCTATGTTTATAGTCATGAACCCAACATTGCTGCTGGTTCACGTCTTTGTGAAGTTGAGCTATGTCCTTTTTAAGTGCTTCAATCTTTTCATAGAGAATTTTGTTGTTCTCTCGAAGACTGATGTACTGTCCCATCACAGTATTATAATCAATAATTAATGCTGAATTTTGAGATCTCAGCAAAGCAACTTTCTTCCTACAGTGTTCAGTACATAAAAGGGAGTTTACCGTCTCAGCGAGTGACTTTGGTTCCTCGGTCATGGCCATCAAGCATTGATGAACCTTATCCACAGCAGCAGTTTCAGACAGCTTCATTGATTCCACTTGAGCAACAGCATCAGCCCAGCTGAAACCATTCTGTTCTTGAACAATTAAAGCTCTTCCAGCTCCAGAGTTACCCTGTCCACTTGAGGTAGCAGTTTCTGTAGGCGTGACGGGAACCATAGACCTCTCTTTGTTCCTTGCTGCAGCAGCCTGAGTAGCTTCATATCCTGTCACAACCTTCTTACAATCCCTGGCAAAATGCCCTAGTTCATAGCACCTGTAGCACCTCAGCCTGTTTTTCAGAAAATTTGGACTAGCATGCATAGGACGACACCCATATCTTTTTGCAAACTTATCAGCTTTAAAGGCTGACATAGCCATGTTCCAAGCCACATCCAGCTCATCCAAGTCCTCTTCCACGACTAGATTCACTTTTGGTGTCAGTTCTGTTGAAGGTATGAGTTTCCTGCCAAGAAGGTGTTGAAACTGTTGATCAGAGAGGCTGCAAGAGCAAGCTTTTCTTCATTCTGTTTGGTTAAGAACGCCATGTGATTTGCTGATGGGGTGTTTTGAGGAGCAAACTGAGTGTTTGAACTGAAAGCGGCATTTGCATGTTGTGGCTGAGGTTGGGGTTGAGATTGTGGGTGAGTGTTTGTGGTATTGACAGCAGGTGTCTGAGAAGAAGGAGCAGCCATTCCATACACGTAATTTGGCTTTGGGGCAGCGACGGGACTGAAGACAATGTTTGGGTTGTGATTTACCACTCCATGAACAGGACTGAAAACCAGATTTGGATGAGCCTGAGTCATCAGTGCAGCGTTGTTTGGACTAGTTACACCTGCAGCCATCAGAGAGTTCTTGTGATTGATTTCTCTTTGTTGATTATCAATCTCGCGAGACTTAATAGTGGCAATCAACTCCGTTAGTGTCATTTCATTCAGATCTTTGGTACGCTTGATCATAAAAACCTCAGCATTCCATCCTTTAGGTAGAGAGTTAAGCAATTGACGATACATAGCACTGTTTGAGACATCGATTCCAGCACTCACCATTTGAGATACAAGTTTAACGAATCTTCTAACTTGATTTTCAACCGTTTCTCCGTAGATATGATTGAACGAGCTGAATTGCTGGTTCATCATGTTAACACGACTGGCTTTCATATCGACATTTCCTTCAAACAGATGCACTAGAGTGTCCCAGATTTCTTTGGCACTTTTGCAGTTTCTCACTCCAATCGAAATGTCTGGTCCTAGTGCCATTGACAGAGTACCATAAGCAGCTTCGTCATCTGCAACAATCTTCCTGTCATCATCAGTGAAAATGTTTTCGGGCTTCGGAACTTGAGTTTGAGGATCGTCCTCAGATGCGTACATGATAGTACGCGGCCTGTTTTTTGATGCTTCTCCAAACATGCGGCTCTTTTGCCTTGCAGTACTGTTCAAAACGAAATTTCCATTCGTAGTAGTCATCCCCGAACAAGAAACGTGGAACTTTTGTGGATGTGCCGATAACTTGGTCAAGTTCTTGATGAAATGCTAAAGACTGAGTCTGGATTGCAGCCAGTGTGGCATTAGCGAGATCGGCTGCAGTAACAACACCGTTCATGACACCGGATTGGTTCAACATGATTGAGATTCGAAATGAGGTCCAAAATTAAAGGTCCAAAATGAAGTCTGAGGTCCGAAATGAAGTCTGAGGTTCGAAATGAAGTCAGAGGTCCGAAATGAAGTCTGAGATCCAAAATCAAAACTAGTCCGAAATCAAAAATGATCCGAAATGAAACAAGTATGAAGCACACAGTTATCCGAAATGACTATGAATCCGAGATCAATCCATGATGGTGAATTCCGAATGAGACAAGCAATCTTCAAACAGCGAGATCCGAAATGGCAAACTTTAATTCGAAATCTGATAATCTCAATCTGAAATCTGATGATGATTGTCCGTAATCTGATAAACTTATCCGAAATCTGATGATTGTGATCCGTAATCTGATGATTGTGGTCCGTAATCTGATGATACGATCCGAAATCAGATGAAGACGATCTGAAATCAGATGAAGACGATCTGAAATCAAGCAAACTTCAAATCCGTGATGATTAACAACAATCCGAAATGGTCCGAAATCCCTTGAAGATAGTCCGGAATCAGCAGAAACACTCCGAAATGCAGCAGAAAACCAGAAAACGGAACAGTAGCCAAACGGAACAGTAACAGCGAACAAAAAACCAACGCGATATCAGATCTGAGCCTGGAAATCAGGTTCAACAGGCTCTGATACCAATTGTAAGTCCCGAAACCAAGATCACAATGATATCGCACAACTCGTAAGGTGGCGGAATCACACAAACAAGTTGCAAAAGAAATAAAGATGAAAAGGAAAGATGATTGATATTCAAAAGCTTCACAAATCTTGCATACAAGTGTTTGTCTAATACAAGATTGCACAAAACCACCAACCATGCACCTATTACATCATTTACTATTTATAGAAAGAGATTAAGGAGTGTGCTCCCTAAACCCTAGGCCCATAACTACACTATTAGGCCCAAAACCCATTGTTAACCCATTATACCTACTAATCCACCCATTATCTTATCCATAAACCTTAAAGGGCCTAACACCCAGGTATTTTGCAAAAATTGTAGTACCTAGTACACTTTCCTGAATGTTTCTTCTTGCAAATACCACATAAAGGCGGTGCAGATGACTGCCCAACTCCTTTCCTTTTGTAATTATTATTACCCAAGAGAAATCCTTAGGAAATTTTCTGAGCTAATTCTTTCTTATTATTTTCATCTCTCGTACGGACTAATCCGTTAGTCAAGGTATTTTCCAATTCAACTGTGTCCTCAATAGTCTGAGGTGTAGCAGCCTTGACTATATCACGGATTTCACTAATCAATCCCCAAATATAGCGAGAAATAAGTACAAGTTCTGGCGAAGCCAGAGTCGGTTCCACTCTTGCGTATTCGAAGAACTTTGTCGTATATTCACGACACTTTACATTCACCATTCTACGGGTTAGGAACTTATTTGCCATTTGTTCTTTTTCATAAGGAGGAAATAATTTCCGTTCTGCCATATCCTTAAATTCTTCCCAACTTATGGCATATGCCATATCGTTTCCTTTTGCCTGTAGAATAGTATTCTAGCATTCTAATGCTTCCTCTTTGAAAAGTGTAGGATCGAGTTCCGACCTGAACGAGTCGTGTAGAAGAGTTTTTCACCGAAACAAGTGGCGGAAACAAGTGTTTCAATGTAATTCAGCACGTATACACTATAAACTGTCGAGTTTATTAATCTGGAAGACGTTTACAACCTGTCGACACTTCGGCAGCACTTCGTGGCTCACCGGAAGACAATGCCTAGAACTATGACTGTGATTTCGCTCCTACACCCTATTTATATGTGTGTTAATTTCGCTCATACGGACATGTACGTATGAGCGATACCCTATATGACATAAAAGCGAAATTAGAATCTGTCACATGAGCGATACCATGCAATTGACATATGAGCGGTACCCTTCTAGACATATGAGCGGTCCAATTACCATGAAACATTTTGACCGAACTCTAATCTTCACATTCTAAATCTTTGGACTTTAGTGTGATGATGTCATGATGACTTAATCATTATGATGTCATCACATAAAATGATGACATCATCCTTTATCAAAACCGCACCGAGACTAAGACTCGATATAAGACGTAGACGACAGACGTAGTGCACCAACAAACTCCCCCTCGGATGTTGACGGAGTCTTCAGTGTCGAGTCTTTGCATCTTTAGTCTTTATCAGTCCTTTCTAACTTTTTGAAGTATCTGACATTGTAAGTATCCTCAATCTCTATCTTCTCTTCTCTTTTCATCAACAACATACTCCTTCCTTAAAGTATCTTCAGACTCCCCCTTTCGATATGCTGGGATCGGAGCCTGGCATGTTGAAATCACACAATCCTCGGGTATCGGAACCTGGCACTCTATCTTCAGGTTCAAGATCGAAACCTGGCTACACCTGCACATTCTCTACCCAAAAATAAATTTTCTGATGAACACTTGTAGAGCAAATTTTAAAATGATTCAACATATATAGTCTTTGATGAACCACTTGAAGGAATATCATTTTCATTTTCAAAACAATACACTCTCCCAAACCATCTGTTCATCATGTCTAGCACTTGGAATTTTGAAAATTAGCTCTCCAACACCAGTTGTCGAAAATCTTTTTGAATTTTCAAAAATTTATGCTAAAACACACTAAAAATCTTTTTGGAATTTTTGAATAGAAAGAAATGCAATAAAGAAATATTTACAGACAATATTTTTGTGAGTTTGTGTAAGAGGATCATATCAGTTTCTGAGACAAATCACCAACATCATTAAGCTTCATTTCATTTTAAGTTTTAAACGATTCACTTAGATTGTCAGTATACTTGTCCACTTAAATTCTCACACAAAGTTCAACTGCTTCGAGATACAATATTAATGTCTTAAGCACTTAAACTCAATCGCGTGTCCCACCTCAGAATATACTCCCGTATCCAGATCCCAATAATCAGTCTTACAGGTAATTATGACATCAATGATATCTGTATATAAATTAGGTAATGCGAGGGCCGAGGGATCTTAGGTCGATACTTCCGTATACGCAGAGAGATATCAGCTTCGACTTTAAGGAATGTCCCCTTTAGAGGATCTTTTAGCTACAACAGCATTGCTAAGCAATTTTATTGTCTTATCATATATGCTGAGGGTGATGCTATGTTTCAAGCATTTGCAGAAAGTATTATTCGAGGACTAGGTCAGAACTACCGTTCAGCAGAAGTCCTGGAATAATACCCCAGACATCATTGAGTATAAAAACCTAGTATATCAGATTATGAGACCTTTCAAACGAGATTTCGGGGGTTACCCATATATCCGAGAGATGTTTCCCCACGATATAAGCAAGTTTGAAATTTAGATTTATATCTCGTCACAATTTACTAAATGTGCAAAAATCTACTGGCACATCATCAGTGAGATCGTTTATCACTTTTTAACTTACCAATTCTTTAGCATGCTGTGATCGTCCACTGATGTACTATCATTTCCTCTTTTATACAACAAAACTCATTTTTGATTTTATCATGTTTTTGGCTTTTTCAAATTTTCAAATGTTTTTGGATTTTCTAAAATTTCTTACTCCCCCTAAAATGCAAACACATTTTAGGAAATTTGAAAATAAACTGTACAATAAAGTGACAACTGATATCAAATCGCATCAATTCGCCATCCACTTGACATAAACAATCAGAACTCCCCCTTTCAACAAACTATTTTCTCATTTAGATTTCAAAACACTTAAGTTTGTTTTAATCAAAATGATTTTTCCGGAAAATAAGTTTGTTTTTACCACTTGTAAAGTTGGGGATGTGGTTCATCATTTTGTCTTCAACCACTTGTAGAAAATCAAGTACAAATTAATATCCCTGATTTACCACTTGTATGAAAAACACAATCAAATACATAGAATGATGCCGATTCCTGATCCACGATTACCAACTTGGGATCTCCGGCAAGTCCACAGACTTACTGTTCATAGTATGAACCATCCCAGTCACAAACCAGGGATGGTTCAACTTTATCTTTCTGCATCTTCTTCTCATAGAACTCTTTAACCCCTTTGACTTTTCGATCAATCATTTTACCAAAAATGTGTTTCACAGTGGGGTTAAAGGCTTTTTCAACATCAAAAACCTTGTTATCATCATAAAATTGGTTTGATATTTCAACTTTACCAATTTTCTTCTTAAAATTTTCAGCCCGGAGTGGTGGAAAATTATCATCATCCACAGTCAGAACTGATTTTTCTCCTTTTATCTCAACCTGTGACTCCTCTGATTTTGTGGAATCAGATTCATCGCCAGAAGATAGCTCCTCTAATTTTGATCTATCAGAATCATCGCTAGAGCTTTCAGCAGCTTTCTTAACAACCCATTTCTGGTTGTCAGATATGGCTCTCTTCTTGTAAAACTTGTTTGAACATTCACCAATTTCAAATGTAGAATTTTTGAAAAGTTTGGTTCTGTCAATTAGTGGTTCAAACTCAACCCTTTGTTCTTTCAGTTTACGAGAAACTCCCTGTTTTGACTGTATTGCCTTTGAACAATCTTTGGCAATATGTCCAACATTGTTGCATTTGAAACAGGTTCTTGTTTCTTTCATCTCTTCTTGCTTCTTTGCAAGGAATTCTTTGTTCGATTTCCTCCAGAATTCTTTCTTTTCTTCCTCTTCTGAGCTAGTTCCTGAAACAAATGTCATCTTTGATTTAAAATCACGAACATATTTTTCATTTTTCTGTTTTTCTGTTGGAATAAATCCAAGACCTTTCTTTTTGAAATTACGGTTAGGGTTTGGTTTCTTATGAAAACCAGAACCAGAACTGTAACCCCTTTTCTTGTTTAAACGTTGTTGAACTCTTGAGGTGTAAGGTTTAGGTTTACCATTAAGATTTAAATCTTTTATTTCAGAAATATTAATTTCTGTTAGTTTGAAAACCTTTTTGATCAATTCAGTTTTGACACCTCTTATTGGAAATTCCCCATCAAAATATAATTTGTCAGAATCATTCAATGTATATGCAACTTTGAATGTTTCGTCACTCAAATTAGATTTTGATAACAGGAATTCTTTATTATAAACCCTTTTAACTGAAGACTTTTGACTGTTGACTGTTGAACTCGAACTTTCAGAACCAGACTTTGACTCTGACTCTGATTTTTGACTCTGAGTTTGACTCCAACTTTGACTCCTCAGTTTCATCTTTATCCAACACCTGATCGACGACTTTCTTTATTAACTCGGACTCATGATCAGTGTCAGATGATGTAAACACGACATCAATATTTTCTGGCAAATTGACTGACGACTCCGACTCCCACTGTAAATTTGTTGCTTTTTCGACTCTTTCCTGATTTGGATTCCTGGGCAAATATCCATTTTCTAACGGGGGTGGACACTTGTTGTAACCTATATCTTGTTTCTTACCAGAATCCTTCTTTTCAGTCTTTTTCTTTGATTCATTCTTCTTCTTGTTCTTCTTTTCTGGAGTCTTTTCTTCAGCCACTTTTTCAACATTCTTTTCTTCAGTTACTTCATCCTCTTCAAATGCCTTCATGCCTTCAACAGTTGGATAAATCCTGTCAATGACATAAGAAGTACATGAGTAACTTTTCAACAATCGATTAACTCTTTCAGTTTCAATTCTTTGTAATTCCAACTTTTGTTCTAGCACAGCACACTTCTCAATGTAGTTGTTCACCACTTTTTGTTTTGTCATAAAAGCTCCTTGAAGTGTTTTCATCGCTGTTGCTTGTTCTTCACTTGTTTGATTGTATTGGTTCATTGCTTTGTTCAGTACATCATAAGATTCCTTTAAACTATTCAAGTTATAGATCAGTGTATTGTTCTGCTTCTTCACAGCTTCACAGTTTTCACACTTCACTAGAATCTTCTTTGCATCAACTTCTTCATCAACTTTGAACTTCGCAACTTCAACCTTTACTTTCCTTTTGATCACTGGAATTTCTTCGTCATCACTGCTCACTGGAGTCTTGACATTTTTCTTCTTCTTTTTAACCTTTTCATCTTCACTGTCACTTTCAGCAATCAGTTTCATATCAGCTTCGAATTTTCTCTTCCAATATTCAGTATCATCATCACTGTCCTCTTCAACTCGAGCTACAAAAGCTGTGTGAGCTTTAGCTTGATCAGGAATATAATCATCCCAAGTAAAATTCTCCCAGCTAAAACCCTCAGGTAACTTTTCGTCATCTTGATCTATTATCAAAGCACTACCATTTACTCTCTTTAAAGAATCTTGATTCACTGCACAAGCTCTCTTTCCAGAGTCTTCAAAAATTTGCATTCCATGTGCAGTTTGTGCTTGATGTTGATGTTGTTGAGACGGTTGTTGAGCAACTTGATGGTAGATGGCCTTTCGATAATAATCATTGTTGTTATTGAAAGGATTCTGAGCTCCACTTGCTTTGCGATTGGTGCACTCCCTCTTGAAGTGACCTTTCTCCCTGCAACGAAAACAAGTGACTTTAGATTTGTCAAAACCTAAAGTAGAAGTATTAGCTTCACGTAGATCATCTCTTCCAGTGATTTGGTTGAATTTCTCAGCTCTCCTCAACACACTGGCCAAACACCATTTTATGTCCATCCGCTCCATCTCTTCAGCATCAATCTGGTCGTAATCTTCCTTTGTCAGCATTGGATTCCCGATTCGACCTGCAACAAAACTACCATAAGATTCAAGAACAGTTCCCAATAAAGACATATGACTTTTTGCCAACTCTTCAGAAAATTCTTGATCATTTTCAATGTTCAACACAATGTTGCATTGAATCTTTTTGCCATTTCTTGTTGTTGACACATTTGGATCAAATGATGAAAATGATGTAAAACTTGTTTTGCTGTTTGATCCTGATGATGAATTTTCAGAAGAATTCTTGACATTGTAAGCAGTTTCTATTTTCGGAGATAGATTTGAAGACTTTTCATTCACTCCTGCTTTATAATACAACCCAATATCTTGTTCACCATCGAAGTCTTTCATTCGAATAATCTTTCGTTGCTCCATTTCTTGAGCTTCCAACTTCTCAATGAACTTGCTGAGTGTCAAACTGCTAAAACCTTTCTTGTTTCTAAGCATCATGAGATATGTTCCCCAAGTCTCGTATGGCAAGGCATCAGCAAGTTTTTCGATCAACTCTTCATTGTTTTTCTCAATACTCAATCTCTTCATGTTAGCAAGCAAATTGCAGTATCTTTCGATAATCTCTCTTGTACTTTCATTCTTTAATTGGCGAAACAGATCAAATTCTTTCTTTAGAAGCGATTTCTTGCTTTTGACCATTTCTTCACTACCACGAAACTTTGACCTTAAAGCTTTCCAAATTGAATATGAAGTTCCATTGTGTTGTAAAAGCACCATAATATCTTCTTTTACTGCTTGTTGAAGAAGACTTAGCATCATTTTCTCATCTTTGTATTTCTTTCTAGCATCAGCGCTTAGATCTTTTATCGGAACAGGCTCTTCATCATCATTCATCGGTCGAATGTATTTTGTTTCGACACATTCCCACGCATCCAAGTAGTTAGCTTGTACCCAATTTTCAAAACGACCTTCCCAACCTTTAAATTCTTCTATGTTCATGAGTTTGGGTGGTTTTTGCATTGTTCCTGTTTCGTTTTCGAGCATTGTGTTTTGTGCAACACTGATCGGAGTAACCGGTGTAGCGAATGCGTTGTAAAAATCTTCGTCCATTTTTTTTCCGAATTTTCAAATGAGCTTTATCACTTTGTAAAAATTGCTGAAACCTGTCGACAAAACAAACAACAATCAGTTTAACAATTTATCGATTAATTGAATACGACTGGTACCCAGACTAGTGATTTTCTGTGCGAACGGAAAATTGACCAACTGTGCGGACAGCTATGAACCAGATCCAATTCAAATGACGACTCTTTCACAATCACACTGACGAACTTTCAAACGAACTTTCAAACGACCTGATGAACTTGGGCCGTCCCTTGTTTCACATGTAATAATGGGTCGAAGAATCGAAATGAGTAACACTAAACTTGGGCTTAACACTTTAAAATAATGAAACAAGTATATTGGGCCGAGATTATGGAACAAATCAAAACAATATCTGAGTTGACTACTAGAATATTAATCACATGAGCCAAATACAATATGAATTTCAATTTAAACTTGATGGAGCCACAATATTAAACATTCATTGGACCTTTTACTCCATTAACAGACAACTACTACTTCAATGTGATTGGACTGCAACAATGATGAACTTTGGGCAAATAACAAAACAATTAGTCACAATTCTATTTGACCTTCACTTAAACCAATGACATCAATACACTGATCTTCATGCAAACAAGACAACACTTATCTAACTTTCACATGTAAACCTTAAATTCACGTGTAAACCATTTACCACAAACAACCAATATTCTATAATTTTCAACCGAACCAAAAAAAAAAATCACGTGTAATGATAGGCTGATGATTATATCCCACATGAATTTCTTATTGATTTGCACAACTTAATTAATCAAAGCACATGGTTCAGTGATATGTTTAACATGCTAACTGACAAACCGATTGTAGAGTTTATCTTTTCCCAATATCCGACAACTTTAAATTTCAATCCAATTTAACTGAGCCACAACTATGAAACACGTGAAGTTCTGATCACCTCTCAACTTTTAGTAAACGACAACAATGCATGAACTGACATCTGATTAATTGTTTAACATAACCATATGAAATCACGTGATTATCCTGTTCGATGATTTAGTATAACAAGAACAAGACCCTATGTCAAAAGAGCGGAATCATGATGTTCACATAAGCGGAATTAAACTGTTCAAAAGAGCGGAATCATCTGATCACAAGAGCGGAATCAAACTGATAGTTGCTAACATCATCAAATTCACGAGACCGTAAAAGCGAAACCTCAAAAATTCGATGTTTTAGGTCGATTCAAGCTTTGAAACTTTCAAGGATTTACTTATACATGATTACGAACACACTGTGTGAATTTAAAGCGATTCCGACCATAAAAATTTTTGTTTTTCGAAAAAGAAAGGTGTAGAAACAGATTTTTCGGCTGAATTGTAGAAAACTCTTCTTCACTGGCTCTGATACCAATTGTAGGATCGAGTTCCGACCTGAACGAGTCGTGTAGAAGAGTTTTTCACCGAAACAAGTGGCGGAAACAAGTGTTTCAATGTAATTCAGCACGTATACACTATAAACTGTCGAGTTTATTAATCTGGAAGACGTTTACAACCTGTCGACACTTCGGCAGCACTTCGTGGCTCACCGGAAGACAATGCCTAGAACTATGACTGTGATTTCGCTCCTACACCCTATTTATATGTGTGTTAATTTCGCTCATACGGACATGTACGTATGAGCGATACCCTATATGACATAAAAGCGAAATTAGAATCTGTCACATGAGCGATACCATGCAATTGACATATGAGCGGTACCCTTCTAGACATATGAGCGGTCCAATTACCATGAAACATTTTGACCGAACTCTAATCTTCACATTCTAAATCTTTGGACTTTAGTGTGATGATGTCATGATGACTTAATCATTATGATGTCATCACATAAAATGATGACATCATCCTTTATCAAAACCGCACCGAGACTAAGACTCGATATAAGACGTAGACGACAGACGTAGTGCACCAACAAAAAGATTGGAAGTGACGGGTGCGTATATATACATAATTTTGCAATGAAATTACACACGAATCGGTTTTAAATTTATAAAAGTGATTATTACTTTTACATCAAAACACACACGAAAGAGGCAAGTGTACCCCGTCATATATGTAGTAAAGTATCGGTAAGAACCAAGTATCGATCCAAGGAAATGGGCGGAGAAATAATACTAGACCTTTGTCACTAAACTACCGGTAAAAAGATAAGTTGTTTGATTTTTAATAAACTAAAGTAAGCAATAACAAATACTTATAAAACATAGTAGAAAATAGATAAATAGCCTTGCTTAATACACAACCAAAGTATGTCAACTAAGTCCGTTTTGGCACTAGAAGCATTCGGTCAATTTTCCATTTAAGACAATTAGTATCCCTTTCGGGAATCCTAACATGACAATCATTCGGAAAGCTAAAACGATAAACACACTTTAACCACCTAAAATTGTTCTTTAACGTGCAATTGATAAATGTCTATGAAAATCTCTTAAAAAAAAGTTAGTCACCCGTTAGGAGTTTTCTAACCTCACTTAAACAAGGAAAGCGACACCGATAAACACAATGCAACCACCGAGACAAGCATAAACTAGATTAAATCACAACCGAGTTCATCTTACAAATCTTGCACATAAATTCACCAAGATAGCAATTTTGGCCTAAACTACTAACTAAGCTAACAAATCATGGCAAGAATTTATAACGACACCATTTAACCCGTTAAGGTCCTTACGTGACGGCAAGATTTCTTAATTAACAATAATTACATTTTATTAAACCACTAACCATTTCTAGTATCATGGTGCACACATTTTAACCAAGCCAAACTAGTTAACCAAGTTTAAAGTTTACTAATACAAGATTAATTAAGCTTCATTTTTCAACTATCTTAACTAACCAAATACCAATCATCCAACACCATTACTTATAATCAAGAAATCAATATCAATAACAAGGTTGCAAACTAATCATCAAAGATTAACATAGAAAATACTTCCAAGTGTCATTACAAACAAAGATTAACATACTAATGGTTATAATCAAGCAAGGGATTGTTGTGTTTTTGCCCAAAGGCTACAATAATACATAAACATTAATCTAAATGCTTGAAAGATTAACAAAATAATGGAAAGATTAGAAAACCAAACCATAAACAAGCATAAAATTAAGAATCTGGAAGATAACGAAGCTAATCGGCACAATGTGGCTTGAATCCGGGTGAAAGCAGAAGCCTCCGGAGCCTGAAAATTGCCAGAATCGCTTCCAAAATGTCCAGAGTTACGAGCAGAATGTTTCTGCAAGTTTTTATATAATTTCGATGTTGCACGGTCATGCGTCCTATTGCACGACTGTTCACTTTTTGCATTATTAGAGGTATGGTGCACCATACTGCATGACGTCACAGATCTTGACCGGTCTTCGGTCTCGCACGACCGTTCTACATATGGCACGACCGTGCGTTTTCGGGATCTTGTTGCACGGACTGATGTACTGGTCGTTCATCACCGGGATTTGGCAGAACATCGGATCCGCACGGGGTGCAATATATGGCACGTCCGTGCGTCACCGGGATTGCCTTGCACGCCGTGTTGCACCCTCGTTCATTTCCGGGCTGGTCTTGATATCTCGGAGATGCACGGTCGTTCCTCAGACCGCACGACCGTTCCACTCGCCCAGGTTAGTTTTCTAACAGAATGTTCGCAGCTTCGTGGTTTTGTCCGGAAAGTCCTCGTTTTCACTATCATCTTGTCCGGTATGCTGTTTTAGGCCTGTAAACAAAAGTATACATAATTAAGTATCCGAATGACGGTTTTACGGCCGAAAACGCATAAAATGGGGATAAAATGGGGGACTAAAATATGTGTAAATTAGCGAATATCAAATCTCCCCACACTTGAACCTTGCTTGTCCTCAAGCAAGCTAAACTAAAATGCAATAAAAGATAGAATCAAACAAGAACGATAATTTACACACTATTTTATTGAAAACAACTATAAGCGGTTAGCCGGTTTTTCGAAAGACAACATCAAAAGACTCAAACCCAACAAGCATATGCAAATATATAGCGACAACCAAAAAGTCGTGACTTCACATTTAATTGACTCAACATGTTAATCTTCACACAACTCACAATGTTCACACACACTCGGTTTTATTTATGAAACATACATAAAATGTGTACGTGCAAACACTCAATGCCTCGTCAATGAAATGTGTAATATCATAAGCTTGTCATAAGATCTCGTCTCCACCAACTAACATGCGAAAAAGTGTAAATCAAGAGGTCTTTACGGGTTGTAACGTTAGGCTTGGGCGAAGGGTATGGAAATGGATATTTAAAGTGGCGAAAACGGTTAAAACTCGGTAGTAGCGTTTAACTAGCAACAAACAATACAACTATACAAAAAGTGCCTTAAAAGGCGACTATTGCGCAATAGAGCTCATCAACGAAATTTTAACATTTAAGCATTCAAAATTGCTCGATTTTTGTCAACTCACCCTATTTTAGCGTGTTTTATTTTCTGTTTTTTTTTTCAAACTAATTATACAATAAACTAAAACAAAGTCTAGTTAAACGATTATTTTGACCGAGTTTCGTCACAAAAGGGGTTTAAAACATAAAAATGCTAAATTTGGCTAAGTGGGCGATAATGTGGGTAAACAAAGGTAAACGAGAATGCTCGACATGGTTAATCCTAAAGGGTAATATAAGGTTTACGGGAAGCACAACACAAAGAACAAGGTTTACAACAAAGGGGTAATCTAAGTGCCTCTATCACTTCTACACAATTCCGCAAATTCATGGTCTTAACAAGCATACTAGTGACAAGTTCTAAATTACACATAACACCCGGCTCACTCCTATATCCGAAATGAACAAATATATAACAATATCAAAGCTCAAATATGCTCACGTAACGGAAGGAATGGGTAAAATTGTGAAAACTATCATTCAAGTCTTTCTTTGTTTGTCACGTTTTCCGGTTTCCTTTTTCAAAAATATTTTGCTTGTCGAGTTTTTATCAAGTCCGAAGCTTTCGAAAACACAACCAACCGGTTTATTTACTAAAATATATACAAAATACAGGTATTTTTTGAATGATTTTTCTGGTTTTCTGATATTTTTTTATAGAGGACAAACAAAGTTAACCCCCTCCCCACACTTGAACTTCGCATTATCCCCAATGCGAGACCCGAAATATAGAGAAAAGGATAATAGTACTCCCCTCAAGATGATGTCTGATGAAACGAGACTTCCAAAGTTGTATCTGTCATGTGCTTCAGTCCAAGATATGTCGGATCTGCAAGTATGTCACATGTACACCAAAACAGAACAGAAACAGAATAAACATAAATAAACCATAATGTACATAAATAGAAATACTAGAAATCCCAACAAAGACATAACATAAAAACTAAAGTAAAGAGTCTGAAAAATAAAGCGTACATAACCGAGGGTATTTGAAATACAAACCAAAATGAACACCCGAAATAAACAAAGTACGGAAATAATAAAATACTAAAAACCACCAACTATCAAAACCACTGCCTCCTACTCGTCGTCACAATCATCGTCTCTCGTGAAGGACGGGCCCGTATCACCATAACCAGGTGGGTTCCACGGTGGGAACTGTGGGGGATGCTGAAAGTAGTCGTGATATGCATGATGCATCTCCCCAAATAGATATGAAATCCAGCACTCACCCCCTGGTACAAGCTGTCCTGGTTCTACCTAAGCTGATCCTGACTAGCCCTGATCTGGTCCTGACTAGTCCTAATCTGGTCAATATAAGTCCCATGTTGCTCCTGCGTAACTCGCATCTGTTGGAACTACTGGTAGAACTCAGGCCAGTCCTGGTGCTGGTGGAAAGTATCACACCCCGACCACATAAAACAACAAAACGTGGCGGAAACGTCGGGGAGTGTTGTAACAGAATCATTGTTTTATAACACATGGAAATTGAAATATTGTTTTATTGATTAAAAGAGTTACAATGTCTTGACAATCAAAGAAACATAACATAAATAACTAGTCTTGCATCTTTTATTGTCGCTAAGGCCCAAGTCCGCCTAAGTGTATCTTGATAAATCCTATGCATCATATCCTAAAACACATGTGAAAATAGGTACGTCAGCATAAAAATGCCTGTGAGATACACAGGTTTTGTGAAAATAGAATTCATGACTTTTGTTTAAGAAAATGTTTAGTCATGAACTTTGTAATTTGCTTTGTCTTGTAAATCATTTGAAAAGTGATAAATAAACCAAATGATATATATATGTATAAAAGAATAATATATGGTTAAGTAAATAACCAATTAAAATGAGTTTGTATTAGATAAGTTGTTTGTGAAAACAATGTATTGTGAAAAGTATGTTATTTGTATAAAATGTTATATGTCTAAATCGAAATGATTCAAATAACGCTACGATATGTAATACCATACAAGCACTTATATATAGGAAGTACCAGCGGCGTATCCACCATGCTTGTATCATATTACACATGCCTCGTTACTTAAATCACTTACTCAAACCAAACCACCAAAGTAAAAATGTTTTGTGTATATCAATGTCAAACTGTTTATGTCTAATGTAAATCATGAATTGTGTATATAAATGTCAAAATGTTTATGTCTAATGTGAATCATGAATTGTGTATATCAATGTCAAAATATTTATGTCTAATGTAAATCATGAATTGTGTATATCAATGTCAAAATATTATGTATGGTAAGTGAAATATATCAACTAAACCATATGTAAAATGCACAAAAACAAGGTATTGAAGTAAAACATGGTTTAAATCAAAGTTATGTTTTGTGTAACAAATGCATGCTATACTGATATAAACATCTATACGGTATTGTGAAAATTCATACATCCAAGCCTTGTGACTGTAGAATAAACCCTAGCACAAAGTCTAAGGTCCACCTAGAAATGTAGTAGGATTCAGTCATTCCTTCCAATCCAAACAAACCCGGGATTTCAGGAATGGGAGTTGCCAAGTCCTATGGTACCACTACCTACTATCGAGCGGCATGATCGGTGTTAATGAATGTACATTGTCCCATTTAAACAAACCAAATGTCATACCAAAATGTAAACATGTGATGAATGATAAATGTACTAAGTATGCACACAATGGACATACGTAGCATAGAATGTAATGTAAAATAATGTACTAAGTATGCACACGATGGACATACATAGCATAGAATGTAATGTAAAATAATGTACTAAGTATGCACACAATGGGCATACATAGCATGAAATGTAATGTAAAACGATGTATTAAGTATGCACACAATGGGCATACATAGCATGAAATGTAATGTAAAACAATGTACTAAGTATGCACACAATGGGCATACATAGCAAAACACAATGAAATCATGTACTATAAATGTACTAATGAACATAGCAAGTATATGATGTGAAAGCAGGAAAGCATGAAAGTAACAAGTAGGTACATGTGTTTCACCCCAAAATGTTTGGAAAACAGTAAAAGAGGGGTCTATGTACTCACTTGAGATTGCTCAGAAGTCCTAAGATAACCACCAAGCAATGCTAGAGATCACGGAATCAAACGGCACCTAATATAGGTAACTATGTTAATAAACCGGACCTATATCGGAGGATCGGATAGAATGAGGGATCGTAAACCAAATGAGTATGAGAACTCATGTAATATGGTTTAACAAAGCCTACATACTAAATGAAACCTAACCTAAGTGCTTACGACCCATTTCGACCCGTTTAGGTAGCTTATGCTCCTTTAACGCGTCGTTCGCGTAAAACGCGTTCGGAATGCCTAACTAGTCCTATGATAAGTAAAATATGCCTTAACATGTCTAATATTGTTACCAAATCAGTTTAGATACCAAAAGTTATGTTACATATGCTTAAAATGATTTTTTGGCGTCAAAAGGGCATTTTGGTAATTTACCTAAGGCATATAAACTACCTATCATACAACTACTTAAACGAAGCTACCATAAGGTATAACCTTGGAAGGTTATTCCTTATATACTATGGTCACCTAATGTATTTGGTCGGATCCTAATGATCGACCAAATGGGTCGGGTTCGAAAGTATAAGCGATTGTTTAGATCGCTTACCTTACGACCCTATATAAGCATTAAACTAAAAGTGACGAGCTAAGCATGTTAATACATGCTTAACTAAGTTTAGAAAACAGGTTTGGTATCAAAACAAACGGTTTTGATACCTAAGAGTAGTTTGGTTACAAAATACGCAATAACACGCATTATGGCCGAAACTACGACTCGTCACTGAGCCAAGATAACGTGGTAATCAGTAGGTATAGTCACTAGGGACTATAACCATCGTGATCACGCTCACGTTATGAAGTTCAAACGAACTTCGCAATGACCATAAACTGGTCAATGCAGAAAGTCAAGCAAAGTTTGACTTTCGGACTCGAAAAGCAATAAAAGAACGAAGGAACACTTACAAAGGGTCCCCGCAAGATTTGATTCCAAGTAATCTCAGGTAGGAAGTGAGAAATCACAACCACTTAGAGAAAAACTCAGATCAAATGTGGGTTTGCAAGGAGTGGGGGTTGGGTATTTATAGGAAAACCAAGACCGTTAGGATCGTTTCTTGAAAAACGTGCTTCGATTTAGGTCGTCCAAGTGTTGAAATGTTATGGTAGCTCATTTTGCCCCCACCACAAGTTATTGACAAGTGGCATTGGCCTTTGGAGGGTTTAAAGGCTGGAAACAGGCTGTTAAAAACAAGTTTCTGCATCTGACCCCTGCTTTCGCACCGTAACACTCAGAGTGTTGAGGTGCGCAAGGACCTACTTTCACAGAATTACACTTTTGGCATACTTTCGCAGTTTGTCAAATTTAGTCCCTGTAGGCGATTTAACTTAATTTTGCCATACCAAAGCCTTCAAAACTTATTTCTAAGTTATGTAAAGGTTATTTAAGGTATGTTAAGCCTATTTCACTATTTCGGAGTGTTCGTTGCATTAAACTGGTTATATTTATGCATCAGTGCGCGTATAACCTTCCAGAAAGCGATTTAGAGCTTGAAATCGAACAAGAATTGATATGTGCAAAAGATACACATATTTATACAGATCCCAAGTATGAAATACAATATTTCATTGGCTTGGTATTTGTTTGATGGTCGCAGTGACCCAGGTGTCACAGTCTCCCCTACTTTAGGAAATTTCGTCCTGAAATTTATTCGTAGGAGTCTATTTGTGACTTTCTGTCAAATAACCACCAGAGATATGTAAGGCATAATCCTGTCATTTCCTTAACGGACATTCTTCAAAACGAAATGAACAGACGGAGTCATTTTCCTCAACGAGTATTCTTCAGAAGCGGAAATGAAGGAATAAACAAACGGGGATTCATTTCCTCAACGGACAATCTTCAGAAACGTAAAATGAACTGACGGAGTCATTTTCCTCAACGAGTATTCTTCAGAAACGGAAATGAAGGAATAAACAAACGGGGATTCATTTCCTCAACGGACAATCTTCAGAAACGTAAAATGAACTTACGGAGTAATTTTCAACGGGTGCTTCATCAGAAATGGAAATGAAAAGGATAATCAAACGGATATTCATTTCCTCAACGGACAATCTTCAGAAACGAAAATGAACAAACGGAGTCATTTTTAACGGGTGCTTCCTCAGAAATGGAAATGAAAAGGATAATCAAATGGATATTCATTTCCTCAACGGACAATCTTCAGAAACGAAAATGAACAAACGGAGTCATTTTTAACGGGTGCTTCCTCAGAAATGGAAATGAAAAGGATAATCAAACGGATATTCATTTCCTCAACGGACTATCTTCAGAAACGAAAATGAACAAACGGAGTCATTTTCAACGGGTGCTTCCTCAGAAATGGAAATGAAAAGGATAATCAAACGGATATTCATTTCCTCAACGGACAATCTTCAGAAACGAAAATGAACAAATGGATTCATTTTCAACGGGTGCTTCCTCATAAATGGAAATGAAAAGGATAATCAAACGGATATTCATTTCCTCAACGGACAATCTTCAGAAACGAAAATGAACAAACATAGTCATTTTCAACGGGTGCTTCCTCAGAAACGGAAATGAATAGAGTTAACTTCTAGGCACATGACAAAGCTCGCTGTGGTTTCTGTGCACTAAATTCCATAATTATGTATGCATCCATAATTACGTAATTCCTTGCATAGTCCGCACAGTTTTTCTTGTAATGTTTAGGGGAAGAAAATCAAACCTGTGATGAGGGTGACTAGACTACCATAGGGTCCTTTTAATTAGATCGACAAATGATCTTTTTAATTAGGCCACCAAGGAGTTGTTTAACTAGACCACTCAAGGGGTCTAATTATGGAGTAGTACTTTATAACCCAAGGGACTTAACTACAACGTAGAAGTCCATTAAGGATTTTAGATAACAAAAACTTGGATTACACCAAAAACATAAAAGGGAACACATAAGCACATAATCACATAGTTGCTTAACTCAGTTGTTATTAACTTGTTAGTGATTGAATATGGATATTCAAAGTACACCAGGAAACCAGTCGCTGGACTTCAATGTCCTCTGGGATTTATCTGAAAAGATAGGATTATCTCCCAAAATTCGATTTTGTTTTCAAAGAAACGTAATATTCGAATTAAGGAACACAAAAATTTTAGGATTTACGGAAATATCCTTAAGTACCCTTATTAAGGATTTATAGTGGTACTTTGGGTATTCGTCTCCTGTTGTAACTTGCGCCTTGTACTTCGTTTCCTTAGAATAAACGGGTACTTAGGAGTTTTGTGGAAACGCAAGAGATCATAAGATGGAAAAAAAATTGGGGGTAGTTTGCTTTACAAGGGATACGATTCCTTGATTGTCGGTATTGTAAGAGATATGTTGTTTATACATGCAACCACATAAATACATTGCAATGTAAATAAAAGATTTATTTATAAACAACGATAACAACTATTTCTTGGACCTTGACAACAAAAGAAAATAATACATAAGACGTGATTATTTCTAAACGATGTTGTCTTCTAGTCAGTCAGATGCTCATCCCTGTGCTGGATTTGCATTAGCAAGCTTTGGGCAATTTCTTCGGAAATGACCGCCACAGTTGAAGCAAGAACCTGGTAGAAAACGACCTTGAGCAGGATTGTTGCCAGCTTGGTTTGGTGCAGCTGCAGCTGGGCAGACTCTTGCTGTATGGCCTATAAGTCCACAAGTTTGGCATTTGCGGCACTTTACATTGGCATGATGATGGAGGCTACATTGGTTGCACAAGGGTGCAGTTCCATTGTATGGCTTCCTAGCAGGGGGTTGAGCTGGTTGGTTGGGGACGGCTTGTTCATTGTGAGTAACCATGGCGAAGTTCTGAGAAGCCTTTCGCTTCTTTGACTTCTTAGGGGATCCAGTCTGTTCATCCATGGTCTTTGATTCCTCGATTGGGTTCGATTCCTCGACCGGTTTCTTGTCACCTTTTCGGAAAAGTTTACCTTTCCTGATCTTTGATTCAGTCAAGGTTGCAGATAGCTCAATGGCCTGTCTAACTGTAGTAAGGTTGCTACCAGTCACAATGTCTTGTATTGAGTCAGGGAGGCCATCAATGTACTTTTCGATTGCCTTATCCAAAGGTGTGACCATGTTTGGGCATAACAGACTTAACTCCTCATAACGGTCCGTGTAGGCTCGATGCTCACCGCTATCTTGCGTAAGATCGTCAAATTCCCTTTCCAAGGCCCTGATCTCGTGACGAGGACAGAATTCCCTCATCATAAGGGCCATAAGTTCAGCCCATGTCTGTGCTAGAGCAACTTCTGCACTACGATCTCTCATAACCCCGTTCCACCATGTAAGGGCCCTCTTCTGGAACACACTCGAAGAAAACTCGACCTTGCGATTGTCAGGACACTGCACGTGGCGGAAAGTATTCTCAATGCTCTCGAACCATTGAAGAAGCCCAGTCTGTGACAACTGGCACAAACCGGTAATTTCCGTACACCATAATTATTGCTTAATGACTGCAATTATGAGTTTAAGTGTCAGCAATGTCTGAACACATGATTAAACAAGTGAATTCATGCATGTTGTATACTACAAAATATTGCTTTATGCATAAACGAGAGCGTTGCGTCAGAATAATAGTAAACTCACCGGTAAGACACACTGTGTCGACTGAACTGCAGAAAGCAGTCAGACGTAGAATTGAGGCCTAGGTGTAGGTCCGACGACAAAAGTACATTAAAACCCAAGAGTACATACAAGGGTTTAATTTATATACATTGCGAAAGCAAAAATAAGCACTAAAAAGCACCCGAAACGCACTTTAAGTGCAGAATTTATACAAATCAGCAATAATTCAGCATTTAGACATATAAATATTATGCAGAAATGTCGTTTTATTATCCAGAATATTTCCCTAAGTGTTGGGAATTGAAAGAGTACAAGAAGGGTACTTAAAAGACACTAAAAAGTGTAATTTAGCACTTTAACGAATCGGTATGTAACCGAACAACCGGAGATTACCCGGAACATAAAAATAATGTCAATGACATTGTTTATACTTTTCTGAGCTAGTTAGGGTCCCCGAACACCCTAACACCCTTTATATTACACTACACACTAGTAACCGGGTTTAATCCCTAAACTAACTAATTGGTTAAGAATTACACTTTACCCCCCCCCCCCCTATGTGTGGTGGACGGTCAAGGAGACCCCACAAAGATCCACACTTGATCACATTTGATCTACTTAAATCTCCTAAGATTGTGATCAAGATTTGTAGTGTACTTTGGGAACATAAAACCTATTGGTTAATACTCTTAATCTTTGTCTATAAGTTAACAATATTCACCCATGAACACCCACACTTATCAACACACTCCAAACTCTCTCTCTTGCTCTCTCAAGCTCACGGCCAAACACCCCAAATCCATCCATCATACTTTCGATCCTGATCTTCATATTTCAAGCATCTACAAGTGTTAAGGGTCTCGTATTAGGAAGCTTGGAGCAAACGGAGTTCGAAGGACCTCTTTATCTAGCTTTTATCCACCTCTTTTGCGCATAGAATCTTCCCTAGCCTCGAGCTAGAGGTATAACACTTAAAACTCATATTTGAACTTATCTAAAGTGGTTAAAAGGATTTGTGTTGGTTAAATCTCGTTAAAATGCGAAAAGATGCACAAAAGTCTACTAAAAGCATGAAAAATGGTGGTTAATAGCACATAAGTTGTGTAAAAGTTGTAGTATTTGAAATATATGGTTTTCTAGACCCGATCTATGATGTGGTAGCTCGGATCATCGCTTAACCCGGTTTGGTAAGATCATGGATCTTAACATAAAGCTATTTTTGAAGTAACAAAGGTTAAATGATGAAACTCTACCACACACATCATGAACTTGTGTAAAAGCAATTTAACTTGTGAAATAGTGTTTAAAACTAGCAGATCTACGTATCTGCAAGTGGTATTTTCAAAGGACCAAGCGTTAGAGAAATCATGTTTTAAAATCGGATCTTTCATGAACTAGAGTGTTTTTATGAACAAACAAGCGTGTGGACACTTGTGTAACAAAGGTTTTAACAAAGAAATAATTTTCGTGAAAACCGACTAGAAGTTGTGAAACTTCATATTCTTTAAAAATAAGGTTTTTAAGAAATTAAACTTATTTTTAAAGATAACAAGACTTACTAAATGTGCTAGTAAGTTACTACACATTTTGTAAATATTCAAGTTCATGAAGTGGAGAAATTAGTGATTATTGTTGATAAGTATGGTTGATAATTGTTGTTGATGATTATTGATGATTGATGATGATTTAAAAGAAAATAAACACACGTTTTGAAAACGTGGGAAACCTCCATTTTTAGGGGAAACTCTGTCAAAATTTTTATAAATTTTGACACTTAGAAAAATATAAGTTTTTGAGAAACTTATTCCCTAAAAATGTGTTTAAAAGTATTACTAAGGTTTCCCTAATTTTTGGTGATAAGAAATGAGGATTCTTCAAGAATAAAATGGATATTAAGTATATATTTTTGAAAGAAAAATATATATTATTTGATCACCAACTTTTGTGCTAAGTGTATATAGTATGTGTTATACGTGCTAGTGTATTAAGACTTAAAAATACACTAATTACTCATGAGGAGTAGAAATATAAAAATACACATACAACATACATAATTCGGGTGCAAAGTGCAAAACATAAAAGACTTATATTTATTTTTGGAGAAAATAATATAAGTGAGATACGTAGTTAAAAATATAAGAATATTTTTAACACAGGAAAATATACACAAAAGAGAGTGACTGTACTTGTGCGACGCAAGTCTAGTGACTAACGTTAAGAAAACGCGTATAGGTTACGACGTTAATTAAGCAAATCCGGTGGAGTTTACGACGCTAGGAACGCAAAGTTGTGAGTTCATGCTCCCCCTTTTCTCTTTAACTGTTTTCAGTTTTTATAACTTCGGGGGTGAAATACATGTACAAAAGTACAATATTTATAAATGGTATGATATAAATACAAGAAGTACACTTGGTGAGAACGAGAACCAAGTGTGACGAAATATAAGAATATGAGAAGCGCATTTGGTAAGACGAGAACCAAGTATAAGGCGCTATGAGAAATGATAACAAGAAACGCGCTTGGTGAGGACGAGAACCAAGTAGGATGCGTTATGAGAAATAGTGTCACGAATAGGGTACAGAAGCACCATTAATCAACGTATACATTCAGACCGCAGAACAAAAGGTTAGATCTAACGGGTGCCTGGCAGCCACACTCCCGGTCGGGGCGAGAACCGAGGAAGTGCTTTTGTGTCTCAGAATATACCAATTAAATGCCTTAGGTTTGGTGACTTCCTATGACGTGCCACAGGTTAATGGCTTTGCAACCCATTAACAATCTGATAATTACAGAAATACTGTATTTACATAAAATTCATACCATACAAATTGATATATAACTTGAAGTACGTGGGGTACTCAAGAAGATTGATATATAACTTGAAGTACGTGGGGTACTCAAGAAGATTGATATATAACTTGAAGTACGTGGGGTACTCAAGAAGATTGATATATAACTTGAAGTACGTGGGGTACTCAAGAGGATTGATATATAACTTGAAGTACGTGGGGTACTCAAGAAAAGATTGAATTATAAATGGGTACGTGGTGTACACATGAAACTGGATTTATATATGAAAACTTGATTTACTCACAAACAATGTTTTCATACAAAGTATACAAACATGAAATACAAAACCGCATGAATTCACACCAACTTTATGTTGACGTTTTCCCAAAAACTCACATGTATTTCAGGTAACTAGGATGGATGTGCGCGTGGTCTAGCTTATGCTCGTGGATGTCGCTTGTGTTTAACTTTGAATAAAGTTGTAAACTTTTAAGACAGAGCTTTATGCGACTTAGCGATGTAAACGCTAACGAATGTTTTCAAATTATGGTATTTGAATGTTATTTTACGAGCATGTAGCATGTTTACTCTTCGTATGCAATGAGAACCTTTCATGATCACACCTCGTGCTTCCGCCGTAGAAAGGGGTGTGACACAGTCGCTCCCTCAGAACCACTAAACTTGAGTGGTTTAGCCGAGTTAAAACTCTTGAAATTGCATGGACCATTGTTGTTGTTGTTGGCTTGGTTCCATTGAGCAAAGAGGTTTGGGAATTGAGCAGCCATTTGCTGCGCAATGATTTCTGCCAGTTCGGCAGTTGCTATCTGGTTTTCGCGTCGAGGAGGCATTCTAAAAGAGAAACAAGAAAGAAAACAAATGAAATGGCATTGGGTAAGAATAGGATGTTACAATTACCGACCATAATCATGGTTGATGGTCATTTGTTTGAACCACGAAGCAAACAAACAACACAAAGGCTGAATCAAAGCAAATAGATCCTCATAGTGTATCGCGAAAACATGCTCGCCTATAAGTGGACACTCACCCCAAGAGTTCCCAGGTAAGAGTGACTGGTCCGATTATGTGGATTTGTACGAACACTCTAGCCTTAGACAGAAAACCCAGGGTACAGGCATTCACTCTTCTAGTTTGCATGTGTTCACACTATTTAGGACCCAAAACTTTGACGAGAGTTTTGAAAATTCAAAGGGGTTCAAAACCTAGTAATCAATCATCCTAGAACAGATGATTAGTTTTCAAAGCGGTTTTGAAATTTATGTTCTTATTGTGGCCGTCGCCTAAGGATAGGTGATTGTATTGTTTTATGACTAAACGCAAGTAAACTCGCGTTAGGGTCCTAGGAAGGTTATAGTCTAGGTTAAAGCATTACTAATAAGCTAATTCCCTATACCCATTGGCTCTGATACCAACTTTTCTGTCACACCCCGACCACATAAAACAACAAAACGTGGCGGAAACGTCGGGGAGTGCTGTAACAGAATCATTGTTTCATAACACATGGAAATTGAAATATTGTTTTATTGATTAAAAGAGTTACAATGTCTTGACAATCAAAGAAACATAACACAAATAACTAGTCTTGCATCTTTTATTGTCGCTAAGGCCCAAGTCCGCCTAAGTGTATCTTGATAAATCCTATGCATCATATCCTGAAACACATGTGAAAATAGGTACGTCAGCATAAAAATGCTTGTGAGATACATAGGTTTTGTGAAAATAGAATTCATGACTTATGTTTAAGAAAATGTTTAGTCATGAACTTTGTAATTTGCTTTGTCTTGTAAATCATTTGAAAAGTGATAAATAAACCAAATGATATATATATGTATAAAAGAATAATACATGGTTAAGTAAATAACCAATTAAAATGAGTTTGTATTAGATAAGTTGTTTGTGAAAACAATGTATTGTGAAAAATATGTTATTTGTATAAAATGTTATATGTCTAAATCGAAATGATTCAAATAACGCTACGATATGTAATACCATACAAGCACTTATATATAGGAAGTACCAGCGGCGTATCCACCATGCTTGTATCATATTACACACGCCTCGTTACTTAAATCACTTACTCAAACCAAACCACCAAAGTAAAAATGTTTATGTAAAATCAAATGTCAAAATGTTTTGTGTATATCAATGTCAAACTGTTTATGTCTAATGTAACTCATGAATTGTGTATATAAATGTCAAAATGTTTATGTCTAATGTGAATCATGAATTGTGTATATCAATGTCAAAATATTTATGTCTAATGTAAATCATGAATTGTGTATATCAATGTCAAAATATTATGTATGGTAAGTGAAATATATCAACTAAACCATATGTAAAATGCACAAAAACAAGGTATTGAAGTAAAACATGGTTTAAATCAAAGTTATGTTTTATGTAACAAATGCATGCTATACTGATATAAACATCTATACGGTATTGTGAAAATTCATACATCCAAGCCTTGTGACTGTAGAATAAACCCTAGCACAAAGTCTAAGGTCCACCTAGAAATGTAGTTGGATTCGGTCATTCCTTCCAATCCAAACAAACCCGGGATTTCAGGAATGGGAGTTGTCAAGTCCTGTGGTACCACTACCTACTAACGAGCGGCATGATCGGTGTTAATGAATGTACATTGTCCCATTTAAACAAACCAAATGTCATACCAAAATGTAAGCATGTGATGAATACTAAATGTACTAAGTATGCACACAATGGACATACGTAGCATAGAATGTAATGTAAAATAATGTACTAAGTATGCACACGATGGACATACATAGCATAGAATGTAATGTAAAATAATGTACTAAGTATGCACACAATGGGCATACATAGCATGAAATGTAATGTAAAACGATGTACTAAGTATGCACACAATGGGCATACATAGCATGAAATGTAATGTAAAACAATGTACTAAGTATGCACACAATGGACATACATAGCAAAACACAATGAAATCATGTACTATAAATGTACTAATGAACATAGCAAGTATTTGATGTGAAAGCAGGAAAGCCTGAAAGTAACAAGTAGGCACATGTGTTTCACCCCAAAATGTTTGGAAAATAGTAAAAGAGGGGTCTATGTACTCACTTGAGATTGCTCAGAAGTCCTAAGATAACCACCAAGCAATGCTAGAGATCACGAAATCAAACGGCACCTAATATAGGTAACTATGTTAATAAACCGGACCTATATCGGAGGATCGGATAGAATGAGGGCTCGTAAACCAAATGAGTATGAGAACTCATGTAATATGGTTTAACAAAGCCTACATACTAAATGAAACCTAACCTAAGTGCTTACGACCCGTTTAGGTAGCTTATGCTACTTTAACGCGTCGTTCGCGTAAAACGCGTTCGGAATGCCTAACTAGTCCTATGATAAGTAAAATATGCCTTAACATGTCTAATATTGTTACCAAATCAGTTTAGATACCAAAAGTTATGTTACATATGCTTAAAATGATTTTTTGGCGTCAAAAGGGCATTTTGGTAATTTACCTATGGCATATAAACTACCTATCAAACAACTACTTAAACGAAGCGACCATAAGGTATAACCTTGGAAGGTTATTCCTTATATACTATGGTCACCTAATGTATTTGGTCGGATCCTAATGATCGACCAAATGGGTCGGGTTCGAAAGTATAAGCGATTGTTTAGATCGCTTACCTTACGACCCTATATAAGCATTAAACTAAAAGTGACGAGCTAAGCATGTTAAAACATGCTTAACTAAGTTTATAAAACAGGTTTGGTATCATAACAAACGGTTTTGATACCTAAGAGTAGTTTGGTTACAAAATACGCAATAGCACGCATTTTGGCCGAAACTACGACTCGTCACTGAGCCAAGATAACGTGGTAATCAGTAGGTATAGTCACTAGGGACTATAACCATCGTGATCACGCTCACGTTATGAAGTTCAAACGAACTTCGCAATGACCATAAACTGGTCAATGCAGAAAGTCAAGCAAAGTTTGACTTTCGGACTCGAAAAGCAATAAAAGAACGAAGGAACACTTACAAAGGGTCCCCGCAAGATTTGATTCCAAGTAATCTCAGGTAGGAAGTGAGAAATCACAACCACTTAGAGAAAAACTCAGATCAAATGTGGGTTTGCAAGGAGTGGGGGTTGGGTATTTATAGGAAAACCAAGACCGTTAGGATCGTTTCTTGAAAAACGTGCTTCGATCTAGGCCATCCAAGTGTTGAGATGTTATGGTAGCTCATTTTGCCCCCACCACAAGTTATTGACAAGTGGCATTGGCCTTTGGAGGGTTTAAAGGCTGGAAACAGGCTGTTAAAAACAAGTTTCTGCATCTGACCCCTGCTTGCGCACCGTAACACTCAGAGTGTTGAGGTGCGCAAGGACCTACTTTCACAGAATTACACTTTTGGTCCCTGTTAGTGTTTTGAGCTATTTCCGACATGTTTAAGGCCCGTTAACCCCATTTCAAAGCTCTAAAATGAAGTTAAAGTGTAGGGAACTTCAAATGTGTTCAAAAATATCTCGGGTGTCGGTTCGTTTGGCCGTATGATTGCGTTGTTCGGTTAATTACGACGGAATGTGCATAAGCGCGAAAAACGATCCAAATGACGCGACGAATAGATTTTTCTTATGCCAAACACTAAAATAAAATATTTTAGTGCTTACATAAATTTTTAGATGTCCGGATGTATTCAGAACGTAAGTTATGCGCGAAAGAGCAAACTTATGCACTTTTTGACGCTTTTAGTCCCTGAATGACCCATAAGTTTATTTTAGCATACCGAACCCCTCAAAGCCTATTTCTAAGCTATGTAAAGGATATTTATGGTATGTTTAACTTATGATAATGTTCCAGAATGTTCGTTATAGTTCAAATTGGCATACTTTAGCATACCGAACCCCTCAAAGCCTATTTCTTATGCCAACTCAACAATCAACCCCACTGCTTTCAGTGACCGAATATCCACATAAACACCATCGGTCACATGAGTGAGACCCTCAAGCACCTCATCAGTCATCAACCATAGGTTGTAAGCAATTTCGGTCACATACTGACCGCCATGAATTTGACTGTTGGGTGTCCTCCCTGAGCACTTCACAAAGTATTCAGCCATCCTTGCGGCTAGGTTGATGTGTGCTCAATCAACCAGCGCGTGCAGAAAAATCAAATCCGGTGTTGGACAGTTCCCTAAACTATCCATGCGGCCGCAAATGGTGTGGCTAAACACATGATGCATCACTCGAACCAACGGGTCTTTCAATCTTGAAGCTTTAGACGTTCTCGGGTTGTAAGGGTCACCAATTGCATTTTCTGCCCAAAACGAATCCCGTGCTGCATCAGTTGGAAAGGTAAACTGCTCCGTGAAGAATTCGGACTCCATGTCTTCTCTTGTATAAATTCCAAGCCTCCTACCCAATCGGCCCACTGACCAAGTGTGCCATTGTCCACCCAACCTGAAAGTTATCCGCTCCTTGTAGCGGAATTTTGGCCTTCTATGAGCAACTGGTTTTTCATAGGCATATGTGGAGAAGAACTCTATTGTGGGCTCAAGATATATGGGTCGGCTGATAGATACTAAGCGCTCAAGTGGGATAGTGAGCATGCTTTGAAGACTATTATACTGATTTAGCTCCCTCATAACCTCCCAATCCAGCCTCCGCGGGACGCCGAATTGCCCTCGCCTTCTCCATAATGCATCACGTCTTGGAATACAAAGAGCTTCTCGCTCATCATCGGGGTTAAATTGCAGGAAAGGATGGTCCATCTGTACGAGGAATATCGTTAGAAAAGCGGGAACAGGAAAAATTTCACTCAAAAACAGCAGAACACCAACTTATGAAGATTCGGTGTTCCTGATCTGGATCTGTCGCACGGACGTGCGACAAGACGCATGGTCGTGTGTCGCCGAGAACAAGCAAAGTTGGCCAGAATATGTCGGATCTGCACGGCGTGCGACCAACGACACAACCGTGCATTACCGGGCCAACAGCAAAATATCGAAAACAGCCGGAGATGCACGATCGTTCCAGCTGAGGAACGTCCGTGCGACTATGTTTTTCTGCAGATTCTGACCCAGGCTCTTAGTAGCCCGATTTTTCACAAATCAACAAGTTTTTACACAAACAGGGGTCAGAAAATACACCGGATGTTCACGATATGCACGATTCAAACAAGGGTTAGGGTTTCATTTGTATTTATGAAGAGAACCCAAAAAGGCCTTGAAGAATCGGATGAATCTACCCTAGAAAGCGAAGAAACAGAAAATCTACATGAAGGAACGTACCGTGCGAAGTAGGGTGTGAAATCGTGCGATTTGAAGTGATATCGCTCTGGAACGGCCGTAGATGGTTAGGGTTCGCGAATGAAGGGAAAAGAAGCAGATGGGGGTTTTTATAATGTACAAAAGACCAAACTGCTCCTACCTCTCGCACGGTCGTGCGCCACCTACATTTTTCAAACCTGCAAGCTGTTCTCGGAGATGCACCGGGGGTGCGACTCACCGTGTCGGCCTGCTCGAAAACGCACGGTAGTGCGATTCGTGGCATGGTCGTGCAACAGCTGCAGATCATAATTTTCTGCAGAAGCCATTTCCAGCAACTGTTTTGGCCGTTTTTCGCCATTTTTTCAACACGCCAATTGTTTTAACAATATTGCAACACAGAACCTTCGCCCGACACGTATGAAAATTATACAAACTAACGGAAACTACCTAACATACCTAAATTACGCTAAAACTAGAAAAACACATAAAAAGACGATACTACCCCTAAAGCGCAAAATACGCTCTTGCTACATTTTTTATCCGCGAGTCAGTAGCGTAGACTCTCTCCTCCCCACACTTATGATGCATGCGGGGTTTGGAGCTCAATTACCTCCACCGCCGACTCTATCGGCCCGGCAACGTACAACTTCAACCGATGTCCATTTACTTTGAATGTAACGCCATCTGCGTTCTCTATTGCAACAATACCATACGGAAATACTTCCTTAACTGTGGATGGTCCAGTCCAACGTGAATGAAGCTTCCCTGGAAATAAGCACAGCCATGAATTGTAAAGAAGAACAAGATCACCCGCTTGGAATTCTTTGTGGTCCTTCAAGCGTTTGTCGTGAAATTTCTTCGTGCGCTCTTTGTAGAGGACGGAGCTCTCATAAGCTTGTTGTCGCAGTTCCTCCAATTCATGAATCTGGAGAAACCGGGCTTCACCTCCGGTTTTCAAGTCCAGATTCGCGGTTTTTAAAGCCCACATAGCTTTATGCTCCAACTCTACCGGTAAATGGCATGCTTTTCCGTATACCAACCTAAAGGGAGTGGTCCCAATAGGGGTCTTATAAGCTGTACGGAATGCCCACAATGCCTCATCAAGTTTGTCCAACCACTCCTTGCGGTTTGCACCAACAGACCGCTCAAGGATGCGCTTTAGCCCTCGATTAGTAACTTCCACCTGCCCGCTCGTCTGCGGATGATAAGGCGTGGACAAACGATGATGCACACCGTAACGAGACAAAGCCTTTTCAAGCTGTGTATTACAGAAATGAGTCCCTCGGTCACTAATAAGCGCTTTCGGAGCGCCAAATCGGGCGAACAAACTTTTCAAGAATCTCACGACCAACCTGGCGTCATTTGTGGGTAAGGCATGTGCCTCCGCCCACTTTGATACATAGTCAACTGCGACCAGGATATACTTGTTGCCTCGTGAGGGGGGAAACGGTCCCATGAAGTCTATCCCCCAAATGTCAAAGACTTCACAAACTTGTATCCAGTTCTGGGAAATATTTTTCGCCCTTTGGCAGGCATCGCACGCTTTTACCCAACTCTGCGCGTCACGAAAAATGGTCGGCCAATAAAACCCGGAATCCAACACCTTCTTGGCGGTGAAGTTGGCTCCATGGTGGCCTCCGGTAGGTCCCTCGTGAAAATGGCACAGAATATCGGTCGCCTCTTTCCCTGATACACATCTTCTGATCACCTGATCAGCACCCACTTTGAATAAGAAAGGACCGTCCCAAATGTAGTGCTTGAGATCCGAAAAGAATTTCCTCTTTTGCTGGTGAGTCAACCCTTTAATCAGAATCCCGCGAGCAAGATAGTTCGTAAAGTCGGCGAACCATGGCGACTCATCGCATATCTCAACACTCATCAACGACTCGTGTGGGAAATTGTCATTGATTGAATCCCAACACGAGTCCTCGATGTCTCCATGCCCTAACCGAGATAGATGGTCAGCCGCTACATTCAATGCACCCTTTTTATCATGAATTTCAATATCAAACTCTTGCAGCAACAGGATCCATCTGATTAGACGCGGTTTTGCGTCCTGTTTGCTGAAGAGGTATCTGATGGCTACGTGATCATACACAACGGTTTTCGAAAGCACCAAATACGATCTAAATTTGTCGAATGCGAAAACAACTGCCAAGAGCTCTTTTTCAGTCGTGGTGTAGTGCTCCTGAGCGTCGTGAAGAGTCTTGCTTGCATAATAGATCGGGTGAAAGTGCTTTTCTTTCTTCTGTCCTAAAACGGACCCTATAGCATAATCACTCGCGTTGCACATAATTTCAAACGACAAACTCCAGTCCGGTGCAACTAAAATAGGGGCCTCAATCAACTTTTGCTTGAGAAGGTCAAAAACCCTCAAGCAATCATCTCTAAATATGAACGGAGCGCCTTTCTCCAACAAACGGGTCATGGGCCTAGCGATTTTTGAAAAGTCCTTTATGAATCGCCTGTAGAACCCCGCATTGTCACACCCTGGCTTTTGCGGAAGCGTGGGTTTATTTGGTGTGACTTCTTAATACCATAGCAACAATCACAACAATGCTATATGATAAAAATACGAGATGTTCACTCATTAATAAAAGTGAGAAAATACCACCATAACATTGTTTAGAAACATCGACATTTGAAATAATTTACAAACCACAAATTATTTAAAATGTTTTCATAGGACACCAAAAGACTTTAGATAAGACGAGGTTTAGAGACATGTAACCCGTCCAGGAATAGGCTACACCTCTCAAACTTCACAACTCTGGATGACATCTATTATCCAACGCAGCTAGACACATGCATACCCTGCCAGATCCTGCTAGTTCCCTGAAATACATGTAGTTTGAAAAATCAACAAAAAGTTGAGCGAGTTCATGTGTATGTCTGTAAGTATAAACCTTTGAATTATGTATTGTATGTATAAAAGTCCCTTTGTAACGATGTATGTATAATCCTTTGTAAACGGTGTATGAAAGTCCCTGGTATGTAGCAATAAGGAAATAAAGAGATCACCAATGGGTTGCAAAGCCAAAGGTAAGTGTGATAAGGTGCGGAAAACTCAAACCTAGCATATTTGTACCGGGCTTCCTGCTGGAAGACATAGTCACCTCTATGGGTCACCCTGACCTCATGGGTGTGGGCTCGCTACACCCAAATAGATCTATCACTCATGTCCCTCGGTCCTACGACGAGGATTAATGGCCTTAAGTATGGTGCCCACCTTTCACAGTCTAGTAGTAAACCCTCCTTAAGCTAACCATACCATGTATAAAATGTCTGTAATAGTGTAACATACTTGGTACTCGTTCTCACCAAGAGTGTTTCTTGTATTCTCAAATTTCATTATACTTGGTACTCGTTCTCACCAAGAGTGTTTCTTGTTTTTGTATCCATAATACCATTTGTAAACATTGTAATATTTGTAACATGTATTTCACCCCAAAGTATAAAACTGAAAACAATTAAGAGAAAAGGGGAAACATGAACTCACCTTGATTCCGAGTAAGTCCAAATAAGTATGCTAATGTGAGAGTTCTTGGGAAATAATATTTCACGTCACTCTAATTGATTGAACATGCAACAATATGGAATATGTATCAACAATAATGTTTAATTGGATAATTGGAAATCCTAAATCTATAGGATTCGGTAGTGTTTTGTTTAATTGGTGACTATAAGGTTTGGATAACCTAATAGAGAACTCGGAAAATGAATATGAGGTACGGAATTATTTATGAAAAATATTTATTTATCATAAATAATAAAATTACACAAATTGTACAAATGATTTAAAAACATTTGTAATAATAAATCAAATATATTTAACTAGTGTAATTAAATAACATAATTAAATATAATGATTATTGGTAAAATATTGTCCAAGTGATATAATTAATTTATAAAAATTATAAATTAATTTATATGGTTGAAATATTTATTATTTAATAAATAATAAATATTTTGTTAAAAGAATACATATGATAATTATATGATTAATTATCAAAATAATTATATTAAATCTGAATAATTAAAAAATAACATTATTAATTATTGAACTTTAATATTACAGATTTAAATTAATTATTATGGCCTTGGAATCATTTTAAATGGTTAAAATGAATTAAAATGGTTAAAATAACCATAAATAAGTTTATATAGTTTAATCATCTAAATAATTAAAGATAATAAAAATTCAGATTCTAAATTTATATAAACTCAGAATAATGTGTCTTTTGTAATAAAAATAATTTTTGGATCAAAATTATATAGCTATATAATTTAATTACATTAAATTAAACTATATAAATAAGTGTAAATACTGATTTATTTATATAAATATCAAATTTATATAAAATGTGAGTAACAACATTATTTTTGTAAAGTCCAGCATGTAAATTAATTACTATAAAAATTTCAATAATTAATTCATTAAATTCGAATTATTATAATTTTGTAAAGATTAAACTATTTTTAATTTATAAAAATAGTTTTATAAACATTTTGACTAACATAATATAAATAATTGAATCAGTAGATAAAGTATATATGTTAAAATTTTCGGACTTTAACTGATCAGTCTCGAATTAATATGAATTAATGAAAGAAAACTGTTAAATCAAGTAAATAATCAAAAAAAAAAATGAACACTGTTCATCTTCTTCCCCAATTCGGTCAACTAAAGTCAACAGGTCCGATTACTTGATCAAATCTACGGTATACTCAAATTAAACTTGCAGAAACATAATAGAAACGTAGATATACCGATTAGTCGAGTAAAACAACTCCGGTATCGGTTGGAGGTGTGGTTTCGACAAAATCCGGCGACTCCGGCTCCGACGAGATTTCAGGTTCTGAATCCCGACTTGTTTCGATGTGTTTGAGTAATGTGAAAGGTGTAGAATGATCGTGGGGATAAAAGAGATTTAAATACAGGTTTCAATCGACACAAAACAACCGAAATTATTGAATTTATTCCACTTTTGAATTCTTTAAAAAAAAACTTTCGGTTTTAAAAGAATTAAAGTACCGAATTGGGTCAAAAATTTCAAATGTGGGTTGTAAAGTGGTTGTAAGTTAGTGGGTGATGATTCTTGATCGATTAAACAAGTAAACAAGAGGACAAGGTCGAGTTTGTTGTGTTTTTGTTCGGATCCGTAACCTGCTGTTGCTGATATATGAATTCAGATCAGTTTTAACTAATATATATATATTAAACGAATCAGGATATGAACGGATGTGGCATGCCCGGCTGAGTGGTTATGATTTCGCTTTCAAACGCTAAGGTCTCGAGTTCGATCCTCGCACACAACCGGTTCCAGGGGATTTATCCCTTTTTAAAACGGTTTTTGTCAAAGTTACACTTAGGTCCCTGTAGTTTCATTTTGTACGAAAATGGTCCCTCAACTTTTGAAAAGTTGCAATAACAGCCCCTATACTTTCATATAAAACGCATAGTTGGTCCCTGAAGTTTCGCAAAATGACATAAATGGTCCCTGTAGTAGTCAGTTAGTTTAACTAACTAGGTTAGTGTTTAAAGAAGGATTTATTATATAGGGACTAACTTAGTTAACCTATTTCAGTTAAATGAGTTAACTGAGTTAAGCTTTAAAGAAGGAATCCTTATATATAAGTTAACCAGGTTAGGATATTTAGTTAAAAGGAGTTTAAGAAGATCCACTTTAGTCCCTAGAGTTTAAGTTTGAGGAAATGACCAAATGAACCTTGGACTTTTATTTCGAAAATATCTATTTATTTCTTTTATATAATAAGTTTCAAAAATTACCAAAAGAACCCTAAACTTGTAGTTTGAAATAATTGCACTTTAACCCTCGTATTTATATAGTTTCGGAAATGACAATTTAGTCCCTAAACTTTGTACTTTCAAATAATGACGGTTTTAGTCCTCGAAATTAAAAGTAATAACTTCAAGCAAGTTTCAAAGAATGTCAAATAGGTCCCTCAACCTATTGTTTGTCTATGCCTTGGCATTGTCAGCATGTTTCTGAGTTATCCGTTTACTGTGCTAACTGTGTTTTGTGCATCAAGTTTATCACTAAAGCTTGTGTGTAGAAAAAAAATGGAGTGACAGTATGAATGTGATGCATATGTATGTATGATGCAGAACTCGTAAAGCAGTTTAATTCAACAGTTGTAGTCAAGCACAGTCATTAAGCACGAAGTTAATATTAATTAATTGTACGGATACCTGAAATTTTGAGGGTTGTCACATTCTCCCCCCGTTAAGAAAATTTCGTCCCGAAATTTATTCGAAAAAGACCATAGAATGTAATTGTAATGATTAGAAAAATAATCAAATCATTGTTTGGTGCTGTAAATTTTGAGGAATTTACGAGGATCATTGCATAGAAATTGTTTTGCATGGCACTATGTCATGCTGGATTTGTAATGTAGATATTATGCAAACAATCGTGTGTACAAATAAGCAAATAATGGATACTCACATAACCACATAATGTATTTATATGCCATCTTACTTAACAAGGCTTACTATGATTCTCATGCATCGAACCCCGTAATTAAGTGTGCACCCAAAATTACGCGTTTCGTCGCATGGTCCACATAGCACTTCTAGTCAAGTGAGGAAACACATAAAATTGAAGTATCGTTCAAATCAAATAAACATCAATATAACACAACATTAATTGAATCAAAACATAGATAGCATTGCTTGTTTGACAGCTGTGAACAAATTACATTTGGGATAGGTCATGTAATGGATCAATATCAAGCTCAAAATTATCAGGTAGTGGAGGTAGTGGATCCAGTTGCATACGAGCAGCTAGCATGTTTTCCAACCATTGATTTCTTTCAGTCAGCTCTTGTACTTGTAGTGACAAATCTTGGACCTGATTACTTAACCTGGCCATTTCAACTACCATTTGATCTGAATGTAGATCTATTTGAGGCACCGTACTTGGGCCTGCTATATCAGTTGATGGCAGTTGTTCTACTTCATTCAATAGTGACACAAAGGATTGTGGCAGTACTGGTGACTGCAAAAGTGATTCCGATCCTAATTGATCTTGGATCATCATGCTTTCATCAAACAATTCATCTTGCGTCGTTGGATCCTCATCGAAGACTATCGGTGAGAAGCCTTGTGAGACGTTTGGTGTTAATGCTTGGGGTGGGTTAGTTGGAATATGTTCGTGTACGTATGGCGGCGGTGGGTTCATATTATAACGATAAAAAGACGGTGGAGGAAATTGCATCAATAATTGCTGCAAATTCTGTGGGGGGATACTTTCTAAGACAAAAGGAGATCCCCCTGACTTAGATGGTTGAGTCGGGTTTAGCCTAAAGAGGTTACAATTTACAATCTCAGGTGCCTTTGGAGGAGATAACCCCTGGATAACCTGGTCACTCAAGACACCAAAAGATTTTGCTAGTCTAGTAATGTAAGATCCCCCCATGAGACTTCTCGGGGGATTTGTGTGTTGACTAGAAAAAGATGCAGCAAGTCTATGGGCAATATTACAAGGAACTTGCTCGAAGATACTATATAGATAGAAGACTTCGGAGGTACTAACCCTTTGTTGGTTAATTTCGCGCCCCGTGATAGTGTTAGCTAAAACACGGTGCATATACCGATAACGAGAGTCTTTGTAGTTTCCTGCATTATTGTAGCCGCACCATGCTTTTGATGCATGGTGTTTCCAATATTCTTTCATTTCCGCATAGGTACAGGTGGTTGATGCCCTCGTGAAAATGGGCTGGCTAACTTCTTCATTGGTATAAATACCCAGACGAACTGCGAATTCTGCTAAAGACATGTTATAATGTTGTCCGCAAAGCCGAAAATGAATGGATTCTTCGGTAAGACTTCTATTAGATTTGTAATAGAAGGTGGACAAGAATTCATATACCAGTTCATCATATGATGGCTCTAAGATGTCGAAGAAACGGCGCCAAGGTGTATTGTGTGATAGTAATATTGACAGTGAACCACTGGGGTCAACCATTTCTATTCGAGGCCAATCAATACTGCCAATGGAAAAAACCTCAAGATCCTTGAGTTCCTGATACTTCTCACGAGTGGTTAGATCGGCAAACCGAAGGAATAGATGAATTCCTGCTGCATTTGAGGATTCAGCATGTGCTACTGGGAAATATGCCATTTGAATATTGGGTTTACGTGATGAGTTTTTCCGACGAGTGTGTGAGTGATATGGATTTTAAGAAGGTGTTGTGGTGATGTGAGAAGGTAGAACGGTTCAATTTTTATAGCTCATGCAAATCCCATAAAGTCCGGAAATGATTTATTATGAGCCGTAATTGTGCTACCAAAAGTCTAGGTTCACACTGATCGACAAAATGGAATGCGTGCTCAATTCAATTACCGAGAAATCAGGAGCCGAGAAAAAAAAAATCGACGACGATAAGTTTGAAAAAGGAGACGGTTGTTGCTGTCATGTTTTTATTTTTATATATAGAAACGACTACAGGTGAAAGAAAAAAAAAATATATATATATATATATATATATATATATATATATATATATATTATAAGGAGAACTTATAGTGATGACAGATGGTTATTCGGACGGATGGTCACCCGGACGGATGGTCACCCGGTCGGATGATCACTCGGTCGGATGTCCATTCGGCGCAAATGGGACTCATTCGATCGGACAGTCATTCGGATAATAGTGTGTCTCAGAAATGTCTCAAACTTTTGAAATTTCCATTGTTTATACGTTTTAAAATAGTTTACTGTAGCTAGTTTGAAAATTTGAATTTTAACATGTATGATCTCGAAAATAATTTGAACTTGAAAAAGAAGGAATCGTATCGTAATAAATTGATAATAGTACAACGTGGGTTGATTAGGACTTGGATTGTTCTGAAACGGAGAAAAGAAATTTTTTTTTTTTTTGAATTAGGGTAACATGCCTTGAGCCGATAGGCATACTGTACTCTCATCGGTAGTTCCCAGGTAGGCAAACGTGTGTCTCGTCATGGAGGTAATTTCACAATCGGGTAAAGTAGTTTCATAAAATCATTGAGGATCAAAGAAGACTTGTAACAAGATGGATATCATTTATTCCACGAATAAATGACATCAATGACAAGTCAAAGTAGTTGGGTTCTTATAACTTAGTGAAGTCATGCTTTAGCCTATAAGTGAACACTCATCCTAAGAATTCCCAGGTAAGCACAACTGGTCCTTCGAGTTAGGATATATACGAAGTGCTTGCCTAGACAAAAAACTCAGAATACAGGCATCCACCCTTCCAGATTGCACGAGTTCGTTATTAGAGCCCAAGACTTTGATGAGAATTTAAAATCAGAAGGGGTTTTGAAAATAATCACCTAGGGATAGGTGATGAGCATTTGTAAAATCTAAAGATTCTAAAGATGAGATCTTTGGTGACGAGGCATTGGTTACAAAAGATAAGGATAAGTATAACAACGCAGAATGAGTACTAATGGATAGGAGTCCTAGGTAAGTTATAGTCTAGGTCAAAAGTAATTTCTAATAACCTAAATCCCTATAACCATGGCTCTGTTGCTTGACAACCAATCCATCCCTACTACCGCATCGAAGCTTCCTAACTCGACTGGCAGTAGGTCTAATGTAAGTTCGTTTTCTCCCAACTTTATCACGCATCCTCTGATGACTTCATTCGTTTCTACTAGCTTCCCATTAGCCAGTTCAATTGAGTACGGAATGTCTAACTTACTAGCAGTTAACCTAAGTATTTTCTTAAATTCTAGCGATACAAAACTATAGTCGGCACCAGTGTCATAGTAAGTATAGTAAGTAAGTAATATGCGTATGTAATAACATAATAACTCATAACATCCCATGTCATAGCATAAAATAATCCAACAACGCATGTAAGTCACAATCAATGTAAGCAAGTAATCATCCTAGTCTTCCCCAGACTATCCCACCTAGTCTCTTAGACTGAACTCCCTAGTCTCTGAGACTAACTCCCTGGCCTCTAAGACCAAACCTTCCCAGTCTCTAAGACTTGCTCCCTGGCCTCTAAGACCAAACCTTCCCAGTTACTACATGTCCGACCCGAGAAACACATGTTTGTAAAGAAACGTTTGTACCCTGGATCTGGAAACTTGTATATGCAATGTAAAAATGTTTTCGTGAGAGCCCCGATGATCATAGTCTAGACTCGAGAAAGAATCCTAGTTCGCTATGATCGAGGCTCTGATACCAAGCTGTCACACCCTGGCTTTTGCGGAAGCGTGGGTTTATTTGGTGTGACTTCTTAATACCATAGCAACAATCACAACAATGCTATATGATAAAAATACGAGATGTTCACCCATTAATAAAAGTGAGAAAATACCACCATAACATTGTTTAGAAACATCGACATTTGAAATAAGTTACAAACCACAAATTATTTAAAACGTTTTCATAGGACACCAAAAGACTTTAGATAAGATGAGGTTTAGAGACATGTAACCCGTCCAGGAATAGGCTACACCTCTCAAACTTCACAACTCTGGATGACATCTATTATCCAACGCAGCTAGACACATGCATACCCTGCCAGATCCTGCTAGTTCCCTGAAATACATGTAGTTTGAAAAATCAACAAAAAGTTGAGCGAGTTCATGTGTATGTCTGTAAGTATAAACCTTTGAATTATGTATTGTATGTATAAAAGTCCCTTTGTAACGATGTATGTATAATCCTTTGTAAACGGTGTATGAAAGTCCCTGGTATGTAGCAATAAGGAAATAAAGAGATCACCAATGGGTTGCAAAACCAAAGGTAAGTGTGATAAGGTGCGGAAAACTCAAACCTAGCATATTTGTACCGGGCTTCCGGCTGGAAGACATAGTCACCTCTATGGGTCACCCTGACCTCATGGGTGTGGGCTCGCTACACCCAAATAGATCTATCACTCATGTCCCTCGGTCCTACGACGAGGATTAATGGCCTTAAGTATGGTGCCCACCTTTCACAGTCTAGTAGTAAACCCTCCTTAAGCTAACCATACCATGTATAAAATGTCTGTAATAGTGTAACATACTTGGTACTCGTTCTCACCAAGAGTGTTTCTTGTATTCTCAAATTTCATTATACTTGGTACTCGTTCTCACCAAGAGTGTTTCTTGTTTTTGTATCCATAATACCATTTGTAAACATTGTAATATTTGTAACATACCCCAAAGTATAAAACTGAAAACAGTTAAGAGAAAAGGGGAAACATGAACTCACCTTGATTCCGAGTAAGTCCAAATAAGTATGCTAATGTGAGAGTTCTTGGGAAATAATATTTCACGTCACTCTAATTGATTGAACATGCAACAATATGGAATATGTATCAACAATAATGTTTAATTGGATAATTGGAAATCCTAAATCTATAGGATTCGGTAGTGTTTTGTTTAATTGGTGACTATAAGGTTTGGATAACCTAATAGAGAACTCGGAAAATGAATATGAGGTACGGAATTATTTATGAAAAATATTTATTTATCATAAATAATAAAATTACACAAATTGTACAAATGATTTAAAAACATTTGTAATAATAAATCAAATATATTTAACTAGTGTAATTAAATAACATAATTAAATATAATGATTATTGGTAAAATATTGTCCAAGTGATATAATTAATTTATAAAAATTATAAATTAATTTATATGGTTGAAATATTTATTATTTAATAAATAATAAATATTTTGTTAAAAGAATACATATGATAATTATATGATTAATTATCAAAATAATTATATTAAATCTGAATAATTAAAAAATAACATTATTAATTATTGAACTTTAATATTACATATTTAAATTAATTATTATGGCCTTGGAATCATTTTAAATGGTTAAAATGAATTAAAATGGTTAAAATAACCATAAATAAGTTTATATAGTTTAATCATCTAAATAATTAAAGATAATAAAAATTCAGATTCTAAATTTATATAAACTCAGAATAATGTGTCTTTTGTAATAAAAATAATTTTTGGATCAAAATTATATAGCTATATAATTTAATTACATTAAATTAAACTATATAAATAAGTGTAAATACTGATTTATTTATATAAATATCAAATTTATATAAAATGTGAGTAACAACATTATTTTTGTAAAGTCCAGCATGTAAAATAATTACTATAAAAATTTCAATAATTAATTCATTAAATTCGAATTATTATAATTTTGTAAAGATTAAACTATTTTTAATTTATAAAAATAGTTTTATAAACATTTTGACTAACATCTATATCTATATATATAATAAAAGAAACCACTTTTGAGACACTTGTCATTATATTAAAGCATCTCTTATAGATAATTATTATTTTAATTTAATCTTTTTTAATTAGTTATAGATAACCCTCCTATTAAATATTATTTAGTTTATATCTTATGGATAATTAATGTGTCAATTTAAAATCTTACATTTGGGTCGTGTTTGAAATTAGCCAAATTACCATCCAGCATGGCTTATTTTCTAAAGACTATAAAGGAAAATGTTTTTTTTTTTTTTTTTTTTTACATTTGGGTCGTGTTTGAAATTAGCCAAATTACCATCCAAACATGGCTTATTTTCTAAAGACTATAAAGGAACATGTTTTTTTTTTGTTTTGAAGAATTATAAAGGAACATGTTGATAACTAAAAATGTGCACGCAATTAGATCCTCGCCCATGTATACGTATAAAAAAAATGTAGAGTCATTTTTATAAAATTTTATTTTTTTACACAATTTAACATTTTTAATCTATACTATGTAATAAAAGAAATCACTTTTGGGACACCTGTCATCATATTAGAGCATCTGAGCCCAAAAAAGAAACCACTTTTGGGACGTTAGGGTCCAAAAATGTTAGAAAAAAGACGTTGGGGGCTTAGATGTTAAAAAATTCTTTTTTGGGCTAAAAGGGTAAAAGTGATATAACTAAGGGGCCAAAATCGTAGTTTTTTTATTTGATGTATAAAATTAGATTTATTCAATTCGTACAATACATGAGGTTAACCTTCTGGGGTAGCCCAGTTGGCCAGTCCCACCCAGCCTCTTCTTAAGGTATTACCATCCAAACATGGCTTATTTTCTAAAGACTATAAAGGAACATGTTTTTTTTTGTTTTGAAGAATTATAAAGGAACATGTTGATAACTAAAAATGTGCACGCAATTAGATCCTCGCCCATGTATACGTATAAAAAAATGTAGAGTCATTTTTATAGAATTTTATTTTTTTACACAATTTAACATTTTTAATCTATACTATGTAATAAAAGAAATCACTTTTGGGACACCTGTCATCATATTAGAGCATCTGAGCCCAAAAAAGAAACCACTTTTGGGACGTTAGGGTCCAAAAATGTTAGAAAAAAGACGTTGGGGGCTTAGATGTTAAAAAATTCTTTTTTGGGCTAAAAGGGTAAAAGTGATATAACTAAGGGGCCAAAATCGTAGTTTTTTTATTTGATGTATAAATTAGATTTATTCAATTCGTACAATACATGAGGTTAACCTTCTGGGGTAGCCCAGTTGGCCAGTCCCACCCAGCCTCTTCTTGAGGTCACCGGTTCGACTCCTGGCAATGCCCTATTGGGGTGTTGGGGCTCTTCACCGTGGGTACTCACCGCCAGGCAACATTGGGACGTTGTTAGCTTGCGGAGTTGCAATACTCCGACGGATGGGAGGTCCGTGCAACTACCTCCCCCCCCCCCCCCCTACAATACATGAGGTTTTTAAGGATATATAATTTTTATTATTTAGTACAGAAAATTACATTTATTCAAACCGTGTAATACGCATATTTTTAAAGATGTAATTTTTTTTTATTATTTGTTATATATAAAATTACATTTATTCAACCCGTATAATAAATGAGATTTTTTAAAGATGTATTATTTTATTATTTGGTAAACAATATTACATTTATTTAACTCGTGTAATACACGTGGTTTTAAAGAAATAACTTTTTTTATTTTGTATATAAAATTACATTTATTCAACCTGTACAATATTGTTCTTATAGATATAACTTTTTATTAATTAATATATAAAATTTTATTTATTCAACTTGTGCAATAAAAAAGGTTTTTAAAGATATATAGTTTTATTATTTAGTATATAAAATTTATTTATTCAACCTGTGTGATACACTGGGTTATAACCTAGTAATATAAATAATTGAATCAGTAGATAAAGTATATATGTTAAAATTTTCGGACTTTAACTGAGCAGTCTCGAATTAATATGAATTAATGAAAGAAAACTGTTAAATCAAGTAAATAATCAAAAAATAAAATAAAAGATGAACACTGTTCATCTTCTTCCCCAATTCGGTCAACTAAAGTCAACAGGTCCGATTACTTGATCAAATCTACGGTATACTCAAATTAAACTTGCAGAAACATAATAGAAACGTAGATATACCGATTAGTCGAGTAAAACAACTCCGGTATCGGTTGGAGGTGTGGTTTCGACAAAATCCGGCGACTCCGGCTCCGACGAGATTTCAGGTTCTGAATCCCGACTTGTTTCGATGTGTTTGAGTAATGTGAAAGGTGTAGAATGATCGTGGGGATAAAAGAGATTTAAATACAGGTTTCAATCGACACAAAACAACCGAAATTATTGAATTTATTCCACTTTTGAATTCTTTAAAAAAAAACTTTCGGTTTTTAAAGAATTAAAGTACCGAATTGGGTCAAAAATTTCAAATGTGGGTTGTAAAGTGGTTGTAAGTTAGTGGGTGATGATTCTTGATCGATTAAACAAGTAAACAAGAGGACAAGGTCGAGTTTGTTGTGTTTTTGTTCGGATCCGTAACCTGCTGTTGCTGATATATGAATTCAGATCAGTTTTAACTAATATATATATATTAAACGAATCAGGATATGAACGGATGTGGCATGCCCGGCTGAGTGGTTATGATTTCGCTTTCAAACGCTAAGGTCTCGAGTTCGATCCTCGCACACAACCGGTTCCAGGGGATTTATCACTTTTTAAAACGGTTTTTTTCAAAGTTACACTTAGGTCCCTGTAGTTTCATTTTGTACGAAAATGGTCCCTCAACTTTCGAAAAGTTGCAATAACAGCCCCTATACTTTCATATAAAACGCATAGTTGGTCCCTGAAGTTTCGTAAAATGACATAAATGGTCCCTGTAGTAGTCAGTTAGTTTAACTAACTAGGTTAGTGTTTAAAGAAGGATTTATTATATAGGGACTAACTTAGTTAACCTATTTCAGTTAAATGAGTTAACTGAGTTAAGCTTTAAAGAAGGAATCCTTATATATAAGTTAACCAGGTTAGGATATTTAGTTAAAAGGAGTTTAAGAAGATCCACTTTAGTCCCTAGAGTTTAAGTTTGAGGAAATGACCAAATGAACCTTGGACTTTTATTTCAAAAATATCTATTTATTTCTTTTATATAATAAGTTTCAAAAATTACCAAAAGAACCCTAAACTTGTAGTTTGAAATAATTGCACTTTAACCCTCGTATTTATATAGTTTCGGAAATGACAATTTAGTCCCTAAACTTTGTACTTTCAAATAATGACGGTTTTAGTCCTCGAAATTAAAAGTAATAACTTCAAGCAAGTTTCAAAGAATGTCAAATAGGTCCCTCAACCTATTGTTTGTCTATGCGTTGGCATTGTCAGCATGTTTCTGAGTTATCCGTTTACTGTGCTAACTGTGTTTTGTGCATCAAGTTTATCACTAAAGCTTGTGTGTAGAAAAAAAATGGAGTGACAGTATGAATGTGATGCATATGTATGTATGATGCAGAACTCGTAAAGCAGTTTAATTCAACAGTTGTAGTCAAGCACAGTCATTAAGCACGAAGTTAATATTAATTAATTGTACGGATACCTGAAATTTTGAGGGTTGTCACACGCATGACCAAGAAAGCTCCGTATCGCTCTCACTGAGGTGGGAGGTGGAAGTCGTGAAATAACGTCAACTTTAGCTGGATCAACTTCCATACCCGCACGAGAAATCTTATGTCCCAGAACTATGCCCTCCTTCACCATGAAGTGGCATTTCTCCGAGTTTAGGACCAGATTCGTCTCCTCGCACCTCTTCAACATCTTTCTCAAATTTTCTAAACAATGATCGAAGGAATCCCCAAATACCGAAAAGTCATCCATGAAAACCTCCATAGAATCCTCGATCATATCATGGAAAATAGCAACCATGCATCTCTGGAAGGTCGCTGGTGCATTACACAACCCTAAAGGCATCCGCCGGTAGGCGAATGTGCCGAAGGGGCAGGTAAAGGTAGTCTTCTCCTGATCCTCAGGAGCGATAGGAATTTGGAAATACCCAGAGAACCCGTCCAAGAAACAGTAATACAACTTCCCCGACAGACGTTCCAACATCTGGTCGAGGAATGGAAGCGGGAAGTGATCCTTACGAGTAGCATCATTGAGTTTGCGGTAATCAATGCAAACTCGCCACCCAGTGACGGTACGGGTAGGAATTAGCTCATTCCTATCATTTGAAACTACAGTCATACCACCTTTCTTAGGTATAACCTGCACTGGACTCACCCACATAGAGTCGGATATAGGATAAATCATCCCAGCATCCAACAACTTAATCATTTCTTTCTTCACCACATCCTGCATATTTGGATTTAAACACCTCTGATGTTGTGCACACGGTTTGTACTCGTCTTCCATCAGAATCTTGTGAGTACAAAAACAAGGATTGATGCCTTTGATATCCATGATTTTCCACGCAATAGCTATTTTATGAAGTCTTAGAACCTCGAGAAGCGGATTTTTCTCATCTTTTTCCAATGATGCCGAAATTATGACCGGTAAGCGACGCTCCTCGTCCAGAAATGCGTACTCGAGATGTGGTGGGAGTTCTTTCAACTCCAAAGACGGCGGATCTTCAACCGACAGTTTTGCTTTCTCTTCTTCTACATGGACAATTTCAAGAAATCTCTCCGGACTCTGGGAACCATCGTCACCAATCTGATAGACTGGTTGCTCTAAATGGTGGCCCTCTAGCGTAATGCCAATCAGGTCCCCACACGACAGACGTGTGTCCGAATCAATCTCGTCAACAGTACCTTGAAAATGAGAGCACACACATGCATCGACAATGTCGACGTAATAAAGCTTGTCATCTTGACTTTGCGAATGCTGCATCGATCTTTTGATATCGAATGTCACGTGCTCATCATTCACTCGGAGCGTGATTTGGCCAGCTGCCACATCAACAATTGTCCTCGCTGTATTGAGGAAAGGGCATCCAAGTATCAAAGGCACTCTTGAATCCTCGTCCATGTCAAGAATAACAAAATCCATGGGGAAAACAAATTTATCGATTTTTACAAGCATGTTTTCCACAAATCCACGCGGATACTTGATTGAACGGTCTGCCAACCGAATGCTCATCCTAGTAGGTGACTGCTCACGCAGATCCAGTTTAGTAAAAACCTTATATGGCATAAGGTTGATACTCGCTCCCAAGTCAGCCAATGCATGGCTAACAGACATGTTTCCAATCAAACACGGGAGTGTAAAACTACCCGGATCTCCCATTTTCATGGGTAGACGGTTTTGTAGAACGGCAGAACAAGTTTCATTCATCACCACACATGATATATCCTCGAGCTTCTGTTTATTCGAGAGGATATCCTTAAGGAATTTCGTATACTTTGGCATCTGGGCCAAGGCTTCAACAAACGGTATATTAATGTGTAGTTGCTTAAACAACTCAAGGAACTTACCGTATTGTTCTTCGTTCTTCTGCTTCTTCAGCCTGCCTGGATAAGGTACTGGAAGAGTGTAATCTTTGACCGGCTCCTGGACTTGTGTTGTACTTGCTGGGCGTAGCCTGGCTTGCACCTCGTCCGGTTTGTCAGTCGGGACCGCTTTAGTGATCGGTGATGAGTCCGATATGACGGGTCCGGTAGTCTTTCTACTCCTGGTCATGACAGCATTCACATCCCTGTGACCGCCTGGGTTTGGTTCTGTATTGCCCGGAAGACCACCCGGGGGTCTTTTTGACATCATCTGCGCCAGCTGACCAACCTGATTCTCGATATTCTGAATCGAGGCCTTGTGACTCCTCATTTCTCCCTCATGAGAAAGAAAACGATCCTCGCTCTACTAGTAGCGTTTTTCAGCCAACTGATTTACACTCGAGGAGCTAGTAAGAAGCTGAGCCATCATATCCTCCAGCTTGGAACTAGACTGAGGGGCCTGCTGCTGGGAGCTACTCCCAGTGCCCTGATTCTGATATGAATATGGACGCTGCTGGTAAGGTTGGTTGTATTGCTGGAACTACAGACCCTAACCCTGCTGCGGTGCTGGAGCGCGCGGATTGAACCCCAATGGGTTTTGATTGCCTGTATTCGCTCGCCACCCAAAATTTGGGTAATTTCTCCATCCGGGATTATAGGTGTTGCTGTACGGGTTATTCTGCGGCCTCACCTGATTACTCACGAAATCTACTTCTTCGTGGCCCTCATATACGACTCCCTGAAAGTACGCACCAGGCTCATGTGACACTCCACACTGGTCACACCCCGAGCCAGCCTGCGCAATCATCTGGGACCTATCGAATTTCGATGCAAGAGCTGAGATTTGTGCAGTAATAGCTGTATAGTCGTCTACCGCATGAACTCCTGCGCGGGATGCTGATGATGATGATGTAGCCCGACCTCTATCTCCTTCGCGATGAGAGCTAGACTTCAATGCAGCTTTTTCAATGATCACGTAAGCTTCAATTGGTGTCTTTGTTCAAAGATCACCTCATGCATTCATGTCTAATCGCTCCTACGTATTGTAGCTAAGTCCTTGATAGAATGTCAAGACTAACTGTCTCTTGGAGAAGCCATGATGTGGAACATCAAGTAACAGTTCCTTAAATCTCTCCCAAACCGTGTGCAACGACTCACCCTCATCTTGGCGAAAAGTCACAACCCGATTTCTTAACTTAGTTGTTTTCTCAGGCGGAAAGTATTTTTGCATAAACAGCTCCGCCAGCCCATTCCAAGTCCTGATGGACCCAGCTGGTAATGACATAAGCCATGCTCTGGCTTTTTCACGCAATGAGAATGGAAACAACCTCAACCTAACAACATCCTCCGAAACATCTCTAATCTTAAACGTGGAACAAACTTGGAGAAAAGCCGCTATATGTCGTCCGGTATCCTCATGCTCACGCCCGTCAAACTGCACCGAATTCTGCACCATATTAATAATACTAGATTTAATTTCGAAAACAGGTGCATCTATAGTAGGTCGTAGGATACTCGGTTCCAGGCCTGTCGCTCCAGGCTGATTAGATTCATTCAAAGGTCGCTCGTCGTCTGCCATGATTGCGTTCCCTGCTGCCCCTGAGCCCTCAGCTTCAGCGGGTACCACCTGCTCCTGCTCACCAGATGCGAGCAGTAGCCCAACCGCACGCCCACTCGCGCGAAGACGTCTCCATAGATCACGCTCGGGTTCGTCTGACGGTTCAACAACTTCTAGAGCGGGGGTCGAGAACATCAACCTGCAAACAAAAAATTGACACGATGAATATTTTATTAATATAATAATGTTGTTTTTTTTTTGCTGAAAAGAAACAGAATATTATTTAAAATGGGCTGAAAATTTTTTAAAAATTCGAAAATAGGCCCGAAATTTTATAAAAATTAAAGCAATAAATATAATCGAATCGGCTAGTATAAAAATGGTTTTTCAAAGCCGAAAACTCAAAGAATAAATAAATAATAAATACGGATTAAATAAATAAATAGAACAAAAAAAATTACAAGTGTACAAAAAAATGACTTGGAAAACGAATAAATGAAATAAAAAGCAAGAAATATTAACAAATAAATAATCAAGTAAGTATACACAAATATTAACAAGTATATACGCCGATAACACAATGACTCGGGTCGTACCTAAAACTCGCCATTTCCCCGGCAACGGCGCCAAAAACTTGACGTGTGCGTATATATACATAATTTTGCAATGAAATTACACACGAATCGGTTTTAAATTTATAAAAGTGATTATTACTTTTGCATCAAAACACACACGAAAGAGGCAAGTGTACCCCGTCATATATGTAGTAAAGTATCGGTAAGAACCAAGTATCGATCCAAGGAAATGGGCGGAGAAATAATACTAGACCTTTGTCACTAAACTACCGGTAAAAAGATAAGTTGTTTGATTTTTAATAAACTAAAGTAAGCAATAACAAATACTTATAAAACATAGTAGAAAATAGATAAATAGCCTTGCTTAATACACAACCAAAGTATGTCAACTAAGTCTGTTTTGGCACTAGAAGCATTCGGTCAATTTTCCATTTTAAGACAATTAGTATCCCTTTCGGGAATCCTAACATGACAATCATTCGGAAAGCTAAAACGATAAACACACTTTAACCACCTAAAATTGTTCTTTAACGTGCAATTGATAAATGTCTATGAAAATCTCTTAAAAAAAGTTAGTCATCCGTTAGGAGTTTTCTAACCTCACTTAAACAAGGAAAGCGACACCGATAAACACAATGCAACCACCGAGACAAGCATAAACTAGATTAAATCACAACCGAGTTCATCTTACAAATCTTGCACATAAATTCACCAAGATAGCAATTTTGGCCTAAACTACTAACTAAGCTAACAAATCATGGCAAGAATTTATAACGACACCATTTAACCCGTTAAGGTCCTTACGTGACGGCAAGCTTTCTTGATTAACAATAATTACATTTTATTAAACCACTAACCATTTCTAGTATCATGGTGCACACACTTTAACCAAGCTAGTTTAAATTTTACTAATACAAGATTAATTAAGCTTCATTTTTCAACTATCTTAACTAACCAAATACCAATCATCCAACACAATTACTTATAATCAAGAAATCAATATCAATAACAAGGTTGCAAACTAATCATCAAAGATTAACATAGAAAATACTTCCAAATGTCATTACAAACAAAGATTAACATACTAATGGTTATAATCAAGCAAGGGATTGTTGTGTTTTTGCCCAAAGGCTACAATAATACATAAACAATAATCTAAATGCTTGAAAGATTAACAAAATAATGGAAAGATTAGAAAACCAAACCATAAACAAGCATAAGATTAAGAATCTGGAAGATAACGAAGCTAATCGGCACAATGTGGCTTGAATCCGGGTGAAAGCAGGAGCCTCCGGAGCCTGAAAATCACCAGAATCGCTTCCAAAATGTCCAGAGTTACGAGCAGAATGTTTCTGCAAGTTTTTATATAATTTCGATGTTGCACGGTCGTGCGTCCTGTTGCACGACCGTTCACTTTTTGCCTTATTGGAGGTATGGTGCACCATACTGCATGACGTCACAGATCTTGACCGGTCTTCGGTCTCGCACGACCGTTATTCATATGGCACGACCGTGCGTTTCCGGGATCTTGTTGCACGGACTGATGCACTGGTCGTTCATCACCGGGATTTGGCTTAACATCGGATCCGCACGGGGTGCAATATATGGCACGTCCGTGTGTCACTGGGATTGCCTTGCACGCCGTGTTGCACCCTCGTTCATTGCCGGGCTGGTCTTGATATGTCGGAGATGCACGGTCGTTCCTCAGACCGCACGACCATTCCACTCGCCTAGGTCAGTTTTCTAACAGAATTTTCGCAGCTTCGTCGTTTTGTCCGGAAAGTCCTCGTTTTCACTATCATCTTGTCCGGTATGCTGTTTTATGCCTGTAAACAAAAGTATACATAATTAAGTATCCGAATGACGGTTTTACGGCCGAAAACGCATAAAATAGGGATAAAATGGGGGACTAAAATATGTGTAAATTAGCGAATATCTGGAAGCATACATCACCTTGTCTTCTTCAGCACACTTACTTTTTTTAGGACAGCTTCCGTCTTTTCTAGCCATCAAAGTGCGGCTGTGGCTCCTTCACTGAATGTGAACTCTGTTGGCTTACAAGCTAGAAATTCTTTATAGGTACATCCAGGAGTCATTGCTTTCATCTTTTTAGGTAATGGGGCTTTGATAAGGTCATCATTGTCACCATTTACACTATGGCTAAAGCTGTCATTACGGGTGTGTTTGCTATTCACAGCTTTCATCTGTTCTACCGTGTTTTTAACCGCTTCTACGATTAAAGAGATAGAACTAACTATGTCCAGAGCGATTATGTTTTCTATAGCCTCTTTATTCAAAGGATTTTCCTGATTATTCTGGCCCTATTGGTTAACTTCGTTTGACATCTGAACTGCAAACATAATTCATAGATTAATCTCACAGAATAAATAACAACTAAGCAAAGTACTATAAACATAAATACGCATTAGTCAGAGCATAGCGCCAAAATTGTCGTGCATTGCGACTTTTGTATATTTTATATTATGCTTCATATATATTTTACACAACCACATTTATAGTTGTATTTACATATATAGCTTTATTTTTATTTTATTATTATTATTATTTCACAAAATACTAAATATCATACAGACATCTATTCTATAGTTAGGTCATCTTTAGAAATTGAACTCCCGCTCGTCATACTTCCAGACAAGGTTCTCACCCACTGTTCTGATCCTATTCCCTGCCTCCACGAGTTCTTCGCCATAGTGGCGAAGTTCAACAACGTTGTCCGGGTTCATGGGTGGGAAAACTGCAGGAACATGTTCAAACTGGGGTAATAGGGATTTGGGTTGTTCGTCAGGTTCTGGAAATGCCAGTCATTGGTCCACCATTCTTCGGCTTGATTTTGATGTGACTGTTGAGGAATGGCCGGTTCGGGTATGACGGGTTCCATATTTATTTGCATTTCTGGTGGTATTGGTGCGTTCAGGAAATTTCATTTAGCGGCCCGAAGAGGTCACAATTGCCAATTTCCTATCCATTTCCTCCCAAGGTGGTAACATCGGGGTTTGGTTGGAACTTTCTCCAATAATTTCTTTACCCTTTGGTTCAGCAGTCTTTTTGATTTTCTGAGCAGCCGGCTTCTTCTTCCTACCTTTTTCTAATCCAGAATCCTTTTCCTCTTCTTTGATTTCGGCTTTCCCTGACCTTGAAATACCATTGGTTCATCAGTTTCAGCTTGATATCCCGTCTGACTTTCTGTCGTTTCCATATCTGTGGGATTCATGGTTATGTTCTGGAGGGCTTCTACTGACTCGCTCATATTGTTAGTCAAAAACAATGAAAACACGAACTCCGAAAATCGAATATCATATTGATTAGTAGCACAGATGTTTCACAGAAGCATTTAATCACATTCCTAACTACTAAATTTAAGTATTTTTACAATACTTAATTAGCTTAAACTAGTGGGTCTAATACCACCTTTTGTCACCACCCCTGAGCCGTGCCTCGGTTCGGGAGCTGTGAGGCAGACACCAGTGGTACCAGTGTTTATTATTTGGCAGCGGAAATTATCAGGGTCGGGTGTCAGGAAAATTTCATCAGAGTTTTCGAAACACCAAGTTTTCATTTCATAAACTGTGGGGTAAACCCCGTATTTACATAAAGGAATTTTACTGGGAAATCCTTAATTTACAGGAAACACTGTTTATTTCTGGTTTACATAGCCACTTATTTGAACTGAAGTGCTTCACGACCCTTTTTCCTTTCTTCACAATAAATCATCTGAAACGCGTTTTAAAAGCATTTGGTTAGCGAAAAATACTGGTGAGTTCATTGAGTTGTTTAAAAACACAATGTTATAATTTACAACATTAAGGGTTTTTACATTTGTTTATATCTATCAATTAACCCAAATCGGTATTTGTCAATCGACCGGATCTGTGACTATGGTCATATCACTGTTGATCATTCTCTCAACTAGTGAAGCTTATCAAGTAGTGTATACAAAACCCCACATACCAGCAGTAATTGTAGGATACAAAAACTTAATCACTGTAATTACAACTTGGAAACAAATAGGGTTTTTTGAAAGCATTTAATAAAAATAGAATGACTCACAATGTAGGTTTAAGTTGATATGTCTTGCCTACTGGTTTAGGGCTGGTATTCCTAAATAAATACACAATGCACACGTATTAGTGTATTAACTCAATGCAAATTTAACGATAATCACGAGATCAAAACCCACAACGAATGACAAAGTATAGCCAGGTACCGGCAACACTTAAACATCCGTTGGATCGGTTTCAATCGATCGGATATAGTTCCGTGTCAGTGATAGAGTTATTACCCTGATATTGGGGTAACGTTTCGGGAATTTAGGGCTTTGCTGGAAAGAAACGGAGATACGAGAATTAGGACGATGTGTTTAAACGATCGAACTGAGCAAACTGACCAAGTCCCACACAACTGGATTTATACCAAGATTTTGACCCCTCCCCCTCTCCCTTCCGCGTGTCGCGGGGGACACCCCCCCCCCCCCCCCGGCTAGACTAGCCTTGTTGCAAATATAGGCTGGCCATTAGTCAATTTTGAGTCCCACGCGTACAGATATCTTGCCGCGCGTCGCGGGACATTTAGGGGATCCCCCCATGAGTCTCCAAGGGTCCCTGTTTCTAGTTTCTTTTGTTTTTCATTTCGGGTCGCGCCGTACAAATTCGAGATCTCAATTAGGGTTCCTTAAATGTATTTTGAAAATGGTTAATTTGAAATGTTGGAGGTTGTTACATCAATAATCAGCGGGTCCAAAAATGTATTTTATTTAATTATAATATTTAAAAAACAAGATTCATAAATGTTAAATTTATGTAGGAAACGAATGTACACATTTATATCATTTGGTTATATGAATATACCATTGCTATGTGGTTTTTTTATCTAGGTTTCAAACCGATTAGATGTAGGTATCGTAACGAACTGAGCCGCTACTGACCGGATTACTTATTCAAAGAATGCAATTGTCACATTAGTTTTTTTTTCGAGTTAATTACTGTTTTCGTCCCTGTGGTTTGTCAAAAATCACTATTTCAGTCCATTAGTTTAAAATTTGTGATTTCAGTCCCTGTGGTTTCACTTTCATAACCATTTCAGTCCTTGTGGTTTCACTTTCGTAATCATTTCAATCCATTTATTCTGTAAGTACATGGACTGAAATGGTTACGAGTTGGACTGAAATAGTTACGAAAGTGAAACCATAGGGACTGAAATCGCAATTTTTAAACTAATGGACTGAAATAGTGATTTTTGACAAACTACAGGGACGAAAACAGTAATTAACTCTTTTTTTCCACAGTTTTACATCCCGCCACAAGAATGGATCCTAATAAAAAGTTGATATTTTAAATGAAATGATGCATTAAAAATATGTGTATATAGTCATAAATTATAAAATTTACTATTCTTTAATTGTAACTAGAAAAACGGTTTTTCAATACAGTTTTATTAAAAAAAAAAAAAAAGTTAAACTTAGCATGAATAAGATAACGTAGCTAACTTCTTATAACTTAAAAAAAAGCAACACAAGAAAGTAATTATAAAATTTTAAAAAATTATTACAAGCAAATTAATTTTTTTATATAGTTTCTAAATATTGTAAATTAAAATATATTTTAAATTTATTTTAGACCTTCTAATTTGTATGGGCCATCCTTGAATGTATTGTAGCTAATATTATCCCACTTTATTACGCCAAATTTGAATTGAATGACTATTTTTTGACAAAAGAAGCATAATATTTCACTAGGACCTTTCATACTTCATATCACAATGTTATCATTACCGCTTTTTATCAAGTCTATTTTTTTTAAAGTCAATAGTATAAAATAAATAATAAATAATAAATAAGTTTTTATTACTAACAATTATTAGGATCTAAGTTTTAATTTGTGTGTGTTTTGGAACAAGGTTGAAGAACTCGCTAGTCGGCAGGTGAGGTGGGGACTAACGACTATTTGGGAAAAATCGGATCGGGTTTTTAATAGGTAATTTTCAGTTTTTTGTATACATTTACACATTTTATAGGTAAATATTTTAAGTAGACAAGTTTTTAACTCTTGCTCAACTCAATTTTTTAAGTATACAAGATTAATTGTTAGAATTCACATCGTTTGGTTGGAAACTGGCTAATTTATAGGTTTTGCCGGAATATACAGGTTTTTTGCTGGAATCTGGTCGGATTCACCGGTTTTTGGCTAGCCGACTAGGCCCGACTAGGTCCGACTATAGCTGACTAGCGATTAATGAACTGATTAACGAAAAATTACCCCGTTACTGGCCGACTAGTGATTAATCATCGACTAGTCGCCAACTAATCGGGATTTTTGCAACACTGTTTTGGAGTGTGAAATGATGAAGTGTTGGTTAGATAGATGAATTATGAATGATAAGAGAACGAATGCAGTGGAATTTAAACACAAACTCGTTCAAGTTCAGCAGGCTCTCAACGCCAACGCCTCCACGAATCAGATCGAAGAGGCTGGAGCTGAATCGACTTCATATGACGACAACCACCAAAGGAGTGAAACCATCCAAGACTACGCCATACCGGTAGTCCCGATAAACCAGGCTGCCCCTAATCCACCACCTGACAGAAAACCTTATCTGGGGCATTTTCTAGAGTGCCTCACATGTCGAAAGCATTACTCAGTCAACTCCCTATGTCGCATTTGCACTTATTGTGGACTTTATGGCCACTTAATAGACATTTGTCGATGCTATAACCCTCAAATATAACCACATATTGCCCCATGTAATGCACAACTCGTGACACCCCCATTTGATTAGCTAAACACCCACCTTATGATTCAACCGTATGTCCAACCAGAAGCTCTACTTATGGATCAACTGACCGTACCTTATGACACCCAACTCGTTCCTTACGATCCAGTCGTTCAAACCAATCCAAAGGAGCAATATAAATAGAAGGCACGCTCCATGACAAGCATGATGCGGTCAGCAGCACGACAAAGTTCTTATGCGATGAGTTTATTTTGAATAAAACATTTTTGAGTTTGCCTTTGTACGAACTAGATTAAATCCAATAAAGATTGCTACGATTTTTTTAATACAAATGTAAAGATGTGATTTTTGGTAATATATTTTAAATCTTAACGAGTCGTCTACGGCTTGAATGTCCCAACGCTAATCACTTTTGTAATCTGTGCCCAGAGTTTGGCAAACTTCGAGAGGACGGCACACAGTGACATTAAAAATTTCTGGCAAAAACTTTGGTTTTATAAAAAATATAATAATGATAAAATATAATAAATGTTTTTGGTAAACTTTTACTGCAGGTTAAAAATATATTCCCTAAAACTTAACAAAAATATTTTTATAAATAAACCAAATTGCTTTTGTTCATAAACAATTAATGTTTACACTCGGTAAAGTGTAAGTATAATTAAGTATACAAAACTCAATAAACATGAGTCTAAATAACGAAGTTATGGTTAATAACAGACCGTTTGACAACTAAAATTTATTAGTAGAACCTAGGAAATGTTTCCTACTACTCCTCCCGCGCTTGAGACGCATCCTCAGATTCCGATCCGATTCATACGAGTTGCTTTAAGAATTTATCATTGGACCCCTCTACGCTTGCCCGAACCGTTATTATCGCCTGGCTGGTGGAAGTTAAGATCCTTGCTGCAACTTCATTTCTTCCGTCATTCGACTTTACGTTTGTTTTTCCCTCATTATCGACTTTATCTGCTACTCCCACTTCATATCCTTGGCGTTCGCACTAACGTCAATCGATACAATAAATAACTCTTAATCAATACCGTTGGTAGCATGTGTTGTTGTCACGCTTTCGGCGTTACTATTTTAGAATTTATCATTGTTTTCATCCTTTACTCCGACGTTTTTATGTTATCGCCATTTTATGCATTTATTATTTGTTTTATTTATAGTTCATACTGTGTCGCATCATCACTCATCACGGCTTACCTTTCCCCATAATTTATGCGATGTGGGTATCGTCTCACAATTCATAGACCGACCCTTCCTCATAACTATGGATGTAAGTACCGCTGACATTTAATCACACCTTTTTTGGCTTCGAGACACAAGTTTTTGTTTGTTTGTAGAGTTTGATATATTTACTTAATTAGTAAGTTTAAGTCAAGTCATTACATAGAATTAATCATAACCCAATAACGAAGCCGATGAGATCTGATAAGAACCTGTGGATACGCCTCTCATACTTCCTATATATAAGTGTTCTTACCAAAATATCAAAAGTCTTGTTGGACTGGTCACGAGATGTTCTATGTAAGTATATGTTGTGTTGTCAATCATGATTCGAATAAAAGTGTGGGTGAAAGTTTGATAGAGACATGGTGGATATACCGATGATACTTCCTATATATAAGTGTCTCTGTCAGATCTTCAAAAGTAGTGTTAGACAAATCATGACAGGTCTGTATAAGTTTTGTAAGAGTTGTCAGTCAAGATTCGAGTAACGACGTGGATGAAAATTTGGTAGAAACATGGTGGATATGTCATTGATACTTCCTATATATAAGTGTCTCTGTCAAATTTTCAGAAGCAGCGTAAAACTAATCATAAGAGTTGTAGTTAGTGTGTTTTGGTTATGTATTTGGAGATTCAAATTCTATGGCTATGTATATCTAACTCTGTCATTGTGGCATTTATGGGAGGAATTTCTTTTTCAAGATCCCGAGTTATGAAACGGATTAGTTTAGACATCTTGAGTATACTTTACGACTCAGTTGCAAACTCTCTCGTGTTACAAGTCTTCTTCGGGGCATGATTTCCTCTTAAGTTGTAGCGAATTCTCGATGTGTCACTTATTTGCTTCATAATGCAATGACTCATATTTTCTATGACCAACTGCCTTGTACGTAATCATTAATGCTCTTCATTTCTGCATCATTGGCATTTAAAAGCGATTCCTTTAACTGGGTATATAACTCTTATCAGGAACGCTACCGCCTCAAGAAGATCTGCACCTTTTGATATATCTTAGTTTGAGCGTATTCTCAACAAACTTAGAACTTGTGTTCAACACTTCTACCTGACATTTCTCAGACTCATCTTGTTCGGGACCCTAAACAAAAGGTTTATCTTTTTTAGTTAACAGAGTGAAGGGAACTGTTGATCCCAGTACCGGCTCAAAACAACTTCTTTTCACGTAATATGGTAAGTGATTTTAGTAAAAGTGAAAAAGATGTGCGGAAATGGAAATCAGACTTTCACGAAACAAGACCTACAGAATTATCAAGTTTATATCACTTTGAAACAAAATGGTTTACAAGGTGATTGTAAGATTATTATCTTGTACAAACGAATCTTGAATTCTGTGGGTGAGAGGGCAAATGAGTTTGGATGTATGTATGAATGCTAAGCTTCAAACTCACTTTGCTTCTCCTGGTTGAGCCTTCTATTTATAGACGGCTTGGTGCATGAATAAACAATAGTTTATTCATGCAATAATTCCTGCAAAAAGTAGCCAATTGACATATTCATTGATTCCAACATTCAAGTTGCCTTTTTCATCATGATATCAATTAATGTCAACTTGCTTCGGTAAGTGTGGCAGGACAGAGCCAATTTCAGACAAGTGGGTATTTTATCAGAATTCTGATAAACCACTTCATCAGAAATTCTGATGAACAAATCATCAGAAAGTTCTTGATGATCAGAATTGTCAGATACTGATGATATTTCATCAGAAATATCATCAGATCCATCAAAAATGACCTTTTTTGATAATCCAATTTAGCTCTTGATCAACTTGTGATTCTTTGAAGTGGATGCTATGTATTCCGGTTGTCCCATCTGATCTTCTTTTTCTAGTTCGTGATCTTCAGGACTGTGATCTCTTCATAGATCCAGTTGATTGTGATTTTCTTCAATACTTACAAATAAAGTTTCCTAACAGTTTCCCCCTAAGTATTGTAAGAAAATAAACTACCTCTATATCAAACATAAACAACTTTCTTTGAAAGAGAAATTCAAAAACAACTAAGTTCAGAAACATTGAACATGGTCAAACTAACCATAAATCAGACAAATTTAAAGCTTTGTTCAAAAACAGGAATTTAATCTTATCAATTCATTAGTTGATCTTCACTCCACTTCTGTATTTGTCTCCCGGTTTCAGTCTTTTCTTGTGAACAATTGCCTTTTGAGTTACTTTGTACATCTCTTTATACCATCCTCTTGCTTCCATCCAAATTTCAATGCACTCTTCAATTGTTTTTCTCAGCTTTTCATTGTTCTTTCCCTTCTTTTTGAGCTGCTCTTGTTTTTCATTCATGCAGTTCCTTATATACTTTAGTGTTTGATTTGAATACCTGCATATTTCACTGATTCTGAACAGAGCTTTCTCTTCATTAGCATCTTTGAAGACTACACACATTTCTGGTTGATCAAAGATTGCTCTGTTCTTATTGGTTTAGAAGTAATTTCAGCTGGAATTGAAGTGTTCGGAGGAGGTATTAGCACTTTGTTGCTGTACTCAAAATTGATACATAGATCAAAGCCTACAAGTGCAGCCCTTTTGTATAATTTTGCTCCTGCTCTTTTGAGACTTTCAAGTGCTCTTCTGATTATAACTGAACTACCTTTCATTTCATCAATAATATTCTTCATTTTGACTATTCCCAATGGGTGAATATTATGAGCCAGATCTGCATCAGTAACCTTTTGTTGATTGTTATCTTTTCTGATCAAGGTATACTTGTTTTGTGCTTCATTGCCTAGGATGCCTCCTCCAGTGGTCATTGTATCAATTCTTTCAATTGATATTATTGGATTGGTCATGTGCTTGTGTAAAATATCCCAACCTCCATTGTTTCTGTTTTCAATAATACCTTTGCTTAGTGGAGAGAGTGGTCTCTTTGGGTTGTCTTCTGGACCTTTCCTATAGTAATTCTTTAGATGTTCTTCAGGGTACATGATAGTGTGTAAATCACCTTTCACCACATCCATTTCTCTGATGTTCCCTTCTGAATCTTCTATCATTTCTTTTCTTAGCCTTTTTGAGGAAGTCACTTCATATTCCATTCTTCTCTTTTCTTTTGTATCCATCATTATACTTAATTCTGTTTCTCCTGTGATAGTTGTAGAAGATGGTTGTATTGGAACATGATCTTTTTGTTGTATCCTTGACGTGTCTGGCTTTGAGACATTTGGTGGAGGACCCATGAGTATCTTTTGTTTATCTTGAGGTGGACCCATGGATTGCTTCTGTTTTTGAGCTGTTGATATTTCCGTTTGTTTGGTTTGACCTTGTTGAATGGTTTCTGATTGTTGTTGAGGAGTTTCTGATCTTCTTGCTTGTCGTTCTGGTGGAATTGGAGCTTTCAGTTCACGAAGATCAATATTTGCTAGTCTGGCAACATTATACTCTAATCTCTTAACTAACATATGAACATTAGTAAGAGCTTGAGTATTTGTTTCCTCTTGTTTCTTCATTTTCTGAAACTCCTGATCTTCTTGATTTCTTTGTGCAGCTAATTCCATCAATAGTTTCTCAAAAGCCTCAGTCATGCTGCTGTTGTTAGCTCTGAGGAACTGTATTTCTTCAAGAAGCTTCCCTGATCTTGAGCTTTCTCCTGCAGTTGCAACCTCAGCCATCTTTTTCTTGATATCATGCAGTTCCTTAAGAGCTTTCTCAATTTCTGATGAGCTTTCTTTGTTTTCTGATGACTTTTGCAATTTGTTGAGCGCTGCAGTATTGTCTTCAGTTTGCTTCTGCACAGCTTTGACAGTTTCTGACAAAAACTTGATATCTGACTTTTGATTTCTGATTTCTTCTAGTATCAGATACAGCTTTTCTTCTGTTGCTGTTTTCTCAGTAGCAGCTCTATCTTCAGGTTCTTTTTGAAATTGTTTAGGTGACATAGATTGATGTTCTTGGGAAATTAGAAAAATAACAGATGTTTCTCTTCTAACTCCAGCAGAAAACACATTCTCTACTGTTCTGAGGTTAAGAGGATTGGAAGAATCCAAATTTCCTATATCCTCACCAGAAAATTGAAACAAATTCAAGTTCTGGATTTCCTCATATCCTTGAACCTTTTCAGGTTCTCCATGAGTTGTTGAGAAACTCTTAGTTTTCTCATCCAGGTTTCCTTGATCAGCAGGCTGATCTCCACCTGTTGTCGCCACATTTTCCTCCTCAGAATCTGATTCAGAAAATGAGTCTTTGTTTTACTCACATCTTGTTTTGAAGAAATAGTATCTCTAAGTAAGATTTCATGTTTTCCTTGAATTGATTCATCAGAATCATTCTCAGAATCATAAAATATGTTTATTTTAGACTGTTGTGCACCTTTATCAGCATGATGTTCTTCAGCTACAGGACTCATATTTACATCTTTATCAGCTGAATGAGGATTAGATTCATCCTGCTGTTCCATTCTTGGTGTGCTTGACTCCTGTGCATCATGCTCCATAGGGGACACTTGTTCAAAAACTCCTTTGCTATTTGACTTTTTGTTCAACATTTTAAGGTATTCTGCTCTGTATGGTGATTCTTCTGGTATCAGATTCATCATTTTTTCTATCAGAGCAGGTACATCATAATCTGACTTCCAAGACCCTGCAACATTCCAAGGTTTCATAATTTCTGTCTTCCACATATTTCTTGATGCTGGAATTTCCATATTTCTTTTCAAAAATGCATCAGAAATTATGACAGATAGAAATCTTGGAAAGGGTAGATGTGAATCTATTCTTCCAACTTTAGTCAGAATTGATCTTCTGATCAGAATAAATATTTCTGCTCCATAATCAACGTTCAATCCATTAATGAGACTGAACATGATTGTTAGAATGTTCATATTTATCTGATCTGTACCTCCAATTTTTGACGATAGACACTTGTTCAGAATTTCCCTTAGAACTTGCCAGAAGGCAGGTAGCTTGTTTCTCTTGAATTCATTGATTCTTGAAATCTTTGTTTTGTAACCCATTACAGCATCAAGTTGTGAAAACATATCTTCTCTTTCTGGTGACTTTTCAAAGTTCTGATGTAAGGGTAGCTCTAAACATTCCCTTATCTATTCTTGTGAAATTTTAATAAAGATATTTTCCCATACATGTGCGGTTAGCTCAGTTTGACTTGAGATTTTGAGAGTTTTTACAACTTGTTGTATGAGTTCTTGTGGTACCTCTCTGATCTTAGTAAGAGCTTGAGCTAACGGGCATCTGGTTAGAAATTCAATGAGAATTTGACACTTCATATCATACTCTTCGATGTTATCATTCATTGCTTCATTGTTGCTTTTTAATGGAAGAAATTCATCTTCAGTGATGAAAGGAACTGAGTGTTCAATTTGTGGTATGTTGATGTTGATAGCAGCCATTTAGAATTTGGGTTATGTTTTCGGAAAATGGTTTTAGGGTTTTGAATTTGAAGGTTGGAGATGGAAGGCTCTGTTTTTGAATGAGGTGTTTCTAGGGTGTATAGGCAGAGCTTTTTGAGTGTTTGTCGTGGGTTGTTTGAGTTCAAGGTGATTAATGACACCTTTATGATGTTTTAATCTTTTAAAGAAAACAACCGTTTTTGAAAAACCTTTGATTTATCTCTAATTTAATGTATATCCTTTTAAAGAAACTTAGAGACTACAAAGTTTTTTCAGATAAACACTAGTTTCCAACTTGCACCTTTTCTCTATGTGGGACCCCTTTTTGTTTAAAAGGTCCAATCGAAACCTTTTGTGTGTCTCCCCAGGTATTTCTCAATATATATATATATATATATATATATATTTTTTTTTTTTGAGATGAGAGAGAATTAGTAGAGTTCTGAGATTTTACTTACATTGTAGTCTTGCTGTTCTGAACTCCACACCTTTGATCTGATATACCGGAGGTATATATTTTTTCATATAGTTTGTTCCAGTCCTCAGAAAAATTTTGAAAGAAACTTATTCTCAAAATTTTAGATTTTCATAAGTTTCATTAAATCTGGTTAAAACAAATTGATTTTCTGATTTGTTATCAGAATTTTTACAATTTTTCTGATGAATGATCAGTTTTTCTGATTGATTATCAGAATTTTTGAGTTCTATTGGTTTCACTCAGTACTCATGTGTGATCCATCAAATTTTCTTTGTTTTTATCAGTCATGTTATGTTAGTTCCCCCTAGATCTATTTACCAAAAAGAAATAAGAAAAAAAAATTAAAACAAACTTGTTTAAAAGAGAAACAAAACATAAAACATTAACAAAAACATGTATTCCTCTTCCTCTTCTAATACGTTGTACATGCACTTCACATATAACCAAAGGCTGGTTACCCGACCAGTGTGATTTGTTGATGGCGTCAAGGTGGCTTCACTAATGTTTTCTTTAAGTACTAGCTCGGCTCTTGGATAGCAGCTTCTCACTCCTCCAAAGTCCAGCTGACTAGTGATCACCTTGGTTACAAATCGAGGGTAGATCAGAAAGGGTTGACGGTCGTGGATGTTTGCTTCTAGGTCTCTCATGAGAAACTTAGCATAATTGTAAGGTTTTTCCTGTATCACAGCATGCACCACTTCCATCATCTTATTAGACAGCTCATTGAAGTGTCCAATCTTCTTGGAGAAGCAGACACTTAGCTGTGTTACCAAAAACTGGAAAGGTGGTATAAAACCAGATTTGCTAACAGCCCTTGACGAGTTGAGGGTATGATAGCCCATTTCAGTCAAGGTTTGTTGCACATTTGCTTTTTCCAGAAGTTTGAGTTTATGATCATCACCAAGTTTGAGGACATTTCTGATTGTTTCCTCTTTTAGGGTAATTTTTACTCCCATAACCTCACTTTCAATCCACATGGAAGTACCACCAAAGATGATTTGAGAGTTCCACCAAAACTCTTGGAGAAGTTTTGGATAAATGGTGATATGTGATGATACAGCAAAGCCCAGAGGACTTCGCATGATCATATTGTACACAAACCTGCAGTCCTCCCATACAGGTCCTTCCAAGTTGGATCTTAATCTAAGATTGTGAAGTCTGTGAAACGGAAGAGGAAATTGAGTGGCTTTCATCATTTTTGGGCGACCCATTTTTGATAAGGAAAGAAAGTTCTGTCAAAGGACTTTTGAAGAGATGATTTTTGTGAAAAATGTTCTTTTCAAGTTGTTAATATTTATAGATGAAAGTGATATTAACAACCAACTTTTTTCTCTTCAATTAAGAAGATGTTTGTCCCAGTGAATATGACAGTCTACTAAGCCCCATGTGTGAGTGAGCATTAAATGACTAGGCGGCTATTTACATAGCTCCTCATGATTCTAGTGCCTACGTGTCACACATAAGTTCCTTATGAAAAAATGACGTTGCATGCATGCAAGAAATTCAATAAAAAAAATTTTGAGACGGTTGATTATCACAGCTGTATGGAACTTCATCGGTATGCATGTTACTTTTCCCCCTTTTTTGTTTTTTTTAATTACAAATAAAACAAAACAAAACAAAAAAAACACGAAAATAAGTAATTACAATATGTGGAATGTGCATGAGGATGTATTTTTACAAATTATCCTGATGTTTCAACATAATTTCTGATTTTATATCAGAACTTCTGGTGATTTCACCAGATATCCTGATATTTCTCCAGATTATCTGATGGTATATCTGATTTTCTTGTGTTCCATCAGATTGATGGATTGTTTTATCAAAAAGTAGTTGATTTGTTCTATGAATATCAGAATTTTGATTTTCAACAAGTTGGACTTCAATTTGTGTTTTTGTGTTTTCTGAGAAATCTTCATCATTTAGATTAACCATGCCTAGTTTGCTGATTAAAAAATTGTGTCTCTTTTCATCAAGAGGTTTTGTAAAGATATCAGCAATTTGAGTTTCAGTTGGAACAAAATACATTTCAATGTTACCTTTCTCCACATGATCTTTTATGAAGTGGTATCTGACATCTATGTGTTTGGTTCTTGAGAGATAAACTGGATTTTCTGTTATTGCAATGGCACTCTTTGAGTCACATAGAATTTGAATTCTTGTCAGAGTTACTCCATAATCTTTTAGTTGAGTTTGCATCCACAGCACTTGTGAACAGCAACTTGCTGCTGCTACATATTCTGATTTTGCTGTTGATGTGGCAACACAGTTTTGTTTCTTGCTCGCCCAACATACTAATTTTTCTCCCAAGAGTTGACAGGCACCAGATGTGCTTTTCCTTTCAATTTTGCACCCTGCATAATCTGCATCTGTGTATGCAATTAATTCAAGGTTTGTATCCTTAGGATACCAGAGACCAATTTCTGATGTGCCTTTGAGATATTTAAAAACCCTTTTTACAGCTTTTAGATGGGATTCTTTGGGATCACATTGATATCTGGCCAGAAAGCATGTTGCAAACATGATATCTGGTCTGCTTGCAGTTAAATAAAGCAGTGAACCTATCATCCCTCTATAGGTTTTAATATCAACACTTATACCATTTTTGTCAGAATCTAACTTGTTCCCTGTTGCCATGGGAGTTTTTGAAACAGAGCAGTTTTCAAGTGAGTATTTTTGTAGAATTGTTTTCACATATTTTGATTGACTAAAAAATATTCCATCAATTCTTTGTTTTACCTACAACCCTAAGAAAAAGGTTAACTCACCCATCATACTCATTTCAAAGTGGCTGGTCATCAATTTTTGAAATTTGTCACAAAGTTTTTCATTGGTTGATCCAAATATAATGTCATCAACATATATCTGGACCAGCAAAGTATGACCTTTGTGTGTTTTGAGAAAAAGAGTGGTGTCAATAGTTCCTTTGGTAAACCCAGATTCAAGTAAAAAGTTTGATAAAGTTTCATACCAGGCTCTAGGAGCTTGCTTCAACCCATACAAAGCTTTGTTTAACCTATAAACATGATTTTGAAATTTTGAATCAACAAAGCCTTCTGGTTGATGTACATAGACTTCTTCCTCAATTTTACCATTTAGAAAAGCTGATTTTACATCCATTTGATAAACTTTTAAATTCTTTGATGCAGCATAAGCAAGAAAAATTCTTAGAGCTTCTAATCTAGCTACTAGTGCAAAGGTTTCGTCATAATCAATACCTTCTTGTTGACAGTAACCCTTGACCACTAACCTTGCTTTATTCCTGGTGATTATGCCGTTTTCATCAGATTTGTTCCTGAACACCCATTTTGAGCCTATGACAGATTTGTCTTTTGGCTTGGGTACCAGATCCCATACCTTGCTCCTTTCAAATTGATCAAGCTCTTCTTGCATAGCTTGAATCCAGTCTGGGTCATTTAGAGCTTCCTTGACAGATTTGGGTTCTATCTTGCTTAAGAACCCAGAAAATGCACATTCATGTGCAGTTGCAGATCTTGTTCTGACACCATCTGTAGGATTGCCTATGATGTCAGAATGAACATGTCCTTTGATCCATCTTAACTTGTTGTGAAATGTGGTTGGTTCTGATGGATTTGAAGTTTCCCCCTGAATAGGTGCTTCATTTGTGTGAAAAGTATCAGAATTCTGGATTTCTGATGTACTACATACTTGTTCTGCAGAGTTAGTACATGAATAATCTTTTGATTTATTTTTGTAAGCATTATCATGTTCTAGGAAATCTTCAGTTAATATTTCAAAGAGATGTTCATAATTTTCTTGTTTATCAGAAAAGTTTATTTCTTTCATGTATGCATTAGAAACCTCTGTTTCTGATGAGTCATCGAATGAGACATACAAACTTTCTCTGATGGTCCTGGTGTTGAGAATAAAAACTCTGTATGCTTTTGAGGACAAAGAGTAACTAAGAAAAATACCTTTTTCTGCTTTTCTATCAAATTTTTCAAGGCTTTCAAAATCGTTAAAAACAAAACATCTACAACCAAATGTATGCAAAAATTTTATACTTGGTATCCTTCCATTTATAATGTTGTAAGGTGTTTTGTTGTGCCTTTTGTTGATTATGGATCGGTTTTGGGTAAAACATGCATTTGCTATAGCTTCTGCCCAAAAATGAGTGGGCAATTTTAGCATAAGCAAGCATGGTTCTGGCAGCTTCTACCAAGGTCCTATTCCTTCTTTCAACCACCCCATTTTGTTGGGTTGTTCTTGGAGCAGAAAAATCATGAGAGGTTCCTTTACTTACAAGAAAATTCTCATTTTTTTCATTTTTAAACTCTGTTCCATTGTTTGATCCTTTTTACTTTTAGTTTTAACAGATTTTCAATTTTCTTAATAAAGTTAATGATCAGATCAGGAGTTTCACTTTTCTTTCTCAAAAATTCTACCCATGTGTACCTGGAAAAGACATCCACTATTACTAGTATGTATTTCTTTCCAGAAAAACTTTCTGTACTTATGGGTCCACACAAATCCATGTGTAAAAGTTCCAAATTTTGTGAAATAGAAGATTCAGAAATTGATTTGTGTGAGCTTCTCTTGGATTTTCCCATTTCACATGCTTCACAAATTTTATCCTTCTTTGAGGATATCAAAGGTAATCCTTTTACCAGACCTTTGCTTGCTAGTTTGCTTAGGTTTTTGAAATTTAAATGGGCAAGCCTTTTGTGCCATAACCAACTACTACCTTTGTTGAGTTTTGAAAATAAACATAGTTTTGGATGTTCACTTTTTTCTTTGAAGTCAAAATAGTAAATTGATTTTCTTATCCTTTTCCCACTTAAATAGATTTTATTATCATCTACTCCTATTAACAAGCATTTTTCTGGTAAAAAAGTTACCTGAAAACCTTTGTCACAGAATTGACCACAACTCAGCAAATTATACTTTAAGCCATCAACATAGGCTACTTTCTCTATGGTCAAACATCCATATCTTATGCAACCATATCCCATGATCCTCCCTTTCACTCCATTTCCAAAATTTACCATTCTACCCAGCTTTGAAACAAAGTTGCTAAGTAAGCTCCTGTCCCCAGTCATGTGCTTGGAGCTTCCTGAGTCGCAGTACCAGATCTGCTGCACATGATGGTCCTGAAATGAAATGATTAGAGGGTTTTTGGTACCCAGGCATGCTTGGGTACTGTTTCTAATGGAATATTAATTTCTTTATTTTTTCTTCTTCTTGGTTTTGCATCAGAAACTCTGTTATATGCTGAGCCATTAACATATTTTACATTTTTCTTTTGAAGATGGTGTTGGACAAGCTTCAGTATGTCAACACACATACAAGAGTTATCAGAATTTTCTGATATTTCTTCTTGTGATGGAATGAGTGGATAATTTTGAAAAGATGAGTGAACTGCTTCTGGAATTTTTACAGATTCTTGACTGCATTCACTCTTGTTTGTTTTGAAGTTAGGTTTTTCAAAAGAATATTCAGAACAGGTTGTATTGCAAGATTCAGATTCTGATACTAAATTATCAGAAATCTGATGAGTTGCTTTTACAAAGATAGTGGGTTTATTTCTATTTGGTCTTGTAGAACTTGTATAGCCTAAACCCTCTCCTTTGTTCTTTGGTGTGGACTCAATAAAATTTATGAACTCTTTAGCCTGTTGAAAACCTCTTACATTGATTTCTTTGTTATTGATTTTCTTGTAAAGATCTTTTCTTTCATTTTCATAAAACTCAATTTTTGTTCTTTGATCTAAACTGTCCTTTATAAGAAGTTGGTTTTCAAGAATGATTTTATTCAAAGTCCTTTGCAACTCATCAGATTTTCTAATATATGTTTGATGTTTTTCTTTCAGATTTAGAAAATCTGACGTGAGCTTGTTTAGTTTATGTTCAAGATCAAGATTGTCTAAATTTACCTTTTTTCTGATGTTTCTGGTAGTCCTTCAGAGAGTGCCATGAGGCAGAAATTTGCCAATTCTTCTTCTTCTTCTTCATCATCAGAAGAATCATCAGATAACCATGTATCTGTTCTAGTAATTAAGCTTACTTGTTGCTGCTTCTTTGCTTCTTCAAGCTTCTTCTCATAATAGGCAACATCCTTCAGCTTTTTGGTCTTGCATTCTGATGCATAATGACCTCTCTGTTTGCACTTGTAACACACAACTTCAGCCTTCCCTTTATCCTTAGATCTAATCTCTTCTTTAGATCTTCCATCCATCCTTCCTTTGTCACTCCTCTGGTATCTCTGGTTACCTCCCCTCAACCTCTGCTCAAATGTTTTGGTGAGCAGTGCTATTGCTTCAGCAAAAGCTGAAAAGTCTTATGATGCATCAGAAGTTTCAAGATTTTGACTGTTTAATGGTTGTGGATCATTGGTTTTTGTTGATCTTTGTGAGTTTGAGATAAGAGCTAAAGATCCCCCTCTTTGAATATTTTCTTCAAATATTTCTTCCTCTATGGGGATCAAGATGTTGTATAAGTCATGAAGACTCATGTTTCCTAGTTCTAAGGTTGATGATAAAGTCATGGTTAGACTTCTCCGTTCTCTAGGAAGGGCATCAAGAAATTTTATGTTTCTTTCATCGTTCGATTTTGTTATACCAAATTTCTTTAGCTCGTTTAAAAGTTTTGTAAATCTTTGATATGTATCATTTAACCTTTCATTTGGCAAACTTTTAAGCCTTTCATAAGATGAGACATTATTTGTTCTCTTGTTTCTTCTCATCCTTTCTCCTCCTTCACAAAGATTTTCCAACTGATCCCATATTTCCTTAGCTGATGCACATGCATCAACTTGTGAAAATATGTCATTGGGGATGGCCATTGTTAAAAGTGACTTTTCCCTTTCATCCCCAGCCACCAGGTCCTTGTCTTTCGCACTCCAGTTTATTTCACTTTGGGAGGCAGGGATAGTTGGTGATTGGTCAGTTGCTGGAATAGCAGGTATATCAGTCCATGGTGTATGTGGACCCCTTTCAATGGATTGAAACAGAGCTCGGTCATGACCATTAAGGAAATTGACCATCCTGATTTTCCATTGGGGGTATTCCTCTCTGACAAGAGTCGGAGGTTTGGACATAGAACCAATGTTAAAAGCATTATTCCAGGATTGAAAGCTGGCCATATTTAGAGAAAAAAAAATGAGCGATTGATCGTTTGAAAATAATTTATTCAATCTGCTCTGATACCAATTGTTGATCCCAGTACGGGCTCAAAAAAACTTCTTTTCACGTAATATGGCAAGTGATTTCAGTAAAAGTGAAAAAGATGTGCGGAAATGGAAATCAGACTTTCAAGAAACAAGACCTACAGAATTATCAAGTTTATATCACTTTGAAACAAAATGGTTTACAAGGTGATTGTAAGATTATTATCTAGTACAAACGAATCTTGAATTCTGTGGGTGAGAGGGCAATGGAGTTTGGATGTATGTATGAATGCTAAGCTTCAAACTCACTTTGCTTCTCCTGGTTGAGCCTTCTATTTATAGACGGCTTGGTGCATGAATAAACAATAGTTTATTCATGCAATAATTCCTGCAAAAAGTAGCCAATTGACATATTCATTGATTCCAACATTCAAGTTGCCTTTTTCATCATGATATCAATTAATGTCAACTTGCTTCGGTAAGTGTGGCAGGACAGAGCCAATTTCAGACAAGTGGGTATTTTATCAGAATTCTGATAAACCACTTCATCAGAAATTCTGATGAACAAATCATCAGAAAGTTCTTGGTGATCAGAATTGTCAGATACTGATGATATTTCATCAGAAATATCATCAGATCCATTAGAAATGACCTTTTCTGATAATCCAATTTAGCTCTTGATCAACTTATGATTCTTTGAAGTAGATGCTTTGTATTCCGGTTGTCCCATCTGATCTTCTTTTTCTAGTTCGTGATCTTCAGGACTGTGATCTCTTCATAGATCCAGTTGATTGTGATTTTCTTCAATACTTACAAATAAAGTTTCCTAACAGGAACGACGATTTTTGAAAAGTTCAAAATGAATCGGCTGTAGTAGCCCGCCAATCCAAAAAAAGAACAAATTTCAGACGGCGATTTAGGTGCGATCCAATTCTTGACAGCTTCGATCTTCGAGGGGTCAACATGAATACCTTTTTCACTCACGACATGTCCAACAAATTGAACTTCTTTGATCCAAAACTCGCACTTGGAGAACTTTGCGTATAAGCGTTCGCCACGTAGGAGTTCAAGGATAAAATGCAAATGACGTTCGTGTTCAACTTGGGTTTTCGAATAGACTAAGATGTCGTCGATGAATACGATCACAAAGTGGTCCAAGTAGGGTTTTCACACACGGTTCATCAAGTCCATGAAGACCACAGGTGCATTGGTCAAACCGAAAGGCATGGCCACGAACTCGTAGTTACCATATATAGTATGAAACGTGGTTTTATGGATGCCCTCCTTGAGACGCGTCGTTGATGATAGCCAGAACAAAGATTGATCTTAGAAAAGCACGTTGCGCCTTGGAATTGGTCAAAAAGGTCGTTGATGCGAGGAAGGGGGTAACGGTTTTTTACGGTAAGTTTGTTAAGCTCACGATAATCGATATAAATGCGGAACGAACCATCTTTCTTCTTCACGAAAAGAACAGGAGCACCCCAAGGCGAAGTACTTGGGCGTGTAAAACCTTTATCAAGCAACTCTTGAAGTTGACTTGACAACTATTGCATTTCAGAAGGTGCAAGGCGGTAGGAAGCTTTAGCGACGGAGGTTGCACCAGGAATGAGATCAATGCGAAAATCAATAATAAGAGCAGGAGGAGGGCCAGGAAAATCTTCAAGAAAGACGTCAGGAAAATCGCGCACCACTGGAACATAACTTACGTCTTTTCCCTTGCATTTTTCTTCCACAACGTCGGCTAAAAAGGTAGAGTATTGTTTACGTAAGTACTTGTTCGCTTGTGTGCATGACATAAGCTTGAGTTCCTTTGAAGGTCTGTCTCCATAAACGTGTAAGGTATCACCAGAAGGAAGAGGCAAATGAACGTGTTTCTCGTACAATCGATTTCAGCATGGTTCTTACGAAGCCAATCCATGCCTACTATGATACTGAAACTACCCAATTGCATGGGTATAAGATCGATAGGGAAAACATGATCGTTAAGAGTGAGAAAACAATCGTGAAGAACGGAGTCAACAGTGATGGACTTACCATTGGCAACTTCGACAGTGAATGACTTGGGGAGTTTAGAGCGTGTACAATTTAACATTGATTCAAATTCAATGGACACAAAGCTTTTGTCGGCACCAGTATCAAATAATAAAGAAGCATATATATCATTAACAAGAAACCTACCGTTCACGACTTCATTATCGTTTTGAGCTTGGTTCACATTGATGCTGAAAGCACGACCATGAGGTGCTTGTTGTTGTGGCTGGTTGAGTTGAGGACACTGAGGTCGAAGGTGAGTGGTATCTCCACACTTGTAACAAGCTCTGACATTGTTGGCTGGTTTTGGGTTTTAGGGAGGTTGCTAAACTTGGTTTCCTTGTGGTGTAGGACCACTGCGGTATATGGCAGCTACATGCCCAAACTGATTGCATGTGATGCAATGGCGGCATGCGGTGTTCGCAGGATGGTGGTAGTGACAAGTGTTACACTTGGAATGAGTCCGGGTGTAAGGCTTTCTTGTAGGTTCTTGTGGGGGATTTTGGGTAGCAGCAGGGGTAATAGCGTTGCAACTTTGGCTTTGTGACTTGCGCTTCTTGCCTTTGTTGTAATGCGATTGGGTTTTGGGTTCAGTTGCTTAGTTCGCAGACTTGGTAGGAGTGGGGGTTGTGGTTTGTTTATCTCTGACACGGTTGTTGTTGAGGCTGGCGGCAAGATGATAAACAAGCTCAATGGTATCAGGTCGTGTGGCTTCTATGGTGTCATGAATAGTGGGGGGTAAGCCTTGAAGGTATTTCCTAATTGCACGCTTAGGAGTTGAAACTAGATGAGGTACAATAATACTCAACTGCTTAAAACGAGTGGTATAACCAAGGTTGTCATCACTGATTTGCTTGAGGTGCCAAAACTCTTCCTCAAGCTTCTGTTGCTCGTGAGGAGGGCAGAACTCGGTCATCATCAGTTCCTTAACCTCAGCCCAAGGGAGGGCGTAGGCATCTTCGTTGGAACGAATATTACGGTCGTTCGTCCACCAGTCAAGGGCTCTTGAATGGAAGACACTAGTAGCACTTCGGGTGACATTCACTGTTGATGAATGTCACTTCGATGTTGTCGAACCACTCGAGCATAGCAGTAACACCATCTTTGCCAGTGAAAGGTTTAGGGTTGCAAGAAGAAAAGTCTTTGTAGTTGAATGAAACAGGTTTGGGTCGGTTGACCTCGGAATTGACAGAGGAGTTTGGGGTAGTGGATGTAGTAACCTTGCTCACGATATCAGGTATCACGCAAGACATCTGATTAGCCATGAAAGCGAGCATTTTCTTCTTGGAGCTGGACTTGGATCCGCGGTTTGTGTTAGAAATTCGGCTGGAAGACATCTAGAGAATCAAAACATAGGAATGGATGAGACTTGATCATAATGTTTTGGAAAAATTAGTTTTTATCATGAAATGTGTCACATAGCATGTAAATGTTTCAAGTAGTTCATATAAGCAAAACAAGAATTCACATTGTATAACAAATAATGATAAAAGAGCTGTAAATTTAATTTGTTCACAAGGAATTATTATTGTTTGAGATTGCGAGGAAAATGTGATTCGTGTTCTTCAACGTTGAAATGAAAATCGTATCCAATGTAAAACACATTAAAATTGATAGGACATAAAATAGTTTCATTATAAAACATCAAATGTCTCGGAATGAAACTAAGACTTCTCCAAAGTGATCGAAATCCCATTGAGTTAGGGAAACATGTTTTGGCCTAATTGGTAGAATACTCTCACCGAGGAGTGGTTAGCGGTATTCACCTTTCCAGTTACTACATGTCTCTAGTCAATCGAAGATTCGAGACTTTAGCGAGATTGAAAATCGAAGAGTGGGACTAGTTATCAAGATTCGGGTTTCACCCCTAACTTGGTAACATCGTACCCTAGTGTGGTTGGTACTTATCGGGCAAAACTATATATAATCTCGAGCCGTTGATAAGGATCCACTAGATTATGAAATGGAAATTCCCATCAAGATATGGATATCACTCCTAACTTGACGGTGAAACTTCGTGCAAAATAACATGTAAGCGGATTGAAAGTCATCACCAAATGTGGGAATTACCCCTATTTTGGTGAATTGTTTCGATTGTGATATAAGAGTGTCTTTAAGTCTTCAAGTTTGTATTGTGTTTGCCTTAGGAAAGGCATGTATGTTTAAGACCAAAGAGATTAGATAAGAAGCAAGTAAGAGAAAATGCAAGTAGTTTTAAGCACAAACAAGAAATGTTCCTAAATTATAGACTAGGTCAAAAGCATAACAACTTTTCCTAATTCCCTATAGTTATGGCTCTGATACCAATCTGTCACACCTCAACCGATGACGGAAACATCAGGGTGAAACGAAAACAAGATTGCTCAAGAAATCATAACGCTAATGGTGACAATATAATTAATTCCAATTGCATAAATTCTAAAATGGTATGTCGCAACCCCCGCCTCTTATCTGTCCCGAGAACGGGCGGTCGCGAGACCAGTTGTGGTGGTATCATTTTTGTTTATCATTATTCAATTTGGCAGCGGAAATTTCATCAGGACCGTAGTTAGGAAATGTTTATCAGAGTAAAACCACCATATTTTCATATTAATAAACACATGGGTAAAACCCAAGTTTCTTATTACAATACATTTATAGGGATGAAGCCTATTTTATTGAATTTAAAACATTGTCTTTTAGGTAACTTTTATAGCCACATTTTTCCTAGCTGTCAGTGCTCTCCAGCTGGCTTTCTTCTAATTGGCTTTTACATTTTGTTACCTGAAACGCGTTTTAAAAACATTTGTCAGTGGGAAATACTAGTGAGTGAATCCCAGTTTAATCAAGAAACATCTTATCTTTAACAGTATTGAGAGCAATCACATTGTTTATTTCGACACAATTACTCGTTCAGTATTGTCAATCCTGACTAGTGGGTCATATTACACATTGGCTAACTCGTTGTCCAATGGTAACGTGTTCCACATTTTGTATACAAAACCCCACATACCGGCAGTAATTGAAGAACTACAAAGACTCAATCACTGCTTAATAGCATTGTAAAACATTTAAGGTTTTGTAAAAATAATTTACAAAAAGGAGATTACTCACATTGCCGACTTAGGTTTTCTGTAAGGGTTCCCTGGTGATAATCTATAATTTACACAATGTACACGCGTTAGTAAAATAACCCTTTTATTTACATTAGTAATACCCTCCCTGAGACAGCATTCCAACGACTACGTCAGGCAGAACCTCGACAGCCGTTACGGAACCCTGGATCAATCGGGCAGTGTATCTAATACGTAACCGGGGTTATGATACTTACATTGGGGCAGAAATTCGTTAATTAGAGGGGTATTATGCCCAGAAATTATGCTATCTATTATAAATTTCGAGATTTAGAAAAGAATTGAACGAGGAGACTGAAGGCCCGATGCCCTCTTTAAATAGGGCTGGAAATTGATGTCCTCGCAGCCTGCGTAAGGTTAGGCTAAGGCCTACGTGGCCCGCGCGGCCTGCGTCATAGGGGGTTTAGACCGTAGGTGATCCGGGTCACGAACTAGGTACAACACACGTCTGACACGTGTCAACACTGGGGCTCGCCTGACCTTGTAGCTGACGCGGCCCACGTAAGCTCAAGAGGTGGCTTACGCTCCCCGCGTAAACCTCATTTTTCTTGTTTTTTATTTATTTTTAATGGCATAATGTATTTTGGGCTCAGTTTTCACATACGGGGTGCATTTAGAGACATATAGGGTTATTTTAAATTATATTAGGGTGTCGAAAAATATTCAGGAGGGTTGTTATATCCTCCCCACCTTATTTTAGAGCTCGTCCTCGAGGTCTACTGGAACAGGTGTGGGTATTTCTTTTGCATTTCTGATTCAACCTCCCATGTATATTATGGTCCTCTTTTGGAGTCCCACTTCACTTTGACCAGAACTAATCTCTTGTGCTTGAGGTTCTTAACTTTCCTGTCTTCAATCTGTAGAGGCTTTTCTACAAACTTTAAATGTTCATTTACCTCTATATCCTTAAAAGGCACTACTAGCGATTCATCAGCTAAGCGTTTCTTGAGATTAGATACATGAAATACATCATGTATTCCTTCCATTTCCTCTGGCAGTTGTAGCTGATAAGCTACAGGTCCTATTCTTCTAATAATCTCAAAAGGTCCAACATACTTGGGGCTTAGCTTTCCCCTTTTGATGAATCTTACCACTCCTTTCCAGGGAGAGACTTTCAATAACACTTTATCTCCTACTTGAAATTCCAATGGCTTTCGTCGGTTATCAGCATAACTCTTTTGTCTATCTCGTGATGCTTTCAGTCGTTCCTTGACTTGAATGATTTTGTTTGTTGTTTCTTGTACTATCTCAGGTCCAGATAGTTGCTTTTCTCCAATTTCTTCCCAACAGACTGGCGTTCGGCACTTTCGTCCGTAAAGTGCTTCGAATGGTGCAGCATTGATACTTGTGTGATAACTATTATTATAAGAAAATTCTATCAATGGTAAATGATCGTCCCAATTACCTCTGAAATCAATTACACAGCTCTAAGCATATCCTCCATTGTCCGAATTGTCCTTTCGCTTTGTCCGTCCGTTTGTGGATGATAAGTGGTGCTTAGATTCAACTTGGTTCTCATTGCTTTTTGGAAACTTGTCCAAAAATTAGAGGTAAAACGACTATCTCTGTCAGAAACAATTGATAGAGGAATTCCATGTAATGAAACTATTTCATTTACATATAATTTAGGTAACTGTTCCATACTGAAAGTTTCTTTCATTGGTAGGAAATGAGCTGACTTGGTTAGTCTGTCTACTATTGGTGCATATGTCTGTTGACTTCGTCTTGTATCATCGAAAAATAAAAAATGAGTTTTGTTTTGAAAAAGAGAAAATGATAGTACATCAGTAGACAATCACAGTACGCTAAAGAATTGGAAAGTTAAAATGTGATAAACGGTCTCACTGATGATATGCCAGTAGGTTTTTACACGTTTAGTAGATTGTTTTCGAGATATAAACCTAAATATCAATACTTACTTATCTCATGGGAACATCTCTCGGATATATAGGTAACCCCTGAAATCTTGTTTGAAGGGCTTTCTATTTCTGACATACTAGATCTTTGTATAGATGATATCTGGGGTATTATACCGGGACTTCTGATTTTGCGGGAGCAATAGTCTAGTCCTCGTATAATGCTCTGCACTGCTTTATTCTTAAAGCCCACCCTCAGCATAAAAAATGATGAAACATTGTAAAATGCTAATCATGTGCTGTTGAAAAAAAGATCCCCAAACGGGACACACCTAAAAGACGAGCCAACATCTCTCTGATTTTGAGGAAGCAATAGCCTGAGCTCTCATGGCCTCGCATTACCCATTTACAGATATCATTAGTGTACATTCACCTGTAAGACTGAATATAGGAGTCTGGATACGGGAGTATATTCTGAGGTGGGACACGCGAATAAGTTTAAGTCTATTAAAACACTAATCTCGTATCTCGAATCAATTGAACTTTGTGTGAAAATTTAAGTGGATCAGTATACTGACAATCTAAGTGAATTGTTTAGAACTTAAAGTGTTTAAAGCTCAACGGTACTAGTGATTTGTCATAAACTGATATGATCCTCTTACACAAACTCACAAAAATATTGTCTGTAAATATTTCTTTATTGCATTTTAATACACTGAAAATCTTAGAAAAAAACCAAAAAGAATGTGTTTTAGCATAAAATTTTGAAAAATCAAAAAGATATTATTTCATCTTATTTTCGACAACTGATGTTGGAAAGCTGATTTTCAAAATTCCAAGTGCTGAACATGATGAACAACAGGGTTGGGAGAGTTTGTTTGAAATGAAAAATGATTTTGAAATGATTAAATGGTTCATTAATTTGAAACCAAATTTGAGTGTTTCGAATACAAGTGGTTAAGCAGAGATTAAAATTGTTATAAATAAAAAATCTTATGTTTCAGGTAGAGTTTGTGCAGGTAAAAAGCTTTGAAAAAGCTAAATTTCGACTCCTGAGGATATGCAGATTAAAGCCAAGTTTCTGATCCTGTTGCTACGGAGAGCCAGGAGACGTTTCTGAACCTGTGAAAGCTGCAAAGTGAGATCCCCGTGTCTAAGCCTGAGCAGAGTTTGAAGCCAGGATATGATCCCGGAACAACTTAAGGGGAGTCTGCTAGCAAAGGGGAGTCTGAGGACGTAAGAGCCAGATTCAGATCCTGGAACAAAGTTCGAGATAGAAGCTGCTGATGCTGATGAACTTAAGGAATCAAGAGATCTGATCAAGGGAATTAGAGAGAGGATAGAGCCAGATTGAGATTCTAATAGAAAAAGAGAGAGATTGATGAGGATGCTTACAGAGAAAGACATTTTGGAGAGAGCGAGAAGACTGATCAAGACTGAAGACTCAATACACTGAAGACTCGTCAACATCCAAGGGGGAGTTTGTTGGTGCATATGTCTGTTGACTTCGTCTTGTATCGAGTCATGTAATAGGTTAGATAGACCAAGACACGTAGTACGAAAGAAACGGGAAACAGGGACGAACCAGCAGTTTCACACGAAGTGGCCAGTTCGTACGAACTGACCAGTTCGTGCGAACTGGACCAGAGCTGGTTCGTGCGACCTGGTGTCCCTATATATATGTGAGTCTTGGATTTCATTTGGAGAACTTCTGATTCCGGTAGCGAAGCTCTGCCGAAGTGTCGCCAAGCCTGTGTAACGTTGTGAAATCAATACAATCGACATTTAAACTACTTCTAAGTGTAATTCAAGCTGCTACAACATCAATACGTCTGATTCTGCCTTTCGTATTGATCGAGAACTCTTCTGATCGTCTCGTTTTGATCGATTCAACGATCCTACATCTACAATCAGCCAGATTGTATCATTACCTTTTCTTGTTTTGGGTAATTTAGTAACAAAATCCATTGTTATTAATTCCCATTTCCAAACAGGCATTTCTAACTGTTGCAATAAGCCTGATGGTTTCTGATGTTCAGCTTTGACTTGTTAACAGGTTAAACACTTTGCAACATATGCTGCTATATCCTTTTTCATTCCTATCCACCAAACCAACTTTGAGATGAAGGACATGGGTGAAGCTAGTCTATTCTTTTTTCTTTTCAATTCAGATAACCTTTATGCTTAGAAATGAATCCGTAAGAAGCTATATTCATCAATTTTTCCTTAAATCCTGATACATCTTATCATTTCTAGGATGCATCGTATACTTAGACTTATGGGCTTCTTCTAATATACGGTGACGTAGGTTTCCTAATTTAGGTATCCACATTCTTTTCTGACGGAATCTCCAAATTCCATCTGTTCCTTGTTCTAATCCCTTAATCATTCCTTTCAGTTTTTCAGTATCATCCTTGATTACTGACTCTTGTGCTTTTCTAATCTGATCATTTAAATCTATTTGCAGATTTAACTTAAGGGAACGTACTCTTTTTTGGCTTTTCATGATACTTCTGACTTAAAGCATCAGCTACTACATTTGCTTTTCCTGCATGATACAGGATATCACAATCATAATCACTAAGCATTTCCATCCAGCGCCTTTGTCTCATATTCAATTCCTTTTGTCCAAAAACATACCTTAAACTCTTATGGTCAGTGAATATGGTAAACTTACTACCATAAAGGTAATGTCTCCAGATTTTAAGAGCAAAAATTATAGCTCCTAACTCTAGATCATGAGTTGAATAATTCTCTTCATGATTCTTAAGTTGTCTAGAAGCATAAGCTATTACCTTTTGACGTTGCATTAATACATATCCATAACCTAATTTGGAAGCGTCACAATAGATTACAAAATCTTCGGTTCCTTCGGGTAACGCTAGTATGGGTGCATGGGTTAATCTTTGCTTAAGAATTTACAAGTTAACTTAGTTAAAGGAATGGCTATTCTAGAAAAATCTCGAATAAATCTTCTATAATAACCGGCCAATCCTAAGAAACTTCTAACCTCAGTTGGTGACTCAGGGGTTTTCCATTTGGAAATCGCCTCGATTTTGGTGGGATCTACATGAATTCCTTCATGATTGACTAGATGTCCAAGAAATTGTACCTGCTCTAACCAAAATTCACACTTTGAAAACTTAGCATAGAGATTTTCTTTTCTCAATAAACTTAGAAGTGTGTGCAGATGCGCTGCATGATCTTCCTTATTTTTAGAATAAATAAGAATATCATCTATAAAGACAATTATGAATTTATCCAAATATAGCTTACATATTCGGTTCATCATGTCCATGAATGCAGTTGGGGCATTGGTTAAACCAAATGGCATGACAGTAAATTCATAATGGCCATACCTTGTTCTGAAAGCGGTCTTAGGAATGTCCTCTTCCTGTACCTTTAATTGATGATATCCTGACCTTAAATTGATTTTTGAGAAAAATCGTGCTCCTTTCAATTGATCAAACAGATCATCAATTCTTGGTAATGGATATGGATTCTTAATTGTGACTTTGTTCAATTCACGGTAGTCAATGCACATACGCATTGATCCGTCCTTCTTTTTAACAAATAAAATCGGTGCTCCCAAGGGTGATGAGCTTGGCTGTATGAATCATTTCTCCAATAATTCATCTAACTATTTCTTTAGTTCCTGCATTTCTGCGGGTGCCAAACGGTATGGTGCTTTGGCAATTGGTGCGGTTCCGGGTATCAAATGGATTTTGAATTCAACTTCTCTGTCTGGAGGTTGCCCTGGTAGTTCTTCTGGAAATACATCTGAAAACTGGGATACTATGGGAATATCCTTTAATTCTTTTCCTTTAGTGTCAGTGATTATAGAAATCAAATACACTAATGATCCTTTCCTTATATAACTTGCGGTTTTCATCATAGAGATGAATTTTGTGGATTTAGAGAATTTATTTCCTTTAATTATGATCTTTTCACCCCTTGGTGAATTTACTTGAATTGACTTTTGTTCACATAAAATACTGGCTTTATTGGCTATTAACCAATCCATTCCTAATACAACATCAAATTCAGCCAAATTCATGGGGTAAAGATTTGCAATAAATTTCTGATTTAAAATTTCTATTATTGCTTCCTACAAGATTTCAGAAATCCTAATGGTTTCCCCATTTGCTGTCTCTACTAGACATTCTTGTGGGAATTTAGTTAATGATTGATTAAGAAGTTTGCAAAATGAAGTATTAATAAAACTTTGGTTCGCACCAGAGTCAAATAACACTTTAGCAAAAACATCATTAACTAAAAACGTACCAGTGATCACATCCGGGATCATCTTTGCTTCTTCTGCAGTTAGAACAAATGCTCTAGCATTTTTAGTATTCTTGGTATTCACGGCTGGAGCTATCTTTGGACAGTTAGGCTTAATATGACCTTGTTCTCCGCAGTTGTAGCTGTTGGATCTGAGTTTCTTTTTGATTGTATTTTCGTTTGGAATTAAGATGGAAATGGAAGAGTTGTGCAGCGGAATTAAAATGAAAGCAAACTTTGCATACAATCAAACGAGAGTAATACTTTAATCAAACATCTTTACACAGAGAATCGAAAGATTGAATTTGTTTCAACAACGATTACAATGATTGATGAATGAATGAAAACTCCCCCTCAGCCAGAGCTCAATAGTTTGTTCGTGCAAAGAAGACGATGTGGTGAAAGAGCTAATAGAACAGTACAAAGTACTGAACTATTTATAGGCACTTGCAAACCACTGAGCATCTTAGCTGACGTCACCATGAAAGTGACATCTAACCTCCTAACAAACTCTAACCTCTGATCTATAAACACTGATGTACTAAACTACTGCTATTACATTACATTATATAAAAGACACTTAAATAGCTGCTGCATCCTTCCACTGTTGTGAACCCAGCAGTGCTTGTCCGGAACAGCAGTACTTGACTCAAGGCAGTAGATTGAGTCAGCAGAGCTTTGGTCTTCCATCAGTCTTTGACTTTGGGCAGTAGATGCAAGGCAGCAGTTATAGGTCAGTACTTAACAAGATCAGCAGATAGGAGGTCAGCAGATATGAAACCACTTTCAAGGGGAGAGATTTGCATGAACCAACTGTAAACGTCTGCTTATTCTGGATCCACTGCTCTGATCCAGTTTTGGCTTTAATTATCTGTTCCTCTGATAGGGTTCAATCCCAACAATCTCCCCCTGGAACAGATAATGCCAAAACTCTTCATTATTTGTGGAATACTTTATTTCCTCATCAACAGCTCCCTTATCTGACCTTTAAATTGTAATTCAAAGTCTAGGGCATCTGTATCTTCATCATCCCTGCTAAGTGGAAGATCAAGGAGATCCTGCAAATCTTCAAGACTCAGGCCAAGAGCTTGTTCCCTTGATATTTTCTTCACTTCTCCACCAGACCTGAGCAAAGTCAATACGCAGGTCTGTTTGTCAGTTTCCCACTTTTGTATTTTTGAGCCTGGTGGGTTTCTTGGGAGATGTTTATTTGCAGAAGTATTTGGAGAGGCTGGCCTATTCATGACTGGCTGAGCAGTACTTGCAGTTTGATCCAAACCAAGAGTTTCCATGATCATTTTCTTTATACCCTCTTTTCCAAGGTCTTCACCTTCCATTAACTCTTTGATGGTTTCAGCAATCAGCTGTTTGTGTGGCCTTCTTTTGTAGATGGCAGCACCAACTGGAGCTGTGGATCTCCTGATTTGCAGCTTTGATGGTCTTTTTGAAACCGCTGCTTCAGGATAGTCAGGCTTTTGAGGAACTGTGGGATCTTTCTTTCTTAATTGTTCCAACTTTTTGTAAGTAGCCCTGACCGCATCTTCTTTCTATCTAGCAACTTGTCTTTTGTTACCATAATCAGCTGCTACCAGTTCCTCTTTCATTCTCTTCAGCTCTTCCTGTTTGTCAGGTACATTCTTTCTAAACTTTGCCCAATTAGGAGGAGTGTGAGTGACTTTCCTGTTTATCATGTCTTGAATTCTTGCTGCTTCATTTTCAAGTTCAGGAATAGTCCACTCTTTGTACATGTATTTCTCTCCTTTGTACTTCTTGTGAGCCATAATGCTTTCAATGTAGTCTTTCTTCAGAGTTTCAGCAGCTCTTTCAGAAATTTGTTGACTAACATTTTTTGCAAATTGCTCTAGGGATCTGACTTGTGTGAGCAAATATTGACTTCTCTGTGCAATTTCTTTATCAGATTTCCCTTGTGTGTTTTTCTTTGAGATATCCTCTGCTTGCTTGGCCTTGATTTCCAAATATTCATCAACATTTTTAGGCCAGGGATATCCTTTTATTGATGGCAAACTCCTTTTGGCAGGGTCATCCTCAAAATAAAAAGATTTTATTTCTTCTCTAACAGCTGCTAATTCAAGAGGAAATTGAACACCTGCAGGAGGCAAGGGCTTGTACATTTTAACTGAAGAGAGAGGAACAGGTTTTGGAATTGTGACAAGAGCTAAGGATTTTGAAGATGTTTGTGGTGGTGAATAGTCATCATCTTTGAGAATTAGTCTTCTCCTTTTTGTAGGAGGGACTGATGATGTTTTGGATGGAACAGTGGTGGTAGATGTAGTGGCAGTGGATTGTGATTGACTAACAGCTGTTGAAACAACTGGTGTTTCAACCACTGTTGTCATTATAATAGATGTTATAACATCTGCTGTCTTCTGCTGTGTGTCAGCAGGTGTTGTTTTTGGTGGTGATGATGGTAAAGCAGTGGATGTTGTGTGTGTTGAAGTGGTGTGTGTTGATGGAACAACTGTTTGGCAAGCAGTAGTTTTTGTAACTCCTGTTGCATCAGCTGTTTTGTATGGTGGTTTTTGAGCAGACTTTGAACGTCTGGTTGGAATGGATTTGGGTTGCCTCACTTTTCTAGTAGGCTTCTTCTTTTCCTCAACAGGATTTTCATGATCCTTTGACCCAGAAGTACCCTGATCTGGATGATCCATTCTTTCCACCCTGGCTTTCCTTTTGGCCTCTCTATCCCTTTTTACACTTGCAGCTGCTTCTGCTAGTGCATTTGTTGTCACATCAATTTTCTTGCTACCATCTGGCAAAGGGATCTTTTTGGTCATGTTTGAATTTTCTGGTTCAAGATAGAGACCATCCTCTATACCCTTCCTTTTCCACTCCTTAATTTTCTCCCCCTTTTTGGCATTATCTTCTGGGAGTTGATAAATGTAGCGGACTTTTGGAGGAGCAGTGCCAGTGGTGTGTAAGATCTGAGTTTTGAGAGCCTTTAAATCAGCCTGAGTATTCTTGAACCTTGACTCCATTGCATTTCTCAGTTGTTGTACATGTTTTTCATGTTGCTGATCTGCTAACTGTGCTTGTTGTTGGAGAAAAGATTGAAATAGATTCCAGAGCTCATTTGTAGCAGGTGCCCTTTGTGGAGCAAGTGCTTGAGGTGGAACAGTAGTTGATTGTACCTTCTGAACTTGTAACACCTGTTGTAACATATCTTTGAGTTCTGCAACAGAGTTATCAAGCGTTGCAATACGATCCGTCAATTTCTGGTACTTTAAACCATCACCCAAGTTAATGGGATCATCTGATTTCCCACTAGCAGTGGTTTTATCAGTGGTAGATGTAGGGAATATACTCCAAACATTAACCACTGATGCCCCTTTTTCTTGGTACTAGGGTCTTCTTCCTTCAACACTTGACAACCTTTTGATGTTGCCAGTAGGATAAATAAATCCACTGGTGGTTGGCAGAGGTGCTATAAAAGGAATTGCCTCCAAGGAAGTCTTATGAATGTAACCACTGTCCAAATGTAACCCAGTGGGTGTAACAGTTGTAGTGGCTGCTTCACTTGGAATACCACCAAGAGTTACTTGTAACTCAAGGGGTGTAACCTCCTCAGGTTGTGTTGGCGGGTTAGCAAAGATTGATACATCAGACCCAGTCAGTTGTTGAGGTATATTCTCATTAATAGGTGATTGAGAAGGACTGGATAATGCCTGGTTCAAATCAATTGCATCCAACAATGGTTTTATTGATGAGGGAATTGTGGATGTGATGGTTGGTGTAGAAATAGGATGTGTCCCGGGCATTGGACTGTGGATGATAGAAACGAGTGTTTCCAGAGCATCATGATGTGGAGACCCTATGTGTACAACCTGTTCTTTTTGTGAAGAAACAGGAGGAGTTTCGGTTATGGTTTGAGATATTTGTACCAACTGCTGTGAGGAAGTAGCAGCAGTGGTTTCTTGTGACTTTTGTGTTGTCACTGGCAGGAGCTCTGGTATCTCATCCTCCAGAGATGCCTTTTTGATGGGTTTTGTAGGTTTTTGAGTTTTTCTTTTTGGCTTTTTGGAGATAGTAGGTGTGGGTTTCAAAGCAGTTGTGCTGCTGCTTTGATCACCTTGAGCAGTGGGCTCAGCAGCAGATACCTGAGGAGCAGTTGTAACTGCTAAAATCTGCTCAGGCACCTCTGCTTGTGTTTTGAAAGGTGTGGACATCCTTGTAAAAGTTTCAGCAGTTAAGCAATTTGTTTGAATGAAATCACCTTGTTTTATTGCAGCAGCATCCGTCTTTCCAAGTTTCATTTCAAAATAGTAACTTAAAAATCTTGGAAAAAGTAGGAATGCCTTTGTTTCAACATTTTTAACCAAATCATTAAAAATTTCCTGGGAGTAGTTAAAATTTTCATCTTGAAGAATTGCAAATCCCAGTTTCTGAATTTTTAATGGTATCTCATTGAAAGAAGTGGTTTTTTTTGAGGGTGTGAAATAAAAATCTTGGTACAGGAGGAAAGTAACCTTTTTCTAAGGTGTCCTTTTTGACCTCTGCATTGTACCCCCTTTCCAGAAAATCATTTTTTAACTCGTTTTTAGGGAAAGTAATTTTACCTTCTTGATCGTCGAGTTGAAAGACCTCTGAAATTGTTTGTGGTGTAATCTTGACTTCTTTTCCCTTTAAAGTAGAGTTAATGGCTATTACAGCATCTCCTTGTGTTTCAAGGATTGCATTCTTCCAAAACTCCCTTTGGGTTGCCAAGTAAATTGGTGCATCCGCTGTCAACAAAGTTTTGTACTTTGAGGCGGTGATGATATCAATGATGGAATCGAACTCCTTTGTGGAACTTGGTTTTGTAAGAAGACCAAGAAGATTGTGAGATGGTTTGTGTGGAATTTCAGTGGAGATTGCCTTTTGAGAGGCTGTTTTTGATGAAGATTTGGATGAGGGTTTTGCAGATTTCTTTGATTTAGTCATTTTGAGGATGATTGATCGAAGAAATTTGTGGAAGATGAGATGAAAAACTGTTTTGAGAAGAGAATTTTTAAGAATTCAATTCGACAGTAAAACCCTGTTTTGGTGGTGAGTGGGGGATTTTATAGGGGAGAAAGTGAATGCTGAGGTGGCAGCCGTTACAAAAAGTCTGACCAATATGTACTGCCCACGTGACAACCCCTGTTGAAAGTGAAGGACAGTACTTGTGTGATAGGGACAATTGAAGGCAGTGGTATGAAAGCAGTGGATGATTTTCACTATCAGTGGATAGCATATCGGTGGATAAGACACTGCTTTTGAACAACAGAGTTTATCAAAGAAATGAGAGAGCAGGGGTTGACTTTCAGCAGTGGACAGACTTTTGAAGTAGAGCAGACTTTTGAACAATCAGTGGTTAATGGCAGACTTTTAAGGATTTAATGAAAAATATCATTTTTAGCTATTTTTAAGGATGGAATTTTGATTTTCTGAAAACATTTTGTTGCTTTTATTCATGGAAAAACATGATGGTGCTTGTTATTCCATGTTCAGCATCCCAATTCTAGAGACCAAGCTTTCAAAAGTGGCTGTATCAAGTGCTTTTGTGAGCACATCAGCCAGCTGGTCTTTAGTTGGGACATGATGCAGAGAAATCAAACCTTTTTCATAGTAATCCCTCACAAAGTGATGTCTGATGTCGATGTGTTTGGTGGTTGAATGGGAAACTGGATTTTTGATGATATTTTCTGCTGCCTGACTGTCCAACATGAGTGGTGTCTTTAAGGCAGTGATACCAAAATCCAGCAGCTGATTTTGAAGCCACATGAGTTGGGCTGTACAGCTTGCAGCAGCAATGTATTCAGCTTCAGCAGTGGATGTTGAAACATCTGCTTGCTTTTTGCTTTGCCATGAAACTAAGCAATCACCTAGAAACTGGCACCCTCCTGATGTGGACTTCCTTGTGGTGTGACATCCAGCAAAGTCACTGTCTGAGAAACCTGAAAGCTTGATATTCCCATTAGCTGGATACCAGATACCAAGTGTGGGAGCACCTTTGATGTATCTGAAGATCCTTTTTACAGCAATGAGATTTGATTTTCTGGGAGCTGATTGACTTCTTGCACAGACACATGTTGCAAACATGATGTCTGGTCTAGATGCAGTTAGGTACAATAAAGACCCAATCATGCTTCTATAAAGTGTTTGGTCAATCAGCTCATCCTTTTCATCAGACATGACTAGCTTATTTGTAGCCATGGGTGTGCTGCATGGTTTACAATCATTCATATCAAATTTGGTTAAAAGTTCTTTAGCATATTTGCTTTGATGAATGAAAGTTCCATTTTGTTGCCAATGATTTGATCAGGTGGATGAGATCTCAAGAAGATTAAATCTCCTTGGTATGGTATGATGGCATTGGTTGGTGAAGGCTGCAAATGTGTATCATCTGAGCTAACCACTGCTGGGGACTTTGATGATCCAGCAGTGGCTTCAAAAGGTGGTGGTATAGGAGGTAATGAAGTGGATAACTGCTGACTTTTATCCACTGTTTGAGGACTTTTGTCAGCAGTGTTTGAGGATGTGGAGGCAGTGGTTGATGGGCTACTTTGGTCAACAACTGTTGAGGTAGCAGTGGTTGAGCTTTGACAACTGTTTTGAACAGCTGGTGCTTTTCCCTTTGTGGCAGACCTTTGAGGGATGATGATTTCATAGCCATAGTCTGGTGTTGTATCCTCTGATGGACCTGCACTGTTAGTCTTGACAGCAGTATTTTCAAAAGTGAATTTTTCAAGATCAAACAGATCTGCAGGATTTGCTGGGATTTTCATTGATGAAAGTTCATTGAACTTAACATTCAAAGTCTCCTCCACTGCCTTGGTCCGTGTATTGAACACTTTGTAGGCCTTGGCAGTGGTTGAGTATCCCAGATGATAACCACAATCAATTTTGGCTGCAAATTTTGAAATGGAATCTTTTAAGTTCAAAATAAAACATGGGCAGCCAAACACTTTGAAATATGAGATCAGTGGTTTAATTTTATACAGAATTTCATAGGCAGTCTTTTTGTGCCTGGGGTTTATTAACACTCTGTTCTGAACATAGCAAGCAGTGTTTACTGCCTCTGCCCAGAATGTTAATGGCAAACCTGAATCTGTAAGCATGGTTCTGGCAGCCTCAATCAGAGTTCTGTTCTTCCTTTCCACTACCCCATTCTGCTCTGGTGTTCTTGGGATGCTGTACTGCCTTACAATCCCTTTCTTCACACAGAAGGCATCCAACTCCCTATTTTTGAATTCTGTGCCATTGTCACTCCTGAAGCTTTTCACTGGAAGGTCAAATTGCTTTTCAACCTGTATTACAAAGTCTTGCAAAATGCCTGCAGTTTCATCTTTTGAGTGCAAAAAGAAAGTCCATGTGAACCTAGAAAAGTCATCAACAATAACCAAACAATATCTTTTCTTTTTAAGGCTCATGACTTGAACTGGGCCAAACAAATCCATGTGTAGCATTTGCAAACACTAGGTTGTTTTGGACTCTTCAATGGACTTATAAGAACTTTTATGTTGTTTTCCTTTTAAACAGGAAATGCAATGTTCAGGACATGAAAACAATTTTTGTGGTAGGCCTCTCACCAAACCATTTTTTGAAATTTCTGTGATTGTCTTAAGATTTGTGTGTCCCAGCCTTCTGTGCCAAAGTTCTGTCTCTTTGTTAGAGGCAGCTGAGAACAGACAGGCATCAGCTCTGGGACACTCTTTTGACATGTCAACAACATAAACATTGCCACTTCTTTGAGCAACAAGTTTAGTTTGACCAGTTTTGATTATTGCTTCAATCTTTTTGACCATTTCTGGTCCAACAATCCTACAACAGTCTTTTGTGAAGAATGACCCAAATCCCTTGTCACTCATTTGGGACACACTCAGAAGGTTGAATTTTAGATTGTCTATTAGATTGACATTTTCAAATTTTACATTTCCAGATTGCACTGTACCAGACCCCAGAACCTTCCCTTTACTATTATTCCCAAATGATATATCACCCCCTCCATGGATTTTAAAGTCTTTGAGGAGGGCTTTACATCCTGTCATGTGCCTGGAGCCTCCACTATCTACATACCAAAGACTATCAAAGCATGCAGAAGCTCCCTGCACATGAAGTAAAAGGATTAGTTCATTAAGGTCTCCAAAGCCAGCAGGGCTTTGGATGGGGTCTCAACAGTGTCTGGGATGGATGCAGAATGATGGACAGTGGTTAGGTCAGAGGTTTGAACTGTTTTAGGACAGTGTTTCTCTAACCACTGTTGTGGATCCTGACCAATCATCTGCTGGTAACCAAAAGGATGCCTGTTCACTTTGGGTTTAGAGGGCCTTTTGTAGGCCTCATAAACGTGTGGAATCCTTTGGTAAGACTGTTTTTCTCTGCCTTTTCTAAACTGATTGGCAGGGGGTGCATCAGTAACCTGAACATCTCTTTTGACAGATGTTTGGTTCAGCTGTTTTGTAACAGCTGTTTGAACTGGCACAAACAGTGGTTGTTTCTTGGTGAATTTGACAGATGATGAGGATGATGGTGGACTCAAGGATGTTTTAGCCATGTACTCATTCTTTTTCACATCAAAGTTTTTGAAGTACACACATGCTTGAGTTTTGTGGTTTGTCTTACCACAAACAATACAGCTTTCTGCTGAAACAATGACACTTGTTTTGTTTAAATCATAAGCTTTCAAGTGGAAACAATCTTTTGTTAGATGATTCCTTTTTTCACAAAATTCACAAAACAAGTTATCAATTTTTTCTTTCTTCTTTCTCTTTTCAGACTCCTTTGCAGCAGAGGTTTTAACCACTGCTGGGATGTCCTTGAGAGGTATGACTTTAGCTTTTGGAGCTTTAACACCATCAGTTGATGTAAAGTCCATTGGCTTGAAATTTTCAAGAATATCACACTCATCAGACCAGGTAGGTTTAAACTGATATTTTTCAAGTTCTTCAAAAGTTGAGGAACTCCTTGTTCTGTCAAGTGTGATTTTGTTACCAAGTTTGTCAGTGATTTTCACTTCTTGGCCATTCTTGTTTGTGGGGATGAACTCAGTGGTTACATCAGTGTTTTGAACAGATTTTTCACAAGCAATGTGTTCATCATCATATTTTCTATACCCAACCCCAAATTTCACATTACTTTCAATCTGTTTAGCAAGCATCACCTCATATCCTCTGCAGGATTCCACCCATCTTTCACAAGTAATCTGGGTGGATTCCAACTCCTTTTTGCAACTTTGGTATTTTTCTACCATAGTTTGAAGTTGGGTTTTGGTGATGCTTTGCTCTTCTTTTAGACAGCTGATTTCTTTTTCCTTTTCAGTCAGTTTGTTTTTAAGTTCTTTTAAAGAGCTTTCAAATTTGACCTCATCAGACAAGATTTTATCCCGAAGGTTTTCATTCACCTCTTTAATGTTTGCAAAAGCAATTATGCAATTTTCAGAACACAGTTTTTCAAGAACTTGAGGAGATACCTTGGCAGCTGCCATCATTGCACAATCACATTGATGATCTTCATCATCATCAGCTTTCACCTTCTTTTCACCATCCTTTTCTTCTTTCTCTTCTTCTTTGTCCTCTATGGACCATGGATCTGTCATTGGTTCAATCAAGATACCTGAACTTTCTCCCAACAGTAGTTCACCAGCCACAGCAGTAACCACTGCTTCAGTCACCTCTTCCACTGTTTCAAAGCTCTGCTGTTCCTCCTCTATTTCAACCCCCTCCTGTATTGACTCTAATGCCATCAAACAAAACTCATCATGAGAAGGTTCATTAAAAGCATAGAGTGCAAAATTTTCATCATTAAGGTCTTCAGGCATACTGCTCCAGTCAACAAACCCTTGAGTGAAAAAGCTTTGTTGATCTGGTTGTACTGCTGCTGGAGCAGTGGTTTGAGGTGCAACAGTTTGCACTTGTACCTGGGGAGCAGGGGTTTGAACATATTGGATTTGTGGAACAGTAGTTTGGACATAGTGTACTGGCACAGGGGCAGCAGCATAGTGAGCAGTATTCACTTGAGCTGCTGGGGCATATTGGGCATAGTGCACAGTGTTTTGGTTTTGAGGTCTAGGATTTGAGCTAGGGTGAGTAATTATGGGACCAGTAGTTTGACTCCTACATTCCCTAGCGAAATGTCCCAACCTATTACACTTATAGCACTTGATTTTCAATTTATCCAACCCAACCCTTAGATTCCCATGCAGACCTGGGAATTTTCGCCCTGTTCTTTTGTAGAATTTACTAGTTCTAACACTTAGCAAAGCCAGTTGGTGCAGGATGTCCATTTCTTCTAAGTCAGTGGGATCAAAATGTTGTAAATCATTTAGTTCAAAGCTTAGATTATCTGACATCTGGTTTTCGTTTGCAGTGAATGCATAACTTGCAGAGTGAGGATCAGGGTTGTTAAAATTTGCACCAGCAGTTATGTCAATGAAGTGATCATAACCCTGATCCTTACCACTGCTCCCAGATTCTTCTTGACCCAAAAGAGCAGTGTTACCGAATGTATAATCATCAACGGCTTTTCCTGACTCTTGTAACTTCCTTTTCTGGTTCAACTCCCTTTCGTAAGTCAGGAGTCGACCATGGAGTTGGGTCAAGGTCAGATCCTTGAACTCAGATGAATTTCTGGTGACAAAGGCTATAGTGTCCCATTTTTCGGGCAGTGACCTGAGGAACCTGCTATTTTGAGTCGAGTTTGTAAAAGTAGTGTTAACAAGCCTCAGTTCACTGATGAGACAACTAAACCGCTCAAATTGTTGAGTCAGTGATTCACCTCTAACATGACAAAATGTTTCATACTGTTGGTTCAGGATTTCCCTATTGTTTTCTATGACTTCTTCAGTACCTCCAAACTGTTCCTTAAGTGCGTCCCATAATTCTTTGGCACTGTTACAGTGTAACAGTCCAGCATATATTTCATTGGGCAGCGCTGATGCTATGATGCTAAACGCTTTAGCATCTAGTTCGATCTTTTGAAAATCGGTTTCGGTGTAGTTTTCAACTGGTTTTGGAACGAACTTTTTAGCATCTTCAGCGCTTGGCACAGAAGGAACATGAGGACCAAAGGTGAAAGACCTCCAACAACCTGTGCTTTGTTGAGCGAGGATGTGACCCATCCTCCTCTGCCAGATGTTGTACTCATTTATTTTTAGCATAGGTGGTTTAAAAAGTGAGCCGATGTTGTTTTTATCATCCTGAGATTGTGACGTCATTCTTGTTGTTTTACAGACACTAAGAAATCAACTTTAATGGTGATTAATCCTTGCTCTGTTTTTCAACGGACGAACAAACGATCAGTATCAACTATTTTGAGCTGAACTATTTACGTCAAAATGATTGTTAAATCAAATTTGACTGTCCAAGCTCTGATACCAATTGTTGGATCTGAGTTTCTTTTTGATTGTATTTTCGTTTGGAATTAAGATGGAAATGGAAGAGTTGTGCAGCGGAATTAAAATGAAAGCAAACTTTGCATACAATCAAACGAGAGTAATACTTTAATCAAACATCTTTACACAGAGAATCAAAAGATTGAATTTGTTTCAACAACGATTACAATGATTGATGAATGAATGCAAACTCCCCCTCAGCCAGAGCTCAATAGTTTGTTCGTGCAAAGAAGACGATGTGGTGAAAGAGCTAATAGAACAGTACAAAGTACTGAACTATTTATAGGCACTTGCAAACCACTGAGCATCTTAGCTGACGTCACCATGAAAGTGACATCTAACCTCCTAACAAACTCTAACCTCTGATCTATAAACACTGATGTACTAAACTACTGCTATTACATTACATTATATAAAAGACACTTAAACAGCTGCTGCATCCTTCCACTGTTGTGAACCCAGCAGTGCTTGTCCGGAACAGCAGTACTTGACTCAAGGTAGTAGATTGAGTCAGCAGAGCTTTGGTCTTCCATCAGTCTTTGACTTTGGGCAGTAGATGCAAGGCAGCAGTTATAGGTCAGTACTTAACAAGATCAGCAGATAGGAGGTCAGCAGATATGAAACCACTTTCAAGGGGAGAGATTTGCATGAACCAACTGTAAACGTCTGCTTATTCTGGATCCACTGCTCTGATCCAGTTTTGGCTTTAATTATCTGTTCCTCTGATAGGGTTCAATCCCAACAATCTCCCCCTGGAACAGATAATGCCAAAACTCTTCATTATTTGTGGAATACTTTATTTCCTCATCAACAGCTCCCTTATCTGACCTTTAAATTGTAATTCAAAGTCTAGGGCATCTGTATCTTCATCATCCCTGCTAAGTGGAAGATCAAGGAGATCCTGCAAATCTTCAAGACTCAGGCCAAGAGCTTGTTCCCTTGATATTTTCTTCACTTCTCCACCAGACCTGAGCAAAGTCAATACGCAGGTCTGTTTGTCAGTTTCCCACTTTTGTATTTTTGAGCCTGGTGGGTTTCTTGGGAGATGTTTATTTGCAGAAGTATTTGGAGAGGCTGGCCTATTCATGACTGGCTGAGCAGTACTTGCAGTTTGATCCAAACCAAGAGTTTCCATGATCATTTTCTTTATACCCTCTTTTCCAAGGTCTTCACCTTCCATTAACTCTTTGATGGTTTCAGCAATCAGCTGTTTGTGTGGCCTTCTTTTGTAGATGGCAGCACCAACTGGAGCTGTGGATCTCCTGATTTGCAGCTTTGATGGTCTTTTTGAAACCGCTGCTTCAGGATAGTCAGGCTTTTGAGGAACTGTGGGATCTTTCTTTCTTAATTGTTCCAACTTTTTGTAAGTAGCCCTGACCGCATCTTCTTTCTATCTAGCAACTTGTCTTTTGTTACCATAATCAGCTGCTACCAGTTCCTCTTTCATTCTCTTCAGCTCTTCCTGTTTGTCAGGTACATTCTTTCTAAACTTTGCCCAATTAGGAGGAGTGTGAGTGACTTTCCTGTTTATCATGTCTTGAATTCTTGCTGCTTCATTTTCAAGTTCAGGAATAGTCCACTCTTTGTACATGTATTTCTCTCCTTTGTACTTCTTGTGAGCCATAATGCTTTCAATGTAGTCTTTCTTCAGAGTTTCAGCAGCTCTTTCAGAAATTTGTTGACTAACATTTTTTGCAAATTGCTCTAGGGATCTGACTTGTGTGAGCAAATATTGACTTCTCTGTGCAATTTCTTTATCAGATTTCCCTTGTGTGTTTTTCTTTGAGATATCCTCTGCTTGCTTGGCCTTGATTTCCAAATATTCATCAACATTTTTAGGCCAGGGATATCCTTTTATTGATGGCAAACTCCTTTTGGCAGGGTCATCCTCAAAATAAAAAGATTTTATTTCTTCTCTAACAGCTGCTAATTCAAGAGGAAATTGAACACCTGCAGGAGGCAAGGGCTTGTACATTTTAACTGAAGAGAGAGGAACAGGTTTTGGAATTGTGACAAGAGCTAAGGATTTTGAAGATGTTTGTGGTGGTGAATAGTCATCATCTTTGAGAATTAGTCTTCTCCTTTTTGTAGGAGGGACTGATGATGTTTTGGATGGAACAGTGGTGGTAGATGTAGTGGCAGTGGATTGTGATTGACTAACAGCTGTTGAAACAACTGGTGTTTCAACCACTGTTGTCATTATAATAGATGTTATAACATCTGCTGTCTTCTGCTGTGTGTCAGCAGGTGTTGTTTTTGGTGGTGATGATGGTAAAGCAGTGGATGTTGTGTGTGTTGAAGTGGTGTGTGTTGATGGAACAACTGTTTGGCAAGCAGTAGTTTTTGTAACTCCTGTTGCATCAGCTGTTTTGTATGGTGGTTTTTGAGCAGACTTTGAACGTCTGGTTGGAATGGATTTGGGTTGCCTCACTTTTCTAGTAGGCTTCTTCTTTTCCTCAACAGGATTTTCATGATCCTTTGACCCAGAAGTACCCTGATCTGGATGATCCATTCTTTCCACCCTGGCTTTCCTTTTGGCCTCTCTATCCCTTTTTACACTTGCAGCTGCTTCTGCTAGTGCATTTGTTGTCACATCAATTTTCTTGCTACCATCTGGCAAAGGGATCTTTTTGGTCATGTTTGAATTTTCTGGTTCAAGATAGAGACCATCCTCTATACCCTTCCTTTTCCACTCCTTAATTTTCTCCCCCTTTTTGGCATTATCTTCTGGGAGTTGATAAATGTAGCGGACTTTTGGAGGAGCAGTGCCAGTGGTGTGTAAGATCTGAGTTTTGAGAGCCTTTAAATCAGCCTGAGTATTCTTGAACCTTGACTCCATTGCATTTCTCAGTTGTTGTACATGTTTTTCATGTTGCTGATCTGCTAACTGTGCTTGTTGTTGGAGAAAAGATTGAAATAGATTCCAGAGCTCATTTGTAGCAGGTGCCCTTTGTGGAGCAAGTGCTTGAGGTGGAACAGTAGTTGATTGTACCTTCTGAACTTGTAACACCTGTTGTAACATATCTTTGAGTTCTGCAACAGAGTTATCAAGCGTTGCAATACGATCCGTCAATTTCTGGTACTTTAAACCATCACCCAAGTTAATGGGATCATCTGATTTCCCACTAGCAGTGGTTTTATCAGTGGTAGATGTAGGGAATATACTCCAAACATTAACCACTGATGCCCCTTTTTCTTGGTACTAGGGTCTTCTTCCTTCAACACTTGACAACCTTTTGATGTTGCCAGTAGGATAAATAAATCCACTGGTGGTTGGCAGAGGTGCTATAAAAGGAATTGCCTCCAAGGAAGTCTTATGAATGTAACCACTGTCCAAATGTAACCCAGTGGGTGTAACAGTTGTAGTGGCTGCTTCACTTGGAATACCACCAAGAGTTACTTGTAACTCAAGGGGTGTAACCTCCTCAGGTTGTGTTGGCGGGTTAGCAAAGATTGATACATCAGACCCAGTCAGTTGTTGAGGTATATTCTCATTAATAGGTGATTGAGAAGGACTGGATAATGCCTGGTTCAAATCAATTGCATCCAACAATGGTTTTATTGATGAGGGAATTGTGGATGTGATGGTTGGTGTAGAAATAGGATGTGTCCCGGGCATTGGACTGTGGATGATAGAAACGAGTGTTTCCAGAGCATCATGATGTGGAGACCCTATGTGTACAACCTGTTCTTTTTGTGAAGAAACAGGAGGAGTTTCGGTTATGGTTTGAGATATTTGTACCAACTGCTGTGAGGAAGTAGCAGCAGTGGTTTCTTGTGACTTTTGTGTTGTCACTGGCAGGAGCTCTGGTATCTCATCCTCCAGAGATGCCTTTTTGATGGGTTTTGTAGGTTTTTGAGTTTTTCTTTTTGGCTTTTTGGAGATAGTAGGTGTGGGTTTCAAAGTAGTTGTGCTGCTGCTTTGATCACCTTGAGCAGTGGGCTCAGCAGCAGATACCTGAGGAGCAGTTGTAACTGCTAAAATCTGCTCAGGCACCTCTGCTTGTGTTTTGAAAGGTGTGGACATCCTTGTAAAAGTTTCAGCAGTTAAGCAATTTGTTTGAATGAAATCACCTTGTTTTATTGCAGCAGCATCCGTCTTTCCAAGTTTCATTTCAAAATAGTAACTTAAAAATCTTGGAAAAAGTAGGAATGCCTTTATTTCAACATTTTTAACCAAATCATTAAAAATTTCCTGGGAGTAGTTAAAATTTTCATCTTGAAGAATTGCAAATCCCAGTTTCTGAATTTTTAATGGTATCTCATTGAAAGAAGTGGTTTTTTTTGAGGGTGTGAAATAAAAATCTTGGTGCAGGAGGAAAGTAACCTTTTTCTAAGGTGTCCTTTTTGACCTCTGCATTGTACCCCCTTTCCAGAAAATCATTTTTTAACTCGTTTTTAGGGAAAGTAATTTTACCTTCTTGATCGTCGAGTTGAAAGACCTCTGAAATTGTTTGTGGTGTAATCTTGACTTCTTTTCCCTTTAAAGTAGAGTTAATGGCTATTACAGCATCTCCTTGTGTTTCAAGGATTGCATTCTTCCAAAACTCCCTTTGGGTTGCCAAGTAAATTGGTGCATCCGCTGTCAACAAAGTTTTGTACTTTGAGGCGGTGATGATATCAATGATGGAATCGAACTCCTTTGTGGAACTTGGTTTTGTAAGAAGACCAAGAAGATTGTGAGATGGTTTGTGTGGAATTTCAGTGGAGATTGCCTTTTGAGAGGCTGTTTTTGATGAAGATTTGGATGAGGGTTTTGCAGATTTCTTTGATTTAGTCATTTTGAGGATGATTGATCGAAGAAATTTGTGGAAGATGAGATGAAAAACTGTTTTGAGAAGAGAATTTTTAAGAATTCAATTCGACAGTAAAACCCTGTTTTGGTGGTGAGTGGGGGATTTTATAGGGGAGAAAGTGAATGCTGAGGTGGCAGCCGTTACAAAAAGTCTGACCAATATGTACTGCCCACGTGACAACCCCTGTTGAAAGTGAAGGACAGTACTTGTGTGATAGGGACAATTGAAGGCAGTGGTATGAAAGCAGTGGATGATTTTCACTATCAGTGGATAGCATATCGGTGGATAAGACACTGCTTTTGAACAACAGAGTTTATCAAAGAAATGAGAGAGCAGGGGTTGACTTTCAGCAGTGGACAGACTTTTGAAGTAGAGCAGACTTTTGAACAATCAGTGGTTAATGGCAGACTTTTAAGGATTTAATGAAAAATATCATTTTTAGCTATTTTTAAGGATGGAATTTTGATTTTCTGAAAACATTTTGTTGCTTTTATTCATGGAAAAACATGATGGTGCTTGTTATTCCATGTTCAGCATCCCAATTCTAGAGACCAAGCTTTCAAAAGTGGCTGTATCAAGTGCTTTTGTGAGCACATCAGCCAGCTGGTCTTTAGTTGGGACATGATGCAGAGAAATCAAACCTTTTTCATAGTAATCCCTCACAAAGTGATGTCTGATGTCGATGTGTTTGGTGGTTGAATGGGAAACTGGATTTTTGATGATATTTTCTGCTGCCTGACTGTCCAACATGAGTGGTGTCTTTAAGGCAGTGATACCAAAATCCAGCAGCTGATTTTGAAGCCACATGAGTTGGGCTGTACAGCTTGCAGCAGCAATGTATTCAGCTTCAGCAGTGGATGTTGAAACAGCTGCTTGCTTTTTGCTTTGCCATGAAACTAAGCAATCACCTAGAAACTGGCACCCTCCTGATGTGGACTTCCTTGTGGTGTGACATCCAGCAAAGTCACTGTCTGAGAAACCTGAAAGCTTGATATTCCCATTAGCTGGATACCAGATACCAAGTGTGGGAGCACCTTTGATGTATCTGAAGATCCTTTTTACAGCAATGAGATTTGATTTTCTGGGAGCTGATTGACTTCTTGCACAGACACATGTTGCAAACATGATGTCTGGTCTAGATGCAGTTAGGTACAATAAAGACCCAATCATGCTTCTATAAAGTGTTTGGTCAATCAGCTCATCCTTTTCATCAGACATGACTAGCTTATTTGTAGCCATGGGTGTGCTGCATGGTTTACAATCATTCATATCAAATTTGGTTAAAAGTTCTTTAGCATATTTGCTTTGATGAATGAAAGTTCCATTTTGTTGCCAATGATTTGATCAGGTGGATGAGATCTCAAGAAGATTAAATCTCCTTGGTATGGTATGATGGCATTGGTTGGTGAAGGCTGCAAATGTGTATCATCTGAGCTAACCACTGCTGGGGACTTTGATGATCCAGCAGTGGCTTCAAAAGGTGGTGGTATAGGAGGTAATGAAGTGGATAACTGCTGACTTTTATCCACTGTTTGAGGACTTTTGTCAGCAGTGTTTGAGGATGTGGAGGCAGTGGTTGATGGGCTACTTTGGTCAACAACTGTTGAGGTAGCAGTGGTTGAGCTTTGACAACTGTTTTGAACAGCTGGTGCTTTTCCCTTTATGGCAGACCTTTGAGGGATGATGATTTCATAGCCATAGTCTGGTGTTGTATCCTCTGATGGACCTGCACTGTTAGTCTTGACAGCAGTATTTTCAAAAGTGAATTTTTCAAGATCAAACAGATCTGCAGGATTTGCTGGGATTTTCATTGATGAAAGTTCATTGAACTTAACATTCAAAGTCTCCTCCACTGCCTTGGTCCGTGTATTGAACACTTTGTAGGCCTTGGCAGTGGTTGAGTATCCCAGATGATAACCACAATCAATTTTGGCTGCAAATTTTGAAATGGAATCTTTTAAGTTCAAAATAAAACATGGGCAGCCAAACACTTTGAAATATGAGATCAGTGGTTTAATTTTATACAGAATTTCATAGGCAGTCTTTTTGTGCCTGGGGTTTATTAACACTCTGTTCTGAACATAGCAAGCAGTGTTTATTGCCTCTGCCCAGAATGTTAATGGCAAACCTGAATCTGTAAGCATGGTTCTGGCAGCCTCAATCAGAGTTCTGTTCTTCCTTTCCACTACCCCATTCTGCTCTGGTGTTCTTGGGATGCTGTACTGCCTTACAATCCCTTTCTTCACACAGAAGGCATCCAACTCCCTATTTTTGAATTCTGTGCCATTGTCACTCCTGAAGCTTTTCACTGGAAGGTCAAATTGCTTTTCAACCTGTATTACAAAGTCTTGCAAAATGCCTGCAGTTTCATCTTTTGAGTGCAAAAAGAAAGTCCATGTGAACCTAGAAAAGTCATCAACAATAACCAAACAATATCTTTTCTTTTTAAGGCTCATGACTTGAACTGGGCCAAACAAATCCATGTGTAGCATTTGCAAACACTAGGTTGTTTTGGACTCTTCAATGGACTTATAAGAACTTTTATGTTGTTTTCCTTTTAAACAGGAAATGCAATGTTCAGGACATGAAAACAATTTTTGTGGTAGGCCTCTCACCAAACCATTTTTTGAAATTTCTGTGATTGTCTTAAGATTTGTGTGTCCCAGCCTTCTGTGCCAAAGTTCTGTCTCTTTGTTAGAGGCAGCTGAGAACAGACAGGCATCAGCTCTGGGACACTCTTTTGACATGTCAACAACATAAACATTGCCACTTCTTTGAGCAACAAGTTTAGTTTGACCAGTTTTGATTATTGCTTCAATCTTTTTGACCATTTCTGGTCCAACAATCCTACAACAGTCTTTTGTGAAGAATGACCCAAATCCCTTGTCACTCATTTGGGACACACTCAGAAGGTTGAATTTTAGATTGTCTATTAGATTGACATTTTCAAATTTTACATTTCCAGATTGCACTGTACCAGACCCCAGAACCTTCCCTTTACTATTATTCCCAAATGATATATCACCCCCTCCATGGATTTTAAAGTCTTTGAGGAGGGCTTTACATCCTGTCATGTGCCTGGAGCCTCCACTATCTACATACCAAAGACTATCAAAGCATGCAGAAGCTCCCTGCACATGAAGTAAAAGGATTAGTTCATTAAGGTCTCCAAAGCCAGCAGGGCTTTGGATGGGGTCTCAACAGTGTCTGGGATGGATGCAGAATGATGGACAGTGGTTAGGTCAGAGGTTTGAACTGTTTTAGGACAGTGTTTCTCTAACCACTGTTGTGGATCCTGACCAATCATCTGCTGGTAACCAAAAGGATGCCTGTTCACTTTGGGTTTAGAGGGCCTTTTGTAGGCCTCATAAATGTGTGGAATCCTTTGGTAAGACTGTTTTTCTCTGCCTTTTCTAAACTGATTGGCAGGGGGTGCATCAGTAACCTGAACATCTCTTTTGACAGATGTTTGGTTCAGCTGTTTTGTAACAGCTGTTTGAACTGGCACAAACAGTGGTTGTTTCTTGGTGAATTTGACAGATGATGAGGATGATGGTGGACTCAAGGATGTTTTAGCCATGTACTCATTCTTTTTCACATCAAAGTTTTTGAAGTACACACATGCTTGAGTTTTGTGGTTTGTCTTACCACAAACAATACAGCTTTCTGCTGAAACAATGACACTTGTTTTGTTTAAATCATAAGCTTTCAAGTGGAAACAATCTTTTGTTAGATGATTCCTTTTTTCACAAAATTCACAAAACAAGTTATCAATTTTTTCTTTCTTCTTTCTCTTTTCAGACTCCTTTGCAGCAGAGGTTTTAACCACTGCTGGGATGTCCTTGAGAGGTATGACTTTAGCTTTTGGAGCTTTAACACCATCAGTTGATGTAAAGTCCATTGGCTTGAAATTTTCAAGAATATCACACTCATCAGACCAGGTAGGTTTAAACTGATATTTTTCAAGTTCTTCAAAAGTTGAGGAACTCCTTGTTCTGTCAAGTGTGATTTTGTTACCAAGTTTGTCAGTGATTTTCACTTCTTGGCCATTCTTGTTTGTGGGGATGAACTCAGTGGTTACATCAGTGTTTTGAACAGATTTTTCACAAGCAATGTGTTCATCATCATATTTTCTATACCCAACCCCAAATTTCACATTACTTTCAATCTGTTTAGCAAGCATCACCTCATATCCTCTGCAGGATTCCACCCATCTTTCACAAGTAATCTGGGTGGATTCCAACTCCTTTTTGCAACTTTGGTATTTTTCTACCATAGTTTGAAGTTGGGTTTTGGTGATGCTTTGCTCTTCTTTTAGACAGCTGATTTCTTTTTCCTTTTCAGTCAGTTTGTTTTTAAGTTCTTTTAAAGAGCTTTCAAATTTGACCTCATCAGACAAGATTTTATCCCGAAGGTTTTCATTCACCTCTTTAATGTTTGCAAAAGCAATTATGCAATTTTCAGAACACAGTTTTTCAAGAACTTGAGGAGATACCTTGGCAGCTGCCATCATTGCACAATCACATTGATGATCTTCATCATCATCAGCTTTCACCTTCTTTTCACCATCCTTTTCTTCTTTCTCTTCTTCTTTGTCCTCTATGGACCATGGATCTGTCATTGGTTCAATCAAGATACCTGAACTTTCTCCCAACAGTAGTTCACCAGCCACAGCAGTAACCACTGCTTCAGTCACCTCTTCCACTGTTTCAAAGCTCTGCTGTTCCTCCTCTATTTCAACCCCCTCCTGTATTGACTCTAATGCCATCAAACAAAACTCATCATGAGAAGGTTCATTAAAAGCATAGAGTGCAAAATTTTCATCATTAAGGTCTTCAGGCATACTGCTCCAGTCAACAAACCCTTGAGTGAAAAAGCTTTGTTGATCTGGTTGTACTGCTGCTGGAGCAGTGGTTTGAGGTGCAACAGTTTGCACTTGTACCTGGGGAGCAGGGGTTTGAACATATTGGATTTGTGGAACAGTAGTTTGGACATAGTGTACTGGCACAGGGGCAGCAGCATAGTGAGCAGTATTCACTTGAGCTGCTGGGGCATATTGGGCATAGTGCACAGTGTTTTGGTTTTGAGGTCTAGGATTTGAGCTAGGGTGAGTAATTATGGGACCAGTAGTTTGACTCCTACATTCCCTAGCGAAATGTCCCAACCTATTACACTTATAGCACTTGATTTTCAATTTATCCAACCCAACCCTTAGATTCCCATGCAGACCTGGGAATTTTCGCCCTGTTCTTTTGTAGAATTTACTAGTTCTAACACTTAGCAAAGCCAGTTGGTGCAGGATGTCCATTTCTTCTAAGTCAGTGGGATCAAAATGTTGTAAATCATTTAGTTCAAAGCTTAGATTATCTGACATCTGGTTTTCGTTTGCAGTGAATGCATAACTTGCAGAGTGAGGATCAGGGTTGTTAAAATTTGCACCAGCAGTTATGTCAATGAAGTGATCATAACCCTGATCCTTACCACTGCTCCCAGATTCTTCTTGACCCAAAAGAGCAGTGTTACCGAATGTATAATCATCAACGGCTTTTCCTGACTCTTGTAACTTCCTTTTCTGGTTCAACTCCCTTTCGTAAGTCAGGAGTCGACCATGGAGTTGGGTCAAGGTCAGATCCTTGAACTCAGATGAATTTCTGGTGACAAAGGCTATAGTGTCCCATTTTTCGGGCAGTGACCTGAGGAACCTGCTATTTTGAGTCGAGTTTGTAAAAGTAGTGTTAACAAGCCTCAGTTCACTGATGAGACAACTAAACCGCTCAAATTGTTGAGTCAGTGATTCACCTCTAACATGACAAAATGTTTCATACTGTTGGTTCAGGATTTCCCTATTGTTTTCTATGACTTCTTCAGTACCTCCAAACTGTTCCTTAAGTGCGTCCCATAATTCTTTGGCACTGTTACAGTGTAACAGTCCAGCATATATTTCATTGGGCAGCGCTGATGCTATGATGCTAAACGCTTTAGCATCTAGTTCGATCTTTTGAAAATCGGTTTCGGTGTAGTTTTCAACTGGTTTTGGAACGAACTTTTTAGCATCTTCAGCGCTTGGCACAGAAGGAACATGAGGACCAAAGGTGAAAGACCTCCAACAACCTGTGCTTTGTTGAGCGAGGATGTGACCCATCCTCCTCTGCCAGATGTTGTACTCATTTATTTTTAGCATAGGTGGTTTAAAAAGTGAGCCGATGTTGTTTTTATCATCCTGAGATTGTGACGTCATTCTTGTTGTTTTACAGACACTAAGAAATCAACTTTAATGGTGATTAATCCTTGCTCTGTTTTTCAACGGACGAACAAACGATCAGTATCAACTATTTTGAGCTGAACTATTTACGTCAAAATGATTGTTAAATCAAATTTGACTGTCCAAGCTCTGATACCAATTGTTGGATCTGAGTTTCTTTTTGATTGTATTTTCGTTTGGAATTAAGATGGAAATGGAAGAGTTGTGCAGCGGAATTAAAATGAAAGCAAACTTTGCATACAATCAAACGAGAGTAATACTTTAATCAAACATCTTTACACAGAGAATCAAAAGATTGAATTTGTTTCAACAACGATTACAATGATTGATGAATGAATGCAAACTCCCCCTCAGCCAGAGCTCAATAGTTTGTTCGTGCAAAGAAGACGATGTGGTGAAAGAGCTAATAGAACAGTACAAAGTACTGAACTATTTATAGGCACTTGCAAACCACTGAGCATCTTAGCTGACGTCACCATGAAAGTGACATCTAACCTCCTAACAAACTCTAACCTCTGATCTATAAACACTGATGTACTAAACTACTGCTATTACATTACATTATATAAAAGACACTTAAACAGCTGCTGCATCCTTCCACTGTTGTGAACCCAGCAGTGCTTGTCCGGAACAGCAGTACTTGACTCAAGGCAGTAGATTGAGTCAGCAGAGCTTTGGTCTTCCATCAGTCTTTGACTTTGGGCAGTAGATGCAAGGCAGCAGTTATAGGTCAGTACTTAACAAGATCAGCAGATAGGAGGTCAGCAGATATGAAACCACTTTCAAGGGGAGAGATTTGCATGAACCAACTGTAAACGTCTGCTTATTCTGGATCCACTGCTCTGATCCAGTTTTGGCTTTAATTATCTGTTCCTCTGATAGGGTTCAATCCCAACAATCTCCCCCTGGAACAGATAATGCCAAAACTCTTCATTATTTGTGGAATACTTTATTTCCTCATCAACAGCTCCCTTATCTGACCTTTAAATTGTAATTCAAAGTCTAGGGCATCTGTATCTTCATCATCCCTGCTAAGTGGAAGATCAAGGAGATCCTGCAAATCTTCAAGACTCAGGCCAAGAGCTTGTTCCCTTGATATTTTCTTCACTTCTCCACCAGACCTGAGCAAAGTCAATACGCAGGTCTGTTTGTCAGTTTCCCACTTTTGTATTTTTGAGCCTGGTGGGTTTCTTGGGAGATGTTTATTTGCAGAAGTATTTGGAGAGGCTGGCCTATTCATGACTGGCTGAGCAGTACTTGCAGTTTGATCCAAACCAAGAGTTTCCATGATCATTTTCTTTATACCCTCTTTTCCAAGGTCTTCACCTTCCATTAACTCTTTGATGGTTTCAGCAATCAGCTGTTTGTGTGGCCTTCTTTTGTAGATGGCAGCACCAACTGGAGCTATGGATCTCCTGATTTGCAGCTTTGATGGTCTTTTTGAAACCGCTGCTTCAGGATAGTCAGGCTTTTGAGGAACTGTGGGATCTTTCTTTCTTAATTGTTCCAACTTTTTGTAAGTAGCCCTGACCGCATCTTCTTTCTATCTAGCAACTTGTCTTTTGTTACCATAATCAGCTGCTACCAGTTCCTCTTTCATTCTCTTCAGCTCTTCCTGTTTGTCAGGTACATTCTTTCTAAACTTTGCCCAATTAGGAGGAGTGTGAGTGACTTTCCTGTTTATCATGTCTTGAATTCTTGCTGCTTCATTTTCAAGTTCAGGAATAGTCCACTCTTTGTACATGTATTTCTCTCCTTTGTACTTCTTGTGAGCCATAATGCTTTCAATGTAGTCTTTCTTCAGAGTTTCAGCAGCTCTTTCAGAAATTTGTTGACTAACATTTTTTGCAAATTGCTCTAGGGATCTGACTTGTGTGAGCAAATATTGACTTCTCTGTGCAATTTCTTTATCAGATTTCCCTTGTGTGTTTTTCTTTGAGATATCCTCTGCTTGCTTGGCCTTGATTTCCAAATATTCATCAACATTTTTAGGCCAGGGATATCCTTTTATTGATGGCAAACTCCTTTTGGCAGGGTCATCCTCAAAATAAAAAGATTTTATTTCTTCTCTAACAGCTGTTAATTCAAGAGGAAATTGAACACCTGCAGGAGGCAAGGGCTTGTACATTTTAACTGAAGAGAGAGGAACAGGTTTTGGAATTGTGACAAGAGCTAAGGATTTTGAAGATGTTTGTGGTGGTGAATAGTCATCATCTTTGAGAATTAGTCTTCTCCTTTTTGTAGGAGGGACTGATGATGTTTTGGATGGAACAGTGGTGGTAGATGTAGTGGCAGTGGATTGTGATTGACTAACAGCTGTTGAAACAACTGGTGTTTCAACCACTGTTGTCATTATAATAGATGTTATAACATCTGCTGTCTTCTGCTGTGTGTCAGCAGGTGTTGTTTTTGGTGGTGATGATGGTAAAGCAGTGGATGTTGTGTGTGTTGAAGTGGTGTGTGTTGATGGAACAACTGTTTGGCAAGCAGTAGTTTTTGTAACTCCTGTTGCATCAGCTGTTTTGTATGGTGGTTTTTGAGCAGACTTTGAACGTCTGGTTGGAATGGATTTGGGTTGCCTCACTTTTCTAGTAGGCTTCTTCTTTTCCTCAACAGGATTTTCATGATCCTTTGACCCAGAAGTACCCTGATCTGGATGATCCATTCTTTCCACCCTGGCTTTCCTTTTGGCCTCTCTATCCCTTTTTACACTTGCAGCTGCTTCTGCTAGTGCATTTGTTGTCACATCAATTTTCTTGCTACCATCTGGCAAAGGGATCTTTTTGGTCATGTTTGAATTTTCTGGTTCAAGATAGAGACCATCCTCTATACCCTTCCTTTTCCACTCCTTAATTTTCTCCCCCTTTTTGGCATTATCTTCTGGGAGTTGATAAATGTAGCGGACTTTTGGAGGAGCAGTGCCAGTGGTGTGTAAGATCTGAGTTTTGAGAGCCTTTAAATCAGCCTGAGTATTCTTGAACCTTGACTCCATTGCATTTCTCAGTTGTTGTACATGTTTTTCATGTTGCTGATCTGCTAACTGTGCTTGTTGTTGGAGAAAAGATTGAAATAGATTCCAGAGCTCATTTGTAGCAGGTGCCCTTTGTGGAGCAAGTGCTTGAGGTGGAACAGTAGTTGATTGTACCTTCTGAACTTGTAACACCTGTTGTAACATATCTTTGAGTTCTGCAACAGAGTTATCAAGCGTTGCAATACGATCCGTCAATTTCTGGTACTTTAAACCATCACCCAAGTTAATGGGATCATCTGATTTCCCACTAGCAGTGGTTTTATCAGTGGTAGATGTAGGGAATATACTCCAAACATTAACCACTGATGCCCCTTTTTCTTGGTACTAGGGTCTTCTTCCTTCAACACTTGACAACCTTTTGATGTTGCCAGTAGGATAAATAAATCCACTGGTGGTTGGCAGAGGTGCTATAAAAGGAATTGCCTCCAAGGAAGTCTTATGAATGTAACCACTGTCCAAATGTAACCCAGTGGGTGTAACAGTTGTAGTGGCTGCTTCACTTGGAATACCACCAAGAGTTACTTGTAACTCAAGGGGTGTAACCTCCTCAGGTTGTGTTGGCGGGTTAGCAAAGATTGATACATCAGACCCAGTCAGTTGTTGAGGTATATTCTCATTAATAGGTGATTGAGAAGGACTGGATAATGCCTGGTTCAAATCAATTGCATCCAACAATTGTTTTATTGATGAGGGAATTGTGGATGTGATGGTTGGTGTAGAAATAGGATGTGTCCCGGGCATTGGACTGTGGATGATAGAAACGAGTGTTTCCAGAGCATCATGATGTGGAGACCCTATGTGTACAACCTGTTCTTTTTGTGAAGAAACAGGAGGAGTTTCGGTTATGGTTTGAGATATTTGTACCAACTGCTGTGAGGAAGTAGCAGCAGTGGTTTCTTGTGACTTTTGTGTTGTCACTGGCAGGAGCTCTGGTATCTCATCCTCCAGAGATGCCTTTTTGATGGGTTTTGTAGGTTTTTGAGTTTTTCTTTTTGGCTTTTTGGAGATAGTAGGTGTGGGTTTCAAAGCAGTTGTGCTGCTGCTTTGATCACCTTGAGCAGTGGGCTCAGCAGCAGATACCTGAGGAGCAGTTGTAACTGCTAAAATCTGCTCAGGCACCTCTGCTTGTGTTTTGAAAGGTGTGGACATCCTTGTAAAAGTTTCAGCAGTTAAGCAATTTGTTTGAATGAAATCACCTTGTTTTATTGCAGCAGCATCCGTCTTTCCAAGTTTCATTTCAAAATAGTAACTTAAAAATCTTGGAAAAAGTAGGAATGCCTTTGTTTCAACATTTTTAACCAAATCATTAAAAATTTCCTGGGAGTAGTTAAAATTTTCATCTTGAAGAATTGCAAATCCCAGTTTCTGAATTTTTAATGGTATCTCATTGAAAGAAGTGGTTTTTTTTTAGTCAACTTCAAGGTTCAGAAGGTGCTAGTCAACATGGAGATTTGGCTACGGTTGCAGCTCCCGGTACCAAGTCGATGTGAAACTCGACTTGTCGATATGGTGGTAGTCCTGGCAAGTCTTTAGGAAAGACTTCAGGGAATTCTTTTACCACAAGAATATCTGTCAGCTGTGGCCCAACGGCCTTCTTGTCTACAACAAGTGCTAGAAAGGCAATACAACCTTTCCGTAAGCACTTCTAAGCCTTCATGCAATTGATGTTCCGCACTGATGTGTTGCGCTTCTCTCCATGGATACAAGTGTATCTTCGTTCGATAGTGGTAAGCGAATGATCTTCTCATGACAGAAGAATTCGGGTCTATTATTGAATAGCCAATCCATGCCAACCACTACGTCAAAAATACCTAACTCAATGGGTAAGAGATCGATATGAAATTTTCAGCTCCTGACTCGGCTAGTTTACCGTTTGCCAATTCTATAGGATGAGGAAACGTCTAGCTTACTTGACTCTAGGCCAAGTATATTTTGAATTCTATGTAGTAAAGACTTCCCTGTACAGATGTAGAGGACAACTCAATCCCTATGTTTAGATGTAGGATAACCCAATCCCTATGTTTAGATGTAGGATAACCCAATCCCTAATTGTAGCTAGGACAATCCCGTCCCTAGCCATGAAACTCTTGTATATGAAATGTTGAGATGAAGCTAAAATTGGCAATGGTATCAAATAACATGGATGTGAAACGTTGATGTATAGGATACATACCGGTGACCATTAATGATTTGATATGTCTCAGCTAATTCCCCATTAGCTAACTTGATATAGTAATGTGTGTCTAACATGACTCTATTTCGGGTATATGCTTAACATCTCAAGACACTAGATAAGCTAGGTGTTGGTATTAAAGAATTGATACATGATGATCGTAGAGTGTACGTACTCATGACTTCATTGGGATTTTGTGGAATATTCATAGTTCTAACCACGCATAAACTTATTCACATTTAGGATTTCGGCAGTTACCAGCATACATCCTGGTGCCAAAATCGTTTATGGCAGCAGTTGCCTTCATTTCTCTCATGGCGAGAGTTATTGTTTGAGTGATTGAGGTAGGGAGGGATGATGCGATCATGCTTCGGATTCCCGAGGCTAGTCCTAAAATGTAACACTCAGTGTGTTTGAATTCGGGTGTTACCCATTATGGAACAACCCTTGAGATATCGTGAAAGCATCAAGTGTAACCAACAATATTGGCTCTAGTTATGATCGAGTTCTTTTATAAAATCATATGAAGATAGATATGAAAATCAGATGATATAAAAGAATAATGTATGGTTAAATAAATAACCAATGAAAACGTAGTGTATAAATATATCATGTCTCAAAATAGAATATTATGTCTTGTGTAAAGGATGTCGTGTCTTGTGCGAAAATGTCGTGTCTTGTCTTTGTCGAAGAGATTTGAATAACACCACGATATGCAATATAATATAAGCACTTATATATAGGAAGTACCAGCGGCGTATCCACCATGCTTTTATCATATTACACACGTCTCATCACTTATCAATAACTACTAAAAATGTGTTGTGTAAACCAACGTCAAATGTCATGTATACCAATGTCTTGCGTAACAATGTCATGTATAAACCACGTCTTGTGTAAAAGAAATGATTTTCAACACATAACTTTTGACTTAAACATTTGATTCTTTTGGCACCATGATCTTTTTAATACACACTATTAAAAGAATCTAGACATGTATTTAGATAAATAAAGTCTATCGGGTGCCCAAGAATGAAGAAGGAAATCAATCGGTCATGGAAACCTCAAGACCGCATTGTTCATACATGTTTGAATAAATGATAATGTGGATAACCAAAACCAAAAGGTGTAATGCCTCTTGCATGTATTGGTCATATGTCTAAATGGAAAAAGAAAAATAATTCGTTCAGGAGGGGAAACCGACCAGTGGTCTTCGTTCATATAATATGTATTCCCTACTCTATGGACCTTGATCGTCCTAAGTAGAGAAAATCCTTTGTCTTACTTGTCCATGTGACAATTATGATAATAGTACTTGAGTTTCACGAGCTCTAGCAAAATTATTAGAATTTCCAAAGATATCGAATAGAATGTAATGAGGGAGTTGCAGCATGGCTCATGCCATACTTTTCCTTGGGAAAAGACAATGTCAAACAACAGAATTTATTGTATCATTTCCAATGAATATGATAAGGTGGAATATGATAAAGTAAGGTAAGGTAAAGTAGGATAAAGTGTCATAGACACCCTGGAACCAACCCATGTTCAAGAATTCCGAGAATGTTAAGGAAAATCCTCCATGAGTAGCTAACACGTTTTATTCGTTTAAATGACTAGTCTCAACTGAAACGTGATATAGATCGAATGTTAGGTGTGAACAAATACTTGTCGTCTTCCTGTATTGTATTGTATTGTATTGTAGGGTGTTATACTAACCACCACAGTTCGTGTTCTAATAGATAAGAAACATTGAATCTCGAATAATAATTTAAGAATTTGAACGAATAGTGATCATTAGCTTGGTCCGCAGAGTCCACCAGAATTCCCATGCACTACAAGTTGTTATTACGTAGGCCTCCGTAATAATAAATTGCCTTGCATGGTCACCCTAGCGTTCTCTCGTACAAAACAACCGATCAGTCAGAGGGGGGACACTATTGTCTATATACCTTCAACATAGGAGGGACCTTCGTGATAGATCACGTGTCAACGTCCGTTGTTGTTACTCGCAGGACGGTACGACGTTAGATGAAATAGAAATGGAAAGAATCTGTAACAATAACAATTGAAGGGGCACCTTCAAGATGAGTACTTCATCTTCCTTGTAAGGACAAGAGTATATCCACCTTGATTAGTATGAGTCACATGGATCTCGTCCCACTAATGGAGTTGTTGTCCAAGGTTACCACCTTCGCCTCGTCGTCATTATCATGGTCAGGCATCTCGGCATTCGCGAGAAAGCAACCATATTTTACGGAATTAAGTTTAAGATTTCACTTAGGAATCATGTTCGCCATAAGCTCCGCAATAGACGTGAGGTCGATATTTTCACCGTGTGAGTAAAGAATAATAATAGAGTTTGAAGTCGAAGATATTTTGTTCTTGGCAAAATATTTCATGCAACATATATATGAACCACCTATATATATAATCATGTAAAATCCTATCAATCAAGGATTTCTATCTTGTATAAGCTGAACTTGTAAACTGTTTATAATGCATAAACTGATAATGTAATGTATTGTAGGCACAAAGTCTATTAATGTATTGTGTCTGTTTCTCATAGACTTCACCCATGGAAATGTCCTCGCTTGATTTATGTGAAATGAATTTTTGCTGTAGTGGACCTTGAAAAATGTTTATGCAATGAAAACCTTTTGACTTATCCAATTTTATTTGTAATCTGTTCAACATGAACAAGAGGTTTTCGTGAGAGATCCCTAGTGATTGTAGACTTAGACTCGAGAAAGAATCCTGGTTCACTACAACCGATGCTCTGATACCAATCTGTCACACCCGCTCGTAGCGGAAGCGCGAGGTGTGATCTGATCGGTTCTCATTGCATAACAATGTAAGTGAACATACTAAATGAATAAAACATGCTCCAATGCCATTGTCATAATTGTTCAAAAGATCGCAACATAATTTAAGTACATTGTTTACAAACCATCAAATGAAAATAAGTTGTCATTGTTTTATACATCAAATGTAAGTCTGAAAATGTAAAGGCTTTGACCACTATATCACCTCAAAGAGGCGGTATATAACAGGCAAACCCTTCAATAGTTGGCATGGAGTATTGATACTTGTTTTCCTTGAACTGAAATCTTTGCATTGGTCCACTAATTCCCTGAAATACATGTAAGTTTGAAAACATCAACAAAAGTTGAGCGAGTTCATGCAGTTTAGCTGTATAAGATGTATTTGTATCAAAACAGTATGTAATATGTATTTGTCTCAATTGTAATTGTATCCAAACTGGATATAAGATGTATCCGTAAAATGTGAGTTGTATAAGATGTATCCGTAAAATGTGAGTTGTATAAAATGTATCTCGATGTATGATGTATCTGTATGTATGATGTAGTATGTAAAGCATCAATGAAATCGTTGATCATTAATGTTTCGCGAGGACATTAATATGTGTGACGAATTAGGAAGCAATCCAACCCTAGACGATTTTATGTCGACTCCTATCGACTGGGACACAAAACCCAATAGATCTAGTCCTTTGTTCCTTGGTCCAAACTGGATTAATGGTGCTTATAGTATGGCCCTAATTCGCACATGATCTAAGGTGTTTCATTACCTAACTTTAACATACTATGAACATGTATTTTCCCCGATAGTTGTAAAGTTGTAAAACATTTAAATGAACAGGGGAACATGAACTCACTGAATTGCGTCCGTGAGTAGAAGTAATTATGATCTCACGTGCGGTCGTCCTGAATAGTGTTGCGACCTACAAATGTTCTTATTTTTGTTAGACACTTCGGTCTTTGTAAAGAACTTGAGTACAAGTCTTGCGTCTTCAATATGTGTAAGACTTGTATGTCTTTACTGTTCGTTAACTGTGTATTCGATGAATGAGTTGTTCAAATGTTATATATATATTCTTCACCAAATATATATATATAAATGTTATCTTGTATCTTGTGAGTTGTATAGTCGGATCTAATCCGCTGAATTTCGTGTCTTATATGTATCCATTGTATAGTTGTGTTTACAAAAATGGTATCATTGGGCCAAGCCCATGTTTTCAAGTTATTGGGCTTAAATAGTGTTGGGCCTTAAATAGTGTTGGGCCTCAATAGTGTTGGGCCTCAAATAGTGTTGGGCCTCAAATAGTGTTGGGCCTCAAATAGTGTTGGGCCTCAAATAGTGTTGGGCTTGAATTGGGCTTGAATAGTGTTGGGCTTTGGCCCATATGTTTAGTATTTGGGCTTAGCCCATGAATTTATGCTAAGCCCATTATGAAGATAAGCCCATTAAGTAAAATAGCCCTTTAAGTAATATAAGCCCATTTGTTGTAAAAATAGCCCACTAGTATAATAAGCCCATTTATTTTTATAAAAACCTTTTTATAAAAATTTTACTAAGTATACTTGTTAGTAAATAAAAACATACTAGTTTTTATAAGTTGATAAACATCCGAAATTTGTTATTGATAGGATACTTATATTTCGTGTCGATAAATCATCTAAACGTCGTAGTAACTTCCCGGATTGGCGATTCACTTATGTAGTCGTCCGTCGTTCATTTTGACCATAAATGGTGTCCGATTAATCGAATCGTCCGTAACTCGTTTTAAGGCGTAAATATGTGAAGTTTTGTAGGACTTTTGTTATGAAGTGTTTTGAGTTTAAATGTGACATTTGATAACTTTCCTACTTTGACATATATAACTAATACACCAAGTAATACATAACACAAAAATTGTTAAAGTAACTAAATATATATTTTAAAAAAAATATATATTTATCTTGTCTAAAATTAACCAAAATGTTGTTACTTTATAAAATAAAGTTTTTATTAAAAATGGCCATAGAACCTTTGTATTTTTATCTTAACCATGTTTTATAAACATATCATTTTCTTCATCAAATCACCACCAATTTACTCAACATTTTAACTAAACATATGAGACTTTTATAACATGAAATTATCAAGATGATATCCAAATCATGTAGGGTTTTAACCATGATCATTTCATATGTTAACTAGTTTAAAAACCAAGTTTAATTATAGTTTTAACAACTTTTATAAAAATCTCTAGTTGTATGTTATAATTTATAATCTTGTGAAAGTGTTGTTTTTAAATAAAAACCTTTAATACTTTCACAAGATCACTAGTTATGATCATCCATTTAATCCTTTATGTTAAAAACCCTTTTAACATAAACATGTAAAATTGTTAGATTATATTTTTCAACATCTTCTAACAATTTATTTGTATCAATATCATCACAACAAGATCTAATATGCATATAACAAGTCTAAGATCACAATATAAACAAACATAATTATATCATGATTTTTATCTTTGCTTCTTTGTATTTTCTTCATGTTTATTATGTATGATCTCTTGGTTATTATTAGCATTAATAACAATCATATACATAATATATGTAAAAAAAATATAGAAGCTTACTTCTAGCACTAGGCTAGGGATGATCTTAGAGATTATTAAGAACTAAGAAGATGATGATCTTGATGGTAGAAGACTCTTGAATGGATGAAAAAGCTTCCTTTAACTTGTAAATGCTTTAGATCACCTTATGTGCCATGAAACTCCATGTGGATCATCAAAGAAATGATAAAATGAAATGGGTTTTTGGATGGTGTTCTTGGTGAAAAGATGAAGATTGAAAGAGTTCTTATGTGTATGAAAGATAAGGTGTAAAAGTATGATAATGTGGTTAGTAACTAAAGTACTAAGTGTTATAATCTTTCACCAATATCATCCACTTGCAACTAATGAAAAATATCTAGATATTAATCAAAAGAATAAGGGGTGTGGGACCCCTTATTTACGGCCCACATGGGGGGGGGGTAAAGTGTAACATTTTTTTTATAAAAATGTATTAAACATGTAGATATTTTGGTAATTAGGCTAAGTATGGTGATTAGGGTAATCTTTCGCCATTAGGGGGTAATTAGGGATTCGGAACATAAATTAACATTAACTAGTTTACTAAACTAGTAGAAATCATGTTTTGATACTTTGAATGCTTTTCGTTTCGTCGTTGGCTAGTTTACGGCACTTTTGTGGTGTACCGACGGACGTTTGCCGTAAGTAGTCATTCCGCATTTAAAAGATGTATGAAGTTATTTTGAATCCCAAAATAAGCTTAACTAGTTTGCCAAAGCTTTCATTTGGTTGTTTTCGGCGTCGGAAATGTCGTTTATTAGCTTGTCGGTGCAGAAAACGGACAAGTTGTGGGGGTTGCAACACAGTGTCGAGAGCTTATGTTTCGAATACCCCAATAATATCCTCATATTGTTTCCATATGATTGGCATCATTTGTCATATTTTCGGAGTCCCGGAAATGCTAAATTATTATTTTGGACAAGTTAACATTGTCTTATTTTTAGTGAAACGGACGATTTAGCGATTAGGGCGTTTTACCGGAATGTCTTATATCTTTGTAAGATATGTTTTCGTATTAGTGTTTTCTTATATAAACGGACTCAGTTATGTCATCCGTGTGTCGTTTTTCCTTGTTTCGTTCTGTTTTCACGGTTTTGCTGGCATGAATAGTGTAACCGTGAATAGTGCGCGCAGCACTTTTTACCAACACTTTTAGGACATTGTTTAATTGGTTTCGCAATACGACGAAAACCAACATATGTTATATCATTATTTTCTTGTCCTAACACTATCGTCTAATGTACGACACAGTTTCGTAATTAAATTACGCTAATTGCATGAGATTATATACTAAGAATAGTGATTAGACTGTACGGAATTTCCGGTTATTTGCCATTTGTCACATTCTCCCCCTGTTATTGAGAATTTCGTCCCGAAATTCAAACTGAGTCATCCTTTGCAGGAGACTACTCAAACAGGTGAGGATATTTTGGTTTTGATTTGATCTGCACGTTCCCAAGTATATTCGGTTCCGTGTCGAGAGTTCCAACGAATTTTTACTAATATGTTACAATTCCTTCATATTTTCTGGACCTTCCGGTCCATGACCTTAACAGGTGCTTTATGAATTGGAGTTTGTCATCAATGTGAATCTCATCCTCCGAGATGATAACCGTTTCTTGTGTTGGACTCTACTTAAGATTCGACACATGAAATGTGTCGTGTACACTGCTTAGTTCGTCTGGTAACTTCAAGTTGTAGGCAATAGTGCCAATCTTTTCTAAGATTTCAAATGGTCCAATGTAACGTGGGTTAAGCTTTCCACGTTTACCGAACCTCGCTACGCTTTTCCAAGGCAAGACTTTCAACAAGACTTTGTCTCCAACCTCGAAAGATAATGGTTTCCGTCTCTTATCTGTGTATCTCTTGTGTCGATCGCGAGCCGCCTTGATACGGTCTCAGATCTGAAAAATTTTATCCGTAGTCTCTTGGACTAATTCCGGACCAATTTTGTCTATCGCCTGTTTCCGCCCAACTTAGCGAAGAGCGACACTTTCGACCATAAAGAGCTTCAAACGGTGTAGCTTGTATACTAGTATGGTAGCTGTTATTGTAGGAAACTCAACCAAAGGTAAATGAGTATCCCAATTGCCACCTAAATCCATAACACACGCACGAAGCATATCTTCGAGTGTTTGGATTGTCCGTTTGCTCTGGCCGTCGGTTTGTGGATGAAAGGCCGTACTTAAATTCAAATGAGATCTAAAGGCCTGTTGAAATAATTTCCAAATTCTAGAAATAAAACGATCGTCTCGGTCTGAAATGATTGAAATAGGCACTCCATGACGAGCCACTATTTCTTTGAGATAGAGTTCTGCTAGTTTCTCAGTATTATCCTTCTCCCAAATCGGTAAGATGTGTGCGGACTTTATTAGTCTATCGATGATTACACATATCATGTAGTGACCTCTTGAGGTCCTGAGTAACTTCGTAATGAAGTACATCGATATTTGTTCCCATTACCAAACGGGAATCTTCGGTTGTTGTAACAAGTCCGAGGGATTTTGCTACTCGACTTTGACTTTCGCGCAAGTCAAGCATTCTCCGATATAAGTCACGATATCACTTTTGAGGTTAGGCCACCAGTAGTATTCTTTCGCTACTTAGGCCTATGTGCTTCCTTAAAATATCATCTCGAAGGCCGCCAAAGAATAGAACCCAATTTCGACTCATAATGTATAAAGTTCCATCTTCTTTACACTAATTGTTCCTTCATGCCTCGAAGTGTTTCTGCTTGAATATACTCTTCCTTGAGCGCTTGTGAATCATCTTCTCTAATGCTTGAACTCTTAGTGTTCTAACTCGCTCCTTGCGGCTCAAGGCATCTGCTACAACGTTTGCCTTGCCCGGATGGTACTTTATTTCACAATCATAGTCGTTCAACAATTCAACAAACATCGTTGACGTATATTTAATTCTTTTTTTTTTGTTGAATATGTGTTGAAGACTTTTATGATCCGTGAAAATAATGCATTGAGTACCATATAAATAATGTCGCCATAATAATTTTTTTTTTAAAGCGAATACCACCACGCCTAACTCAAGGTCGAGAGTGGTATAGTTCTTCTCGTGAACTTTTTAAATGGCGCGACGTGTACACAATAACTTTTTCACGTTGCCTGAGTACGCAACCCAATCCTTGATGCAAAGCATCATAGTCTACAACAGAGTCATCGGTATCGTCGGATAATGATAAGATTGTAAAATACTATGCACCAACCTTAAGAATAAGTTGTAAGGCTATATCTTGTTTTTCGATTTGGGGCGAATTTATTGTCTTTAACAACTCTAAAATGGTTCTCAAATGTTGCTCATGTTCATCAGTCGATCGAGAGTATATCAAAATGTCGTCAATAAACATTATGACGAATTTGTCGAGATACGACTTGCACACACGATTCATTAATCCATGAAGACCGCTGGTGCATTTGTTAAACCAAAAGGCATAACGAGAAACTCGTAATGACCGTAACGCGTCTTAAAAGCCGTTTTCGATATGCTTTCCTCTTGAATTCGTAACTGATGATACTCCGATCGTAAGTCTATATTAGAGTAGAAGCTAAAACCTTCCATAAACCATTTGAGTTAGTTGGAAATTCATTTGTAACATGGTTTAGAAATATGAATTTTCGTTCATCGAAATGTTGTGCATTTTTGCAAAACTTGTATGTATTTCCACCCCCAATGGTAAAGAGTGGGGGTTATGAACTCACAACATCCTTATTCAGTCAACTTCAAGGTTCAGAAGGTGCTAGTCAACATGGAGATTTGGCTACGGTTGCAGCTCCCGGTACCAAGTCGATGTGAAACTCGACTTGTCGATATGGTGGTAGTCCTGGCAAGTCTTTAGGAAAGACTTCAGGGAATTCTTTTACCACAAGAATATCTGTCAGCTGTGGCCCAACGGCCTTCTTGTCTACAACAAGTGCTAGAAAGGCAATACAACCTTTCCGTAAGCACTTCTAAGCCTTCATGCAATTGATGTTCCGCACTGATGTGTTGCGCTTCTCTCCATGGATACAAGTGTATCTTCGTTCGATAGTGGTAAGCGAATGATCTTCTCATGACAGAAGAATTCGGGTCTATTATTGAATAGCCAATCCATGCCAACCACTACGTCAAAAATACCTAACTCAATGGGTAAGAGATCGATATGAAATTTTCAGCTCCTGACTCGGCTAGTTTACCGTTTGCCAATTCTATAGGATGAGGAAACGTCTAGCTTACTTGACTCTAGGCCAAGTATATTTTGAATTCTATGTAGTAAAGACTTCCCTGTACAGATGTAGAGGACAACTCAATCCCTATGTTTAGATGTAGGATAACCCAATCCCTATGTTTAGATGTAGGATAACCCAATCCCTAATTGTAGCTAGGACAATCCCGTCCCTAGCCATGAAACTCTTGTATATGAAATGTTGAGATGAAGCTAAAATTGGCAATGGTATCAAATAACATGGATGTGAAACGTTGATGTATAGGATACATACCGGTGACCATTAATGATTTGATATGTCTCAGCTAATTCCCCATTAGCTAACTTGATATAGTAATGTGTGTCTAACATGACTCTATTTCGGGTATATGCTTAACATCTCAAGACACTAGCTAAGCTAGGTGTTGGTATTAAAGAATTGATACATGATGATCGTAGAGTGTACGTACTCATGACTTCATTGGGATTTTGTGGAATATTCATAGTTCTAACCACGCATAAACTTATTCACATTTAGGATTTCGGCAGTTACCAGCATACATCCTGGTGCCAAAATCGTTTATGGCAGCAGTTGCCTTCATTTCTCTCATGGCGAGAGTTATTGTTTGAGTGATTGAGGTAGGGAGGGATGATGCGATCATGCTTCGGATTCCCGAGGCTAATCCTAAAATGTAACACTCAGTGTGTTTGAATTCGGGTGTTACCCATTATGGAACAACCCTTGAGATATCGTGAAAGCATCAAGTGTAACCAACAATATTGGCTCTAGTTATGATCGAGTTCTTTTATAAAATCATATGAAGATAGATATGAAAATCAGATGATATAAAAGAATAATGTATGGTTAAATAAATAACCAATGAAAACGTAGTGTATAAATATATCATGTCTCAAAATAGAATATTATGTCTTGTGTAAAGGATGTCGTGTCTTGTGCGAAAATGTCGTGTCTTGTCTTTGTCGAAGAGATTTGAATAACACCACGATATGCAATATAATATAAGCACTTATATATAGGAAGTACCAGCGGCGTATCCACCATGCTTTTATCATATTACACACGTCTCATCACTTATCAATAACTACTAAAAATGTGTTGTGTAAACCAACGTCAAATGTCATGTATACCAATGTCTTGCGTAACAATGTCATGTATAAACCACGTCTTGTGTAAAAGAAATGATTTTCAACACATAACTTTTGACTTAAACATTTGATTCTTTTGGCACCATGATCTTTTTAATACACACTATTAAAAGAATCTAGACATGTATTTAGATAAATAAAGTCTATCGGGTGCCCAAGAATGAAGAAGGAAATCAATCGGTCATGGAAACCTCAAGACCGCATTGTTCATACATGTTTGAATAAATGATAATGTGGATAACCAAAACCAAAAGGTGTAATGCCTCTTGCATGTATTGGTCATATGTCTAAATGGAAAAAGAAAAATAATTCGTTCAGGAGGGGAAACCGACCAGTGGTCTTCGTTCATATAATATGTATTCCCTACTCTATGGACCTTGATCGTCCTAAGTAGAGAAAATCCTTTGTCTTACTTGTCCATGTGACAATTATGATAATAGTACTTGAGTTTCACGAGCTCTAGCAAAATTATTAGAATTTCCAAAGATATCGAATAGAATGTAATGAGGGAGTTGCAGCATGGCTCATGCCATACTTTTCCTTGGGAAAAGACAATGTCAAACAACAGAATTTATTGTATCATTTCCAATGAATATGATAAGGTGGAATATGATAAAGTAAGGTAAGGTAAAGTAGGATAAAGTGTCATAGACACCCTGGAACCAACCCATGTTCAAGAATTCCGAGAATGTTAAGGAAAATCCTCCATGAGTAGCTAACACGTTTTATTCGTTTAAATGACTAGTCTCAACTGAAACGTGATATAGATCGAATGTTAGGTGTGAACAAATACTTGTCATCTTCCTGTATTGTATTGTATTGTATTGTATTGTAGGGTGTTATACTAACCACCACAGTTCGTGTTCTAATAGATAAGAAACATTGAATCTCGAATAATAATTTAAGAATTTGAACGAATAGTGATCATTAGCTTGGTCCGCAGAGTCCACCAGAATTCCCATGCACTACAAGTTGTTATTACGTAGGCCTCCGTAATAATAAATTGCCTTGCATGGTCACCCTAGCGTTCTCTCGTACAAAACAACCGATCAGTCAGAGGGGGGACACTATTGTCTATATACCTTCAACATAGGAGGGACCTTCGTGATAGATCACGTGTCAACGTCCGTTGTTGTTACTCGCAGGACGGTACGACGTTAGATGAAATAGAAATGGAAAGAATCTGTAACAATAACAATTGAAGGGGCACCTTCAAGATGAGTACTTCATCTTCCTTGTAAGGACAAGAGTATATCCACCTTGATTAGTATGAGTCACATGGATCTCGTCCCACTAATGGAGTTGTTGTCCAAGGTTACCACCTTCGCCTCGTCGTCATTATCATGGTCAGGCATCTCGGCATTCGCGAGAAAGCAACCATATTTTACGGAATTAAGTTTAAGATTTCACTTAGGAATCATGTTCGCCATAAGCTCCGCAATAGACGTGAGGTCGATATTTTCACCGTGTGAGTAAAGAATAATAATAGAGTTTGAAGTCGAAGATATTTTGTTCTTGGCAAAATATTTCATGCAACATATATATGAACCACCTATATATATAATCATGTAAAATCCTATCAATCAAGGATTTCTATCTTGTATAAGCTGAACTTGTAAACTGTTTATAATGCATAAACTGATAATGTAATGTATTGTAGGCACAAAGTCTATTAATGTATTGTGTCTGTTTCTCATAGACTTCACCCATGGAAATGTCCTCGCTTGATTTATGTGAAATGAATTTTTGCTGTAGTGGACCTTGAAAAATGTTTATGCAATGAAAACCTTTTGACTTGTCCAATTTTATTTGTAATCTGTTCAACATGAACAAGAGGTTTTCGTGAGAGATCCCTAGTGATTGTAGACTTAGACTCGAGAAAGAATCCTGGTTCACTACAACCGATGCTCTGATACCAATCTGTCACACCCGCTCGTAGCGGAAGCGCGAGGTGTGATCTGATCGGTTCTCATTGCATAACAATGTAAGTGAACATACTAAATGAATAAAACATGCTCCAATGCCATTGTCATAATTGTTCAAAAGATCGCAACATAATTTAAGTACATTGTTTACAAACCATCAAATGAAAATAAGTTGTCATTGTTTTATACATCAAATGTAAGTCTGAAAATGTAAAGGCTTTGACCACTATATCACCTCAAAGAGGCGGTATATAACAGGCAAACCCTTCAATAGTTGGCATGGAGTATTGATACTTGTTTTCCTTGAACTGAAATCTTTGCATTGGTCCACTAATTCCCTGAAATACATGTAAGTTTGAAAACATCAACAAAAGTTGAGCGAGTTCATGCAGTTTAGCTGTATAAGATGTATTTGTATCAAAACAGTATGTAATATGTATTTGTCTCAATTGTAATTGTATCCAAACTGGATATAAGATGTATCCGTAAAATGTGAGTTGTATAAGATGTATCCGTAAAATGTGAGTTGTATAAAATGTATCTCGATGTATGATGTATCTGTATGTATGATGTAGTATGTAAAGCATCAATGAAATCGTTGATCATTAATGTTTCGCGAGGACATTAATATGTGTGACGAATTAGGAAGCAATCCAACCCTAGACGATTTTATGTCGACTCCTATCGACTGGGACACAAAACCCAATAGATCTAGTCCTTTGTTCCTTGGTCCAAACTGGATTAATGGTGCTTATAGTATGGCCCTAATTCGCACATGATCTAAGGTGTTTCATTACCTAACTTTAACATACTATGAACATGTATTTTCCCCGATAGTTGTAAAGTTGTAAAACATTTAAATGAACAGGGGAACATGAACTCACTGAATTGCGTCCGTGAGTAGAAGTAATTATGATCTCACGTGCGGTCGTCCTGAATAGTGTTGCGACCTACAAATGTTCTTATTTTTGTTAGACACTTCGGTCTTTGTAAAGAACTTGAGTACAAGTCTTGCGTCTTCAATATGTGTAAGACTTGTATGTCTTTACTGTTCGTTAACTGTGTATTCGATGAATGAGTTGTTCAAATGTTATATATATATTCTTCACCAAATATATATATATAAATGTTATCTTGTATCTTGTGAGTTGTATAGTCGGATCTAATCCGCTGAATTTCGTGTCTTATATGTATCCATTGTATAGTTGTGTTTACAAAAATGGTATCATTGGGCCAAGCCCATGTTTTCAAGTTATTGGGCTTAAATAGTGTTGGGCCTTAAATAGTGTTGGGCCTCAATAGTGTTGGGCCTCAAATAGTGTTGGGCCTCAAATAGTGTTGGGCCTCAAATAGTGTTGGGCTTGAATTGGGCTTGAATAGTGTTGGGCTTTGGCCCATATGTTTAGTATTTGGGCTTAGCCCATGAATTTATGCTAAGCCCATTATGAAGATAAGCCCATTAAGAAAAATAGCCCATTAAGTAAAATAGCCCTTTAAGTAATATAAGCCCATTTGTTGTAAAAATAGCCCACTAGTATAATAAGCCCATTTATTTTTATAAAAACCTTTTTATAAAAATTTTACTAAGTATACTTGTTAGTAAATAAAAACATACTAGTTTTTATAAGTTGATAAACATCCGAAATTTGTTATTGATAGGATACTTATATTTCGTGTCGATAAATCATCTAAACGTCGTAGTAACTTCCCGGATTGGCGATTCACTTATGTAGTCGTCCGTCGTTCATTTTGACCATAAATGGTGTCCGATTAATCGAATCGTCCGTAACTCGTTTTAAGGCGTAAATATGTGAAGTTTTGTAGGACTTTTGTTATGAAGTGTTTTGAGTTTAAATGTGACATTTGATAACTTTCCTACTTTGACATATATAACTAATACACCAAGTAATACATAACACAAAAATTGTTAAAGTAACTAAATATATATTTTAAAAAAAATATATATTTATCTTGTCTAAAATTAACCAAAATGTTGTTACTTTATAAAATAAAGTTTTTATTAAAAATGGCCATAGAACCTTTGTATTTTTATCTTAACCATGTTTTATAAACATATCATTTTCTTCATCAAATCACCACCAATTTACTCAACATTTTAACTAAACATATGAGACTTTTATAACATGAAATTATCAAGATGATATCCAAATCATGTAGGGTTTTAACCATGATCATTTCATATGTTAACTAGTTTAAAAACCAAGTTTAATTCTAGTTTTAACAACTTTTATAAAAATCTCTAGTTGTATGTTATAATTTATAATCTTGTGAAAGTGTTGTTTTTAAATAAAAACCTTTAATACTTTCACAAGATCACTAGTTATGATCATCCATTTAATCATTTATGTTAAAAACCCTTTTAACATAAACATGTAAAATTGTTAGATTATATTTTTCAACATCTTCTAACAATTTATTTGTATCAATATCATCACAACAAGATCTAATATGCATATAACAAGTCTAAGATCACAATATAAACAAACATAATTATATCATGATTTTTATCTTTGCTTCTTTGTATTTTCTTCATGTTTATTATGTATGATCTCTTGGTTATTATTAGCATTAATAACAATCATATACATAATATATGTAAAAAAAATATAGAAGCTTACTTCTAGCACTAGGCTAGGGATGATCTTAGAGATTATTAAGAACTAAGAAGATGATGATCTTGATGGTAGAAGACTCTTGAATGGATGAAAAAGCTTCCTTTAACTTGTAAATGCTTTAGATCACCTTATGTGCCATGAAACTCCATGTGGATCATCAAAGAAATGATAAAATGAAATGGGTTTTTGGATGGTGTTCTTGGTGAAAAGATGAAGATTGAAAGAGTTCTTATGTGTATGAAAGATAAGGTGTAAAAGTATGATAATGTGGTTAGTAACTAAAGTACTAAGTGTTATAATCTTTCACCAATATCATCCACTTGCAACTAATGAAAAATATCTAGATATTAATCAAAAGAATAAGGGGTGTGGGACCCCTTATTTACGGCCCACATGGGGGGGGGGGTAAAGTGTAACATTTTTTTTTATAAAAATGTATTAAACATGTAGATATTTTGGTAATTAGGCTAAGTATGGTGATTAGGGTAATCTTTCGCCATTAGGGGGTAATTAGGGATTCGGAACATAAATTAACATTAACTAGTTTACTAAACTAGTAGAAATCATGTTTTGATACTTTGAATGCTTTTCGTTTCGTCGTTGGCTAGTTTACGGCACTTTTGTGGTGTACCGACGGACGTTTGCCGTAAGTAGTCATTCCGCATTTAAAAGATGTATGAAGTTAATTTGAATCCCAAAATAAGCTTAACTAGTTTGCCAAAGCTTTCATTTGGTTGTTTTCGGCGTCGGAAATGTCGTTTATTAGCTTGTCGGTGCAGAAAACGGACAAGTTGTGGGGGTTGCAACACAGTGTCGAGAGCTTATGTTTCGAATACCCCATTAATATCCTCATATTGTTTCCATATGATTGTCATCATTTGTCATATTTTCGGAGTCCCGGAAATGCTAAATTATTATTTTGGACAAGTTAACATTGTCTTATTTTTAGTGAAACGGACGATTTAGCGATTAGGGCGTTTTACCGGAAAGTCTTATATCTTTGTAAGATATGTTTTCGTATTAGTGTTTTCTTATATAAACGGACTCAGTTATGTCATCCGTGTGTCGTTTTTCCTTGTTTCGTTCTGTTTTCACGGTTTTGCTGGCATGAATAGTGTAACCGTGAATAGTGCGCGCAGCACTTTTTACCAACACTTTTAGGACATTGTTTAATTGGTTTCGCAATACGACGAAAACCAACATATGTTATATCATTATTTTCTTGTCCTAACACTATCGTCTAATGTACGACACAGTTTCGTAATTAAATTACGCTAATTGCATGAGATTATATACTAAGAATAGTGATTAGACTGTACGGAATTTCCGGTTATTTGCCATTTGTCACACACGGGTTGGTACTATTCGGGCATATTCAAAGAATAATGTAGTATAACCCTTACTATCTACTCCAATCATCCTAAGGTTTAGGAATTTGTTTGTTATCTGTTCTTTTTCATTAGGTGGGCAAATTTTCTTTCTACCATGTTTTTAAACTCTTCCCATCCCATATTATAAGTTCTATTACTTCCTATAGACTGGAGGATAGTGTTCCACCATTCTAGTGCTAAATTCTTAAACAGATTTGAAGCAAGCATTATTTTATCCTCTTCAGCACATTTACTTATTCTTAAGACTGCCTCAGTCTTTTCTATCCAATGTAGAGATGCAACGGCCCCTTCATTGCCCGAGAATTCCATTGGTTTATAAGACCAGAATTCTTTATAAGAACAACCGTAAGACACGGTTCTCCTTCTTTTGGGAATGGGCATTTGAAGTACGGGTCCATTGTTCACGCTATTTTCAAGTTCAGAGGGTTGCTTACTATCATGTTTACTTTTTTTTTCGGCTTCCCTAACCGTTTTGATAATATATGGCATTGCATCTATTATCCCTTGTGCCACTATATGCTGCATGGCACTATTATCCACTTGGTTTCCATTATTGTTGTTGTTCGGGTTCTCATTAACCAAGTTAATGTTACTCTGGTTATCGTTATTCTGGTTTTCCTGGTTTACCTCGTCGTCCATCTGGATTTTTAAACATTTACCAATTATTAATATCACAAAATAATTAATAAATTGGGCAACAACCACACAACACACATCTTAACCAAAAGCGTCGAGCATTGCGACTTTACTCTTTTCTACTATAGTATGCGTCAAATACACACTAATACTAGAAATTTAAAAATTACAATACAATATTACTATGCATCGCTAACCACAAAGTGGTCTATATTACAACATTTATTATTATTACACATATATTTTTTTTTCATTATTATTATTATTATTATATATTATTATTACCAACTCCACCTTCACATTACTGGTCTGGGTTCATCCAGTAATCCATATTGCGCTCGTCGTATTTCCAAACGAGTCGCTCTCCTACCTGCCTCATCCTTTCACTACTCTCCAAGATTTCTTCTCTGAAAGTTCGAAGCTCATGCACATTATCTGCACTCATTGGGGGTGCAGGTGCTGGTACTGGGTCCGGGTACTGGGGCATGGGATTCTCCTAAGGGTAATGATTCTCTAAAAGCTCCGTAATGTATTCATCATTGTCGTAGTACTAGGGATCTAGAGGGTCCAGACCTGGATAGGCTGCTAAGTTTGTCATGGGTTTGTCGTTTAGGTGATAGCGCAGCACATAATCCCTATGATCATCGAACCATGGATCATAATCCGGATCTAAGGGATTAGGGGCTGGTATCCTAGGTATCTCCTCAGGGTTGAAATCATGCATTTCTACTTGATTTTCAGGGGTTATTCTCTATCTCCATCGGCTGAGTGGGGAATAAAGGTAAGGGTTGTGGGGCTACTAGTTGTTCCAGAGTTGGGTCGGCAACAGTTGTTGCTAGGATATGGAAATTAGCTAGGCTTCTATTAAGCATATCCCGTGTATGGGCATCTGACTCTCGCTTAGCGGCTGCTAGGACTCTCTGCTGTTGCAACTTTCGCATTCTTTTCCTACGCTCAAATGCTCCCTTACTGAACCATCCTCTCTTTTTCTGAGGGAATGGCTCTTCAGACTGAGCCTTAAAGACAAATATTCCTTCTTCATTATCAGCGGCATACCTAGAGAGGGCAGGCTATGAAGAGGTACCTTCACTCCTAGGTGACTCGGACAACTGAAGATACGCGTCTGAGGGTCCGTGATCACTCATACTGAAAACTAACAAATAGTCAAATAACACATAACAATAAAATACAGATATGCACGTATTTTCATAATTAATTTCCTAACAATTTGAATAATATATTGATGTCAGCAGAACACTTATGTGGCTAAATCAGTGGCTTAGCTCTGATACCACCTTCTGTCGCAACCCCCGCCCACTATCTGTCCCGGGAACGGGCGGTCGCGAGACCAGTTGTGGTGGTATCATTTTTGTTTATCATTATTCAATTTAGCAGCGGAAATTTCATCAGGACCGTAGTTAGGAAATGTTTATCAGAGTAAAACCACCATATTTTTATATTAATAAACACATGGGTAAAACCCAAGTTTCTTATTACAATACATTTATAGGGATGAACCCTATTTTATTGAATTTAAAACATCGTCTTTTAGGTAACTTTTATAGCCACATTTTTTCCAAGTCGTCAGTGCTCTCCAACTGGCTTTCTTCTAATTGGCTTTTACATTTTGTTACCTGAAACGCGTTTTAAAAACATTTGTCAGTGGGAAATACTGTTGAGTGAATCCCAGTTTAATCAAGAAACATCTTATCTTTAACAGTATTGAGATCAATCACATTGTTTATTTCTACACAATTACTCATTCAGTATTGTCAATCCTGACTGGTGGGTCATATTACACATTGGCTAACTCGTTGTCCAATGGTAACGTGTTCCACATTTTGTATACAAAACCCCAACATACCGGCAGTAATTGAAGAACTACAAAGACTCAAACACTGCTTAATAGCATTGTAAAACATTTAAGGTTTTGTAAAAACAATTTACAAAAAGGAGATTACTCACATTGCCGACGTAGGTTTTCTGTAAGGGTTTCCTGGTGATAATCTATAATTTACACAATGTACACGCGTTAGTAAAATAACCCTTTTATTTACATTAATAATACCCTGCCCGAGACGGCATTCCAACGACTACGTCGGGCAGAACCTCGACAGCCGTTACGGAACCCAGGATCAATCGGGCAGCGTATCTAATACGTAACCGGGGTTATGATGCTTACATTGGGGTAGAACTTCGTTAATTAAGGGGGTATTATGCCCGAAAATTATGCTATCTATCAGAAATTTTGAGATTTAGAAAAGAATTGAACGAGCAGACTGAAGGCCCGATGCCCTCTTTATATAGGGCTGAAAATTGATGTCCTCGCGGCCCGCGTAAGGTTAGGCTAAGGCCCACACGGCCCGCGTCGTAGGGGGTTTAGACCGTAGGTGATCCGGGTCACGAACTAGGTTCAACACACGTCTGACACGTGTCAACACCGGGGCTCCCCTGACCTTGTAGCTGTCGCGGCCCGCGTAAGCTCAAGAGGTGGCTTACGCTCCCCGCGTAAACCTCATTTTTCTTGTTTTTTTTATTTATTTTTAATGGCATAATGTATTTTGGGCTCGGTTTTCACATACGGGGTGTATTTAGAGACATATAGAGTTATTTTAAATTATATTAGGGTGTCGAAAAATATTCAGGAGGGTTGTTATATGGTATACATTGTTCAAACCAATACATCAAATTGATGCAAACATAAGACATGAAACAAATAATTGTTTATCTTTAAGGTGAGTATCTAAGTCCACCCTAAATAGTTTCTTCAATCACTAACTAGCGACCTGCAACATGTATTAAAATATGATCAACAAAAGTTGGCGAGTATACAAGTTTGAATATATAGCATAATAGTGAAAAGATTAATGGTGCTCATATCCAACATGATAAAATGTATATCCTGTTACTAACATACTACACAAGTGTAAGCTATATGTCAAACCAGAGTTTAACGCAATCGTGATTACTAAACATCGCCGAAGCAAAGATGGTGTAATGGTGTTAACTTAACAATACCACTAGAATACGGGTGGGGCGTTAGTCCTATAGCGCTATAATTGTTAAGGTAGGCTAGCAAAGTTAATGAGCATATAGACACAAGTATACACAGCATGTGAGATAACAAGGATAATACAAGCCTCATGTTTAAATGGATAGAGTGTGATTATAACAAGTTTAACAGTGATTTTGTGATTTGTATAATGTGTACATGTTGCACCCAAAGTGTAATAAATGGAAAACAGGATCAAGTATACTCACAGTTTTGCATAGATAAGTACGAAACCGAGAGCTGATTAGTTGAGAAGGTACACCGAGGTTACCCTACAATGGGTAAACGAAGGTGTGAGTATTCTGATGTGATAAAGGTTCGGTTTAGACTTAAAAAATACGAAAAAGTACAAGAAATCAAGTAATTAGACCCTTCGTGCGAATGGGTGCCCTTCGAGCGAAGAGGTCACTCCGTTCGTGCGAATGGCAAAAGCCATTCGTGCGAGTGGGAAGCCAATCGTGCGACCGGTCTGGTTATGCATGTATGTATGCGTACAACTTTATTCGTAAACTGTTTTAACATAGTACTGTAATAGTGGTTGTTATATGAAGTAAAAGCAGTAAGTAAGATAGCCAAACAGTCAAATAAGGACAACCCAGGCGTGTCACACCCAACATCGCAAATGTTGGAGGCAAGGCGGGGTTAACTTTCTTTGTGACTAGCAAACTATTTGGTGTTCATCCGTGAGGTACGCAAATGAAGCGGTGGAACTAGATTGGAACGCCAAGGCTCCCACAGTTCACACTTCGTCACAACTCAAAGTCATCCACATTGAGGATGGTGAACCTGATGTGACTTAAACACTTGACGTACTGATGATCTTGAATCAGATCAGAAAAGAAATCGAAAATGAAAATATGTAAAACAGTCCCTTCATGCGAAGGGGAATGCCCATTCGCATGAAGGGGACTGCCATTCGTGCGAAGGGTGCAAGTTAGTCAAAAACAACATTTTAATTCATTCGAAACAGGTCGTATCGTGATGAAAATTAACCCTAACACAAACCCACAACTATGAACTGGGTTGTGAGCCTGGTGGGTACCAGATTTCACCAAGTTTTGTAACAACAGAAATCAAAATGCAAGAACAATTTTGAAACCCTTGTTTGTTCCTCAAAAGTGGTGAGGTTTCACCATGAGTTTGCCAAGGCAGACTCGTGAAGACCATCCAAGAGGTGAATCAAACAAGATTGACTGAATATACATTAAAGAAATGAATTGAAATGATAAAACAAGGTAAAAGAAATGAAAGAAAAGATTACTGAAAGCATCTGATCGCAAAGGATATTTTCAGAGCATCAGAGAGTGTCTTGGACGGTTGGGAAAGTGAAATGAATGGGGTTACGCACTTATTTATAGGCTGCAAAGTGCATTGGGACGAATGGAATTTGGAGCGAGAGGGGTTTGGAGCGATTGGACATTGGGGCAAAGTGCCCATTCGCGCGAAGGGTCTCCCTTCGTGCGAAGGGTGTTGTCCATCTCTCGGAGGTCCACGTTTGGTTATTTTCGTGTTTTAGCTGGTTTTTTTATGTAACAAGTATAATCGTGGATTGGACAAGCATAAACATGTATGATGGTGTTTTAAAACATTGATTTTGTGTATGAACATGTAAACAAGTCTAAAATGTATAACATAATCGTGAATAAAATACTTGAATTTCATTATGATCAATAGTCTCGGATTACAAAGTTAGAACAAAATAGAATACAATACAAGTACAAGTTTCCAAAAAATAGAATTACAACAATACTTTCTAAATAAGGAAGGTAGAGAAATGCGAAGCGTTACAAGAACAAGGGGCACTTGGTTCAAAACCAGGTACAACTACTTCTAGTGGAGACTCAGATGATTTTGTTAACTTGGGTGATGGGTTAAGATATTAGGAATTAACGGAGAGGATATGCAAAATAGAGTCATCAAAAGATGAAATTAAAGATATGCTGAAGACTTTAGTGCAAAAATCCATAAGTCCACCCACAAATGCAAAAAAAAAATTGCAAAAGAAATATGGACTCATGTAAGCATGTATCTACAACATCAAAAGCAATATGCCGATACAACTCATAACATGCACACGGAGCTTATCATAAATATGGTGGAAGCTAGGTACAATTATACTAAAGCAGAGATTAGGGCCACAAAAGACCATCTTCTCTAAACCACTTGTATTGCTCCCACTCTCCCCAAATACAGAGATGATGATCCCGGAAAGGGGGAGAATGACAGCATGAGAAAGCTTCCTCCTCTTGTCAAGAAAGCTCAAAAGAGACCTAGCAAATTTACAGCTAAAACGGCTAAAGCATATGCACTTTAAAAAGAAAAGAGGAGAGATACAAGAGAAACTAAGGATATACTAACAATCTAAGAAATCCTAGAAAGAAAGAGGACTGAAGAAAACTTGGGCTCCTCAACAAATGCATCCATAAGAAGAAGAAAATCTGCAAGATAGACTTCTGAAAGCATTGTTCCAACCTCCACTGTGCCATCAAAACCAACCACACCCACTATTGCCACATTAACCACTGTCACCACCCAAACCACTGCTCCTTCACACCAAACATCTGTTGGCACTTCAAAAGTGACAACAATGTACATCCACAACAACACTAAACATACCTCCACATACCCAAAAGACCCCTACAGGTCTACTTATCAAGAGAAAACTATCAACCAAAACCCCTTCACCACCAACAAAAACACCTACACCTCAAACCAGACTATGAAAAAATAAATTCATCATCCCAAAGGATATGGACTTTCTTTTGGTGTTGCATCCAGTAAAAATCATTTTCTGAATAACTTGAAAGCTCAAGGTTTCCATTAGCAAGATACCAGATACCAAGTGCGGGTGCACTTTTCAGATATCTAAATATCCTTTTTCACAGCAATTAAATGAGACTTTCTAGGTGATGCACAGACATAAGTGGCAAACATAATGTCAGGTCTCGATGTAGTTAAGTACATCAAAGATCCAATCATACATCTGTAAAGTTTCTAATCTACCAACTCATCCTTTTCATCAGAAATGAATGGTTTATTGGTGCACATAGGAGTGATGCATGGTTTTCATTCATTCATATCAAACTATTTCAAAAGATTTTTAACATATTTGTTTTGATGAATGAAGGTTCCATTTTCTTGTTGTTTTACTTGCAATCCAAGAAAACATTACTGCCACCCATGGCACTCATTTCAAATTGAGCTATCATCTGGTGTCTGAATTCATCACACATTTTGTTACATGTGGATCCAAAAATGATATCATCCACATAGATTTGAACTATCAACAAATCTTTCTCTCTCCATTTTAGAAACAGAGTTTTGTCTATTTTGCCTCTTTTGAATTCATTGGATAAGAGAAAAGTGGATAGAGTATCATACCAGGCCCTTGGTGCTTGCTTTAGTCCATACAAAGCTTTGTTTAGATTGTAGACATAATCTGGATGGAATGTGTCTTCAAATCCTGGTGGCTGGCACACATAGACTTCTTCATGAATTTTTCTATAAAGAAAAGCACACTTTATATCCATCTAATAAACCTTGATGTTGTGGTTAAAAGTAAAGGCGAAAAAGAGCCTTATGGCTTATAACCTTGCTACTAGAGGAAAGGCTTCATCATAATATATTCCTTCTTCCTGTCTATAACCTTAAACCATAAGCCTACCTCTGTTTTTGACAATTATGCCCCTCTCATCAGTTTATTTTTGAAGACCCATTTTGTGCCAATTGGGCATATATCCTTTGGCAATGGCACAAGTTCCCATACTTTTTTTTGAACTAAAGGGGTTCTTCTTGCATGGCTTCTACCCAATTATTGTCTCTCAAAGATTCTTGGTATTTCACAGGTTAAGTTAATGATAGAAAACCCGCAAATAAACATATGTTTGAGGTTTGACCTCTTGTGAGCACACCAGCATTGATATCTCCAATGATTTGTTCTGGTGGATGATATCTGAGAAATGGATGGTTACCAGTGTATGAGTAATAGAATTTTAAGGTGAAGGGCATAAATGAGAATTAACTGATGAAACCTCTGTTGTCATTGTATTATGGTCAACAGTGGTTTGGAATTGAGGTGTTAGGATTGATCCAAGTGGTGCATGTGAAGTAGGACTTGAATCAGTGATTTAACCACTTGTTTCAACAGTGGTATGGATTTGACTTTGGTCAACAGTGGTTACAGTTGATGTTGTTTGACAAGAACTTTGAGCTGAGGAACTTCATGGACCAGATGAGACTTTACATTGTGAAGAAACCACAATGTCAAATCTATAATCATGTTGACAATTTTTATCTTTCTTGTATCATCAGTAGATTTAATAGAAACATCTTCAAATTTGAATTTTTCAAGATTAAACGGTTCTATAGGATTGGCGGGGATTTTTAATGAAGAAAGTTCATTGAACTTTACATTCAATGTTTCTTCTATAGTCATGGTCCTTGTGTTAAACACTTTATAGGCCTTGGTTGTAGAAGAGTATCCCATAAAATAACCATAATCTATTTTGGCTGCAAATTTTTTTATTGAATCTTTAAGATTTAACATAAAGCATGGGCAGCCAAAAACTTTGAAAAATGAAATCAATGGTTTGATATTGAACAGAACTTCATATGTAGTTTTTTGATGTCTTGGATTAATTAAAACTCTGTTTTGAACATTCCATGTAGTATTAATGGCTTCTTCCCAAAAGGACAATGGAAGACCAGAATCTTCTTTCATAGTTCTTGCAGCTTCAATTAGGGTTCTATTTTTCCTTTCAACTACCCCATTTTCTTAGGAGGTGGTGGGATTGGTCCAAGTGGTGCATGTGAAGTAGGACTTGAATCGATGGTTTAACCACGTGTTTCAACAATGGTATAGATTTGACTTTGGTCAACAGTGGTTACAGTTGATGTTGTTTGACAGGAACTTTAAGCTGAGGAACTTCATGGATCAGATGAGACTTTACATTGTGAAGAAACCACAATGTCAAATCTGTAATCATGTTGAACAATTTTTGACTTTCTTGTATCATCAGTAGATTTAACAGTAACATCTTCAAATTTGAATTTTTCAAGATCAAACAGTTATGTAGAATTGGCGGGGATTTTTAATGAAGAAAGTTCATTGAACTTTACATTCAATGTCTCTTCTATAGTCATGGTCCTTGTGTTAAACACTTTATAGGTCTTGGTTGTAGAAGAGTATCCCATAAAATAACCATAATCTATTTTGGCTGCAAATTTTTATTGAATCTTTAAGATTTAATATAAAGCATGGGCAGCCAAAAACTTTGAAAAATGAAATCATTGGTTTGACATTGAACAGAACTTCATATGTAGTTTTTTGATGTCTTGGATTAATTAAAACTCTCTTTTAAACATTCCATGCAATATTAATGGCTTCTTCCCGAAAGGACAATGGAAGACCAGAATCTGCATTCATAGTTCTTGCAGCTTCAATTAGGGTTCTATTTTTCCTTTCAATTACCCCATTTTGTTCAGGTGTCCTAAGAATATTGAACTATCTCACTATCCCTTTTGACACACAAAAGTCATTTAACTCTTGATTTCTAAATTTTGTTCAATTATCACTTCTAAAGATATTTACTGGCATGTCATATTGTCATTCAACTTTGTTGACAAATTATTTCAGAATTCCTCCAGTCTCATCTTTGGAGTGTAAAAAATAAGCCCACGTAAACCTAGAAAAATCATCAACTATGACTAGACAATATCTCTTTTTCCTTAGACTCATGATTTTTACATGGCCAAACAAATCCATGTGTAACATTTGTAAACACTGGGTTGTTTTTGACTCATCAATAGATTTGTGTGAACCTCTGTGTTTTTTTTTCTTTTTAAACAGGAAATGCAATGTTCATCACATTTAAATTCTCTGGTTCGGAGACCTCAGAGAAGATTTTGTCTTATAAGAGTGTTAATAGTTTGTAAATTAACATATCCCAACCTCTTATGCCATAATTATGTTTCTTATTTTGAAGCAACAAAGAATAAACAAACATTTGCCTTAGCATTATCTTTTAACATGTCCACTACATAAACATTGCCACTTCTGTGAGCAACAAGTTGTGCAGTGTTGTCAGCTATAATTTTGTCAATCTTTTTCACTACATCTGGTCCAACAATTTTACATGTTTTCCTGGTAAAAAATGAACCATATCCTTTGTCACTCATTTGTGAGAAACTGAGCAGGTTAAATTTTAGGTTATCAATAAGATTTACATCTTCAAATTTTAGCTTGCCAACTTGGATAATACATGAACCCAACACTTTACGTTTGAGTTATTGCCAAAAGATATATCACCTCCTCCTTGTGCAGAGAAGTTTGTGAGTAGAGCTTTACAACATGTCATTTATCTGGAACCAACATAATCTACATACCATACATTATTTAGGCATGTAGAAAATTCTTTGGTGTCAGCCATTAGAGCATAATCACAATCATATTCGGTGGATTTCCTGTGATCATGATCTTTTGCGCCCTCTCCATCAACCCTTTAACAAACAAGCTTTTGTAATAGATTGACTGCACTCTCCATATCACTATTCTGGTTTTCACCATCAGTCATCTCCTCTTTGGATTTAATTTCCTCATGACTGATGGTCTCATACTGTTGGTTAAGAGTTTTATGGGTGTTTTTTTATCACATCCTCTGTTCCACAATTTTTTTCTTTTAAAGTATCCCACAACTCCTTTCCACTATTACAGTGTAATAGGCTAGCACAGATTTCATTTGGTAGAGTTGTAGCAACAATACTGAATGCATTTGCATCTATCTCAAATTTTTGATAATCCTGCTTGGAATAGTCTTCTGGTTTCTTTGGCTCTAGAACACTTGGAGTTTCGGTACTAGGTACCATTGGAACATGTGGTCCATGTGATCTCCAATATCCAAAGTTTAGTTGATCTAGCTCATGATCCATTCAACGTTGCCAGATTCTGTATTCTGATCTGACAAACATCAGAGGCTTGTTGCTGAAACCAGTGTTATGGGGATCATGGTTGTTTTGCGACATCCTAACGATCTTTGTGAAAACAGAATATGTACAAACACTTTTTGAATTTGATACTTTAAACTCTAAGTTTCGATACAACGAACAATTGGTTATCAATTATGTGAGCTATCTTTTTGTATTAAACTGATTGTGAAATCAATTTTAATATGACCAAGCTCTTATACCAATTGTTAAGATTTGAGTTTTAACTTGTGTGCTTGTGTGTGAATAAATGACATATTTGATGAAATAAATGAAGTATAGATGAAAATAGAAAGATGAATTGCAGCCGAAATAAATGAACACACAAGAATGGAAACTTTATCAAACTTGTATTAATAATTATAATCAAAAGATTACAAGAATGATTCAACAACTCCCCCTCAGCTTGATCACTCTCTTCTAATCGTTCAACAAGGATCTCAAGTATAAATAGATCTCTAACATGTGAGATATATATATAGGAAGTACATACATCTGTTCACAGTCAGGGCTGATATCACCATGATAGCGACATCTAACATTACTAACAGAAAAGATTACATAGACGTTAAAAACATCTGATGGAATGTAACAACTGTTCTATTACTCGTATCATTTGTTTATACATGTATTGTTACATTGGAAAGGATTGTTCTTCAAAACCGTTGTTGGCTTTATCCGAACATCTGTTTTAGCTAGCTCATGATCCATTGGAAAGGACTCTTCTTCATCATGCTTTTTCTTCAACAGGGCTTTATCCATCAAACAGACTTTTCTTCTTATTCAACAGTGGTTCCCTACCTTTAACAGATCTTTGAAGTCTTTGAACAGTGGTTCCCTACCAATCAGCATACGTCAAGCTCTTCCCCATCCAATCCCCACGATGATCAATCGTGTAGGAGACAAACGATACAAAAAGACAGTGATGTGTAACCAATTAGCTTGCACCACTCACAGCTCCATGATATTCACTTACAGCTGATGACAGACGCGACAATAAGTACATTTGGCAGGCGACATGTAACCAATCACGATGCACCAATGCCCCTACACCTTTGCAGATATACATTTCGTGTCAGAGGGGACCAAATGGTATATATTGATTGCGACGTCCGACCCATTAGACCATGAGCCCATATCCTTCTCGAACCCTTCAGTTATAAATACCAACCTCTGCCAAAGGTTTATGGATTCGGTTTCTTACTCTCTCACTCTAAACACACACGTTGTTTTATCTTTCTATAACGGTTACTTATTCTTACGTTGGAGCCTAGTTAAGAGAAGAACCCCCTCCTCCTCCTCTTAACAAGCTAACGGTGCTTTAGTTTTGCAGATCCTTCCAAGTTGTATCAATCGAAGAAGAGAAATGAAACTTCGACGTTGTCCCACGTAATGTCCTATCCTAGCGGATTACAGCCGATGTTTCTTCAAGCATGTAATATAGAAAAACATATAGTGTACATAGACACATAAAAGTGTATAATATTAATCTACTTTTCTGATACTTCTGTATAAAAAAAATGTTACTCAAAAGTGATGGCAAAGTCTTTGTGTGGACTTTTTGAAGCCCAAAGTCATATCAATCAATTTGCAAATAGAGTTGATCAAATGAAACTTCGAGGTTGTCCCACGTAAAGTTGCAACACACAACACCAAAACAATTGATAGAATTAAAAAATTAGAATGACCTTTGCACAACTATAAAGTTAAACCATTCAGTAATCAATACAATACAATACATTGCACATGTCAATGACGGTATAATTGGACTATAGTGGAGGATGTTGATTGCAGGCTGTTAACGAAATAAAATTTTAAGTCCTTTTTTCATTTTTAAATTATTATAAACGGTACTCTTTTATATGTGTTTGGAACCAAGCAAAAATCTAACACAACTATAACATAGAGTGGTTTGCTTATATAAGAAATCAAACAAATCTAAAACAATAAATTTGCACTAATATTAATAGTTAGCATATAAATTTTGTTTTAATTAGAGGCCTATTATTTGGAGGCCCTAGGCCCAAGTATAGGTTACTTATACTATAGGTCCAGCCATGGTTGATAGACAAACTAATATATGGGTCCACTCGTTTTAGGTTGTAACCAGTATTTATTACTCGTCGCGTGTTGCGACGGCGTCGAAACTTAATGTAACTAAATTAGTACCATTAAATATTTGACCTGACTCGTTTCCGAACAAAACGTAGACGAACTGAAAACAGACATAAAAATAAGTATGAAAACATATTATATTTGACCTAACTCATTAGCGAGAAAAATTACGTCAATACGTAAACCATCTTGGATTTTTACCGAAACATACTTAAAAAACACGTAAGAAAATAGTATTTTTTTTTAAGTTCAAAAATGGTACCGCATGTTGCGGCGGCGTTAAAACGTAAAGTAACTCGAACTTTTACCACCTAGTGAGAACATATTATATTTGACGGGACTCATTTTCGAAGAAAATTTATAACAAATTTGTAAGCCGTTTACGTCAAAACGAGAACCAACTTGGATTTATACAGAAACACACTTAATGAAAAGCACGTATGAAAATAGTGTTATTTAAGTTAAAAATGGTACCGCGCGTGCAGCGGTGCTGAAACGTAAAATACATCAAATTTCTACTGCCTAGGGAAAATGAATTATATTTGACCTAACTCGTTTTCGAAGAAAATTAATGACAAAACATAAATCAACCAAAAACTTTCACAAAATTAAGTATAGAAACGTATTATATTTAACCGACTTACATAAAAATAAACACGTAAAACTCGAGGGAGTCAAGTGACATTTTACAAATTTTATATAAATTAAGGGAATGTAGGTGACAATACAGAATCTTGAAGGAGTGAGGTAAAAAAACCCAAAAAATGAAAGACAAAATCCAAAAAAAAAGAGAAAATTACAAAATTAGTCAAGAAAAAAGTCAAATTACCAATCTAGCCACCTCATGCGTCTTTGGAAGGCCACTCACAGATCCCAAGTCTTCTAATGCGTCTGCCAGGCCAAGTATTGCATCCGCCAATCCCCAACTGACACGTGGAAAGACTCATCACATCACACACATGAAAGACTCATCCCATGCGTCCGCGGACTCATCCCATGCGTCCGCGGACCCACAAATCACATCACACACATGAAAGACTCATCTCATGCGTCCGCGGACTCATCCCATGCGTCCGCAGACCCACAAGCCATGCGTCCGCAGACTCATCCCATGCGTCCGCAGACTCATCCCCGCCACGTGTCTTTTTTTTATTGGGTTTCTCCCCAAGGACTCATCCCATGCTTGAAAGACTCATCCCATACATGAGTGGCCTTCCAAAGACGCATGAGGTGGCTAGATTGGTAATTTGACTTTTTTCTTGGCTAGATTGGTAATTTTCTATAAAAAAATCTAATGCTATGAGTGATGACCATCGGTACAGTACATAAAATTCTAGAATTGTTATATTTATAATGTGTAGTTTCTGTTACCATTTATAAATTATGTCGAGTAACTGGATTATGTGTCGCGCCGCGTTGCGGGGCGCTTAACCAAATATTTCATAGTTTAATAACATGTACGCCTTTATGTCGGTTAGGTATACATGCTACTTATAACACGATATAAAAAAAGATAAATCAAGTTAACCAATTAAAGAAAAACAGTATCATAGTTATGATAAAAAAAATAACTAAAACGATGGCAAGCGTGTAATTTAGAGTTCGGGGCAAAAGAATAATTTGCCAGGAACAATTAGCGAGTGCTAGGCAGCTGTTTCGCAAGAATAAAACAAAATTGACTTAACCAAGTAAAATAAAACACTACCATGGTTTTGCCCAAAAAAAACGATGGCAAGATTGCAATTTTTTAGCTGAGGTCAAATCATAATTTTATATTATAATGGAGGTAAAATAATATTTTTAACTGAGGGCAAAACTAATTTTTTCTTTTGAATTGGGGGCAAAATCGTAATTTTTTAACTACGGGCGAAATCATAATTTTTAGCTTGGGGCAAAACAAAAGTTTTATTTTGAACTGGGGCCAAATCGTAATTTTAAACCGGGAACCAAATCGTAATTTGGCAGGACTCTAGCTAGGCGCAAAACCATAAGTTTATTTGAATTTGGGGGCAAAAGCGTATTTTTTAACTGAGGACAAAAGCGTAAATTTAAGCAGGGGGCAAAACCAAAATTTTAATTTGAACCGGAGACAAAATCATAATTTTAAACTTAGGATAAAATTGTAACTTTTGGCCAACCACATAACACAACTATTCCCGCCAACCAAAGTTTTATTTTGAACCGGGGGTGAACTCGTAATTTTAAACTGAGGACCAAATCGTATTTTAGCTGGGGCAAAAAGAATAATTTTATTTTGAACTGGGTCAAAAGCGTATTTTTTTTTACTGAGGGAAAAAGCATAAATTTAGGCAGAGGCAAAAGAGAAATCTTAGTTTGAACCGGGGACATAAGCGTAATTTTAAACTTAGGATATAATTGTAATTTGACAAGACCTATAAATTACTATCACTATTATATTAAAAAAAAAAGGTGGCCGCCACTTTTAGCCAACCACCCAACATCACTATTCCCGCCGACAAGGGAAAATGTAGGTTTTGTTTAGGGCTGTAAACGAGCCGAGCCGAGTCGAGCCAGGGTGGGATCGAGCTCAAGCTCGAAATTAATTCAGGCGGTTAAATTTGGCTTGAGCTTTACGTTGGTGTTAAACGAGCCTAAGAACGAGCCAACGAGCCGAGCCATGGGCCGAGCCGAGCTTAGCTCGAGCTGGGCTTGGTTACAAAATGAGCCAGCTTGGTTCACGTCATCTCAAATTGAGTTTTTTTAGCTAGTTTTTCTCGAGCTTCTTTCGAGCGAGCTACGAGTCGAGCTACGAGTCGCGAGCTTTATGAACAGGCCTAGTTTTGTTAATGTTAATAATAAGGTTTTTATAACAAATACAAATTAACCATAGTCTGTTTTAGCTAATATAACAAATACAAATTAACCATAATTTGTTTTAACTAAACTTATTATGTTTTGTGTAAGAATCAAATACAAATATGTTTTAACATACAAAATACCATTGACAAGAGAAATTAAGGAAGTTTTTTTAAATTATATTTAATTACAAAATGTAAAAAAAAAAATATGATTTTATACTAGTAGAATAATTATGTAACTTTTGTAGAGTAATTATAATTACTCTACAGTATTCATTATATTTACTAAGCAAAAATTACATAATTACTCTACTAGTGTAAAATAAGGATTTTTTTTAGATTTTAGGACTAAAATACGTGATAAATAAGATGGGAAAAGATTATCAAAAAAACAAATCTTCTTCATTTCTCACGTTCGGGGTTTTTTGTATGTTAAGACCATTTATACACTAACTTAACCCTAAGTTTTATACTACATTTAATTACGTAACTTTGAACTATGTTTTAATTAATCGCTTACTTCATGTAATGTTTAATTTTATCAAAGTACATAACATTTAACAACTAATTATATTTTAACTTGGATGATAAGTCTTTATATTTCATATATATTAGAATTAAATAGTCTATATATTAAAAACAATAATAATTATTAAATAATATAAAAAATTATCATGTTTTCTTGCCATGAGACGATCGATATGCCAATACCTAAGCCATCACTTCTTTTTTTTAAGGGTGACTTTCTATGTACGTGACTCAGTATCACCGGGTTCTTGTCAAAGACAATCCCCCGTCAGCTCCGCCCTCCGGACGCGATGTTTGATTGGGTCCCGGCTGTCTCGTAAGCTGACCTTCGCTCGGAAACCATACTGCCCCCACACGGGTAAAACCGCTGGGGTAACAGCTGGGTGAAAACTGGGTTGCCCTTCGGATCGAACCATGCCTCGGTAGGAACGATCCATCATTGGGACCACCCCCCAATATGCCACAGCCGGGAGTCGAACCGGCGACCTCACAAGGAGGAAGCCGTGTTGATCAGTTCTGTTTAAACATAATGGAAAACATGAAAACATACCTTTGATTGCATCAGTACAGGCCAGCAGAGAATTCAGATGGAGATGCAGCAATAAGGTTTGATATGATTGTCAGCTTGGTCTGGTTCCTCCTTAGGGTGCAATCTAATGATGGTGGTAAGGGAAACCGAATAAGGGAGTTCGGTTAGGAGAGAGGGGCGATTTCATGAGTGATGTTATTGTGATTAGAGTCTAACCCTTTAACCCTCTAATTATCTTCTTATATATGCACCCAAGAGGAAACCATAATTAGTTCATAAGGGTAATTTGGTCCATCAACAATTACCAACTAATTATTTAATAGGTTGTTATACATTTTGATCCATATAATGTAACTGATTATAATGGCTACTAGATTAAATATATTATACCATAATATATTTAACCTTACATTCTCCCACTTAGCCGAGTAATCATTTACTATGAGTATTAGGTAAGCCTGATCAGGAGTTAACACTCATTTTAGCCTTAAACAAGTACTATAGCAGAGAAATACAGCCGTTGAATCATTATGCGACTCAGGACCCCCATTAATCATACTATAGCCTTAATTTAAAACCTAATCGTTATGATCAAAATACACATAAGCCCTTTGTTTGATTTGTAACTTTATTTGTCTATATGCCGTTATGTCGACTTGACATATTCTTAGAGACATACAAAATCAAACTGATGAGGAAAATTAACTAATACTTAGTCATTCATAGTACGATATGCAATTGCGCATGGCCATTAATTAATACCCATCTATGAGCTCTCTTAATAAGACTTATGGGTAATAGCCCTTCAGTTATAGGATCCTTAAGCATATCATGAATGTATTCGATACAAAACTTAGTTTCCTCAATTCGATCATAAACGAATAATTAATTGCGTATTGAAATTTAATGCAGCACCTCTTGAACTGTTACTGTTCAAGGAGTCATGGTAGCTGACTTTATCACACTAAGTCTTCAAAACATTAATTATATGGAGTTAATAAACTTATGAGTCCACTGATAAATTTCCAACAACATTTAGTGACTATATTATGTCGTTATAACTTAGGTTGTTAATATCAGTGCATTATGATTCCTCCATGAAATAGGTTTTGTCTGCTAACATAAAGATATACCCGAAATTACATTTTGTCATCTTTGAATATCTCAAAGTTAGAGTAATAAACCGGTTTTAATTCTCACTTCTTCTTCAAATTATAGCTTCTCGTTTCTTTTAAAGATATTGTAATACTCCATTAGATGCTTCACATTAATCTAGACATATCTAGTGTGTTGCAATGTGAGTAATATCTAAATGAGTATAGACTTAAACTTACATAAGGCTTCCAATTAATGAAGCGTAAAAAATAATCTCATTTACCATATTATCCTCTGAAGGAGAGCAGTATTGATTGTTACATATGTAAGGACCCATTTAATGTTAAACTTATGGAACAGAACTAATATCCCATTGGGTCTATCTCAGTATGTTATGATATCAATCACGTAAGAGATATCTCTGAGATTTATTATATCAAAGTTTGTGTTAACAATGCTTTGACTTATGTAACATATACTTGTCAAAAGAATGTCATCTATATAAACAAGTTTATTTTAGTTGCTCCCACTCATCTTGAGGTAGGTACATTAATCCACTTGATTGTTGATGAAAATAATTACGTTAAGATTTCATCACATTATAATGTTTGCATTAACCCATACATAGATTATATTGGCTTACAAATAAAGTGTTCTTTATCCTTCAGTTTAGAACTTTCAGGTTGTTTTATGAACATGTAAATGTGTCAGCCAGTTTGTTAGGGAAAATTGTTTTTAATGTTCATCTAATGTAGCCTTAAACTATTATAAGCTACTTGAACAGCGACGATCCTCAAAGAAATCTTTGATAATTTATCTTTTCCTATGTATAACCTTTGACAATCAATCATGCCTTTTTGTGTCTTAACGCTTATATTAGGATTTGATTTAGTTATGAACACTCTTAGGTAATTCAATCAAATCCCAAACGTTATACGAACACATAAAATCAGTTTTACTAGAAAACTGTTTTATTCCATTATTCCATTTAGAAGATTGATTGACACTAATGGCTTAATTTGAAGAGATAGGATCGGTAAACTTTTCCAAAGTCCATTTTGTTGGATCGTTGTTTGACCCGACTGAGTCGTTCCGAAGAGTTTTACATCCAGTTTAAAGGCGGAATCAGTAAACCGGACACAAACACAGCTTGTAATCTTTAATCTGTCAATTATATTGCTTTTAACACTGTTTACAACCTGACAGAAAATTGGCAGCACTTCGTTACACCTTCAGAAGTTGCATTACCAAGTGAATGACAAGTGCCCTATTTATAATGATGAAGATTTCGCTTGAAGGTAACCAGTTCTGGTTCAAGCGAAATCTAATGAGTGTGATTTCGCTTGAACTGGTCTGAAGTTCACTTGAAGCGAAATCTTTCATTTTACACTATCTCGAATCTCGTGCACTAGATATCTTATCCTATCTCATGATACAAGACGAAGTCAATAGACGTAGTGCACTAACAGACTCCCCCTCGGATATTGACGCAGTCTTTAGTGACTAATCTCTGTTATGACACCTTCTTCAATCTTGATCATTCTGCCTTCTCATTTAAATTGTAACATTGTAAGCATCCATTACTTCTCTATCTTCTTTCCATCAGCTTCAGGCTCCCCCTTTCGTCAAGCTTCCGTGCTTTTAGAGATCGACACCTCTCTTTTTAGCTACAAGCTCCTCCTAACTTTCAGCTTGTCTTCAGACTCCCCCTTTAGACTCTGCTCTCGGGATCGTAATCTGGACTATCATCTGCAATTCCTCATCCATTTATAAGTAACAACATTTTGAATCTTCAATCAAACTCTCTAATTCACTCCCCCTATCAACATACTGTATATATTTGGCAATATTAAAGAATCCAACTCCCTCACAGTTTATCATCCAAGTCCAAATTAATGACCTTGGAGATATCACAAACTGTTTTTGAAATTTTTTTTTAATTTAAATCAAGTTTCAAATTAATGAACTTGTTTTATTTTCAGAAACACAATCAGCATACTTAGATTTTGAAACTCAGCAATTCAGATATTAGTTGTCGAAAATAAAACAGAATTCAAAATCTTTTTGTATTTTCTGAAAATATAAAGCAGTAAAGAAATATGTACAAACATATTTACATACAATATTTTTGTTTAAAGTATGCGTCAGAGGATCATATCAGTTTATGACAAGTCACAAGTACCGTTAAGCTACATTTCATACTCAGACTTAAACAATTTACCTCGATTGTCGATATACTGATCCATCTTAAATTCTCACACAAATTTCAACTTATTCAGGATACGATTTAGATGAATTAGGAACTTAGCTCATTCATGTGTCCCACCTCTTGAATATACTCCCGTATCAAGAATCTCAATAATCAGTCTTACAGGTGAGAATACTACAATGATATCTGTATATAAATTAGGTATGCGAGGGCCGAGGGATCTCAGATCGATACTTCCGTATACGCAGAGAGATATCAGCTTCGACTTATCAGTGTGTCCCCTTTAGAGGATCTTTTTGCTTACAACAGCAGCATATATCAATTTTAATTGTTTCAGCATGCTGAGGGTGTAATGCTGTGTTTCAAGCATTAAAGCAAGTATTAGCCAGGGACTAGGTCAGAACTACCGTTCAGCAGAAGTCCCAGAATAATACCCCAGATATCATAGAGTATAAAGACCTAGTATATCAGATTACGAGACCTTTCAAACGAGATTTCAGGGGTTACCTATATATCCAAGTAGTGTTCCCCACGAATTCACAAGTTTGAAATTTAAGTTTATATCCCGAATAAATCTACTAAATGTACGAAAACCTATCAACACATCATCAGTAAGATTGTTTAACTCTTTTATACTTTCCATTTCTTTAGCGTACTGTAATCGTCTACTGATGTACTATCATTTCCTCTGTTTACGCAAAAACTCAAATTTTTTAATTTTATCATGTTTTTGACTTTTTCAAATTTTCAAATGTTTTTGTATTTTCAAATGACAATTTTTCTCCCCCTAAAATACAAAACCATATAAAGAAAATTTGACAACCAACACTGATAGCTTTGTCTCGCCATCCATTTTCTGCTTCACATGCTCTGATTTGCAGAAAATATAACGTACCCCAATGATTTACAACCCATTGATCTTAACAGTTTGAAAACCGTTTTTCAATCTGATGAAAGTAATCATGTTTGTTCAGCCGTGAGGGTTTCGGCATATTCAATCAACATACAAGCAAAACAAAATTAAAAACAACATATTTTTGATTTTTTTTTTTTTTATTTTTCAAATTTTTAGGATTTTGAAAATATTGTTTATTTATATACATAAAATAAACTGAACTCCCTGTTCAACCAAACCAGGGTTCAGCAACCTCTTCCTGTGCCAGGTTGCTCCAACTACCATTCTCACAATCTTCAGCTTCGTTGAGCACCTGCACATTCAAACTTTATCAATCATTTGAACAATTTAGCCCAGGTCTGTTGAACCTTAGGCATTTCAATACAAAAATGTTCATTCAATTTTGGAAACTCTTTGTCACTTAAAACTTGTTCATCTTTGACTTCAACTTTCTCATCTTTTACCATCGTCAATTGTTTCTTAGCACTCCACATTTGACCTTTCGGAGTACCTCTTTTGTAAAAATTTGTCTCTTTTTGAACCTTTTGATTTTGAACAACATTTTTCAGTTTCCAAAACTTTTTAGATTTTGTCATATCAACAGATTTTCTCCAACTCTGTGTTGTTCTCAATCTGGGTGTGTGAGAATTCCAGGTCTGTCTTGAATCAGACATAGTCTGTTTTGGTTTCCAATTTTGATTTGAAGCAACCTTGTTTGTATGATACCTCCAAGTTTGTTTCGAATCAAATCTGGTTGACCTTTGTCTCACAGTCTCAGATTTTTGTTTCTCAACATCAACCTTCTTTTTGTCAACATCCACAGGTTTTAGATTAGGACACTTGCGTGCAAGATGTCCTTTTTGATCACATTTGAAACATGTTCTCATGGACACATCTTTGACTTGTGGTTGTTGCTTTTGCTTTTTAGCAAAGAATTCATCATTAGACTGTTTCATTTTGAGTTCTTTTTCTTTTTCTAAACTGCCTCCTTGCATAAAAGTCATTTTTGTCTGAAAATTTTGTGTTTCATTTTTGTTTCTATTCTGTTTCTTTTTAAAACCCAACCCAGCCTTCATGTTCTTCTTTTTGAAACCAGGTTTGTTATACGAACCTCTATGACTCTTACCAACAGACTTTGAAATCTCAGACTTCTCAATCTCAACCATTTTGAAAACTTTGTCGACCTTTTCTGAAATCACATTCTGAATCGGGAAAACAACATCTAAGAATAATTTGTCCGATCCAATCATGGTATAAACCAATCCTTTTGAATCATCATTCAAACTTTCCTCGGATTTTGTGTTTTTCAGATAACCATCATGAAGATTTCCTCATCTCCATCCTGTGATTCAGACTTACCTTTTGTAGACTCATCTTTCAAAACACTTTCAACAACCTTACTTACCACCTCTGAATCATTAGCATCATCAGATTTGGAGTAAGTCACATCAATACTTTTAGGTAACTGGTCAGCTATGTTCAAACCCTTTGCCACCTTTTCCTCATCATAAAAAGTATAACTGTTTCTCAATGGTGGTGGTACCTGATGAAATTCTGAACCAATACCCTTTTTGGAATTATCAGTATCTTTGTCATCTGGTGTGATGTTGAAAATGCGTTCGAGAATGTACGAAGAGTTATGATAACTTTGAAGTTTTGTAACAACCTTTTCTTTTTCAGCCAAGACTTGTTTAAGATTTGCAATTTCATCAACACATTTGTTTAATTCAATTTGTTTTCCTTTAAACTGTCTTTCATACATTTCTTTAGTAACTAAAGTTTCTGATAATCTTTGATCAAAACTTTTGACTTGGCTCTTCAAAGTATCATAAGCTTCTTGTACTCTCTGACTTGACCACTTTAAAGAATCATACTGTTTTTGTAAATCTTGAAATTTCGATTCTTTTTCAACACAATCAACACATTTTGTAGAACACAGTTGTCTATAAACATCATTATCCTTTTCAAGACCTTGACATTTCTGTGTCAAATTTTCAACTTTTAGTTTCAAAATTTCTTCTTTTTCAATCATATCTTTACATTTTATTATGAAACCATTTTCAATTTTGCTTAATTCATTATCTTTTGTTTTTATCAGTTCATCTTTTTCAATACAGGCTTTGCACATTTCTATGCAATTCCTGCATTTGCTTTCCTTTTCATCAACCATTTCAACATTAGATAGATCAGAAAATTTTCTAACCTCAGTCTCATTCAGCACCGGTTCTTCTGATTCAACTTTCTGATCTTGCTCTTTGATCTCCTCTTTCTGAGCTTCTTCATTCTTCTGTTCTTCTTCAGCTTTCTGTTCCTCTCCAGCAAGCTTTGCAACAGTCTTCACTTCTTCAATCATCTTCTTCAGTTCTTCTTCTTTTCTCTTCTTCATCTCTACCACCTTTGGTAAACTTTCTTCAAAAACTTCTCTAATCTTCTTCTCCAAATCAGGCAAATATGCTTTATCAGATAACCTTCGTGTATTGAAAGTAGCCTGCTTTGGAACCAAATTTATTACAGCTTCGAAATCCACTTTTGATGGATCAACAACTGGATTACCCCGTGAATCCATGTAACATTCCAACTCTTCATTCCATCTTTTTGCTCTCTGGGCTTCTTTGAATGGTTCGTTTAATTTTCCAATTCCCATCTTGCATAGTCTGCTTTCCAATATCTATCAGGATCAGCATTAGCCACAAATGCATAACCAACTGCATCTTCTTCAGGTAGAACTTCTTGACTCCAGTCATACCCTTCATCTTCGTATATAACTGCAAGAGCCCTTGATTTTTCTTCAGTTTGTTTCAATCTTGGTGGCTCAGACTTGTTCTGATGGTAAATCGCCTTTCTGTAATAATCTTCATTGAATGGATTTTCAGAATCATCAGCAGCATACGTATTTCTGCACTCGCGCTTAAAGTGACCTCTTTGTTTGCATTTGAAGCATGTCACCTTGGATTTATCAAATCCCAATTTGGTAGATGGTCCACCAATTGACTTTCTCCCCGTGATCTCCATGAACCGTTGTGCCCGACGAACTGCACTGGCCATGCACCATCTGATATCCATTAATTCCATCTCCTCGGGGTCTAATTGATCATAATCTTCTTTAGTCAAATTGGTATTGCCAATCTTCCCTGCAACGAGGCTTTCATATGATTCAAGTACAGATGCCAAGAAAACCATCTGTTGTTTTGCCGATTCTTCGCTGAAATTCTGCCCATTCTTCAGATCCACTGCGATGTTACACTGGAATAAATTCTTTGAAGCAGATTGGTTTGAAGTGTTTGGAGAAGATCCACTGTGAAAACCACTGTGAAGACTTTCATTGTTCACTGAGCTTGAACTTTCTGCAGAAAATGCTGTTCTTGGTGACCCAGCCTGCGGTACTCTGTAGTAAAGCTCTACATTCTGCTGATAAGCTGAATTGTTGACTTTAGATCTCTTTATCTCCAGTTCATGACTTTCAAGCTTTTCAATCAGCATATCCAGTTTCAAATCTTCAGGCTTGATTGTATTTTTCACCATTAGAGCGTAGTATTTCCACTCTTGATCATCTGGCAATGAATCAAACAGTTTATCCACCAGCTCCTCTTCAGAAGGTAAGATTTGATGTCTGATCAGCTCCACTTTCAAATGTCCGAATCTCTCAATCATTTTACAAACAGATTCATTTTTCATACAACTGAAAAGATCAAACTCTTTACGCAACAATTTCTTTTTGTTTTTGATAATTTCATTACTTCCAACACACTTTTTCCCTAATGCTTCCCACAAACTCTTTGAAGTTTTCTCTTGTTCAAGTAACGAAATAATATCCTCTCTCACTGACTGTTTGATTAATGTGATCATTTTATATTCAGCTACAAAATTTTTTGTATCTATGTCTGTGAAATCTTTTGCTTCTATTAACTCTCCTCCCTCTTTTATTGGTTCAGTGTATCCATTTGTCAGTTTTAACCAACTATCAGGAGCGAAAGCTTTTACCCAACCCTCAAATCTATTTTTCCACCAGTGATAATCTTCCACTTTCATTAGCTTTGGTGGCTTCTGTTGACTTCCGTACATGTTCTCAAACTTCAAATTCTCCGAAATCTCCTTCGAATATTCTTTTATCTCAGATCTTCTATCGGACGATTCGGAAGTGAACGCGTACATATCGCTAAACGGGTTTATGAAATTATCATCCATCTTGAATGTACCTGACAAAAACAATCAAACACTTAGAAATTTTCAAAGTTTTTTTAAAAAAAAACAGCAACTTCAAGCGAAATCCTTGAAGTAAATATAGCTTCAAGCGAAATCAGATAACACCACTTAATTCAAGCGAAAACAATAACAATCTATTTCGTTTCAGCTTCAAGCGAAATCCAGCTGATGTATTTCGCTTCAACTGATTACAAGCGAAATCAAGTGAAAACCTCTATTTCACTTCAACTTACTCAAGCGAAATCGTCCAATATGTCAGATCTGAAGCGAAATCAGTCCATTATCTACGAAAACTTTCAAGCGAAATCTGTTTTAGGTCAATTTTAACATGTTTTAGTCTTAATTTTAATCTGAAACTTTGTAGGCTTTGTTAAAACTCAGTTTTACACGTTATACTCTGAAATCAGACCATTTCGACCGTTGGAACTAGTTCAGATCTGAAAAATACGAAAAAGAATGAGTAGAAATGAGAGAAATCGGTAGAATCAAGCTGTAGTAGTATGAACTCCTCGTCCTGAGCTCTGATACCACTTGTTGGATCGTTGTTTGACCCGACTGAGTCGTTCCGAAGAGTTTTACATCCAGTTTAAAGGCGGAATCAGTAAACCGGACACAAACACAGCTTGTAATCTTTAATCTGTCAATTATATTGCTTTTAACACTGTTTACAACCTGACAGAAAATTGGCAGCACTTCGTTACACCTTCAGAAGTTGCATTACCAAGTGAATGACAAGTGCCCTATTTATAATGATGAAGATTTCGCTTGAAGGTAACCAGTTCTGGTTCAAGCGAAATCTAATGAGTGTGATTTCGCTTGAACTGGTCTGAAGTTCACTTGAAGCGAAATCTTTCATTTTACACTATCTCGAATCTCGTGCACTAGATATCTTATCCTATCTCATGATACAAGACGAAGTCAATAGACGTAGTGCACTAACACATTTCAACTTCATTAGGGAGGTTATGTAATCATCAATGTTAGTAGGCTTTTAAACCTAGATGACCTCCTGAGTTGATTATTGGGTTCATTAGAAGTTTCAGTTTTATGGATTATGTAAGTCCCGTGAAACGGATCTTTCAATGATATCAAACAACACCAAGTTTGTGCAGAATCCAAACTTGATGTGATTCAAGAATAAACACGAAAAATATGAAATACGAAGAACACAACGAATCACCTTTAAACACTTGCACACGATTCTATTACTATCAACTAGCAAAACCGTCTAGTACAAGTGCACACAAACAATCGCCTTCCTCTAGCTATCTCTAGGAATTCTGTAACAATGAGGTTCAAACCCTAAAACAAGTTAAAAACTTGTTTATATACATAGACAAGCCCATTTCCCACATGGGCTCCCCTTGGGCCTGCTTGGCCCACATGGCCTAAAGCTTGGCCCAAGTGACCTATAAAGGTCCAAAACCTAATACTAACTAACCCGGTAAAGCCCAGTTCATAACCATAGCCCGTTGTGTTAATTTGATGCGTCAGTCTCACACTTTAGGGCCTAACAATCTCCCCCTAGACTGATGCCATCAAATTATCTTCATACCATGAATTCAGCAACGTCTTCAACGAAGTCTATGGTTGTCGCTATGCTGCAGATGTTGTGGAAGTTCTTGACTTCTGAACTCTCAGCACTGGGTCTCTTTTCTTCAGCTCTTGTGGTTAGCTTCATATCAGGATCTCGATCAGCTTTGCTTGAAAATTTTGTCAAAAAGAATGTGAGAGGAGGATTCTCAACAGCTCTTTTCTTCTTCAATCTTTGTCTTTCAAGCAGGTTCATGGTACTTCTTCAAATGTACTTTCACTGTCAGACGGCGTTTCATATCCGGTTCTTCTGACTCAGGGACATCTTGTTGTTGAGCTGCTCCAGACTTCTTCAGCAACTAACAGCATCTCAATCTTCATCAACCTCTGTTCTTGAATGAAATCAAGTTCTGCACATGCTCACAAACTCATAAGCGAACATTTCTTATGCAACAGGGAGAGTACCATATGAACACTAGGTACATCAAATTTCACAATTTAAATTCTTTTAACTTTTGATGATCAGTCAAATCTTCAAGAACGGTTACATTTTTAATTTTAAGAAAAACAAATAAGCACTCTATTTTTGGATTTTTTATTTTATATAAAATAAAAAAAAACAAGACACTATTTTGGTATTTTTTTTTTATTTTTCAAATTTTTATTTTTAATTTAAGAACTAAAAACAAATAAAAACTCAAAATATAAACAACTACCATAATATACAATTACAATTGCAATGGGATCAAAATTCGTTCTCAGGCAGACTAAGGAACACTTTTCAGTACGAGCCTAATCAAACCGGTCTATGCGATTGCCAATATGTTTGTCCACTTAAACTTTAACGCTCAACTTTCAATTTTTTAACTTCGTGATATGCTTAAGGTAATATTATACTATTATACCCGTGTGTCCCATTCCAAGGCATACCCCCGCGATCAAGGTAAGAACAACGATTCATCATAGCAGGTGAGTATACTGATGTCATCCTTTAAGATATCCTGACTGTATCTAGGTCTGCATATAATCTGTTTTATCATGTTTTGATTTCTTAAAAATGAACACCCAAATAAATACTAATCAAATCCTGGAAATATAAACAACACACTCTATCATGCAAGTATCTTCCCTACCACATATTTCACAAGTCCAATCCAGATTTCTGAAATCTTAATTGGGAATAGATTGAGAAGAGAACAGAATAGATCTTAAGTAGAGATGGTATAATATACAGATCAAATGAGTTTTTCTCAGTTTGATATAGGTTTCTTGGGTTTCTTTTGGGCACTTGAGGGCCTCTTTCGGGTGTATTAGATCTATAGCGCGACAACGTACAGCTAGGTCAGCATGTATCTGGATGCAGCAGAAGCTGTCGTTGCCTAGCACCTCCAGGTCAGCATATATCTGGATGCAGCAGAGGAGGTACACGACTTTTTTAGAGAAGATTTCAGAATCAGATCAAAATTGTGTGTATCGGGACAACATACAGACATGCAAATAGAAATGAGCTAATTCCAAGTGACTTTCTTTCCTGGGTTCATGTACAATTTTAGTTCTGAACAGAAGGACAGCCAAGATATCCCCTGATGATTCAACAATATAAAGACCCGAAACCTCAGATGTTGGCTATCTATCAACGCAAGATTTAAGACCATAAAATCATACGCCGTTGGTATGTTACCCACATGGTACATAGTTCGTTATGTTTATATCACTTAGTATCTTTTATCATGTTGAGCGTCAAGCCTATCGACATATCGCAGCAGATCCTAGTCTTTTCAGCTATGGCACCTTACATGTGTTAGTCAAACCCTTTAACACGAACATTTATTTCACTTCCCTTATCATGCAATCTTTCTTTTTGGCTTTTTCATTTTCCAAATGTTTTTGTATTTTTCTCATTTTCTCCCCCTAAAACAATGCATATATACAGCAAACTCTTTTTGTATTTTTCCGAGTTTTCTCCTCCTAAACTCTATATCTATCTATATGTTCCTCCCCCCCCCCCCTAAATTTGTGCATAAATCTTGTATTTTTGTGCAAATTTACCATTTACTAGAGAAAGGACAATTCATATACAAAGTAATGAACTAAGAAAGAGAAAAAATATTTTTGCTTAACCGTTCCGTCATTAGATTGAAGACTAATCAAATTCAAATCAAAGTACTGAATTTAAACGGTACCTTTTGCTGATCATTATCTTACTTATGTTATCTCCTCCAAAGGAAACATATCATCTGTAAAAAAAAATGAACTTTTTGCAACAGTGAAATGTTACCCGTTTTTTATCTCTGGAACAACCGCTATCAACATTCCAGAGATTGTCAACAGCTCCTCCTTAGTTGTTCCTGAAAAGTAAGGAGATTAGTAAGACATTGGTACCCAGGCCATCGTGGTCCTGGGATTTCCTGAAGCATCAAAATAAGACACTTCTTTTAAACATAGGTCCCCTTTGGTTTCAAGGATTGGAGATATTGCTGCTTTGGATTTGGGTTTCCAAATCTGTTTCGGTTTAACAAACGTGTTTGTTGCATTCGGTTGAGCAACATTAGCTGATTCAGTTTTAGAAAGACGTTTTTGTTCTTGAACAGCCTTGCATTTGTTTTTAGCAGCGTTCCAATCCCCATCAGAAGGTTTAACCTTGGGATTCACATTCTTCATTGCCTTAGGTGATGATACCTTCATTGGCTTAGAATGGTAGTTATTCTTAGGTGTAACCCTCTGATTTTGAGCATAATACGGTTCATGGGGATGATTTGTGCAGTTCCGAGCAATGTGACCAGCAATGCCGCAATTGAAGCATGTTTGTCTCTTCACGTAGAAGGCATTCTGATCATCTTGTGTATCTCTTGCAGGCCCTGAAGGATGAACTGGTCCTTTTTGTGCTTGTTTTCCTTGCACATTTCTTGCAAACGAGGATGAATTTGGATGTCTGTACTTGTCGTTTGTTGGGGCCTTCTGTGGTGGAGATTTCTTTTGATTCTTCTTGTTTTGTTTAGACTGCAAGTCTTGTTCAGAAATCTCACCAGTCTTTCCGAAAGCTTTGTTAGCACAGTCAAATGCATATTTCTCACATTTGCCATTAATGACTGGCTTAACAAAAGCATTTTTCACGTCACGGGTCTTTTGAGAACTATTGTTGCCCGTTGAGGACTGTGGAGAGCCTGATCGTCTGTGATGTTTAGGCTTCTTATTTCCGCGTCCTTTACCTGCTCGCTTCGACTCTTGTTGCTTGATCTGAACCTTTTCATCACTAACAGAAGGCTCAGATTGTTCAGCTTGCGTACTTGGAGCTTTGTTCACGTCAGTTTTCACTTCATCAGCTTTGGCAGGATCCGAGACTTCTGGTTTATCAGATGAAACGCCAGAAACTTCAGCAAAAACTTCAGCTGAAACATTAGACAAATTTTCAGCACAAGACGGTTCTGCACATGACGCCTTTGAGCTGAATCCACTAGAATCAACTGATTCCAATTTCTCAGAATCAGCTACTTCTGATGATTCACATTTGGAATCAGATGGTTCAACTGGCTCATTTGTTTCGTTTGCCGATTCAGTCTCTGTTACGCAAGCATCAAGGTTTTCGCCCAAATCATCAGGCCTGAAATTAATCATAGAGCGAAAAACCTTAAAAAAATCAAACGTCGAAATAGAGTCTGGATTAGGTTCATTTATTAAATTTTCAGAAGAATCAGACTCTGATGCTTGTTCATCCCCAACTACATTTTCAACTTTTACTTCAACTACTTCATCTGCAGGGGAAGACGAAGCATTAGGATCAAAAGTACCCTTTGAAACAAAATTTACCGAAGGACTCGCTCGTTTATCAAAAGGTCTGCTGTTGATTGATGACTTATCAGTTTTAGGACCGTAAGCCATCTTGTCCTCATTCATCAATTTCTCCTCAGTCATGGGTAAATATGTGTAGTTGTCATTATATGGAGGAGGAACTTGATTGAAACCCAAACCACACCCTTTCTTTTCCTTGTATGCGAGCTGTTGATCACACAAGTTTTTGACTAATTTGCTGGAAGAATCAAACTTCTTAATATTAAGCTCATTTATTTTATACCTATCTCTGATATCTTCCAGTTCCTTAGTCACAGTGCACAGTTTCTCCTGAACATAGAAGAGTTGAGTTGATTTCACACTTACATCATCCTTGAGTTTGACGATGTCTTTTCGCTGAGCTTCAATCTTTTCTTTATAAAGTTTTTCGTTTTTTGATAAAGTAAAGTTTTTATTTTTGATATCTTGATAATCTTGAATTAGCTCAGCGTTGTGTATTCTATAAACTTCAACTCTTTTTCTACACTCAGGAGTACAGAAAGCAGAAAGTACATCTTCAACAGTCATTTCTTGAACCGCAGGTTTGTGAAACACAAATGCCATAATTTCAGCGGGTGGTTGATACTTTTGTTCTTCTCCTCAAAACACAAACCAAATGAGAACCCGTGCACTCACTAACTTAAACCCTTTGCAATTGAATGAACCCGCTTTCTGAACCGCGCCTCAAAAATCTGTCAAAACCGTTATCACGAAACAAACAAACCTTTTTTTTAATTTTTAATTAATATATAAGAAAACTAATTATTATTATTACTATTATTATTATTATTATTATTAAAAATCAATGATTAGGTAATAATAAACTATAATGATTATTATTATAATTAATATTATTAAAAAAACATAAATCAAATCAAAACAAGACAAACAGCGTCCAGGTCTTCTTCTTCGTAACTTAAACCCTAAATGAATCGATCTGTACGTCTTCTTCGTTTTTTAAAACAAAACAAACTGAAACCCTTCAAAAATCACGACGGAGGTGATGAATGGCGGTAGAAGAATGACGAAGATGATGACAGATAGTGGAGAGAGGGTGAAGATGATGGTGGTCGGCGTATGACCAAGGTAGGGTCGGAGATGATTGATGGTGATGATCAATGACGATGAGATGATGAACAATGATGATGATGTTGACGGAGATGGTGACGGATGTGAACGGAGTATGATAGGAATTCCGAGAAGATGATCAGAGTTGCAGGTTGTCAGAGGAGAACGACACTCAGATGATCAATGACTCGAAACCAATGCTGATTGCGACTCGAGAACAGAAAGAGATGACTCGAGATCTCGGTTGCGACTCGGAACCGTAGTTGCGACTCGAGACTATGAAGATAATACCAGGACGATGACTCGAGACCTTGGAGGTTGTTGAGTCGAGACCTCACAGATGGGACTCGAAACCTTCAGAAGTCGTGATGATTCAAAACCGTGGTTGCGACTCGGAATCTAGGTTGCGACTCGAGACCGTTTTTGAAGATGATGACGACTCGAGATCTATTGGGCAGTGAGTCGAGACCTGTTGTAGATGACTCGAGACCTTGGTTGCAGATGATGTGAGTCGAGACCTTTATTTCCTTAAAGATTGGAGTCGAGACCAGTGATGAGTCGAGACCTGGGTGTTGTGAAGGAGAAGACTCGAGACCGTGAAAGTTGTTGACGAGTGCAGTTGTGAAGTCGAGACCTTGAAACCTTAGCCAGAAAGTTGACAACTATTTTGATTTTTTTTTTAATCAAGGAAACAGATAATTCTCAAAACAAAAAAAATCAACCAGATTTTCCGAAATTTTTGAGATTTTTTTAAATCTTTTCAAACTTATCAAAAATTTTGGAAATTTCAAATCTTAACAACTTTCAAAAATCAAACACCACCAAAATATACCAATTTTTAAAGAAAAAACCCGATGAACACGATGAAGAACGCGAAGAACACCAACCAAGAAAAACAAAAATCTTGAATCTTTGATATCACACCGAGCCTAGAAAAAGGTTCTAATAGCTCTGATACCACTTGTAAGTCCCGTGAAACGGATCTTTCAATGATATCAAATAACACCAAGTTTGTGCGGAATCCAAACTTGATGTGATTCAAGAATAAACACGAAAAATATGAAATACGAAGAACACAACGAATCACCTTTAAACACTTGCACACGATTCTATTACTATCAACTAGCAAAACCGTCTAGTACAAGTGCACACAAACAATCGCCTTCCTCTAGCTGTCTCTAGGAATTCTGTAACAATGAGGTTCAAACCCTAAAACAAGTTAAAAACTTGTTTATATACATAGACAAGCCCATTTCCCACATGGGCTCCCCTTGGGCCTGCTTGGCCCACATGGCCTAAAGCTTGGCCCAAGTGACCTATAAAGGTCCAAAACCTAATACTAACTAACCCGGTAAAGCCCAGTTCATAACCATAGCCCGTTGTGTTAATTTGATGCGTCAGTCTCACACTTTAGGGCCTAACAGATTAGCTCTTGGTGAGGTTGTTATCATTTTCAGGATTCTAAGTTTGTAAGAGTTGGTGCAGTATGGTGTACAAGAGGTGTAATCGGAGTCAAATTTGGAGTGAAATTTAATGACACTCTTCCCCCCGCCTCTTGTATTCCTTGCAAGTCATAATAAGGACTTTGATTGCTCCCACTGACCTTAGAAATCTTTAGGAACTCGGCATGCTTAGGGTCAATATTTAACGACCAACAAATTCTAATAGAGAAAACAAATTAATGACGTTAGTCGTTGTGATTTCTCTTGTTGAGGATTATATTAGTTTATGTAATAAATCTAAGTGTGCCCACAATTAAGCAACAATTAAACTTTTTGTAAGAGTAGCATTAGATTTAAGGAGACAAGTTTTGATAGAACAGTGTCGTGATGGAGCGGTGTCTTGTACAAGAAGTGCAAATTTAGGTAATATAAAGTTTTCACTCCCCCACCTCTTGCAACTATTGCAAGTTATTATTAAGACACTTAATGCTCCCACTGATCTTTAATATCTCTAGAAAAGCTACAAGAGAAGTTTCAATGAGGTACGTGACATGGGAACCTATCATATATATGTTAGACTTTATTTGATTTCTTTAATGTCCAGATGTCATAAGAAAACACAGGGACATATTTAATAGAAATCTTAGTAAGTACATATATGAATAGATTTCTTCTAATACCGTGAGCCATATGCGACAAAATTTAGATACAAGTTGATAGTCTTTTAAATGATAAATGAATTATGTCTGAATATTCCATTTGGAATAAGTTCCACGAATGTCAATGAATGACTTATGATGGACCCATACTTATTCCTTAAGCCAAGTAATATTTAGGGCTATAACGTCATGATTTAAAATCACTTAGAATGAGATTAGATAAAAAAAATCATCCTCATTAACCATGTCATGATTTCTCATGAATTTTGGTTATAATGGATGAAATTTGTAAGTCTCATTTTCCTTTTGTCAAATTCTCATTTGCATGATGACAAAAATTGTGAAAGTGTAAGGTATCATCTAGTTTTATCTTAGTAATGTTTCAATCCAGATATTTAGAACAAATAAAATGAGAGTTTAAGGTAAGTGTGACTTTATGTTAACTATGCAAAACCTCACAACATTCATAACATTGCGTAATTATGATACTATATTCTGATTAATCTTCAGAATATATAAGGTATCGAAAAACGTTGTTAGAAGACTGCTTATTATGGTTCTTATAGTCTTAACATTTAATTTTGTCACTAACTCTCATGTTAGTTATTTGTTGACTTCTGGTAAGGAAACGTTTAAAACTAGAGTCAACTAATCATGTGTTAATAAGAATATTAAAGAATTATCAGACTTAAATATCATTAGTAAGTGACTATCTAATTGTTTATCCAACTGTTCTTTAGAATAATGGATAGTCTCGTTGCTTATGCCTAGTCTAATGACATAATTATGCATTGAGATTTTCCCTTTGAGAACCTTAAAGTTGGAATTAGCACTTGTAATTTGTCTATGGACCTTAGAACAATCCTCTTTTAAACTATTAGTGGTTGTAAGGTGAATAACATCTTATTTTCCAGTTTCAAACATTTATTTCTATGTACATATATTGCTTATCAACACACTCATTATACTTTGGTACTTTTGAGTGTTATGGTTGATTTATAAGGCATCAAATTGTACAAGTGAAAATCTTAGTATGTAATGTACTGGAAAAATGTACTTATTTCCATGCGTAAGCCCTTAACTTTATGGGTCATGGTATTGTACATTATTATGTATTCACATATATCACTTAGCTTTATAGTTTAGAATTTTAAATGAAGGCATGCATCTTAGGAGTTCTAGTGATTATTCCACAATTATAGATTAGTCTTAGGAAAAACTTAATCTGGAATAACCTTTTAGTGACAGCACTTATTCTTGATTATCATAAGAGACATCATGTTCGATTTATCCTATTCATCATGCTCTACTTTTCTTCTGTAGTGCTTTATCAGAAGAGAGCAATAGGATTATCGTGTCTTAAGAGATAATCAAGAATTTAATTTAAGAGCTAATTCTTATAGAAACTTTAAATAAAGCAAAACATTTTAGGCTTAGAAATTAGAGTGGATGAGATATAGATTTATAGAAGAAAATTATAGTGAGTAAAATTATGGGTACTAAGAATAAGGCAGACGAAATGATCATACAACTTAATTAAGGATCATTGAGTGAAGAGGTTGTGATATGTCTATTACTAACATCAAAATAATAGACTGCTTAAAGTTCTACTTAAACGAAGACAAATCAGCTTTGGCCAGAAGTGTAATCATTTAAGCATGTGTGCAAAGTGGTTGTAACAAATCAGCTTTGGCCAGAAATTGAGACAATCACTTTAGTTATGCACTTGTTGAGTATGCCATCTATGAATGAATTAAATCAGCTTTGGCCAGATATTAAGACATTCATGTTTATGATGCACACTTAACATAGCTTTCGTAATACTTGGATGATAAGTAGATGTATCAAGTCAGCTTTGGCCAAAAATGATACATCAGAAGCTCATTCAAGTAAAGCCATTTTGGTTTTGTAAAACATTATTTGATCCTTATTAATTAACTAAGTAATTACAAAAACCAATTATTTAGTAGCAAACCACCCGTTAGCGCGGATCGAACATGATGTCTTGTGCGACCAATAATGAGGTTTCGAGTCTTGTGCGATCAATAATGCCCAAAACTTGTGCGATCAGTAATGCCCAAAAACTTGTGCGATCAGTAATGCCTTGTGCGATCCACAAGTCTTGTGCGATCCACAAATCTTGTGCGATCCACAAATCTTGTGCGATTATGCAGTCTTAACTTGTACAATATGCTTAATTAGTTGTGCAAATCTTGTGCGACTGTCTTGTGCGATCAGATCATCTCTTATGTGATCTGATCTTGTGCGATTATCTTATGCGATCAGATCATCTCTTATGTGATCTGATCTTGTGCGATCCCGTTGCTGTTTATTGTGATAATAAGTGAAAACTCAAAATTTTAGGGATTGTGTGATATGATTTCCTGTTTTAAGATGATCTAATTTTATAAAAATATTTCAAAAAATTATCACTGTATATCTTTTAACAGTTTTCGAATAAACTTATAAGATAAAATTGGATCAAACATGGAAAAAACACTCATCAATCCTAAATACATTCCAAAACATAACAGAATTTTTCGAATTTTCCTAAGAACATGATGAACCCTAAAAAAATAAATATAATTCTGGAACCCAAAATCTGGGATTTTAATGATTTCGGAACAGCAACTTAACACATTTGATTTCGGAACAATGATTTAAACATCATAACATAAGATCCGAAAACAATTTTTAGGAATGACTCGAAACAGAGTTTCGAATTTTATTAGGTTTTCAAAATTATGTTTTCCCGATTTTAATTCCAGAATGATGGATACGAAAACAGAACTGACTTATCAACATATGCTCTGATACCACATGTTGATCAGTTCTGTTTAAACATAATGGAAAACATGAAAACATACATTTGATTGCATCAGTACAGGCCAACAGAGAATCCAGATGGAGATGCAGCAATAAGGTTTGACATGATTGTCAGCTTGGTCTGGTTCCTCCTTAGGGTGCAATCTAATAATCGTGGTAAGGGAAACCGAATAAGGGAGTTCGGTTAGGAGAGAGGGGCGATTTCATGAGTGATGTTATTGTGATTAGAGTCTAACCCTTTAACCCTCTAATTATCTCCTTATATATGCACCCAAGAGGAAACCCTAATTAGTTCATAAGGGTAATTTGGCCCATCAACAATTACCAACTAATTATTTAATAGGTTGTTATACATTTTGATCCATATAATGTAAATGATTATAATGGCTACTAGATTAAATATATTATACCATAATATATTTAACCTTACAAGCCGGCCCAACCACCACATTTTTTTTTTTGAACGGAGACTTTCATTAAACCAAAAACAAAACAGAGCCAACCCACAAACCGGGCAGCCCAGCACCAAAACGAAACCTACATATTTACAAATTTACACCACTCATCCCAAGACACCTCCTTATATCTCGATCTATTATGAAACCACAAAAAACTCAAGGCTTTAATTTTGCTACATAGACTACCTATTTTAACCGGAATGTTGTTAAATCTAGCTTCATTCCTTGAAATCCATAAGCACCAGCAAGCCACCGAAACGATACCTTGAAAAGCGTCTTTGGCACAGCCCGAAAGGCCCGTAAACAGATGCCACTCCAGCAGATCTCTGACCGAAAAAATCAAGAAGTTAGGCACCTTACACCATGTAGTGATCCAGCTCCAAACTCTAACCGCCACCGGGCATGAAGAGAAAATATGCTCCGCATATGATCCAGCTCCAGCTCCAAACTCTAACCGCCACCGGCCCAACCACCACATGGGGAACCAACTGGGCTGGAAGGGGGTATAAGCCATCACTTCTAATGCCAATCTTTTGTTGAACCACCTGAAAAAAAAGTTCGTGTAAGAACTTGTAGCAATTTAATGACTTTTGGGGCGTAATTTTAAAAAGTTCATGGCTATTTTGTTTGTCAAATTGGACAATTTAATGAAGTAAACATAAATACTCACTTTGTAGTTTGTATGTTGTAGAGAAAACCACGTTAAATCATTTGCCTTTAAACTGATTTTAAAGATAACCTACCCTTAGCCAGGGGCGGACCCAAATGGTGCGGGTCGGGGTCCACGGACCCTAATGTTTTTTAAAAAAATAGTAGAACTGGTATGTTAAATTTTTCAAGGACCCCATAAAATAAATTAGTTGGACCCCATAGTATTAAAAGCAAAGATGGTATGGTGGTAAATCTCCTTGTGTTCCAATAAATAGTTCTCAAGTTCAAGTCTTACATCTATTATTTTTTGTATATTTTTTCCATTTAAACAAAATTTTGATGTTATGTGAAGTAGTTGTGTTGTTTAGGTAGCTATTGCTTTGAAGCAAGTTATTAATCACCACAATTTGATAACTTGATTCTTAAAAATGGTTCTTAATAATGTAGTGGTTTCATGTCCACTAATTAAATTGTTCTACATTATTTCTTAGCCCTGGCCCTACCCGACTACGATGACCAACCTGAAAATTTTAATATTTGGTTGTGAAAAATTCTAATACAAAAAATGGACCCAAGTGAAAAAAAATCCTGGGTCCATCACTGCTCTTAGCCCTAAAGGATTCAAGTGAACATGCAATATTGACATTTCTCGTACTAACCTTATGGTCAGCATGAAGAAAATTGTACGGTTTCCCAAACTCATCTTGTATTTCTTTTGAGAGATACAAGTTCAATTTTTACTTGTTGCAGAGTGAGCCATTGGTGGATAATGATAGCAGACCTAGGGAAACTTGGGTTCGATACTTGAACCAAACGGGTTTTACCGGTAATTATACCGTCGTACCTATGAGAGGGTGAGTTATCAGGTTTTCCCTAGAATTGGTGGTGGACTAGGGTTAATCTCGAAGTACTCTGTTTGGTCCAGTGGGTGCCCCGAGAATGCTCGAGATTGATTATGTTGGTCGTTAAAAAAAGTTGGGTTAGCTTTAACATACACATGATATTACTAAACTTGTATAGTGACCACATATGATAAGTGTTTAAAAAAAAAATTCTAAGTAGTCTGTACAATTTTCCAACATAAAATCTATAATTGGGGTTGACACAAAAATATTTCATTTTTCTCACACGTCATTAGAATGCTAACAAGTCCCCTAAACCCTTATAACAAGTTAGAATTTTAATATTTGAATGACATCAAACACATCATCGAATCTTAATGTCATGATCGAGGATTGACCATAGGGACATTTGTGGAGAGCTCTTTAGTTCTAGAAGACAAGAACATATCTGGTTTTTGTTCCATACATGAAAAAACATTTATAGTTTCATCGTAGACTTCTATTTCAGCTCTCTTTGTTTCAATGCTCTTCCTTTTCCACAGTGTTTTTCAATAGCGTTATTCTAATGTACCGTTGTTAATAATCGACAAACCAATTACACTAAAATATCTAACATAATATAACTAGATGATTTATGGGACAATTCGTTATTCAATAACTTCGTTACCTAGTTAAGCTTTTAGATTACGAGACGTTAGGTGATTAATTTTATCTGAAAACGTAATTCTTTGTTTATTATGGTATGAAACGTGCATTTTCATCTGAAAAGGACTTGATAAACAATCTATGTCAAAGGCACCATCATCTAACCTAAAAACTCGATCAGTCATTTCATGATTTGATACCAATACTTACTTTTGAAATTGGAAATATATATAACTGAATAAACATCGATCTGGCCCTCTTTCTACATTTACATATAAGACATACAGTTGAGTGCAGCAGCTCAAGCCCACAAGGTCAGCCACGATGATATGAGTAGGTACGTAGCTTACCCCCTCATAACAATTATGGAGACTTCTCTTCAGATTCTTACTGCACGGTTGATGAATAGACTTGTGGCCATGTATTATGCTAATGGAATAAAATAAGATATAATATGTACTTTGTTAACATATACAATCGTCAACATGTATTTCAAAAAATTAAGAGTAAACTGCCATTTTGGTCCCTGTGGTTTGGCCAGTTTTGCCACTTTAGTCCAAATCTCAAACTTATTACATCCAGGGCCCTGTGGTTTGTATTTTGTTGTCATTTTAGTCCAAAACTCAAAATGTCAGATTTTTGACTGATTTACTGCCCCTATTTTGTCCTGTTGTGGAGAGGTAGTTTGGGCATTAAAGTTTCATTAATGAATTTCATTAATTAAAAAAAACACATAATAATAAAACCCCTTATATTACCAGACATTCATCATCATCTTCAACCCCAATTCAAACCCTAACCAGTTATCAAAACCCAAAAAAACCCTAACCCACAGGAGATCGAAGATCGACAATGGTGGTTTGCACTTGTGGAGCCTCAACGTCACTGAGAACGTCATGGACAACACAAAACCCAGGTCGTCGTTTTCACCGGTGCAACAAACCATCAAGTTGTGGATTCGTTGCTTGGGCTGAGCCACCGAAGATTGAGAATCCGGCTGTGATGATTCCTGCACTGTTGGACACCATCAAGCGGCATGAAGAGAATGCAAGACAAATGTTTGCTCGGAACATGAAGCTTGAAGAAGAAGCTAAAAAATTGCATCAACAGTTCCTGAGTTTGAAAAGGCTATGAAGGCAGTTCTTGATAAGGACAAAGGACTACATGATTGGCTAAAAGAAATTCCAAGCAAACATTGGGTCAGAGCCTACTTCACAGGTATGTAATTTACCACTTGAATTGTTTTCAGTTGACTTGTTCTGATCATGTTAATTAATTGAATTGAACATATTCCAGGCAGGGCTAGGTGTGATATTTTGCTGAATAACATCTGTGAGGTATTCAATAGGCAATTGATTCAAGGTAGGGACAAGCCTATAATAACCTGCCTTGAGTATATCAGAGAGTACCTTATGAAGAAGATTGTTGTGGTGAATAACAAGATTGGCAAGTGCAAAGGCCCATTAACACCAGCTGCTACTGTTGTGCTTCAAACTGCAAAGACTGAGGCTGTAGAATACACTGTAATCTGGAGTGGAGGAACAAAGTTTCAGGTTAGCTTCTTCTTCAAGCTGCCAATTTTTTAGCTTCTTCTTCAAGCTTCATGTTCCGAGCAAACATTTGTCTTGCATTCTCTTCATGCCGCTTGATGGTGTCCAACAGTGCAGGAATCATCACAGCCGGATTCTCAATCTTCGGTGGCTCAGCCCAAGCAACGAATCCACAGCTTGATGGTTTGTTGCACCGGTGAAAACGACGACCTGGGTTTTGTGTTGTCCATGACGTTCTCAGTGACGTTGAGGCTCCACAAGTGCAAACCACCATTGTCGATCTTCGATCTCCTGTGGGTTAGGGTTTTTTTGGGTTTTGATAACTGGTTAGGGTTTGAATTGGGGTTGAAGATGATGATGAATGTCTGGTAATATAAGGGGTTTTATTATTATGTGTTTTTTTTAATTAATGAAATTCATTAATGAAACTTTAATGCCCAAACTACCCCTCCACAACAGGACAAAATAGGGGCAGTAAATCAGTCAAAAATCTAACATTTTGAGTTTTGGACTAAAATGGCAACAAAATACAAACCACAGGGCCCTGGATGTAATAAGTTTGAGATTTGGACTAAAGTGGCAAAACTGGCCAAACCACAGGGACCAAAATGGCAGTTTACTCAAAAATTAATGTTATTATTATATCTTTCAGTTTAGTATTAACTTTGATTTTTATTACTATCTATTTTTTATTATTTAACATATTATATTTTTACCATTATTATCAACCAACCACACTAAAATTTTTGAATCACTTATAAAAACAATTATCATAATTATTTCTTGTTTCTTAATATTTTAACTAATATAATTTTGAACTTGTTAAATCTTTTAAGTGAAAATTATTAGTTTATTTAAAAGAGTAAATTGTCATTTTAGTCCCTGAGTTTTGTCCAAATTTGTTATTTTAGTCCAAATAGTTTTTTTTTTCGCCTCTAGGTCCCTGACTTTTCCCTTTTGTTGCCATTTTGATCACATTGCTTAACTCAGTCAAAAAACATGGTTATAACCAGGGGTATTTTTGTCATTATCAAAAAAAAAGTTTATAAAGTGCCATTTTAGTCCAAACCTGTATGTTTTTTACCTTTTCTTTTTCACCTTATTTACTTATTTTTAAATTTTATTATTTAAACAAACACACCCATATTAAATATTAAATAATCAAACCCAACTCTCTCTCATCCAAGATCACCGCCACCACCATTCCTCACCACAAACACCACTTCCACCGCCGTGCACCACCACTCCCACTACCATTCCCCACCTCTCCCACACACACCAACACACCACCACCCAACATTTCCCCACCACCGCCAACCCCATGGTTCACCACCATCATCGACACCCCTAATCAAAACCCACCACCATTGTAATTAAAAATTAAAACTTGTAATTCATCTCATCCAATTCCTGCAACTATCTCCAAAGAATAAGAAGAAAAACATTCAGAAAAAACCCACCACCATGGCACCTCCATTAACCAGGAACCAAATTATATTTCAACACTCCTAAATCTGGATCCGATCTAAGGTTTCAACCCAAATCTAGAAAATTTTTTGAAGGTGTGATTAGGGCTTCGAATGTGCGATTTGGTTCAAGAAGGTGTAGCGGTGGTGGGGGTGGTTGAGGCAGTGGGTTAGTGGTGCTTGTGGCGGTCTCGTGGTGGCAGTAGAGGTGGTTGTGCCGTTGGATTGGTGGTGGCGTTGTGGGGCGGTGTGTCGCTGGGTTTGTGGTGCGATCTGGGGCTGTGTAGAAGGTGGGTTTGCGGTGGCAGTAGGGGTGGTTGTGGCGGTGGGTTTGTGGTGGCGTTGTGGGGCTGTGTGGCGGTGGGTTTGTGGTGGCAGTAGGGGGTGGTTGTTGCGGTGGGTTAGTGGTGGCATTTAGAGTTGCCTGTGGTGATGATGTGGTTTAGTTTAAGATAATGGTGCTGGTGATTTTGTTTGGGAGATCTAGAGAGAGAGAGAGAGAGAGAGAGAGAGAATAGTGAGAGAGTGTGTGAGAGTATGTGTAGAGTGTGTGTGTGTGTGTATATATATATATATCTGAATAAAAGAAAAAAAATATGTTTTTTGGATCAAAATGGCAAATACCAAACTATTAACTGTGAGTTAACTGACATTTTTTAACGAAGTTAGTGGGTTGGATCAAAATGGCAACAAAAAGGAAAAGTCAGGGACCCAGAGGCGAAAAAAAACTATTTGGACTAAAATGACAAATTGGACAAAACTCAGGGACTAAAATGGCAATTTACTCTATTTAAAAATTAAACTAACTAGTCATTAGCCCCCGCCAGTGGCGAAGCTTGAGATTTTCGACCGAGGGTCGAAAACGTATATATCTAAAAAAAGTTATAAAACCAGGGGGTCGGAAACGTATATACCTAAAATATCTATACAAAAACTACATACCGAACACTACCGAGAAAAAAGTTCGAGGGGTCCCCCCCCCCCCACACATACACACACACCGGCCCCTACAAAGCTGTGCCCATGTCCTCGCGTTGCGGGTAGGTGGTGTAAAACAATGCTATCAGCATTGCGGAGAGGGGGCGTAAAACAATGCAACACAATTCCTCCACTCAAGTTCGAACTCTTCATGATCATGTATTGATCAGGTCAAAGTTGCTAAAGATCAGGGCAAAACTGAAAGTGCACTAATTTTAACGTTGTTTTACTAATTTCGTGAAAATAACGTTAAAAGCTGAGGATGGTTAATCATGCATCATGTGGTGGCGTTGATGTGACAATTGTCAAAATTTCAGGTATCCGTACAACTATTAAACAAAGATTAGTGCTTAATGATTGTGCTGAATTACAATTAATGACTTGAATTGCTTTTTGGTTATTGTTATCATACATACATGTGCATCATATATTGCAAATGACATATCATTATTGCATGCAAACTTTGTTGATTCAAATGATGCACGAAACACAGTTAGCACAGTTATCAGACAAATCAGAAACATGCTGACAAAGTTCAGTACATAGACAGACAAGGTATTGAGACACAGAATTAGCCAGAAACCAAGTATTACACTAGTATAGTGCGTAGGAAAGTAAGGATTACAAAACTGCCTTCCTAGAGATAGTTTAAGTGCCGGAAAGTACCCGAAACTCACTTAAAATGCTGAATTCAGCAAAAATCAGCAATAATCAGCATCTAAACACTAGAATATCATGCAGAAATATGGTTAAATGGTCCAGAATACTTTCCTAAGTGTTGGGAATCAAAACTGTCACAAAAAGTAACATAAAGCACACTAAACTGCATAGTTTAGTACCTTATCGAACCAGTAACCAACCGAACAACCAGACACCACCCGAAACACCACATTTTCACTAAAAGCATTGTTTTAACATTACCAAGCTAGTTATGGTCCCCAAACATCATAACACACTATATAACATCTAGTAACTAAATACCTAACTAATACTTGAATTTTAACCAACACTTATACATGAGAACCATTAGACAAAACTTATATTATGAATGTTATAAGTAGCCTTAAGATCAAGACCCTCATTTCATCAACACTACAACACTTGAGCTCTCTCTCCCTCCCCTCTTCTACTCTCGGCCGAACACCCACACTTATACATCCATCATCATCTTTCAAGTTCCATTCAATCCACACACATACAAGGGTGCTAGAAGGTGTATAAGGAAGCTTGGAGCCTTTGGAAGCTAAAGGACCTTTCTCTTATGCTTTTATCCACTCCATTTCATCTAGTGATCATCCCTAGCCTTGAGCTAGTAGTAAGAACACTATACACTTCATTTACATCTTATTTTGGTGGTTAAAAGAAAATACAAGTAGTTAATCTTAAAGAACACTAAGAATCTTGAACTTGAAACTTGAACATAAGCTTAAAATCATAAGAATACACATTGTTTATGTGTTGTTATGCTTGTTGATTGTTGATTGTCCATGTTATTGATGTAGATCATCATGTGATCTTGCTAGATAGTGATTAAAGACATAATCTAGCAAGATGAGAGGATGATTATGTTAAAGATCAATAGATCATCCTCATGTAAATCATGAAGTTGAAAGAATAAGTTGTTTTCTTGTTAAGTGATGATCAAAGTGTGTGTAAAGTCTTGTAAATCTATGATTTCAAGAATGGTTTTTCAAGAAATCAAATTAAAAATACAAAGTTTACTTAATCTTGGTTCTTAAAGAAATAAACCACATTTTTAGTGGTTAATCAAGTGTAGGATCATATATTTAACAAGAAAAATCCAAGAAGAAACATTTTTAGAAAAAATTAATTACAAGTTGTAAAGAACTAATTCTTTTAAAAATGAAGTTTTTTAAATAAACAACCACACTTTAAAGGGTGACTAGACTTACTAAATACACTAGTAAGTTACTACACATTTTTATAAATTTTCAAGTTCATGAGGTAGTAGTTTATGCTTGATTTTGGCAAATTGGTAAGTGTAGATTGATTTGTTGGTGATTGTGTTGATTTATAAAAGAAAATGATATGCTTTTAAAGCATGGAAACCTCCATTTTTAGGAGAAACTATGGCAAAAATTTTCTAAAAATTGAACACTTAGAAAAAAAATTTTAACAAATATTTACAAGTATATTTTTAACCATGAATGTAACACCTCGCAAAAATCATGTCCAATACAGTGGTAACACGTGTCATAAACTTGATCATGTTAAAAGATAACTTGAGGGGTTAAAAGTGTCAACATGTTAATTCTTACATCTGAATGACCTTTTAACGTTCCTAAAGCTTTGCAAAATAGTATTATACCCTCATGTATATCAGATAATGATTTATTAAAGTTCTGGTTCAATCTTGTGATGAATGATTCAAATTTCAAGGAAAAAGGGGGCATATGTGTAAACACGACAATTCTTCATTCAAATGGCCTTTTCAAAGACTCCAAAACATTATAATGCATGGCATTACTTTCAAGAGCAATTCAAACTTGATCATGTGGACCCCTCCTGCTGAAAGTGACCATATATTCGAGTTATGAAAGTTGCATGGTCAAATATAAAAGTTCTCAAAATTTTGTCTTCTGATTAAAGGCTTACGGACCGCAAAGCGTCTACCTTACGGTTCGTAAGGTAGCGTAACTGGGCAATACAATTTGAATAGCGGTTACGGACTGTAAGGGCTTAGGCTTACGGTTCGTAAGGACTATATCTGGGCAGTAGAAATGGACAACTGCGGGTTGTCATCTTCTACACCCCTTTTCTCGAATCAGCAGCATGTTGATGGTATTGTAATTTTTAGGGATTTTTGGAATTTTTGGTCAGATTTTATACTGACCATAACATAGAGTTCGTGTATAAAGAAGTAAATGGCGATAATACCCTTTTTGTTAATAAAATGAGTTTAACATATAATTTGCATACCAAACCTTTTCCTACTGATATCATATGTTAAATAAAATATTTTAAACATTAAAGACTGATTAAAACTTCAGAATTTTATAAACATCTTGAATATCGTCAAATACCAACTTTTACGATAAATAGGTGCATAGTATGGTTTAAAACCATATTTAGCATCTAAGACTTGTTACCTACTGATTTTAAAAATAAATTTTTATACTTTAACAGTAAGTATAAGTCATGAACTCAGATTTCCAAATTTAACCTTAAAAGCATATATGAAATGACCAAAATGCCCCTACGGTGCATAGTTTGACCATAAATGATTAAACACACATATATATGATATTTTACTGATGTAACTTGATAAAATAAATATTTTTGCTGAATGTCTTAGACCAGAACCTCAGTTTGCTATTAAATCTCTTTTATACACTTTAACATGACCAAATTACCCTTTCGGGACTTAATTTTGTTTTAAATTCATTTGGGGCATAATTGTTGATATTCTACTGATATCACAACATATTTTAAGCATAATAACCTATGAAACCTGTACATGACTCATCCGGTTACCTGTTATGCATATACGGGTTCGGTACGGTTTATGTAACTAGTTTGCATGAATTAGCCGAAACGGGTCAAACCTTATCATTTTTACTTCAAAATCCAGAATGTATTTAGTTTACTAATTTTATACAAGTCTCCAAACTTGTCGGGTTTAAATTACATTCCAATCCGGTCACCGCTTAATCTTGCGTTTTGTACCGTAAACTTTCCTTTAAAACTAACCGGTCAAAGTTACAACTTAAATAAGACCCGTTAGGAATCTAATAGGTATTAAAACCTTCGTTCCAGATTAGGAGCCCAGTAAAAGCTCACTGCACTTGCTGATTAGAATATACGGCTGACTTTAGCTCAGGTAAATACTTTTAACTTATTTTCCCTTCTACGGGCTTGGGATACGGTAAATTATTACCGCTTGGTCAGGTATTGAATATTTAATCGATTAGTGGTTAAATCATTGAGATAACCCGTTTTAATCTGTTTTGTTTCGATCAAAGCATTTGGGGGTTAATGACCGTGTCCTGGATATCCTCGGCTTATTCATTTGAAATGGCCACGACTTAAGCACGTAGTGTAGGCATACACCTGACCGTTGCGTATGTAAAACGGTATCTCACTCATGAGGAAACTTCTTGTGGGCTTATACTAGTGGTGTGTCTATTAATCTTGACTCGGCTCTTCTATTCTGGGCCCTGAACGTACGACAAACATATAAATCTGTTTACAAGATTATTTAAAATAATTGTCCCAAGTTATAAAAGAATACTTGTGCCTTGTGCATTTAAATCAATTTTTATAAATGTTTTCAAAAGAGTCAGTTAATTGTATTTACCAATGTAAACTGACGTATTTTTCAAAAAGATTAAGTGTATGTACTACACGAAACGGCTGGAAGCTCCTAGGTATTAGTTAAAGAGTCTTGCAAGCTCTTAATACTTAAAGTCTGTTGAACAATAATTATTTTCTGTTTTAGATCCGCCTGTGGATCCACTTACAACCGTTGTCTAATATTTTATTATACTTTTCATTTCGGTCTTTATTATTACTTTTAGACTTCTGTTGTGCATTAAACTGTGATCACTTGTCTATGATGGTATCAACTACATCACGATACTCCCCACCGGGCCCACCGGTAATACGTGGAAATACCGGGGTGTGACAGGTTGGTATCAGAGCCAACATTGAGTGAATTAAACACTAGCATTTTGTGTCTACTCTCAATGACACAGTTGCACATTTCTTGACTTTCGAGTCTAGGCAAAGGACCTAGGATTAATCCTAATCTTAATTGGTTTATATCTTTTTGTTGTTTCTTTTGTTTTGTCAGGATCAAAAGCCAAAATGCCGCCAAGAGTGAGAGGCCGAGGAGGACGAGGAAAAGCTCCAATTGTTACTAGGAACAACCATGAAGCCGGACCATCTCGCCGGCGTACACCATCCGCTTCATACGGATCAAGTCCTCACGAAGACTGGAGGACATACCTCAAGCCTGCGAGACGCTCTGTCTCACTCAGCTCCTCACCATCCTATCACCATTCCTTTGGGACGCAGCAGGAGGACGAGCCCAACGATTCTCACCACTCTTTCATTCCTCTGCAACGATCGAGTTCGCACCATTCTTTCCAGAACCCGACACCTTATTTTCAAAGCCGGTTCAACCCGATGAACCAGATAGAAGAACCAGAGGGTCAAAACCCTTTGGGACCAGCTGATCATTTCCCGGAGTACCAAAATATGGATGTGGACGAGGATCCAGATCCTGAGATGCCGCCATCTGGGACACCGACGCATCCCATTAAAATATCTAGCAGATCATCCTTCCATGGTTCACCTTACAGGGGCCCTGATATCTGGGCCGAAAGATAGGCCTCATACAAGTGGGAGTATACTCCTCCTCATCGCAACTCGCCGCCACACCAACAGGTCCCTTCTGAGGACCCACATTTCCAGGCGGTCACGTCGCCGCCAGCGCCAAAGCAGCCACCACCTCCAGAACCATCGAGGCGGCGAAGAAGTGCACGGATGTCCGTGCGTGAGGGTTTCCATTTCAGCACCCTCCAACACTCCAGCACCAGCAATTACCAGCAGCTCTATGAAGACCCGTAAATGGGTGGGCCTTCAAACCCAGTTACTGAAGTCGACTCTGCACCAGTCGCACCAGCACAACCACCCATGGGTTTTGAAAACCCGATACCATCATACCCAAGTGCAGCTGGGTACAACACGTTTGAGCAGCAAGCTTACTCGGGTTACAACAACAACAATGACCCTGCCATTGACCCGTACATTGAGGCAGCAAACTATAACGCTCTCTACCCTGGACCCTTTCCAGCTACGTACCATACTGGGTACCCAGCATATGGGTATCAATACCCACCGCCTCCTCAACCTCAGCAGCAGCAGCAGCCGCAGCCACCACAAATTCAACCACCGCAGCAGTAAGAAATCCACCAAAGGTTGCACGAGGTGGAACAAAGGGTAGACGAAGAACGTAGGAGCCGCCGTGGTCTACTAAAGGGTTTAGCAAGCCTTATAAAGGGGAAGAAGAAGAGGGATTATCGAAAATCCTTACTTATTGTTTTTGTCACGCCCCGATATTTACAGCTCAGCCCGGTGGGCCCGATGGGGAGTATCGTGACGTAATATTGATATCGTCATAGTCAAACATACACAGAATAGCACAGCGGAAGTCTTGGAATATAAAATATTATTACAAACCCAAATGTCTGAAAATGCTGAAAGGATAATTACATACGAGCTTGCAACATTAAATCCACAGGCAGATATAAATAAAATGTACAAAATGAAGTTTAACAGACTTTAGGGCATCCAAAGGATTTGCAAGATCCTTTATTAACACCAAACAGCTCCCAACCTATTTGCGTATAGTACCTGTCACTTAGTCTTTTGAAAATACGTCAGTTTACACTGGTAAATACAATTAACTTACACATTGAAAATGTTTATGAAAATTGGTTTAGGTGCACAAGGCAGGAAAAATATTTTATGAAAATTTATTTAAATGCACAAGGCACAAATATTCTTTATAACTTGGAACAATTATATTAATAACAATCTTGTATAAAATTTACATGTTTGTCCAACATTTAGGGCCGATATTAAATAAACCGATCAAGATTAAACAACACACCACGAATATAAACTCATGACGGGTTATCCCCAGCAAATGAGTATATCTTTTACATACGCAACTGACATGTATATGCCTACACCCCGTGCTTAAGTCGTGGCCATTTACGCTTTTTAAATGAGCCAAGGATATTCAGGACACGGTCGTTAACCCCCAATGTTATATGTTCAGGACACGGTCGTTAACCCCCAATGTTATATGTTATCAAGCAATACTGATTAAAACGGGATTAAACAATTTAACCATATCCGATTAAAAAGGTTTCTACACCCGACCAAGCGGTAATAATTTACCGTATCCCAAGCCCGTATAGGGAAAATAACTTAAAAGTATTTACCTGAGCTACTTCTCGATTTACAGCAAGATTTATATAACTCAGCCGTATCCAATCTAATTAAATGCAGATAGCTTTTACCCGGAGACTCTAGTCTGGAATGATGGTAATATATATAACCAATTTAGAACGCTAACGGGTCTTATTTAGGTCATGGACCTAGACCGGCTAAGTTAAAGTATCAGAAACGGTACGATACGCTAGATTCAGCGATGACCGGAATAAAATGTAATTTAGACCCATAAAGTATGAAGACTTGTATAATATGGGTAAACTTAATACATTCTGGATTTTAAGTAAAAATGATAAGGTTTGACCCGTTTCGGTTAATTTATGCAAACTAGTTACATAAACCGTACCGAACATGTATATGCATAACAGGTAACCGGATAAGTCAAGTTCAAGTTCCGTAAGTTATTATACTTAAAATAAGTTGTGATATCAGTAGGATATCTACAATTATGCCCAAAACGAATTTAATACCAATTTAAGCCCCGAAAGGGTAATTTGGTCATTTTAAAGTTTATAAAAGAGATTTAATAGTGAACTGAGGTTCTTGTCTAAAACATTCAGTAAAAATATTCATTTTATCAAGTTACATCAGTAAGATATCATACATATGTGAGGTTTACCTTTTATGGCCAAGCTATGCACCGTATGGGCATTTTGGTCATTTCACATATGCTTTTAAGGTCAAATTTGGAAGTCTGAGTTCAAGACTTATACTTACTGTTAAAGTATTAAAATTCACTCATAAAATCAGTAGGTATCATGTCTTAGGTGCTATATATGGTTTTAAACCATACTATACGCCTAATTTGCGTAAAAGTCGATAATTGACGAGATTTGAGATGTATATGGAAATCTGAGATTTTGATCAGCCTCTACTGTTTAGAATATTTTATTTAACATATAACATCAGTAGAAAAAGGTTTGGTATGTTAATGATATGTAAATCTCATTTTATTAATGAAAAGGGCATTATCGTCAATTACCAAATTCATGCAAGAACACTATGTTATGGTCAATATATAATTTAACCAAAAATTCCAAAAATCCCTAAAAATTATATTAAAACAGTAGGCAATGGGTTTGGTGCCAAAAATTGGGTTTAAATATGATTTACACTAAAAAGCGCAATTTAATTAATAAAAAGTTATATTTTACGATATCGTGCATAACTTTAGTTTGAGACCAGAAACTGATGTCAAATTTGTTTGACATGCTTATGTAATAGTAATAAAGCTTTTTGTCCTCTCACATTTTCAAAAATCTCGTTTTTATAACATAAGGGCATAATGGTCAATTTTTAAGCAAATAACGGAACATGCAAATGATTTATGATTTCTAAGGGACCATGTATTATGACCTCAGAAGGTTATACTAACATATAATATGGTCACAAAGGAACCTTAAGGCATAACTAAACTAAGCTAATTCGGGTCAGAACTGAAAGTCAAAGCAAAAGTCTACTTTTGCGACTTTCGGTTGCGAACCGATCCTAAACTTAGAATTGTCGGGTTGAACATACCTAGACATGTTCAATTAATATTTACCAAGTTATTAAAGTGGCAAAACTAATTTTATAGCTTCTATATTATCAGTTATGGATTTTATTTAAAAACTTACTCGTTTGACTTTTATTTAATTACTTTGACCCGACAATTAACTAAGTAAACGTGGTAATTAGGAGGTGCCCTTTTGAGGGTTTAACACCTACCTAATTACGATCACGTAGCCATGTTCGTTGCGAACAATGGCTTGACCGTTTATGGTCTAGCTTAAAGTCAAAGCGTTTATCGAAAACGCTTGACTTTTCGGCTCTAAAAGCCAAATAAAATAAACTAGTCACGAAAGGACACTTACAAGTGGTCCTATGGACTAAAGAAAACTCCATGGAGGTTCCCAATTGCTCAGGATCCTCTAATATTGAGAAGTATAGCAGATTGGAATGAAGGTGTCAATTTTTAAGTAAATTCTACACCCCTTTTATAGAGTTTAGAGGATCATTGGATGATCAACAAATGTTAGGGGAATGCTTAGGATCATTACATGTGTATACCAGTTATAAAAATCAGTTAGCAAGCCCCTAGAATGATCAAATGGTTTTAGAAATCAAAATTGGTGAACAAGGAAGAAGAACCCACAGCTGGAAGTGAGATTCTGTCAAAATTGAGTCGTCGCCGCATGCCACAGCAAAAGGGGTAGGCTGTGGCATCGCGCTACCACCCCACATCTCAGCAAACAAGTTTTGAACTTGTACTTTTAATCCCTGCACCTTTATAAGCTTAGTAACTTTCATTTTAGGCACAATGGACCCTTGTAGTTAGTTTGGAGATGATCTAGGGAGTATAACCAAACACCATTAGGTCCGGTTTCGTTAAACGATTACCGAAAACACTAGTTTCTCCCCATTGACGCTTTTAACCCTTTAATTTGCGAACTTGTGCGTTTTAACGCGAAATGGCGTAAAAGCCTTTCTAGATCAATAGCAAGTATTCCCAAGAGTATGATGGGATATTACGACACTCCAGATTATTCCAGATCGCTTAAATGGTCGCTCAAAGGTGTAGTTTTATAGTTTGACGCTTTTGGCCCCTTCAATGCACAACTTGCGCGCATTATCAATTTATCGCGTCAAAGCCCTATGTTATCCATATTAGGAATTCGCAAGAGTATTATCAAACATCACGATGCTTCGGGTTCGTTAAAAGATCACTCAGAGGTTAATTTGAACATGTTGACGCTTTTAACCCATTTTCTTGATAATTGCAATTTAAATCGTTTATTTGCATCGAAATTCCACAAAATCATTATCCGACAATCGTGCGAGTATAAAAAGATTCTACAAATCCTCGGGATTGTTAAAAGGTCATTCAGAGGTAAGAATTAACATGTTGACACTTTTAACCCATGTGGTTTGTAAATTTTTAGTTTTAAGCACAAACGGCTTCTTGTGTCCGACAATTTATTCAATAAAGAATACGAACATCATATGAGGTCAATCAGAGGCACAAGTTTGGCATGTTGCATTTTTAGTCCCTCAACATTCAAAGTTTTCGTTTTTGATGAAATTAGTCCTTCATAGTCAATGTTTGACTTTATTAGGGTTTATTACACATGTCAACACATCATTGGACGTGATTTTATGAGGTTTTACATCCTCACCCCCTTAAAATAAATCTCGAGCTTGAGATTTGCTCAAATACATAGGAGTTCTTCTGTCATGTAGTGAATACGACCTCCCATGTATAATCAGGGCCTCTACGGCATCCCGTTTAACCTTGATAATAGGTATATGCTTTCTTTCGGAGCTTCTTAACTTGTCGATCTTTATTCGACACTGGTTTCTTATCAAACCATAAGTTTTTCGTTAGTCTACACATCAATGTGGTAATGCTATCGACTTAACAGCTAGACATATCCTGAAATCACCAGTGTGAAACACATTGTGATTACCATCAAGCTCCTTGGGTAAGTTTCAGCTTACAAGCTACCGATCTTGACATATTCGGTTTTTCTCGAATGGTCCATTATATATAGAGTTTAACTTGTTTGTTATATCGAATGTAGCACACCTTTCTAGGGTGGTACTTTCTGTCGAATTTTGTTCCTCATGGAGAACTTAAGAGATTTGTAACTTTTGTCGGCATTGATCTTCTGCCAATTACTGGCAGTTTTCAGATGATCAGGGATTTGTATAATCTTATCCGTTAATTTCAGGGTAATTCCCGGTCTTTAATAATTGGAATTTCCAAGCTTTTATCCAACAAACGGATGTTTGACATTCCATCTTTACAAGGTCTCCAAAGGAGCATCCTTGATGCTTATATAACAACTATTAGTCGTAGAAGGACTAAATTAGGGTGAGACAGTCACTCTGATTATTACTTGAATCTATCTTAAAGAATAGCTACTCTCATAGTTAGTCGAATAAATCGACGATCCTGGGCAGCTGATAGCGATTCTCAAATGTTACCTAAGTAGGGTTGCGGTAATTAATGCATAAGCATAATGAACCGTCTTTCTTAATTAATAATACCGGATCTTTCAGAATTATGATTTAGGCTTTATGAAACCATTTCTAAAAGCTTATCTAATTGGTTCTTAGTTCTTCCATTTATGAAGAAGACAATAGATGCAGCCCTAAGTGGGATGCTAATCTTAACTCTACTCGCCTCTCAGAAGGTGAATAAGGTAGTTTTATGAAGAAGACAATCGAGATTCACAGAGATGACAGAGATTTTCTGAATCTCAGGCTTCAGTTCATCTATCGTTATTTGTGCCATATAAATGACACATTTTTCTTTATGAATGCACGGATGCCTTAATTAGTGGCACCTATTTGGGCATTGCTATACAGGATATCTTCTTTGAATACTGTTAGCTGACTTTAGTACTATATGACCATTGGAATATCTCAGTGGTTCCGTGCATTAAACCTCCATATTGGCCAGACATGGAAGCAATCTACGGGACACACTAGGATACGCCAATCCTCATTTGGCGCTTTTATCAAGCATAATCTGACATTCGCAGTTGATAGAAATCAATGAGATATCAAAAATAAAATCATATATTGTCATACTCCATCTGAAGATTAGAGTAGTCCAGATCTTATGAATGACGATTTCCGATAAGAATAGAAGAAATGGTCCCTATGATTTTCGTCGGTAGGTTTTACCTTACACTTAATAGACTTAATAGTTCCTGAATCAAAACAGAGTTCTTATCAATTGATTCACGATAAGGGATGTACCTGGTGCCATTATTGATACGAACTGCCTCAAGCATTCAACAGGAGGGTTTAGGCGCCTCCATTCTTAGTCTCTCTAAACTTAACTACACCCCTTTTTCTTAGATTTCTGTGAGTTATCCTCCTTTTCTCCTTTTCTGGCAGTCTCAGCTTTGACTGGTTTATTTCTTAACTCATATAATGTGAGCGGCTGAGATAGATCCATAATGGATTTACAAGAAGCAGGCTTTGAAACCTTAATACTCCCTCTTATTTCCGATGCTAAACCACAAATAATTTATGCATTAAGTTTAGAGTTTGGGTTAACCGAATAGGGCACTATTTCAGATAATGAATTAAAGTCTGTCTCATACTGTCGACAGTCTAGAACTTTTATGGTGATAGTCAGAAAATTCCGATTCCACTTCTTCCATTTCGTGTTGTGGACAATAGGTTTTTCTGATATGGTCCGTAAACTTGGACCATCCCATATTGTATGAGGGTATCTTTCTTGTGGACTTTAATAATGTCCATACCAACTAAGGGCATTGCCATTGAATGTCTTTGATACATAACTTACAATATCCTTTCCAGCATAACCGCTGATACACATAATGCTTTCTATTTCATCCAAGAATTTAATGCAATCAATGGCCCCTTTTTCGATATTGAAGTCTCTTGACTTGCAAGAGATAAAGTACTTTTAAGTACATCCTTTAGAGGAACGGGGCTCCTTGCCATAAATGATCTTGTTTGGTTTATTCTTCACATTCGAAGTATGAATAAAGCTCTTCTCATGAGCAGAGGAAATGTGTTTTAGAGAAAGTAGCAATCGGCTCTTTGAACCTTTTCATGACCTTTCTCATGGCCTTTCTAATAGATGTGTCAATCACAGCTTGGATATTAACTCCATTAACATTGATGTTCACATTTGTTGTTTCATTAGCATTTTTCGCATCTTTAGTATCGCGACTGTTTTTTGTCTGATCCGAGTTTGCCATACTCGAAGCTTGGTACTAAACATCAAATTTAAACAATTGCTTAGTTGCATTATAATAGCTAGTCATCGTTCTGACGACCTAACATACATTAGCCATGGTATCATTA